>JAJJWX010001238.1:0-2400000 GCA_023529315.1 Papaver bracteatum | reverse complement strand
ATATTGTCATAAGAAGATGAAAGGCAGATAACAAATCTTGGAAGACTCATTCAATGTTCTTCTAGGGTTTTGTGTTCATAAGTCCGTTTATATTTCTGCGTCCTTCCTTTCTCATCCCCTATTATAAGATACAGTCTCATGGCTCTTGTGACTAGAGGGATCACAAAAAGAGATGCAGTTGAAGTAGATAATGTGTATCTTTGTGAAGGAATCTCTTCTTCAAGGATAAAAAAAGTGAAGTAGACAACTGATGGAGAAGGTTCTTCCTCTAACTGTCTCTTATCTGTTTGTCATTATGATAATAATTTTAGAGGCATGGTGAAAGATTTCATCAACAAGAGAAATGATTTAAAATCTCAAATCATTTCCTCTTTAGAAAAGATAACTCACTATGAACAAATGTTGTCTCTAACCAAGAACACCTTGTGTGAACTAGAAAGAGAACTTAGTAGGTTAACTAACATTTTTGAAGACCTGGAGGAATTGAATGATTCCATCATCAATAACTTCTTCAATAATGAGAAGAAATTCTCAGTAGATGCCCTGAGAAAGCTCTATGATGTCTAGTAAGTCTTCTTATGAGAATTTTTATTCTTGTGTTTTAGGAAGAATAACTAGAGTTTGGAATAGCCATTATTGTGATTACACATAGCTATGTCCAATATTTTCATCTTTGTTTTTTAGATTTATTTATTTAAACTCTAAAATTGTTTGGAAGATGATTTTTGCAGTATTAATCCTTATGGTTTTATATAATGCAATATGTTATGGGATATGTGTGTTTGCGTCCATGAACTATTATTGTCCCATACAATGTCAAAAGTTATCTCTTTTATATGTCGATATGCAAATATTGATACAAGATCGATGAACTTTTGACAAACAAAAATTGAACCTATTATATCGTTATGCAAATAATTGATGGAAGATGGGATGAATTTTTGTTTATGAGGATTATGTCTAGTGTATGTCATTGTGCAAACAGTGATGGAAAATACGATGAATCATTGTTTATGCCTCAGTATTGATCTTCCATGATCCATATTTTATGTATATACTGTGCAGCTCCATAAGTCTTCTTGTGTGAGAATTTCCAACAAGAGTAATCATAGATTCATTTGTGGTTATTTTGGTTGTGTATTCCGATTAAATTAATCATGGGTTTTCTTGTGGTTAATTTAATTGGGAATTTTGGATATAAAATCATTTTTGTGGTTTCTGGTGTCCAAAGAAATCCTTATTTTCTTGCAAAAGTAAGGTCACTCTTGTTGTTCTCTCGGGAATGACATCAAATGGGGAAGAGTTTTTTTGAACTTGCGCTTAATTTCCATATATTTGTGGGAAGTGCGGCTGTGGAATTTTTAGGGGTTATCTTGTATATTTATAAACTCCTTGATGAATGCATTTAGCTTCGGCTTTATGATTGCATATAAACAAAGTTGATATGTACTTTTCTTTGGTCTTGAAGCGTCTCCATGAAAATTTCATTAGGATCCCGTTTTCGTACCTTTGCCAATTTTATTGACAAAAAGGGGGAGAATTAATATGTAGTCCACACTACAGATACATATGGTTTTCGGATCATTATGTAAGGGGGAGTGGTTTTCGTGTTGAGACGAAAGTATTGACCAAGGGGGAGTGATACATATCACCATAGTATTGTTGTCAAGGTTGTGATATAAGAAATTTTATGATGTGTAATAATACTATGACACTGTATAACAATGATCAAGATCTTTTGTTTTCTCATTGTTATGGCTACATGACTTCAACAACTATGATGTTGAACTGAACATCTATGGAATCATGGGAGTACTGGAAAAACACGAAGTTTTCGAGTAATGTTGAAGCACCAAGAAATCAAGAATGTGGACGAGAAGCTACAAAGTCTTATCTATTTTGTAATCCATATGTATTGATAGTTTTGTCACTAAAATTGACAAAGGGGGAGATTGTTAGAGCATTGCTCGGTCGAACTCACATGCGTTGCTATCTCAACCATGTTTTTCAATATTAGTGATCAAAACTATACGTCTTAATTTCTAGTTTACTTATGACTAAGTCTCGGTCTATGATAGTTAAGTATAGTTGGGCTCTAGACTCCATGGAGATTATCTTACGAAGACGAAGAACTACTCAAGGAACCAGTGGAACTTCATCCGACCAAAAAGGTATGTGGAGACTTGAACTTATCTAGCACTCAAAAGTCTATCTATCTCTTACTCTTGAGACAACGGTCGTATAAGTATGATAGTTTTCATACATGCACAATTGCTATTTCGAGCCGAGTTTACTCTCCTATATTTTTCTCGAAATATGTGTTGGTAAGCTTTCACTTTAACCAC
Organism: Papaver bracteatum; assembly: GCA_023529315.1. Classification (NCBI taxonomy): domain Eukaryota; kingdom Viridiplantae; phylum Streptophyta; class Magnoliopsida; order Ranunculales; family Papaveraceae; genus Papaver; species Papaver bracteatum. Next base: position 2,397,655 of record JAJJWX010001238.1, on the reverse strand, counting down.
TTTTCATCTTTACCTATGACGAAAGTCATGATGACGATAGTCGATTCTTATGTCTAACGACTATTATAACATTATAGAAGAATGTTTCAATGATTGAAATGTAGAGTTGAGATTACATAACCACATATGGATATAAGCATATATAGTGTGTTCGCACATTAGTGTATAAATCCATGTACCGAAAATCAAGTGTGTGCATATGTGTACATGCAGTATTGGTGAAGGAGACATGTTGGGTACGCGTACTAGCGGAAGTTTTAGAACCAAAAATTTCTGCTGAGTTTGTAGTTTGCAAACTAGTAAACCAGTCACCTTAGGTACGCATACCCATACGTGTACCCACGGAAGTTTTCGAACCGAAAATTTATGCTGAGTTTGTAAACTCAAATCCGGTAGCTGAGGTACGCATACCCGTACGCGTACCCAAGCTGGTTATATTTCTCAAACCGGTTATCTCATGAACTTAAACAATAAATCAATAAGGAATGCAATCTTTGCAAACCGTGGCTATATTTTTCATGAATTGATTCGAGTGAATCAAACCAATTTTGTTTCAATTGTGTCTATATATAAAGATCTAAGCATTTGAACAACTCTTCAACTAGTTCTTTTGAGTCATTTGAACTAGTTGTGAAGAAGATGAATATGGTTGATATGAAAGTTCTCATATGGCTAACCATTGGTTAACTATTTGTGAACCAACCAAATGTACACGTTGAGGTACGGTTACTCAAACCTAAATAAAATACATTTCGATAACGGTTACCCAAATGTGACAAGTTGAGTTTCGATCTAACGGTTGAAAGATATTAGCTTGGATAAATCAGGTTTTTCATCTAACGTTGAATATTGAATGCTTTGTTACCAAGGAAACTTAGATTGCAAACCCTGATTTGAAAACTATATAAAGGAGACGTCTAGCAACTGGAAAAACTAATCCCCATACCTCTTGTGTGATACTAGTTGGTCTTGCTAGAGTCGATTCTCCTTTAACCGTAGGTTTCTTCTTGAGACCCTGTCTGTTAACGACTTAAAGACTTCATTGGGATTGTGAAGCCAGACGAAACTACTTCTCTTGTAGTTGATCGATCTGATCTTGCCATTTTTTATCGTATGAGTTTAATTGAATAATTGGCTTGAGATTATATCTCCGATAGGGCAAGATAAAAAGAAATCACAAACATCTTCGTCCCATCATTTGTGATTCCGCATATCTAGTTTCGATACCATACGATTTAGATTATTGTGAGGTGATCAATAATTCTAGGTTGTTCTTCGGAAATATAAGTCTGGGTTATTGATTAGTTCCTATTCACCTTGATTTTATTAAAAGACGGAACAAAACTCGTAGGTTTATCTGTAGGAGACATATTTATCTATTATCGTAGACTTTTCTGTGTGATACAGATTTGTTTATTAAAGTTTTCGACTTTGGGTCGTAGCAACTCTTGGTTGTGGGTGAGATCATCTAAGGAAATCAAGTGCGTAGTATCCTGCTGGGATCAAAGACGTAAGGAGCGGAACTGTACCTTGAATTAGTGTGATATTGATTAGGGTTGAACTACAGTCCAGACTGAAGTTAGTTTGTAGTAGGCTAGTGTATGTAGAAGCTTAATACAATGTGGTTTTCAATCTGGACTAGGTCCCGGGGTTTTTCTGCATTTGCGATTTCCTCGTTAACAAAATTTCTGGTATCTGTGTTATTTCTATTCCGCATTATATTTTGTTATATAATTAAAAAATAACAGGTTGTGCATTGTATAGATCAATTGTGAAATCCAACCTTTGGTTATTGATTGTAAATTGATTGATCCTTGGATATTGGTCTTTGGTACCATCCAAGTTTATATCTCTTGTATTAGATAAAGACTCGCAGATTTCTATTTTCTTGAGTATAAATAAAATCGAGAGATAAAGATATTAACTCCTTGATATACTTTTTATTAAAATTGAGTCTGACTGTCTAGTTTATTCTATTAAAAGTATATTAGAGTTAGTCCATACAGATTGCTAATCGAAATATTGGGTGAGGTTGTTAGACCCCCGTTTTTTCACAAAGATTCTACATTTCCGAAAATGGGGTCCAGATTTTCTCATCATGCTCACCAACCTCACGGCTATCCAAAGATTCTTTCAGGTCTCTTACTCCTCTATAGAGTCGAAGCTCAATATTTAGCCAGAAAATAATTAGGGTTTTGAACAATTATGCAAGTTATGCTCAGACGCAATCAAGAAAAACTAGTTCATCAAATCCTAATTCAAAGTGTTGGCATATTTCAAAACATAACTACAAGTCATAATTTACTTGCAACCAAGTTTAAACTCTATCAAGGTATTTGCTTCAATCTCAATAACTGGGGACTAAGCTATATCTCGCTTTCCTATGGGTGACTGCCGAGTAAGAAGGTACCATATGCAGACACAACTTCATACACAAGATTCACGTAAACTAAGTTTTGCACATCCAGCATTTTGACTAAAGGTGGATCTTCCAATTAGACAACGAGATATGCCATGACTTGTAGTTTTCATCTGCTCGAGATATTATCTCATTTTAACAATCCTAGCCCAGCTTCGCGGCTCATATTGAAGTATTACAATATTCGTCTACACGATCAAGAGCAAGGCTGAAAATTAGGGTTTTAATCAGATAAATCCTAATCGCAAATATATTCACCTAGGGCATGGATTTCGCAATGACAACACTCAGATAAAAACTGCCTAGCATTAATATTCACGAGAAATTCCAAGTCCAAAGTCAATTTCAAGTTCAGAATCAAAACAAACGAAAGCATCGGGGACTCCGCAAAAAAAAAAGTTGCAATTTCGCGCCTGAATGACTCGTAGCCATCTATATACTCATCATAGGACAATCAAGGTTTTACTCTGACTAGGGGACTTAATGTAGATGGTGAAATTTGGATAAGGGGAAAAAGCGTCATTTCAAGACCATAAACAAAATTCCAGTCTCACGAGAGATTAAGCCTTTGGCCCTCAAGGAATTCTTAGCCACGATTTCTAGTATATGTTCCCGCGAGACACTGTTGGTCGTGATACCGTAACTCCTAGCGCACATCCTCGACGAGATACTGCTTGTCACGTAGGTTATGTAGAGCGTAAAACGTCCCCAGTAGACTTATGAACCAGAACAGCCACAACTCCAGCATGTCTTCGTGAGACGCATCTGATTGTGATGCCATGATTCCTAGTATACATCCTCGACGAGATGGTGCTGGTCATGTAGGATATGTAGATGCGTAAAAACGTCCTCGTCGGACTTATGATCCAGAGCGGAGATATGCATATCTCCTGTAAGCACGACTCACCCTATTTGAGATCAAGGACTGATTCCTAGGACATCATCGCGAGATACATTATTCATGTATGCTATAGGATCTGACTCGACATACTGAGGATTCCGAATAACTCCTAGGATATCCCCGCGAGATACGTTGGCTATTCTGCCTCCGGCCCTTTCGACAAACTCCTAGAACATCCATTCGAGATATACTGGTCTTGTTGGCCCATCATATGGACACACAGTTGATTCCTAGTACATCTCTGTAAGATACGTTGGTCAAAGATAAGCGAGCCAAAGTCTCGCAGAGACATTAATCGGGCATACAAAGCCTTTTTTCTCTCTTCAAAACGAGTCTCAGCTGACCACAGAGAGATTCCGATCCGTCAATAAAATCTCAGAGAGATTCACATCTCTCCGTAAAATCTCGGAGAGATTCAAATATCTCTGCAAAATCTTGGAGAGATTCAAATATCTTAGGAAAATTTCGGATAAGCTGAATACTCCCCATGGTAGGCACGAGCCTCACGTAGGAATAAAATATCCTCTCCACACGAATTCTGAGGCATCCCATGCCTTTTCACGTGACTCATCCTAGTCATTCTTACAAATCGGAGAAATCCCTCTATCTTGGCCAACTCGACTCAAGAGAATATTTCTCTCTCTCAACATGTCATCACGAAGGCTGACTCAACTTCATACAAATGGGGGGATAACAATTAGGGAATTGGTATGGTGGTCTACGGCACGTGTGAGAAATATCCGGCTTATTTCTCACCGCAGAAGAGAGTAAAGGCGGTGGAATAATGAGATAAACTCGACCTAGTTTATCTCTATTCCTGAAGAGACGGGAGAATTGCTCCGCATAGCACGGAAATCAATCCTTATCTTCACCGACATGAGATTAGAGAATTCAGCTATAAATAGGTCATCTATTTCTCCAAGCTACGATAATTTTCTGATAACCTCTCAGAGTAATTCTTCTTCAAACCCTAGAATTCTCTTATCTCTATCTTCATCTGCTTCCCTCCCTAAGACCAGCCCTAAATCTCTTCCATGTGACTGAAGCAGCCTTTGAACGACCATTGTGCGTGGTTTAGGCGAAGATTGTTCATGCTCAACCTCCCGTAAGTCACTTTCAGAAACCCTAGAATCCCACTTCTAACCTCTCTCATATTTTAGGTAACTGCGGTTACATAAATGCTGACTATATCTCGGATCCATACAAAGCAATTTCCCAAACATGATACGTCTTCATTATCAGTGACATTACAATTTCATGGCGATCTTGTAAGCAAAGCATGCCAACTACCTCCTCAAACCACTCTAAAATAATCTCTCTGCATGAAGCAAGTATAAAGTGTGTGTGGTCGAGCATATAAGAAGCTCTTGTGGTCAACAATCCATTATGCTTACACCAATAATAATTAATTTGTGAAGATAACTCGGCTTACACAAACTACATCAAAGGTGATAGAGCGAAGCATATTTTTCTGATCATCTCTAGAAGAACAACGAGATTGATATCCAGAAAGTACAGTCCTATGAAAATTATGCTGATATGTTTATCAAGTAATTACCGATAAATGGTTTGTGAAATAGGAATGCGCCACATGTACAAGCAGACAAATTGATAGACATTTTGATCAGGGGTGTTATGGACTATAACGCGATGCTCTTACTAGGAGTTACGGCATGTCCAACACTTATCTAAGATTTTTCTTTGCCATACTCTCTTTTCCTTCGTAGTTTTTTGCTTACAAAGTTTTAACGAGGTTTTGTAGTTTTTGCTTACAAAGTTCAACACTTATCTAAGATTTTTCTTTGCCGTACTCTCTTTTCCTTCGTAGTTTTTGCTTACAAAGTTTTAACGAGGTTTTGTAGTTTTTGCTTACAATGTTTTAACGAGGCAACATATTTAGAACGGTGATCATCCATAGGTGTGGATGACTCGCCCATGTTATTTAGTTACCGCAAGAATCAAATCAGTGATCGTTTCAAGTATGAATCACCCATGCTTTGTCAAACACAAAAGTGAAGAGATCCACAGCAGCGACAAATTTCATCTCTTTCTTCATAAAGGTATAGATTACCAAAGATGATCATTGACACCATAAACTGATTAATTGGATTAAGCTTACAGCAAATCACATAGATTCTAAAATTATATACTCAGTTTTCATTTTCAAGGAATCTAACAAGTTCTGCACACTGCTGGTTCAAATGCATACGAAATGAACTTCAATGTATAAAAGGAGGTACCCTGAACAGGCAAACTACTAAACACGACCACCATGAAATTGCAACCAGAAGAAACAGTTTTTATCTATCTCACTTTCAAAAGTGAAGATCAAATGAAACTGGGGCAGACAGGTCCACTGGATAGGCCAAGACGAACTTCCATTCCATGATGCATGTCAGCTGGCCTGTAAGTTTCAGATTCACGTGGGTCTGCAACAAAACAACATGAATAAGAACCCCAGTTAGAATATAAGCTGCAATAGCATTGTACTAGTAAGTTAAATTAATCAATATGTGGATGCTGCCAACTCTTAAGGTATAAGGGTTCTGAATGTAGATTAAAGCTCATACTACAGATGAAATTCAATAAATTCTCCTCAGGGCAATCCAATAATCGTAACTGCTGTTAATATCATGACTGGATGCCCTTACCATTTAGGCAATTGCTCATACATAGTATACAGATATACAGATGAAATTCAGTAAATTCTCCTCAGGGCAATCCAATAATCGTAACTGCTGTTAATGATAATGTAGAATCCTAAAGATTAATATAGAATATCATGACTGGATGCCCTTACCATTTACATAGTATACAGATATACAGATGAAATTCAGTAAATTCTCCTCAGGGCAATCCAATAATCGTAACTGCTGTTAATGATAATGTAGAATCCTAAAGATTAATATAGAATATCATGACTGGATGCCCTTACCATTTAGGCAATGGAAATCTTCGAAACCGAAGTCATCCAAGCTACCATTGACAGCCTCGAGACCTAGCATGGATGATGATACTGCCCCTGGAGGCCTTTGAAACCTGCAAAGGAAGTTGGGAGAAATTAACATGAAGCTATGAAAATAACAATAGACATAAAAACAAAAAGTTTGAAATGTAATTGACGCTAAGTGGATACAGGATTCCACTAGATGAGTTTTAAAATAAGCAATGACTCGCAACAAACAACTAGGTGATAAAATCAAAATTCCAAAAAAGCTATCATTGACCTCAAAGGCTACTCAATAGTAACTGATATTAATTGTTCACGAGAAACAACTTGCACAGAAAAAATGACAAGGGTTCATATTTAAGATACAATTTTAGCTGGTGATAACAATAAATGAACAATTGGTCAATTCACCACGTTTCACAAGTATACACACCTGAATTACTAAAAAACTTGAGAACAGTGCATGCAGGTTATCTAAGCATTTTATATAAGAGAGATAGATCAATCAACTAACAGCAGAGCACTGGAAGAATTTATAGTATATCGACTGCTTAGGATTCCCGATTTTATAGTATATACTGTATCTGTTGTCATTCAAGCGTCAACAAGTCGAGCAACGAGGTCGGCTGGCATTGTTCAGTAGAAAGCCTCAGACCCTTGGGTTTAAATATTGCAAGGTGACACAGGTCAAAGACTGAAGTTCTCTACACCTTACACAGACATACTTGATGCCACATTTTTGAAGTGCCAGTTGCAGTCACTCTACACTACTCTCGTATCTAAGATACTGTTTCTAGAGCAACCATCCTAACCAGATCAAGTGTCTAAATATTGGATATGAAAAGCCATTGTAGAATTGTACCTTCTGACTTACTAGATAGAAAAAGAAGCATTACAAAAAGAAACATTAAAGATGAAAATATAGAGATATGGGTCAATTAAAGACACATACTCACAGACAAAGGTCATAGGAATAGATTTCTAGTACAAGAAGAGAAAGGACTAAATTGATTCAAGAAGCTAAGTGCCAAGGGGCCCACCAAATTACAACCCTTGTTTCACTAATAAACTTCTATCACATATGTTACAAATTAGCATCGTTGTTGTGCAAAAACAAATTTGATAGTGCAGTATGAAAAAACCCAAATACCTAATTGATGATAACACTAATAAACCCCAATTTTTATCTACTAATTAGCTGCATATCAATTGCCATCTCGTCAAAGCATTTTCTTAAAAAAAAAACTAATCACTTTACCAAACAGCATATTTTGTAACAAAAACCCTAATTTTAGCATAAAATAAAAATTAAACACATACACCTAAAGAAGAAATCTAAGTTGTAAGCTTTAATATGTACCTAGCTAGCATCCTTGAATCTAGATCCATCTTCAATGGAAAAGCAGATCCATAAGTCATAGCAAGACCCCTCCGTTTCATCTCAGCCTGTGACATCTTTGTCTAAAAAATACCAAAAGTAAAAAACGGAACAAATATCAGAATGATTAACTTAATGTGCGAAAAAAAACCAGATGGGAAAAGAGAACGAACATACAGATTGGAAGGTGGATTGAACAGGATGAACTCCGACTATATCACTCTTAACACCATTTAAACCAAAACGTAGGGCATCATTAATTCCTCCAACTTCGTGTGCGATCGTTTGTTTTGAAGCGTCCTCCATTCTCAGTCGCCTTTGTGAGGTTCCTTTTTCTTCTTTTCTTCTAAGTTCAATAATTTTGATTTCTTTTTGGAGAAGACAGTAAGAGATTTCGCCCTGCGTGTATGCTTATATAGACCGGACTAGCGGTCCGGTGTCTTGTTAGTAATTCGGGTTGGGCCCATATCTGTGTGGCTGACCCGAAAAGGTACATTCTACGAGGCTTCACAAAAACTAACAACAATACCTGGGTGGGTGTAAAGGGTAAATATCCGGCACCTCTTTCGCTTCTTCATCAGAGCAAGTTTGGTCGCAGAACTTTGGAGATAACTCATCATCTGATTAATCATACGTGAGGGGAAAAAATCATGGTAAGCCTTTTGATTCCCCCTAAAAAATTAATTAATTTCATACCTCTGTTTGATCCATTTGTTTACTGCCTTTCTTAGTTTTATTCCAGAAACTTATTAGGGTTTCATCACCATTCTATCTCCCGAGAACATTTGAGGAATCTAGTGTTGGATTAACTGCTGAATTTGCGAGTTATAGGGTCCTTAGTCATAAATTGGATAAATTGGTTTATTATACGATTTTATTTTATTTTTGAAATTGAAACTAGCATGGAGAATATAATATCCTTGATTGAGAGTTGAGAATAGGACCTTCTGTATCTCTTCACGGTGTTCTATAATCCCCAAACAAGACATAATTTGATTCAAGTTTCATTATCTAGATAGTTCCAATGTGAATATAACAGGTTAAAAAAGCTTGGTGAATCTTATTTTGAAGCTCTAATGTTGCCTAGCAGACATTCAATAGCATGTTGTTGGATCAGAGTTCTTTCTAGGAGCTTATGCCTTGCTTTTGCGTGGTTGGGTTAAGAGATCTTTCAGGGAACTAGCACTAGGTTTTCTCAAATACCTTTACTGGCAGATTTTAACTCAATAATTGCTTAAGGAGTTACTTTGATCAATACTGAATTTTAGTTATTTGAAACCAAAAGACAAAGTAAAAACCTAAAGCAGCTGTTGGTCCGAAATATCAAAATAACATACCACAAATAGTTTAAGCGAAATTTGGATACTAATGGCTGGACAGCTAAACTGAGCAACTGGAATCGAATGTCCTGTGGCCCCTGGCTGATTGACCCCATTTGGGAGCTATCAAATATTTGAATAATGGGGATCCTGTTAGAGTCATACTGTAGGTGTCATACAATGAGCTTATTGTAAGTGATAAAGAAACAAGCCGGTGTTTAACGACTGTTTGGTCCGTGACTTTAACGTGGTCCTTAGCTGATATTTCAATGATGTGTGGGGTTAGTTACTTCTGGAAAAGGAATGCATTAAGTTTCGAATTTATAGTTTCGTTTAATGGAGTTACTCCTTGGCACTGTTAACCTCGTGTTATTGCTGTTACACTTTGCGGTGACCCCTCCCCCCTGAACCATTTATAACAGATCTTGAAGTTTTATCAGAATGAAAATGTGCAGTATTTCAGTATTTGTTTATGAGAGAAGGCTTAGTTAGTTTTCTAATGTGAGAATCAAGTAATTTCGATCTTAGTCATTTGAATTTGTGTCACAAGGCACACATCACTATGTTTCTGTTTGTTTGCTGTGATTTTCCTTTTGTCCTTTCTTTCGTAGGTCAGTTTGTGTTTGCTCGTGTTCAGTTATGTAACATTTTTCTTTTGTTTCTTGCAGTCTACGCTTGCAGCTGCTAGAGCAGATAACTTTTACTACCCCCCAGAATGGACCCCCGACCAGGTATTTTTACTTGATCTGTCACTTTTACTTTGGTTGACTGATTTACCTTCGAGCTTAAATGCTTCTTTTCATTTTTATTTTTTTTGTTGAAAACCGCGGTCCTATTTTTATCTTATTTTCAGGGTTCTTTGAACAAGTTTCATGGACAACATGCTCTAAGGGAGCGGGCAAAAAAGATAGATCAGGGAATTCTGGTAATAAGGTATGGAGTTTTGCACTCTATTCATGTGTGTATTGGTAAGGGATTGGAGGTGCTAATTTAATGTTCTGTAGTCCATGGCCTATCATACTTTACCACATGATCTGTACAAGAAGTTGTTGAAATTAGGATGAGTTCTATTTATTTTCTTATTAAGGTCTTTAAATCATGTAGTTCCAGTAATCGTCAAAGATATACCAGTGGACCACAATTAATTTGTTAAATTGTTAATACTGAATTGTGTTTTGTGTCTGTAGTTCTTGGCCTATCATACGTACCACATGATCGATGCAAGAAGTTGTTGAAACTAGGATCGTAAATAAGTTTTGTTTTCGTATGGGTAGCTGTCGTTCTTTAGGCTGCCATATTCTTCAAACGATTATCACAACTAAGTTTGGGTAGCATTTATTTTTTAAATGCATGAATATCATTTTGAGTGTGTAGAGAGTTTTAAGTTAATTGAAGATCATATCGGGGGTTCAGTGATATTCGTTGACTAAGTCATCTTAATCATTGTCTTTATTCTTGGCCTAGCTACTTGGTATTTTGAGTGCAATTGCCGATCTTCCTTACATTTGTATCTATTTAGCTTTCAGTGCACATTCTCAAAACCTTTTCTGCGCCACCGAAAATGTCTGTATAAAATACATATCTCTAAAAGTTAGCAAGCCGGTAAGGTAGGAATGCTTCCACGAGAAATTGCAAAACCTTCTTAGCTTCTTTTCAAATCATTTTTAATGTGAGGGTACGGTTTTGCATTATTTTTCAAGTTAAGGTTATGATCGAAGATGTTATGTATGGTTTTTACTTTTACAACCAAGTGGATCAATCTTGTCTGCAAAAGGAGTTACTAATTGGTGCACTGAAGTGCTCTTTCTGACCTGCTGGAGTTAGAAGTTGTGTACTTTGATATTTTAAGATCAGAAAACTGTGATTCACTTATGCCATGGGGTACAAAAGATCAGGGAGTTTCCTTATTCTAGAAAATTGATAAGCAAAATAACAGGTTTAAATGCTGTTGCAAGATGTCTTAATTTGATAAGGACAATATGCTTGAAATGGTGAAATATGGTCGCTTTATTTGCTTATTTGCAGGTCCTAGGTTTCAGGATGCCAATGATTTTTTCTACTTTTTTTTCAGGTTTGAGATGCCTTTCAATATTTGGTGTGTGGGATGCAATTCCATGATTGGAAAGGGTGTAAGATTCAATGCAGAGAAGAAGCAAGTGGGAAATTATTACTCCACAAAGGTATTCTTTGCACCTGAAACTGTACTAGATGCCCCAAGTTAGGGAGCTATTCAGGCCAGAATATGGTTTATTCAAGTTGGGATATCATCTGCATTTTCATATGCATTAAAACAATCTGGACTCCTGTCGCTTATATGTAACATATGTATGTACTTATATGTACCTATATCTTATCCTTTTAATAGTGAATCCTTTATTATTATTATTTTTTTTTTTTGCATCAGATTTGGAGCTTTACCATGAAATCAGCATGTTGTCAAAATGAGATTGTTATCCATACAGATCCAAAAAACTGTGAGTATGTAATTATCAGCGGGGCTCAGAAAAAGACCGAGGATTACGATGTTGAAGATGCAGAGACTTTTGAACTCCCAGCAGCTGAAGGTTGGCTTTTGATATCCAAGCACAATGATGATACTTTTGGTTAGGTTTGTTTAAAATCCGAGCCTCATTTAATCAATTCATTTTGTAGAAAGAGGAAAGCTTGCAGATCCATTCTACCGTCTTGAACACCAGGGAGAGGATTTACAGAAAAAGAAACAAGCTGAACCAGTACTAGTGCGCTTGCAGCGCGTTTCTGATTCTAGGCATTCAGATGATTACTCCCTTAACAAGGCTCTGCGGTCTCGACTTAGGGTACATAATACTGTTCTAATTCTTCAAGTTTGATTTTGTTTTCCTTTTGCAATGTTTGGTTGCATGATTTACTTTCTTTTCACCTTATTTTGTAAACTTACTCTTCAACTTCGCATCCTGCAGAGTCAAAAGAAAAGGGTTGTAGAAGAAGAGGCTGCCTCTGCAAAAATGGGCCTTGCGATAAGACTACTGCCTCGATCAGAAGAAGATAATTCAGAGGCAAAACGAGTCAAGTTCCCTTCCAAGTTTGAAAGGAGCAGAAAGGACAAGAGAGCCTTGATCAAAGCTGCCTCGATTTTCCCGGATAGTTCTGGCTCTTCACGAATGGAGTTGGAGTTGAAGAGAAGGAAAATAAAAGCATCTATAACTACAAGGTTGCTCTCAGGGTCAGTCAAGCCATCGGCTTGGTCACAAAATGGTTCTACTAGTTCAATTAATAAGGGATCAACTGCGACTGCAAGAAAGAGGTAACTTCAAGATTTTTAGAAGTTGGGTTGAGTGAATCAGTTCTTTGTTTGTTTCCGAGTATGTTATTATGTACATAAGTGTATCTTTGCTTTTTCTTTCTTGGATTGGATTAAGCTTGAACTCATTGTTAATAATAACCTTTGTAATGTTTGAAGCAACCTATTGGAAGTTTAGTTGAGTTGGTTTAAATGCTCTTGGAATTCGTATTCAACTGAGTTGGAACGACGGTATCTAGTAGAATACGAAGTTTTGTTGAAACGAACCATCGTTTACAGTACATGTAAAATACGGTTATAGGAGATATAAACTTTACGTTGTTGTAGAACTAGAAAATAGAGAAGGAAAGACACAAAGTAGAGATAAGAAGAAGGAGAAAATTCTATTATTATGCGTGTAGAATACAAAGGTTTAGGACTCTATTTATAGAGTTTACATACTTGGTGCCCAAGTAATAGGGTCCCACTAAAGTGGGTATCTATACATAAACTTCCGTTTATAACACTCCCCCTAGATGACCACTGTATCTAAGCAATTGCCTCATTAAAACCTTGTCATGAAAATTCAAATGGACAAAACTTGATCGAAGGGAAAAGAGTACAATTATGAGAAAACTTAGAACAGAGTTGGACATGCGTATGTTGCCTCATTAAAACCTTGACAAGGAAAACCCAGTGGGACAAAACCTTGACGAAGGAAAAAGAGTACAACTAGATAGTCCAGTAAAATACCTTTTCCTAGGATGCTCCCCCTGATAAGTACTTCAGTTAAATCTTGGCTTCCAAATCTTCGAGTCGACACTTCCCAATTTCAATAAACGAATTTCTTGAATTGTGGAACAATGCTTTAGTGACAAATCTGCCAGTTGATGAAGTCTTCATTTGTGTTAGTCTTCTAATGGTAGTGTTCTCGAGTCTTCACGCTTCTTTAAATACATTGAGGACTTGCTTCTTGGATTGCTAGCTTCTCGAAGATGATTTGAAGAAGTAGTTGATGTAATTTCTTCAACAAAGTGCCAATATTTAGTTACAGTTGCATAGGTGAACAAAAGTTGTGATCATACCATATATGGATTAGAATAATATCCAAATTCATAAGAGACTGTGGTCTAACAAAATGACCTAGTTAATGATGGGAATCCACCAAATAACCAAAATTTGATATAACTCCCCCTTGGATGACCACCATGTTGAATTAAATTGTCTCACTAAAACCTTGCCAGTAAAACCCAATGGGGAAAAATATGGACCAAGGAAAAAGAGCACAAATATCAACATAAAAAAATAAAATAATTAAATGTCAACAAGATGTTGCCTCGTTAAAACCTTGTCAGGAAAACCACATGAGACAAAACCTGAAACGAAGGGAAAAGAGTACAACTTTTGACATATTTATGGATGCTAACTCAACTATATGAGTACTAGAGAAAACAAGTATCAAACCATAATGTATAGTCTATTCAATAGACAAGTATTATGCAAACATAATTCTAAAACTGCAGATTAAGAAAAATAAAAAAAATATGCTGCTTAAACGTGGATTTTTAGTGTTTTTAAGGACTCATCAAGAGGCCAATAAAGTTGATAACATCAACTAACCCGGATTTTGGTACTTTTAAAAAACACTTAAAGGATTGAATTGAATCCTACAAGGATTACAAATTTGAATATATTCTCTGAATGCAATACAATTCCTTCAAAGACTACCACGCCAATACGCATTATTCAGGGAGAAAAGAATATTGTTGAATCAATCCTAGGGTTTGAGGAAAAAAAAGAAACCCTCAAATCGTTTTTACAACGAAAAAATTTATCGTATAACACATTATGACTACACCACCCTGTAATTAATAGGCTTGGCACATTTATGGTGTTAAGTCTTGGATCCAAAATTGTGTTAATCCATAAATCAATCCAATCTAATTTGGATTGTATGCCAACCAATCACATATGTCGATATTTGTCTGCAGAGGGGTTCAAAACCACCATCATTTATTTCAGTAGCTACTTTAAATGAATATTCGACAACTAATTACAATCCCACACAATTTTCAAGCGTATGCATATCTTGAAAAGAATTACATAATTGATAGTACGAGCTCCCACGGGCATTGTAATCTCTTCCCCATCAAATGAAGATATAATGACTTTGAGAATGTGAAACGTATTTTTGGTACACTCAATTGGAGCACTACCAATATCTTTTTATGGAACACTACTTATTTTATTAGATGTGACTGGATTTTTCTCTTAAAGAGACAAAAACTTATGTAAAAGCAAATGAGACATTTCACGCCTAGTCAATAACAACCTTTTTCAATTTTATCATGATGGGAGAGAAACTGATATAACATTAAAGTTAATTAACACCAATTTTAGCTGGTAGTGTAAGTCTCCCCCTGATTATGGCGGAAATATTTTCATCTCATAAAAACGAAAACAAATTTCATAAAGTATTATCCGATTAATTCGAGGACATATACTTATAATAATTTCTGGATGTTAACAATACCAGGTGGGACAGTAGATACTGATTCCAAGGGCCATAAAAAAAATGTCCCAAAATTGTAATATACTTGAGATACAAATTGAACATCAACCATGTATTTTATTAGTTATAGCCAAAATATACAATAAAACTCCAAAATAATTTCATGACCTAAAGGATCAACGAGATAATGAACTAGAATGAAATTATGTACACTTTTTTTTTTTATCAAAAGAAAATTATATCAAGATCGATATAGTCACAACAAGGACTAATGATATAGCTGACAAGCCAGGTGCGCACCCATTGATCTTGAGTGTCCAATTATATTCTAATTCCAATTGTAATAATCCACAAATTTGGAAATAATTACCACGAGAAAAATTAAAATGGCAAAAATATCCAACAATAATGCAATAATTCCTCGTTTTATTAGTATTTGGTTGATGGAGATTTCTCTGTAGGAATAGAAATCAGAAACCAAAAATCGGTTAAAAATACTAAGAATGCCAATTTACATCTCATTATAGAGAATTTTTGAAGAAAATTATTACCGAACGATATACCAAAATCGTAATAACGACTGGGAAAAAAAATGTCGTTTGGAAAAAAAAAAAACGTCGTTTGCTATGGAAAATCCATAGCGTGGTAAAAAAAAGGTTTATGTAAAGAATAGAAACCAATTACCAATCACATGATCATTGTCCAACGGACAAAGATACCAAATTAACTGGCCGGAGGTTTTTCAACCATGCACATGATTGGTTACCATAAAGGTATCTAGATTTCCATAACACCAAATTTTGATGATCACAATTTCATTAAAGGAATAGAAACTGTAAGCCATCTTTCGATAGAGAAGAAAGAAAACACCAATTTTTGGTGATTACGGTTCCGCTAGAAGAATAGAAACCGTAAACCATCTTTCACTGGATTTTTATTTATTTTTTATTTCTTTATAAAAAAAATATTAGAGAAAAAAGAAAATCAGAAAAATATTTTGCCTAAAATTGATTACCCATGCCCCACAAAATCTCTAAACTTAGAGAAAAACTATAATCCCCGAATCAGATGGCAGTATAGCCTTTGGTGGATAAAGGTTGCTTTGTAAAAGAAAAATATACAAAGCCGATGCATATTTTAGATTGACATATACTGTTTTTAGATTTCTCAAAAATCTTGTGATTCATCGTCCATGGTATTAAAAATATATACCATGCCATATATAAATATATATGCTAATATATTACAACTGCGTGGAATGGTGAAACAAAATAAGAGGAAAAAAATAATAAATAATTAACTGTAAGAGGTTGTATACCTATAGTTACATCTTCTGTAGACATCGTACACATGTCACTCACGGACAAACGCAATTAGGATTTTAGAGTCAACATCATCATCCGTATGTCATCGGTAGGGTATATATCCCTGGGTGCCGTGATAGGATCCTCGTACAAAGATACAAAACAAAACATTAGTATACTGTTGGAAGAGGGGGAAAAAAATAAAATCATAACTAAAGTTATATGATTCTTTAAACAAATATAATAAGAAAAGTTGGTAAAAGAGATAAGAGTTTAGAAAACTCGGTATAACACCGATTTCACTTTAGTGTTTTGCTTTTTTTAAAAAAAAAAATCCAAGGCTCACTATAGAGCGTGCTGATTACGTGTTGTAGAACTAGAAAATAGAGAAGGAAAGACACAAAGTAGAGATAAGAAGAAGGAGAAAATTCTATTATTATGTGTGTAGAATACAAAGGTTTAGGACTCTATTTATAGAGTTTACATACTTGGTACCCAAGTAATAGGGTCCCACTAAAGTGGGCATCTATACATAAACTTCCGTTTATAACATACGCAAGTATTTTTGGTGCAGAGTCTGCAGACTTTTTTTCGAAGTAGAATAGCTCCTTAATATAATAATTCGGATCAGGTTTAATAGTTGAGTTTCAGATTGGATGATGGCTGCAAAAAGTACCAAAGAAATTTTACGGGACTAACCGACCAAACAGTATCCATCATCCCATCTGCTGTTGACCATAGTTGACCAAAGTCCAAAGGGGAATGAAGACGTCCCATAACTAGGCTTATGCAAACTAAACTCGATAAATTAATAACTTGTCTAAATAATTTTGGCTTTTCCTATTTCTCATCCCATTTTTCTTATTTCTTATCCATAATTTCCATCCCTAATTATCCTATGTGCCACCCATATAAAATTTTGTATGTCCTACATACCATTTCATGACTTTTTATTTATACCCAACAATAAAATCACCCTGTCATTAAACCAGTCACGTTTTCATCTCCACAACCACCGACCACTACATATTCTTCTCTATCTGCATATACAATTCATCGTCACCTTAATTGAGCATATGTTGCATTTACGATTTACACTGTACTAATTATTAACTGAAATTTAACCTAGGATTTCTAATTTGATAGTTTTTTGTTTTGTTTAATAAAATTGAGGGACTAACGAAGAGGAATAAAATAAATAAAAATGGTAATAATCGTGAGCAGAGTCAATTGACTTTTATGGGTGATACATAGGAAAAACTACGTAAGTAAATTGAGATTAGAAATTGTGAAGGGATGGAAAATAGAAAATTTAGGGATGGGAAATATAACATAATTTTTTTTGTCCCAAAGTTATTAATTTATTGAAATTTTACAGCACCTAGCTAAATTAACGAATGAAAGCAACCGAATATGGCCAACAAATTGAATTGAGGGGAAAATATCGACCGGCCCTTTTAGAAATCACATTTTCCATTTGGTCCATAATTATTTAAAAATATTAAATGGACCAAAATATCCTTCCGTGTTAACTCCTACTTAATTTTTGTAGCAGTTCATTATGTCTGGTGAACTCCGGAGTTCATTCTTTCAAATGAACACCTAATAAATCCAAACTAAATTACATATAAAAACAGAGTTCATTTTGTAAAATGAAACACAACACAAAAATTCATTATTATGACAAATAAACAGAGTTCATTCTTTCAAATTAACACCTGATAAAACCTATAAAATCTTGGTGGAAACAGAGTTAATTCTTCAAATGAGCACCTGATAAAACCTATGTGGAAACATAGTTCATTTTTCAAATATGAACACATGATAGAACCTATAAGAAAACAGATTTCATTCGACAAAATGAACACCTATCAAAAACTAACTAATTTAAACCTAGAATTGAGTTCATTCTTTACATGAATACACAAAAAAAATCCATAAAAATCAAAGTTCATCTTCATCTTCAACACGAGCAACGACAACAACATGAGTTCATCATCTTCATCTTAAACAACAACATAGTTCATCTTCATCATAAACAACAACAAATTTCATCATCTTCATCTTCAACACGGGCAGTAGCAGCAACATGAGTTGCTCGTGGAGACGCCACTGTTACAGCAGTAGGAAGAAATCAAAAACAAATCAAAACAAATCCAGAAAAGAAAAAAAAAGGATTTAGATTTTCACCTTCGAATCAAGACAGTGACGAAGAAAAACATAAATTTTTCGTCATCTTCATCGTGTTCATCATCATCTTCAACCGCAGTAGTATCAAACATAGAAGAAAAACAAAAATTATTTGTCGCAAATCGTCGTCTTGTTCATCATATTTATTATCTCTGCAAAATCAAAACCCTAGAACTCACACAAATCTTTATTATGCAGCAACAGAAGAAGAAAAAAATAGAGAGAGAAAAACTAGATCTGGAAATATGGAGATGAGAGAAAGTAAATCTGAAAATAATTTTTCTCTCTTGATAATTGAATATATATGTCCTAGGGTGACGTCATGGATGATGTAATGGTCTCAAAAGGATATTTCTATCACTACAAGATGACTAGGCCTGTCAATGGAAGAATATCCGTCGGATATTTAGAATTCTGATATCCGACAGGTTAAGAACTATCGGATATTCGATATCCGATAATATCCTATAGGATATCAAAATCATATATCGATTCCGATATGTTAAGCTATCGGATATCGGATATTTATCCGATAATATCCGACTCTGACAAGAAAAACAACTATTGTGTGTAAAACATATGCAGAGAAGCAAATGTGATATTTAAGTTATATTTCTGATACAGACCAATCCAAATTGTCTTCAAAAACAGTCTTAAAGCATTAATCTTAAGTAGTTATGTCTCTAAGTAAGTCTCTTACATACACATACATGAAAAGAAACACAAGCAAATGTTATAGAAAGTAAGATAACTAGATATATGTCAGACTGTCACTCTCCTCTCCAGCCTATGATTCTCTTGACTTCATTCGTCGTTGATTTCCAAATTTTCCATATCTGCATTCATAAAAACACACATAGATTATATCCAAATTGAAGTGCTAAGAATAACAGATTACATATGAATCTATGCACTGAGTTTAGGCAAAAAAAAGATTAAGAAAAAAAAAATGGTACCTTCACAAATGAAATCTGGCAACCAATCACTTAAGCACAACAATGCTTCAACAAGCTCTGGATCTAGTGAAGCTCTGTGTGTTGTAAGCACTCTACCACCTGCACTGAACATTGATTCGGATGCCACACTGGTGACTGGGATAGCCAAGACATCTCTTGCCATCTTTGCAAGAGTTGGGTACTTAGGTGCATTTAGCTTCCACCAGCTCAAGATTTCAAACAAATACTCATCTTTTGGTGAGCCTTTGCTAAGCATTGGTTCTTCTAAATACTTGTCCAACTCAGATTTCTACACCTCAAATTCAATGTTCTCCATCATAAACTCAGCATATTCAGAATCACGTGCATCATCTGGATTGTCTGAATCCATCACACTTGAGCTAGAGACAGAGCTGTGGGCGCCAAAATAGTGTTCATCTGCATTTGAGTTTTGTGAGTCATACTCATAAAAAAGAACTGTCAATTTAGTTTTGAATTTGTTATACTCAACTGCATAGCCAGTTCCATACATCTTCTTGTAACAAAACTCTACCCATCTTGCCTTGTATCTAGGATCTAACACAACTCCGATGCCCATAACCAAATTACTTTCAAGCCAATACACATCGAACTTCTCCCTCATCTTCAACCCCATTTCTCTGATATAATCATACTCACTTTCTTCCCATTGTTTGATGCACTTGTTAACTTCATAGACCCCATTGTAGTACAAATTTGCAGTTGGATACTTTATCCCTGCAAACCTGGTTGAAACATCATTAAACACTTCTAAACACTTGCAAATAACTACCCCTTGTTGCCACTCATCTTCACTTGGTATACAACTGAATTCAGGATCAAGGACAACAAATCTTTCAAACCCTTTTTTCAACTCAATAGCATTTTTAAGCATAAGAAAAACCGAGTTCCAACGAGTGTCCACGTCAAGACTAACTGCCTTTCCAGACAACCTACATTGTGACAGTGCCGTTTCAAACCTCTCTTTCCTAGCTTGTGAAGCTTTAACATACTTAACACAATCTCTAATTGATTGCACAAACTTTGCAGCAACTTTCATACCATCTAGGACAACCAAATGAAGAATGTGGTTGGCACACCTCATGTGAAACAATTCCCCATCAAGAACTAGACAATACTTATTATTTAGCCACTTAATCAAATTCCTCATCATCACACCATTAGCAGCAGCATTATCAGCAGTTAAAGAAAGGAATTTCCTATTTATGTTCCATTCAATAGTGCAAGTTTTGATACATTATGTGAGAACATCTCCTGTGTGTGGTGATGGCACTAAAATATAAGTTAATGTTTTCTTAACCAAATTCCATTCATCATCTATGTAGTGGCATGTTACACAACAATACCCATCTTTAGTATGCTTCACAGTCCACATATCAGTTGTAAGACTACATCTAGAGGTCAGATTATCCAATTCTACTTGCAATTCAAGTTTCTGTTCATGAAAAAACTTCATCACATCACTTCTGGTTGTGTTTCTACTCATGATCCTAACAGCAGGGTTCAAAGACTTGCAAAACATTCTAAAGTAAAAATGTTGAGCCATGTTGAGAGGGTAATCATGATTAGCAATCATTTTAACCATGTATTCCCTAGAAACTGCAGGATCATACTGCCAATTAGCTAATTTTAAAGCTTTGTTACCTGTTGTTTTTAGTGAAGTAGAAATTTGTTGTTGTCCATCCTTGTTTTGTGGTCTCTTTTGGCAAATCTTTAGATGATTACGCAGCCTTGTAGTACCACTGACACTATCATCATCAAATACCTTCTTGAAATGATGGCATGTACCTAGTACAACAGCTTCCCTCACGTGTGTTTTCTTATTGTGTCTTACTTTACAATCCCTTTCAAATTCATCCCACACTGGTGACCTTATTGCTCTAAGCTTTTTCTTCAAAGCAGTTATCAGTGGATCCTCACCAGCTTCTTCATCTTCATCATCTATATGAGAGTCTCGCATGTTATCATCAGCTAGGTTCACTTCTGGTTCTGGTAATCTCCTAATGTCACTAGTACCCGGTGTTGAGCCAATTGCTGAAGCTTGAACACTTTGTGATTGTGAAATGACAGCATTTGATTGAGATTGAGGCAAAGGGGTCGACTTTGAGGTTGCAACCGTCTTTCCCTTGGCTGTTTTTCTTAACATTGTCGCAATCACCTATATAAAAATGAAACAGAGTAAGTTACCAAAAAAATGAAAAAACCACATGCCAAAAACAGAGTAAGAAAAAGGGTAACCGACCAAGAGTGCAATCTTGAATCTGCAATATCCCAATCTACACTGGAAAGAGCTAACACGACATACATACGTAACACAAGAAATTACTATTGGTGCAGTGGTATCTACTAGTTTCATAGAGTATAGATTACTTATGTAATAAGATTCCAAGTGACACCCCCACTTTACCACCATTATCCCCAAGATATGCAAATGGTTACTCAAATGATCGAAGAGTACAGCGTAGAACATGTATTATGGTCACATAATATAGCAGGTATCACACTCCAACCGTAGAACATGTATTATGGTCATATTCAGGATTATGCTGTTACACTTCATAACTGAAATTCAACTAAATATAGTAAACAAAGATGTAATTTAAGATGCATTAACAGAGAATCAGAAACATAATTCCAAGAGAATGATTATGATACCTGATAGAGTAGAAACCTTCTTCAATCTTCAGAGCCTTTTTCTTGACTTTGTTTTCATGTAAATCCAATGTCAAAATTAACTTCTGTTTAACACCAAAAAAATAGAAATCAGATTCTTCACATAAATAAAGTAAAACAGAAAATGCAAGTGTAAACCCATCACAAAAATAGATCAATCCAATCAAACCCTAAACTAAAAACTATGAATATTGACTTATTCTTCAATCTCATTGCCTAATATTCTTATTTAAATTAAACCCATCTCAAATCTTTCTCTAGTTTCATCCATACATATCAAACCTTAATTTTTGATTGCAAGACAGAAACCCTATTTTTATGTCAATCGATGAATCGAACACAAAAATCGAACATAGAAAATAGAAGAGAAATTGTACCTAATTGAGCGGGTGAATGATTGATAAACAACCGAGTGATTGATTGATCGAGAGAGGCAGAGACAGAGTGGAGACTCGACGAGAGTGACGAGAGGCAACTGAACTGAGATCTGAGAAAGAGAAGAAAAAATGAAAAAAAGAAATGACTTCTCGAGTCCTCCACGGTCGACAGAATCTAGTGGTAGTGGAGTGAAATATCTAGGGTACGAGAAATTACAAGTACGTCCTTACTCCTTAGCATATCGGATATCTAAACAAACGGATATTGGCTAATCCGATTCCGACATGGTAAGAAAGAAATATCCGATAATATATTATATCCGATATCCGACAAAACGGATAAAATCCTATAGGATCTCGAATAATCGGAAACAGATTCCGGATATCGGACAAATATTGACAGGCCTAAAGATGACAATTACATCATCCATGACGTCACCCTAGGACCAGACCATAATTTGCGGGACCAAACTGTAAAATATATTTAAGAAATGGACCAAACAGACAATTGACTCAGTCAACTAGACTAAACTCTCTCTAATATATTATTTCGAGGACCAACAAATTGAATTAAGCTGGATTACTTTGAAAGCCGCGCTAGGCACAGTGAACCAAGTAACATAAGTGGCACGTAAGAATTTGGGAGGGACAAACTCGACGCCAACTAACGTGGAGGGAGTATAGAATTTGTTTGGGAGTCATAAATCGCGACTGATTTCCAATATCTTTGACTTCCTAAATTTCAGGGAGTTAACTAACAAGCTTGGTAAAGGGGCATCATGAAATGGTAGAGGGTCGTCAAGTGTGATAGCAATGTCCCTCTTATTGGTTAGGGGGTGTCCTATAGGGGTGTAGATTGACTAGATTACCCTTTCACATTAAATTAACCAAAATCAAATCAATTTTTTTAATTAACCAAAATCAAATCAGTTTTTTTTTTTCATCTTCTTCTTCATCTTCTCTTCTCCTCCATCAACCCTAACCTCCATTAAAACCAAAAATGTCATCGTCTTCGATTAATCGGCGATTTGAAAAATGTTTGGAAAAACCCAGTTAGGGTTTAGTTTATCGTGTTGGATTTAAGTTAATTTTGTATCAAAAATTAGGGTTTTGAATGAAAATTGAAATCGAAATTTCTGGGTTTATGCTAGTTACGGTTGGTTACCAACCGTAAGTTCTTAGTTTTGAGAATATGTTCAGTTACGGTTTTTATTTGCATCATATTTATCAACCGTAATTGAGTTACGGTTTGAAACTCAATTAAACTAACCAACCGTAAATCATCCTGAATGTTAACAACTTATCAAATAGTTATGTACGGTTCAAAAGTTAAGATGACTTACCAACCGTACTGTAGTTACGGTTGGTTTCGATTCACTAGTTACAACCGTAGGTTAGTTACGGTTGGTTTGTATTCATTAGTTACCAACCGTAGGTTAGTTACGGTTGGTTTGTATTCATTAGTTACCAACCGTAGGTTAGTTACGGTTGGTTTACCTACAGTCCTTAAGATGATAAAAGGCATCTGAACTAGTCGTAAGCAACATTAAGTACGTATCTACCTGCCAAGCCACAATTTAAAGATGTCATGTACAGAACCAAAACCTAAGCAACGTAAATATCACATGGACACAGCATCAGTTCATTAAGGAAATCCAAGAATGGTGTCAGATCACACATAGCAATAGCCAATTATGAATAATAGATCCGGATACATTTCCCTAATATATGAGCTCGATGCAACATCTTAGAACAAAGAAACCACCCATACAAAAAAGTAAGCCGAGAATGTATCCATTCCACATCTATCTGACAACTGACAGGACTTCAATGTCACTCACATCAAGATATTGCACATATGCATATAGAAACGCCATTGGATTAAATCTTGGCAAACATATTGGTGAGAATGATTCAGATGTCCTGCACATAGTACGAAACATTATGATTATTGACCAAATACTTATATATATTACATTTTTTGATTCTTATACGGTTGGTATTGTACCAAAGTTACGAACCGTAAGTTCCCTACGGTTCGTAAGGGAACAAATTATACCAACCGTAACTGGTTTTTTTCTGGGTTTTTCCCAACATATAGTTACGGTTGGTAACGAGCTCCATTCCAACCGTATGTTCTTCTGAAATTTTGGGTTTTCCCAAAATTGAACCAGTTACGGTTGGTAATTGATACATTACGTCATCGTAACATATAGTTACGGTTGGTAACGAGCTCAATTCCAACCGTATGTTCTTCTGAAATTTTAATTTTTTTGATTTGTTACGTACTTTAGAAGTATACCTAGTCATTTTCAATGCTGGGTTCTTCACTTTGTTGGTTAATTTCTTCAATTGGTTGAGATTGACCTTCACAAATATCACAAAAGTTTCTTTTTTCTTCTCTAATTTTTTTTTATAACCTATTTTAGAGTTATGAATCATATGATAAGTGAGAATTAATTATCAACATTAATCTTAATTATCAACACTAATCTTGATTATCATTACTAATCTTGATTATTATTACTAATCTTGATAATCAACAATAAGGGCTAATTAGTCATTTCCAGATTTTATTTGATAAGGGACACTTGAAAATTACTTGTAATGACCTTTTTGTCTTATTAGGGTGCCGCCCCTCTACCATTTCATGACGCCGCTTTACCAAGCTTGTTAACTAATGAATCGAACCTAAAGCAATCTGGGACTTTATGATGATCAGAGACAGGAATTTTTTCATCACACGCAATCAAGATATTATAGGGTGTCAGTAAAATGAGTTCAATTTTGTGCACACTCCTCTAAAGAGTGTATATTTGATACATCCTTTTGATTGGTTGTTTAGTTAGTTAGTTGTTGGGCCCATTACCTCCATGTTTAGAATCATGACCCTCGTTACATAATTCCCTAAATGTAATCGACGGTGGAGATTGAAATGTTACGTGCACACTCGCCAAGAAGTGTGCACAAAATCGGACTCCAGTAAAATCAAGGCACATGTATGGAAGTAACTAATAACTTCTGTTACTTCCTACTCCTTGCGATACGGGGGAGAGTAAAAGGGAGCAGTTAGTTGTTCCAAAAAAAAAGAAAAAAAACGTACCATGCATTGCCTGATTGGCATTACAATTTCCCTATTCGCTTTAAAGTTCAAAACAGAGGGGTTTCTTCCTCTTTCCCTCTGTAAGTTTGTATTTTCTTTTCTATTCCAGGGTTCATTATCATGCTGTATTTTCTTTTCTATTCCAGGGTTCACTATCATGCTGTTTCTAAGTTTGTATTTTCTTTTTCACTCTTAGTTTTTTTCCCTTCTTAAGAATGAAAGAAATGATCTATAGTGTCAGTGATTTTGACTGGTGCGCTCTGTTATTGTGATTCTTAGTTGCTGTGATTTATTGATAATTCACACTCTTTCATACCTTAATTTATTTTTTGGTCGGTTTCTGTTGGGCTGGCTTCGACTGTTCAACTGTTTGATTGTGCTCATACATTAATCACTATTCAACCGTTGATTGTGTTCAATTTATCTTTTTCTGTATGTCAAGTAGCTCAAGATTTACTGTTATTCTGATGTAGGCTAAGTTGCAGCTGAAAAACTTGAAAACCAAGTAGCTGAACCCTGAATTATGTGACCACTTACAAGCAAGTGAAACCAGCTTCACCTTCTTCTTGTTTTATAGATCCTGAATCAACTTTAAAATTTCCGTAGCTGGGTAAAGAAAGGAGAAAATTATGTCATATTTTTGCTTACTCGGCAACTTGGAGCCTTTTCTCTCAGTAAGTTTTAGCCTTTATTACCTTACCTTGCCTACATGATAAAAAAAAAAAAAAAAAAAAAAATTGCGTTGCTTAACCGACCTTGAATATTCAACATTGAAAAGTTGTATCCTGAATGACGGTAATTCAAATATTTTAAGAAAAAAAAGGAACCGAGTTCCCCTTGTTGAACGGCAAGTATCCAAAGCATGCATGATCGTTCCACTTCCAGGGGACAAACAGGACATAACAGGTTAGACATTGCTTCTTCTTTGTCTATCAAAAGCTCTATTGGGGATTGCTCATCTTTGCTTGGTCCATATACAACCGGTAAGGATGTCTGTCGTGTAAATAGTATTTGAATCACACCCAAATGGCTGATGTTAGTTTCCTCATCAAGCCAAGTTGTTTTTATATTATTTGCGTAATTTGATTATTCTTAAATAATCAGTATAGTATTGTTTTCTAACCCTGAAGAATATTGATTTCTGCTCTTAAGTCTTAATAAGTTATAAGTCGAAAAATAAATGTTAATCTGAACTTTTCTACAATAGGAAAATAATAAGATGGTGTGTGATGAGCTAGTTCTACTTTGTCTGGGATGGACTTCTGGTGCTAATTAAGGTAAAAAATAGTGGCTGACAAGGCATATATGTTATGGGCCGTATCGCTTTGCAAGACTTTTGTGATCATCCTGATAAGATGTTTGGAATGTGTGTGCCAAATGCATGCAAGAGACCTTCTATTCTAGCCATTAAAACGTGGTACCTGATGACCGCCCAATTTAACTAGCAATAGTGGCTTTAAGTGTCATTTATCTGCACAGTTTGCAGAGTGGTGCTGTTACATACAATCACTTACCCGATAGAATTAACAAAATATATTGCAGATTAACATAAGTAGCATATATGGACTGCAATCATGAAGTCCGTTCCATTTTTCACCTGATAATGCAATTTAAACCCCCAAAAAAAGAGGATGCAAATCCTTGCTTCAACATATATTATACCTGTAAAATGTATGCTTTCTTGAGTACGTTCTTTTTATGGATATAGACATCTTCCTTGATAAATCAACACACTAACCCTATCCCTATTACAGTTTCCATAAGGTTAGGTGTTGTACAGCTTCTGCTGAAAATAATTTTGTGAAAAACAACCTTACAAGTGTTTTGTCTGCATCATTATGAATAAGAGAATTCCTGTTAGTTCTGTTGAAGATGTAACTCCCTGTGACCCTTTCACCGAATGAACATTGACTATTTTTCTTGTACCTAATTAGACAGATAATTATAGTACTTAACACTTCACCTCAGGATTAATCCTGCTAAGATCTTAATAATGTGCAGGAAGAAAATCAGCCAGGCACCTCTTAAATCACTGCAGCCGGACTACTGAGTTCGGGATGGATCAAGATGGATGCGTCTGCAGCTGCTAAAACATAACCGTGAATGGTATGTAACAAGGTATACATATTCAGAGAAAATGCTCATAAATAAATGAAAAGTGGGAACAAAAATTGAGTGCCTATCGATCATAAACATGAAAGTAATCGCCCATGTATTTTTTTTTTGGTGTTGATACAATATTGAACTTCTTAACCATGGTCCTTGCTATAATTTGAAGAACTTAATTTGTTGGACACAATCGAGCCTTAAAGGCAGACCAATAAAACTTAAGTATAGTTCTTTCCACTTATTGCAATAGACATTTCTGTGCAGTTCATGCGGTGCTGATCTATTAGGCAAACAACATTTCATGAAATATCTAAAGCTTACTTTGTCACCAGTATTATCACGGAGCTTAGAAAAATACCAATACACTAAAACACTATGTTGTAGTAAAACACTATGTTCTAGTACTGTTGTTGAACTTGTTTAAGGGATTGAATTTTAAAGTAAAGATGTACATAAGTAACTCACTCTTTTAAGATGCAGCTACCCATCAGTCATCACCTAAGGGTACTTGTTCAATATATAGATCATGTGTCCTGATCAGTTACAGTATTGATGCATAAACTTTCACCAACAGTATTGCAAAAATACGACAAGCATGCTGTAGAAATCTTAATTTTTAAGCTGAGCGCGATTGTAATGATCTAGGAAGTTTTTCTTAAAAACAAATGCATAAACTATGAACAAAATATACCTATGTTCGAGCTACACGGGATATACTGTCAAGATACTTCAACTTGGATTTGAATATATCGTTATTTAGGAATTTCCCTATTAAGATAAAACTATCTATCAAAGCTGCATTTCAAGCCAAAAACACACAGTTGACATTCATATTAACCCTCATTTGTGCTTGAAACCCGAGAGTTTGCATGATGCAATTTTAGTGAGAAATGCCTTGATTTTGGCATGAGCGGTTCAATTAAAAACATAAAAAAGTCTGTAAACTTTGTATAGCAAGCAAATTTCTTCACTGGCCTTTTTCCCCTATACTAGTCACCAAACTACAAAACACCACCGAGTTGAACATGCCTTGCAAAAATAGAAGAATCAGTGGCATTTGCACTTACAGGTCATGCAATATTCACCTGATGCCTAACTTAAGGGTCAAACATCTGATATTACTTAATCGAGATAGTACTTATATTGATTACCGTCTCAACATTTAGTTAGTTATATGTGGGGTGAACTACAGATCTAGGCCTGTTTTTTTTTTAGGGTTACAATTCCAGGCCTCTTTGTTTTCGCATAACAAAACTAGACCATTTTGACCAAAATAGGCCAGTTTTGACCAAAATGGCTAACGGTGGTTATCCACCTTTTTGCCACCGTTAAGTGTAGGGAAAAAAGATTTATGAGCCCTTTGAATCTTTCCACTCGTCGAGTTGCACTCTAACTCGCCGATTTTGAACAGTAACTCGGAGTTGAGTTGGCATACACGTGTACTTGTACAAGTCATCGATCTAGGCCATGTCATCAATCTGTCCACGTGTCAGTAAATAATGGGCCCCAAAGGCATATCTTAAACATAAACAAACCCACAAAAGCATATCTATAATAATTTATGTGACTTATTTAATACAAGTTACTAGTTTAAGCATTAAGATACTAATGCTTTTAATGCATAATCTTCTATGTTGAGGTGGGCTAACTAATTAATTAAATGCTTATGATAAACACTAGTAACATTAACTAAGAAGTAGAAAAATCTTTTCTTTTGTTTCTTTCAATCACTTGTAGTAAAACTCTATGTATACATAATCAAAAATACATGGCTATTAGCTAAATGAAAGGTATTAATGGTGAGACACTTGTATCAATTAGGAACATGGTGAGAACAAGTGTCCCTTTGAAGTGGCAATATAATCAATGTTTATGCCACTAAATTATTCTTCATGTGACACATTTCATTGTTCTAGAAAATGTTGGGACACTTCATAAGACATGTGTACACATACTTCATTGTTCTAGAAATGTTGGGACACATGTGTATACAATACTCCCCCTTGGACCATCATTTCTAAGATCGTTGCCTCATTAAAACCTTGTCGGTAAAACCCAATGGGACAAAACCCGTACAAAGGAAAAAGAGTACAACAGGCATCTTAGAATGGTGTTGAACCCGCATATGCTGCCTCGTTAAAACCTTGACAAGGAAAACCCAGTGGGACAAAACCTTGACTAAGGAAAAAGAGTACAGCGTCCATAACTCCCCCTTAACATAATCTCCGTCAATTTGTATGTTTATATATGTGGCGCATCCCGATCCCGTAAACCAGTTTCCGGAAGAGAGTTGTAGGTAATGATTTTGTGAACAGATCAGCATAATTTTCACAAGATTGTATCTTCTGGATCTCAATCTCTTTGTTCTTCTGGAGATGGTGAGCGTAAAATAGTTTTGGAGAAATATGCTTTATCCTATCACCCTTGATGTAGCCTTCTTTAATTTGCGCTATACAAGCTGAGTTGTCTTCACAAATTATTGTCGGTATACTGGTAATGGACGGTAGGATACAAGAACTTCTGATATGCTCGACAAATGATCGCAGCCACACGCATTCTCGACTTGTTTCATGTAGAGCAATTATTTCAGAGTGATTGGAGGAGGTAGCGGGCATGCTTTGCTTGCAAGATCGCCAAGAAAATGCTGTGCCTCCGCTTGTAAAGACATATCCTGTCTGAGATATTGCTTTGTGGGGGTCTGAAAGATAACCAGCATCTGTGTATCCCTTAATTTTCGAGCAGTTTTCTAAGTCTTTCGAGTAGAACAGTCCCATGTCTGTAGTTCCACGCAGATAGCGAAAAATGTGTTTTACTCCATCCCAATGTCTCTTTGTTGGTGCAGAACTGTACCTGGCTAAGAGATTAACTGCAAAAGAGATGTCTGGTCTAGTACACTGAGCTAAATACAATAACCCACCGATAGCACTTAAATATGGTACTTCTTGACCAAGGAGTGTTTCACCTTCCTCTTTGGGGTGAAATGGATCTCTTTTGGGATCAAGAGTTCTCACAACCATTGGAGTGCTAAGCGGATATGATTTGTCCATATTAAAGCGTTTGAGAAGTTTCTCTATATACGCTGATTGATGGACAAGGATTCCACCCTCATAATGCTCAAGTTGAAGACCAAGACAAAACTTTGTTTTACCGAGATCTTTCATCTCGAACTCCTTCTTTAAGCATTTTTGAGCTTTGGAGAGTTCTTTAGGAGTTCCAATAAGATTGATGTCATCTACATATACAACAATGATAGCAAACCCTGTGTTTTCCTTTTTAATGAAAATACACGGGCATATAGGATTGTTCACATAACCCTGATTTAACAAGTATTCACTCAGACGATTATACCACATTCGTCCAGATTGTTTCAAACCATACAAGGCTCGATTTAATTTTAGTGAATACATATGACATGGTTTATCTGCTGAAAATTGAAAACCTTCAGGGATTTTCATATAGATATCTGTATCCAATTTTCCATACAAATACGTAGTAACCACGTCCATTAGATGCATGCCGAGTCTTTCATGGACTACCAGGCTAATCAAATACCTAAAGGTAATTACATCCATTACAGGAGAATATGTTTCCTCGTAGTCAATCCCTGTTTTCTGTGAGAAACCTTGTGCCACTAGTCTCGCTTTATAGCGAACGATTTTATTTTTCTCGTTTCGCTTGCGCACAAACACCCATTTACAGCCAACCGGGCTCACATTATCTGGTGTTCGGAGTGCAGTACCAAAAACATTGCGCTTAGCGAGAGAAAGTAATTCTGCTTGGATTTCCTTTTTCCATTTTGGCCAATCATACCTTTGACGACATTCCTCTATAGAGTGTGGTTCAACACCATCATCATCCAAGGCAATATCAGTAGCTACTGTAAATGAAAATATGTTGTCAACAATCATTGTATTTAGATCCCAAACTTCTCTATTGAATGCATAATTAATAGAGACTTCCTCATTTTGAGGTTCCATTGTCTCCACCAAGACATTCTCCTCGTCAGGAGATCTATTTTCAGAAAGTTTGGATCTCTCTTCAATAGTCTCCTCAAGAGCACTATTAGTCAATGATTGAGATTGGATTTTCCTTTTTCGAGGAGAAGAATCCTTTGACCCAACTGGTCGTCCACGCTTACGGCGTACTTCAGACGACTTATTTGATGCCATATCCACAGATTGTCCTACAGGAACATCAATGCGTGATGGAGCATTTTTAGCTGGCACATCAACTTTCATTATTTTTGTTGTATCTGTAAATGCATCGGGCATTTGATTTGCAATATTTTGAAGATGCAAAATCTTCTGCACCTCAGTTTCACACTGACTTGTGCGTACATCAAGATGAGACAATTATGGTGTATACCATGATAATTCATGCCATTTTTCAGGCGGAAGATTTCCTCCCCCTAACGGTGGGAAGACTGTCTCATTAAAATGACAATCTTCAAATCTTGCCGTAAAAACATCCCCTGTTAATGGTTCAAGATATCGAATTATAGATGGTGAGTCAAATCCGACATATATTCCAAGTCGACGTTGTGGGCCAAACTTGGTGCGTTGTGGTGGTGCAGTGGGAACATAAACAGCACAACCAAAAACACGCAAATGAGATATGTCTGGTGGATGACCTAATACATGTTGTAAAGGGGAATACTGATTATTCGCACAAGGTCGATAACGTACCAGTGCAGCAGCGTGCAAAATAGCATGTCCCCAAGCTGAAACAGGGAGCTGAGTTTTCATAAGCATAGGTCTGGCAATGAGCTGAAGATGCTTAATGAACGATTCTGCTAAACCGTTCTGTGTATGCACATGAGCAACATGATGCTCAACCTCAATGCCTAACGACATGCAATATGCATCAAATGCCTTCGAAGAAAACTCTGCTGCACCATCAAGTCGAATGGACTTGATAGAATGATCAGGAAAATGAGCACGTAATTTTATAATTTGGGCAAGAAGCCGAGCAAATGCTAAATTACGTGTTGAAAGTAAACAAACATGTGACCATCTAGCAGAAGCATCAATTAGAACCATAAAACACTGAAAGGGTCCACTATAGGGATGTATAGAAGCGCATATATCACCTTGTATTCTTTGCAAGAAGGTAGGTGATTCCAGAACTACTTTTGTCAAAGACGGTTTCGTAATCAGTTTCCCCAAAGAAAAAGCAGTACAACCAAGTTCTTTGTTAAGCAGAAGTTTATGCAAAGGATGTCCCTGACAGCTCTGAGAAATTATACTCATCATAGTAGAACCTGGGTGTCCAAGTCGATTATGCCACAACACAAATGTATTCGGGTCATAAATCTTTCGAACTATCATCGAATAAGATTCAACTTTTCGAATCTTTGTATGGTACAACCCAGAAGCGAGGGCTGGAAGCCTCTCAGCAATGTATCTTTCATTAGGTGATGTAATACATAAATACTCCTTATCGTTCTCATCTACCATTTTAATGTGGTATCCATTCTTGCGTATATCTTTGAAACTCAACAGATTCCTATGGGATCCGGAGGAATATAACGCATCATTGATAGTGAATATGGTACCACACGGTAATGAGACACAAGCTTTACCAGCTCCTTCTACAAGGTTAGCTGAACCACTGATGGTAGTGATACTAGCCTTGAGCCTTTTCAAGGTTACAAAGTACTTAGTACTTAGAAATATTGAATTTGTCGTTCCACTATCAACGAGACAAAATTCACCATCGGGGTTGCTTTCAGTGTCCATATCCTTCCATATACATAAAGAAGGTATAAGATAGTTGCACAAAATAATTTTTAGCAACACACATATATTACATACACTCATACATATTACACATACAAACCAAAAATTAGTACAAGCCAAAGATACCAAAAGAGGTAAGTACAAATACAAACAACATACTAAAACACAATACTACAATTTTAATTTACACGAAACAGACCATCAGCAAATTGATCAAAAGTAGTCTGGTATTTATTACCCTCCAAATCAAGTAGGTAGTCAGAAACCTCTAACTTTGGAGGTTCAGTGGAAATATTTTGTTCTGCCAAATTCATCTCAATGTTTGCTTCCTTTCTCTTGTGAGGTTCACGGAGATCAGCCATGCAAAGATCTAAACCAATGGTCTTTAGAACCACAGCGATAGCAACCTTCGTCATTTTTCTTGGGGGGATTCTCAAATTTCCTTTGAGAAGTTGAAGTCGATCCCTTCCCTTTTCCTTGCATCGCTTCCGTATTTTTTTTATACGGATGGTTGTTGGCATTTCTATGCCTATAGCCTCCGCGTTTACGCTTCTTTCCATGATAACCCTGCTTACCACGATCATGTCCATGTCCAGAATATGATGCCCTATTTACTTCGGGCACCGGAGCAGAACCACAAGGACGAGACTCGTGATTTTTAATTAATAATTCATTATTCTGCTCAGATACGAGAAGACAAAGATATAAGATCAGAATACCGTGTAAAACGGCGTTCCCGATATAACTGCTGGAGTACAATATGGGAAGCATGAAAAGTACTCAGCGTCTTCTCTAGCTTGGATTATTCTGATAACGGCTCACCGCACATCTCAAATTGAGCAGCGATCTTGTGCAATTCAGAATTGTAAGCCATTGGCACGTATTTAAAATCCTGAAATCTCATATGAATCCATTGGTCACGAATTTTTGGCAGGGTGACCACCTTAAAATGGTCATATTTCCCTTTTATGGTACTCCATAATTTTTGAGGTTCTCTACAGTGTGCTACCTCATGTTTTAGGGTTGAGGAGAGGTGACAGCGCAAGTAAGCTACAACTCTAGCGCGTTCGTCTGACGTACAGTCTCCCCCAATGATCATATGACCAAGTTTATTCGCTTCTAGATGCAGCTCAGCATCGAGCGCCCATGAGAGATAGTTTTCACCGGAGTCCTCAAGTGGCATAAAATCCAGACTAACTAAATTTGCTGACATTTTAAAAATAAAAAGATGTAACAGAAAAAATCAAACCTGCAGATATCCGCTTCTATAGTTTGATGAACTGGCTGGAAAAATTTGTACACACCGAGCTAATTCGTGCTGATAACGTATAATAATTTATGTGACTTATTTAATACAAGTTACTAGTTTAAGCATTAAGATACTAATGCTTTTAATGCATAATCTTCTATGTTGAGATGGGCTAACTAATTAATTAAATGCTTATGATAAACACTAGTAACATTAACTAAGAAGTAGAAAAATCTTTTCTTTTATTTCTTTCAATCACTTGTAGTAAAACTCTATGTATACATAATCAACAATACATGGCTATTTATAGCTAAATGAAAGGTATTAATGGTGAGACACTTGTATCAATTAGGAACATGGTGAGAACAAGTGTCCCTTTGAAGTGGCAATATAATCAATGTTTATGCCACTAAATTATTCTTCATGTGACACATTTCATTGTTTTAGAAAATGTTGGGACACTTCATAAGACATGTGTACACATACTTCATTGTTGGGACACTTCATAAGACATGTGTACACATACTTCATTGTTCTAGAAATGTTAGGACACATGTGTATACAATAATATCCTCTTCTTCGGAGTTTTTTCACTTTTTTTCATTATTCAGATCTAAGAAAAAAGAAAAATGGTCGGTGGTTTTCATTTATCTTCAAATTCCACCAGTAGCAGCAGCCATCCAAAGGCATATCTTAAACATAAACAAACCCACAAAATAAATTAAACTAAACATTGTCTTTCATTTTCAGATCTTAAATCCATAAACAGACCCACAAAATAAAAGGAAATAAAATGTTGTCTTTCATTTTCAGATCTTAAATCCATAAACAGACCCACAAAATAAAAGGAAATAAAATGTTTCAGAGCATCTCCAACAGTGAGTGCTAAAAATCTTATGTTGAATTTTTATTTAGATCCTTATTTATGAGGTCATATGTATGTGGCAAAAATAATAATGTTTTACTCATGAACCATCTCCAATAGTATAAGGTCTTATTTTAAAAATTTGTTGTTTTGGATAATGATAAAATTAATTCCCTCTTTCCTATTGGTTTATAACAATTTATTTAAAAATTAAAAAATTAAAAAATAGTTAAAATGATGATGTGGAGGTCATTCTCAATGTCTAAATAAGACCTTCTCCAAGACCTTCATATTTATTTTAACACCCTTCCTATTTTCTATGACCCACTATTGGAGATGAATTTAATGTAAATGAGGGTCTAAAATCCTATGTGTCATGAAAAATAAAACCTCCACCCTCTCTTGGAGATGCTCTCAGAGCTTCATGTACTTCTTTGGCTTCTTCTTCTTCTTTTCCTTTGGATCTGACACTGTAAATGTTACTTTGTTGCTAATAAAACAAACCTGGATGAAATTCTGGTTCAAATAAGACTTCTGAGAGGATTCTGGTTGAGCCTTTCCTTTTGCACCTTGCTTAACAGATCTTGCAGCACCTTGCTGTGAAGATTCACCAACACAGCTCTTGGAATTGGTCTTCTTTCCACCTTGCAGATGCATTTTCAGTGAACATAAACAGAAGAAGAAAAAGTAATCATTAACAAGATAGCAGATGCATTTGGAGAATATACTCCTGAAGTTTTCTACTTCAGTTGCTCTAAAAATTTATTACAATACGAATGAAGAAATACAGATTAGTATATGTAACTACAGGTAGTGATCTGTTTTCACATATTCAGATGAAATACAAAGCAGGCAATGGATGACTATATCAAGCTCAGCTAGGAAGTGGTCTGTTCACTTATTTAGATGAAAAACAAAGCAGGCAATTGATGACTGCATCAAGTTCAGCTAAAAATTATGTTGGCCGACATTAAGCACAAACTAAAGAGGATTCACATGTGAGACTTGGGCTCCCCTGTATATACAAGTGAGCTCCATTGTGGATTGCGTGGAAGAAATGTATCCAGCATTTTACATGTTTTCAGTCAGCAGTCTGGAGCACAAATAATGGACAAGATCTAACATTGAGTAACAATTTTTTTAGTCCAGAACACAAAAAATTGCCCAGCGAACACTCACCTACAACCATCAACCAACACTTAAACCTATGCAGTGGTAAATGCACCTTGAGGTGTACATTAACTAAGAAAAATTGTTTGATATCAGATTCAAAGGAGCACGAAGACATGCTACACTAAAAACAGCTTGATAGCTTTTCTCTGTACTCCGTAGACCATAATACATGTAAAATTTCATTCTTATGCTACTAATAATGGCTAACACTATCAAAAACAAGAATTAGAATTCCTTCTCATCATCAAAATCAATTCCTTCTCATCATCAAAATCAATTCTTTCGAACCATCTATAATCTGGTGAACCAACTGTACTAGAATTGCCATCAATACTATTTCTAAAATCAACACCATTGTTATTGTTATCAAAATCAGGATCATAAACTATCGGCCTAGAATTCATACCTATAACAAAATCTTGAAATGTAAAGTATGTTAAGTATTATAAGTAGCCAATTGTCTTAGACGACATACGTATTGGTCTAGAGCCTAGACCTAGCTACTATGTGAATATTTCTGTAGCCATCTATTCAATTACTCCTGTCATGTCAAATATCACAAAATTCTTTGTTTTCATAGGAAAAGGTTAGATCTCATTTAAATATTGGCTTGGGGACATATTAGTGTTCCAAATTTCAATTAGCCGTCCAATACTAATGACTACTTTAGTACAAGCAAGTAAACGGATGAGTTAAGAATCCATGAGCAAATATAATATGGCTGTTTTTATAGGCTGGGATTAGAGATCATCTTCTATGAAATTCATCACGTGCTGTCATCATGCTTATACATTTGAACCACTAAAATGAGAGCCAGTGCCACTGTCATCGATCGTGTATTTTTCTATGTACCAAAATGAGGTGCTTAATTTTGTCTCAAGAAACAACAAACCAAGTATGCAACAAAAATAATCAAATTCATCACCACTAATAGCCAGTATAAGTTATCTATTCTACTCTCATTCATGTCCTTACCAAACCAGATACTCCTGCCATTCATTCCGCTTGTTCGATCAACAACTGTTATCAGTATACTGTTGAGAAAATCTGCAACTCCAACCTTGGGATCACTAACCTTCTCAGCGTGTTTCGAGCTAAACAGACATACGCAAAGTCACTATTATCCATCACTAACACAGCAAATCCAAGTTCATATTACCAACCCAATGCAAGTAGAATGAAACACAACACTCACTGATTACAATACCCATATCTGAACATACATACAATAACCCCAGTTGTATTTCATTGATTTCATACCATATCTCATGATTCTCATCAACATCAGATAACCCCAACAATAAAATTTAAAACCCATAATCAGTGTTCATCAAAAGATTCAAAAAACCATTGAAATCTAACAGAAACCCTAGAATCAAATGAAATCAAAAATATGGAAACAAACAAAAATTCTAGAAATCAAAGACAAACCCTAGAAAAACCATAGAAGTTTCTGTTTTCTGTATAAACCCTAGAAATTGAATTTCAAAACTATCTCAAAATCACGGCATAAACAATAATCTGCTAATGGAAAAAAATCTAGTGTTAGGGTTTGCCAGTTACCTCTCAATTCGTGGTTTACTTCGCCGTTTTTTTGATTTCTTAGTTTTATCCATCTTCACTTTAGCCTCTGAATCTATCAAACTTCTTCGTTCCTTTGATCTATTAGGCATACCCATCTTCTAACACTAAGAACTGAACATGGAGAAAACTAATAGATCGAACGAGGAAAACAGAGAGAAGAAGGGAAAAAAATGAAAATGAAAATGAAAATGGAGAGATGAGATTATGTTCCTTCTGTAGTTAATTACGAAGTAACCTTATCTTAGCCGTCACAAATTCATCGGGATCAAAAGATTTGAGATGAACGTCTTAGAACTCACAACCAAATAAAATCTCATACGTGCCATTCGCACAAGTCATTCCAGACGTGGCATTTGCAGCACACATGTCTTATATCTAACTCATCTAATCTAAGCCGTTGATTATTCATGGGATTAACACTACCAACAGATCAAGTACAAAAAAGACCTAGTTGTGTATAAAGGGAATATGGGTAATCTTGACGTCATTATCTCATCTCATACGATGAGAAATTGACCAACTTTACCCAGAAATTGACAAAACTAACTTTTTTGGATGGAAACATGGAAGGAGACCTAGTTTTGTTATGCGAAAAAAAAGTGGCCTAGAGTTGTAACCCAAGGTGAAAAAGTGGCCTATATTTGTAAATAATCCTTATATAGGTGATGAGACTTATACATTTGATTTTGCAAGATGCCCCAAACAACCTTTCCATCCTTCAAGGAAAAAATCTCGTTCTCTTTCAGAAAAGCTAGAGGAAAGCAATTATACACACAATAATACACTTAGACAAACACAAGGAAAATATTGGACTGTTGAAAAGTTTCTAATATTATGTAATGGCTAGCAAAATTATGGAAGTAGTAGGGGAATTGACTTAAGTACGTGTTCTTGGACAGTACATGTTGCTGAGAAATGCATGTTGATCATGATATAATAGCTTGAACACGTTGCATATCAATAACGTTCATGTTTTCTTGAAAATATGAACTAACACCAATATTGGTGTGATTCTTGAAACTAGAGGTTGGACTTGACTTCAAAGTCATGAAAGAAACATGGATGTTGTGATCCACCTTGTTGATGTCGTCTAATAAGATAATCCGTGGGTGCTCTTTGGATTTAAAGGTAGGCTTTCTTACTTCAATGAAAGATTTCATGGCATGGCTGAGGGGACCTGATTCTCCAACCTTACAGAAAGACCTAATTTTGTTGAAGTTTTAGGTTTTACCTTGAATACATTTTTTCAGTTCTTGAAGAGGTTGATTCATCCTCTTATGGATTGTCCTCTCCCTTGCCCTTGCTCTTTCATTTACCCTTAATTCTCGTGCAAGAGGTTGGAATGTAGCTTTACATGATTGTTGTCTTATCTGTTTTTCTTTCTGACCATGTTTTGAGGGTTTTTCTTCAGGAAATATCCGATTTTGGTGTTCAGGCGCCATTCTCTCAGTCTCTGACAGTAGTTCCCATGCTCCAGAAATATTAGACTCCTTTGCAGAACCGCCATCATTCACACTCTTCCGAATGGTGTTTATCTTCATGATCTCCTTGATAGCATGCTTAGATTTGTTTAACATCCACTCAAGTGTTTTTCTTGCTTTGTCAACACCAAGCACATCTTTAAGATCAAAGAATTTTCTCGCAATGTCCACAGATAGTCTCATTCTCCGATCTCTCGGACCTTGAGCTGTAACGATCTTGCCGTGACGATCTTTCTTCCCATGAGATCTCTTTTTTGAACTCTTCTTAGTTGAAGCTTTATTTCTAGCAATATTATCTGTCATTACTATCCGAAATGATTTTGTCTCGAGGATCCAGGATACTGATAGCAAAACCATCATCATTTTTAATATCATTTAGGGATACTTCTGCTTTGTTATTAGTTACTGCCGTCAAAAGATCCAGTTGATGTTGATGTGCTGCTACTGATTCTGTTGCAGTTGAAGCAGTACTAGGGTTATATACTAGCCAACAGTGAGATACAAGTAGATCATGGTGATGATGTGGAAAGAACCCATAATCATCATTGTCAAATAAAGTAGGAGAAAATGGAAAGAAGGAAAAAGAAAGATCTTGGTGCTGTTGTTGTTTAAATTCAAGATTTAGATTATCATTCTCAATAAACTTGTCTTGAATATCCATAGAAAAAGAAGAAGATTAATGGCTTAAACTTCACCGTCTGGTTAAATGTGTGCTATATTGTTACTTTCTGATCGGCGCTTTGTGTGTTATACTGTTGGAAATCTTGTGTATAAATTGCAATAAAACAAACAGAGAAGAAGATATATGCAAACCCAATTAGAAGAAACCAAAGTCGAGGCAAGGATTATATCATATAGCCTTAAGACAGATTCACCTCGCACTGGTGCTTACGGACTATCGATGTATGTCTCCCAGGATACAACGACTATCTTCTCGATGTAGTAGCACTCCAAACTTCGAGAAACGACGAACCAAACTTAAAGTGATGAACCCTCTATTGAACACAAACTAAATTGATGATTTTAGAATGCAACATGATGATAATTAGGCTTATAATTGATTGATCTTTTCTAAGTGTGTGCAGGGTATTTATAGAGATTCCTAGTACCTCTTCAATGAAGAATCATGATGCTTTAAATACCTCTTCAATTAAGAGTCATGATGCTAAAAGGATTTTTCCAAGGGTTGCGTCTTTTGAATTCCTAATTGAATTCGGTTTTAGGTTTTGTTTAGTTTCAG
The DNA here is from genome assembly GCA_023529315.1 of Papaver bracteatum. Lineage (NCBI taxonomy): Eukaryota > Viridiplantae > Streptophyta > Magnoliopsida > Ranunculales > Papaveraceae > Papaver > Papaver bracteatum. The sequence goes on along the minus strand of JAJJWX010001238.1, from coordinate 2,356,857 downwards.
ACGTGAAACTAAAACTGACTTAACTTAACAAATATGCTAAATTAAGATTAATCCCAAACCACTATGTACAACCCAAATCCAAACAGGTACTAGACCAAGGATTTTCTATTCATACATATACGGAATTGCACTCAATTTTCCAATAATCCCCCACATGAATGAAAATTCGGTGACTAAATGCATCTATAATGTAGACATATACTAAAGAGAGTTCAAACGGAAATAAATTGCATGGGGATAGGTAGCTTTCGCCTTGAACCTTCCTTAGTGAATAGTTATCGGGCTTACTACTGGGTCAGTGTGCCAAAGGATTTGAACTGTCAGTTTTTAAGTGTAAACCAAGACAATAACTATCACACAATTTATTTTCTCACCAAGTTGGTTCTCATGGTTGTGTTCATTTCGGCCCTGAACAATTCTCGGAATTCATGAAGCGCTTTTAGATGAACCTAGCCTATCAAAGGTTCTCACGGAAGCGGACACACTTCTTACTTCATATATATAGGTGATTTCCTATTTAAGAGTATCCTGTCATACCCTATTTGGAATTTCCAAATCTTAGGAATCATTAAAAGCAGTGCTTATCCTTAACTACGCGACAGGCTGCACTATTTCATCATAGGAATGGGTAGAAACATATCTAGAGTTATGTTCCCCAGTGCTTCTTGTGAATCATTCTTAATTTATGTTGTCCCGTTGAACCTAGATCTTGGGATCTCCAGTCAACTAGGTTGGGTTTCCCTTAATACGATTCGTTACCTGTAGGTTTTAAGCCATTCCCCTCGATGATGCAATTATAAGCTCTCTAGAATTCGTATCATTTGCCGGCTTGATAAATTTCACAAACATTATTTCTTTTTAGATGCGCGCATTTGAGAGCAATTGCTTTATGGTTTTATGTCTCCGATGTATGTATCAAAACGTACCATAGTATATCAAACTATGTGTATTTCACGAATAATCATATTGTTTGATCATGACAATATATCTTCATATATGCATAATGAAATTCAAAATCATTTTATTTCTTCTCCGACTTTGCGTCCAAATCTCCGGAGAACTCGTGGAGTTGATCTCACTATCAACATTTATTTAAATAATTTCCTTATTAAAACATTTCATCTGAAATAAAACACATAGTTCTCAGTACATGATTTAATCACCACTTACTACTACACATACAATGACGCTATGTTGACCAGGATAAATCTCGTGATTTTCACCGCACCTCACAGATCCTGGGACCCGCTGAAGCTTGCAGGGGGTGAGCTTATGGGTCCGATAAAAATCTGTGTCTACTGCTGAATCTCACGAGATTTCAGCCCCGGCAGACGTAGAATTATCGCTCCATATAGCGTTGTCTAAGCTAGACATCGAGTACAACTTTATTTGGTGCAAAAATCTATGTACAAATGATATCCTGTAATTCTGGCATAATTATAGAACCTGTAATTGTACTAGCTCTTTTGTATACAGAACCCCCACATTTTCCAGGTACGTGGCATTTTTAAGAGATTTGTCTTCCTTAATTGTCACAAAACCACCAAATTTTGAACACATATTGTTAGAGGAGACTTTCTCCCCCACATTTCTGAGGAATCAAGAATCTTTCAAGAAAGTTACCATTTCACTGATGTGTCCCTTGATATGTCTCTTCACATCCAAAGGATGCAATTCATCTTTGAAATTTTCTTTTGGTTGCATCACTTAATGTGATAGGTTGTATGATTTTGTCTTGGTTAGCCTACATGTAATATTGATCCAAATTAACCAATTATAATTAAAAAAAATTATAACTAGTTAATGGATCAACATCTACTCAAGAAGCACTTGGAAAAGTTCCACAGAAACGACATCCAAGTTATTATCGGACATTCTGTAATTAATGTCCCCGTACTTCATTAAGCCCATCGTACAATCCAAATTTTAATTCGTACCCTCACATTCCATATTCATAAATTATCTGATCTCTAGATACTTGGATAATTTGTGATACAGAATATTCTTCCGAACAACTTCTTCTTCATTCTAATGGACGAAGTGGGTGTATGAGACATCCCCCATAGTAACTGTTGGGTAGTAAGAATTTCCCAAGGTAACGTTTCTCACCTGAAGTCGGAGACTGTTCCAAAGTATTAAGATGATGCCATCATGTTCATCTTCGAAACGGAGATATATGGATTCCAATATTTTCAACCAATCCAGTTGACTTTGAGTGTGGAATCCCTCTATACACCGGTAAGACTTTGTCTTTTCTCTTACGTACATTTCATGATCATTTTATATGTCATGAAATTACAACAGTTTCACGAGAGAAACATCTCCAATTAACAATTAGAACCAGCTTCACAACCTTGTCGTAGTTGTGCAAAATCCAACTTCCACACTTGATTAATCTATGCGAACTACGCGTGTGCTCCAATTGTATACAAACTACTGTACAAAGTAACAATGGTGGACGTTGTCGTAATCGGGCATGACTTAGTTAAGATCAGATTATCTTGACTAATCAATCCCTTACCAAAGCCTTTCAAATTTCGGTAATATGATAACATGCCACCGATCAGCACTTACGAGTCCATGTCATGTTTGACAGGATACATTCTAAGTCGGCGCCATCAGAATTTGAATACAACCCAATCAATCCAAAGTTGTATACTATTTTGTATACAAAAGTGGTTATTCAACTGTGGCATAACGATTCTTGTCACCATCAGCTCAAGCAACCAATTTGCGGGGATGATTTGTATTCAATAAGAGACGGAACACATTGTGGGTTTCATACTCGGTTCCCTGTCTCTATGACCAAGACGATGCTTGTCACGATCACCTCAAGCAACCAATTTCTCGTTGAACCAGATTTTGGAGTAATTATATCCACCATGGAAATAGTGAGTCGCACTCAACATGCACCTGGAATGGTCTTCAATCCTATTAGAGATTATGCTTCTCTCGGGTACAAGGTGCTTTCTTTGTGTTCATTGGTTGTGAATAACCATGTTTAAGGAGGTAAAATTGGTCATTTTTTAAACCAAATCATGGACGATCAACCAACTGAAAGTTGGCACAGGCAACATTTTTCACCCATCAACAGAAGAACTCTCAGGGTCATGAACCCACAAAATGGAGTTGATCCAACGAAATAATACAAAAATTCAATCTTCACATGAAAACTAGATTAGATACTTATCTGTTTGGATGGAAGTTTCCCTAGCAGTTAACATTTGCTATGTATCCACCACTCACCGTAACAAGGAATCCAATGAATCCCGTTGTAGAAAGTTTCCATTAGTGATACAAGCATCTTTCAGTACAAAAGCATATCGCAAGCGCTTCACATTTTCTTGTCGTTCCTAAAGAGATTTCCAATCTCTTGAGGTATATCGTTGACATCACCGGCAAGAGTCACAACGGCGCTTTCCATATTCTCCTTTTCAGGTTCTTTTAGTTTATTTTTCCTCTAGCCACAAACGAAAATTTAAACTGACTATTAAGAACTGTTATGAATTAATAATTTTCAAAATTACTAATAACTCAAGAAAGGGAAGAGGAGAGTTTGATGAGAAGGTAGGGGTACGTAAGAGTCAGAAAGAATCCAAATGTCATATGCATCCAACCATGTCTTTGGGTCACCACCAAATATGGTTATATTCTGAACTGTCTTCAACGATTCACACTCGTTAAAATCAATTAATTTAAGCACAACCAAATTCCGACTTCTTGTATCGATAATACGCGCACAGTGTCTCTGCAATGAAACACAATATCTTGAAGTCCGAAAAAAATCTCAAATGTATCATCGTTGCCCACAAGCACGATTCGTAGCATCCCATGTAGGTCCTTTGGTTTCACAAAAATTAAACCTGAGCAGTAGTGTCAATTTTAAGTTGGTTTATTTTGACAACAACATGTACTGCACAAACAAACGTTCCCATAACCTGTTGTATCAAACTTCATAAAAATATAGGTTAGTGTCCAAATCATAGTATACACATGATGATTAGAAAGTTTGTCTTAAGTTTGTTGGCAATCTTGTGTATAAACTGCAATAAAACAAACAGAGAAGAAGGGATATGCAAACCCAGTTAGAATAAACCAAAGTCGAGGCAAGGATTATATCCTCTAGCCTTAAGACAGATTCACCCCGCACTAGTGCTTACGGACTATCGATGTCTGTCTCCCAGGATACAACGACTATCTTCTCGATGTCGTAGCACTCCAAACTTCGAGAAACGACGAACCAAACTTAAAGTGATGAACCCTTTCTTGAACACAAACTAAATTAATGATTTTAGAATGTAACAGGATGATAATTAGGTTTCTAATTGATTGATCTTTTCTAAGTGTGTGCAGGGTATTTATAGAGATTCATAGTACCTCTTCAATGAAGAATCATGATGCTTAAAATACCTCTTCAATTAAGAGTCATGATGCTAAAAGGATTTTTCCAAGGGTTGGGTCTTTTGAATTCGGTTTTAGGTTTTGTTTAGTTTCAGACGTGAAACTAAAACTAACTTAACTTATGTTAATTTAATATTAAGCCCAAACCACTATGCACAACCCAAATCCAAACAGGTACTAGACCAAGGACTTTCCATTCACACATATACGGAATTGCACTCAATTTTCCAACATACGTCTACCTTTCTGTGTGTGTGTATATATACACAGATATTGCACGATTGCTAAAGGGGGGGACCGGTATTAGCAGGGGGTACCGTTTGAATAATCCGATGGCCAGGATCGGATATAACTCTTTTGTCTCATATGAAACGGTATCCCTGCTAATTTCGGCCCCCCTTTAGCAATCATGAGATATTGGTAGATAGATCGATATCAAGAACGGTTTCAAGTAAAACTAGCTTAACGTGGTATCACCACCACCATTTGAAAAAAGGGTACCTCTTGAAATAGCTCCACAAATCATTTGTATAATGTTTCGCTTCACCAATGCATATTTGTCTTGCAAACTATGGCAGTTTAGCGATCTACACAGCCAATTAAATTATGAGAGAGATAGTGAGAGAGGATAGTGGTGAGGAAGAATACAGCCTACTTCCTACAGTAACTAAGATTAGTATTTATTGGTAACATAAAGAGTTTTTCTTCCTTTAACCTTTCCTTTAGAGGAAAAGTTATCAGACTAGACATAAAAAAATGTGGTATTGTGCCCATTTCACGTGAAAAGGATGGAATATTTAGAGGACATCGGCTAATTAATCAAGAAGGCAGAGATGAAAAGTAGAATATGAGAGCTGGAGGGAGAATCGTTAATTCGTTATTGAAGTATATAAGGTGGAAAATAAATTCAAATTCTGATCAATATTTCTTCTCACTGGATCACTCTCTACAGCTTATTGTTCAAAAGGAAGACGAGAATAGGCGGTGGGAGTGGAGTTGCTAGGGTTTGTTTTCCATAATGGGATCGAAATTCTTCAACACACTATACAACGCTTCAAAAAATCATTAAAAAAAACGGACTCCTTTAGCCGTTTGGAAAAAAAACAAACAAACTTGTCTCTCTTTTTTGGATGGTATGGAGTCAAACTAAAAGTTTTTTTCTTCTAATAATTCATTTTTTATATTATTATATTTTAATAGTTTCAACTTTGGAGGACAGACGGTGTGTCATTCTGGTTCTATAAATGACCGATGATCTGTTGTACAGGGAAGACTTTCGACCACTATTTCGATTTAACAAATGATCGATGGAGTTTGGGATGAAAATGGGATATCCTTTACCAATGTTAGCATTGAGTTTGATTAAGTTTTTCATTTTGATTGAAGAGGTCAATCTCATGGCTCTTGCACATAGCAATAGCTCATGATAATCTTATCCTAATATTTTTTGTCAAAACTAGTACTTAAACTTAATTTTAATTCATCATATCCCATTTTTATTCAAACTCCATAAATTAAAATTCCCCTCTGAAAATTTGTCTTCAGACCAAATATCGATTATTATTTCATTTGACTAAAACCTAAGATTACAGCACTTTCAGATGATTCAACAACAAGAATTAATTGGTTGTTAAAGCGGGTAAAGGCTTGAAGGAGCAAAGTCCTAGAATTGGGGTGAAAAGAGTTCTATCATTGAAGAAATAAAATAAAATCATAAGAGACAAGCATGTACAACTAAACGGAACAGTAAACGAAGAAATCACAGTGCTCGAGAACATTTTGTCTTCTCGATTTTTGTTTCTTATCTCCCTAAGCTTGGGACTTTCATCAACTTCAATTAATTCTCCGTTATCTTATGATAAGGATTGACAAATTAGTTAGAATATAGTCATCATGGTTCTTCAATATGGAAAGTACTTACATGTGAGGATTATGGGAGTATTTTGTGCTTATCATTAATGAGAGGTTTCAATCTCAGACGACTAGCTACCACTTCTGGAGTAGGATATCCACGTTCCGGTGGAGGAGTCATGTGTACGGAGTTTTGAAAATGCTCACGCTACTGGTTCTAGAAGTTTTTATAACCTGGAGTCACAAACGTCATTCGGTATTGGATATGGAAACAAGCAACTACTTACCTTCACATGAGTGAGGTCTAAACAAGACATAAGCTCTTACACATGTGGTTTCTCGGTTAGACAAGAAGCGACACACTGATTAAAGCTCATTTGGAAAGATGTCTGTTAATATAATCAGAATAAGTAGTCTTATATATCATACTCGTTTTATGAAGAACTCTTCCTCCTTAGAGACACAGTTTTTCCTAGGTCAGAGGTTTTTAACTATTTATATCCTGAGAAAGTACTAGTAGCCCATCAAAAGCTATAATCATGGCAGATTCTTTGGATTCACCATCGCAACGTGGAGCGGTATTATTACTCAACAATCCTTCGAATTCTAAGGCATTATCTTTGAGCTTAGCCTCGAGCGAGATTATTTTACAATTCACTTCGGCTTGTTCTTCAAGAAGAATCCTTGTTCTGGAATCACGTTCAAGAATCTTACCAATAAGAATATTGACTTTGTATTTCATCCGATTAACCTCAGAAGACTGAAATACTACATACTTTAAAATCTCAGAACTTTCTCTTGCTGCTTCCCATTTTACTTCTGAGTCAGACTCATCGATATCCAACTATTTTATGGGAACAAAGTGTTCATCTATACGAGAGTTTGAAAAATCAGTCTCTTTTATAGAATCCGCAACAACAATATTTTCAAGACTGGTGGTACGTTTATCAGAGATTTCGTCTCTATCCATATACTTAAATTGCTTCGAACACAGACTTATTAGGTTTTTCACGTGTTTGCCTGCTCTGATACCAATTGAAAATGCGGGGGTACCAAAATACACCACCAACTTTTTCGTAAGCAACCTGTATGGACTACACCCAAACACAATTCTGAGATGTACAACTTAATGAATCTCAATCAGGAATTATATCAAGAGTTTATATCTCTTTCTCTCACAATCAATATGCAAACGGAGACAAGCCCGTGAACCTGATTATATCGTGAAAGTACTCGGACGATTCCAAAGATCATTATCAAGTTGTACCGAACAATTAAGATTGGCGTATCTATTTTAATTGATTTTACATACAACCTGTGATATTTCAATAATATAAATATAAATAAACAATATAATGAGGAAAATAAATAAAACGTACACCAGAAATTTTGTTAACGAGGAAACTACAAATGCATAAAAACCCCGGGACCATGTCCATACTTGAACACGAAACTATATTAAGCCGCGACAGACTCTAGCCTACTATGAAAACTTCAGACTGGAATGTAGTTGAAACCGAATCCCCAGTCACAGTAATTCGGTTATAGTCGTGCTCCTTATGCCTCTTGAATCTCGCAAGACTCTGCGCAATTGATTTCCTTAGTTGAGTTCCTTTATAGCGTAAGAGTTTCTTCAACCTAAGTGAAGACTTTAAACCAATTTTCCTCCTACATAAAAGCATATATGTGATTTCCGTTCTGATCGTTACATCAAGGTGAGATAGGAAATCGTATGTTGTATACTAGGTTTAGCAAACCTCAAAATCCGGTACTTATTAATCCCGAAGAGCACCCTAGATTATTATTTATCTCACAAGTAAAACCTACTCCTATTTCAACAAAGAATCGTTATAAAGGAGTTAATTTGTAGAATCACAAAGTCTGAGACAAAGAACTTTGCGACTTATATATATATTACCTTATTGGAATGAGACTCAACAATCAGTAGCAAGATCAGGATACACGAACTATCAAGATAAAGATAGTCAGACCTGGCTTCACGAATCCCTAAGCGAAGTCTTTTTAATCGTTAAACCTAAAAAGGTTTAAAGGATAAGACGACTCTAGTGTACAACTAGATCACACAAGAAAAGTGTCGGGGATACAAAAATCCCAGTTGCTTGAGGTTCCCCTTTTATAGACTTTCAAGACCGAAGGTTACTTAAGATTTAAGCTAAGGTAACTTTGGAATCAAGCAATATTTTTCCACCGTTAAATGAAAAATCAACTTGAGATAAACACAAAAAAATATACACTTTGGTTAGGATGACTATAACCGAACCGTGTATAATGACTTGTTCATAAAAGGTTAGCCGAAACTAGCCAGGTGAATTATAAGCTTAGCCATTTTCATATAACACTTTTAGACTTTAATCTTGAGTCACAATATAGGTTTAAAATGTGATCAAATATGTCTAGAGGTGTTTTAGAGAGTTATTGAAATGCTGATTATCTCATAGACATAACTCTGATGCATCTGAAAATATTTGACTGTACTGGTACGTGTGTATACTTCCAGTTCGTGAGTATTTTTGTTGCAGTACATATACCGGGTATATGTACCCTTAAGACAAAAATAGTTCATGATATTTTGGTATCCATATTAGGTATGTGTAGTTGTGTACCTTCTTGAGTTCACAACTCAACAAAAAAAAACTTGGTATCCATTCTGGGTATGTGTATCAAAGGTCGTTGCCGAACTATAGCTACGTCAGTAGGTGTACTGCGGATCCAGACCTATAACAGTTATGCAACCAAATTCCCGGATTAGTAACACAAATTCGAACGGCTTACTGGTCGTTATGAAATTCCCATTAAAAATGGTCGTTACAAAAAAATTTATAACAGCCTCCAGCCATTACGAACTTTTTAATAATTTGTAACATATACCAGCCGTTATGAATTTGTTTTACAGGCATGCCAGCCACACGCGTAGTCACACCTAGGTCGTAACACCTGGAGATTATGTGTGTGCCACTCACATGCGTGAATTTCTTTTCCACATCACACTCATTTGTATTAGAGGATGTTTCTTCCCCTAACTTAGTCTTTTCCTCACCCTTCCCTCTCGAGTATTCTCTTCATTTTCATTTCTCTATCTTTTTTTCTCCTCCTGCCTCTCCTTCTTATATTTTGGGTTTCGATTGCAGCTGAGATCTTGTTTTTATCATAACAGATAGTCAATCATAATCAATGTTTCGATCTGGGTAAGTGTTCATAGTTTTTCGATTTTAGGATTTCTTTGTCTGTTTTTAGGGTTTCAGAAAAGAAAAATAAATCGAGTGTTGAATGTAGGAGTGTAATATCGCACACAACAGTAAGAATGCAAAATGGAGATAATCTTATGTGCGCGAAGACCATCGCACATAGCAAACTCAAGATGACGGATTGGATGATCTCAGCAAAGTCATGGGTAAAGTGTGATGTTCTATGTGAAGTATAATCTATGCGAGAATGAGTGAATGTACATGAGCGAATATAATGCACAATGATTCCGAAAAATAGTGGATCTCTTAGCTGTCATCCACTATGAGGAATCCTATATAAAGGAGAGAAGTCATCACATGTAGAGAGATATTTTAGTGAGTACTAGACAAGGAACTATGAGAGAGAAAGTTATTTTGGACAACAAGTAAATCATTGTAACACTTTGTAAACAGTTATAATTTTGATATTCAATAAAGAAAACCCTATTATGATCACTTGATATGTTTTAGATATATTGGGATGTGGTTATAGGATTTCATGCAACTACATTTTTGGCGCTAGGAACAACTTTTGGGTGATAAATCCTAGTGGTGAATTCATAGAATCTTGGAGAAGTTGAGATCTAGAAATTCAAGATGGTAAGACTTGAACCTACTGATGAAGAAGGAATACCAGCAAGAAGGAGCAATACAATTGCTGCAAGAAGGAAAAATACAAATCAAGATGAGCAGGATGAAAGAATAAGAGAAAATCAAAAAAACGTTATTCATATTGAACCTCAACAAGAACAAGAATAGAATAATAACAGTGATAGAATGAGTGTTCATACTTGGCGAATAAATTCAACCGAAGAAGAACCACAAAGAATTGGAAACGTATGAAGAAATGATGGAATTGATGAGAACATGACAATTGCGGAATTTAGACAAAGAATAATTGCAGAACGACAAAGACAAAAGGAAGAGCGTGCAAATTTGATGCGTCAGAATGATGGTTTAAGAGAGGATTGAATGACCAGAATATCGCCATGATATTACTCTTGCGAGATTAACAACACTTCTGTGAACACCACCGCGAGTTCTTCAACAACACTTTGCGAGTATCACAAGATAATTTATAGAATGACGTAATAGTTGATGAATGAAGAAACATGAGAAGAGCATGATTATCTTGCGATGGTTACAACGCTTGCGAGAATTGACATTATAACTACTGCGATAATATTGCAAACCAGATCCAAAATTAAAGGACATCTTAGCTGTCATCCACTATGTAACTACCATATATAAAGAGACCCAGTAGATTCAGAGGGGGGATGATGTATTTTTTTTTAGTGTTAAGAAAGTCTTGAAGAGAGAGAAAATTCAAGAGAGTGGTTGTATTCTTGATTTCTTCCATTTCTTGTAAACATTTCTGAGAATCAAATAAGAAAGTGTTGTTTTTAATCTTCAAATATGTGTTAATTACTGTAAATTCTTATCAAGGGTGTAGTGTAGGTTTTCCTGCAACTACATTTTGGCGCCCGAAACAGGGACTGAAATAACAAAAATCATAGAAAAAGCGAGGTAGAAGATGAGAGTTATTCAAGATTAAGAAGATAATTGAACAAATCAGTGAAATAGTTGAAGGAAAAATGATCAGAGCCAAAGAGAATTGTAGGAAATTGGAGTGTGGTATGGTAACAAGAACAATGATCGACAAATTCCATGAAAACATTAAAGGGAAGATACATAAACGAGATATTGAAGGAAAGAAAATTATGACGGTGGAGAAAATATCATCGTTGAAGGAATGGGAAAAGAAGAAAATCACATTTACAGCAGCAGAAATACCAACTGAAAATTTGAATCATACATCTCCCTTGGTAATTACGGTATCTGTTATATAAATAAAGAAGGAAAAATCAACAAGATCTGCAGAAGAATGGGCTGTAAATAGAACTTTGGTGGATGCAGGAAGTTATGTATATATAATATTTTATCATGCATTTAATAAAATGGGATACAGAGATGAAGAAATATCTTGTTCAACATATCATATTCATGGCTTTGGATAATCTTTAACAAAACCCAAAGGCGAAATAATGGTACGATTTCCGCTAGGAAAGATTGAAACACAAGTAACATTATGTGTGGTAGACATGGAATCGCCGTATAACATGATACTAGGAAGACCATGGATACATGCAATCAAGGATGTAGCATCAACATTGCATCAATGCATCAAATTTCCTATGCCCAATGGAATTGGAGAAATCAGAGGAGATACTGATCTTGCAAAGCTGTGTTATCAAACTAAAGTAAGAAATTATGAAGAGCGTCCAAAGCAGCGAAAAGATCGCAGAAAAATGGCGAAAGAAACAAAGAAAGAAGAAGAATTTAAAATTTACATGATAAGAGCAAAAGAAGGAAAAAGAATACCCAGCAAAATCTCGCAAGAAGGAGATGAACTCGCAAGAGTTGTGAAAACCTCAACACCAATGGGAGAGCCTGAAGCCAGCTACACCGTAGCAGAGCTAACAAAAGAAGTAAATATTTGAAGTAAAGAAGAACCTAAGATACTGAAAATCGGAACGAAGATGGATGCATATGAAGAAGAGCGAACCGTAAACATCTTGCGAGAGTATAAAGACATCTTCGCATGGAATATGGATGAGATGCCTGGAATAGACCCATCAGTTGCATGTCATAAGCTAGAAATTAACAAGGAGGTAAGACTATTTAAACAAAGGATAAGAAAAATAGAAACAACATACCATTCCCAAATAGAAGAAGAATTACAGAAGATGCTTGATGCGAGAATTATCAGGCAGGCAAAGTACCCGGAATGGATTGCAAATATGGTGGTGGTTCCAAAGAAGAATAAAGGAATAAGAATTTATATAGATTTTACCGACTTAAACAAAGCTTGTCCTAAAGATAGCTTTCCATTACCAGACATTCCTCAAATGGTCGAATCAGCGGCGGGAAATGATAGAATATCTTCATTAGATGGGTATAAAGGATATAATCAAATTCCTCTTGCTGAAGAAGATCAAGAGCACACCGCATTCTTTGCTCCAAGAGGATTGTACTGTTATACCAAGATGCCCTTTGGTTTACGAAATGCTGGTGCAACATATCAAAGAATGGTGGAAAAAGTGTTTGCAAAGTGGATCCATAAAACACTAGAGGTATATGTAGATGACATGTTAGTCAAAAGTAAAGAAGCTAAAAACCATGTGCAAGACTTAAAGGAGATTTTCGATCAAATGCGACATTTTAACATCAAGGTGAATCCCGAAAAATGTACTTTTGGAGTAGCTTCAGGAAAAATTTAGGGGTACATTGTGTCAAAGGAAGGAATACAAGTTGATCCAGATAAAGTACAAGCAATTCGCGACATGCCAACACCAGCAACAGTAAAAGATGTGCAGAATTTGAACGGACTCTTAGCCTCGCTAGGAAGATTTATTTCGCGATCTTCAGATAAATGCAAGCATTTCTTCAACATACTCAGGAAGGGTACAAAGTTCAAGTTGACAGATGAATGTGAGAAGGCTTTTCAAGGAATTAAAGAATATTTAATGAACATATCTATCTTGCAGAAGCCAAAGCCCGGAGAAGAATTATTGATCTACCTTGCGACAACTTCGCACGCGTTAAGTGCAGTATTACTGCGAGTAGACGCAAGAATAGAAAAACCAATTTATTACATTAGCAAAACATTTAATACTGCAGAGAAAAATTACTCAAAGATTGAGAAGTTAATTCTGGCATTGGTTTATGCAACCTTTAAACTTCGCATCTATTTTCAAGCACATAAAATAAAATTATTAACAAAGGTACCTATTGAGTCAGTAATGAAGAATTCTAAAAGATCAGGCAGGGTTGAGAGATGGAATGCACAAGTAGGGCACTTTGAAATCAAATACAAAATCCTATCCTCGCCAAAATCACAAGATGTATCAGATTTTTTAGCATAATTTCATCTAGAAGATGATGAAGCTGTAGAAGAAATGATGGACTTAGAAGAAGAACATGGAGACCCAAAAGATCTATTAAAGGAACCCAACATGTGGGAAATATTGGTGGATGGATCATCAAATGGGGAAGGTAATGGAATTAGAGTTGTCTTTATTTCACCAGAAAGAGAAAAAATGGCTTTTTCATTTCGTTTGGAGTTCACATCCACTAATAATGTGACGGAGTATAAAGTTGTAGTGCATGCGTTAAAATTCGCAATAGAAATGAAGTTGGAAAATGCTAGAATTACTAGTGACTCGCAATTGGTTATTCGCCAGATAAAAGGAGAATACAAAACAAATGAACCATCTTTGAAGAAATACAAGAACCTTGTTGAAGAATTATCTGCGATAATTCCAAAAATAAAATTGAGATATATATCAAGAAAAGATAACAGACTCGCAGATGCTTTTGCTTTCATATCTAGCATGATGATAAATCCATCTGCGAGATGCATAAAAATTCAAACACTTGTATCACCCTCAGTCAATAAGGAAGAAGAATATGAAGCAAATGTGATGATGATAGAAGGTGGTGAAGAAGAACCAAAAGGCAATATTGCAGACTGGTGAGCAGAACTTCATGCATATTTGGCAAGAGGGGAGACACCAAAAAATAGATTAGAAACACATAAGTTAAAAAGCCGAGCAACAAATTATGAATTAAGAGATGGAGTATTATATCGGAAATCTTTGAATGGACCATCGCTAAGATGCTTGACACGGGAAGAAGGACAAAATGTGTTAAAGTTGTTGCATAGGGGAGACTCTGGTAATCACAGTGTGGGAAGATATTTGGCATACAGAACAAAAATGCAAGGTTATTATTGGCCATACATGCATGAGGACGCGAAACAACTTTCGAAACGATGTGAAGATTGTCAGCGATATGGAAAGAAAATACATGCACCAGGGCCACCATTATCATCCTCAACCAGTGTGTGTCCTTTTGGAAAATGGAGGTTGGATATTGTGGGACCATTTGTACCGGGATCTGGATAAAGAAGATATTTAAATGTCGCTACAGATTATTTCACAAAATGGGTAGAAGTAAAAGCAGTGCAACACATCCGCGACAAAGAAATTTTTACATTCATATTTGAAAATATAATTTGCAGATTTGGGATTCCTGCACAGTTGGTATCTGATAATGGAAAATAGTTTGAATGACAGAATATCGAATTATTACTTAATGCATTTAAGATTAAATGTGGAAAATCAATACCACTATATCCACAGGCCAACGGACAGGCAGAGGCGACAAATAAGTTGCAGATATACTGAAGAAGAAATTAGAGGGACACCACAGGGCATGGTGCGAACAAGTACATAATGCAATATGGGCTTATAATACAACTAGATAGGAAGCTACTGGAATGTCACCTTTTTGTTTGACATATGGGGTTGAAGCTGTATTACCAACAGAAGTTGCTATGCCTACAACAAAAAGAGAAGTTTGGGATAAGAATCTTAGTGCTGGTATGATTCTAAATAAACTTGATGATTTAGAAAAGAAAAGAGAAAAAGACCTACAACATATGGAAAATTATCAGCGGAGATTAGCTCGCGAGTATAACAAACGTGTCAAAATACATGAGTTCCAACCAGGTGATTTAGTGTTGCGAGAAACACCAGTGTATCAGCGAGAAAATTTTAGAAAGCTGGCGATAAAATGGGATGGACCGTATATCATTAAAGAGATAGTTGTAACCGGGGCATACAAATTAATGGACCCAGAAGGTAGAGATGTTGGTCAAATACTTGATAGACCATGGAATAGATTATATCTGAAAAGATATTATCAATGACAAATATTGCGATATTAGAGATGCTGGTATATTATATGATGAAATGAATAATAAATTTTTCTTTCTCTATCACAACTGAGAGATTCTTCCAATGACAGAGCAAATAAGAAATGCGAAAATATCGCAAGAAACGCGAATAAAATTTCGCAGACATAAGAATGGGACGAACCTTTATGGCGTACACCCTAGTTCACGAATAAAATTTCGCAAGAGACAAATGTAAGACCTAAAGTGCGTCATATAAGGGGGTATCTATTTGCATGGCTTAGGGATAAGGTTATACCGCTGCTGGAACCTGAGTCATGGAGATGTTGGGGTTAAAGAAAACCTATCCGGGGGAGGTACCTTGTATTTCCAACTGTATAAGGTTATACCTTGGTTGGACGACCGAGGGTCTCTTTTAAGGAGTGCAGAGTATGACCAAGGCGCCGAGGTACACGGTTGAGCCAAGATTGCCCGGGGTGTACGAAACTACCCTGGCCATTCTTGGCAAGTCTTGGATATGATGCACTAGGCCCGAAAAAAACCCCACTTAGGGTGCAGTCTTGTAACTATAATCCATATAGGCATAAAGGACAAGAGGTTGCGAAAACATCTGGTTGTTGTTAATACCAGATAGGAGGAGCTAGTCTTGTATGTCCGATGTGCCCTTCTTGAAGGGGAAACCAGGGGGAAGATAAGGGTGGCACCCTCCATTAGGGAGCTGATAAGTGTCTAAAGACTGCAATGCCATGGGGTTTTATGATCGCAAGAACATTTAGGCCTGTCATATTGTCGCGTGACAAATATTATACAGAGGAAACAAGCCATGAGAAAAAGCTAAGATGAGATCAATGGGTTTTTACATGAAAGTGTAATAAAGACGCCCTGCGATTTCATCGCAATACGGCAATGTCATAAGGCTTTGTTCTCGCAAGGGAGTTTAGACTTGTCATATTGTCGCAGAGAAATCGACAAAATATGGATAAGGAAAGATCAACGGGTTATTTCATGCAAATGTAAAGACGTCCTGCGATTTTGTCGCAGACACAAAAAATTGGCAAAATAATACCTTTAACTAGGAAGGAAAAATAAGACCAACAGAATAATCCCAAACATTAACTATTTTCTTTTAAGAATGCAGGAAAGATTTGTTCATCACATAAGAGATGATGAGAAACAAGTCTCCTTCTGAATTTCTCAGAAACATTATTCAGAATCACACAGCAGGATTATTCATAATTTCGCAGATGTATTCATAATATCGCAACACTATACATAATTTCGCAAGTACTATTCGCAACACAGTTTACAAGGAGAAAATACGGGAAACATTTGTTCATCACAAGAAAGATAATGAGCGGCAAGTATGGGAGTTGATAAATAAAATATCATTATCTTCTTTGAGAATATTCAAAATAACAGAAATAAAATTGAATTCCAAAGTTGCATAAAGATACATTGCTCGCAAGAAAGGGGAGGAAAAAGAAAACAAAAACAAAACTCAAGCTTCAATATTGGTCTCGCTAGCTTCATTCTCATTGTCAATATTCTTTGCGTCACGATCAGCTTGAGTTTCTTCTTCATCTAACTTTTCACCAGTAATTGCTTCACCACCAGTAGCTACTTCTTTAGAAGGACTTTTTTCTTCTTCTGTTGGGTCTTCTTCTTGAGAGGCATCTTCTTCACCGCTTGCATATATTAGATCATTATCAATGGGAAGAGGAATTTCATCATCATCTACTTCTAGAGGCTTAACGGATACAGGAGGGAGAGACTGGGATATCAGAATGTCATTCACAAGAACTTCAGCACTAAGATGAACCTTGCGAAGGAAACCTTTATCACGATTTCTAATTTCCATATTTTTGAAGTATTCAAGATAGTCATATCTCCTCTCTGCACGATCGCGAGATTGAAAAATATTGGCGGTGAGCACTCCGTTTTCTTTGCGAACTTTAGCCAGTTTTTCAGTCAAATCAGAAATGGTAGAATGAAGGATTTTTTCAGATTCTGCGAGAAACATAAATTGACAAGAAAATATTCAGATGAACATCTCGCAAGAAATATAGCAGAGAAATTAAATAGAAAAATTAACAATTAAGGAAGTCAAAATGACTACCTTCTTTTTGAGAAGTTAAGTTTTGAATCAGTGTTAAGAAACAATTCTCCCATTGGTTCATGGCATCATCAAAATTATCTCCAACTATACCCTTCATGCGAAATTTTATAAGTTCTTCTTTGGGGAGGAGATAAGTATTTTCTTTTGCTAATAAGGAGTAAGATTCTTCTAATTGAGAATATTGATCTTGGAGTTTACTGGCCTTTAAACTTAGAGTTAACCTACCTTTAATAAGTTTATCTTTCTCAGCGGCAGAAGATTCAATTACTTCCTTGAGTTCGTCTTTTAATGAACGAAGATATTGTTTTTGGTCGTTACATACTTTCTGAAGAATATTTATTTGCTGCGAGGAGATCGCCATCTTGTTTAAAAATCTACGTTTCTCCTGAGACAAAGTTTTATTTTCATCTGATAAAGATTCCATTGCCAAGTTAGCTTGGGTTAACAAATATGAGAGGCGAGTAACTTCGCTACTTAACAGATTTTGCCTTTGCACTAATTGATCGTTCTCATTGGTAAGATTATCTATTTGATCGATCGAGTATGTGTAAAGATTATCTAATCTATTATATTGATCCATCCAAGAATCTCTCTCAACACGGGTTTCTTCAGCGACAGACTCAAATTGAAATATATTCATTAATCGTTTCTGATTTAAAGCTAAATAGGCAAACCAAATATTTAAAAGGAAATTAAGTACAGAAAACATGAAAATCTAATAGAACAGAAAAATTAGAGGCAGAGACAGAAGAACTATACCTTTTAACTCCTTGTTTTTATCGCGAAGGTTTTCGCAGTCTAGTAAAGAGTTGCGAAGCTTGTAATCAAGAATATCACATTCTGAAGTTTTGGCTTGGAGACTTCTCTTTAGAGCTTCAACTTCATTTTCCAAAGACGCTCGCGAAGCAGTTCGATCAGAACCAAAATATTTGATTAAAGTCTCGCAAACATCATATTTGAAAGGGTCAGTAGAAGATTTCCTGGCATCATCTAAAATGTCAGACAAAACTTTAAAAGCAGCATCAACCCCTATTAATGCTTCTTTAGATGAGGGAAGAGGTGCAGAGGGTGGAGTGGTAATGATGGAGATTTGGAGATTTGAGTCATTTGCGATGGTTGCATCACCAGAAGGTGGAGTGTCTGGAAAAGTAACGGTTGGAAGTAAAATATGAGAGGAAGAAGCTTTGTTCATAACAGTTTTGGGAGTCTCATTCATTGGAGGATTAATGGCATTGGGGGGATTGATAATGATATTCTCTCAAATAGATGATGGAGGTTCCATCTGCAAAGTAGTAGAAACAGATTTTGAAGATGAAAATTTGGGAATAGTAATATCAATCTCAAGAGCCTTGGCTTTGCGATATTTCTTGCGAGGTTTAACAGAATTTTCATTACCCTGCGAGAACAAAGTCCTATGACATTGTCGTCTTGCGATGAAATCATAGGACGTCTTTACACTTTCATGTAAAAACCCATTTATCTCATCTTAACTTTTCTCTTTTGGCTTGTTGCCGTTGTATAATTTTCGTCACGCGACAATATGACAGGCCTAAATGTTCTTGCGATCATAAAGTCCCATGACATTGCCGTCTTTAGACACTTATCAGCTCACTAATGGAGGGTGCCGCCCTTATCTTACCCCTGGTTTCCCCTTCAAGGAGGGCACATCGGTCATACAAGACTAGCTCCTCCCATCCAGATTTTCCAACAACCAGTTGTTTTCGCAGCCTCTTGTCCTTTATGCCTATATGGCTAATAGTTACAAGACTGCACCCTAAGTGGGGTTTTCTTCGGGCCGAGTGCATCATAGCCAAGACTTGCCAAGGATGGTCAGGGTATTTTCGTACGCCCCGGGCACCCTTGACTCAACCGTGTACCTCGGCGCCTTGGTTATACTCTGCACTCCTTAGAAGAGGTTCTTAGTCGTCCAACCAGGGTATAACCTTACATAGTTGGAAATCCAAGATCCCTCTCCTGGATAGGTTTTCTTTAAACCCAACATCTTCATGACTCAGGTTCCAGCAGTGGTATAACCTTATCCCGGAGTCATGTAAAGAGATACCCCCTTATATGCACTATTAGGTCTTACATTTGCCTCTTGCGAAATTTTATTCGCGAACTAGGGTGCACGCCATAAAGGTTCGTCCCATTCTATTAATCTCTGCGAAATTTTTATTCGCTTTTCTTGTGATTATGCTCGCAGCTCTTGTTTTGCTTTGTTATCAGAAGAACTTCTCAGTTGTAATAGAGAAATAAGAATTTATTATTTGTTTTATCATACAACGTACCAGTATCTCTTATCTCGCAGAAATTGTCATTGATAATACCTTTTCAGAAATAGTCTATTCCATGGTCTGTCAAGTCTTTGACCAACATCTCTCCCTTCAGGGACCATTAGTTTGTATGCCTCGATTCCAACTATCTCTTTAATGATGTACGGTCCATCCCATTTTCTCGCCAACTTTCCACCATTCTCTCGCTGATAACTTGGTGTTTCTCGCAGCACTACATCGCCAGGTTGAAATTCATGTTTCTTAACAAGTTTGTTGTACTCGCGAGCTAATCTTCGCTGGTAATTTTCCATATGTTGTAAAGTCTTTTCTCTTTTTTCTTCTAATTCATCCAATTTATTTAAAATCATTCCATCACTTAGATTTCTTTCCCAAGCCTCTCTTTTTGTTGTAGGAATAGCTACTTCTGTTGGTAACACAGCTTCAACTCCATACGTCAAACAAAAAGGTGACATTCCAGTAGCTTCTCGTCTAGTTGTATTGTAAGCCCATATTGCATTATGCACCTGTTCGCACCATGCTCTATGGTATCCTTCTAGCTTCTTTTTTAAGATGTCTACGATTGTCTTATTAGTTGCTTCAGCTTGACCATTTGCTTGTGGGTATAAAGGAGTAGATTTTCCACACTTTATCTTAAATGCATTGAGTAGAAATTCTATATTCTGCCCTTCAAATTTCTTTCCATTATCATACTCCAACTTTGCTGGAATCCCAAATCTGCAAATTATATTCTCAAATATGAATGTAAAAATATCTTTATCGCGGATATGTTGTACAGCCTTTACTTCTCCCCATTTTTTGCAATAATCTGTTGCGACAATTAGATATCTTCTTTGTCCATAACCAGGCACAAATGGTCCCACAATATCTAATCCCCATTTCCCAAAAGGCCATACACTTGTTGAATATGATAATAGTGCTCCTGGTGCATGTATCTTCTTTCCATATCGCTGGAAATCTTCGCAACGCCTTGAGAGTTGTTTTGCATCTTCATGCATATATGGCCAGTAATATCCTTGTATTTTTGTTCTATATGCCAAAGATCTTCCTCCACTATGATTACCAACATCACCACTATGCAACATCCTCAATATTTTTTGTTCTTCCTCCCTCGTCAAACATCTTAGCGATGGTCCACTAAAAGATCTGCGATATAATACTCCATCTCTTAACTCAAAATTGGTTGCTCTACTTTTTAATTTATGTGCCTCTAATCGATTTATTGGAATTTCTCCTCTTGCCAAGTATGCATGAAGATCTTCTCGCCAATCTGTAATGTTGCTCTTTAATTCTTCTTCGCCAACTTCTACCATCATCACATCTTCCTCTTCTTCTTCCTTGTTTATCGCTGGTAATAAAAGTGTTTGAATTTTTATGCCTCTCGCAGATGGATTTGTCATCATACTGGATATGAAAGAAAAAGCATCTGCGAACCTAGTATCTTTCCTTGATATATGTCTCCATTTTATTTTTGGAATTCTCGCAGATAATTCTTCGACTAATCTTTTATACTTTCTCAAAGATTGTTCGTTTGTTGTGTATTCTCCTTTTATCTGGTGAATAACCAACTGTGAATCACTGGTGATTCTAGCATTTTCCAACTTCATTTCTACCGCAAATTTTAAAGCATGAATCACGGCCTCATATTCTGTCTCATTATTAGTGGATGCAAATTCCAATCTAAATGAAAAAGATGTTTTTTATCCTTCTGGTGAAATAAAAACAACTCCAATCCCATTCCCTTCTCCATTTGATAATCCATCCACCAATATATCCCATATGTCAGGTTTTGTTAATAGCTCTTTTGGATTTCCATGTTCGTCTTCTATATCCATCATCTCTTTCACAGCTTCATCATCTTCTCAAGGAAATTCAGCTAAGAAGTCTGCGATAACTTGTGACTTTGGCGAGGATAAAACTTCATATTGGATATCAAAGTGTCCTACTTGTGCATTCCATCTCTCAACTCTGCCTAATCTTTTTGAATTTTTCATTACTGATTCAATTGGAACTTTTGTTAACACTTTGACCTTATGTGCTTGAAAGTAGATGCGAAGCTTAAAAGTTGCATGCACCAATGCTAGAATTAGTTTCTCAATCTTTGAATAATTTTTCTCTGCAGAATTAAACGTTTTGCTGATGTAATAAATTGGTTTTTCTACCCATGCATCTACTCGCAGAAACACAACACTTAGCGCATATGTGGTTGTTGCGAGATAAATCAATAGTTCTTCTCCCGGTTCAGCTTTCTGTAAGATAGTTGTCTTCATTAAATGTTCTTTTATTCCTTGAAAATCCTTTTCACATTCATCTGTCCACTTAAATTTTGTTCCCTTCTTGAGTATATCGAAAAATATTTGCACTTGTCTGAAGATCGTGAGATGAATCTTCTTAGCGAGGCTAAGAGTCCATTCAATTTTTGCACATCTTTTACCGTCGCAGGCGTTGGCATATCGCGAATTGCTTGCACTTTTTCCGGATCAACTTGTATTCCTTCTCTTGATACAATATACCCCAGAAATTTTCCTGAAGTTACTCCAAAAGTACACTTATCGGGATTCACTTTAATATTAAATTGTCGCATTTGATCAAAAATCTCTTTCAAATCTTGCACATGATTCTCAGCTTCTTTTCTTTTGATCAGCATATAATCTACATACACTTCTAATGTTTTATGGACCTATTTTGCAAACACCTTCTCCACCATTCTTTGATACGTTGTACCAGCATTTCGTAAGCTAAAGGGCATCTTTGTATAACAATATAATCCTCTTGGAGCAAAAAATGCGGTATGTTCTTGATCATCTTCAGCGAGAGGGATTTGATTATATCCTTTATATCCATCCAACAAAGATATTCTGGCATTTCCCGCTGCTGATTCAACCATCTGTGGGATATCTGGTAACGGAAAACTATCTTTAGGACAAGCTTTTTTTAAATCAGTGAAATCTATGCAAATTATTATCCCCTTGTTATTCTTTGGGACCACCACCATATTTGCAATCCACTCTGGATATTTTGCTTGCCTTATAATTCCTGCGTCAAGCATCTTCTGTAATTTTTCTTCTATTTGAGAATGGTATGTTGTTGCGATTTTCCTTATTCTTTGCTTAAATGGTCTTATATTTTTGTTGAGTTCTAATTTATGGCATGCTATTGATGGATCTATCCCTGGAATATCATCCATGCTCCACGCGAAGATATCTTTATATTCTCGCAAGAGATTTATAGTTCTTTCTTCCTCATCTGCCTCCATTCTAGTCCCAATTTTCAGCATTTTAGGCTCTTCTTCACTCCCTATATTTATTTCCTTTGTTGGTTCTGCTGCAGTATAACTGGCTTCAGGTTCTCCCATTGGTGTTGGTGTTTTCATAACTCTCGCGAGTTCATCTCCTTCTCGCGAGATTTCGCTGGGTATTCCTTTTCCTTCTTTTGATCTTATCATGTAAACTTTAAATTCTTCTTCCTTCTTTGTTTCTCTCGCCAATTTTCTGCGAGCCTTTCGCAGCTTTGGACGTTCTTCACAATTTCTTACTTCAATTTGGTAACACAATTTCGCAAAATCTGTGTCTCCTCTAATTTCTCCAATTCCACTGGGTATAGGAAATTTGATGCATTGATGCAATGTTGATGCTATAGCCTTGATTGCGTGTATCCACTGTCTTCCTAATATCATGTTATATGGTGATTCCAGGTCTACCATACATAATGTTACTTGTGTTTCAATCTCTCCTAGTGGAATTCCTACCACTATCTCGCCTTTAGGTTTTGTTAAAGATTTTCCAAAGCCATAAATATGATATGTTGAACAAGACATTTCTTCATCCTTATATCCCATTTTCTTAAAAGTATGATAAAATATTATATCCAGAGAACTTCCTGCATCCACCAAAGTTCTATTCATAGTCCATTCTTCTACATATTTTATTGATTCTTCCTTTCTCATTGGTATAGTGGATACCGTGATTACCAAAGGAAATGTATGACCTAGATTTTCTTTTGGTATTTATGTTGCTGTAAATGTGATCTCCTGCTTTTCCCAATCTTTCAATGATGATATTTTTTCCACCGTCATAATTTTCCTTCCTTCAAAATCCCGTTTGTGTATCTTCCCTTTAATATTTTCATGAAATCTATCAATCATTGTTCTTGTTACCATACCACACTCCAATTTTCTACAATCTTCTTTGATTCTGACCATTCTTGCTTCAAATATCTCACCGATTTGTTTTATGATTTTCTTAATCTTGAACAATTTTTATCTTCTTCTTCACTTTTTTCTATGATTTCGCTAATTCAATCCCTGTTTCGGGCGCCAAAATGTAGTTGCAGGAAATCCTACACTACACCCTTGTTAAGAATTTGTAATAACTAACTCAAATTTGAAGATTAAGAACGACACTTTATTATTTGATTTTCAGAAATGTTTACAGGAAATGTAAGAATTCAAGAATACAACTTTTCTCTTGAAGTTTCTCTCTCCTCAAGACTTTCTCAACTCTCAAAAATACATCATCCTTTTCTGGACATATTGGGTCTCTATTTATAGGGTAGTTACATAATGGATGACAGCTAAGTTTTCCTCTTATTTCAGATTTGTTCTGCGATTGTACCGCGATAGTTATAATGTTCATTCTCGCAAGCTTTGTAACCATCACGGGACAGACATGTTTTCTTCAATCGTCAGCTATCACGTCACTCTTTTGACTGCTTTTGTGACATTCGCAAAGTGTTGTTAAAAAGTTTGCGGTGATGCTCGCTGGGAAACATTGTTAATCTCGCAGAGAATTATTGTAGAGATATTATGGTCCTACATCTTGCTTCTTCTCATGTCTTCTTCGCAAAGTGGAGAGGATATGAGAATCTTCAATTCTTCAAAGTGCTCGCATCCTCTTTTCTTTCCATATTTTCTTCTCGACATTGCTCCATTAATTTAGCTTAACCGCCTACACGTGTTGTAAATTCATCTTTTTACTGACACGTCTCTACTCAACAGGTCATTCCCTTTTGCCTATAAAAGGTAGAGTTAGACTTCAAAACTAATTTTCTTCTTTTATTTCTCTATCTTCTTCATCTGTTTATTTTGTCTTCCGCCTGCAACTTTTCTTCTTCTTCATATTCTCCTGCTATTGTTCTAATGGAGTCATCAAGGTATGTTTTTTTATTATAATCTTTATTTGATTCAATTTTTACTCATATTCTTCGATCTTCTCTATTTGCTCCTTCATAACTCCCGTATTATGTCTTCTCTTCAATGGAACTATCCCTAACACCCAATCCTCAATTCAAAACCCTAATGCTCGCAAAAGGCCAACTGATAAGAAGAAGAGAAGTTCTGCGAATGATAAGGTGGTAAGAAACACATCCTATTTTTTAATAACAATATTGTTTCCTCTGTTTCTTATCTAAGTTATTATTCGCAGAATGTCGAGAACATCGCTAATCCTCCCAAAAGACCTCGTCAATTTAAAGCTCTTGGGGATGATTTCATCATCCCCACGTTAACATCTGCGGGAGTTACTCCCACACCCTCGCGATTGGATCCTATTTCTTTTATCTGCGAGAATATCGCTGCCAACACCTCTATTTCTTTTGATTCTTTGGCAAATCAAACTCCTGAAATTGCTGTGACTGAAACTCCTTCTAGCCCTTTATTGCCTTCAACTATTGTTTTTCCCAACACTCCTCCTTTTGATAATACAACCATCGCAAATGACTCAAATCGTCAACTTGTCCTCGTTACTACTTCACCCTCTGCATCTCTTCCTCCATCAAATGAAACCTTAGCAGGAGTTGATGTTGCTTTTAAAATTTTATCTAACATTTTAGACGATGCTAGAAAATCTTGTACTGAATCTCTCCAATATGAAGTTTGCGAGACCTTACTCAAATATTTTGGCTCTGATAGTACTAATTCACGAGCATCTTTAGAAAATGAAGTTGAAGCTCTAAGAAAAAGCCTTCAAGTCAAAATTTCTGAATGTGATACTCTGAACCATATGCTTCGCAACTCTTCACTTAACTGCGAGAACCTTCGCAGAAAAAATGACGAGATGAAAGGTACAATTTTTCTTGCCTCTAACCTTTTGTTTTTCTATTTTGCTTTCATATCCTCTGTACTCAAGTCTCCTTCTTAAATTCTTGGTTCATATATTAGTTTCAAACCATACTCGTTTCATGGAAAGACTTAAATTTGAATCTATTGCTGAAGAAGCTCGTGTTAAAAGAGATTCTTGGATGGACCAGTATAATAGATTAGATAATCTCTACACATATTCGATCGATCAAATAGATAATCTTACTAATGAGAATAATCAACTATCGCAAAGTCAAAATTTATTAATTAACGAGGTTACTCATCTCTCATATTTGTTAATCAAGTCTAACTTGGCGATAGAATCTTTATCAGATGAAAATAGAACTTTATCCCAAGAGAAACATAGATTTTCAAGCTTGATGGCAATTTCTTCGCAGCAATTGAGTAATCTACAAAGAATATGTGATAATCAAGAGCGATCTCTTCGCTCCCTTAAAGATAAACTCAAGGAAGTAACTGAATCATCTGCCGCTGAGAAGGATAAACTTATTAAGGGTAGATTAACTCTTAGTTTAAAGGCCAGCGAGCTTCAAGACCAATACTCCCAATTAAAGAAATCTCATTCTTTATTAGCAAAGGAAAATTCGTATCTACACTCCAAAGAAGAAAACATGAAATCTCGTCTGAAGGGTATGGTTGGCGATATTTTTGATGACGCTATGAATCAATGGGAGAACTGTTTCTTTACATTAATCCAAAACTTAACCTCTCCAAAAGAAGGTATACAATTGACTGCCTCATTTGTTGATCTTTCTGTCAAATTTTACGATATGTTTCTTGCGAGATCTTTGTCTGAATAATATTTAATCATTTTTGTTGCTCGCAGAATCTGAAAGAAGTCTTCATTCTACCATCGCTGATCTTACTGATAAATTGGATAAAGTTCGCAAATAAAACAGGATTCTCACTTCTGATCTTATAGAATCTCGCGATAAGGCAGAGAGAAGACTTGATTATCTCGAGTACTTCAAAAATATAGAGAATAGAAATCGTGACATAGGTTTCCTTCGCAAGGTTCACCTTAGTGCTGAAGTTCTTGTGAACGATATTCTGATATCCCATTCTCTTCCTCCTGTATCTTTTCTTCCTCTAAAAGTTGATGATGATGAAATCCCTCTTCCTATGGACAAGGATTTAGAATATGTGCCCATTGAAGAAAATTTTGAAGAAGATGTTGAAGAAGATAAAGCAGAAGAAGAAGAAGAAAAAAGTTCTCCCAGAGAAGGAGAAACTCGTAATGAGAAAAATGTTGGTGATGCTGACAATAATGGTAAAAATCATGAGTCTGGCGAGACCATCGCTGAAGCTTGAATTTCATTCTTACTTTATTTTCCTTCTTCTTTCTTGCGAGCAATATAACTTTTTCAACCTTTAGAATTCAACCTTTAATTTTGTTTACTTTGAATATTCTCAAGGAAGATAATGAGATCTTATTTATTCATTCCCCTACTTGCCCTTCATTAACTTTCTTGAGATGTTGAATTATTTCATGTGTCTTATTTTTGCGAACTGTGTGACTATACCTCTTGCAAAAGTAGGAATATATCTGCGATGTAATGAATTCTTGCGATATTCTGAAAAATTCCGAAGAAAGTTGCCTTCTCATATATTCTCCTGCGAGGAACAAATATTTCCTACATTCTGAAAATAGTTAATGTTTAATATTATTCTGTTGGTCTTATTTTTCCTTCCTAGTTAAAGGTCTTATTTTGCCAAACTTTTCTTTCTGCGACAAAATCGCAGGACGTCTTTAAATTTGTATGTAAAAACCCATTGATCTTGCCTTATCCTTGTTTCTTCGAATTTTCTGCGACAATATGATAGGTTTATATCCTCTTGCGAGAACAAAGTCCTATGACATTGCCGTCTTGCGATGAAATCGCAGGACGTCTTTAAACTTTCATGACAAAACCAATTGATCTCATCTTAACTTTTCTCTTTTGGATTGTTGCCGTTGTATAATTTTCGTCACGCGACAATATGACAGGCCTAAATGTTCTTGCGATCATAAATTCCCATGACATTGCCGTCTTTAGACACTTATCAGCTCCGTAATGGAGGGTGAAGCCCTTATCTTCCCCATAGTTGCCCCTTCAAGGAGGGCACATCGTCCATACAATACTAGCTCCTCCCATCCAGATTTGCCAACAACCAGTTGTTTTCACAGCCTCTTGTCCTTTATGCCTATATGGCTTATAGTTACAAGACTGCACCCTAAGTGGGGTTTTCTTCGGGCCGAGTGCATCATAGCCAAGACTTTCCAAGGATGGCCAGGGTAGTTTCGTACGCCCCAGGCACCCTTGACTCAACCGTGTACCTCGGCGCCTTGGTTATACTCTGCACTCCTTAGAAGAGGTTCTTAGTCATCCAACCAGGGTATAACCTTATATAGTTGGAAATCCAAGATCCCTCTCCTGGATAGGTTTTCTTTAACCCCAACATCTTCATGACTCAGGTTCCAGCAGTGGTATAACCTTATCCCGGAGTCATGTAAAGATATACCCCTTTATATGACGCATTATTAGGTCTTACATTTGCCTCTTGCAAAATTTTATTCGCGAACTAGGGTGCACGCCATAAAGGTTCGTCCCATTCTATTAATCTCTGCGAAATTTTTATTCGCTTTTCTTGCGATTATGCTCGCAGCTCTTGTTTTGCTTTGTTATCAGAAGAACTTCTCAGTTGTAATAGAGAAAGAAGAATTTATAATCTGTTTTATCATACAACGTACCAGTATCTCTTATCTCGCAGAAATTGTCATTGATAATACCTTTTCAGAAATAGTCTATTCCATGGTCTGTCAAGTCTTTGACCAACATCTCTCCCTTCAGGGTCCATTAGTTTGTATGCCCCGGTTCCAACTATCTCTTTAATGATGTACGGTCCATCCCATTTTCTCGCCAACTTTCCACCATTCTCTCGCTGATAACTTGGTGTTTCTCGCAGCACTAAATCGCCAGGTTGAAATTCACGTTTCTTAACATGTTTGTTGTACTCACGAGCTAATCTTCGCTGGTAATTTTCCATATGTTGTAAAGTCTTTTCTCTTTTTTCTTCTAATTCATCCAATTTATTTAAAATCATTCCAGCACTTAGATTTCTTTCCCAAGCCTCTCTTTTTGTTGTAGGAATAGCTACTTCTGTTGGTAACACAACTTCAACTCCATACGTCAAACAAAAAGGTGACATTCCAGTGGCTTCTCGTCTAGTTGTATTGTAAGCCCATATTTCATTATGCACCTATTAGCACCATGCTCTGTGGTATCCTTCTAGCTTCTTTTTTAAGATGTCTACGATTGTCTTATTAGTTGCTTCAGCTTGACCGTTTTCTTGTGGGTATAAAGGAGTAGATTTTCCACACTTTATCTTAAATGCATTGAGTAGCAATTCTATATTATTCCCTTCAAATTGCTTTCCATTATCAGACACCAACTTTGCTGGAATCCCAATTCTGCAAATTATATTCTCAAATATGAATGTAAAAATATCTTTATCGCGGATATGTTGTACTACCTTTACTTCTCCCCATTTTGTGAAATAATCTGTTGCGAAAATTAGATATATTCTTTGTCTAGAACCAGGCACAAATGGTCCCACAATATCTAATCCCCATTTCTCAAAAGGCCATACACTTGTTGAAGATGATTATAGTGCTCCTGGTGCATGTATCTTCTTTCCATATCGCTGGAAATCTTCGCAACGCCTTGAGAGTTGTTTTGCATCTTCATGCATATATGGCCAGTAATATCCTTGTATTTTTATTCTATATGCTAAACATCTTCCTCCACTATGATTACCAGCATCACCACTATGCAACATCTTCAATATTTTTTGTCCATCTTAGCGATGGTCCAATAAAAGATCTGCGATATAATACTCCATCTCTTAACTCAAAATTGGTTGCTCTACTTTTTAATTTATGTGTCTCTAATCGATTTCTTGGAATTTCTTCTCTTGCCAAGTATGCATGAAGATCTGCTCGCCAATCTATAATGTTGCTCTTTAATTCTTCTTCGCCAACTTCTACCATCATCACATCTTCCTCTTCTTCTTCCTTGTTTATCGATGGTAATAAAAGTGTTTGAATTTTTATGCATCTCGCAGCTGGATTTGTCATCATACTGGATATGAAAGCAAAAGCATCTGCGAGCCTAGTATATTTCCTTGATATGTGTCTCCATTTTATTTTTGGAATTCTCGCAGATAATTATTCGACTAATCTTTTATACTTTCTCAAAGATTGTTCGTTTGTTGTGTATTCTCCTTTTATCTGGCGAATAACCAACTGTGAATCGCTGGTGATTCTAGAATTTTCCAACTTCATTTCTACCGCAAATTTTAAAGCATGAATCACGGCCTCATATTCTGTCTCATTATTAGTGGATGCAAATTCCAATATAAATGAAAAGGCTGTTTTTTCTCCTTTTGGTGAAATAAAAACAACTCCAATCTCATTCCCTTCTCCATTTGATAATCCATCCATCAATATCTCCCATCTGTCGGGTTCTGTTAATATCTCTTTTGGATCTCCATGTTCCTCTTCTATATCCATCATCTCTTCCACAACTTCATCATCTTCTAAAGGAAATTCAGTTAAGAAGTCTGCGATAACTTGTGACTTTGGCGAGGATAAAACTTCATATTGGATATCAAAATGTCCTACTTGTGCATTCCATCTCTCAACTCTGCCTAATCTTTTTGAATTTTTCATTACTGATTCAATTGGCACTTTTGTTAACACTTTGACCTTATGTGCTTGAAAGTAGATGCGAAGCTTAAAAGTTGCATGCACCAATGCTAGAATTAGTTTCTCAATCTTTGAATAATTTTTCTCTGCAGAATTGAACGTTTTGCTGATGTAATAAATTGGTTTTTCTACCCCTGCATCTACTCGCAGCAACACAGCACTTAGCTCATATGTGGTTGTTGCGAGATAAATCAATAGTTCTTCTCCTGGTTCAGCTTTCTGTAAGATAGTTATCTTCATTAAATGTTCTTTTATTCCTTGAAAATCCTTTTCACATTCATCTGTCCACTTAAATTTTGTTCCCTTCTTGAGTATATCGAAAAAATGTTTGCACTTGTCTGAAGATCGCGAGATGAATCTTCCTAGCGAGGCTAAGAGTCCATTCAATTTTTGCACATCTTTTACTGTCGCAGGCGTTGGCATATCGCGAATTGCTCGCACTTTTTCCGGATCAACTTGTATTCCTTCTTTTGATACAATATACCCCAGAAATTTTCCTGAAGTTACTCCAAAAGTACACTTATCGGGATTCACTTTAATATTAAATTGTCACATTTGATCAAAAATCTCTTTCAAATCTTGCACATGATTCTCAGCTTCTTTGCTTTTGATCAGCATATAATCTACATACACTTCTAATGTTTTATGGATCCATTTTGAAAACACCTTCTCCATCATTCTTTGATACGTTGCACTAGCATTTCGTAAGCTAAATGGCATCTTTGTATAACAATATAATCCTCTTAGAGCAAAAAATGCGGTATGTTCTTGATCTTCTTCAGCGAGAGGGATTTGATTATATCCTTTATATCCATCCAACAAAGATATTCTGGCATTTCCCGCTGCTGATTCAACCATCTGTGGGATATCTGGTAACGGAAAACTATCTTTAGGACAAGCTTTGTTTAAATTAGTGAAATCTATGCAAATTCTTATCCCCTTGTTATTCTTTGGGACCACCACCATATTTGCAATCCACTCTGGATATTTTTCTTGCCTTATAATTCCTGCGCCAAGCATCTTCTGTAATTCTTCTTCTATTTGAGAATGGTATGTTGTTGCGATTTTCCTTATTCTTTGCTTAAATGGTCTTATATTTTTGTTGAGTTCTAATTTATGGCATGCTATTGATGGATATATCCCTGGCATATCATCCATGCTCCACGCGAAGATATATTTATATTCTCGCAAGAGATTTATAGTTCTTTCTTCCTCATCTGCCTCCATTCTAGTCCCAATTTTCAGCATTTTAGGCTCTTCTTCACTCCCTATATTTATTTCCTTTGTTGGTTCTGCTGCAGTATAACTGGATTCAGGTTCTCCCATTGGTGTTGGTGTTTTCATAACTCTCGCGAGTTCATCTCCTTCTCGCGATATTTCGCTGGGTATTCCTTTTCCTTCTTTTGCTCTTATCATGTAAACTTTAAATTCTTCTTCCTTCTTTGTTTCTATCGCCAATTTTCTGCGAGCCTTTCGCAGCTTTGGACGTTCTTCACAATTTCTTACTTCAATTTGGTAACACAATTTCGCAAAATCTGTGTCTCCTCTAATTTCTCCAATTCCACTGGGTATAGGAAATTTGATGCATTGATGCAATGTTGATGCTATAGCCTTGATTGCGTGTATCCACGGTATTCCTAATATCATGTTATACGGTGATTCCAGGTCTACCACACATAATATTACTTGTGTTTCAATCTCTCCTAGTGGAATTCTTACCACTATCTCGCCTTTAGGTTTTGTTAAAGATTTTCCAAAGCCATGAATATGATATGTTGAACAAGACATTTCTTCATCCTTATATCCCATTTTCTTAAAAGTATGATAAAATATTATATCCACAGAACTTCTTGCATCCACCAAAGTTCTATTCATAGTCCATTCTTCTACAGATTTTATTGATTCTTCCTTTCTCATTGGTATAGTGGATACCGTGATTACCAAAGGAAATGTATGACCTAGAATTTCTTTTGGTATTTCTGTTGCTGTAAATGTGATCTCCTGCTTTTCCCAATCTTTCAATGATGATATTTTTTCCACCGTCATAATTTTCCTTCCTTCAAAATCTCGTTTGTGTATCTTTCCTTTAATATTTTCATGAAATCTATCAATCATTGTTCTTGTTACCATACCACACTCCAATTTTCTACAATCTTCTTTGATTCTGACCATTCTTCCTTCAAATATCTCACCGATTTGTTTTATGATTTTCTTAATCTTGAATAATTTTTATCTTCTTCTTCACATTTTTCTATGATTTCGCTAATTCAATCCCTGTTTCGGGCGCCAAAATGTAGTTGCAGGAAATCTTACACTACACCCTTGTTAAGAATTTGTAATAACTAACTCAAATTTGAAGATTAAGAACGACACTTTATTATTTAATTTTCTGAAATGTTTTCAGGAAATGTAAGAATTCAAGAATATAACTTTTCTCTTGAAGTTTCTCTCTCCTCAAGACTTTCTCAACTCTCAAAAATATATCATCCTTTTCTGGACATATTGGGTCTCTATTTATAGGATAGTTACATAATGGATGACAGCTAAGTTTTCCTCTTATTTCAGATTTGTTCTGCGATTGTACCGCGATAGTTACAATGTTCATTATCGCAAGCTTTGTAACCATCGCGGGACAGACATGCTTTTCTCATGTTTTCTTCAATCGTCAGCTATCACGTCACTCTTTTGACTGATTTTGTGACATTCACAAAGTGTTGTTAGAAAGCTTGCGGTGATGCTCGCTGGGAAACGTTGTTAATCTCGCAGAGAAGTATTGTAGCGATATTCTGGTCCTACAAGAAGAAGCAGTGGAGGAATCTGGGAAAACTCCATTTACAAGGCGAATTCAAATGACAGTAATGCCACCGAAGTGCAATTTACCAACGTTCACTAGCATATTTCATGGGAGTGCTTGTGCGATACAACATGTGAAAGATTACACTCGGTCCTTATTGCAGTGGGAAAAGTATAATACAGTAATGTGTAAATACTTTGCCGCTAGTTTGGCAGGAGAAGCTCTGAAATGGTTTGAAGGGTTACCAGTAGAGTCTATTGATTCATTTCCCCAATTAAAAAACATCTTCTTAGGACAATATATAAGCAATAATATGTCAAGACCAGGAATTGAAACAGTATTTGGACTTCGCAGAAGGATAAATGAAAGCTTGTATCATCTAACAACGCATTGGAGAACCATGTGTAGTGAAATGGCAAGACGAGTAGATGAACGACACCTATTTCTAGCCTTTATTAATGCTCTTTTTCCTACATATTTGTTATACACACAAATTTTCAGAATAAAGGATACAATAACAATGACGGAGTTGCGCGAGTTTCAAGAAGAGTATATAGAACTTGAAGAGAAGCAGAGAGATATGGAGTCTTATCCAATGGCGGTTCCATATGCAAAAGGTGGAAGTACCAGTTTACTACCACTAATACAAAATTCTGTTACGAGTGTTTTTCAACGGAATCAAGGATAGAACAATGAAGAGATGGAGCAAAAACAGGTAGCAATGGGTAGTGCGGATCAAGCAGAATTTGAAAAGGAATATAGAGAAAAGAAATTCTAAAATATGGAAGATAATGGTAAATCTCAAAGAATGGACAACCAATATGGAGGTTCTGGAGGACAACATCCGAACTATAATAAGAAAACTGGAAGAATAGTTTGGGAACAAATAAATTTGCCAAAGTTGAATACTACATTAGATAAAGTATGGGAAGCTATCGTTTTAATGGAAGAGATCCCCGAGCCACACAATGTAAGAGATGAGCCACCACCAGGAAGGAGGAGCAAAGAATTCCGTGTTCATCATCGTTTTCATGGCCATACAACAAGTAATTGCAGAAATATGAGAAAAATCATATTGTGAATGATTGAACAAGGAAAGTTGGACTATTCCTTAGTACAACTACCAAAAAATCCACTACCACCACCACCACTAGCAGGCACATGATAAATAAGTGGGAAAGAATACATATGTTATTAAAGTCAGTGCGAAAGCAAAAAAACCTGTATTGTAGTTCAATCATACACTCCTCCAAGGATATATAGGATTTTCATGATAACATTTTAAGCCGAGTGTATGCGAGGGATGTCAATGGAATGTAAATCTTAAACCTTGCAAAAGTTTCCCAATTAAAAGGCTGGCAAAATCAAGTTATCTCATTCAGTGTGGAAGAAACACCAGGTGGAAGAGAATCGCATGAATGTCCATTAGTAGTGAAGTTTGGAATTAATCCAAAACCGAAAGTAGAAGATGAGGAAGAAGATGAAGCGAACACTTTTGTAATAAATAGAATACTCATAGATCCATGAAGTTTGGTGGATATTCTATTCCATACTACATACAAAATTATGGGTGGAAGAGATGATGAATTAATTCCCTCAACATACAAGATCTACGGCTTCAATGGAACTGCAAACAAGCCAAAAGGAGAAGTGACGATGAGGATTCTTCTTCAGAACTTGCCTACAGAAATTATATTTTGTGTCGTGGATGTCGAATCACCCTATAATGCTTTAATTGGAAGACCTTGGTTACATAGTATCTTGGGTGTAGCATCAACATTTCACCAGTGCATAAAGTTTCCTTTGCCACAAGGCATCGATATAATAAGAGGAAATACAGTGGAAAGTAGAAACTGTCAGGCAATTGATGTTGATAGATGTGAAGAAATAGAAAGTAAACGAAGATATTGGAAGAATCATGTTACAAACAGTCAAAGATCTGAAAGGTTAATGGTGGACGAAGTGTATAAGGTTGATAACAAGGATATGCAGAATAGTGAAATCATATTTTCTGCGAATAATAGAGATAAGAGAGTCAGAGGTGTTCATTATATAGAAGATGAAGGAACGCAGAGGCAGAAATTGCGTACACGAGCTACATGTAAGGAGCACAACGGATATCGCATAGCGGAGAATAGAAGTTGCATGCGAAATAATATCCTGAGAAGCATTTACGAACTTAAGGAGATACAAAAGATTAAATGAGTAAAAGAGTAGTATGGAGAAGATTGAGTAGTACTTAAGATCACAAGATTCAAGTTTTTCTTCGCTTAGAAGAAATTAATAAGAATGCTTTGTAATAGAGTTGCATAAACTCAGATATTGAAAACAAAATAAAATATTCAAATTTCATGTGTAACAAAGATTGCATAATTTATAATAAGACCTTAACACAAGGCAACATAAATGATATTTATTATCAGATTGGCTAGGAATCCGAATGTGGCGTGCAACCTAGTTCGCATACATGCAAGAGGCAAAAAAAGTAAGACCTATCGCACGTCATAGTCGGAGAAACCTAGAAGGCATGACTCAAGGGAAAGCAACACCGACCCTGGAACTTGAGTTATGGAGATTTGGGGTGAGAATAAACAAATATGCACATCCGGAGAGGTACCTTAAATTTTCAGTCTAAGATATTAATCTTAGATTGAGAGACTAAGGTGAGAAAGTTTCTCCTAAGGAGTGCAGAAACTCGATCAGGGCGCCGAGGTACACAGTTGAGTCAAGAGTGCCCGGGGCATCTGGAGTGTACCTTGCCACTCTTGACAAGTCCTGACTATGATGCACTCGGTCCGAAGATACCCCACTTAGGGTTCGATCTCGCATACATAAACCATATCGGTAATGGAATGAGAGATTGCGAAATCAACTGGTTGTTGAAATGACTGGATGGGAATATCCATAATCTTAAACCTATAGAGGTAAGCTTCCTTGAAGGGTTAATCAGGGGGGATATAAGGACGACACCCTCCATTAGGGATCTGAATCGTGTCAAAATATATAAATGGCATGAGACTTTTACTCATGGGAGTATTAAGACTTATTATATTTATGCGACAAAACCTAAAGATGAAATAATACGAGAAAAAGATAAGATGCGATCAATGGGTCAATACACTACAGTGTATAGACCGCCTGCGATTTCATCGCACAGAAATAAGGCACGGCAAGACCTTTACATAGGAAGGCAAAATAAGACCTCCTGAGAAAGTATATATATAAAAACTAATGATTGATTTGTAGGAAATTCAAAAGTACAAAATCATACAAAAGATTTTGTAAGAAAGTCTCAAGATGCAAAAGTTAATAATGATTAGTCTATCAAGCTGCATAAATTAACAGAGGCAAGAATGGGAATGCAAAAAGAATGTTATTTGCCTCATTTGATAGCCTAATACACATGAGACAAAGAGTGACATATTGGGCATGAGTGCGAATAGAGGGAACTTTCATTTAAAAAGGTGAAAATAGTTACATGAAAATATACAGAAGACAAAAAAAAAAATTCATAACAAGAAAGATTATTAATCTTCACATTCTTCATCTCGCTCAACCTCAGGGTCATTATTTTCTTCCTCAGAATCTTCATCTTCTCCTTCACTGTCCAAGATCTCGGGAATGGGTTCGTTGTTAGGAATTTCTGGAAATTTATACCTTGAAGGAGGGATAATATTCTCAAGGCATACTTTCTTAACATCAGCTTCACGAGCACGATTAGCATCATTACTGTTATTCCGGACCATCAGGGCAAAGTTCTTCTTCAATTGATGGTATTTCGAATTACGGGCAATTAACTCTTCTTTTTTAAAGGCCAAGCGCCTTTTTAATTCTTCAATCTCTTTAAGATGATCCTTCTCTTTCTCTGTAAATTTTGAACAAACAAGTTAAAATAGAAGAAAATGTTATTCTTAAAGAAGAAACAAGAATCAAAAGAGCAACATATGACCTTCATAATTAGAAATAATGTCTTTGACCAATTTGGAATGTTCATCTTGAAGACTCACGTTTACAGCTAAACCATTCCTAGCATCATCCAAGACTTTAGCAGCCCAACTAAATTCAGCTTCGCTCTCTATGAGAAGTCGATAGCGAATCAAGTTTCTTTCTTTGACAAGTGTACTCTTTTCGCTCAGAGCTAAGTCACACTCTTTTTGAACATCAAGAATGGATTCTTGGAATTTTTCTAGTGCTTTCGCACCCTTAAGAACAATGTTGTCTTTTTCAGAGATAAGTTTATTCTTTTTCGCTTCTAAATGCTGAACTGTCTCTTGGATTTCATGAAGGCGATGTTTAAAGCTATTAAATGAACTTAATACAGATCTATGACTTTTTCAAAGAGCTGTATATTTTGATCTTAATTCTTCCAAACCCAGGTTTTCCAATCCTTGATCAGGGTAACTATTTAAAGAGGAATTAAAATGTTCTAAAAGGGTTTCGTCGGCAGGGAGATTGGAAGCTTCATCAGAAAGATTATAAAGGTCTGCGAATATAACAAAATAAAAAATGCGAATTATCGCATAAAAATATAAGAATGAGGATGGAAAGGAATACATACCGATAAGTTCATTGTTTCTTTCTCGAGCTTTACGAATCAATTCAGAATTGATCGAGTTTTCACCTTTAAGCTTAGAGTTTTCATCTTTAAGATTGGTTTTTTCTCGATTAAGTTTAGAGATTTTTCTTTGGTAATCTGAAGAGGTTACATAAGCTAGACGAGCACCCTATGAAGATGAAAGAAAGCACTATGGTTAGAAGTAAAATAAAACTAAAGGAAAGACAAAAGATAAAGGTGAAAATATTACCAAAGAACTGATAGTAAATTGAAGGTTTGGACTTATCGCAGAGGAAGCTCCGCGAAGAGATGGATCATCCAAAGTAGGGGCATCACAGATCTGGGAAACCATTCTAAAAGCACGATCCAAGTCGTCATTGCCAGCAACAGTCATAAGATCTCCAGCAAAAAGATTGGATAAATCTTTTAGATTAGAATCAATTGATGAATTCTCGGAAGCAGAAATGTCCTCCTCACTAGACTCTTAGTTTGAAGAAGAATCGTATATTTTAAGCTTTTTTGAGAGTTCATCCATCGCAGAAGCCTTCTTAGATGACATTTTAGACGTAAATCTCCTATCTTTACTCGAAGCCTTGGAACCTAAAGATTTCACCTACGCGAATAATACAGATAAAAAATAGGGGCAACAATATTGTTAAAACTGAAGGTATGTTTCTTACTCTCTTATTCTGCGAAGTTGATACATCATGTGCAGTGTTGATTCTCTTAGCAGCCTGAAAAGAAAGGAATAAATAAATAAGAAATATATATACTTCTTTGAAAGAATTCTAGCGAAATTTGAAAGTACATGTGCGAAATTACCGTACCGCCTTTTTCGTCTCAGCTTCAGATAATGTAAACCTCTAGGGTTAATAAAAAGAAAATTTCTAAGGAAGAAGAACATTAGATCCATCTTCAGTCTTGCCAGAAATGTAAGGACCTTCCAAAATAACAGGACAACTAAGCCAACTTGAGTCATTAGATCTGCGAGCGCTATTATTGGATTTATCGTTCCAATCAACATCTCGCATAATTCTTTTATCTTCAACCATACCATATTTTCTTCTTAAGTGAACAACCCATTTCGTATGAGTACTTTTCATAATCGCAACGTAGTAATTTCTAAAGAAATTATCAAGGGTGTATTCACCAGCTTCAATGACTTTATCACGATACATTTGGTTTCGCACATCATAAGAGTAAGAGGTCTCTAATCCAGCTTCACGACAAGAATATTCTAGTGTTATTCTGATCGCATCACCACTTAACTGTAAAATTACCCGTGTGAATCTATCGTCAGAAAGAATCTCATAAAACAAGGGAAATTCTGGGTTATACAAAGGGATTGGAAGAATTTGAAGTTGACCCAATGAAACTATAATTTTGTGATCATTGTACTGTTCAGAATTCATCAGGTCTAAATTGAGTTTAGATGAGTAGGAAGATGATGAAGGTAGAGATATCGAGCAGCCTCTCAGCTGAAGATCGTTATTTAACTTGTTAAACTTTGTCTCCATCTTTTTACCGATAGGAGCCATTAAAGAATGGGAATGAAGAATATCAGAGAAGGTAATATAAGAGAAGGTAAAAGCAAAAAGTAAAAAGAAGAAAAGAGGAAGAAGAAATAGGATATATAAAGAGAAGATAAGAATATAATCCCATTTTTCGATATTTGATTTCATTAATGCGAAGAATGAATGGATAAGAATAGGCGGTTAAAAGGACGTGTCAAGAAATAAGTGGTTAAGAATATACGTGTAATTAAAGAAGACATAAATTCCGGAAAAGTGTTGGCAAGATAAAATATGAAAAGATACATATGCGCGATACCATAGGATGGGATCTCATCATATCCTTTTATCAAAAGATAAATTTGTGCGATATTAAAGGATAGTGGTTTCTCATATCGCTCATCTCAAGGAATAAGCGAAATGAGGAGGAAAAATGTAGGAGTGTAATATCACACACAATAGTAATAATGCGAAATGGAGATAATCTTATGTGCGCGAAGACCATCGCACATAACAAACTCAAGATGACATATTGGATGATCTCAGCAAAGTCATGGGTAAAGTGTGATGTTCTATGCGAAGTATAATCTATGCGAGAATGAGTGAATGTAACGCACAGTGATTCCGAAAATAATGGACCTCTTAGCTGTCATCCACTATGAGGAATCCTATATAAAGGAGAGAAGTCATCACATGTAGAGAGATCTTTTAGTGAGTACTAGACAAGGAACTAGGAGAGAGAAATTTATTTTGGAGAGCAAGTAAATCATTGTAACACTTTGTAAACAGTTATAATTTTGATATATTCAATAAAGAAAACGTTATTATGATAACTTGATCTGTTTTAGATATATTGGGATGTGGTTATAGGATTTCCAGCAACTACATTGAAAACTAAAATTGTCGATTTCATATAAAATTTCTCTATCAAATTATGGTTAGAGCTTATATTTGTTAATATGTCATCTTAATCTTGCTTTTGAGATCGAGATCTCGAAAAATTTCAACAAAAAATTCCAGGGTTTCTTGATCTTGAAATCTGGAAAAAAAATTCAATCTTTAATCTTGATCGAAAATTGGTTTTCATATCTGTAATAAGAAGCATTAAATCTCTATTACCCATAAAATTGATTTGATTTTAGATAGCTTTTAGTTTGTATATATTTGTTCTTGATGGGGTAGAAGGTAAATTCGATTCTGAGAAGAAATTATGGATTTAGTTTGTTGCAGTGGTGGAAGAAGAAAATGGAGGAGATAGCCAAGAACAAGAAGCTGCCAAGGAAGTGAGTTGTTTGTTGTGATGATGAAAGGAGGTAGCTGAAATGGGTGCTTGTTTGAGCATTTGAAAATGAGGTTAGGAACTGCAATTGCAGGAATATTGAGCGTGGAAGTTATGTTTAATGAAGATGGCAGCAAAATAATGGTGAGTTTGGTTATTTTCGGTAATTGGTTCAAGCAATAGAAGACGGAGATTGGTTGAATTAGTTGAGCTGTTGCTGTTGATTACATATGGAAATTGGTTTAATCTAATGTTGCCAAGGGTAAGAGGATGCTGGTTCTGGTGATGCAGTTTGAGCTCATAAGGAAGGATGTCTAGGTCAAAAAGTGGTGTTGTTGTGTTAGTGACGGCTGAGTTATGGTGGTTGTTTGGCTGTGAATTGTTGGGAATAGAAGAATGAGTTTCATCTGGGCGTGCAACTAGATGAACATTGCAGGGAGGTGATTGAAGCTTCAGGATGGATGTGGAAACATTCATACTCATGTGACTGAACTACTTCTGCTTTTACTATTATGACTTTCAACATGAGACATTTTTGAGTAGAATCCTTGTGCTTCTGCTCTTGCTTTTCTTGTTCTTATGTCCTGCATTTCTTGTTACTTCGATATATATTCATCTAGTTTTGATTTTGGTAAGTTCTTCCGCTTTTGCTTCGATATATATCCTTCTGCTTCTGCTTTTGCTTGTCTTGTTCCTTACTTGAACTTTTGTTTGTCTTGTTCTTATGTCCTGCATCTAACTAGTGGATAATGAATGGATTGGAAGGTGTATGCAGGGTATTTGGAATTCCGGCCTATTTTCGGCAGAGAAGCTGCATGGGTTTGAGTGAGCCTTCCATACTGCTATAGGTAATACACTCCCAGTTAGATGTAAGTTGCTTTTACTAACTTTATCCTTATGAATATGAAACCCCTCGTTAACTCTGGTAGATTGTCACTCCAATTTTGGGTTTGAGAAAATTAATATCTAATTTATTGATTATGACTGAAGTTATAACCTCCTGAATTGATGAGTGATATTGTAATGGTTCATAGGACTCTTAAGTTGTGTGCACATTGTCCATAAGTTTATCACTATTACTTGTCAAAATAGTGATATTGAGTATGAAACAATTGTTGCAGAGTATCATTACTTTGAATACAGAATAATTGTTTTCCTTGATTTCATATTTGGAAGAACCTGTCAATGAACATCATTGGGACAACCTCTGGGGTAGTTGTTTGTAAGTTGGTGGATCGTCAAGATCAGTTAATGTTATGTTAAGGCTAAATCATTTCTTGAAATGTCAGGTAGATATGGAGGCAATTTGGCATTTAGGTAATCTATCTAATGCACCAAGGTTGTTGGCAGTTCTCTGTCATAGGTTATACTCATTATTTCCTCCTATTGTCAGTTGTTCTTATTTTACTATCGTAGGTTAATAGTTAACTGTTATTCTTGATTCTGACTTACATTGAAAGTATTTAAAAGACATAGCTAGGTTCGTGTCACATTTGTTTGTTCCTGCTGGTATATTTATTTTTTTTGAAAATTGTATCATGTTAAGAAGCTTGAATATGAATAGGTACCAATATTCTAGGTTTTTTGTTCTTATTCTTGCAGCTCATTTAGTGTATGCATATCCTTAAATACCAATTGCTTTCACTAGACATAGACACCATCATTACGTATCATAATAGTCCCTCTAACCTTGGGTAATCAAGAGTAACTTTAAAGAAAATTAGAGTTCCTTCATTTGATTAGATCTTGTTTTGTTTTTCTATCATTTTTATTTTTATACGTACATTAAAGAATATATCATTTTCATAGAGCAACTGATGTGTGATGTTGTTTTGTTAAGATTCTTTATTGCATCTGAATGGTGTAGTTATTTTAATCTACTCAAGTACTGATGGAATTTCCCACCACAATAATGCTGGAGTTATCTTAATCTGTATTAGTTTGTAAGTAAACCTCATAGGATGATCTGTCTCTAACTCACCTTCCCCACCTAAAAGAGTACCCTCCCAAGCTTCTCTTGAGTTATCGTTATTAATTTAGACACACAACACTTAGCCTATACTAGTTCTCTTATGCAATGCGTAGCAAGATTTATGAAATTCGTAGCTATAGGTGTTGGAGAGATGGTTAATTGTACGCCCAATTTTTATTGAGTGGTGGTTGTTTATGGTTTGTAGGTAATGTGGAACATACACATTTGGCGAAGGTATTGGATTATGCCCTACTTAACTAGGTGCGTAATGAGATTAAGAAACCATAAGCTGGAGAGGAAACTGATGGAAAGACTAGGTGAGTGAACGAATGAATTACTTTGATGCTTCTGTAATTATTCTGTTTTGTGTGTGTTGGGTGATGTTGTGCTTGCTTTTATCGAGTGGGGTGTTTTACTGAGTTTGTTGGTGGTGGTGTCCAGCAAAGTTACGAAGGAAAAGCATGTTGTGTCTTTTCGTATCGCGACTGCAAAAGTGTGTTTGTTGTCTTGCATAGAATGTGATGAACTTTTTATTTGTATTGGTTTAATAGTTATGGTAGCTGAGGATGGGAAGGAGTTGTGTTTATTTGGTTTCTGACATTGATTTCCTTGTTGTGCAATCAGTGTATCAATAGATTGTCAAGCCACAGACTACTGTCAAGTTGAATGAGATATTTCTTCCTGGTCGAATGTCATTTATCTTCAACATGGTAATAATCTTTTGGACATTCTCTTTAGATTTTTATAGAACTTCTGATGCCTGTTATTGAGATTCGATTTTTCGTATGATAGGTGGGTTGCAAAGTGTCTTGAACTTATTTGTATGGTAGATATTTTCCTTGTGGTGTTTGTATATGATGAACTAGAGGCTAACTGGTGCTTTGTATTTCCAAGTTCCCAATACTGGGTCATGAAATTACCACAT
Organism: Papaver bracteatum; assembly: GCA_023529315.1. NCBI lineage: Eukaryota > Viridiplantae > Streptophyta > Magnoliopsida > Ranunculales > Papaveraceae > Papaver > Papaver bracteatum. Next base: position 2,313,315 of record JAJJWX010001238.1, on the reverse strand, counting down.
CAATGGAGTGAATCATAACACTAATCTGACGTGTGGGATAAAGCTGGAATCGATGGTGACACTGAGAATATCAGCTCGTAAGTCCGTTATGATTACATCATACTTACCTATATAATCTTGTGGGCATGGATTGACACTACTAACATATTTACTTTTCATTGAGGTTATGTGGTTCTTGGTAACATCTTGTTTATAGTACGGATATCCTTTGTTTTGCCTCATCTAATTCACATATCTTGATTGTAGGTTTGGTGGGATACCTTCTATCAGGAAATGGTTTGAATCTCCTTCGGCATGGAAGCCCCCTTGGATTATGAACTACCTATGAACTGATTGGCATCTGATTATTGCTTTTCAATGTTGTAAGTTCTGTAAGTTACAATGTAGGAAGTTTCTATGAACTCAGCAGGTTTTTTAACTTAGAATTTGATACTTACAAGAATTTTGGTACTTAGAAGAATTTATGTTCTTCTTTGATTGAAAGTTATATGAATGGACTGAATATGATATGAACGTGATTTGACTGTGATGGAATGAAAAGGGTAGGCAGGTTATTGGCATTTCGGCGTATTTTCGGCAGAAAATATACTGCCGGTTAATTTTGCCCTGGTCAAAATTGGTCAGTGTTGACTGATTTTGACCAGATCAATGTTGACTGGCAGTAATTTTTTTTGCTGTTACAAAAAAATTTATAACGGCTTGGAGGTGTTACGACTGTCGGGTTACAAAAAATTCGTAACGGCTCTTGCCTGTTACGACTCGCCACGTTGTAATGGCTCCGCCTGTTACAAACGCCGTTACAACCTAAAATTCGTAACAATCCAGTTGCCGTTACAAAAAAATTGTAACACCCCTTTTTAAAATAGGCAAGAGCCGTTACAACCTCTTTTAGTAACGACTTTGTTCTGTTTCTAATCCCAGAATTTGGTGTAGTGCAAGTACGTGAATGGTTTGTGTAATGTCATGTATCCAGAATTGCAGTAGTTATATATCTCTTTAATAGTCAATTTGAAACATTCCCGAATAACATCAATGGCACGTATCGCTGTTCCAGGCTATTTTCAAATGATTAACTTGAATCATGATTTAGGTCATAAAAAATAAATTATTCTTAACCAAATTCATCAAGTTTTAAACAAATGTTCTTAAGCTTAGTCATTCATATTTCGAGAATAATTAGCAAGATAAACTTGACTTGAAATTTATATTTTGCAGTACTTTAAAGTCCACTTAGTCATGAGACTTAGTCTCATATATAGAAACGTAAAAACTTGAGTAAAAGGTTGGTTCAGTCTTTACATACCTTTTGTCGATGAAGTTCTCCAAATGTCTTCAGTTGATCTTCTCCTTCAAACGGTAGAACGCAGTGATGTCTGATACTCAACTACACAATTTTAATCATAATCCGAGACTTGAATAAATGTAGACTATAAGTCAAGATATAGTTTTGATCAACTAAATTTGACAACAAGCTTGAGATAGAAACACTTCTGAGTTAGACCGAGCAATGGTCTAACACCTGCACCTATAACCGTCCGGCCAATGCACATGAATCCCAAGATAGAAATCACTATCTTGAGTTGTTTTACCGATGTAAAGTCTTGATCACTCAACTCCTTTTGATCGTCTTCCAAGCAGTAAAGAAACAAAGTTGTTTGGTAATTACTCTAATAATTTTTTTAAAAGATTCATTGAGTTTTGACAAAGGCTCTTCCGTTTAAACTAGTAAACTCCTTTTTCGGGTAAGATCAATCCAAATCCAAAAAATCAGATCTAGATTCACATATATCAGATTCAGATACTGAAAAATACTACCAAATGATAGTTGTCGATCAATACAACTATATGATCAAAACTATCAAATCTTAGTCAAATCCCAGCCGATCAATATGTGCACAAATATCACGAAATGCGAAACCATTCAGAAAATTTTTCTTGTCTTCAAATCTTCAATTGCGTTCTATTATACATGTACACCGTAAACTTGATTCCACTTATGATCGATTACACACAGAACGGAGTCTGTTAACAATGGATGATCACAAGTTATCTTCAAATCTAAAAAAATTTATGAAGATCATGTCAATACTTTTATCTAGTTTGAGTGAGCTTTATATCAAAAGAGAAGGTTCTCAAGAATAAACAAATTAGGTGCAATCAAAGTTTCAACAACCATTAGTCAATCAAATCAATAATCGAAAACTACAATAAACAATGCAATTATCTAGTTTCCCACTAACGGTACTCGTAGAGCTTTTTCATCCCACAAAAGTCGAGCGGTCGTAAGAGATTTCGCCTAATTAGGGTAATTTCCTCTCCAAATAGACGGCTCCACTAGAAATGACAAGAATGAAGTTTGCCTGGCTTTTAGGATAGTTTGAAAGAAATACAAACTCAAGTATTTATACACCAAGGTTGTTTGGACAACAAAGAAATTCCAAAACCGAAAATATTCTCAAGATATTCACATTAAAGTACCTGATTTCGGTTTTCCTATTTACACTTAAATGTCAAACCATATATAGAAAACTCTTATAGAAAACTTCTATTATTAGTCTAGCACATTAACTGATAATATTTTCAGAGGATATGCTTTAATTGCTGGTAGTTAAAACATATATGATAAAAATTATAATTAAATTCTTTTCACCTTTTCGGTCCTGAAATCACTTTGAGTATCAAGAAATATCTTTGAACAATTAATGATAAGAGTTATGTACATGTTCAAATAATATCAACATCTAGAAGCTTCTCATCTTAGCAAACCCACAACCATAATTCACACACATAAACAAGAAATATGTGAACCATGGAAACTTGGTTTTGCTCATGGAACCAATTATACCATCACTCCAAAATATGCTGTGACCGGATATAACATGATTCCCAAGATAGGTTGTAATATGTTACACCTTGCTCCACAAATTAGATCGTGACCGGTTACACCTTGCTTCCTGAAGTAGCTTGTGACCGGTTACACCTTGCTTCCCAAAGGTAGCTTGTGACCGATTACAACTAACTTCCCAATTTATCTTGTGACCAGTTATACCTTGGATCCCAAATTAAATTGTGACTGGTTACAACTTGCATTCCAATATATCTTGTGATCGGTTACATCTTGATTTCCAAAGTAACTTGTGACAATTATAACTAGCTATATTATATAGGCTATGACCGTTTATACCATAAATATCAACAAGTTAAGATAGGTTCTACCTTGTCATCTTATATTGGTCATTCAAAAGATATTCAATAAAAAACCTGACCAATCATGGTTTCCTTTCGATTATGAAATGATTTCGTATATGTACTTCCTTTGAACAAATGTTATAAAATATTGTTTCCTAGGGTGATATCATACATATATCATGCACACATAATCAAGAGACTATATACAAAGATTATGTTGATGTCATATTTACAAAGTTCCAAAAGATAAGTGTTTATAATTCGTAATTCAATAAATTCCTTGACACGTTGATCATAATATGTTGATGGGGAAAAACGATTTGCTGGTTTTCTAGGGAAAGAAAAGACGATCGAGCGATCGAAGACTCCTCAACCGAGCAAACTTCCTAACCTCAAACAGATGCACTGCACGGGAGTGCTTTTAAGTTCGAGAGATTAATTTGTAAGGCTCCAGCCTAAACCAAGTCAATGGTCGTTCCAGAGTCAATTAGGTCACAAAGAGGGAAGAGGGTTGATCTGTAGGAGGGAAGCTGAGAATTATGTGATATCAATGATGATCAAGGATTGTGAATGTGTTATGGGATTCTGCTAGTTTTCTGTGAACTGTTGGGTTCGAATAAGTTCTGGTCGATTGATGGAATTCTTGAGAGTGATTTCTCGAAAAATTGTGTTATTTCAATCACGGATTCAGAGACTTATTTATATTTCCAGTATAGTAAACATATTGATCTCCCGTAAGTGTGACGGTTGCTCGAGTGAAAGAGTGGGAAAGTGGGAAATCGTGGTTTCACCAGTTCCTCGTACGTTTGATTGTCCACCCACTACTTTGCCGAAGTTAATTTGGAGTAGGCTAGTGTCTGTAGTGGCTTAATACAGTGTATGTTTAATATGGACTAGGTCCCGGGGTTTTTCTGCATTTTCGGTTTCCTCGTTAACAAAATTCTGGTGTCTTATTTCTTTTCCGCATTATATTTTTATATAATTGAAATAATACAGGTTATGCGTTGTTCAATCAATTAGAATATCCGACCTTATTGGTCGTTGATTTAAATTGATCGACACTTGGATATTGGTCTTTGGTACATACCATCCAAGTTATCTCTCTTTGATTAAGACTCGCAGATTGTATTTGCTTGAGTAAATCAAATCGAGAGATAGAGATAATAAACTCCTTGAGATATTTTCTATTGATTGAGTCTAACTGTCCAGTTGATTCTCTAGAAAGTAACTCGGAGTTGTCCATACAGATTGCTAATAAAAATATTGGGTGTGGTTGTTAGACCCCCACTTTATCAATTGGTATTAGAGCAGGCAAACACGTTCAAGACCTAACAAGTCTGTGTTTGTAGCGATCTGAATCTATGGATAGAGGTGTTATCCCAATAAATGCACCACCAGTCTTCGATGGCTCTAATTACTTGTGGTGGAAAATTGATATGCGAGCTTTTATTCAAGCACGTGATTTTCAATCATGGGTATACGTTGTTAATGGCTATGATCCTCCCGTCGTGGCAGTTGGAAACATAAATGTTCCAAAGTATATTGGTGAATACACCCTTGCCGAAATTCTTGCTGCAAAGCAAAATTCAGACGATTTGAATACGATCATACATGCCATTACCCCAAATCTTCAACACCATGTGTCTAATTGCACAAAGTCGCAAGAATCTTGGGAAATCTTAGCAACCGTATTTGAAGGAAGTACCAGTGAAAAGGAAGATAGGCTTCAAAACCTTAATTCTGATTGGGAAAACCTTCGTATGGAAGATGAAGAAACATTTGATGAGTTTAATCACAAAGTGTCTGAAATTGTTAATGCATCTTTTGCATTGGGTAAGACTATTCCTGAAAAGGACATTGTGATGAAAATTCTCAGATCGCTGCTATCAAGATGTGATTCTAAGAAGCATGCCATCGTTGAGGGAAATTACCTTAATACTCTTTCAAGAAATACGCTGGTTGGAAAGCTAAAGATCTTTGATCATGAACATTCATCCAAATTTAAGGATGTTGCCTTTAAAGCACTGAAGGACACTAAATTACTTGATAAAAGTAAAAAAGTGTATATCCCTGAAGATGATCACTCTGAGACAGATTAATCGGATGAAGATCTTGACAAATCAGTCTCAATGATCACAAGACAGTTTAGGGATCTTCTGTTGAAGAGAAGTAAATGGTTCTCCAGAGATAAGCCTAAGGCATCGGTCAAACCTCATAATCGTGTTTCTCCTAAAAACAGGGATATTGATGAAACTGATGATGAGGATATGCCTCAGTGCTTTAAGTGTAAAGGTTTTAGTAATTTTGCAAATGAGTGTCCAAATCGGAGAAAATACATTGGGAACAAAGATCTTGCCGCAACTCTTGATGAAATGTTTGACAATTATGACTCTAATGAAGACGAGAAATCCAAGACACAAGTACTTAATATACAAAAGAAATTATAAGAAATTAGCAAATCATCTCCAAGAAATTGGAAATCCAAGACACAAGTACTTAATATATAAAAGAAACATGAAGACTCGAGAACACTACTATTAGAAGACTAACACAAAAGAAGACTTCATCAACTGGCAGATTTCTCACGAAAGCATTGCTATCTCCAGCATTCAAGAAATTCGTTTAGCGAAATTGAGAAATCTCGACTCGGAGATTTGCAAACCAAGATTTAATTGAAGTACTTATCATGGGGAGTATCAAATTAAAATTTATTTTACTGGACTATCACGTTGTACTCTTTTTCCTTCGTCAAGGTTTTGTCCCACTGGGTTTTTCCTTATCAAGGTTTTAATGAGGCAACACATGCATGTCCAACTTTGTTTTAAGTTTTCTCACAATTGTACTATTTTCCCTTCGATAAGGTTTTGTCCCTTTTGGATTTTCCTTCCAAAGGGTTTAACGAGACAATTACTTAGATACAGTGGTCATCTAGGGGGAGTGTTATAAATGATTGTTTATTATATAAATGCCCACTTTAGGGAACCTTATTACTTGGGAACCAAGCATGTAACCTCTATAAATAGAGTCCTAAACCTTTGTATTTCACACACATGAATAAGATTTTTCTCTCATTCTTACTCTCTATTTTGTGTCTCTTGTTCTTTGTCTTCTATATCACAAGACGTTATAAACATTAGAGCCTCTATTTATAGCTTAGAAACAATGTCATCAGGGGGAGTCTTATAAACGTGTAATTATGTTAAGAATATGTAGGGTAAATCTCATTTATTACTGGGATGCCCTTGTGTCTAGCCCTATAAATAGAGGCTCTAATGTTTATCTATTGTACAAATTAATAGAATTTCTCTCTCTCTTCTTCCCATCTACTTTGTGTCTCCTTCTCTATTTTCTATTTTTAGAAGAAATACAGTCCTAAATAATGTTATCCTTGCGGATGGTATCTACCCAAAATGGTCCACCTTGGTTCAATGCTACCGTCAGCCTCATGCCGGTGCATTAGGCCGTTCATACCGGCATTTTAACGATGCTCAAATGGGAGCGAGAAAACATGTGAAACGCGCTTTTAGAATTTTGAAGAGAAAGTTTGCTATCATTTGTGGCCCATATCGTGGGTTGAATCCTCGTGAAATGCACAAGACTATGCTCACTTTCATAATTCTTCATAACATGGTAATTCAGGAAACCCGTCGTAATCCGGAGTAGACTAACTATGAAGATGAAGATTTGCGGTCGGAGAATCAACCACAAAGAGGAGTCCCTGTAAGGAATTATTCTCAAATGACTAATTACATTCAGAACGGAAATTTGTATGACAGTTTAAGAGACGATCTGAGGTTGAATCTTTGGGAAGAGCATGGCAGACAATGAGTTATGTATTTTAATTTAAGTTTTATGTATTTTAATTTAATTTATGTATTTTGATGTAAGTTAATGAGCAACAACATTTCAAATTAATCAACTTTTCATTTCAAACTAATATTAAGTAGAATGCAACAAAAACATATCAAATTAAAATGCAATACTTAAATTAAAACTTAATTTAATACATTAATCATTTAGAGGAACTGCTACATCAAACTCAGCGTCAGTTCCATCATCATCATCACCACCATTGTTGTTAGTAAATCCAGCTTGTTGTTCAATTTGTGCTTGAATTATGTCAAATTTAATTTGCCACACATGTTTTTGCTGGGAGTTCATAATTGAGGTGTTAGCTTGAAGGATGTTATGCTTATCATAGTCAAACCCAAATTTTTCTTGAGAAAGACGACTTTTTTTACTCTCCCTGTTTTGAAATTTCCTATCAACTGCTCTTTGCTTCTCGATGGTCTTTTGATGTTCCATAAACTCTGCCATGTTAAATCCACCGGAACTCCCTCCTTCTTGAGCTAATTTTCTAGCTAGTCTTGCTTTGTTCCTCCCTGGCAATTTTGTCTTACCATCATCATCATAATTATTAAAAACTAAGTTACCTTTTCTTGCAATATCTGGTGAAGAATTTGAATTTGGTGTTGAGGGAGAAGAATTATATGGTGACCTTTCAGGTACTTGTTGATTAGTTATTAAGAAATATGGATTAATTTGTTCAACACCTTTAAAATATGATAACAACTTTCGAAAGCGAACTGTTTACCATGTTTTCGCTGCCAATCTAAACGAACCTTTGTTTCAAAATCAACACCGTTCTCACCACTCTCCCCGCCTGCTCTCTTGGCTTGCATTATCAATGCAACATAAGCGGCTACTTCCCTGTTGATTACAATGAAGTGTTCTGCCAATCCTTTTGCATCACGAGAATTGATGTTCATGGTTTGTTCTTCATATTTCAAGAGTATATTATCCCACATGGTGTTACCATGTTGTTGTGCACCATCAATACAATCTTGGGTAAAATAAACATAATTACGACAAATGCATTCATCCTCTATCAGTGTGTATTTTGCACCACGGACTTTGGGTTTTATAGCTTTGCCTTTCTCTTGACTTTGAGATTGTGAATCCATATTACAAAAAAAAAAAAAAATTATAGAGAAGATTGAGAAATTCTAGAGAGATTTAGAAATTCTGGTGTGAGTTGATATGAAATTGAAATTACGTATTTATGAGGGTGGGGGTGGGGGGTATACTAGCCGTTGGATGAAGATCTGGTGAGCGATGTTCTGAGAGCCGAGCGTGAGCTTGACTAGCGCTGGCGGTTTGATGACCATCGAGCGTTGGCTTGACCATCGAGCGCTGGCTTGACCATCGAGCGTTGGCTTGACCATCGAGCGATGGACACTCTATCGCTCGCTGGAAACTTTGTCGTGTATGCCTATATGTTATTCCAGACATATTAACATATGAGTTTGGCAGGCATACCCATAATGGATGCATATATGCCAAATATCAATGTTTGATACCCATAGGAATAGGCCTGACAGGCGTAGAAAGAACACAGTAGAGAGGTACAGGCGGTTGTTGTTCAATTTCAAGACTTTCTCTTTATAAAATTAATTAACATTAGAGTTTTTCTTATAACATTGACCGGAACAAGACCCTAGCTTCCAAGACTTTCTCTTTATAAGATAGTATAGAAATTTGACCGTTGAGGTCTGACAAATCAGACCGTTTCAAAAATTCAAAAACTGTTCTTCATCATTGCAATCTTTAACTAATCAACGGTTCAGATCCCCTGAAATCCCTCCCTTTGATCACTCCCACACATTCAAACCAACCACTTTCCCTTCTCCCTTTTCCCCGATTTCTTCTTGCTCCCCTGTGTTCTCAGCTAACTTCAACTACAGTATTACTACAGCCCTTCTTTCATCGCCTTCCTAGAAGTCTATTTTTCAAATTTCCTACCAATATCCACAAATCAAGGGTTTACAAGCAAGATTTTTAAACATTTCCAAGTCCTATTGAGTATTTTTACCTGGGTTTTATCTGGGTTTTATTTTAGAATTTTCAGAGCATGCTCTAACAGGGTGATTTCTTTTCGATTTTTTTTTTTTACTTTTTCTTTGAAAGCTGACAATGCCAGTATCAACAAGGTCACAGATTTTTAGTGTACAAGAAGAATCAAATACGATTCAAAGGACACGGAGTCGTTCAAATCAAGTACAAGAAGATCCAAAAACAGATCCATCACCGTTAAGAAACCCACATCATGGATTAAAAGAAAAGATGAAAGCTTTAACTCTCTTATATGAGCAACAAAAAAGATCTTCATCTTCTTTCAAGAACCCAACTGTGCTGAAAGTAAAAGAAGAGAATAAAGAGGATCAACGAGTTTCAAATCAAGAAACAAAGATACTTGGTTTTGGTAAAAACCAAGATCGAGAAACAAAATCGGAGACAGTAATGAGAGAAAATTTATTACCAAATTCAAATGTAGTTGTACTACCTACTAGTGTTGCTGATGAAGATTCAAAAGAGAATATTATTGGGTTAGATAAAATTTTGGGATTTTCTTGCCCTCCGAAGGGGGGAATATTGACTAACACAGCTGCACGGAAACTTTCAATGGGAGGTTTAGTTCCACAATCAGAATCAAAATTAGGGTTAATAGTGGGTGGGATTAAATCTGGTCAAGAGTTAAAAACTATTACAGAGAATTCATCAACAGTGGGTAGTAGAATTCTTGTTTTTGTTAGGGTTAGACCTATGGCTAAGAAAGAGAAAGAAGCTGGATCCAGGAATTGTGTCCGGATCGTTAATCGTCGTGAGGTTTATCTCACTGAATTCGCTTCTGAGAAGGATTATCTACGTTTGAAGAGGCTTCGAGGTCGTCATTTCACATTTGATGCTTCCTTTCCTGATTCAACTCCACAACAAGATGTTTACTCCTCAACGTGAGTTCCTAAGATTTCAATTTTGATTTTGTTTCTGACAATCAATTAGTAAATTAAATTTGATATGTTGCACATTTTGCTGCTTTAGTTGGCTCAGTAGTCTTAGCTGAGAAGCCCCTAAATAGCAAAATTGCTCTTGAATGTGCTTGTGTAATTTGTTTATTTTTCTGTGTGTGTGTGTGAATATTTGTGGAAGAAGTTTATTAAAAGGGGTAAAGGCATAAATGAATTTGCAGAACAGCAGAACTGGTGGAAGGAGTTCTGCAGGGAAAGAATGGGTCAGTCTTCTGTTACGGCGCAACCGGAGCTGGGAAGACTTATACAATGTTGGGAACAATGGATAACCCAGGAGTGATGGTATTGGCAATTAAAGACTTATTTGGGAAGATTCGTCAGCGGAGCTGTGATGGCAATCATGTAGTTCATCTCTCCTACCTTGAGGTCTATAATGAAATGGTTAGGGATCTGCTGTCCCCTGGGAGGCCATTGGTTCTAAGGGAAGATAAACAGGTCTAGTTTCTTATCTCTTTTTCTTGCTTTGTCTTGTTAGTTGTTACTTGTTAAATGCAGAATTGGTTAGGCATAAAAAAAACCTTTTCGTAATAGTTCCATATTTATTTCTTGCTTGAATGAACTTCATGAGCAATTCAAAATGGACTGACCGACTCATAGGGAGTTCATACTAAAAACACATGAACTAAACTAAAAATTGAATTGTTGTTCCAGGGGATCGTAGCGGCAGGCCTTACTCAATATAGAGCTTATTCAACTGATGAAGTAATTCTATATTATTCTTATTTGACTGTTGTGGTTTATTAAAACAAGGGACAGCTAAATCAGAATATCTAACATTTGCTTGGGTTGTACAGGTGATGGCATTGCTTCAACAAGGAAATAAAAATAGAACTACAGAACCCACTCGAGCCAATGAGACCTCTTCCCGTTCTCATGCAATTCTCCAGGTTTGTTTACCGATATTTGAACCTTGCTCTTCAGAAGTTAATAGAACTTGTATCACTGTTTACATGTATCTTCTCAGTGGAGAAAAAGTCATGTGCAGCACCAAGAACAACTGTTTGTAAAATAAGCTTCTTTAATATAAACCTAAAATTTCCTTATTTTCTTCCTAAAGGATTTGTGTCGCCTCGATTTTTTTTTATTTTTGTAGGTTGTAGCAGAATACAGAGTTAGAGACGCCTCAATGAATGTCATCAATCGAGTGGGAAAGCTCTCGCTGATTGATCTAGCGGGATCAGAGCGAGCTCTTGCTACTGATCAGAGAACACTGAGATCTCTGGAAGGTGCCAACATTAACCGTTCTCTCCTCGCACTAAGTAGCTGCATCAATGCACTTGTAGAGGGCAAGAAACATATCCCTTACCGCAATTCCAAGCTTACTCAACTACTCAAGGATTCCTTAGGAGGAGTCTGCAACACTGTCATGATTGCCAACATTAGCCCAAGCAGTATCTCTTTTGGCGAGACCCAAAATACTCTGCACTGGGCCGATCGCGCCAAAGAGATTCGTACCAAGGTTTGCTACCATTTGTCAGGCAAAGTATATTCATGCAGTATTTTTTTTGTCTCTTTATGTTATATCTTTTCAGTTATTGCTTCGAGTCAAGTGTTTCAGCAGCACGAAACATGATTCAAAAATACCGATCCTTGCACTAGTTAACGGGGCTTGATCGTAACACCTGCTTTCATGTAATTCTGTGTGGTATTCAATGATAACATAATCAGTCTCTGACTCTCTGATGAATTATATATGTTAATGCAGGCATGTCAGGCAGATGAAGAGATAATGCTAGTTCCAGAAAAGGAGACCGACCAGGCAAAACTTTTGCTCGAGTTGCAGAAAGATAATCGTGAGCTGCGAATTCAATTGGCAAGGCAGCAACAAAAATTATTAACTGTTCAAGCTCAATCTTTGGCAGGAAATTCCTCTCCAGCACCATCATCAGTTAGCTCTCTCATGACTCCACCTCCTTCAACCCAACCAAATGAGAGAAAAAGAACCAAGTCATCCATATTTGCCAGAAATTGCTTCAACACACCAGAGTCAAAGAAAAAAGCAGACACTAATGAGACCATACGAGAGCTCAAGGAGAACGTAAAAGCATTAGAGGCAGAGATGGAAAAGATGAAAAGCGAACACTTACTGCGGATAAAACAGAAGAATGATTTTATTCGAGAACTTTCCAGGAAATGCAATAATAGACCATCCGAGCCTGTAGTAGTTGAAGGAGCAAAGAGAATAGTTACCCGGGCAAGCTTAAGACCGAAGGATTCAACAAGGAGCGAAATGAAGAGTCCTGATCGTCGGTTAACACGAGCAACGAAGGAGTCACTAGAGGGGGAACTAAAGAGCCCCAATCACCGTTTTTTATCACCAGCTCCTTCAGCTAAAAAGAGGAGCATTTGGGATATCACAACTGCTAATAGCCCATCAATTACAACATTAAATGGCAGAAAAACAAGAAGCCATGTTGCCGCTGAACCCGCGCCGGCTCCTTCCATGCTGCTTCAGGTACAGTGATCTCTTTGGACCCTCCAAATATTTTCTGTCTTTGTGAATCTCAGTGCAGCTCTTTTTAGGATATGTTCAGGGGGGGAATGGCATATTTTTAGTGACCTAAATATTATGTAGTGGCATTCTGAACTAGGAAAAACCAAGCTCAAGTGTCCAGTCCTTATTCATGAACATTTCGTATGTGCTACATTCCTGACCTTGTTCTAAATTTATACAGAAAAGAGTTCTTTTGTTTATTACTTTCACTCACTTTAGTTGTGTAGTACAACTTCCTTGGCCTCTTTCTCTCTTACACTAGAATGTATGTGTTTATATACATTACTGTATATCCATGAGTCTTTTCCTCTCCTCTACAACTGATGCAGCTTGCATATCCATGTTTCTGCTTTGTGCTAATGTTGGGACCACACGTCGTCAATTATGTACTTCAGCCAGGATTTGCTCGTGAAAGGGGAACTGGTCCTTCAAGGTGATAAGGAAAGAAAGTCAACAATTCGATTAACGCCGGGCGGAAAGGTGTAGTCTTGGAAGTTGTTTTCCTTCTCCAGAACCCGGATTCTCTCAACTCGAGCTGATGAGTTTTGTGAAGGAAGCTGCACGTGCAGACTGATAGGTTGGCCCAAATGCTTTTCATGAAGCCAACCAGACATGTTCCTTTGTTAAGTTATTATTTCTTTGAATTTGGTTATTGTGCATCTTCTCCAATTCTTTTCATTTGACCTTTACTTCCCAAGTAAAATTTTATCGCTTGGGATTGTAATAATGCTAAGCAAATGTACTCAAATGGGTGTGTTTTGATTACTCACATATTCAGTTTCAAGGTATAAACTGACAACAACAGTTTAGATTCTTGATAACATTCTCGCCTCGTGAACTCTCAAATGCCACTCGAATATTTTCTTAAACATTATGATCCTACAGTTCTTCGTTATAGAAAAGACATCAGACTTTCACTGTTTTGAATGTTGAAATTTCCAAAGATTCCTGCTAGAAAAGTGACTGCACAGCTACAAAATAATACTCGTACTTCTTTTTATACGAAAACTTAAAGAGTGATACAAGCTAATTCATGTCGTGCTAGTGATGGCATCAACAGAGTTTTCCTGATTCCAGCCAGGAATGTAGTTGGAGTTATAGTTTTTACAAACCATGTCTAAATTAAAAGCTTCAAGATTGTTTACTCTATGCATAGTTTTTAGATTAAGAAGCACAGAAAAATTTGGCTGGGTAACTTCTTCAAAATCCCTTTTGTTGCTTTCGTGACAGCTTAGGTGAAACCTTCCTGGTACTGCATTCTGGTAAAGCATAGTAAAACGAACAAGAGTTTCCATGTTTTCAGCTTGGATTTCCACATTGGTTTGTTGCCGCTCTGTGGCCTACGCGAAGGCTAAGTCGGCACCTCAAGTTTTTCCCCAATCTCCATTGTATCCTGGATGTCCTCTATGCCCAACTCAGTTTCCTGCAAAGTTAGCAACGACTAGAGCAGTATAAAAAAGCTGGGTGTTAGAATCTTGGAGAGTAGATATGTTTATCACAATCACAAACAAATCCTCTTCTATATAAGGGTGTTGGGACAGGACTGTATGTTGTTGTTAAAAAACATTATTTAGAATATGATTCTGAAGGTGATGTATGATAGGAACATGAATGATGTTTTATGTTCTGAGTGATAAGATTTGCATTCGGCTCAATTTTGTTAAACACAAAGTCACATTTCTTTTTTCAGATAAACCAGCATGCAGTAGCATGGGAAATCTCTCCATGTGTAGTATTGGTATTGGTGTCAAGCCAAGAGTTCAACCCATCAATGACATTGGTGTTATTGCCAAATTCCTTATGTTTTTTCCCATATAGATTTTTCCATGCAGAAGCAGCAGTAGGAAAACTCATAAACAAGTATGTCATGGTTTCCTCCCCGCAATTACAGGTTTTGCATATTGGATCAATGTAACCAGAATACTAACAGTTTTAGCATTAATGGAGAGAATTCCATGAGCACAATTCCAAAGAAAGATATTGATAATGATAAATGCGTCCATCTCCCGGATGTTATCCCAATTAATAGGATGAGTTTCATTTCCATACTCTAAAGGAACTTTACAAAGAAATCTCCAGAGCTTGTCTGCTTCCACTAGACCTGGTCTACTTCTCCATAGTTAATAGGCGTGTCCAGAATGTCTTCTGCTTCCTTAGGTGCGTGAGAACCAGAGACTGATTTTCGCTTCCATCCTGAGATGTCAGATGATTGACCATTGACAAGTTTGATGGGAAGTCATTGAGCTTTGTCAGAATAATGATGGTGTTGTCCAATCAGTAATCATCTCAGATGCTTATTCTGGTCCCACTACCAACCTTCTAGCTACTATGCTCATGAACATTGGCGATGCCTTCCAAAATACCTTTCGAAATCCATGAATCTCCCATATTGGTTTGGTGTCTATATTTAGTGTTAGAACATTGCTCAGTTGAACCAACAAGTTTTTCTATCTCAAGCTTGTTGTCAATGTTACTAGGTTAGAATTTGTAGTTGAGCATCAGACATCACCCTTAAAGACTGAAGATCGACGAAGACATTTGGAGAACTTATGTATCAGGTATGTGAATACTTAACCATTCTATTTTACTCACTATCTCACCATTCTATCAATTGAGACAACTTCTAGTAGATTTACAAAGAAGAAGTTTCGAGTCAAGCTTGTCTTGTGAAAAGTCTTGCAATATGATTTTAAGCAACGATGTTCAACGGTCCTTAAAAATATTATTTCTGTGAAATAATTTGTGGATCAATTGAACATTGAACATTGAACATTGCCCATGCAAATGATTATATCACTTGGGAATGTTTCAAACATCGTAGGAGAGAAATATTGAACTTACTGATATTCCTACTCAGGGTAGGTTGGAAAACCAGTTTGAAAACCATAAATATCTGAGTTTCAGAAATACATGAAGGTTGGCAAACCAGTCCGCAAACTGCAAGTTCAGTTGGGAACATTTCACGAACCCGGTTGGCAAACCGCGGTGAACTGAATTTTCAAAATTGGTATAATAGGCTAGCAGTTAGCGAACCCGGTTCACGAACCGGTCAACTGAGTTTGGTAATCTTGTATGGTTGGAAAACCAGGTTCACCTACCGTTGTACCCTGACTCGTGAACAAGCCATGATGTTCGCGAACAGTCCTACCAACTGTCCCACGTTATATATTTTAGTATATGCTCAAAGACCAATTTTCATAATATGTTTAGCATTACTAGAACTCTCTTAAACACTTTTAAGACTTCATTGATCACTTAAACACTTACGTGTGTGCATCATTTATGGGATTTCATAGGCACAACAAGTTACTAAGGATATTTCCCACTAATTAACTAGTAATATTGCGGTATTAAGAGATCGTCCCCACAGAGAGCTGTGTAATTTATAGGTTATATGAATCAGCAAAATAAAGTAAATAACAAAAGGGGGGTTAGGTTATAAGATAAATAAAAAGACAATAAGAAAGAAAATAGATTATGAAGGAATCCTTCGCCCTCAGCAAGCGATAACTAGATTAGTATACTTATCTATCGTTCGTAAAAACCATTCATCACCAACCGTAGATACTATATTTATCTAGATCAATGTTGAAAAAGCGGGGGTCTAATAACCTCACCCAATATTTCGCTTAGCAATCTGTATGGACTAACTCCAATATAATTTCAAGAGAATCAACTAGACAGTTAGACTCAATCTTAAGAAAACTATATCAAAGAGTTATATATCAATTTCTCAATTCAATCCGCAATCAAACAAATAAGAATTTGCGAGCCTGATTGAACACAAGAGAAATAACTTGAACGATACTAAAGACCAATGTTCAAGGATCAATCAATTTCAATCAACAACCAAAGGTTGGATTTACCAATTGATCGATTCAACGCACAACCTGTAATATTTCAATTATATAACAAAATATAATGCGGAAAAGAAATAACACATACACCAGAAGTTTTGTTAACTAGGAAACCGCAAATGTAGAAAAATCCCAGGACCTAGTCCAGATTTGAACACCACACTATGTTAAGCCGCTACAGACACTAGCCTACTACAAAGCTAACTTCAGTATGGAATGTAGTTGAGCCCTTATCAATCTCACACTGATCAAGGTACAGTCTCGTTCCTTACGTCTCTGATCCAAGAAGGATATTACGCACTTGATTCCCTTAGCTGTTCTCACCCACAACTGAGAGTTGCTATGACCCAAAGTCGAAGACTTGATAAACAAATCTGTATCACACATAAAAGTCTATTGAATAGATAAATCTGTCTCCCACATATATACCTATGAGTTTTTGTTCCGGATTTTGATAAATCAAGGTGTGCATGAACCAATTGATAACTAGGACTTATATTCCCGAAGAACATCCTAGAATTATCAATCACCTCACAATAATCTTAATTGATTAACGAAATAAGATATTATGGAATCACAAACGATGAGACGAAGGTGTTTGTGACTACTTTTCTATCTTGCCTATCGGAGATATAAATCTCAAGCCAATCTCATGATTGTACTCAATCACGATAGAAAACAGCAAGATCAGATCACGCAACTACAGAGAAAATAGTTGGGTCTGGATTCACAATCCCAATGAAGTCTTTAAGTCATTAATCTATAGGGTTTCGTGAAAAACCTAAGGTTAAAGGAGAATCGACTCTAGCTTATACAACTAGTATCACACAGGAGGTGTGGGGATTAGGTTTCCCAGTTGCTAGAGTTCTACTTTATATAGATTTCAATTCAAGGTTTGCAATCCAAGTTACCTTGGTAACAAAGCATTCAATATTCACCGTTAGATAAAAACCTGATTAGATTCAAGCTAATATATTTCGACCGTTAGATCAAACTTAGATTGTTATACACAAATTAAATGTAACTTCATTTAGGTTTGAGTAATCGTACCTAAACATGTACACTTAGTCGGTTCAACAATAGTTAACCAATGGTTAGCCATATGAGCACTTTCATATCAACCTTATTCATCTTTACCATAACTAGTTCAAATGAACTAGTTAGAGAGTTATTCAATCGCTTAGATCTCATAGAAGTATAAAAGACACAATCGAAGAAAAATCGATTTTGATTCACTCGAATCAATTAATGAACATTATATCCACGGTTTGCAAAGATCGCATTCCTTATTATGTAAATGTTTTAGTTCATGAACAAACCGATTTTAGAAAGTAACCTCCTTAAGTATGCAAACGGGTATGCATACTTAAGTAACCGGATTGAGTTTGTTTTTCACTTCCAAACTCCAGCAGAAATTCACGGACATGAAACTTCCGCCAGTATGCGTATGGGTACGCATACTTACCTGGATTTCCAACAACCGCCATTACGCGTACGGGTACGCATACTTTTGGTTCCCGGTTTTTTACTTTTACACAAATGTGTGAGCACACTATGTTTATATCCAACCATTATTAGTTGTTCTAAACTCTCATTTCATCATTAAAACTTTCTTAGAGGATGTTAAAATAGTTGTTATTGACAAACTATTTTCATTAAAGCGATTTTCAAGTTATTGAAATAATCAACATGACTTTCGTCACAAGTAAAGATGAACTTGGCTAAAAGAAAAAGCTTACCAACACATATTTAGAGAAATAGATAAGCGAGATACACTCGGCTCGAAATAGCAAATGTGTATAATTGAAGTCTATATAACAATATGACTTTTGTCTCAAATAGGAGATAGAGTAGATAGACTTTTGAGTGATAGATAAGTTCAATTCTCCACATACTTTTTTGTTGATGAAGTGCCACAAGTTCCCTTGAGTAGTTCTTCGTCTTCAATCGATGAACTCCGTGGATTATAAAGATCAACTACACTTACTATCCTAATCCGAGACTTAGCTATAAGTAGACTAGAAATCAAGACTTATAGTTTTGGCAACTAAACTTGACAAACAAGCTTGAGATATCAAAGCTTGTGAGTTCGACCGATAAATGCTCTAACAATCCCCCCTTGTCAATTTTAGTGACAAAACTATCAATATATATGGAATAAAAAATAAATAAACTTTGTAGCTTATCATCCAAATGCTTGATGTCCTTTGTTCTTCAACATTACTCAAAATCTTCTTTACTTCCAAGTACTCCAATGATTCAAAATGTGTTCAACTCAGCATCATCGTTGTTGAAAATCCGTAGCTATAACAATGAGAAAACAATAGCTCTCAATCATTGTTATACAGTGTCGTAGTATTATTACACAACATCAAAGTTCGATTATATTACAACTTCGACAATAATACTATGGTGATATAATCACTCCCCCTTAGTCAATATTTCATCTCACATGAAAACCACTCCCCCTTACATAATGATCCGAAAACCATATGTGTTTGTAGTGTGAACTACACATTAATTCTCCCCCTTTTTGTCAATAAAATTGGCAAAAGTACAAAAATTAGTGGGATCCTAATGAAATTTCCATAGAGATACTTCATGACCAAAAGAAAAGCACATATCAACTTTTTTAGATGCAATCATATAGCTAAAACTAAATGCATTCATCAAGGAGTTTATAATGATACAAGATAACCCCTATAATATTCCACAGCCGCACTCCCGATAAAGATTTGGCAATTAAGCACAAGTTCAATTAAGAACTCTCCCCCATAAAATGTCATTCCCGAAAGAACAACAAGAGCGACCTTATTTTCATAAGAAAAGAAGGATTTCTTTGGACATTAACAGATCACATAAGAATATGAATTTGTATCCAAAAATCTTAATTAAATTAACTAGAAGAGAACCTATGATTAATTTAATCGGAAATGCTCACATAAGAGAACTTACGGAGCCACACAGTATTTACATAAAGATATGGATCAGGGAAGATCAATACTGCGGAATAAACAAAGATTCATTCTATTTTTCATCATTATTTACATAATCACATATAATAGACTTTAATCTTTGTAAACAAAAGTTCATCCTATCTTCCATTTATATTTGCATAATGACATAATAGGTTTAACTTTTGTTTGTCAAAAGTTCATTCAATCTTTTATCAATACTTGCATACTGACATATGAAAGACTTAACTTTTGACCATGTATGGGACAATCAAAGTTCACGGATGCAAACACACATATCACATATCAAGTTGCAATATATAAAACCATAAAGATTAATACTGCAAAATCATCTTCCAAATAAACTTTAGAATTTAAATAAATAAATCTAAAAACATTGAAAGATGAAAATCTTTAGAAATAGCTATGTGTACTCACAATAATGGATATTCCAAACCCTAGTTGTCCTTCTTAAAAACACAAGAATAAATTCTCATAAGAGTTTCCTATACATTAAGAACTTTGAAAAATTCTTTATCACCCCGAACTCCTTGTCGCAGCCATTGGGACATAAGGTTCATGAAAAAAGGAGTTGGTATCAACAAACCTTCTTGACTGATGCCGAAATAGGGCCTTCTGAATTTCAAGAGTCCTATACACAAAATCCTTTATTTCCTAAATCTCCTTCGTTGTTTCCTTCAACTCTTCAAGAACATCAGAAAACTTCTGAGAATTTGAAGGAACGTCTCTTGGATTCCTCATATTCCTTCTTTTTCTTTTCAAAGTTGGAGGTAACGAAGATTTATATTTTTCCTTCATGATTAATGGCTTAACAATCATATTAAAATCTTTTCCATCAGTCGACATAATGCTTGGAATATCCATATAAGCGGAATTGTGAGAGGAAATCACAAGATAATCTCAACAAGCAGTCTTATGATAAAAAGAGTTTCAAGTGAAAGAAAAAGGAATTTAGGGTTACAGAACTTTTAAACATCAGTTCATGTACGTTCAACTCTCAACCCTAAAGAGGGTAGAATTATCGAGAATGACCCTCTTTTATTGATTAAACAGGAAAGTCCTTTCCAATATCAATCAGATATGAAAGGCGACACGAATTCCAGACTTTACAATGCTCACAGAGCAAAAAACAAGAAGAAAAACAAAATCAAAATAATCTAAAAGAATTTTCTTTTCCTAAAACCTGAGGTGTGCAATATCTTGTCTCTTTTGATCAGGTACATGAGACAAGATGCACTAACCAACACAATTTAAGTTGTGTTGGGGTGAATGATGAGCACGAAAGTGCGACGCATTTTCACCCATAAATACATTAGTTGGGACTCATTTTATCACTAATAAACTTGTTTGTAGGTGTTTTTGTGAAATAAGCTCTTATGGAGAAAGTTGTTCGAAAAGTGGTTTTTGTACCCCGGAGGACACGTGTTATTCGGACTCTCAATGTCGGTTAAGGGGCACCTCAATTACTAAGGGGTGCTCAGTTACTAAGAGGCACCTTCTTTATTATTTGAAACATGTTACTATCGACACCCAGCTGTTGGATAAGGGCTATCCTTTTCTTCCTCGTTTGAAATTATGTTTTGGAGGGAATAATGTTAGCAACGAGAACAGTATTAGGGTTTGATTTTTGGGGTATCTCGATACTGACTCAATCGTTGGAATCGGTTGCAATCAGCCTGTTTTGGCTTAACAGGGTTGGTATGTCTCTTTGGTTAGACGGAAATTAGCCAGATAATCGGTCAGAAGGAAACACAGCTCCGCACGGAAGAAAAATACCGTGAAACTTGGTTTGGATAGTTTGTAGTGAGACTCAATCGAAGATTTAGCTTGTTTTGGTCATGTTAGACTCGAACAGGACTGGTAAGTCCATCAGAATTTAGAAACTTGGGCTGCAACGTTCAAACACAAAGAAACGGGGCAAGAGTAAATAGTCTGTCACCTGCGAATTTTTGGGTCAAGATTTGGTGGAAGTTCAGCCGGATATTCTCAACAATTTTTTTTGGTATAAGTTGTTACAACACAACGGGATGGCGACATGTGCTGGATTTGAAAGAACAAGGAAATCTCGACAATACAGGGAGGAATAAATGCGGATACTTTGCTTGGAATTTCTGGAATATTTTTGGAAGATTACGTGGATATCTCCTCCTTCCACGAGTTTACCTCAATCAGTTAGGAGAATACAACGTGTTTGAATTATTTCAGCTAAAGAATATCGTGCGAGGGAGATAAAATTGGAAATAATATCACGGGATATTACAAGGGAATAGTGGAGAATATTTGGCATTAAACTTAGATTATTTGGAGGTTGTCGGGTATAAATAGTCTGCTGGCGTAGTGAAGAAGGATATAGAGAGTTGGGGGCGAGAATAGAAGGTTGCAGAGCAGATTTCTCTGCTGCTGCAGAGAAGAAGAACAGACTACACTTGTAGTCTGTCGTTTTAAACTATCATAGTTCATTTCCATGAACAACAGTTTTCTGCGACAGAAAAAAGCAATTATTTTCTGTAACAACAACACTAGCAACATCATTTGCTTTTCATTATAACGGTGGGATTTGTAACATCGATAAAGAGTTGCAAACTCGTTGTATAATTATTTTTCTCTAATAAAAACACCATTTGAGCCATAAATTATATTTTTGAGTGTGTATTTATCATGAGAAGCTAAACCCCAACACTGGGTCGACGGAGGAAACCGAACTTCACACATGGGTGAATTTATTCTATTTTCTATTTGACTTTTGCACTTATTTTGAATTGATTTATTATTCAATAAAATTAGTTGTGATTCAATTAGATAGGTTATGCTTTGTTTAGATAATCTATGCTTAGGGGATACAATTAATTTTTGGAGGATCTACCTTGGAAAAAATAAGAGTCGATGTTGTTTTTTGAGCGATAATTGTTGAGAATGAATAATTGAACCTATTGATATGAGTTTGGCCGAATCCTAGACCCAGTAACTCTCTATTTTATTCCTTTAAAATTAATCTTAAAAAGTCTGAGAGAACGAATCTTAATTACTACTACGAAAACTTTGAAAAATCTTAAATCATTTTGGCGCCGGTGCGACGCGGATTTGTTTTTAGATTTATTTTTAGGTTTATTTTTATTTTTATTTTTATTTTGTACAGTATTTTTATTTTATTTTAGAATTTCTTTTTTCCTTTTTATGCGTTTCTTTTTCTATTTCTTTTCAGGATGATGACTTCTTCTGAGGAGACGTCACCTACAATGACGCTAGCGGAATATATGCGTAGAAAGTCAAATTATCAGGAAACCTCATTTGAGATGACGCTTGCTGAATATAAGCGTAGGCAATGGTATGGAGTTTCTGATCCACATGAGGTAAGTGAAGAATCTATGTTAGAGATATATGAGAAGTATTATAAACACACACCACCTAGTTTGGAACAAAGACTGAGAATATTGGAATGCCAAAAATTATTTAATGATGATGATGATCAGTCTTGTAGTGACTCTGTGTTCCAGACAGAATTTGAAGATGACCATGTGGATGATTGTATAGATGATTTGCCTAATTCCATAGATGAATCTATCTCACAAGATAATTCACCGAACTTAGAGGTTGTTTCTAGACCCCTAGACTTCCAAAAGTTACCTAATTTAGGATTAGAATTGTGTGCTTCTAAAATTTTATTGGAATACTTTGCATCTAAATACCCAGAGGACTTGCCTATTCCTGATATCGTGCATGAACCAATCGATATTTCCCCAGTCTTCATAAAATCCCCATATTTTGTTCTTTACGCACTTCCATGCGCAGTAAAAACTTGGTTTAGGGGTAAATTTTGTTTTCTGACAGTTTCAGTGTCCCAATTTTTCCATAAAATAATTGTGAAGCTGTCATTTGTAAATATTGTATTTTGGGTCGATCCCCAAGTTTTCAGGTTATTAGTTTATGGGGATCCGTTTTTGTACATTCCAGTAGGTATAATTATTTATTTTTGTTTATTTTGTTTTTGTTTTTGTTTATTGTATTTTTATTTTTAAATTTCCCATCTTAATTTTTACGTTGGATGACTCAATTACATTGAGGACAATGTAATATTTAAGTGTGGGGGAGTGGTTATTAACTTTTTATTTTATTTTTTTTCAGGAATTTTCTTGCGTTTTGTGACCAGCTCTTGAGCGGGTCTAAAAAGATAATAAAAAATTAAATACTATGACCAGCTGAGTAACGGGTCTAAAAAAAATATGATTGTTAGGCTTATGAACAGCTGTGTAGCGGGTCTATTTTCATGTATTTCCTTATTATGACCAGCTGTGTAGCGGGTCACTAAATTTTTTTTATGATTTTTAGGGTTATGACCAGCTGTGTAGTGGGTCTTTTGTTTTACCTTTTATATTATGACCAGCTATGTAACGGGTCTTCAAAAAAAAAAGTGTGTCGTGTGTATGACATTTGTCATGACCAGCTGTGTAGCGGGTCTAACTCTCTTTTATTATATGACCAGCTGTGTAGCGGGTCAATTTTCTGTTTTGCTCGAGGACTAGCAAAATGTTAGCGTGGGGGAATTTGATGAGCACGAAAGTGCGACGCGTTTTCACCCATAAATACATTAGTTGGGACTCATTTTATCACTAATAAACTTGTTTGTAGGTGTTTTTGTGAAATAAGCTCTTATGGAGAAAGTTGTTCGAAAAGTGGTTTTTGTACCCCGGAGGACACGTGTTATTCGGACTCTCAATGTCGGTTAAGGGGCACCTCAATTACTAAGGGGTGCTCAGTTACTAAGAGGTACCTTCTTTATTATTTGAAACATGTTACTATCGACACCCAGCTGTTGGATAAGGGCTATCCTTTTCTTCCTCGTTTGAAATTATGTTTTGGAGGGAATAATGTTAGCAACGAGAACAGTATTAGGGTTTGATTTTTGGGGTATCTCGAGACTGACTCAATCGTTGGAATCGGTTGCAATCAGCCTGTTTTGGCTTAACAGGGTTGGTATGTCTCTTTGGTTCGACGGAAATTAGCCAGATAATCGGTCAGAAGGAAACACAGCTCCGCACGGAAGAAAAATACCGTGAAACTTGGTTTGGATAGTTTGTGGTGAGACTCAATCGAAGATTTAGCTTGTTTTGGTCCTGTTAGACTCGAACAGGACTGGTAAGTCCATCAGAATTTAGAAACTTGGGCTGCAACGTTCAAACACAAAGAAACGGGGCAAGAGTAAATAGTCTGTCACCTGCGAATTTTTGGGTCAAGATTTGGTGGAAGTTCAGCCGGATATTCTCCATAGTTTGTTTTGGTATGAGTTGTTACAACAAAACAGGATGGCGACATGTGCTGGATTTGAAAGAACATGGAAATCTCGACAATACAGGGAGGAATAAATGCGGATACTTTGCTTGGAATTTCTGGAATACTTTTGGAAGATTACGTGGATATCTCCTCCTTCCACGAGTTTACCTCAATCAGTTAGGATAATACAGCGTGTTTGAATTATTTCAGCTAAAGAATATCGTGCGAGGGAGATAAAATTGGAAATAATATCACGGGATATTACAAGGGAATAGTGGAGAATATTTGGCATTAAATTTAGATTATTTGGAGGTTGTCGGGTATAAATAGTCTGTTGACGTAGTGAAGAAGGATATAGAGAGTTGGGGGCGAGAATAGAAGGTTGCAGAGCAGATTTCTCTGCTGCTGCAGAGAAGAAGAAGAAGAAGAACAGACTACACTTATAGTCTATCGTTTTAAACTGTCATAGTTCATTTCCATGAACGACAGTTTTCTGCGACAGAAAAAAACAATTGTTTTTTGTAACAACAACACTAGCAACATCATTTGCTTTTCATTATAACGGTGGGATTTGTACCATCGATAAAGCGTTGCAAACTCGCTATATAATTATTTTTCTCTAATAAAAACACCATTTGAGCCATAAATTATATTTTTGGGTGTGTATTTATCATGAGAAGCTAAACCCCAACACTGGGTCGACGGAGGAAACCGAACTTCACACATGGGTGAATTTATTCTATTTTCTATTTGACTTTTGCATTTATTTTGAATTGATTTATGATTCGATAAAATTAGTTGTGATTCAATTAGATAGGTTATGCTTTGTTTAGATAATATATGCTTAGGGGATACAATTAATGTTTGGAGGATCTACCTTGGCAAAAATAAGAGTCGATGTTGTCTGTTGAGCGATAATTGTTGAGAATGAATAATTGAACCTATTGATATGAGTTTGGCCGAATCCTAGACCCAGTAACTCTCTATTTTATTCCTTTAAAATTAATCTTAACTAGTGTGAGAGAACGAATCTTAATTACTACTACGAAAACTTTGAAAAATCTTAAATCAGTGAGCAATAATTTGTCCACCATATCCTTTTCGAAAAGAATTCATAGAGCCATGTTTCTCATAGTGTTTAGACCAATATCTTTTTCTCAATGGTCTAGACACATCTTTTGAAATTAACTTCTTTGAAGAGGAGATAAGATTACATATCTCAGTCGATTCCTGAACATGTTTGAGCTTGTTAGCTAATCGATTTGCTCTTCGTTGAAGTTTGTTGGCATATCTTATCTTATGTTTGTACTTGAAACATTTTGATAACTCATGACCTTTGAGAGTACAATAATAACATGTCAAACTGGAGGAAGGTTTATACATCACATCTGTGCAGGATGCTAGACATACGGTGGAACCTGCAAAATCAGAAAAAGAATTTCCATAGAGCAAAGAGAAATCCATTTTAGCCTCCAATGTGATTGAAGTTCCTTCTGGAAGAATATCGAAGTTAATGAACGTATTGCTATAATTATCAAAATCAGCATTTTCACGGAAAAGTGCAACATTTGATTTTTCTTCTTCATTAGAAACACAATGGTCAGACATTTCATCAAGAGTTGCAGCAATACCTTTGTTTCCAGTGTACTTTCTACGATTTGGACACTCATTTGAAAAATGGCCAAAACCTTTACACTTGAAGCACTGTGGCATATCCTCATCATCAGTATCCCTGTTTTTAGGAGGAACACGATTATGAGGTTAAACTGATGACTTAGGTTTGTCTCTAGTGAACCGTTTACTTCCCTTCAAAAGAATATCTCTAAACTTCCTTGTGATCAATAAGACTGACTTGTCAAGATCTTCATATGAAGAATCAGTCTCAGAAAGATCATCATCAGAGATGCCAACACTTTTACTTTTATCAAGTAGTTTAATGTTCTTTTGTGCCTTGAAAGCCACATCCTTTCCGGATTTGGATGTATGCTCATGATCAAAGATCTTTAACTTCCCAACAAGAGTATTTATGGAAAGCACATCAAGGTTACTTCCTTCAACAATGGCGTGTTTCTTAGAATCGTATCTATATGGCAGAGATCTGAGAATCTTCATCACAATGTCATTTTCAGGAATAGTCTTGTAGAGACCCTCAAACACGTTAACGCTATTTGACTGGTCTAGCGATGATCAATAGACGATTTAGCCGTTAATGACTCGATTAGTTAATGTAAATTTTAATTATTATAAATTAATATAACAATGATCTAGTGACGAAACTAATACCACTACATAGATCTTGAAGAGTTATGCGAAATGGACTACTCAAACGTGTCAATCGGATATGAGACGAATAAGATATCATCATATTAGTGTGAAGGGCGGAATAGTAATTTAGTTACGAACCGTCTTGGCTGCCTTTATCCGTTTCGTGGGTGCCTTCATAATTCTATTTGGTTTTATCCAAAACCATTCGTAAGAGAAACTCATTTTCTCTTCTTCTTACTCTTTCTTCATTCTTTTTCTTCTTCTCTTCTCTGTTCGTTCCTGCCGGTGATTTAAGAGACGAGAGAGATATTCTGAGAACGCGATAAGAAGAGACTAATCAAGAATCATGTGATGATGGTGGTGTTGATTCGATTATTGTGTTCAGAATTCTCTGAAAAGGTAAATTGAAGATTAAATTTAGGGTTCCTGTATTGATTGATTTCTTTATGAATTCTAGTTTGGTTTGGTGTTATATTTCATGGGTTTGTTGTTAATTAGGGTAGACATGATTGTATAAGGTTTAATTTTAGTTTTATAGTGAATTAGGGTTTGTGTTGTTCTTCCCCAAATTGGAGTTAGGGTTCCTGAACCGGGTAGTCTAGATGAAGATGATGAATTGAGCGGTAATATTCGGATTTGAGTTATTGATTTAGGATTTTGAATCTAATTTTGGGTTGTTTAAAATTGAGAATCATTTTGGTTTGTTGATGGATGAAGAACTGGGTTGTTGTTTAATTTGTTGTTGTGGGATTGTTTTGCGAAAAAAATGAAGAGCTAGAGTTTCAGTGATCTTAGGGTTTGTTCTTGAGAGAATTTGGTGAATGGAGGCAGGGATGATGAATCTATGAATGGAGGTAGTAATTTATGGATAGAATGAGATCCAAGGAATCTCAGTTACAATCTGATAGAGCTAAATAATCTCAGGGAATTCATGGAGTTAATCTCGGTTGGAGATAAAGAAGATGGTGGACCTGAAATGGATAAGTTGAGTTGTAATGTAACACCCCGGTTTTCCAAACCAGGAGTGCTACTTGGAAACCATAGCCGAGGCCCGGCTACTAAGCCCAAGCTCATTAAATAATTTATTCAGGCTTATTTAGTTTATGTTCATGTTACCATTTCTGTCGCAGCGAAAAACTTAGAAATTCATTTCGGAAGATCTAACCGTTGATTTAACCTAAATTTTTAAGTCACCAGAAACAAAACACATTTTGGTTCTCAAATAATAACACCATTCAGGTCTTAAGATTAATTTAATAAGTTACAATTTCAACACCATATTGTAAAATTGAAAACATACCAAGGTAGATTCCTAGAATTTTTACAGCGTTTCCCACTATGAATTTTCACGTCTTAAAAAAGATTAAGCATAAAGGACTAATTAAAGCTTCAAAAATAGTTATCTAGCTTCACTACAATTAATCTAACTTGATATTAACAAATATCAATAAAGACTCATCAAAATTATTAAGCACTCATAGTCATGGATAATTTATAAACAACTCATAAGATAACAAAACCATATTTTTATGAATCTACGTGCTTGACCGCCAAGCGGCTGCCTACGTACCCAAAAGGATCAAGCACGACCGTAGTTCATCAGACGATGCACCAAATACACAATCAACAATTTTAAGATGATCGAATCATTAAGGTTGAACTTACCCAAGACACTTGTTCGACCTATTTAAAAATATTTCTCTTCCTCTGGGAGCCTGTTTAACAACAAACAGGTACAAGAAAAATATACTCGCCCCAGGGAGCCAATATCAAATGAAGAAAAGAGAACCAAATTAATCAACCAATCGTCCCAGGGAGCCAACACATGGAAACACCATATCCATAAACAATAATTAAATTCAATCAATCCGCTCGCCCAAGGGAGCCCATTTATGGAAACATCACATTCATAAACAATAATTAAATTCAATCAATCTTCTCACCCAAGGGAGCCCACATATGGAAACACCACATCCATAAAACATAATTAAATTCAATCAATCCGCTCGCCCAAGGGAGCCCACATATGGAAACACCACACCCATAAACAATAATTAAATTCAATCAATCCGCTCGCCCAAGGGAGCCCACATATGGAAACACCACATCCATAAACAATAATTAAATTCAATCAATCCGCTCGCCCAAGGGAGCCCACATATGGAAACACCTCATCCATAAACAATAATTAAATTCAATCAATCCGCTCGCCCAAGGGATCCCCACGTGGGTTTAGGAAACAAAAACAGTTCCCAAGGATATCTCGTATCCCATCAAAATATAATACAACAATAAATTCAATCAATCCGCTCGCCAAAGGGAGCCCCACGTGGGTTTAGGAAACAAAAACCGTTTCCAAGGATATCTCGTATCCCGTAATAAATAATCTTTAAGAATCACAATCTATGGACCGCATCCCAACATTCATAATCATGCTCACAACATCGATTATCATTCATATATATACTAACATAAATTTAATTAAAAGAAACTTAAATAAAGAAGAGTTTTAGATTGTGTTGCGCCTACCTCAATCGCAAGCAAGTAATCATATGGGAGAACAATGTCAAACGAACTAGCAATTCCCTTTTTGCTGGAACCAAAATCCAAAGTTGAATAATATTGACTTTTTCTATTCCCTAGAATGTTTCTTTCTCTGCTAGAATTTCTATGAGGCTCATCACCTAATAAGGTTTTAACACTTCCTTTGATACACCCCAAAGTCCTAACATTACTACAATTCCCTCATATCTGTATCCAACCTCAATAACTCATATTTGTATCCAACCTCAATAACGCTACTAATAAGTTATCATTACACGAAACATTATCATTACATAAAACTTTTTCTTTTTCTTTTCTTTTCTTTTCTTTTCTTTTCTTATTTTTTTTTTTCTTTTCTTATTTTTTTTCTTTTTCAAAAACTTTTTGTTTAACTACAACTACAAGTAAAACATAGTTTAAACCAAAGGCATAATTTACAGAAACTTCAGTTGGGAAAGCCTAAGTTCAAAAATTTGTGTAGACTTCATTACACAACGAAAATAAGTGATTCTTATCTCATTTTAAAGAATAATAAATAAGGTATCATATAAAATTATTATTAGAAAAAACAAACAGTCGAAGAACAGGTCCAAACCACGCTTAAAAATTCTGACAGTAAACTGTCCACAGAAAACCAACAGTTTTGGTAGTCTTTGCTAGGAAATTCACACAAGCTTCATTACTCAACCAAATGGATTGGTTATTGGCTAATTTTAAAGAAAAAAACATGGGGTTTCATATAAAAATTATATGTAAAATCAATGAGTTTTATATCTATCTCAAATTGTTTCACAAAAACAGAACAAAGGTCACGTTTCTCAGAAATTGCAGTTTCGACAGTGTACATTCAAAAATTCGTATAAAAATCACTACACAATGAAATTCAGAAGTTTTGGTACCATTAGAAAGCTAAGAAACCCAACTTTAACATACAAATGATAAGCATAGGTGATAAGATACATAACTATGTTTAAATCTCTCAACCAAAACGGACAGAAGTGCTGTCCTTCAGAAAATTCGTGTAGAAATCATTACACAATGGAATTTAGCAAATCTTGTTGAAAAGCTGAGAAAACCTTCTTTAAAACAAAAATGATAAGCAACAATAAAGAGTTTCATAGATATGCTTAAAAGTCTCTAATAAACAGGACAGCAACACTAAGTTCAGAAATTCCAAGTTTCGCAAGTCTCTAATCGAAAATTCGTATAAAATTCATTATGTTATGGATTTCAGCAAACTTGGTCTTGTTGAAAATATAGAAGACTCTAATTTGAAATAAAAATAATAACTAGAAGAAATCAAGTATTAATATGATCTGAAAAGTCTCAAATAAACAAGACAGTGACCAAGTTCTTCAGAAATTACAGTTTTGGAAGTCTATAATCACAAATTCGTGTAAAAATCATTACACAATGGAATTTAGCATACTTAGTCTTGTTAGAAATCCGAAAGACACTACTTTGACATAAAAAATTATAACCAAAAGAGATCAGGTATAGATCGGATCTAAAAATTCTCAAATAAACAGGACAGTGACAAAGTTCTTCAAAGATTATAATTTTAGAAGTATATACTCAAAAATTCACCCAGACTTCATTACTCAACGGAATCAGTTGATTCTTGGATAGTTTTAAAGAAGAGAAGTTAATATTGAAGTTGAAAAATATAAACAAATATAAGATTCAAAAAAACTGGTTGAGAATCTAACCATAAAACAGGACAGAAAACTGTTGCCATAAATTGCTTCTAAATTTCGAATTTTTTGTTTTTGATACAAATTTTCTCCTCTCTTTGATATATGAGAAAGAGAAATTACAAGTGAAAAGATAAAGATAAAGATAAATTCTAATCGAATTTCATCAACAAAAACTTATCAAAGAATTAAAATGTCCAAAATTCCCTTCTTTCAATTTGAACTCGACTAACACACAAGGCGCGTGTCATTTTGCGGCAATTCGAGTATAAACAACTCTACTAACGTTCGTGCATACTACGGGCAGGCTCACAAAAATAGAAATATAATTTCTCAGGTAAAAACCAAGTGTTTCTAAAAAGAAACACAATGACAACTAGATTTCACGCTCCACATTGCGATATTTCTGGTCTTCCAATCCAAATGGATTTGGATCGCACCCTAATATTTTAAGAAAAAGATCGCGGGTATTACATTATTACCCACTTAAAAAGAATTTCGTCCCGAAATTCAAAACAAAGAAAGAGACTGACGAAAGTTACCTCCTACTAACTCCATACATTTCTCCCGCATCTTGGATTTTATCTACCAAGTTGTCTCTTCTAATTGTGATGTTGCAAAATCACTTCCACAAATATGATTGTCTTTTCCAGTTCTTGAATCTCAATTCCCTTTTTGAGACTCTTCTTCTTCTAATCTGAAGAAGAAACCGCTGAACTTACACTAATCGGAATTTACAAAACAAACTTGAAAAAGGTTAACCTTGTTAGTAACTACTCATTAATAACAACCCAATCATATACATATCACAGTATCTGGTTGTTTTTATAAAATTTCATAAATTAAAGAAATTCTTAACACTTTTTCAAAAGCCCTGTAATGAAATTAATGTTTCAATACCAAAATTTCCAAACTAAACAAGGTAAAATTGTGGAAAACACATGCAAAACAAAGAAAACCCCAAAGGAAATTGAAACGTATGCTCTGATACCAAACTGTAACGCCCCGGTTTTCCAAACCCGGAGTGCTACTTGGAAACCATAGCCGAGGCCCAGCTACTAAGCCCAAGCTCATTAAATAATTTATTCAGGCTTATTTAGTTTATGTTCATGTTACCATTTCTGTCGCAGCGAAAAACTTAGAAATTCATTTCGGAAGATCTAACCGTTGATTTAACCTAAATTTTTAAGTCACCAGAAACAAAACACATTTTGGTTCTCAAATAAAATATTAACACCATTCAGGTCTTAAGATTATTTAATAAGTAACAATTTCAACACCATATTGTAAAACTGAAAACATACCAAGGTAAATTCCTAGAATTTTTACAGCGTTTTCAACTATGAATTTTCACGTCTTAAAAAAAGATTAAGCATAAAGGACTAATTAAAGGTTCAAAAATAGTTATCTAGCTTCACTACAATTAATCTAACTTGATATTAACAAATATCAATAAAGACTCATCAAAATTATTAAGCACTCATAGTCATGGATAATTTATAAACAACTCAAAGATAACAAAACCATATTCTTATGAATCTACGTGCTGGACCGCCAAGCGGCTGCCTACGTACCCAAAAGGATCAAGCACGACCGTAGTTCATCAGACGATGCACCAAATACACAATCAACAATTTTAAGATGATCGAATCATTAAGGTTGAACTTACCCAAGACACTTGTTCGACCTATTTAAAAATATTTCTCTTCCTCTGGGAGCCTGTTTAACAACAAACACGTACAAGAAAAATATACTCGCCCAAGGGAGCCAATATCAAATGAAGAAAAGAGAACCAAATTAATCAACCGCTTGTCCCAGGGATCCAACACATGGAAACACCATATCCATAAACAATAATTAAATTCAATCAATCCGCTCGCCCAAGGGATCCCACATATGGAAACACCACATCCATAAACAATAATTAAATTCAATCAATCCGCTCGCCCAAGGGAGCCCACATATGGAAACACCACACCCATAAACAATAATTAAATTCAATCAATCCGCTCGCCCAAGGGAGCCCCACGTGGGTTTAGGAAACAAAAACCGTTCCCAAGGATATCTCGTATCCCATCAAAATATAATACAACAATAAATTCAATCAATTCACTCGCCCAAGGGAGCCCCACGTGAGTTTAGGAAACAAAAACCGTTTCCAAGGATATCTCGTATCCCTTCATAAATAATCTTTAAGAATCACAATCTATGGACCGCATCCCAACATTCATAATCATGCTCACAACATCGATTATCATTCATATATATATTAATGAAAACATGCAAACATAAATTTAATTAAAAGAAACTTAAATAAAGAAGAGTTTTAGATTGTGTTGCGCCTACCTCAATCGCAAGCAAGTAATCATATGGGAGAACAATGTCAAACGAACTAGCAATTCCCTTTTTGCTGGAACCAAAATCCAAAGCTGAATAATATTGACTTTTTCTATTCCCTAGAATGTTTCTTTCTCTGCTAGAATTTCTATGAGGCTCATCACCTAATAAGGTTTTAACACTTCCTTTGATACACCCCAAAGTCCTAACATTACTACAATTCCCTCATATCTGTATCCAACCTCAATAACTCATATCTGTATCCAACCTTTAATAACGCTACTAATAAGTTATCATTACACGAAACATTATCATTACATAAAACTTTTTCTTTTTCTTTTCTTTTCTTATTCTTTTTTTTTTATTTTCTTATTCTTTTTCTTTTTCAAAAACGTTTTCTTTAACTACAACTACAAGTAAAACATAGTTTAAACCAAAGGCATAATTTACAGAAACTTCAGTTGGGAAAGCCTAAGTTCAAAAATTTGTGTAGACTTCATTACACAACGAAAATAAGTGATTCTTATCTCATTTTAAAGAATAATAAATAAGGTATCATATAAAATTATTATTAGCAAAAACAAACAGTCGAAGAACAGGTCCAAACCACGCTTAAAAATTCTGACAGTAAACTGTCCACAGAAAACCAACAGTTTTGGTAGTCTTTGCTAGGAAATTCACACAAGCTTCATTACTCAACCAAATGGATTGGTTCTTGGCTCATTTTAAAGAACAAAACATGAGGTTTCATATAAAAATTATATGTAAAATCAATGAGTTTTATATCTATCTCAAATTGTTTCACAAAAACAGAACAAAGATCACGTTTCTCAGAAATTGCAGTTTCGACAGTGTACATTCAAAAATTCGTATAAAAATCACTACACAATGAAATTCAGAAGTTTTGGTACCATTAGAAAGCTAAGAAACCCAACTTTAACATACAAATGATAAGCATAGGTGATAAGATACATAACTATGTTTAAATCTCTCAACAAAAACGGACAGAAGTGCTGTCCTTCAGAAAATTCGTGTAGAAATCATTACACAATGGAATTTAGCAAACTTGGTCTTGTTGAAAAGCTGAGAAAACCTTCTTTAAAACAAAAATGATAAGCAACAATAAAGAGTTTCATATCTATGCTTAAAAGTCTCTAATAAACAGGACAGCAACACTAAGTTCAGAAATTCCAAGTTTCTCAAGTCTCTAATCGAAAATTCGTATAAAATTCATTATGTTATGGATTTCAGCAAACTTGGTCTTGTTGAAAAGCTAGAAGACTCTAATTTGAAATAAAAATAATAACTAGAAGAAATCAAGTATTAATATGATCTGAAAAGTCTCAAATAAACAAGACAGTGACCAAGTTCTTCAGAAATTACAGTTTTGGAAGTCTATAATCACAAATTCGTGTAAAAATCATTACACAATGGAATTTAGCATGCTTAGTCTTGTTAGAAATCCTAAAGACACTAATTTGACATAAAAAATTATAACCAAAAGAGATCAGGTATAAATCGGATCTAAAAATTCTCAAATAAACAGGACAGTGACAAAGTTCTTCAGAGATTATAATTATGGAAGTCTATACTCAAAAATTCACCCAGACTTCATTACTCAACGGAATCAGTTGATTCTTGGCTAGTTTTAAAGAAGAGAAGTTAATCTTGAACATGAAAAAGACAAAAAAATATAATATTCAAAATAACTAGTTGAGAATCTAACCATAAAATAGGACAGAAAACTGTTGCCAGAAATCTCAGAAATTGATTCTAAATTTCGATTTTTTTTTTTTTTAAACAAATTTTCTCCTCTCTTTGATATATGAGAAAAATAAATTAGAAGTGAAAAGAGAAAGATGAATTCTAATCGAATTTCATCAACAAAAACTTATCACGGAATTAAAATGTCCAAAATGCCCTTCTTTCAATTTGAACTCGACAAATACACAAGGCGCGTGTCAGTTTGCGGCAATTCGAGTATAAACAACTCTACAAACGTTCGTGCATACTATGGGCAGGCTCACACAAAGAGAAATATAATTTCTCAGGTAAAAACCAAGTGTTTCTAAAAAGAAACACAATGACAACTAGATTTCACGCTCCACATTGCGATATTTCTGGTCTTCCAATCCAAATGGATTTGGATCGCACCCTAATATTTTAAGAAAAAGATCGCGGGTATTACATTATTACCCACTTAAAAAGAATTTCGTCCCGAAATTCAAAATAAAGAAAGAGACTGACGAAAGTTACCTCCTAGTAAGTCCATACATTTCTCCCGCATCTCGGATTTTATCTACCAAGTTGTCTCTTCTAATTGTGATGTTGCAAAATCACTTCCAAAAATATGATTGTCTTTTCCAGTTCTTGCATCTCAATTCCCTTTTTGAGACTCTTCTTCTTCTAATCTGAAGAAGAAACCGCTGAACTTGCACTAATCGGAATTTACAAAACAAACTTGAAAAAGGTTAACCTTGTTAGTAACTGCTCATTACTAACAACCCAATCATATACATATCACAGTATCTGTTTGTTTTTCTAAAATTTCATAAAGTAAAGAAATTCTTAACACTTTTTCAAAAGCCCTGTAATGAAATTAATGTTTCAATACCAAAATTTTCGAACTAAACAAGGTAAAATTGTGGAAAACACATGCAAAACAAAGAAAACCCCAAAGGAAATCGACACGTATGCTCTGATACCAAACTGTAACGCCCCGGTTTTCAAAACCAGGAGTGCTACTTGGAAACCATAGCCGAGGCCCGACTACTAAGACCAAGCTCATTAAATAATTTATTCAGGCTTATTTAGTTTATGTTCATGTTACCATTTCTGTCGCAGCGAAAAACTTAGAAATTCATTTCGGAAGATCTAACCGTTTATTTAACCTAAATTTTTAAGTCCCCAGATTCAAAACACATTTTGGTTCTCAAATAAAATATTAACACCATTCAGGTCTTAAGATTATTTAATAAGTAACAATTTCAACACCATATTGTAAAACTGAAAACATACCAAGGTAGATTCCTAGAATTTTTACAGCGTTTCCAACTATGAATTTTCACATCTTAAAAAAAGATTAAGCATAAAGGACTAATTAAAGCTTCATAAATAGTTATCTAGCTTCACTACAATTAATCTAACTTGATATTAACAAATATCAATAAAGACTCATCAAAATTATTAAGCACTCATAGTCATGGCTAATTTATAAACAACTCATAAGATAACAAAACCATATTTTTATGAATCTACGTGTTGAGCCGCCAAGCGGCTTCCTACGTACCCAAAAGGATCAATCACGACCGTAGTTCATCAGGCGATGCACCAAATACACAATCAACAATTTTATGATGATCGAATCATTAAGGTTGAACTTACCTAAGACACTTGTTCGACCTATTTAAAAATATTTCTCTTCCTCTGGGAACCTGTTTAACAACAAACACGTACAAGAAAAATATACTCGCCCCAGGGAGCCAATATCAAATGAAGAAAAGAGAACCAAATTAATTAACCGCTCGTCCCAGGGAGCCAACACATGGAAACACCACATCCATAAATAATAATTAAATTCAATCAATCCGCTCGCCCAAGGGAGCCCACATATGGAAACATCACATCCATAAATAATAATTAAATTCAATCAATCTGCTCGCCCAAGGGAGCCCACATATGGAAACACCACATCCATAAACAATAATTAAATTCAATCAATCCGCTCGCCCAAGGAAGCCCACATATGGAAACACCACATCCATAAACAATAATTAAATTCAATCAATCCGCTCGCCCAAGGGAGCCCACATATGGAAACACCACATCATAAACAATAATTAAATTCAATCAATCCGCTCGCTCAATGGAGCCCACATATGGAAACACCACACCCATAAACAATAATTAAATTAAATTCAATCAATCCGCCCGCCCAAGGGAGCCCCACGTGGGTTTAGGAAACAAAAACCGTTCCCAAGGATATCTCGTATCCCATCAAAATATAATACAACAATAAATTCAATCAATCCGCTCGCCCAAGGGAGCCCCACGTGGGTTTAGAAAACAAAAACCATTTCCAAGGATATCTCGTATCCCGTCATAAATAATCTTTAAGAATCACAATCTATGGACCGCATCCCAACATTCATAATCATGCTCACAACATCGATTATCATTCATATATATATTAATGAAAACATGCAAACATAAATTTAATTAAAAGAAACTTAAATAAAGAAGAGTTTTAGATTGTGTTGCGCCTACCTCAATCGCAAGCAATTAATCATATGAGAGAACAATGTCAAACGAACTAGCAATTCCCTTTTTGCTGGAACCAAAATCCAAAGCTGAATAATATTGACGTTTTCTGTTCCCTAGAATGTTTCTTTCTCTGCTAGAATTTCTATGAGGCTCATCACCTAATAAGGTTTTAACACTTCCTTTTATACACCCCAAAGTCCATACATTACTACAATTCCCTCATATTTGTATCCAACCTCAATAACGCTACTAATAAGTTATCATTACACGAAACATTATCATTACATAAAACTTTTTCTTTTTCCTTTTTCTTTTTCTTTTTCTTTTTCTTTTTCTTTTTCTTTTTCTTTTTCTTTTTCTTTAACTCCAACTACAAGGAAAACATAGTTTAAACCCAAGGCATAATTTCCAGAAACTTCAGTTGGGAAAGCCTAAGTTCAAAAATTTGTGTAGACTTCATTACACAACGAAAATGAGTGATTCTTATCTCGTTTTAAAGAATAATAAATAAGGTATCATATAAAATTATTATTAGCAAAAACAAATAGTCGAAGAAAAGGTCCAAACCACGCTTAAAAATTCTGACAGTAAACTGTCCACAGAAAACCAACAGTTTTGGTAGTCTTTGCTAGGAAATTCACACAAGCTTCATTACTCAACCAAATGGATTGGTTCTTGGCTCATTTTAAAGTATAAAACATGAGGTTTCATATAAAAATTATATTTAAAATCAATGAGTTTTATATCTATCTCAAATTGTTTCACAAAAACAGAACAAAGATCACGTTTCTCAGAAATTGCAGTTTCGACAGTGTACATTCAAAAATTCGTATAAAAATCACTACACAATGAAATTCAGAAATTTTGGTACCATTAGAAAGCTAAGAAACCCAACTTTAACATAGAAATGATAAACATAGGTGATAAGATACATAACTATGTTTAGATCTCTCAACCAAAACGGACAGAAGTGCTGTCCTTCAGAAAATTCGTGTAGAAATCATTACACAATGGAATTTAGCAAACTTGGTCTTGTTAAAAAGCTGAGAAAACCTTCTTTAAAACAAAAATGATAAGCAACAATAAAGAGTTTCATAGCTGTGCCTAAAAGTCTCTAATAAATAGGACAGAAACACTAAGTTCAGAAATTCCAAGTTTCGCAAGTCTCTAATAGAAAATTCGTATAAAATTCATTATGTTATGGATTTCAACAAACTTGGTCTTGTTGAAAATCTAGAAGACTCTACTTTGAAATAAAAATAATAACCAGAATAAATCAAGTATCAATCTGATCTGAAAAGTCTCAAATAAACAAGACAGTGACCAAGTTCTTCAGAAATTACAGTTTTGGAAGTCTATAATCACAAATTCGTGTAAAAATCATTACACAACGGAATTTAGCAAACTTAGTATTGTTGGAAAGCTGAAAGACACTACTTTGACATAAAAATTATATCCAAAAGAGGTCAGGTATAAATCAGATCTAAAAATTCTCAAATAAACAGGACAGTGACAAAGTTCTTCAGAGATTATAATTTTGGAAGTCTATACTCAAAAATTCACCCAGACTTCATTACTCAACGGAATCAGTTGATTCTTGGCTAATTTTAAAGAAGAGAAGTTAATATTGAATTTTAATAATATAAACAAATATAAGACTCAAAATAAATGGTTGATAATCTAACCATAAAATAGGACAGGAAACTGTTTCCAGAAATCCCAGAAATTGCTTCTAAATTTCGATTTTTTTTTTTGATACAAATTTCCTCCTCTCTTTGATATATGAGAAAGAGAAATTAGAAGTGAAAAGAGAAAGATGAATTCTAATCGAATTGAATCAACAAAAACTTATCAAAGAATTAAAATGTCCAAAATTCCCTTCTTTCAATTTGAACTCGACAAATACACAAGGCGCGTGTCATTTTGCGGCAATTCGAGTATAAACAACTCTACTAACGTTCGTGCATACTACGGGAAGGCTCACACAAAGAGAAATATAATTTCTCAGGTAAAAACCAAGTGTTTCTAAACCGAAACACAATGACAACTAGATTTCACGCTCCACATTGAGATATTTCTGGTCTTCCAATCCAAATGGATTTGGATCGCACCCTAATATTTTAAGAAAAAGATCGCGGGTATTACATGTAATGCGTATGAGTTAGAACTGGAGATACTATGGCTTGGTGATGGAATTGGTGGTGCTGGTGGTATTGAATAAGAGATGTTTGTATGAGTGGTATGTCAAGGGAGAAAGAATTCTTGGCTCCTGAAGTTGCAATTGAACTGGTAATGAAGATAAGCGTGGAGTTACAATAATAATTTGTTGAACTAGTGAAGATTTGACTGAATGAACAGAGTTGGTTGAATTGAAGTGAATGGTGGCTGTTGGATGATCCTTGATGAACTGTCTATCGCAAGAAAGGGTTTAGAGAGGGTAGTTGGTGGTGTTTGGTGTAGCATAAAAACAACATAGGTCATGCATGTCATGATTCGAGAGAGATGAAATGGTATTACAGTTATGATGCGGAATTCAAGTTGAATTAAACTACAATGGCAGAAGTGAGAGAAGTTGATTTTAGTTGAACTGATGTTGAAGAAGATGTTGCAAGGACAGTGTTGAAGACTCAAATTAAATAAGAGGATGACTGCAGTTGAGCTGAAAGTAGTTCATTAGTGAGGTGAAGCTAAGAATTAGATGGGAAGATTATATAATGTTGTTAGAAGTGAATAAGAGTAACCAAGATTAAGATATGAGTTTAGCAATTGGATGTAATCATAGTGATTGTGTTGTATTGATGTATTTAGTATGTAACAGAATCTTGGCATGTTCTGTGTTGCATAATGATTGTGCACTAGTGCGCTTTGGCCTAAGTGATGGCTCTGGACAGTGCAAAGGCTTTAGGCTTGAGCCTTGCAGTTCAGTCAGATGGCTGACTAATTCAGTGTGTTTGACTTAGTAAATATGACTGAGTTGAATCAGTGTTGACTCAGTTGACCGAGTTAACCTTTTACTATTTTATTTGAGGGAAATCACTCGTGTGCATATTATACTTGTTTTTCTAACTTTCTGATGTTGATGGTAATATTTTGAATCATGGTTTGTATGGGCACTCTGTATGAACGATGTTATTATCATTGATTAGGGTTGCTTTTGCATCGTCTTCTCCAATGATTTTGGCGAGGTTAGAGTGACACTTGCTTCATGATACATAAATTGTTGTATGATTAGTTTCTTCTTGTTTTATTCAATTTATTTTTTTTGGAACTGTGATGCATGTTAGTGATTACTTGAAAGTTATATGTTTCCATTGGGGACCCTTTTGGGATGATGTGCTCACTCATTCCCATTTCAGTTTCAGTTTTCCGAAGAGATGGTGTGCTTAAATACATCCGCTTCCGTAGTTTAAACCGATATCCGATTAAGAATGTTTTTGTATCTTTCATATATATGAATTCATGATGTTTGAAAAACAATACACATATATATATTAATGTCTTTTGGGAGTTTTCATCTATAAAGTATCAGAGTGCTTGGGAAATTAGTTTTGGTTTACTTTATATAATTATGTTCCTTAGGATCGATGATCTAGATGTTGTTATTTCAGGTTTAGGCTATAATCTTATTGGTTAAGTAGGTTTAAGATTTGGGGCGTGACAAGTCTTACCCAATGCAAAAGATGCATCAACAATTTCAGAAACTTTGTGATTAAACTCATCAAATGAATTTTCATCTGCCATACAAAGGTTTTCCCAATCAGAACATAGGTTTTG
The DNA here is from genome assembly GCA_023529315.1 of Papaver bracteatum. NCBI lineage: Eukaryota > Viridiplantae > Streptophyta > Magnoliopsida > Ranunculales > Papaveraceae > Papaver > Papaver bracteatum. The sequence continues at coordinate 2,271,789 of JAJJWX010001238.1, read as the reverse complement.
GAGCCTAGATTTTTTTTCACAAGTATTCCCTTAAAATACGGTTTCTAAGATATCCCAAGCATCTTTAGACCGAGTTCACATAGTCACATGGTGCTAAAGATCTGGGGTAATGGCATGGATGATTGCATTCAATCCGTCAGAATTGTTCTTTGCGACAAGAATCTCGATAGCATCATAATCAACAATATCCTTTGGAACAGTTGCAGTGCCTATTGTAAAAACCATAGGATTATATCCATTAACAACGTAATTCCGTGATTGAAAATCACGCGCTTGAAGAAAGGCACGCATCGTAATTTTCCACCATAAGTAATTCGAGCCATCGAAGACTGTTGGTACGCTTATTGAGATAACACTTCTGTCCATAGAGTCAGATCGCTACAAACACAGAATTATGAGGTCTTAAACATGTTTGCCTGCTATGGTACCAATTGAAAAAATGGGGGTCTAACAACCTCACCAAATATTTCGCTTAGCAATCTGTATGGACTAACTCCAATATACTTTCAAGAGAATCAACTAGACAATTAGACTTAATCTTAATAAAAGTATATCAAAGAGTTATATCTCAATTTCTCAATTCAATCCGCAATCAAACAAATAAGAATTTGCGAGCATGATTGAATAGAGAGAAATAACTTGAACGGTACCAAAGACCAATGTTCAATGATCAATCAACAACCAAAGGTTGGATTTATCAATTGATCGATTCAATGCACAACCTATGATATTTCAATTATATAACAAAATATAATGTAGAAAGAAATAACACATACACCAGAAGTTTTGTTAACGAGGAAACCGCAAATGCAGAAAAACCCCGGGACCTAGTCCATATTTGATGACCACATTATATTAAGCCGCTACAGACACTAGCCTACTACAAAGCTAACTTCGTTCTGGAATGTAGTTGAGCCCTAATCAATCTAACACTAATCAAGGTATAGTCGTGTTCCTTACGTCTCTGATCCCAGATGGATATTACGCACTTGATTCCCTTAACTGATCTCACCCACAACTAAGAGTTGCTACGATCCAAAGTCAAAGACTTGATAAACAAATTTGTATCACACAGAAAAGTCTATTGAATAGATAAATATGTCTCCCACATATATACCTATGAGTTATTGTTCCGTCTTTTGATAAATCAAAGTGAACAGGAATCAATTGATAACCCGGACTTATATTCTAAAAGAATAGCCTAAAATTATCAATCACTTCACAATAATCTTAATCGATTAACGAAACAAGATATTGTGGAATCACAAATGATGAGACAAAAATGTTTGTGACTACTTTTCTATCTTGCATATCGGAGATATAAATCTCAAGCTAATCTTACGATTATACTCAATCACGATACAAAACAGCAAGATCAGATCACACAACTACAGAGTAAATAGTTGGGTCTAGCTTCACAATCCCAATGAAGTCTTTAAGTCATTAACCTACAGGGTTTCGTGAAAAACCTAAGGTTAAAGGAGAATCGACTCTATCTTATATAACTAGTATCATACAGGAGGTGTGGGGATTAGGTTTCCTAGTTGCTAGAGTTCTACTTTATATAGATTTCAAATCAGGGTTTGCAATCTAAGTCACCTTGGTAACAAAGCATTCAATATTCACCGTTAGATGAAAGCATGATTAGATTCAAGCTCATATCTTTCAACCGTTAGTTCGAACTTAGCTTGTTATATACAAATGAAATGTAAGTTCATTTACGTTTGAGTAACCATACCTAAACATGTACATTTAGTCGGTTCAACAATAGTTAACCAATGGTTAGCCATATGAGCACTTTCATTCCAACCTTATTCATCTTTACCATAACTAGTTCAAATGACTCAAATGAACTAGTTAGAGAGTTGTTTAATTGCTTAGATCTCATAGAAGTGTACAAGACACAATCGAAGCAATTTCGATTTTGATTCACTCGAATCAATTATGAACATGATAGCCACAGTTTGCAAAGATTGTATTCTTTATTATATAAATGTTTTAGTTCATGAACAAACCGATTTTAGAAAGTATCCTCCTTAAGTATGCAAACGGGTACGCATACTTAAGTAACCGGATTGAGTTTTTTTTCACATCCAAACTCCAATAGAAATTCACGGATGTGAAACTTCCGCCAGTATGCATACGGGTACTCATACCTACCTGGATTTTTTAACAACCGCCATTACGCGTACGGGTACGCATACTTTGGGTTCTCGGTTTTGGACTTTTACACAAATGTGAGAACACACTATGTTTAAATCCAACCATGGTTACTTGTTATAAACTCTCATTTCAATCATTGAAACTTTCTTAGAGGATGTTAAAATAGTTGTTATTCACAAACTATTTTCACCAAAGAGATTTTCATGTTATTGAAATAATCAACATGACTTTCGTCACGAGTAAAGATGAAATTGGCTAAAGCGAAAGCTTACCAACACATATTTTGAGAAATAGATAAGTGAGATAGACTCGGCTCGAAATAACAAATGTGTATAATTGAAGTCTATATAGCAATAAGATTTTTGTATCAAATAGGAGATAAAGTAGATAGATTTTTGAGTGATATATAAGTTCAAGTCTCCACATACCTTTTTGTTGATGAAGTTCTACAAGTTCCCTTGAGTAGTTCTTCGTCTTCAATCGATGAACATAGTGGAGTCTAAAGCTCAACTAAACTTACTATCCTAATCCGAGACTTAGCTATAAGTAGACTAAAAATCAAGACTTATAGTTTTGGAAACTAAACTTGACAAATAAGCTTGAGATATCAACTCTTGCGAGTTCGACCGAGCAATGCTCTAACAAGTCTTATCCCCAAAACTCATTCTATCACTAGATACAGAAGTTCTCGACTACCAAATTCTATTCAAACGAACCACTAAGTCACTCAAGGTGTACTCCAATCGAACTCCTTAAGATTTGTGAATGTAGGTTGATCTTAGTAGTTAAACTCTTAGATTAAGGTCCACTTGTTGATGTTATCTTCACTCGCAATTGCTCCACAAAATCCCTCTGCAAGGTCTCGCAATTTCTACTTGTGTAGTGAGTTAATCGTTATTACTTATCTCATAACTTCTACTAGCGATATAACAATCAATAGATCAATCTAGTATGCATCCCAAATCAATCTAAGAATTACTCATAAACAATAGATATGGTAAATAAAAACGATGATGATAAAAAATCTCAATGGATTTTTATTAATAATAAATCTTCATGATTATAACATTGAATTTATCCTTAATCAACAAAGGATTTTGAAAAAACGGGGGTCTAACAACCTCACCCAATATTTCGATTAGCAATCTGTATGGACAACTCCAAGTTGTTTTTCTAGAGAATCAACTAGACTCAATCAATAAAAAATACTCAATGAGTTGTTATCTCAATCTCTCAATTTGATTTACTCAAGCAAATGTGATTCGCGAGTCTAATCAGAGAGAGATAATTTGGATGGTACCAAAGACCAATATCCAAGTGTCAATCAATTTAAATCAACAACCAATAAGTTAGGATATTCTAATTGATTGAACAACACACAACCTGTATTATTTCAATTATATAACAAAATATAATGTGGAAAAAAAATAACATAGACACTAGAATTTTGTTAACGAGGAAACCGCAAATGCATAAAAACCCCGGAATCTGGTCCAGATTAAACATACACAGTATTAAGCCGTTATAGACACTAGCCTACTCCAAATTAACTTCGGTATGGACTATAGTTGAACCCCAATCAATCTCACACTGATCCAAGGTACAGTTATGCTCTTACGCCTTTGATCCCAGTAGGATACTGCGCACTTGATTCCCTTAGTCGATCTCACCCACAACCAAGAGTTGCTACGACCCAAAGTCGAAGACTTTAGCAAACAAATCTGTCTCACACAGAAAGTCTACAGGTAATAGATAAATTCGTCTCCCACGAATAAACCTATGAGTTTTGTTCCGTCTTTTGATAAATCAAGGTGAACAGGAACCAATCAATAAAACCAGACTTATATTCCCGAAGAATAACTCAGTTTTATCAATCACCTCACAATAAACTTAATCGACGCAGCGAAAAAAGATATCGTGGAATCACAAACGATGAGACGAAGATGTTTGTGATTACTTTTATATCTTGCCTATCAGAGATAGAAATCTCAATCCAATTATTACAATTGTACTCATACGATAGAAACAGCAAGATCAGATCACACAACTACAAGAAAAGTAGTATCGGTCTGGCTTCACAATCCCAATGATTTAGAAGAAGAAACCAAAAGGTTAAAGGAGAATCGACTCTAGCTTAGCAAACTAGTATCACACAGAATGTGTGGGGATTAGGTTTCCCAGTTGCTAGAGTTCTCCCTTATATAGTCTTTCAAATCAGGGTTTGCAATCAAAGTTAGATTAGTAACAAAGCATTCAATATTCACTGTTAGATGAAAACCTGATTAGATACAAGCTAATATCTCTCAACCGTTAGATCGAAAACTTAGCTTTCCATACACACATGTACTTGACGATTTTGGGTTTGTGTAACCGTACCCAAACGTGTACAATAGTTGGTTCAATATTAGTCAACCAAATGGTTAGCCAAATGATAACTTTCATATCAACCATATTCTTCTTCACCATAACTAGTCCAAATGACTCAAATGAACTAGTTAGAGATTTGTTCAATTGCTATAAGATCTTATGCACTACACAAGATACAAAAAATGATGTGATTCACTCGAAATGAATCATGAACTATAAAGCCATGGTTTGCAATAGCATTCCTTAGATAATTTAGATAAGTTCACGAACATCGTTTTTAGACATAACCACTCAAATCGCGGACAGGGTTCACGGACTTAAGTAACCGGTTGGAGTTCACAAACTCTAGCAGAAATTCTCGGGTTCGAGAACTTCCGTCAGTTCGCGTACTGAAACCGAGCTACAACTCCATCAGAAATTCTCGGGTTCGAGAACTATGCACATTCACGGACTGAGTTCGCGGACTGGGTTGACTGCTCAAGTTCCGGTTTTCACTTGATCAACAAAGTTCGCAAACTTCGGTTCAAGTGCTAAGGACTTATACATATATTTGTTACCGCAATAATGTTTATATCCCCCAGTGGTTATATTGTCTAAACTCTCATTTCAATCATTGAAACATTCTTAGAGGACGTCATATAGTTGTTATTCACAAACTAGTTTTCGTCAGAGCAATTTCCAAAGTGATTAAAACATAACATGACTTTCGTCACTAGGCAAAGATGAACTTGGATAAATCGAAAGCTTTACCAACAGACATTTTGAGAAATAGATAAGCGAGATATACTCAGCTCAAAATGTCACATGTGTATATCTTTAGTCTATATAGTAAAATGACTTGTCTCAAGATAGGAGATAGAGTAGATAGACTTTTGAGTGATAGATAAGTTCAAGTCTCCACATACCTTTTAGTCGATGAAGATCCACTGGTTCCTTGAGTAGTCTTTCATCTTGTATGATGATTGCCATGGAGTTCTTGAGCTCAACTACACTTTCTATCCTAGTCCGAGACCTTAGATATAGTAGACTAGAAATCAAGACTTTATAGTTTTGATCACTAACATTGACAAACATGCTTGATATATCAAGCACACGAGTTCGACCGAGCAATGCTCTAACTATCTCCCCCTTTGTCAATTTTAGTGGCAAAATTATTAATACATATGGAATACAAAAAATATATAAATAAACTTTGTAACTCCTATTCCACATGTCTAATCTTCAACAATACTCGAAATCTTCGTCACTTCCAAGTAGTCCAATGATCCGAAAGGTTGTAAGAGTTTAGCATCATCGTTGTTGAAAATCCGTACCTATAACAATGAGAAAAGCATTGGTTCTGGATCATTGTTATACAGTGTCATAGTATTATTACACAGCGTCAAAGTCCAATTGCATCACAACTTCAACAACAATACTATGGTGATACTCTACTCCCCCTTAGTCAATACTCTATCTCACATGGAAACCACTCCCCCTTACATAATGATCCGAAAACCATATGTATTTGTAGTGTGAACTACATATTAATTCTCCCCCTTTTTGTCAATAAAATTGGCAAAGGTACAAGAACGGGATCCTAATAAAATTTCCGTAAGAGACATTTCATGACCAAAGGTAAATGTATATCGTCTTGTTTAGATGCAATCATAAATCCGAAGCTAAATGCATTCATCAAGGAGTTTATAAAGACGCAAGATAACCCCTCTAATATTCCACAGCCGCACTCCCCACAAAGATTTGGCAATTAAGCACAAGTTCAAAAGAACTTTCCCCCATAATATGTCATTCCCAAGGGAACAATAAGAGCGACCTTAATTTCAAAAGAAAAGAAGGATTTCTATAGACTCAACAAATTACATACAAGTATGAATTTGGAATCCAACAAGAAATATTAAATCAAATTAACCAAAGCGAACCAAGATTAATTTGACTAAATATGCTCAACACAAGTCAACTTATGGAGACTTAAAAAAATTAATTACATTGATCACAAGAAAACTTGCAAATAACCTAATTGTCATACTCAACCAAACTAAATACAAGAGTAATCAATTTAATTGGCCACACTCTACATAAGAATATCTATGCAACAATGACTAAGTTAATTATAAAAATAATCATCCTAATCAATTATGCTCAAAATGAGAAGAACTTACGGAGTGCTAACTAAATAACCATACTAGATGATTAATTTAGTTCATTTGGGCTCAACATAAGAGATTATGGAACCCCGACTAAGATTATCATAAGATATGACAACCTTAACCGTACATGTACTCAACATAAGAAAACTTATGGAATGCAAACTAAATAACCACACAAGTTGATTAATTTAGTTCTTAATGCTCAACATATAGCATCTCATGGAATAACCAACCATGCCAATAAGGAATCGACTTAGTTGTATCGTGCTCAACATAAGATACACAATGGAGCCTTCATGGTAATACATAAAAAATGGATCAATAAGGATCTATACCGTGGATAACACAAGGATTCATTCTATGTTTCTATCACCATTTGCACAATGACATACAATAGACATAATCCTTGAATCACAAAAGATTTTAACCTATCTTACATCAATAATTGACAATATAGGCTTAACTTTTGTGTTTGTCAAAATTCTATTCATTCTTTTATCAATATTGCATATCAACTCACGAACAACTTTACTTTTTACAAAGTATGGGACAATCAAGTTCACGGATGTAAACACACATATCCCATAACAATATTGCAATATATAAAATCATAAAGATTAATAATGCAAAAATCATCTTCCAAACAAGTTTAGAGTTTAAACCAATAAATCTAAAAACGTGAAGATGAAAACGTTGGACATAGCTATGTGTAATCACAATGATGGCTATTCCAAACTCTAGTAATCCTTCTCAAAAACAAGAATAAATTCTCATAAGAAGTTTCCTAGGCATCAAGACAAACTCGTAATGCACATATAAGATGATTTGTCCTTAGAGGGTAGAATCAATATTTTTCGCCCGGATTTATACCAATAATAGATACCAAAGGCATATAAAAAGATTTTCCAACAACATTCTTGTAAAATATACAAATTATCTTAGAATACTAGTACTCCAAGAATCCAAGTGCCCAAGTTCTAGAGAAGTGGAACACGTGCAATGAAACGGAGCAAAATACTCAAAAACAAGAGACAGAACAAATACCAATCTTAACTCATCCAAATTCAAGGTTTCTCATCTCTATTTTGAATATAATTCAAACAGGAAGAGAATTCAAAAAGAATGAGTTTATTCCGAGTTCGTACGAAGAAGTTACAGCCAAAACAGGTCGTATTAATATCGACGTCTACATGCAAGTCTGCGAACTTACGGGTTTGCACACGAATTTTCAAGTCCGCTGGTAGGCTAGGGGAAGATGCCTACAATTATAAACTACAAGTGCATAGTGTCGACAAGCAACACATGGAAAGCACAGGTCAATCCACAGAGACTTGGAGGGTGTAACGTTGAAGCTTATGGTCTTACTAAACTGATTCAAAGTGAGAGTAACAATAAGGGGGTTTTGTTTTCCGATACGGCTAGATGATTTTCAAGTGACATGAAATAGAAAACAAGAATGCAAATTAAAAAGCACTAGGGCAGTCGAATCCACCACCTAATCTTAGCTAAGTCAGTCCAATTTCAATAATGTTTTTGTCCCTGGTAATGAACACCGGACAAGATGCAAGTTTTCCGTTTATCCAGGGTCTCAATAGATGGCCTATTATCAACTAAGGCAACTAACTAACCCCTAGTATTAGCTGTCTTGTCACAGTACAACTAATCACATATCAATTTCATTACTTAGATGATTAAACCTATCCTAAGATGGATATTCTAATCGTAATTAGGGTATCTTTCCAAAGCACTAACTGTCTTCTCAGGGCACAATTAGTCTAAGGATCAATAACAGTCAATGAAGCATGAATTGCAACACATTCAACATAGAAGTAATCTAAGTACAATGGATACATGGCATACACTGTGAAAGTAAAATGCTGAAGTGTTCAGATTATATTTATCCTAAACATTATAGCACAACAAGAACAATATCAAAACATGAACCAAACTTAGTAGTAGATTATGGGTTTCATCTAAACCCTAAAAATGGAATTAGAATATATTGAAGATGATTAAAACACAAATTAAACTATAGCTTGGTGCACCGGCTAATCCGGGCATAAGTTTTAAAAACACTTCCTCTTCTCTATTTATACAAATATCTCTCAATTCTACTTCAATTCAAAGATTAGATGAAGACCCACTCACCAAAACAGCCTGAATTGGTTGTCCCCTCTGCTAATTCGGCTCTGCAACTCCATTAATTCGACGTTGGGAAACCCTAAATCCATCTGTCTCGAACTCAGCTTCTAGGGTTTTGGGAGAAGTTGTGATGGAGATAGATGGAGCTAGAGATATTGAAGGTGGTTGTGTTGTTGTTGGTGCTGGTGTTTTCGGGAGAAGAAAGAGATGCTGGCTCTGTGAAATGGTCGCGGAAGGGGGAAAGAAGGTACTGGTTCTGTCGAGAGAGAAAGAAGAAATGGAGAGGAGTGTTTGGTTGCTGCTCGAACCAGGGGAAGAAAAGTGTAGGATCATAATATCGCCACAGCAATACTCTTGTAAAATTTATAACGACATTTCTGTGAGCTCATCAACAACACACTGCAAATGTCACAAATTAATGAGTTAATAGACAACGACAACATAAAACATGAGAAAGTTGTGAAGATTTTGTGAATGTAGAATAATCTCGCAAGAATGAAGCGGAGCTCGCGAGAATGAAGCGCAGATCGCGAGAATGAAGCGGAGCTCGCGAGAATGAAGCGGGAGCTCGCTAGAATGAAGTGGGAGCTCGCTAGAACAAGGCGGGAGCTCGAGAGAATATGGATAAAGCTTGCGAGAGTGTGGAAAGGGATACTAAAATAGGGGAAGTGTGAGCTGTCATCCATTATGTAAACACCTATATAAAGAGGAGAGCAGGATAGATAAAGGGGGGGAGACAATTTTAGTAAGAAAGAGATAGATATTTTTAGAGAAAAAATGTATTTTTCTTTATCATCTTCTTCCACAAAACTAGATATAGAACTCCATTAATGGAGATTATCAATGTAAATCAAATGTAAATTTAAACAATCATAGTGAATAATCATGGATGTAGATCAAATTGATCGAACCATGTAAAAATCTATGTGTCTATTTACAATTTTTAGTATTTTAATCATCATTTTAATATCAAATGAGTTTAGATCAATAAATTATTATCAAGATATTACAAGGGGCGTGTTGTGGGAAATCCTGCAACTACATTTTGGCGCTAGAAATATGGACTGCTATTTGATAGATTGAAGAAGATTCAAAGAAATTAGCTACCGAGAGAGTTAGAATTCGTGGGATCTAGAAAAATTGAGAGGAAAAGTGGAAATTTCAATGGAGAAATTGTGTATTCAAGCAAACATCGACAACACAGTGAAACAAAATAACATAAAAAGATAAAGATGAAGATGCAAAGCTATGTCAAAAGGACGAATCTCTATATCAACAGAATTTACATCAGCTATGAGTATAAAAGGGACAAATCTCTTACCACTCTATTTTGTTTTATGCTTCAGATCTGGAATTTTGTGGAAACTTAATTTGATTATTAAATTTCGCTCTTAACAAATTTGCTTCGATTTTAAAATCTAAAACCAAAATAAACTTTCCTTTGGATTTACATTACCTGATATTTCCATTTGAAAAGAATCTCAAAAACTTTAAACGCCAAAAATATTTTCACAGAACTTGAAAACTATTCTTTTTCAAAAGTTTAATTTCAGTTGCAGATTTGCACTAGAGAGAACTTGTTTTACAAATCCCTTCTATGAATTTCAAAACTACTGAGTATCAAATTTTGATATTGAGATGGGAATTTAGATGATCAAAATTAGATTTTCTTCTTAGAGATTATCTCAATATTATACATATTGCTCAATAATTAATTGGTTGTTTGCAGTAAGAGTTTAAAAACCTCTCCCAGTATCGAGTAAGTAGCCGTGAAGGAAGGAATCACTTAACTTAATATGAAGAAGCTTCGCAGACTTAGAAAGAAAATGCAATTCATGAGAAAATCCAGCTAATGAGATGTGAAGCTTGCGAAGGCTTGAGAAAAATTCAAAAGGGAGGATTCTCATCTTCCTTATCTCCTATTACTTCTTACTTTAGTGATTATTTAAATAGTGCTAATCATTGGAAGTTCATAGAATTAAAGCAACCAAACTTGCATTTGTAGGAATTTTAATTAAAGTTAACTTTGCTGGAACCTCATCAGCAACACCGCTAAAGTTGCTTCGTGGCAGACATTTTATAAACAGAGAAATATTTTGTGAAAAAAGAAAGTTATGAAATACATGAATGAGAACAGCTCCAATGAAAACAGCAACAAGAAGATGCGAAGAAAAAAAAACAAGCTGACGATGAATGAAGAGAAGATTAATTTTGCGAAAAAGACTTGCGGTTATTCCAATGCTGATTATCAGTTGAAATCATTAATACTATATGATATGTTCCTTCTTCCGGTTCACAACTATCAATCTACTATTAGTCGAAAAGAACGAATTCAAGGCATAAAATGGAGAGTCTCACAGAGTTTGCGAATACAAAGACTTTAGCCAGTATATCAAATATTCACAGGAAGATAAAGAGAACAAGGAAATCACCAAGGTTGAGACATCGCACCAGGCAGGGAAATTCAAGGAAGAAGAGAAGGCTTACTTCTCAAAATAAATATTGGAGACTATGAGGAAAGGCAACAAATTAATTAGTGGATCCAGAAAAAAGTAAAAGGGAGTCTTCATAGTCTGTTAATAACTTGGGATATGAATCGTAGATGCATGAAACAAATGCTGGAAAACAAAGTCCAAGCAATCCAATGGATCACAGACAATGAAAACAACAACAAATAATCAAATAGTTTAAAAGCACCTACAAGTTCAATAAGAAGGAAGTCTTGCGAAGACATAGAGTCTCTCCTGCAAAGACAAAGCTCTCAAAGAAAGACTAATTAAAATAATCAGTGGAGTAATTTTTAATGTATTTTAGAGCTCTGCGAATCGGAACGACTCGGCGACAAAATCGGTGATAAATCGTCCATTCAACTTCGTGGATTTCTTGGTTTCTGAGCATAATTTTTCATTAATTCAGGTGAATTTCGAACTAATCAAATGATTGGTGTTGAATTAGATGATTTTTTCTTTATAGTATGTCTAAAAATTTAAACAGTAGTGGATCTGGTTTTTGATCTATATATTCAGAGTTTGGTTATTCAACAATGGATCCTGAAGATCCTCCTTCCATGTTTATACCTGATGAAATAATTGATGCAAGTTTAAATGAATGGAAGTTTAGTTTGATTGGGAGGCTTGATTTTGTTAAATTGAAAATGAATGTTGCAGCTACTTTATTAAAATAACAATGGAACCTTAAGGGATCTTTACAATTTATACCTTTGGGAAAATGTTTTTTTATCATCAAGTTAGATAATGAAGAAGATAAAAATCATATCTGGAAGGGGCTATGGATGGTGGAAGAACAAAATTTTAAACTAAGACCATGGGAACCTAATTTCAACCCTGAGTCACAGAAAACATCATCAGCCTTTCTATGGGTTACATTCCCTAGTTTAAGTATTGAATACTGGAAATAATCAGTTCTTCTACAGATGGGTAACAAAATAGGGAGAGTTGTTAAAGTAGATGAAATTACTCTAAAAAGAGAGATTGGGTATTATGCCAGTGTTTTGGTTGAAGTTGATGTTGCTAAGTCTATTCCAAGCAAAGTGGTTGTGGAAACCAAGTATGTGAAATTTGAACAAGCAATTCAGATATTGAAGAAACCTAAATTCTGTAATCATTGTTCAATAGTGGGTCATTTAACAACTGAATGTAGAATCAAAAGAGGTGAATCATCTGAAAAACAAAATAAAGTTATAATTTAGAAGCCAAAGAAAAAATGGAGAAATAAAGTTGGACACAATCAAATTGGTTTTGATATTTGCTTTCCCCAAGCTGAGGAATAAGTTGAACATATTATTGATCATATCCAAGATCATATATTAAGTGATATTGAGGAAGGTGATGCAGTAATTCAATCTCCTCAAGATAATTCAACTTCTGGAAGATTTCATATCTTGCAGTCACAATCTGAGGAGTTCAAAGGCTCTATCAATTCTCCTATAGAATTTCCAACTCTTTCAGTGGATAAAATAATCACAATGGTGTCAAGTGCTCCACCAATAAACAATGTGGTAAACATTCAACCTCCTATGAGTCATTCAGTTAATCAAAAACAAAATGAAGTCAATTCAAAAGAATATGAAATTTGTGTCCATGAGAAGTTTACTGATTCTTCTTCAATGCCATATAACAATTCTACTGCAACAACTTCAGGTTCTAAAAATGGTGAAGAGGTTACTCAAGAGAGACAAAAAGGTCCAAAAAAGCCAAATGTTACAACAAGGAATCAGGCAAATTTTAGTAAAAATGGTACAGGTAAGAGGAGTACCATATCTTCTCAACCACCTCCCAAATGAAAGTTATATACTGGAACATTAGGGGCCTGGGGAGAACAAAGGCCAGAGATAAGTTAAGAAATATAGTTAAACATTTTTGTCCTTCTTTAGTTATTTTAGCTGAACCAAAAGTTTGGTTTTCTTCAGATTTCATTAAAAAATTAAGACTTCAAGGTATGCACTACAATATCATTCATAATTCTTGTGATGGAAATAAAGGTAATATTTGGATTTTATGGAGTTCTTCAATAAATACACCAAAAATAGTTTCTAATACAAAGCAGGCAATAACTGTGGAAGTTGGAGATGCAATTATTACAGGAATTCATGCTGCTACTCTAACAGTAAACAGAAGAGAACTTTGGAAGGAACTAGAGAATATCAGTACACTAAATAAACCATGGCTTGTCATTGGAGATTTCAATACAATAATAAATGTTGAAGAAAAAAAGGGAGGGCTTTGTCCTTTGAAAATATCAATAAGAGAGTTCAATGATTGTTTGAATAATTGTGGTCTCATCTAAGCCCCAAAAACAGGTTTGGAATTCTCCTGGTGCAATAATAGAGCAGGGAAAAAAAGGATACTTTGCAATCTTGATAGAGCAGTTTTTACAGATAAATGGCTGGATTTATATCCTAGTTGGACTTACAAGGTGGGAGTGAGAAGAATTTTAGATCATTGGATACTTTATGGAGCAAATGCTAATATACCAAAACCTCAAAATGTTCCATTTAGAGCTTTAAAGGTTTGGAAATCTCATCCAGAATTCTTACAAAAGATACAAGCTTCTTGGAGTGCAATGATTAGAGGTAATCCAATTTTTATATTCTTGAGCAAACTAAAAAATATAAAGAAAGATATACAACTTTGGAATTGGAATTCATTTGGGGATGTTACAAAAAAATTGAAGCAAGCTGAAGAAAAAGTTTTGCAAGCTACATTGATGTCAGATCAAAATCCTGAAGATACATCTCTTTTGAATAAACTAGTTACAGCAAGAGGGGAGCAGGAAATTTTAGAGGAACAACAAAAAGAAATAAATCAACAAAAATCAAGAATTAAATGGCTCAAAGAGGGTGCTTCAAATTCCAAGTTTTTTCATATAAGCATGAAATTAAGACAAGTTCAGAATGCAATAGCAGAATTGGAAGATGAAAATGGTAATATAGCTACTGACCAACTGAAAATTGCAGACATTCTTATAAATCATTTTGAAGAGAAATTTAAATTTCAAGACGTCAGTTATAATCACGAATTTTTTCAAGACATTCCAACATTGGTGAGGGATGAAGAAATTTTTTTCTTAGAAGCTATCCCAACTGCAGAAGAAGTGAAAAAGGCAGTTTTTGACCTGGATCCTGATAGTGCTCCTGGTCCAGATGGATTTGCAGGATGGTTTTATAGATATGCTTGGGAAATAATAGGAAAGGATTTGTCAAATGCTATACAGTTTTGCTGGAAAGTTGGCTTCATTCCACAAGGTTTTAATGCAAATTTCTTATTACTGCTACCAAAAGTCAAGAATGCAAAAAGAGCTGGCCAGTTTAGACCAATTGGACTAATGAATTTCAGTTTCAAAGTGATTACAAAGATTATATCTTCAAGACTTGGAAGTTTAATTCAAAAAATAGTATCCCCTCAATAAGGTGCTTTTATAAAAGGTAGAAATATTCAAGAACAAATTTTGTTAGCTTCAGAATTGGTGAATGAACTGGACATAAAAAGAAGAGGTGGAAATCTGGGAATAAAATTGGATATATCTCAAGCTTATGATTCTCTCAGTTGGGAGTTCTTATTTCAAGTATTGAGGAGTTTTGGCTTTTCAGAAAAAGTAATATCTTGGCTTCATATTTTGTTGAAATCATCAAGAATCTCAGTGTTGGTGAATGGTGGAATAGTAGACTACTTTCAGGTAGGGAGGGGCCTTAGACAAGGTGCCCCATTGTCACCTCTCCTTTTTGTCATAGCTGAAGATTTATTGAGCAGAACAATATCAAGAAAGATTCAGACAGGACAAATTCAACCTATGATTTCAAGAAATGGTATACACCCATCCCATATTTTTTTGCAGATGACATATTCTTGTTCTGCAATGGTGATAGAAGAAATGTTAAAAAGTTAGCAATATTGCTTAAAGAGTATCAATCTGCTTCAGGGCAAGTTTTCAATCTAAATAAAAGCAAATGTTTCATTGGAGGGACTACTGAACTGAGGAAGCAACAAATAGCTAATGATTGCAGAATGCCACTGGCTACATTCCCAGAAAAATACCTTGGAGTTATGCTTACACCAGGTAGAATAAAATCTCAGCATGTTTGGAATTGTGTAGAACAAATACAAGCAAACTTAACAGGTTGGATGGGTAAGCTGCTATCAAGAAAAAAATTTAACCAAGAATGGTGAATGGGTTAGATACAAAAAATCTTCTATCCTTCCTGGTTTGAAATGGATCTCAGAAGATGTTAAGAATTCCACAAGATGGATAGTGGGGAATGGAGCAAATATCTCAGTCTGGAATGATACTTGGATCAAAGAAAAACCATTATGTAAACTATACCCAGAAAATGCATATCTTAATCAATTTCCTAACATGAAGGCAGGAAACTTAATATGTGAAGGAGAATGGGTTTTACATACTGAAGTATTAGAAATGATATCTATTAAGGAACTGCCAGTGATCAATATGGTGGAAGACAAAATAATTTGGTGTGGAACAATTACAGGAGAATTTTCTGTAGCTTCAGCTATGGAATTCATCAAGAGGAAGTACCCTAAAGTGAGCTGGTCAACTCAGGTATGGAGCCATTCAGTTCACCCTAGTATTTCAAGCAATATTTGGAAAATTATAAGAAATATTTTCCCAACAGATGAGAAAATGAAATCCAGGAAATTCCAATTAGCTTTAAGATGTTGCTTTTGCAAAAAATATGAGGAAACTCTAGAGCATATTCTATGGAAATGCAACTATAGTGAAATAATATGGAATTGGTTAGGAGGTATTTTCAACTTCAAAAACCCAAGATCTTTTGATGAAGTTTTCAACTCTGCAAAGCATAAGAGTCCTGCAGTTGGAGAAGTTTGGAGAACTGCTGCTTTTATAACTCTCAGAGAATTGTGGTTCCAAAGAAATAGAAGTGTTTATGAAGATGAGGTTTTTAATGAACTCAAAATTAAGAATAGAATATTATCATTCACTGCATATTGTGAAATAAGAATGAAGAAATGTATGTGAAATACAGCTTATGATCTGCAAATTCTGAAATTCTTTGGGATGAAATGCAGAAAAGTTAAGACATGTATGGTTCAAGAAATTTACTTCAAGTTACCACAGGGAGACCAACTTCTTCTTTGCTGTGATGGAGCTTCAAAAGGAAATCCAGGCAACTCAGGATATGGAATTCTAGCTAGAAATGATAAAGATGACTTGATAATAGCTATTGAAGGAGGTTTGGGTGTGGCAACAAAATTCTTTGCAGAAATTATGGTTGTTTTATGTGTAGGAGA
Organism: Papaver bracteatum; assembly: GCA_023529315.1. NCBI lineage: Eukaryota > Viridiplantae > Streptophyta > Magnoliopsida > Ranunculales > Papaveraceae > Papaver > Papaver bracteatum. Next base: position 2,255,183 of record JAJJWX010001238.1, on the reverse strand, counting down.
ATGGGCAGTAATTAATGGTTTCAGATCTTTACTATTCAGCTATGATTCAAAAGCAACTATTGCAGCATTCAAGAATGGGAAAGTTCTTTGGTTTGCAAAGTCAAGATGGGAGAGAATATGCAATTCAGTTAACAACTGGGAGTTCATTCATAACTACAGGGAATTAAATTTTTCTGCAAATGAACTAGCAAAATGGGGGGCAAATTTGCAGAGAGGTGATCAAAGAATTTATACTAGTAAACCTCTTTTCCTGGTAAATCTAAAAAATGAAAAACAAAAATAATATAGGAGAACTTAAGTTGTAACTTGTAAATTCCAATTGGGCTTGGTTTGGGAACTTTCTGTTTAATTTTTTGTAATCACTGATTATTTTGGTTATTAATAAAAATATTACTTAGCAAAAAAATAAATAATCAGTGGAGTGAAAGAAATGCATCAATAATCTACGAAAGAAAATTAGTAATCTACGAAGGAAAGGAACTAGTTAACTTTGATGAAGATAAATTCTTTCTCGCAAAGTTACCACAAATACAGCGAAGTAAAGGGAGGAGGTATTACGTAAAGTTTAAACTATGAGTGAAGAGGTACTTCATGAAATAAGAAATAATTAGGCTAAGAGACACTTCGTGAAAGTGAAGCAGAAGGAAGCAGTAGACAAGGAATGAGGAAGGTCAAAGAAGTTTACACCAACAAGGGTTCCAGTGAAGATCAATTTTATAACCACCAGCAAATCAAGGAAGACATACTACGTCAACATTTTGGCTAATACATGAGACCAAAATGCTGAAACTTACTTCGTCAAAAATTTTGGGGAACAGTTAGTTTAGTTATAAGGTTAATTTCGCAGACAAAACTCCCCTTCGCAGACGACATTTCTCAGACAACATTTCTTCCCGTAGACGTTTTCTTCACAAATATTTTCTTCGCAAACATTTCCTTCGCAGACATCTTCGCAAGGATACTCTTCCTGAGACTTACATCAACCGCAAATGATGAGTTTTCGCAGAAGAAAAAATTAGTCCCTAACTAAGAAGTTTAAATAAAAGAAAATAAAAACTTCGCAAAAATAGATCAATTCAAAAAAAAAAATCAGTTGGAGGCAATCATTTTTGCGAAGAAATGGAGTAAAGTTACAGCATTGCATTTTTATTTCGCACAGAGAAAGCAAATGTTCTATAATTTCACAGAAGCTATAAGAGAAGTTCTGCGAAGCTTACCAAACCAAGAAAAATAAAAGTCAGTACAGATGGTTCAGGGTGCACTCAATGAGTTTGAGGACGCAAGTTCGAAACCCACCAAGCATTTTTTTTTCACAGATTTTTGAACAGTAAAGGAACAAAATTATCAATAAAAAAAAAGCAGTTGCCTGTTTATTTTTGCTGCGGCATTTGTACACTTCAAGAGATATTTTCGCACAAGAATTTCTCCCAAGCCCACTAAAACTCACTCAACAGTAAACAAGCCATCAAATTCTTAAGTTTGCACAGAAGTTGAACAGTTGCGAATTTCTAGTACAATTAGTTGGTCAGAGGCATGAATTTGGTATTTCATTACTTCGCCAGATCTTTGATTATTTCGCAAAGAAAAGAGTTGATGATTATCTCGCAAAGAATGAAGAAAAGAATGATTATTTCGCAAAGAATAATTGAAAGAATTGACAGAAATGATAGAACAAATGAAAGAATAAAGAAACGCGAAAATTTCGCAGAGACATAAGAATGGGACGAACCTTTATGGCGTACACCCTAGTTCGCGAATAAAATTTCGCAAGAGGCAAATGTAAGACCTAAAGTGCATCATATAAGGGGGTATGTCTTTGCATGGCTCAGGGATAAGGTTATACCGTTGCTGGACCCTGAGTCATGGAGATGTTGGGGTTAAAGAAAACCTATCCAGGAGAGGTACCTTGGATTTCCAACTATATAAGGTTATACCCTGGTTGGACGACCGAGGGTCTCTCCTAAGGAGTGCAGAGTATGACCAAGGCGCTGAGGTACATGGTTGAGCCAAGGGTACCCGGGGCGTACGAAACTACCCTGGCCATTCTTAGCAAGTCTTGGCTATGATGCACTCGGCCCGAAGAAAACTCCACTTAGGGTGCAGTCTCATAACTATAAGCCATATAAGCATAAAGGATAAGAGGCTGCGAACACAACTGGTTGTTGTTAAGACCGGATGGGAGGAGCTAGTCTTGTATGGCCGATGTGCCCTCCTTGAAGGGGAAACCAGGGGGAAGATAAGGGCGGCACCCTCCATTAGGGAGCTGACAGTGTCAAAAAAACGGCAATGTCATGGGGCTTTACGTTCGCAAGAACATTTAGTCCTGTCATATTATCACGTGACAAATATTATAAAGAGGCAGAAAGCCAAGAGAAAAGATAAGGTGAGATCCATGGGTTTTTACATGAAAGTGTAAAGACGTCCTGCGATTTCATCGCAAGACGGCAATGTCATGGGGCTTTGTCTTCGCAAGAAAACTTAGGCATGTCATATTGTCGCAGAGAAATTGACAAAACAAGGATAAGGAAAGATCAATGGGTTTTTGCATATAAATATAAGAACGTCCTGCGATTTTGTCGCAAAAAGAAAAATTGGCAAAATAAGACCTTTAACTAGGAAGGCAAAATAATACCAATAGAATAATCTCAAACATTAATTATTTTCTTTTAAGAATGCAGGAAAGATTTGTTCATCGCAAGAGAGATAATGAGAAGCAAGTAATATTTAGAATCTCTCAGAAATACTATTCAGAATCTCTCAGAAGTATTATTCACAATTTTTCAGAAGTATTATTCAGAGTCTCTCAGGAGGACTATTCATAATTTCGCAACACTATTCGCAGTACTATTCATAGCACTATTTGCGGCACTATTTCAGGAGCACTATTCAGAATTTCGCAAAATGTGTCAGAATTTCGCAGAATGTGGTTATTTAGCTCTCAAGAAAACAAAACATGAGACAGAGGCAAGATAAGAATAAAGAAACAATTCGCTCATTTAACATTTTCTCAAGGATTCTACCTTCATAGATAAAGAACATAGAGAACTATGGATTACCAAGAAAACATTTTATGTTCTTTATCTTCTCGGCAAGAATCATTTCCAAAATGGACAAGAATTCTCACCAAAAATGAAGTAATAATTTCGCAAGAATAGAGGCAATACTTCTGACTTTCATTCATGGACGGATACTTCTTATATTTTGAGGATTGAGTACTTCTTATATTTCTTCAAGGATACTTCATAATTCGTATACTTCAAGAGTTGATACTTCTTATTTACTTCGCAAAGATATGGAACTTCACAATAGAATAGAGGCAAGTACGTACTTTTCAAGTCCAATATTCTTTCGCTCGTTCCGTCATCAGCAAAGATCAAAGACTACTACGACTACATATTTTCTTAAAGATTGCTTTTCAAACAATATTCAAGAAAAAAGAGGCAAGATGTAGGATCAGAATATCGCCACAAAAATACTCTTGTGAAATTTATAACGACTTTCTGCGAGCTCATCAACAACATACTGCAAATGTTGCAAATTAATGAGGTAATAGACAACGACATCATAAAACACGAGAAAGATGTGAAGATTTTGTGAATGTAGAGAAATCTCGCGAGAATGAAGCGGAGCTCGCGAGAATAAAGCGGAGCTCGCGAGAATGAAGTAGAGCTCGCTAGAATGAAGCGGGAGCTCGCTAGAACAATGCGGGAGCTCGAGAGAATATGGAGAAAGCTTGCGAGAGTGTGGAAAGGGATCCTAAAATAGGGGAAGTGTGAGCTGTCATCCATTATGTAAACACCTATATAAAGAGGAGAGCATGAGAGATAAAGGGGGGGAGACAATTTTAGTAAGAAAGAGAGAGATATTTTGCAGAGAGATATTTTTAGAGAAAAAATGTATTTTTCTTTATCATCTTCTTCCCCAAAACTAGATCTAGAACTCCATTAATGGAGATTATCAATGTAAATCAAATGTAAATTTAAACAATCATAGTGAAGAATCATGGATGTAGATCAAATTGATCGAACCATGTAAAAATCTGTGTGTCTATTTACAAATTTTAGTATTTTAATCATTATTTTAATATCAAATGGGTTTAGATCAAGAAATTATTATCAAGATATTACAAGGGGTGTGTTGTGGGAAATCCTACAACTACAAAAAGATAGCGACTCGAGTGTTGGGCGATACCATCAGATGTTGATGTATCAGGTGCGGAAAATGGGTTCGGGTCTTGGATCTGGAAGTGGGCTAAGGCCTTGGTTCTTTTGAGAATTCTTCTTCTAATCCCACCTTTTGGTTCAGCTATTGCAAGTGGCTTGCAGACGAGTTGCAAACGGATTGCACTTCCTTTTTGCGTGATATTTCTTTCGCACTGCTCACAGCTCTTCAGATTTCCTTCTACCTTTTGCCACCAAATCTCTGCTCCTTTTGCTTCTCAAAGCATCCAAGCTTTATTTAGTACCTAAAAACAAAAAATTAATTAGTACAAGTATTTATTCTTGAAAACAGAGAAAATACAGAATTTGGGATAATATCTGATTTTAAAGCGCAAAAGATGAGTTAATTGCCAATAAAAAGATGTAGAAATATGCACTATTTGGCACTCATCATCCGCGAACTTAAACTCCTTTTTAGAAGAATCCAATCATCTTACCGAACATAACCTGTGTGCCCCAATTCTCGTGCTTCCCTCACCGTATACATAGAAGGGCATTCCTTGGTGAGGATGCACTTAGTTGTGTTGGGGTGAACAATGTCTTGCTCACCACAAGTGACTTTTGGATTATCATGAAAGAGATCACTTTTAGAACCTTTCATATCCAAATCCATCTTTCCAAAGAATTTTTTTAAGTTCCAACATCATGGATACTGCCTTTTCCATAGTCATGGAATTTTCTGGGAGATCATTCGTTTTCACACTCAAAACATCATTGACTTTATTTGGAATCCACTTCTAAGTGCGTTTAGGAACAACCAGAACTTTCTTCCCATTACTCACTTCTAGATTTCTCGAGAGAGAATTAGATTGACTATTCTTTTGCAAGTTAGTCTTTCTCCAATTGGGAGCATCGGATCTTGTCTTCGTCTTTACGAAGTTATCCTTTTGATAACCATTACGATTGTGAAAAGACTTCGTATAACGTTTATAGGAAAATCTAGGTTGATCACAGTACTGATTCCTTTGCCTAAAGGTTGGACAGTTACAACCTGTAATGTTAAGGGGATTAGTCTTAACATATGATCTTGGTTTCACAATTTCTTGTGATGCCCAAACAAGAACATCACGAAATTTCTCATTCCTTATATGAAAGCGAAATCTCCTTTCTAGATGACCTTTATTTCCGAAATAATGGCAAACATAAGGAATGTTTTTACCTCGATATGTATGTGTTGGCTTTGGAGGTTGATATACATGCTCTTTCAAACTTTTACTGCTGGTGGAGGTATTTCACTTTTTCCATCAGTGGAAACCTTTTGTTGAGAATAATCACTAGCCTTGAAAATTTTTACCTCTTTGCTAATACTTGGAAAATCTATTCCCTTATATCCCAATCCTCGTGTACCACAATGATTTTTAATTGCTCTTAGCATAGTGGTTAATTTGCTTGAACTATTATTGAACTTTTTCAAGTCATCTTCCAACATCTTGATTTTATAAAGAGCAGCAGCTAAATCAGCCTCAAGGCGTTTTCTCGAGCGAGATAAGCGCTTTCTCTGTCATCAAAACTTGTTTGTTATTCTGCAAGTGTCTCTTCCAATAAGAAATATTTTTGATAAAAATTATCACATTCAGTTGAATTCATATGTAGGTTTTCCTCAGAATCCTTGAGGATCGATTCGCAACATAAACACCTGCGTAACATCTTCTCAATTTCTTGTTTTCTCGACAGAGAGGAGTCAGAAGAGGTGTGACATGAGAAGTTGTCATCTTCTTCTTTTCCAATGAATTCAAAACCTTAACATACTTTGAGACTTCCTCATCAACATCTCTATCAATATCTGAATCACCTTCATAATAAAGTTCATCCAATTGTTCTTCTAGGCGTATTTCCCAGACTTCAACAGGTTCTACATTAAGAGAATGTTTATATATTGATCTAGATGTGATAGTTCTCTCTGGTGAATCCAAGCTTTGAAAATCATCTGGTAATTTATGAACTGGTACGTTATTATAGATAGACTCGTCCATAAAGTCAGATAGCTACAAACAAAGACTTGTGAGGTCTTGAACGTGTTTTCCTGCTCTGATACCAATTGAAAAAGCGGGGGTCTAAAAACCTCACCCAATATTTCGATTAGCAATCTGTATGGACAACTCCGAGATGTTTTTCTAGAGAATCAACTAGACTCAATCAATAGAAAATACTCACAGAGTTATTATCTCAATCTATCAATTTGATTTACTCAAGCAAATGTGATTCGCGAGTCTAAGCAAAGAGAGATAACTTGGATGGTACCAAAGACCAATATCCAAGTGTCAATCAATTTAAATCAACAGCCAATAAGGTCGGATATTCTAATTGATTGAACAACATAACCTGTATTATTTCAATTATATAACAAAATAAATAACACAAACACCATAATTTTGTTAACGAGGAAACCGAAAATGCAGAAAAACCCCGGGACCTAGTCCAGATTAAACATACACTGTATTAAGCCGCTACAGACACTATCCTACTCCAAATTAACTTCGGTCTGGACTATAGTTAAACCCCAATCAATCTCATACTGATCCAAGGTACAATTGTGCTCCTACACCTCTGATCCCAGCAGGATACTGCGCACTTGATTCCCTTAGATGTTCTCACCCACAACCAAGAGTTTCTACGACCCAAATCCGAAGACTTTAGCAAACAAATCTGTCTCACAGAAAAGTCTACAAGATAGATAAATCCGTCTCCCACGAATAAACCTATGAGTTTTGTTCTGTCTTTTGATAAATCAAGGTGAACAGGAACCAATCAATAAAACCAAACTTATATTCCCGAAGAACAACTCATTTTTATCAATCACATCACAATAATCTTAATCGACGCAGAGAAAAAAGATATTGTGGAATCACAAACGATGAGACGAAGATGTTTGTGATTACTTTTATATCTTGCCTATCGAAGATAGAAATATCAAGCCAATTATTACAATTGTACTCGTACGATAGAAACAACAAGATCATATCACACAACTACAAGAAAAGTGGTATCGGTCTGGCTTCACAATCCCAATGAAGTCTTTAAGTCGTTAACCTGGTTTTAGAAGAATAAAACCAAAGGTTAAAGGTGAATCGACTCTAGCTAAGCAAACTAGTATCGCACAGAATGTGTGGGGATTAGGTTTCCCAGTTGCTAGAGTTCTCCCTTATATAGTCTTTCAAATCAGGGTTTCCAATCAATGTTAGCTTAATAATAAAGCATTCAATATTCACCGTTAGATGAAAACCTGATTAGATACAATCTAATATCTCTTAACCGTTAGATCGAAAACTTTTCCATACACACATGTACTTGAAGATTTTGGGTTTGTGTAATCGTTCCCAAACGTGTACAATTGTTGGTTCAATTTTAATCAACCAAATGGTTAGCCAAATGATAACTTTCATATCAACCATATTCTTCTTCACCATAACTAGCCCAAATGACCCAAATGAACTAGTTAGAGAGTTGTTCAATCTCTATGAGATCTTATGTACTATACAAGACACAATTGAAGCAAAAACGATGTGATTCACTCGAAACGATTAATGATCTATAAAGCCACGGTTTGCAATTTTAGTTACAGGAAATCCTACAATACATCCCTCACAAGAATTCATAACAATCAACACATTTCTTAAGATCAATAACGACACTTTTTATTATTTGAATCTATAAATTTTACAAGAAGGAAATGAAATCAAAAATAAAACACTGTTTTGGACTTTCTCTCTCCTCAAAACTTTCTCAACACTCCAAAAATTATCTCTCATTCCTTAAGCCTATTCAGCTCTTTATATAGTGCATTACATAATGGATGACAGCTATGTTGTCCCTAATTTTCGGATCTGGCTTGCGATATTCTCACAAGCATTCTAGTGTTAATTTCACAAATATTTTAAATTTCGCAGAATCATCATACTTTTCTCGTGTTTAAGCTGTCGTCACCTGTTACGTCATTTCTGTTAGTCAACCTGCGACGGCTTCGCAGTGTACTTTGATGCTGATTTCGCAGGAGTACTGCTGTTGCGATATTCTGATCCTACATCTTGCCTCTTCTCATGTCTTCTCTGCGAAGGAGATGATGTCACGAGAAATTGTACTTCAAAATGTCGCAACTGCTTATCTTTCCATGTATTTCTGTACTGACACGGTTATGTACTTTACACAAACTTTGTTACACGTATCTCTTCTTCCACCCATCTCTTGACGCGTCTTTTTCAACCACTGCTTCTTAACCGTTCACGTCTACTCTTAGCATTAATGTATTTATTTTCTCGAGAATTCTCCCCTCTATATATATTCTCCTTTTTTTTCTTCTCTTTTTACCTTCTTCTCAACTTCTTTGCAATTTTGTTGTTCCTCCGCAAATTCCGCTTCTGCTACTGCAAATTCTTATTCTTCTTTGTCTTTCGCTCTTCATTCCTTCATTCCCATACTCAGATATGCCTCCCAGTGGTCATAAAGCTAAGATTTCTCTTGGGGAAATTCAGAGAGTTCACACGGAGAAAGGTTTCACATTATCCACTATTCCTCATCAAGAAGCTACTTCCATTCTTTTCGCTAAATTATTTTCTGATTATCACTGTGATGATAAAGAAATCATAGTTTCGCTAGGTCAGATCCTCGCTGGCCTTCCTATCCCTCTTTATGATCCTAACCTTCCTTTGTTTTATGAAATTCTCTCCCACGCGAAGTTCTCGCGGGCAATATATCAATTAAGTGGGGATTGCATTCGCTTAATGCTTGAATTCGCCAATCGTGGTGCTGGCAAAGGGTCTCTTTATTCAAAAGATGTTAGGGATCCTGAATTTAAGGAATTAGAAATTCTTCCCGAAAAATATACCGCAAAGATCTTCTTTGATAATTATGAATTAATACCTATGAAGAATGACAAAACTCGCTGGGGTGTTCGCTTGAAGAGGAAGGAAAATATCGACGATGATAAAAAACTTATGCATGACATAGATTGGCATTCTGGCAAGAATAAAACTCCTCGCCAATCTAAAGATGAAAAATTGTGTGTTTTTCCACTGGTTCCGAGGGGTCCTTATATTTCTGGTCCAAACGTGCTTCATGCGAATCTCGCTGCTTACCAACCTTGGGTATTTAATTGGCCTGAGAAGGAGAAAGAGGTGTGTTTCTGTCGTTCAGTTTATTGCCCTCATTCTTCTCTATACTTATTAATCTTGCAAAAATTTCAGATTAATAAATTAAGAAGAAGCTACAAAAGAACTGGCAAGGCAAGCATCCTAGAAGCACTTTGCTCGGTCAAGGATGAAGTAAGAAATACTTTATTTCGTTATTTTTTAACAATATTGTTGCCTCTGTTTCTTGTCTTCATTCGTGTGTGTAGATTGGCATTGTGGTTGTTGAAAAAGGAGGATCTAAGGTTGTGAAGACCAAAGTCAAAGGCAAAAGTGCTCCTCGCAAGAAAAAATATGCTTCCCCACCTTCAAAGAAAAGAAAAGTCCGTTCTCCCTCTCCTTCAGACACTCATTCTGGCGAAAGTTCTGTTGATGATGATGCTGACGATTCTGTCGCAAAGGTAAGTTCTCCACCTGAATCTTCTATGGAACAATTATCTAGTATCTTCTTTGACTCCATGGAAGGTATTGGAGATGATGATCTCACCAACACATGTAAAGCTCTTGCGAACATTTGTGACGCGCCTTTATTGGATGGTGATCATTCTCTTCGCGGAGTTTCCAGATCAGTGACTCCCAGCCTTTTGAATTCACTTGGGACTCTAGTATGTCTTCATTTCTCTGTTCTTTCATGATTATGATTCAAAAGTTATAATCTATGTTAACATTTTTTTTGTAGGCTGGTAGGGCCTCTTTCGTTGTTGCCTCAGATTTGGAAAGAATGTGTGCTACTCTTGAGAAGAAGAGTCTTGAACTTCGCAAGAAAAATGAAAAATTGGTGGCTGATGTTGCTAGTCTTCGCGAAAAGAACAAAGTATTGGAAGTTGAGTTCTCCAGTCAGAAGCATAAGATTTTTGATCTTTAAAACGCGAACAATCAACTCTATGGTATAAAATTCTTCTTCTTTCTTTTTACTTCGGTTTCCCGTTGTTTTCTCTTATTTGATTTGTCATTTTCGCAGAAGTTTACGGTCTTTCCGATGAAGCTATTCTTCTTCACTCATTTCCCCATCATATGGATGATGACACCCTTCTTGATCATCTTAATAATTCTTTGAATAGTTTTTCAAATGACAAGATTAAATCCCTTTCTATAGATGAACTCAGATCCAAACTTCGCCTCCTAGAAATTGAACATAGATCCATCTTGGGTTTAGCCAATAGATTTAAACGTCTCTTTCATAATTCCAAAGAGGAAATCAATAGTTTAAGGGCCAAAAATAGTAATCACATAGATGAAAAAGATCGTATTGCTAATCAAGGTGCTCAAGCTTTAGCGAAATTCCAAAAACTCTTCTTGAAGTTCAAGTTGAACGAGATGAAGTTAACCGCAAAAATATTATAATTAGCGAGAGAGAGAGAGATTCAAGTTCGCTCATGTCTTTTAATAAATAGTGATGATGAATTTTCTTGGGCTGCGAAAGTTCTAGATGATGCCAGGAATAATCTAGGTGTAAATGTTAGTCTCCAAGTTGAGCAAACGTCCTTGATTAAGGATATGATATCTGACAGAGAAGGTTGTTAACTGTTCTTCCTTGTTAAATAGTTATCTCTCGTAAATTTCCACCAAGTCACTGATTCACTGTTGTATGTTTGTAGGGGCTGAAGAAAGGTTTTGTAGACGAATTGAAGAACTTGAAAATGAGAAAGCGAAACTCGCAAAGGATCTTGCTTCTCGCAATGATAAATGTTCTAAGATGAAGAGCCAATTGAAAATTATTGTTGCGAACTTTAAAACGATGCTACTCTTTTTCACAACCAGGCTATTAAAATGGTTTGTGATGACAATAGCATTTCGCATTCCACATATCCTTGTCTTTTAGATGAAGTCCCAAAGAACACTCCTGATTTGGTCATCTCTGTTAGTGATGCTAGTGAAGAAGAAGAATCTGATGAAGATGTAGAAGAAGAAGAGTCTGACGCTAGTGATGAAGGAGAAGAGTCTGACGAGGATGATGAAGAATCAACCAAGAAATATTTTTTGCTTCCTTCTTTGATTTTTTGTATTATCTGTATATTTGTCCTTTAATCTTCTATTCTTGTAATTTATCAGTGCGAATTTCTTAAATCTTCAATACAAGTTCTATTTCTTTTGTTTCTTCCTGCATGTGTTAGAAAAACGATTCTTTTTCGCAATATGATTAATCAATATATAATTTATTTTTCACCTTGTGCGTAAATCTATCATATGGAGACAAATAACATATTCTCATTTTATGCATTCCCATACTTGCCTCTGTTATTTGTGTTCAAATGAGAGATTAAGCAAGTTACATTTGTACAGTAAGATTCTTGCGAAATCTTTCAGTATATGCATTCCCGAATCTCGCAGTTATTTCTGCATAATCTCGCAATCACATATTTTAGAATTGCAATTTTTCTTGTATTCTGATGTGGTCTTATTTTGCCTTCCTAAGTAAAGGTCTTATTTTGCCACCTCTTGTCATTGCGACAAAATCGTAGGACGTATTTTCATTTTCATGCGAAAACCCCTTGATCTTGTCTTAAATTTTTTCTCTTGTCATTTTTGTTGCGACAATATGACATGCCTAAATATTCTTGTGAAGGTAAAGCCCCATGATATTGCCGTCTTGCGACGAAATCGCATGACGTCCTTACATTTTCATGTACTGACCCATTGATCTCGTCTTATCTTTCTCTTTGGTATTATTGCCTCTTCAGGATTGCCGCACAAATATGACAAGCCTTAATACTTTGTGAGTAAAAAGCCTCATGACATTTGTGTCTTTAGACACTTATCAGCTCCGTAATGGAGGGTGCCGCCCTTATCTTCCCCATGGTTGCCCCTTCAAGGAGGCGTACCTCTACCATACAAGGTTGGCTCCTCCCATCCGGTCTTAACAACCACCAGTTATTTTCGCAGCCTCTTATCCTTTTGCCTATATGGCTTATGGTTACAAGACTGCACCCTAAGTGAGGTTTTCTTCAGGCTGAGTGCATCATAGTCAAGACTTGCCAAGAATGGCCAGGTACGCTTTTTTTTTTTTTTTTTTTGTTAAGTCAATTTTTTTATTAAATAGCCAAAGATACAGCACAGTTTGTTAAAGAAAACAAACTAATCAAAACGGTAATAGATTACATTTGGTACTTCAATAGTAGTAATGAAATCAGGTTTGTTAACATAACTTGAAACTTCCCCATCTTCCAAAGAACAACCCCTTTTATCCATGTTATCAGCCAAGAAGTTTGCTTCCCTATACGTATGAACAAAACGGATCGAATTATACCTTGCCTTAACAGCCACCCATCTCGAGCACAGGAACCAAGGTACTACCAAGTTATTAATCAATTAAACCAAAACATCACCCATGGAGTCAGTGCGAATACAAATACCAGCTACCCCAAACTTAGTAGCCCATTCTAAACCCACAATAATACAGAGAATTTCATCTAAGAAATTTGTTTTAACACCAAACCCAACACTCATAGCACCCACCACATTTGCATTGGCATCCCGAAAAACAACACCCCCACCCGCTCTTCCCGGATTTCCCCTCGGTGCACCATCACATCACAGCATTATCTCATGAAACCTCGGAGGATCCCAGAAAAAATACTTTGGATCAGAAACCTTCACATTCCTATGTCTCACTCCAAAGTAATTAAGAATCCTTAAATCATCTTGACTTTTGAACATGTACCCCTTTAACCTGCTTGAGTAGTCATGCATCTGATTGGTAACTTTGTATTTGAAAATATTCCAGTTTACCTTTTTATTATTATAGATGAAACCATTTCGAGTCATCCAAAGCTCAGAGCGAATAATCAAGATAGCAAGCAACCACAATTCCTTAAACATGCAGCTCTTCCCCTTAGCCATCTTGTAAGCAATAGTTAGGTTTTGGTGTGGCGAAATACCAAAGACTTCAGAAATCCATAACCATGACTTTGTAGCAAAATCACAAGACCACATAATGTGGTCCAAGGACTCCTCTTCACTATTACACAAGCAACACTTATTTATAACTTGATATTTAAATCTGCTACGAACCTTATCTAAGGTTGCACAGGCTCCATGAATTATCTTCCAGTCCCTTGCCGCAATAGAAGGATGAACTGAAGGCCTCCACATCAAATTAGCACCTTCCATATTGGGGTATCTTCTACGGATCAGATTTTTTTCCGAATTAACTGAAAAGAAACCCTTGTAGTCTGACTTCCAAACCCTTGAATCATCCCCACCCATAGGAACAGGCAAGTTGTGAATGTCCACACCAGCTGCCAATAAGTTTTGCTTCACTAAATCTGGGAGATTCCAGACCCCATTTAGAATGCAATTTGATACTAAAAGATTTATGTCCAAATTTTCATGAACAATAACATTTGTGATGCAAGTTTCTCCACACCACGAGTCAAAGTAGAGAGAAGTCGTTCTACCATCTCCAATCAGCATCTTAGTATTGATATTAACTTCATTATAAACCCATTTGAAACCCGGGAGGATAGAAGATTTCATATAACCTACCAAATGGCCAGGTACACTCCAGAAACCCCAGGCACTCTTGGCTCAACCGTGTACCTCGGCGCCTTGACCATATTCTGCACCCCTTAGAAGAGACCCTCAGTCGTCCAACCTAAATCATAAGTCTAGGTTGAACATCCAAGGTATCTCTCCTGGATGGGGTTTTATTGACCCTACATCTCCATGACTCAGGTTCCAGTAGCGGTGTAACCTTTTCGCTGATCCATGCAACAGGTACCCCCTTCTATGACGCACTTTAGGTCTTACATTTGCCTCTTGCGAAATTTTGATTTTGCGAACTAGGGTGCACGCCATAGTAGGTTCGCCCATTCTGATTGTTCTGATTATTCTGTTTTTGCATTTCAGCTCTTATTGTAATTTCTCAATTCTTGTCTTTGTCATTCCATTAAATATATTTTTTGAATTTTTTTGTAACAAATCAGTCATACATTTTTCTTTCTTTTCTCAATTTTATTCTGATATCAAATTTTAAATTTCTTACCTTTGCTTCTTTCTACCTCTGCATTATTGATATTTTCTGCGGCTTTCTTGCTTTCTACGAACGTTTCGTCACTTCCTATTTTCAGCAACATTTTTTCTTTTCTCTTCTCTACTGCATCGACCATCAATTTTTCACTTCTCTGCTTTTCTTTGACGTTACGTTTCTAATTTTCTTTCTCCGTAGTTCGTTCTTAGCATGACTCAACATCAATTTCATAACACTTCTTTCCTTAAACCCAATCTCCTTTTATAATACCAACTCCACTCGGATGAGGGAACTTGATGCACTGATGAAATGTCGATGCTACACCTATAATCCCATGTAGCCAAGGTCTGCCAATTAAGGAATTGTATGGTGACTCCACGTCGACAACACTGAACATAATTTCAGAAGATATTCCTTTCAATGGAATTCACATAGTGACTTGACCTTTAGGTTTATTATCAGTTCCGTTAAAACCATAGATTTTGTAAGTTGAAGGTATCAAATCTTCATCTTTTCCACCCATAGTTTTATAAGCATGATAGAACAGGATATCCACGGAACTTCCAGTATCAATTAAAACTCTGTTGATTGCCCATGAGTCCTCAGCTTCATCATCCTCATCATCACTTGGTTTTGGATTAATCTCTAATCTCACCACCAATGGGTTTTCATGCATTTCTCCACCTTCAGGTACTTCTTCTGCAGTGAAGGAAATAGTCTGCTTTTGCCAGTCTTTTAGCGGAGAGACTTTCACAATGTTCGTTATTTCTCTCCCATCGGCATCTCTTGCGAAAACTCTGCTCATAACATTATCGTGAAAGTCTTCAATCATTTTGTATGAATGTACAATAGAGTGACAAAATAGATTCATCGCCTTTGCTCCAACTTCTATTACAAATGTTTCTCCTCCATTTGTTGTATTAACTCTGCGAATTTCTGGTGGAGGTGGTAACGGTTGAGATTGAGGTTGTCCCATGAGAAAATGATTTAATTTTTCCTGATCTATCATTCTGAGAATGATTCTCTTTATATTTCTGCAGTAATTTGTTGAATGTCCATGAAAATGATGGTAAGAACAAAATTCTTGACTTCGTTGATTTGGAGGTGGCTCTTTTCCCATATTCCAGGGTCCTGGTATATTCTCCATCAATATTATAGCTTCCCATATTTTTCTACACTAGCACTCAGAGGTGGCATCTTGATCTCTTCCCATATCATCTTATGATTTCCTTGGCCTCTGTGATAATTTTTCCTTTGACCTCCATATGTTTCTTGTGGCTGATCAAGTCTTGGAATCTTATTATTCCACCTCGGCTATAAAAGTTTCTTTCTCTTTCAAATTCTTCTTGATCACGACTCCCCATAGCTATTATCTTTTGATGACTATTCTCCATCATCTTTTCTTGTTGTGCCTGCGAAGTTCTCATCACTGTATTTATCAACTTGTGTAACAAGCTTGCATTCGCTGCCTTTGAACTTGTGTTCGCAACTAGGTATGATTCCATCTCATTTTGTTTTTCCTCAAAAGCAATATATTCTTCCTAAAGCTCTCGCAATTCAGTCATTGTGATCGTGTTCTTGACTTTGAAAATTTGAATATACAGCAAGTTGGTTGCGAACATTGCATTAATAAATGATAAAATGAGATATCTCTCATCCACACGAACAGCCATATCACTACACATTTTCTTCCACACCGTGGTTAAATGCTTCAAACTTTCGCCAACCCTTTGTTTTAACCCAAATACATCTTCAATACCAGGTCGCGAGGAATTGTTACTTATATAAGCCCCTAAGAATGTAGTCTGCAAATGGTTGAAAGATGTTATAGTATTGTTTGGTAATCCTTCAAACCACTTTAAGGCCACTCCCGTTAGACTTGAAGAAAAATATTTGCACAATATAGCATCATGATTTTCCCACTGTAGCATACATCTCGCATAAGCTTTAATGTGTTGAATTGCACAAGTTGTCCCATCAAAGATGCTAGTTAACGCAGGAAGATTTCACTTTGGGGTATTCCTCCTAACTGTACTTCTTGTATGAATGGAGTTTTCGCAGCTTCTTCTATAGCTTCATCCAATTGTCTTCTGCCTCCTTATTTTCTGTTATTTAGCATTCCTCTCATCTCCGCTAGTTCTTTTAAGATTTGATCATTTATTCCAGGATTTTGGTCCATTGGTCTCTTTAATTCTGCTTCTCTTCTTCTACGTTCATGTCTGTGTTGTCTTGCGAAATTTTGATTTTCTTCTTCATTATTTTCTTCTTGTCTTTCCCTACGATCTCATCTTTCACCTCCTTCATGAATTCGCACATGATTGTACCTCTCATTTTCTCCTCTGCGATTTTGGTCATTCCTTATCAATTCTCTTTGTTGCCTTTCAGCTTTCCTTTATATTCTATCATATTCCTCATTGATATTACCATTATTGTGATTTTTTCATGCCTTCTTTCTCGATTATCATGATTGTTCTGGCGTATTACCTCTTGGAGCTCTTGTTCCTCCACTTCTGATGTTAGCCTTTCTCTTTCACCAGCCAAACGTGCTTGTTCGGCGTAATGCCTCTCAATTTCATCTTCAATTCCTAGTTGGTTTCTTTGAATTTCTTTTCCATGTAACATCCTCCTTCCTTCTTCCTGATATTCTTCGTCATTTTGATTATTTCGTTCTTGACGTAATCCATTCCCCCAATTTTTTTCATTTTGTCTGGTATGTTGAATTTCGCCATGTGGAATGTAACGATCTTCAATTATTTCTCTGCTCTCGCAACGTTCTTCACTTGGATTTTGTATTTCCCCTCGATTTCCTTATCCAATATTTGTCATAGGAGAATTTCGTCTTACTTGACTTCTAATTGATCTTGAACTTAATCTTGTAGTGCTTCTTGACCTCCTATTCTGTAATCTCATGTTTCCCATTCTCAGCTCATGGTTTTTCCTTATCAAATTTGCACGTTCTTCTGCTTCTAACCTCCTATCTTCGTGTATTATTTGTCTCAATGCCTATAATGCTTCAATTCTTTCATCTCCATGAATTATTCCTCCAACTGCTTTCTGGTCTCTCTCTTCTTATCTACCATTTCTTAATTGTTGCTCTTCTTCCACTTCTTCTGTTGAATCTGATTACCAAGTGTGTACACTCACTCTATCATAATCCACAGTTCTATTTTGTATTGGCATACACTGAGTTGGTTGTTGAACCCGATTTTCTTCATTGTTTCTTGCGTTCATTCTAGATGATTCCCCAATTTCATTTCTCCCTTCACCAGCAAGCCTATTACTCCTTCTAACAGTTGTTGGTTGTCTTGAAGCACTTTTTCTTCTAGTCATCATTTCAATCTTAATGAATTATTGAAAATTATATGAAATTCTTCACCAATTACTCCAAATTCCTTCAAATCACAATTCAATCAGAATTCCTTCAACCAGTCCCTTTTTCCAGCGCCATTATGTAATTGCAGGAAATCCTACAATATATCCCTCACAAGAATTCATAACAATCAACACATTTCTTAAGATCAATAACGACACTTTTTATTAATTGAATCTAGAAATTTTACAAGAAGGAAATGAAATCAAAAATACAACACTGTTTTGGACTTTCTCTCTCCTCAAAACTTTCTCAACACTCCAAAAATCACCTCTCCTTCCTTAAGCCTATTCAGCTCTTTATATAGTGTATTACATAATGGATGACAACTATGTTGTCCCTTATTTTCGGATCTGGCTTGCAATATTCTTGCAAGTATTCTAGTGTTAATTTCGCAAATATTCTAAGTTTCGCAGGATCATCATACTTTTCTCGTGTTTAAGCTGTCGCCACCTTTTACGTCATTTCTGTTAGTAAACCTGCGACGGCTTCGCAGTCTACTTTGATGATGATTTCGCAGGAGTACTGCTGTTGCGATATTATGATCATACAACAAGAACATTCCTTAGATAAGTTCACGAACATCGTTTTTAGAAATAACCACTCAAGTTCGCGGACTGGATTCGCGGACTTAAGTAACCGGTTGGAGTTCACAAACTCCAGCAGAAATTCTCGGGTTCGAGAACTACGCATGTTCGCAGACTGAGTTCGCGGACTGGGTTGACTGCTCAAGTTCCGGTTTTCACTTGATCAACAAAGTTTGCAAACTTCGGTTCAAGTGCTAAGGACTTATACATATATGTGTTACCACAACAATGTTTATATCCCCCAGTGGTTATATTGCCTAAACTCTCATTTTAATCATTGAAACATTCTTAGAGGACGTCATATAGTTGTTATTCACAAACTAGTTTTCATCAGAGCAATTTCCAAAGTGATTGAAACATATATAACATGACTTTCGTCACTAGGAAAAGATGAACTTGGCTAAAGCGAAAGCTTTACCAACACACATTTTGAGAAATAGATAAGCGAGATATACTCAGCTCGAAATGTCACATGTGTATATCTTTAGTCTATATAGTAAAACGACTTGTCTCAAGATAGGAGATAGAGTAGATAGACTTTTGAGTGATAGATAAGTTCAAGTCTCCACAAACCTTTTAGTCGATGAAGATCCACTGGTTCCTTGAGTAGTCTTTCGTCTTGTATGATGATTTCCATGGAGTTCTTGAGCTCAACTACACTTTATATCCTAGTCAGAGACCTTAGCTATAGTAGACTAGAAATCAAGACTTTATAGTTTTGATCACTAACATTGACAAACATGCTTGATATAGCAACGCATGCGAGTTCGGCCGAGCAATGCTCTAACAAATTTAGATACTCATATTACATAGAAGATGAAGAAGATAAATAATGGTGGTTTCACCCTAAAGGTGTAAACCCTAAGTTTAAGATGTAGAATAAACCCTAAATTGTGATTGATTGAATGAATTTATTTGCAAGGCCTAATACCTATTTATATAGGTTTACAATGCTTGGCCTCTAAGCACCTAAGTCTGTTAAGGAACCCGTCCCTAAAGTATGAAAGAAAGACCTAAAAGATAGTTCGTGAACTTTGGCCTTCATGGTACACGTACCAGGTATGTGTACTTCCTTTAAAAAGTGTCCATGAACTTTTTAGTATGTGTACCAGGTATGAATACCCCTCCAGTTCACGAAATTTAGAGTTACGATGGTACACGTACCCAGTATGTGTACCATCCTATCTTCGGTATTCGATAAACTTGTTTTCCCATAACTTATTCTTCTGAACTGGGAATGGCCTCATTCTTTTTTCATACTCTTTGTAATTGAATTATCTTCAATATGGTGATGAGAAATCTTGTGTTTGAATCAATTAAATTGGTCTTTGGCCCTTCTCTTGATTTTGAGCATTTTGCTCATTTTCGTCGCACTTCTTCCACTTCTCTTCAACTTGGGAACTTGGATACTTGCAATATTTATCTTCTTAGTTCTTTTTAGCACTTTGTATCTCCTTTTTGGATCATTCACCTAATAGAGACAAATAAAAGAAAACAAGAGTAATAACAAGAAGACATGCGCAATAATATAGCTAAAAAATAACTATGGAATGGACACTAAAATCATATGAATTATGTACTTATCGATTACGATTAAACTCTTAAGTGTTTAAATGAATATCAAATTGCCTTTAGTTCTTTGGATAACTTTCCAAACCGAACGGTCATTATACACGGTTCAGTTAACCGAACCTAAGTGCATATTCTTCTGTTGTATTTTTTGAGAATAAAGTTTGCTTGATTCTCAAGTTATATTAGTGAAAAAGCGGGGGTCTAAAAACACCACCCAATATTTCGATTAGCAATTTGTATGGACAACTCTGAGTTATTTTCTAGAGAATCAACTAGACAGATAGACTCAATCAATAGAAAATACTCAAGGAGTTATTATCTCAATCTCTCAATTTGATTTACTCAAGAAAATATGATTCGCGAGTCTAATCAAAGAGAGATAACTTGGATGGTACCAAAGACTAATATCCAAGTGTCAATCAATTTAAATCAACAACCAAAATGGTCGGATATTCTAATTGATTGAAAAACACACAACCTGTATTATTTCAATTATATAAAAATATAATGCGGAAAAGAAATAACACAGACACCAGAAATTTTGTTAACGAGGAAACCGCAAATGCAAAAAAACCCCGGGACCTAGTCCAGATTAAACATACACTGTATTAAGCCGCTACAGACACTAGCCTACTCCAAATTAACTTCGGTCTGGACTGTAGTTGAACCCCAACCAATCTCACACTGATCCAAGGTACAGTTATGCACCTACGCCTCTGATCCCAGCAGGATACTGCGCACTTGATTCCTTTAGTTAATCTCACCCACAACCAAGAGTTGCTACGACCCAAAGTCAAAGACTTTAGCAAACAAATATGTCTCACACAGAAAAGTCTACAGGTAATAGATAAATTCGTATCCCACGAATAAACCTATGAGTTTTGTTCCGTCTTTTGATAAATCAAGGTGAACAGGAAACAATCGATAAAACCAGACTCATGTTCCCGAAGAACATCTCAGTTTCATCAATCACCTCACAATAAACTTAATCGACGCAGCGAAGAAGATTATTGAGGAATCACAAACAACGAGACAAAGATGTTTGTGACTACTTTTATCTTGCCTATCGGAGATAGAGATCTCAAGCCAATTATTACAATTGTACTTATACAATAGAAATAGCATAATCAGATCACACAAATACAAGATAAGTAGTATCGGTCTGGCTTCACAATCTCAATGAAGTCTTTAAGTCGTTAACCCGAATTTAGAGAGAAAACTTGGAGATCGAGTCTAGCTTAGAGAAAACTAGTATCACACAAGAAAAGTGTGTGGGGATTAGTGTTTCTAATAGCTAGAGTTCCCATTATATAGTCTTTCAAATCAGGGTTTGCAATCAATGTTAGCTTGCTAACAAAGCATTCAATATTCATCGCTAGATGAAAACCTGATTGGATACAAGCTAATATCTCTCAACCGTTAGATCGAAAACTTAGCTTGCCATACACTCATGTACTTGACGTTTTTGGATTTGTGTAACCGTACCCCAAACGTGTACAATGGTTGGTTCAATATTAGTCAACCAAATGGTTAGCAAAATGATAAATTTCATATCAACCATATTCTTCTTCACCATAACTAGTCCAAATGATTCAAATGAACTAGTTAGAGAGTTGTTCAATTTCTATGAGATCTCAAGTACTACATGAGATACAATTGAATCAAAAACGATGTGATTCACTCGAATCATTAATCATGAACTATAAAGTCATGGTTTACAAAGCATCCCTTAGTAATTTAAGAATAAGTTCATGAACATCGTATTCAGACATAACCTCTTGAGTTCGCGGATTGAGTTCGCGAAATCAAGCTAACCAGTTGAAGTTAATAAACTCCAGCAGAATTTCTCGGGATGAGAACTTCCGTCAGTTCGCGGACTGCACCTGAGCTTCAACTTTAGCAGATATTCTCGGGTTTGAGAACTTACGCCAGTTCGCGGACTGGGTTCGCAGACTGAGTTCGCGGACTGAGTTGTTGCTCACGTTCCGGTTCCACTTGATCCACAAAGTTCGCAAACTTCAGTTCAAGTGTTAAGGACTTATACATATATGTGTTGCCACAACAATGTTTATATCCCCCAATGTTTATATAGTCTAAACTCCCATTTCAATCATTAAAACATTCTCAGAGGACATCATATAGCTGTTTTCACAAACTAGTTTTTGTCAGAGCAATTTCCAAAGTGATTTAAACATAACATGACTTTCGTCACTAGGAAAAGATGAACTTAGCAAAAGCGAAAGCTTTACCAACACATATTTTGAGAAATAGATAAGCGAGATATACTCATAACATGACTTTAATCTATATAGTAAAACGACTTTTGTCTCAAGATAGGAGATAGAGTAGATAGACTTTTGAGTGATAGATAAGTTCAAGTCTCCACATATCTTTTAGTCGATGAAGATCCACTGGTTCCTTGAGTAGTCCTTTGTCTTGTATGATGATCTCCATGGAGTTCTTGACCTGAACTACACTTTTTATCCTAGTCTGAGACCTTAGCTATAGTAGACTAGAAATCAAGACTATATAGTTTTGATCACTAAGATTGACAAACATGCTTGAGATAGCAACGCAGGCGAGTTTGACCGAGCAGTGCTCTAACAATTAGGTTGAACTCTAAGAAATCCTTGGTCTTGGAAAACCCATAAATGGAGATGACCTTTTAACTGGGAAAATCAATCCCTAATACTTTGTCTATTACTTGATTTTAGAGTCGTCCTCTATTGACCTAAGTTTTTTTTTGAGAAACATAATTAGGTATACGACTAAAAGACTATGCTTTGGGGATTTGTGAAGCCAGGTCCGACTATCTTTACCTTGAAGATAGTTCGTGTATCTTGGTCTTGATTTTCTGTTATCGAGGTTCTCTTAATCTCTTTCATGCAAGATAGATATAAATCGCAAAGTTCTCTTCGGCTCAGACTTTGTGATTCCTCAAGATAGATATCTGAAAACTGATATTAGTTGATCTTTTGAAGATTTTTCTTGAGTGGTTAAAAAACTAGGATTCCCTTAAGGAGTCATAAGTTCCGGATTTGTGAGGTTTTCTAGCTTTGTCTTTTGCAAACAGATTTCCACACCTTGATCTTTGATCTAAACAAAAATCAAATAGGCTTATCTGTTAAAATAAGATTGGTATCAAAAGTCTTCACTTCGGCTGAAGTAACTCTTAGGCTATAAAGGATGTCATTTAATGGAATCAAGTGCATAGAGCCTTCCGCAGCTCAAGAGACGTAAAAAGCGTGATTGTAAGTAAATCGCTTGGAAAGTGGATCCGGTCTCAATTACATTCCAGTATAAAGTTTGATAGTACGCTAGTGTTTATAGTGGCTTAATATAGTGTGTGTTCAAATCTGGACGAGGTTCCACGGTTTTTTCTGCTATTGTGGTTTTATCGTTGACAAAATTTCTGGTTCCTTGTGTTTTTCCTTTTCCGTATTATATTGTTTGTTTTTATAATTGGATTTGTACAAGTTTGTACGTATTCAATATAAGTAGATACATTCACTTAATTGTAGTCAGTTACGGGATTTGTTTCTTGTATAATTTGTATCTTAAAATATAGATAACAAGTTTAATCACTTGGAATAATTTCGATTGAATTATTTGGATACGACTAGATTTATCTTGGGAATTGATTTTTAAGATCGTCCAAGTACTCTAATTAATAATCAGGTTCATAGACCCATACTGATTGATTAGAGGTTGATATATAAACTCTTGTCAAGGATCATTCAGTTGGTCTACTTGTTATTGTATTAATTTTTTTCTATACAGGTTGTCGAACAAAAAATTTGGGTGTA
The DNA here is from genome assembly GCA_023529315.1 of Papaver bracteatum. Taxonomy (NCBI): domain Eukaryota; kingdom Viridiplantae; phylum Streptophyta; class Magnoliopsida; order Ranunculales; family Papaveraceae; genus Papaver; species Papaver bracteatum. The sequence continues at coordinate 2,231,536 of JAJJWX010001238.1, read as the reverse complement.
TTTGGTATCCCCTGCATTTTCATTTAGAACATTTTTCCCATCTAGATATTGTGTCGTCATAATTTGAGACCATAGAGAATCCTTATCCTTTGGCACTGTTAAAAATCTCAATGTTCATGAAGCCCAAACCTCCAATCTCCTTTGTTTTGCAAATAAAATTCCAAGCTTTAGGATGGTAACCTTTTGGGTTTCAGTATCTTTTCCCCGAAAAGAGTCTCGTTGAATCTTGTTGAGGTCCTTGCATATATTTTTGGGGAGTTTGAAGCAGTTCAATTGGTATATGCTTGAAGTAAGGTGACTGAGCTTATGAAGGTGGCTCTCCCATTTAGCAAGAAATTCTTCCAACCATCTAGCCTTTGCTTGAGCTTTTCAACACAAGTTTTGAAAGCTTGTATCTTGCTTTTGTTGGTAAATAGAGTAGAGGTGAGGTACCTATCATCTATAGAAATCATTTGCACCTCCATGGGGTTATTTATGCTGATATCAATGTCCTCATCAGTGTTTTTGCTGAAGAATATCCCTGACTGATTGAAGTTGATGAGCTTCCTAGAAGTAGCATTGGATATTTTGAAAATATTCACAAGATCCCGACTTTTAATTTTACTAGCTTTGCAGAATAGCATGTAGTCTTCAGCAAAAAAGAGATGGATGATATGAGGAGCTTTTTTACACATTTGTATGCTAGTTATCAAACCCATAGCCTCAGCATGCATGAGGGTTCATAAATAATTAAAAAATATAGAGAGAAAGAGGGTCTCCTTTCCTGAGACCCCTAGAAGGTTTCAAGAAGTTATATGGGAGCAATATTGTGAATTCTGGATGTCGGTTTGTCTTGGCTAGGTCCAAGATATTGGGACAACTTTATCTCGGGGAGATTCTCAGTGAAATCTCAGAGTATATACTGAAACTTCGTTTTTGAATTTTATACATATAGTATGTATACCAATCATTTTTAGACATTGCACCTGTTAAGTTGTGTGTATATATATATATAATGAAATACCATCAATTTATTAAAAAATAAATAAGTCTTCACTCAAAATATTAGAAACCGAAGATTCATACAAATTTCAAACTGAAGCACAAGATAAATAAAATTCGACCGAGATTTTCGGCCGATTTCGGTCAAGTCAACCGAGATATTCAACCAAATTTTATCTCAGGAAAATCAAATATTTCGCTACCTTGATTGCGGAAACCCGATTTTCAGCGAGATCTAGGTCATCCTTGCCGAGACTGACTTCGTTGATCAAAGTGATGAATTTTCCACTTTAAGAGAAAACTTGGCATTTTTTAAGTGATTAACTAATGGGAAAACATGGGAAGACCTTACTTGACAAGAAAAAGAATTTTTAATAACCCCATGAGAGGTTGGATACCTGAACCAACATTTAAAATACTTATATGGTTTTTTACTTTGGTGAGAAAAAGGTGTTAGAGCACTGCTTAGTCAAACCCGCAAGTTTTTTTATTTCAAGATTTTTGTCAATGTTAATTGTACAAAACTATATGTTGATTTCTAGTCTACTAAAGTCAATTCTCGGACTAAGATTATAAGTTGGAAATTGAGTATCTGACATCACTGAATAACCACCGAAGATTGAAAATTAAATGAAGACATCAACGAGGATTTCATCAACAAAGGTATGTGGTGACTAATTTTATTTGTAACTTTTGTTCAATTATACCTTTATAATCTATGGAAACAAGTACTCACTCTATGGAACAATTCCGATGACATAAAATATACATTTATGTAAAGACTCGAGGATATTTGAGCCAAGACTTTGGTGAGAATGACCTTTGTCCTTGGAAAGGTCCTCATGTTGTAGTGAATGATGTTAGAGAATTGCTCGGTCAAACTCGCATGCGTTGCTATCTCAAGCATGTTTGTCAATGTTAGTGATCAAAACTATAAAGTATTGATTTCTAGTCTACTAACTAGGATAAAAAGTGTAGTTGAGCTCAAGAACTCCATGGCAATCATCATACAAGACGAAGGACTACTCAAGGAACCAGTGGATCTTCATCGACTAAAAGGTATGTGGAGACTTGAACTTATCTATTACTCTGAAGTCTATCTACTCTATCTCCTATCTTGAGACAAAAGTCGTATTACTATATAGAATAAGGATATACACATATGTCATTTCGAGCTGAGTATATCTTGCTAATCTATTTCTCGAAATATGTGTTGGTAAAGCTTTCGCTTTAGCCAAGTTCATCTTTACCTAGTGATGAAATTCATGTTATGTTTCAATCATTTTGGAATTCGCTTTGATGAAAAATAGTTTGTGAATAACAACTATATAACGCCCTCTGAGAATGTTTTAATGATTGAAATGAGAGTTTAGACAATATAACCATTGGAGGATATAAACATTGTTGTGGTAAAACATATATGTATAAGTCCTTTTTGCTTGAACCGAAGTTTGCAAACTTTGTTGATCAAGTGAAACCGGAACATGAGCCATCAACTCAGTCCGCAAAGGGGCGTAATTCTCGAACCCGAGAATTTCTACTGGAGTTGTAGCTCGGTTTCAGTTCGTGAACTGACAGAAGTTCTCGACCCAAGAATTTCTGCTGGAGTTTGTAAACTCCAACCGGTTGACTTGAGTCCGCGAACTTGAGTAGGTTATGTCTAGAAACGATGTTTGTGAACTTATCTTAATAAACTAAGGAATGCTATTGCAAACCGTGGCTTTATAGTTCATGAATCGATTCGAGTGAATCACATCGTTTTTGCTTCAATTGTGTCTTGTGTAGTACATGAGATCTCATAGCAATTGAACAACTCTCTAACTAGTTCATTTGAGTCATTTGGACTAGTTATGGGGAAGAAGAATATGATTGATATGAAAGTTATCATTTCGATAACCATTTGGTTAACTAGTGTTAAAACAACTAATGTACAAGTTTGGGTACGGTTACACAAACCCAAAATTGTCAAGTACATGTGTGTATGACAAGCTAAGTTTTCGATCTAACGGTTGATAAATATTAGCTTGTATCTAATCAGGTTTTTATCTAATGGTGAATATTGAATGCTTTGTTACTAAGATAACATTGATTGCAAACCCTGATTTGAAAGACTATATAAGGGAGAACTCTAGCAAATGGGAAACCTAATCCCCACTCATTCTGTGTGATACTAGTTTTCTAAACTAGAGTCGATTCTCCTTTAACCTTTGGTTTTCTTGTTCTAAAACCAGGTTAACGACTTAAAGACTTCATTGGGATTGTGAAGCCAGGCCGATACTACTTTTCTTGTAGTTGTGTGATCTGATCTTGTTGTTTCTATCGTACGAGTACAATTGTAATAATTGGCTTGAGATTTCTATCTCTGATAGGCAAGATATAAAAGTAATCACAAACATCTTCGTCTCATCGTTTGTGATTCCACAATATCTTTTTTTCGCTGCGTCGATTAAGACTATTGTGAGGTGATTGATAAAAATGAGCTGTTCTTCGGGAATATAAGTCTGGTTTTATTGATTGGTTCTTGTTCACCTTGATTTATCAAAAGACGGAGCAAAACTCATAAGTTTATTAGTGGGAGACGAATTTATGTATCTTGTAGACTTTTCTGTGTGAGACATATTTGTTTGCTAAAGTCTTCGACTTTGGGTCGTAGAAACTCTTGGTTGTGGGTGAGATCAGCTAAGGGAATCAAGTGCGCAGTATCCTATTGGGATCATAGGCGTAGGAGCATAATTGTACCTTGGATCAGAGTGAGATTGGTTGGGGTTCAACTACAGTCCAGACCGAAGTTAATTTGGAGTAAGCTAGTGTCTGTAGAAGCTTAATATAGTGTATGTTTAATCTGGACTAGGTCCCGGGGTTTTTCTGCATTTGCGGTTTCGTCGTCAACAAAATTCTGGTGTCTGTGTTATTTCTTTTCCACGTTATATTTTTATATAATTGAAATAATACAGGTTGTGTGTTGATCAATCAATTAGAATATCCGACCTTATTAGTTGTTGATTTAAATTGATTGACACTTGGAAATTGGTCTTTGGTACCATCCAAGTTATCTCTGTTTGATTAAGACTCGCAGATTGTATTTGCTTGAGTAAATCAAATTGAGAGATTGAGATAACAACTCCTTGAGATATTTTCTATTTGATTTATTCTAGTTGATTCTCTAGAAAGTAACTCAAAGTTGTTAGACCCCCGCTTTTTTAATTGGTATCAGAGCAGGAAAACACGTTCAAGACCTTACAAGTCTGTGTTTGTAGCGATATGACTCTATGGACAGAGGTGATATCTCAATAAACGTACCACCAGTCTTCGATGTCTCTAATTACTTATGGTGGAAAATTTCTATGCGAGCTTTTCTTCAAGCACGTGAGTTCCAATCATAGGTATACGTTGTTAATGGCTATGATGCTCCCGTTGAGGCAGTTGGATGTGTAAGCGTTCCAAAGAATATTGGTGAATACACTCCTGCAGAGATTCTTTCTGCAAAGAAAAACTTCGACGGTTTGAATGCCATCATACATTCCATTACCCCAAACCTTCAGCACCATGTGTCTAATTGCACTAAGTCGCAAGAAGCTTGAGATATCTTAGAAACCGTATTCGAAGGTAATTCCAGTGAAAAGGATGCTAGACTTCAAAATCTTAATTCCGATTGGGAAAAACTTCGTATGACAGATGAAGAATCATTTGATGAATTTAATCAAAAAGTGTCTGAAATTGTTAATGCATCTTTTGCATTGGGTAAGATTATTCCTGAAAAGGACATTGTGATGAAAATTCTCAGATCGCTGCCATCTAGATACGATTCTAAGAAGCATGCCATCGTTGAGGGAAATAACCTTGATACTCTCTCCAGAAATACGCTGGTTGGAAAGCTTAAGATCTTTGATCATGAACATTCGTCCAAATCTAAGGATGTTGCGTTCAAAACACTAAAGGACACTAAATTACTTGATAAAAGTAAAAAAGTGTATATCTCTGAAGATGATCACTCTGAGACAGATTCATCAGATGAAGATCTTGACAAATCAGTCTCGATGATCACCAGATATTTTATGGATCTGCTATTGAAGAGAAGCAAACATTTCTCCAGAGATAAGCCTATGGTATCAGTCAAACCTCATAATCCTGTTCCTCCTAAAAATAGGTATATTGATGAAACTGATAACGAGGATATGCCTCAGTGCTTCAAGTGTAAAGATTTTGGTCATTTTGCAAATGAGTGTCCAAATCGGAGAAAATACACTGGGAACAAAGGTCTTGCTGCAAGTCTTGATGAAATGTCTGACAATTATGACTCTAATGAAGACGAGAAATCAAGTGTTGCACTTCTTGGTGAAAATATTGATTTTGATAATTGTAGCAATACACATATCAATCTTGATATCCTTTCAGAAGATAATCCAAATATTCTGGAATAAAAAGTTAACCCTTTCCTTGGAAACTCTGTTTATAATGTTTCAGGATCCACTATGTGCCTAGCTACTTGCACATCTCAGAAGCCTGATTATTATCCAAGTATGACATGCTCATATTGTTCATTAAAATTTTATGAACTCTTGAAGTGTTATAAGTTCAAACACAAACAAAGACACGTCAACAAACTTCAACGAAGAGCGAATATTTTAGCAGGAAAGCTTAAACTGGCTCAGAAGACCGCTGAGGTATGTAAGATTTTATCTTCATCTAAGACGTTAGTTTCCAAAGAAAAACCTAAAAGAAAGTATGGTCAAATCATTTTGATAGACAGAGGTCTGTGGATTCCTCACAAGAGGAAATTGGTGGACAAATTGTTGTTCACCACAACGCAACTTGATTGTGTTGTTTTTAAATCTTGTCTCATGTGCCTGATCAAAAGAGACAATGATTTTGTACCTCTCAGGCTTTAAGAAAAGTTTTTTTTTTCTTAGGTTTGTTTTGTCTATTAAACAAAAGAAAGGGTATTATCAACAATTCTACTCTTCATAGGGATAAGAGTTGATCGTTTACGAACCTGTTTTTAGGTTTCGAACCCTACATTCCTTTTCCTTCTTTAAAAACCTCTTTTTATCTTAAGACTACTTGTTGAGTTAATTGTGATTTCCTCTCACAAATCCATACATCATGAAAACTCCAAGAATGATGTCTTATGATGAAAAAGAAGGTAATGTGATTGTTAAGCCATCAATCATGAAGGAAAAAATAAAAATCTCCATTGCCTCCAACCTTGAAAAGAAAAAGAAAGAATATGAGGAAGCCAAGGGCCGTTCCTTCAAATTCTCAGAAGTTTTCTGATGTTATTGAAATGTTAAAGGAGCAACGAAAGGAGATTCAGAAAATAAAGGCTTTTGTGTATAAGAATCACGAGATTCAGAAGGCCCTGGTTCGACAATAGCAACCTAGAAGGTTTATTGATATAAACTCCTACCTTAATGAACCTTATGTTCCAATGGTTGTTTATAACAAGGATTTCGGGGACGATAAATAATTCTTCAAAGGTCTTATTGCATAGTAAATTTTCTATTTTTTCTCTTTTGTTTAGAAGAATAACTAGTGTTTGGATTAGCCATTATTGTGATTACACATAGCTATGTCCAAAGTTTTCATCTTCTTGTTTTTAGATTTATTTGTTTAATTCTAAACTTATTTGGAAGATGATGGTTGCAGTATTAATTTCTTGATTTTATATGTTGCAATATTTTGATGGGATATGTGTGTTTACGTCCGTGAACTTAATTGTCCCATATTTTGTCAAAAGTAAAGTCGTTCGTGAATTGATATGAAAATATTGATAAAAGAATGAATAGACTTTTGGCAAAACACAAAAGTTAAGCCTATATTGTCAATTATTGATGTAAGATAGGTTAAAATATTTTGTGATTTTAGGATTATGTCTATTGTGTGTCATTGTGCAAATACTGATGGAAACATATAATGAATCCTTGATTATTCCACGGTATAGGTCGAATCTCCGATCCACAATTTTTGTGTAAATAATGTGTTGTTCCATGAAGTGTCTTATATTGAGCACTAAAACAAAAAAAGTTGATTGCTTTTGTGATTAACTTAGTTGTGGTTCCGTAAGGTACTTTATGTTGAACATGTTGAACTAAATAAATCATCTTGTATGATTATTTAGTTATGACTCCGTAAGTTTTTCTCATGTTGAGCATCTCTTTGACTGGGTTGGTTATTCGTGATTAACTTAGTCATTGCTCCATAGAATTTCTTATGTCAATTGTGGATAATTAAATTGATTAATTTTGTAATTAGTTTGGTTGAGTATGACAATTAGATTGCTTGCAAGTTCTCTTATGATAAATCTATTTGGTTTCTTAAGTCTCCATAAGTTTACTTGTGTCGAGTATATTTAGTCAAATTAACCTTGGTTCGCTTTGGTTAATATGATTGAATATTTTGGATTCCAAATTCATACTTGTATGTAATTTTTTGAGTCTAAATAAATCCTTTTTTTCTTTTGAAATTAAGGTCGCTCTTTTTGTTCCCTTGGGAATGACATTTTATGGGGGAAAGTTCTTTTGAACTTGTGCTTAATTGCCAAATCTTTGTGGGGAGTGTGGTTGTGGAATATTATAGGGGTTATCTTGTATATTTATAAACTCCTTGATGAATGCATTTAGCTTAGGCTTTATGATTGCATCTAAACAAGATGATATACATTTACCTTTGGTCATGAAATGTCTCTTATGGAAATTTCATTAGGATTCCGTTCTTGTACATTTGCCAATTTTATTGACAAAAAGGGGGAGAATTAATATGTAGTTCATACTACAAATACATATGGTTTTCGGATCATTATGTAAGCGGGAGTGATTTCCATGTGAGATGGAGTATTGACTAAGGGGGAGTGAAGTATCACCATAGTATTTTTGTTAAAGTTGTGATGCAATTGGACTTTGACGCTGTATAATAATACTATGACACTGTATAACAATGATTGAGAACTCTTGTTTCCTCATTGTTATAGCTACAGATTTTCAACAATGATGATACTAAACTTACAACCTTTGGGATCATTGGACTACTTGGAAGTGACGAAGATTTCGAATATTGTTGAAGATTAGACATGTGGAATAGGAGCTACAAAGTTTATTTATATATTTTTTGTATTCCATATGTATTAATAGTTTTGCCACTAAAATTTACAAAAGGGGAGATTGTTAGAGCATTGCTCGGTCGAACTCGCATGCGTTGCTACCTCAAGCATGTTTGTCAATGTTAGTGATCAAAACTATAAAGTCTTGATTTCTAGTCTACTATAGCTAAGGTCTCGGACTAGGATAGAAAGTGTAGTTGAGCTCAAGAACTCCATGGAAATCATCATATAAGACGAAGGACTACTCAATGAACCAGTGGATCTTCATCGACTAAAAGTTATGTGGAGACTTGAACTTATCAATCACTCAAAAGTCTATCTACTCTATCTCTTATCTTAAGACAAAAGTCGTATTACTATATAGACTAAGGATATACACATATGTCATTTCGAGCTGAGTATATCTCTCTTATCTATTTCTCGAAATATGTGTTGGTAAAGCTTTCGATTTAACCAAGTTCAACTTTACCTATTGACGAAAGTCATGTTATGTTTCAATCATTTTGGAAATCGCTCTGACGAAAAATAGTCTGTGAATAACAACTATATAACGCCCTATGAGAATGTTTCAATAGTTGAAATGAGAGTTTAGACAATATAACCATTGGAGGATATAAACATTTTTGTGGTAACACATATATGTATAAGTCCTTATTGCTTGAACCGAAGTTTGCGAACTTTGTTGATCAAGTGAAACCGGAACGTGAGCCATCAACTCAGTCCACGAATTGGCGTAGTTCTCGAACCAGAGAATTTTTGCTGGAGTTGTAGCAAAGTTTCAATCCGCGAACTGACGGAAGTTCTCGACCCGAGAATTTCTGCTGGAGTTTGTAAACTCCAACCGTTTGACTTGAGTCAGCGAACCCTTTCCGCGAACTTGAGTAGGTTATGTCTAAAAATGATGTTTGTGAACTTATCTTAATAAACTAGGGAATGTTATTGGAGACCGTGGATTTATAATTCATGAATCTATTCGAGTGAATCACAACATTTTTGCTTCAATTGTGTCTTGTGTAGTACATGAGATCTCATAGCAATTGAACAACTTTCTAACTAGTTCATTTGAGTCATTTGGACTAGTTATGATGATGAAGAATATGGTTGATATGAAAGTTATCATTTGGCTAACCATTTGGTTAACTAGTGTTGAACCAACTAATGTACAAGTTTGGGTATGGTTACGCAAACCCAAAATCGTCAAGTACATGTGTGTATGACAAGCTAAGTTTTCGATCTAACGGTTGATAAATATTAGCTATATCTAATTATGTTTTCATCTAACGGTGAATATTGAATGCTTTGTTACCAAGTTAACATTGATTGCAAACCCTGATTTGAAAGATTATATAAGGGAGAACTCTAGCAACTGGGAAACCTAATCCCCACACATTCTGTGTGATACTAGTTTTCTAAGCTAGAGTCGATTCTCCTTTAACCTTTGGTTTTCTTCTTCTAAAACCAGGTTAACGACTTAAAGACTTCATTGGGATTGTGAAGCTAGACCGATACTACTTTTCTTGTAGTTGTGTGATCTGATCTTGCTGTTTCTATCGTACGAGTATAATTGTAATAATTGGCTTGAGATTTCTATCTCCGATAGGCAGGATATAAAAGTAATCACAAACATCTTCGTCTCATCGTTTGTGATTCTACAATATCTTTTTTCGCTGCGTCGATTATGACTATTGTGAGGTGATTGATAAAACTGAGATGTTCTTCGGGAATATAAGTCTGGTTTTATTGATTGGTTCCTGTTCACCTTGATTTATCAAAAGACCAAACAAAAATCATAGGTTTATTAGTGGGAGACGAATTTATCTATCTTGTAGACTTTTCTGTATGAGACAGATTTGTTTATTAAAGTCTTCGACTTTGGGTCGTAACAACTCTTGGTTATGGGTGAGATCATCTAAGGGAATCAAGTGCGCAGTATCCTGCTGGGATCAGAGGCGTAGGAGCATAACTGTACCTTGGATCAGTGTGAAATTGGTTGGGGTTCAACTACAGTCCAGACCGAAGTTAATTTGGAGTAGGCTAGTGTCTGTAGCGTCTTAATACAGTGTATGTTTAATCTGGACTAGGTCCCGGGGTTTTTATGCATTTTTGGTTTCCTCGTTAACAAAATTTCGGTGTCTGTGTTATTTTTTTTCCGCATCATATTTTTATATTATTGAAATAATACAGGTTGTGCATTGATCAATCAATTAGAATATCCGACCTTATTGGTTGTTAATTTAAATTGATTGACACTTGGATATTGGTCTTTGGTACCATCCAAGTTATCTCTCTTTGATTAAGACTCGCAGATTGTATATGCTTGAGTAAATCAAATCAAGAGATTGAGATAATAACTCCTTGAGATATTTTCTATTTGATTGAGTCTAGTTGATTCTCTAGAAAGTAACTCGGAGTTGTCCATACAGATTGCTAATCGAAATATTGGGTGTGGTTGTTAGACCCCCCGCTTTTTCAAATGCGCATACGAATTCAACGAGCCAAGAATCACAAAATTCTGAGTTATAACGAAGAAGTTATGAGTGATAAAGTAACACTTATTATATGTTGCAGTTCGTGAATAGGAAACAGTCCACAAACTTATTGTAGCGGTTCACGGACTTGAGCGCAAAATTGTGACCAGATGCTTTTTTTGGTCAAGTTTTTGGTGTTTCCTCTTCTAGGCAAGATGGTTATTCTTCCACAGATAATTGATTTCCTTTTACAGGGGGATAGTCAAATGAGATTTAAAACGACTTGCAGAGAGTTTTGAAATCTGTTGTTAGTCCATAGTGATTCTCAAAGAATCTCCTAATGTCTCTTATTATTGGTTAGAGACTTTTTTTAGGTTATTTAAATTCTTTGAAACTCCATTTTTTTTTTATTAGGATTTCATGAGAGTCACTCCAACACCCCTGCTATTCGAATGAGCATTGAAAGTCACTGATATGTTATTTTTAGAGATTCGAGGAAACTTTTGTAGGAAAATAAACATGGTAGAAATCTCTCCCCAAGAGGTGATATTTTGGGACACTTAGAAATCTGGGGAATATCTGTTTTTGAGAGTATGACCACTATTTTTTTTCTCTTTTTTTTTTTGTTTGAGTTGATGAGCAAGTGACGGGCCATTTGCGCAGTAAACCAGTGGAAAGATAGCATAGTAGATAAAATGTAAAATAAAGAGAATAAAAACATAAGCTTAGGACAACATTGGGATTTATTTATTTTGACAATGAACACATATTTTACTAGGTATTCATGGTGATTTTATTAAGATTATAAGGTGCATAATAAAATAGCTGGTAGATGTTTTGAATTTTTGATTAGATATTATACATTTGTCTCTAAAAATCATAGAGACTCTTTACAAATCTCATTTTTTGTCTCTATAGTCACAAAGACTCTCAAATGCACTCTCATAGAAGCACTAGAAATCTCTACATTTTTAGCGAATCTCCGGGAGTCACTCAAATAAAAAATATATAAAAGTTTATAGAAATCTAATTTGACTACCCTATGGTTAAACTCCTTCCTAAGTTAAATCGTAATTTATTTACAAAAAACAATTTCTGCTAAGTAATTATTTAATTATTTATGCAAGAGTTGACTCTCAAAATAAGGAGAGGAAATAATCTCACGAACTTGCTTAGGATTCAAGCAACCATTCACTATAAATAAGGGATTCACGTAAGCTACACAATTCATCCCCTGGAAAATTTGTGTATGCTTCATAAGGTTGTTTTCCACTACTTATATTCTTCGTGAACAATAGTGAGACGATAGGACTTTGTTTGGGGATCACAACGTACGAGTTGGTAATAGTCTTCTTTGATAGTTACCCAACTTGTAATCTAGGTTATATCAATAAGGCCCTTCTCTTCTGATATAAGGTCATTCAAGGATTGTTAATCATAAACACTAGATTTGATAGATTTCAATCTAAGATCGTATACCGACACTAGTTGGTCGAAATCTAGATTAGAAAGAGAAATTCATATAAGGTGTCTCATAAATTATTTAAGAAGTTTTAATAAACTATCTCTAGATTTATTACATTTGTTCTTGCTATAGAATAATTAGGTATCTCTACAATTTTTGAAAAGTATAAACACTAATTCTACAAGTTTTTTTTATATTAATTTTTACCTAGTAATTATTCAAAACAACACAATACTTCCACAATCTTGATTCACGTCTAAAGGGAAATCAAACCGGTGTGAAAGCGGAATATCAAAAAGTCTTCGCTTATGTTAAAGAAACTCTTAGGCTGTAAAGAACGTCGGCTAAGGGAATCAATTGCGTAGAGCCTTACGAGGTTCAAGAGAAGTTAAGAGCGCGACTGTAACTGAATCGCTTGGAGGGTGGATTCGGTCTCAACTACATTCCAGTTTGAAGTATGAGAGTGGGCCAGTGTCTGTAGCAGCTTAATATAGTTTGGTATTCAAATGTGGACGAAATCCTGGGGTTTTTCTGCAGGTGAAGTTTTTTTCATTAACAAAATCTCTCGGTGTCTTGCTTTACTTTTACTTTTTTTATTATATTTGTGTTGATATAATTAAAGTAAATCAAGTGATTCGATAGTCAACCTAGATAGTTTTTTAACTAAAACTGTATAAAACCTACAAGCCTTGTTCTTGAGAATTCGTATCTTGAAATATATATTACAAGACTTGTTATTGTTGGATTTCGGTTCGTGTGCTGTTTTGGTACTTACTATGTTGTTCTTGGATATTGATTTTTGATATCGTCCAAGAATTCTGTACACAATCAGGTTTACGGATTTTTGATCTACACTACTGAATTGTACAAGAAAGATGACCTAATATACAAGGATCATTAAGTTGTATTAGGTTATGTCTTGGGTCCAAACAAAAAGGTTGATGGTGGTAGAGCATTGGTCGGTTGAACCCACCAAGCATTGGTATGTCAAGGTTGGTAGCATCAAACTCATAAGTAGCTTGATTAGATTACTAGAGTCAACTTCGTTAGGTTAGACTAGGAAGTCTAGAAATGTTGAGACAAACAAATATTACTCTGAAGACCTAAAAATTCCGAAGACGTATCAACATCAATGATGGCATCATCCTTCCACTTGAGGTTAGTAATACATGACTTGAATTTTTTCCATTTCTACATCGCAAGCTTTCGAGTAATTTCTGATTGAAAACATAACATGCGAAGTTATATACATGAAACTCTAATATAAGAGACATGATCATCAAATTGTGATCAAAGTTTCAAGGAACAATATATCAATAGTGATGAGTGCTTTATATTAGGGATGTCAATGGGTACCCAATTACCTGGACCCGAACCGGAACCGGTCAAATCGGGTCATGTTATGGGTCCTAATATCCTACCCATTAGTAGTTTTAGTACCCAACGGGTATACCCGATTAGGAACCGGTTGGTGTCGGGTCTTTACCGGTTCTACCGGTGGGTACCCGCGGGTATCGGGTACCCGGCTTATTTCTGCATAAAGAGTTAAAAACCCTAATAATAGACTGTGTTAGTATAAGTTTAGCAATAACTCATTGTTTGTTGCCGCACAAACTTCATAAACTTCTCTAAATGTTATCTTTTCCTCTCTCTCAGGTTAGACTATCTAATTCATTTATTCGTTTTATTACACGATGATGAATAGATATTATCGCTACTTCCGTAGATCTTCCTTTTAATTAATGGAGTTTGTTCTTATCACTACTGCTACTAGTCTACACTCGAAGTAATACTACTGTTGTGTATATGTGGTTGCTGTGAAACCAAAGATGGTGATACAAGATTCGGAATTTTATGAAGCAATTAATATTGGTGTTAATTAAAAAGAAATTCTACAGTTTGATTAGAACTTAAAGATGATCAACAACTGTTATGATGAACACAAACTTAGATCTCATCTTTTAATGGTTCAATACGATGGAATTACTACTCCGTTTGTAACATGACGGAACAACTACTCTATTTGTAAATAATTTTTCCGTTTGTTAGGATTTCATTTTGGTGGATGCATATATTTCAATTACTTTCTTACGAACCATTTCTGTAAATACTGAGATTCCAAGTTGACTTCAATTGCATCAGAAAAAAACTATTTTTTAATGTTAAAAAACTTGAGTTCATAACGTGTTGAGTCCGATTGAGATTCAAAAATATTAGAACCCGTACTATATGGGTTCAACATTTACAAGCCCCACAAAATGGATCATTCACTATTAACTCCATTCTTTCACATTTTAATATTTCTAGGCCCAAAATTTATATTTTCAGGCTTGATAATAAAGTGACATTTTCGTAATGTCAACTTTATCCTTTTCAATATAAACAAGATAAAAATCATAAAATCAATTCATTTTCTTTCTCTCTCATCTCTCTCTCGGTTGCAGAGATTTTTTTTTAGGGTTTTCTCAGATTCATTTTCATCTTCTTCTTTTAGATCTTCTACTGCAACGATGGTGAAGAATTTTTAGATAAGAAGAGCAGAGACGATCGATTTTTATCAAAGGTTGATCAAATTTAGGTTTGAAAATTAATTAATTCAATGATTCTTATGTTTTTCATCACATGATTTTGCTGCCACTGCTATTATAACATTTTTTTCCTGGTTTATTCTCTGAAATAGGAAAGATCCAAAGGTTTGAACGAGTCTTAAAATTGAAAGCGACGTTATAGATCATAGATCCACCACCAGGAGAAGGAGGAGCATCGGTTGCAATTGAAAATAATCCCAGAAACAGATTTCTATTAACGGATTTGCAGATTCAACATTAACTTATCAGCGATGTAAGTATAAAGATAAGTATCGTCTTCAATTAAGAGATTTTATCCATATGTTAATCTGCGCGAGGCTTTGAGTCTTTGCGCGCTTGCGTCACCATTCCGATTTATCTGTTCTGAGACCAGATGATTCAACCAGGACTGATATATTCATTTGATTCATATTCGATACTTCGTCCCATCACAAGGTACATTATTTTGGTGAGTTTACATTTCTACTTACTGAGTGAGTGAAATAGAGAAGACTAACCAGTGCTAACCTGTTCTTCCTCCTCCCTCTTCAATTTCGTTCTCCTCCAACCCTCATAATGCAGATGCTTCTTCTCCAACCAACAATTAGATCAATTAGGGTTTCCCCAGTGCCTTTTTCATCGCCTATTTCCTCTTCTTCTCTCCCTCTCAAGACCCTCAAGAACCTTTCAGCCATTCCTCTTCTACCCTTATCTTCATTTTCTTCTCCAAAACCACTAAATTCACTTTCTATCTGTAACAAGAAAGCAACATCCACTTATTGTTGCCAATCTTCTTCTCAGACTTCCTAGCCTTGCAAAGATGAATCGAGAGAAGGCAAAACGTGCCCAGGTTGTATTTCTTTTCCTTTCACTAATTTTTTTTTTTTTTGAATTGAATAGTTTGACTCAAATTTTGATGAATTTTGAATTGATTGGTTTGATTTTTGTTGTTATTTTGGATGATGTGTGTTCTTAACTAGGTTGATAAGAGGTTAGAGAATACATCAAGATATTTTAAGAGATTGGGGAGCTTAGGGTTTTGGGGTCAGCTAGTATGTACGATTATATCTGTTGTAATTCTATCGTTTTCTACTGCGATTACTGGAAGAGTATCATCTCCAGCTACTTTTTATGCTACTGCTGGTGGAATTGTGGCGACCTTCATTTCAGTGTTCTTCTCCTTCGGGTATATCCGTCTTTCAGATAGACTTAAAAAAACAGCCAGTGATCCTGAAAAGGTTAATTTTTCGTTTACATTTCTCATTTTACTCATTACTCTTGTGAATTCAATTGAGGAGATATCTTCGCATAGATGAAATAGAATTGTTACGTTGTTAGGATTGAATTGGCACTTTTTTCTGTGTACTCATTCTTGTTTTTTTGAAAATAATGGAATGAGTGATTTGTAATTATATGGAACTAGTGATTTGTGTGTGTCTCGGACTTTTGATTATAAGAAAAGAAAACATAGGCTTCAACAATGATAGACGTTTAGTGATTAAAAAAAAAAAAAACTATGATAGACATCTCTTCTTAGAATAGTAGTTTTGTGTCATGCTATGGGCTTTGGTGTTTCCAAGAGGTTTCAGTGCTTGTACCAGGGTTTTCCTAAACCTTGACAGGTGTTTTGTAAGGTTCTACCCATCAAGATAGGCATCTCGTGAAGCAAGATAATCTTGTGTGCGTTTAAATGCTGGATGGTCTTAACCATACCTTTTTAGAGCAAGCTCTAATCTGGATTGTTTTTGTATTCACAATAACAAATGACATTAGAATTGGTGTTCTATGGAAATGTCAATTGTGCATCAATATACTAATCTCACCTGATTTCTGATTTGCTTGCAAAAATTGTAAATAGTTCACCTTCGTTAGCTGCTTCAACTATGATAGACGTATAATGATTAAAATAATAATAATAAATAAATATTGACAGACATCTCTTCTTAGAATAGTAATTTTATGTCATGCCATGGACTTACAATTCATCAGTGAGATGTTGTGATTCTTCACATCGGGATGTTGCGATTGCGGTTTTTCAAAATTAGTGGTTTCTAGAGGTAGTTCATCAGCGACAATGATGTTTTAAAAAGAAGGAAACAAGAAGGAAGTCTATGAGGTAAACTTAGGCTTTAGAGTTAAGAAGTTGTAAGTAACATTAGAAAAGATGCCCTGATTGTTAGACCTGAAGTAATATGGTTAAAAATTGTATACTTTGTATGAATACCTCTCATTTCAGTTAAACTAGAGATGAACGACAAAGGAATGATCCTGAGGGGATATTGGAATGCCCAAGAAATCTGACATGTTTTTTTGTCATGAAGCTCTGCCGTGCAACTGTACAGCTAAATCTTTTCTTGATGAAATTTATTTTTGCGTTTTCATAATCAGTCTGGAAGAGAATTTTAAAGGGACCTGATCTGGTGGGTGTGTTTGTGTTTCTGTTTTAGGATGTTGCTGGAAAGATATTTGCGTTTTCACAAAAGAGTCATCGGGCAATTTGCATTCTCTCAGCAAATGCAGTATTTTCAAATGTTACGATTCGGCAGCCATGTACGTCTGGTGGTATGTTGACATAGAAGTTTACCTTCTAGTTACACAAGCTAAGTGGATGTGTAACTTCTAGTTACACAATCTAAGTGGATGTGTAACTTCCAGTTACACATGCTAATTAGATGTGTAACTTTTACTTACACATACTTATTGAATGTGTAACTTTTGGTTACACAGATTTTACTTACATATAGTAATGGTTGTTACTGATTGAAAATGTTGCATTCTTACATACATATATAGTAATTTACATATATGTGAATGATTGTATGATATGAAACGTGTATCTAATCGATAGTTGTTCATTGTGCTTTACTCGTCCGTTCATAGCTATGTGATGGTGAAAGTTGTAGCCGTTGGTGGTGCGGGTGGTGGTACTACTGGAGTTGTGGAGAAATAACTGGAGGTGTCACATTAATTTGTGGTGGTGGAATTGCAAAGTGGTGCAACTATTCTATTGAGTTTTGTGATTCTAGGAGGTGTTGGTGGTGGAGGTGCATCTTTTAGAGGAGGATATGGAGCCAATGGTGGTGCTGGAAAAAACTATTCAATGCACTCAAATTCTTTGCTTGCTGGTACATCTTTTTAGATCCCTATCTTGTTGTTTTTAGTTTCAAATTCTATGTCTAGACTGCACATTTATTCACATTACACAAGTAGGATGCATGTGTAACTTCTAGTTACACATGTGATGTGCTTGTGTAACTTCTAGTTACACATGTGATGTGCTTGTGTAACTATGAATTACACTAGACAGATTATGAACAAACCTTGTAACAAAAAAATTACACATGCCAGTTACACAAGCTTTTATGGATGTGTAACTCTTAGTTACACAAGTCAGGTGCATATGTAACTCTCAGTTACACATATTATATGCATGTGTAACTCCTCTTTACACTAGACAGATGCTAGGTATCCAAGTCATATGCATGTGTAACTGCCAATGACACATGATAGATGCATGTGTAACTCCAAGTTACACATGCTAAGATGGGTTATCATGTGTCTTTTCTGTAATCTTTGTTCTATAATTTTGCCTTACAATTCTCCTATAATTTTTTTTTTTTGCTTTTTATTCATCCAACCTAATCCATGGATGTTTATTTCGTTGCAGATATGCAAGCATTTTGGAATGAGGAAGACAAGAAAGAAAGGAAAAACTTCTAGTATAGGTTTCAGTGGCTTATTTCTAGTGTTTTAACTCATTTATTGTGTTCAGTAACAACCGATTACTATAGTCAAACGAGTTATTATTGTAAATTAATATTAATGTGATAGATGTATTTTTTGTATATTTTTTTTTCTGTTGTGTAACTGTTGACTACACATGCCATATGCATGTGTAACTTGTGGATACACTTGTAATATATATGTAACTTCGTATTACACATGTCATATGGATGTGTAACTTTAAGTTACAAACTATTGAATACACAACATGAATGTGTAATTTTTTATACATGTGTAACTTCCGGTTACACTTGCAATATCAATGTGGCCGGAGGTGGTGGTGAGCGGTGGTCGGTTGACGGTGGTGGTTATCGGCGGCGGCGGTGGTTGGTGGTGGTTGCTGGCAGTGGTGGGCGGTGTCTATGGTGGTTGGTGGTCGTCGGAGGTGGCGGTTGGCGGTGGTCGGAGGTGTTTGCCGGTGGTGGTGATCTGAGGTGGTTGCTGGTAGTGGTGGTCGGAGGTGGTTGACGGCGGTGGTGGTCGGGGGGTGGTTGCCGGTGGTGGTGGTTGGAGGTTGTTGCCGGCGGTGGTAGTCGGAGGTGGTTGGCGGTGGCTATGGTGGTCGGAGGTGGTTGTCGGCGGTGGTGGTCGGAGGTGGTTGGCGGTGGCTGTGGTGGTTGGAGGTGGTTGGAACATCATCACATAATATTTTAATAATTTGGGGCCTAAATTTAAATTTTATTTAATTATGGGCTTGACCATATGCATAAGGGTATCAAGGTCTTTTAATAATTTGGGGCCTAGATTTAAACTTCTTTTAATTAAGGGTCTCACATTATGGGTTATCCATGGGTTGGGCCTTAGCCTAATTTTCCCATTCAGAAAAGAAAAAACAAAACATTAAATACCCGGCGAGATTACCCGATTGTTTTAACGGGTCCGATTCTGGGCCACTAAAAATGAGAACCGGCCCCGGAACCGACTCTAGTAGACCGGGTCCGGTTCTGGTCCACATGATACCCGGAAAGACCCAGACTCATTGACAACCCTACTTTATATTATTGAATTACGAAATATAATGCTTATCTTTTGAACATGGTAATTACGACATCAACATAATCTTTATAACTCGTTACTAGATTGTGTAGTGAACACATGTTTGAATTCATACCTAGAAAACTATGTTAAGGAAGTAGATGTATGAACTTATTTCTTAGTTGATTGGAAATCAAGAGGATTAAAGGTCCGGTTTTCATTGGAGATCTTAAGGTTAGAACGATCCTAACCTATATAGGGAATCAAGGTAGAACTGATCATAACTTATGTTGGGAGTCAAGGTAGAACCGATCCCTAACCGATGCTAACTTTTTTTTGGAGTCATGGTAGAACCGGTCCCAATAGGCAAAACAGATTTCTCTAAGTCACGTATACTTTAGGGTTTGTGTGATTTGGAAATTAGGTTTGCAAAATAGGAAAGTTCAAGATGTCGACATAATAAGTAATTTGAACATTTGCTAAAATCTTATTTCTTAATTGTTCAAAGATATTCCTTGATACTCAAGGTAAGATCCCAAACCAAAATAGTAGAGAATCTTTTTGAGATTTTCGAAATTAATATGTTTTGTTTTACCAACAAGCAAAACATATCTCTTGAAAGATATATTAGTTTAACTAATATTGAGTTTTCCATGAAGATTTCGGTTATACACTTGGATATTTGTTGGAATTAGACAAAATTGAATTTAGGTGTTTTATTAAATAACAAAAGAATTTTTTTCGGTTATGGAAATTCCCTGGTGTCCAAACTACCTTGGTCTATAAAAAGTGTAGTTTTTTTTTTTTTACAAATTTATCATGAGGTAGGAACTTCGTTTCGTAGACACTGTTGTAACATACTAATAATATTACTTGTAATACTATATTGGAGAGGAGAGTAACCTAATTAGGCGAAATCTCTTATATCCTCTAGTTTAAAGATTTCTTTGGGATTAAGAAGCGTCTATAAGTACCGTTGGTGGGAAACTAGAATTGCATTGTTATTTTAGTTTCCAATTATTGATATGATTGAATAACGGTTTGTTAACTCTTGATTACACCAAGTTTGATTATTCTTGAGAGCCTTCTATTCTGACATAAGGTCACTCAAACTATATCAAAATATTAGTGGTAGTTAAGATCTAATTTTAGATCTGACGTTGACTTGTGATCATCCATTGTTAACAGACTCCATTATGTGCGTGATCGATCATAAGTTGGAATCAAGTGAGTTATTATGCAGGTACAAAAGATTACTGAAGATTTGAAGACAAGAAGATTTTTCTTTTTGGTTTCGTATCTTTGTGATTTTCTTCGTGCATAAACTTGATCGGCTGGGATCCGACTAGATATAGTTTATCTTTTGATAGATTTGTTATTTCCAGTAGTATTTATATCGATAAGTTCTCATTTGGTGGTACTCTGCAGTATTCGAATCCGGTAGTTCTGTTTGACTCGATTTGGTTAACTTATTAATCCAAATCTTGGAAGATTTAAACCCGACAAAAGAGTTTAATTGATTCTAAATAAAAAAGCCTTTGTCATGTTCAACAAAATATATCTCTGATTAATTTCTTGAGATATGAGAGTGGTTACCAAATGGATTAGTCATTTACTGTTTGGAAGACCATCGAATGGGTTGAATGCTTAAATTCTTCAGAGAGGCTGAAGGAACTTAAAATAGTGACATCTATCTTAGGATTCACGTGCGTTGTCCATATTGGTAGTAGGCGCAAGGATAATGAGGAAACTAGGTAACTAGGGATAGTTTAATTGGTCTCAACTATACGGAGTTGGTAGTGAAAAAGCGGAGGTCTAACAACCACACCCAATATTTCGATTAGTAATCTGTATGGACAACTCCAAGTTACTTTCTAGAGAATCAACTAGACTCTATCAATAAAAAATATCTCAAGGAGTTATTATCTCAATCTCTCAATTTGATTTACTCAAGAAAATACAATTTGCGAGTCTTAATCAAAGAGAGATAACTTGGATGGTACCAAAGACCGATATCCAAGTGTCAATCAATTTAAATCAACAACCAATAAGGTCGGATATTCTAATTGATTGAACAACGCACAACCTGTATTATTTCAATTATATAACAAAATATAATGCGGAAAAGAAATAACACAGACACCAGAATTTTGTTAACGAAGAAACCTCAAATGCAGAAAAACCCCGGGACCTAGTCCAGATTAAATATACACTGTATTAAGTGGCTACAGACACTAGCCTACTCCAAGTTAACTTCAGTATGGACTGTGGTTGAACCCCAATCAATCTCACACTGATCCAAGGTACAGTTATGCTCATACGCCTCTGATCCCAGCAGGATACTGCGCACTTGATTCCCTTAGTTGATCTCGCCCACAACCAAGAGTTGCTAACACCCAAATTCGAAGATTTTAATAAACAAGTATGTCTCACACTGGAAAAGTCTACAAGGATAGATAAATTCATCTCCCACGAATAAACATATGAGTTTTGTTTCGTCATTTGATAAATCAAGGTGAACAGGAACCAATTGATAAAACCAGACTTATATTCCCGAAGAACAGCTCAGTTTTATCAATCACCTCACAATAAACTTTATCGACGCAGCGAAGAAGATTATTGAGGAATCACAAACGATGAGACGAAGTGTTTGTGACTACTTTTATATCTTGCCTATCGGAGATAAAAATATCAAGACAATTATTACAATTATACTCGTACGATAGAAGATGCAAGATCAGATCACACAACTACGATAAAAGTAGTATCGGTCTTGCTTCACAATCCCAATAAAGTCTTTAAGTCGTTAACCTGGTTTTAGAAGAAGAAAACCAAAGGTTAAAGGAGAATCGACTCTAGCTTAGCAAACTAGTATCACACATAATGTGTAGGTATTAGGTTTCCCAATTGCTAGAGTTCTCCCTTATATAGTCTTTCAAACCAGGGTTTGCAATCAATGTTAGCTTAGTAACAAAGCATTCAATATTCACCGTTAGATGAAAACCTGATTAGATTCAAGCTAATATTTATCAACCATTAGATCGAAAACATAGCTTTTATACACACTTGTAATGCATGTTTCTAGGCTTGTGTAACCGTACCCAAACTTGTACATTAGTTGGTTCAACACTAGTTAACCAAATGGTTAGCCGTATGATAACTTTCATATCAACCACATTCTTCTTCACCATAACTAGTCCAAATGACTCAAATGAACTAGTTTGAGAGTTGTTCAATTACTTAGATCTTTATGTACTACACAAGACACAATTTAAGCAAAAAAAATGTGATTCACTCGAATCGATTCAAGAACTATAAATCCACGTTTTGCGATAGCATTCCTTAGTTTATTAAGATAAGTTCACAAACATCGTTTTTATACATAACCTACTCAAGTTCGCGGACTTAAATTCCCGGATGGAGTTCACAAACTCCAGCAGAAAGTCTCGGTCGAACTTGAGCTAGTTCGCGGACTGAAGCTCACGCACTACACTGGTTTCACTTGATCAACAAAGTTCGCAAACTTCGGTTCAAGCACTAAGGACTTACACATATATGTGTTTCCACAACAATGCTTATATCTTTCAATGGTTATATTGTCTCAACTCTCATTACAATCATTGAAATATTCTCAGAGGACGTTATATAGTTGTTATTCACAAACTATTTTTTGTCAGAGCGATTTCCAAAATGATTGAAACATAACATGACTTTCTTCACTAGGTAAAGATGAACTTGGCTAAAGCGAAAGCTTTACCAACACATATTTCGAGAAATAGATAAGCGAGATATACTCAGCTCGAAATATCATATGTGTATAATCTTAGTCTATATAGTAATACGACTTTTATCTCAAGATATGAGATAGAGTAGATAAACTTTTGAGTGATAGATAAGTTCAAGTCTCCACATACCTTTTAGTCGATGAAGATCCACTGGTTCCTTGAGTAGTCCTTCGTCTTGTATGATGATCGCCATGGAGTTCTTGAGCTCAACTACACTTTCTATGCTAGTCCGAGACCTTAGCTAGAGTATACTAGAAATCAAAGACTTTATAGTTTTGATCACTAATATTGACAAACATGCTTGAGATAGCAACGCATGCGAGTTCGACCGAGCAATGCTCTAACAATCTACCTCTTTGTCAATTTTAGTGGAAAAACTATTAATACATATGGAACATAAAAAATATATAAATAAACTTTGTGGCTCTTATTCCACATGTCGTCTAATCTTCAACAATACTCGAAATATTCGTCACTTCCAAGTAATCCGATGATCCCAAAGGTTGTAATTTTAGCATTATCGTTGTTGAAAATCCATAGCTATAACATCGAGAAAACAAGAGTTCTCAATCATTGTTATACAGTGTCATAGTATCATTACACATCGTCAAATTCCAATTGCATCACAACTTTAATAACAATACTATGGTGATACTTCACTCCCCCTTAGTCAATACTCCATATCACATGGAAACCACTCCCCCTTACATAATGATCCGAAAACCATATGTATTTGTAGTGTAAACTACATATTAATTCTCCCCCTTTTTGTCAATAAAATTGGCATAGGTACAAGAACGGTATCCTGATGAAATTTCCGTAAGAGACATTTCATGACCAAAGGTAAATGTATATCATCTTGTTTAGATGCAATCATAAATCCGAGGCTAAATGCATTCATCAAGGAGTTCATAAGAATACAAGATAACCCCTCTAATATTCCACAACCGCACTCCCCACAAAGATTTGGCAATTAAGCACAAGTTCAAAAGAACTCTCCCATATAATATGTCATTCCCAAGGGAACAACAAGAGCAACCTTAATTTCAAAATAAAAGAAGGATTTCTTTAGACTCAACAAATTACATACAAGTATGAATTTGGAATCCAAAAAGAAATATTCAATCATATTAATCAAAGCGAACCAAGATTAATTTGACTAAATATGCTCGACACAAGTAAACTTATGGAGACTTAAGAAACCAATTAGATTAATCACAAGAAAACTCGAAAATAATCTAATTGTCACACACAACCAAACTAATTACAAAAGTAATCAATTTAATTGGCCACACTCGACATAAGAAAATCTATGGAGCAATAACTAAGTTAATCACGAATAATCAACCCAGTCAAAGAAATGCTCAACATAAGAAAACTTATGGAGTGATAACTAAATAACCACACAAGATGATTAATTTAGTTTAACATGTTCAACATAAAGTACCTTACGGAACAACAACTAAGCTAATCACAAAAGCAATCAACTTTTGTTGTTTTAGTGCTCAACATAAGATACTTCATGGAACAACACAGTATTTACATAAAGATTGTGGAACGGAGAATCGACCTTATACCTTGGAATATGCAAGGATTCATTCTGTTTCCATTACCATTTGCACAATGACATACAATAGCCATAATCCTTGAATCACAAAAGATTTTAACCTATCTTACATCAATAATTGACAATATAGGCTTATCTTTTGTGTTTGTCAAAAATCTTTTCATTCTTTTATCAATATTTGCATATCAATTTACAAACGACTTTACTTTTGACAAAATATGGGACAATCAAGTTCACGGACGTAAACGCACATATCCCATAAAAATATTGCAATATAAACTCAAAAGATTAATACTGCAAAAAACATCTTCCAAACAAGTTTAGAATTTAAACCAATAAATCTAAAAACAAGAAGATGAAAACTTTGGACATAGCTATGTGTAATCACAATGCTATTCCAAAACACTAGTTATTCTTCTAACAAAACAAGAAAAATAGAAGATTTACTAGGCAATAAGACCTTTGAAGCTATGTGTAATCACAATAATGGGTTTGTGAGAGGAATTCACAATTAGCTCAATAAGTAGTCTTGAGATAAAAAGAGGTTTTAGAGAAGTAAAAGGAATGTAGGGTTCGAAACCTTTAAACAGGTTCGTAAACAACCAACTCTTAACCCTATGAAGAGTAGAATTGTCGATAATACCCTCTATTTTGTTTGATAGACAAAAATAAACTAAGAAAAGAAAGAAGAAAAACTTTTCATAAAGCTTGAGAGGTACAAATCATTGTCTCTTTTTATCAGGCACATGGGACAAGATTCCAAAGATAACACAATCAAGTTGCGTTGTGGTGAACAATAATTTGTCCACTATTTTCCTCTAGAGAGGAATCCACAGTCCTCTGTCTATCAAAACAATTTGACCATAACTTCTCCTCAAATGGTCTTGATTTATCCTTGGAAACTAACTTCTTAGACGAAGATAAAATCTTACATACCTCAGCGGTCTTATGAGCAAGTTTAAGCTTTCTTGCTAGATGAATTTCTCTTTATTGAAGTTTGTTGACATGCCTTTGTTAGTGTTTGAAATTGTAACACTTTGAGATTTCATGACCCTTTAATGAACAATATGAGCACATCAGACTTGGATAAAAATCAGTTTTCTGGAATGTGCAAGCAGCTAAGCACATATTGGGACTTGAAACATTATAAGCAGTGTTTCCAAAGATTGGGTCAACTTTTTATTCCAGAATTGTTGGATTTTCTTCTGAAAGAATATCAAGATTGATACGTGTATTGCTATAATTATCAAAATCAATATTTTCACCAAGAAGTGCAACGCTTGATTTCTAGTCTTCATTAGAGTCATAATTGTCGGACATTTCATCAAGAGTTGCAGCAAGGCCTTTGTTCCCAGTGTATTTTCTACGATTTGGACACTCATTTGCAAAATGACCAAAACCCTTACACTTAAAGCACTAAGGCATATCCTCATCATCAGTTTCACCAATATCCCTGTTTTTAGGAGGAACACGATTATGAGGTTTGACTGATGCCTTAGGCTTATCTCTGGAGAACCATTTACTTCTCTTCAACAGAAGATCCCTAAACTGTCTTGTGATCATCGAGACTAATTTGTCGAGATATTCATATGATGAATCTGGCTCAGAGTGATCATCTTCAAAGATATACACTTTTTTACTTTTATCTAGTAATTTTGTGTCCTTTATTGCTTTTAACGCAATATCCTTAGATTTGGATGAATGTTCATGATCAAATATCTTAAGCTTTCTAACCAGCGTATTTCTAGAGAGAGCGTCAAGGTTATTTCCCTCAACGATGGCATACTTCTTAGAATCGTATCTAGATGGCAGCGATCTGAGAATTTTCATCACAATGTCCTTTTCAGGAATAGTCTTGCCCAATGCAAAAGATGCATTAAAAATTTCAGACACTTTGTGATTAAAATCATCAAATTTTTCTTCATCTGCCATATACGAAGGTTTTCCCAATCGGAATTAAGATTTTGAAGTCTAGTTTCCTTTTCACTGGAATTACCTTCGAATACAGTTTCTTAGATATCCCAAGCTTCTTGCGACTTAATGCAATTTGACACATGGTGCTGAAAATTTGGGGTAATGGCATGTATGATCGCATTCAAACCGTCAGAGTTTTGCTTTGCAGCAAGAATCTCGGCAGGTGTGTATTCACTAATATTCTTTGGAATGTTTACACCTCCAACTGCCTCAACGGGAGCATCATTGCCATTAACAATATATACCCATGATTGGAAATCACGTGCTTAAAGAAAAGCTCACATAACAATTTTCCACCATAAGTAATTAGAGCCATCGAATACTGGTGGTACGTTAATTGAGATAACACCTCTGTCCATAGAGTCAGATCGCTACAAACACAGACTTGTAAGGTCATGAACGTGTTTGCCTGCTCTGATACCAATTGAAAAAGCGGGGGGTCTAACAACCACACACAATTTTTCGATTAGCAATCTGTATGGATAACTCCGAGTTACTTTCTAGAGAATCAACTAGACTCAATCAATAGAAAATATCTCAAGGAGTTATTATCTCAATTTCTCAATTTGATTTACTCAAGCAAATACAATCTGCGAGTCTTAATCAAAGAGAGATAACTTGGATGGTACCAAAGACCAATATCCAAGTGTCAATCAATTTAAATCAACAACCAATAAGATCGGATATTCTAATTGATTGGACAACGCACAACCTGTATTATTTCAATTATATAACAAAATATAATATGGAAAAGAAATAACACATACACCAAAATTTTGTTAATGAGGAAAACGAAAATGCAGAAAAACCCCGGGACCTAGTCCATATTAAACATACACTAGCCTACTCCAAGCTAACTTCGGCCTGGACTGTAGTTGAAACCCAATCAATCTCACACTGATCCAAGGTACAATTATGCTCATACGCCTCTGATTCCAGTAGGATAATGTACACTTGATTCCCTTAGTTGATGTCACCCACAACCAAGAGTTTCTACGACCCAAAGTCAAAGACTTTAATAAACAAATCTGTCTCACACAGAAAAGTCTACAAGTTAGATAAATTCGTCTCCCACGAATAAACCTATGAGTTTTGCTCCGTCTTTTGATAAATCAAGGTGAACATGAACCAAATGATAAAACCAGACTTATATTTCCGAAAAACAGCTCAGCTTTATCAATCACCTCACAATAAACTTAATCGACGCATAGAAGAAGATTATTGAGGAATCACAAACGATGAGACGAAGTATTTGTGACTACTTTTATATCTTGCCTATCAGAGATAGAAATATCAAGCCAATTATTACAATTGTACTCATACAATAGAAACAACAAGATTAGATCGCACAACTACAAGAAAAGTAGTATCGGTCTGGCTTCACAATCCCAATGAAGTCTTTAAGTCGTTAACCTGGTTTTAGAAAAAGAAAACCAAAGGTTAAAGTAGAATCGACTCTAACTTAGCAAACTAGTATCACACATAATGTGTGGGGATTAGGTTTCCCAGTTGCTAGAATTCTCCCTTATATAGTCTTCAAATCCGGGTTTGCAATCAATGTTAGCTTACTAATAAAGCATTCAATATTCACCGTTAGATGAAAATTTGATTAGATTCAAGCTAATATTTATCAACCGTTAGATCAAAAACATAGCTTGTTACACACACATGAAATGCACGTTTGTAGGCTTGTGAAAACCGTACCCAAACTTGTACATTAGTTGGTTCAACAATAGTTAACCAAATGGTTAGCCATATGATAACTTTCATATCAACCATATTCTTCTTCACCATAACTAGTCCAAATGACTCAAATGAACTAGTTTGAGAGTTGTTCAATTGCAAGGAAATCTCATGTACTACACAAGACACAATCGATTCATGAACTATAAAGTCACGGTTTGCAATAGCATTCCTTGGTTTATTAAGATAAGTTCACAAACATCATTTTTAGACATAACCTACTCAAGTTCGCGGACTGGGTTCGCGGACTTAAGTTCCCATATGGAGTTCACAAACTCCAGCAGAAATTCTCGGTCGAGAACTTCTGCCAGTTCGCGGACTGAAGCTCACGCACTACACCGGTTTTACTTGATCAACAAAGTTCGCAAACTTCGGTTCAAGCACTAAGGACTTATACATATATGTGTTTCCACAACAATGCTTATATCCTTCAATGGTTATATTATCTAAACTCTCATTTCAATCATTGAAACATTCTCAGAGGACGTTATATAGTTGTTATTCACAAACTATTTTTCGTCAGAGCGATTTCTAAAATGATTTAAACATAATATGACTTTCGTCACTAGCTAAAGATGAACTTGGCTAAAGAGAAAGCTTTACCAACATATATTTCGAGAAATAGATAAGCGAGATATACTCATCTCGAAATATCATATGTGTATAATCTTAGTCTATATAGTAATACGACTTTTGTCTCAAGATAGGAGATAGAGTAGATAGACTTTTGAGTGATAGATAAGTTCAAGTATCCACATACCTTTTAGACGATGAAGATCCACTGGTTCCTTGAGTAGTCCTTCATCTTGTATGATGATCGCCATGGAGTTCTTGAGCTCAACTTCACTTTCTATCCTAGTCTGAAACCTTAGCTATAGTAGACTAGAAATCAAAGACTTTATAGTTTTGATCACTAATATTGACAAACATGCTTGAGATGGCAACGCATGTGAGTTCGACCGAGCAATGATCTAACAGGTAGTGTCTTTGTATACGGTCCCGAGGTTTTTCTGTATTTGCGGTTTCCTCGTTAACAAAATATTGTTGTGTTCTTGTACTTTACTTTCAGCATTATAATTTGTTTAAGTTATAATTAAAGTAATTGCACTTGTACGTTAATCTTAAACACTTAGGTTGATCCCTATAGTTAAAGTTCGGATTCGAACTAGTAACTATATACCAAGTCTATACCTTGTGGTTGCTATCTTCTTGAAAGTCTTTGTCTATATTAGATCACGCAAGATATAAGACTTTTAGGTTAATATCGAAAAGATTGTGGTGTATTTAGTAACATCATCATTTCAGGTGGTGTACTTGGTACCCTCTCCTTTTCAAAATAATTTATCACCAATATAATATATCAATGATCAGAACCTATAGACTCAATATGGAATAACATGGCATTTACATAATGAGTAAGCCACTCACCATTCACAAAATCCCTGTTAGGTTTAGCTCTGTTATTATTTTCTCCTTGTTGCCTATTTGACCAAGTAAGTTGAGCACAAATAAATCCCAAATCACCTAGGTGTGAGGCATCAATGATTGATTTCAATTCCGGAAATTCAGTAGTAGTGGGAGTAGAATGAGCTGACTTCTCAAGGGTATGCATTGGTACGTCCAAATAAACTATAAGCACTCTTGAGAGATTAGCTCTTGATCATATCTCCTTCATGTAATAATTTCATTTTAATCCTCCCATTATGGTATACTGAACCATAAAAAAGGAGGTTGCAAGGAATCCTGGCTTAATAGGGTCAGTCGAGATAATGTCATTTACTAGTTTATCATTGTTTTATAAATTTTCAAAGTGAAAACCACTCTTCTAAATGAGTGCAATACTCTTGAAAGACCAGCAAATGGGAATATTCAATTGTCAGGATACATTTTATCATTGTTTTATAAAATTTCAAAGTGAAAACCATTCTTCTAAATGAGTGCAATACTCTTGAAAGACCAGCAAATAGGAATATTCAAATTTCAGGATATCCGAATCTTCTCAGGTATTGGCTCATATTTGTAGAGTCATTTTTGGTTTCACATAAAACAAATTCAAGTCTTTGACTCTTAATGGCATTACACAAAGCAGTCCTAGTTGTAGGACAGCCGAAGCCCTGACAATTCTAGGGCAATATTCTCATACTAAGAAGATGAGAAACAAATGTAGGACTAAAGTGAAGCATACACAAGACAAAGAAGTAAACAACACATTTCAGATTATTTAGAATTACGAAATCAAGTTTACAATACAGATCAGAATAAAAAGGATATTTTAGGTATCTTAACATTAAATAGAAAGATCAAACTAAACTCTCATATTTGTCGGTGGACCAATGATTGGGACCATAATAGGACCTAACTGAAATTTCTCTTGAACGTCACGGCTGTGTAGTGGGGTTGATCAGTAAATACTCTCCAAACCTTTGGGTTGGATTTGATACCTTTCCATAATTAAAAAAGGTTAACCTAAGAAACGATGAATCAGGAAATATACAATTAATGAACAGTAAAAACCAAAATTTTGAAGCAAATGGTATTAGAAATTTTAAATTCTATATTAAAGGTAGAACATCTTTTTTATCGATTATTTTAGGGTTTATAGATATAAAATATATTTGAGAAAGAAAAAGAAAAAAAAATCTCGAAGATGTAGAATAAAAAATTATTTATTTATGTCAACCTCATTCTCTGCACTATATACTTTTTCCCCAAAGAACCAAGTTCCTTTTCCAATTAGAAATTTTCAGTGATAGATAATGGTATTTCAAATTTTGTATTATACACATTTTTATAGGATAACGCAGCACTGAACTATAACAAAATAAAAAAAAATTAGACACTAAAATGTTAGTTTTGAATTTATCACGTTTTAGATTAACAAAAAATACTGGAACCCCCCTACTATATGGGTTCAACATTTACAAGCCCCACAAAATGGATCTTCCACCCTCAACTCCATACTTTCAAATTTTCATATTTCTAGGCCCAAAATTTTTATTTTTGGGGCCAGGTTTTAAATTTTCTGAATTTGCTGACGTTAGAGGATCTTTTAATAAATCATAAATACCGAAATTAACCTTCAGTATTTATAGACGTTTTATACCTACCAGAAACTGAAAATCAAATCAAATTCATCTCTTTCTTCTCTCCACTCTCGTTCAGAAACAGAATTGGAGATTTTTTTCAGACGAATTCGTGTGTTTGATAGTTTCATACTGAAGTTCGTTAGGTTGATAGGAACAAAACGAGAAGAAGAACAACATATTGTTAATTTTCTCTCAATTCATTGAGTTGTATTCATCCGTTTTTCAGATCTGACGAGATTATGAAGGTGCATTGATGAACAACAAATAGGTTTGTTCGATTTTATCTTTTATGTTGCTTGATTCACTAGTTTTCTGATCGATTTTTTGATTTCGATCTTCTACTGATTTGGATTTTTGTTCTGTTTCGAATTTGTTGAGTCTGAGAAGAGAAAGAAGACAGTTGGGAATACAAAAATTAACGTATGTATGAATTGTGATTTCGATTTAGTTTTTAATTCAATTAATTTTGATTGTTACCATTTCGATCTAGTTTTTTCACTTTTTTATTCGGTTTTGATACTCAGTATGTTTTTGTTGATGCTTACACATGTTTGTTTGATACTGAGAAGAGGAACAGAAGAAACATTATTTCAGAAGAAAGAAAACAACAAATCTAGGTAAGAATGTTATGTTGTTTTGATTTCAGATCTGTTTTCAAATATTTTTATTTGAATTATTTGTTGTTCTTTCATGTCCGATCTGTTTAATTTGTTGTTTTACTTTTTGTTGATACTGGGAGGAGTATGAAGAAACAATTTTGTTTCAAAAAAACAACTTCAAATTGATTTTATACAAGTTGTTTTTTTGTTACAGTATGTTCAAGTTACACATATATATCATGTTGTATTTTAAGCATGCTTAAGGAAGATGCATATGTTCTTTAGTTGCAGCATGTGTAATTTTAGTTTACACATATATATCATGTTTGTATTTTTATGCATGTGTGAGGAAGATGCAGATGTTTTTTAGTTACATCATGTGTAATTTTAGTTTACACATTTATATCCTATTGTATTTTAAAAATCTGTAAGTTGAAGTTACATATATATGTCATGTAAGATGTTTATTTATAAACAATTGTATCATCTGTATATTTTACTTATATTTAGCTTGCCGCATAGAATATACTTCTCACGAGGGGGCAACGCCCCTCGAGTGAATTGTGTTCGTTTTCAAATTTTGATATTGTTATTGTGTGTTTGATATTTTTTAGGTTGTCATGGCTGCTGTTAGTTGCATTGTTGTTGTTCGCTATTTTTCTGATTTCATTACCCTGCGTGTTAATACTGATATCAAACTGATGAGTTTAAGGAACAAGTTTGTAGGGAATGTAAGCATTTTACTCCACTTGGTATTACTTTCTTCTTCCGAGAAAGTGGGAAATTTTTTCCGCTTGACCGTGATTTTTAATTGCAAGCTCTTATATCCATCACAAATAGTAAACAGAAGACCAGTGTTGATATTTTCTTGCAAAATGATCCTCATGCGGCCTCTTCCTCCATCTCTAGGGCAGATTCTTATATTTCTAGTAGGTTTAGTAGTATGTCTTCGTCCAGAAACAATTTTACTGTTGCAAGGTATTTGGAAGATAAAAGCAAGCCTGCGAAACCTTTGTTATCGGATGGTTGGCCCAAGGTTCTTGGTGAGATTGGTCATGTGTTTGTTGAAGGAGTTAAGAAAGTCAGGGTTGTTTTCACCAAGTATCA
Source organism: Papaver bracteatum (assembly GCA_023529315.1). Classification (NCBI taxonomy): domain Eukaryota; kingdom Viridiplantae; phylum Streptophyta; class Magnoliopsida; order Ranunculales; family Papaveraceae; genus Papaver; species Papaver bracteatum. The sequence goes on along the minus strand of JAJJWX010001238.1, from coordinate 2,198,340 downwards.
TCTTCGCACTGGTTTCAAAATGATTGTAACTCATAATGAGCGTTCTAGGTTCACGGCTAAGTGTGAAGATGAAAAATGCGGCTAGAAATTCCATGCATCTTCTATCGATGAGAGGAACGAAATGTTTCAGGTAGGTTTTCGTTGTTATGTCATCTAATGCTTAGCATATGTTATGTGTTGTTACAGTATGTGTAACTTTGGTTTACACGTGATGTTTTTTGCACCATATTGTTTTTTGGTTGAATTGTTTTATATTTTGTATGTGTAGTAGCAGGAAATCCCACACTACACCCCTCACAAGAATTCATACAATCAAATCATTTTTAGATCAACAATCATAATTTTTATTGATTAATCTCACAAATTTTGTAAGATGAAAAGGAAATGAAGCTAAAGAATTAACAACCGCTTTGGACTTTCTCTCTCCTAATGACTTGCTTAACACTCGAAAAAAGATCTCTTTCTCCTTACGCCTGTTCAACTTTTTATATAGGGAATTACATAGTGGATGACAGCTAACCTGTCCTTTATTTTAGGATCTGACTTGCGATATTCTCGCAAGAGTTCTATTGTTAATTGAAGCGCCCCCAAAGCTAGCAGCTGACTAATACAAGAAATTAACTAAATAAAGAGGCACTAAGAATCTGAATCATTCACTTAAGCATTCAATTAATAAATCTGCTACAAAACTTAACCCAAAAACTAGCCCCACTTTGAAATACATATACAAGAACTCCTTTCAAATGATACATATTCAACAGTGAGTTGATTTACACATGGAATACAACCACATAATAAATATAGTAGAAGACTCAACGCCACGAAACTTCCGCTGCGCAACTCTGATCTGTCTCTGAAACTGAAAGTGGGAATGGGTGAGCACATCATCCCTAAAAGGGGAGCCCATCAGAAATAACAACTAGCTTTCAAGTAATTATTAATATGATTCAAAGACAATGCAAGTTTAATCGAAAGTCGGTAATACAAGGAAAGACAATGAAACATAAAGTAGAGATTTCTTCATAGACATTCATAAATAACAGTAAACATCCATGTATGAGATGTGTGTTGCCGCACATAAGGGAAGAATAATATTGTGGTGTATCGCCCTAGCCATAATAATATTGCAGTGTATCGCCCTAGCCATAGAATACTGAATATATATAAAGGAAGAATAATATTGCGGTGTATCTCCCTAGCCATAATAATATTGTGGTGTATCGCCCTAGCCATAGAATACTGATATTGTGTCGACATACATCTCACACCACACCAAGCACACAAGGATATGGATGAATTTCACAACATAAAGATTGATTTGTAAAATAATAATGAATTCCAGAGAGTTCGTTATCGATTCCCACCTCTTTTGATGACAAGCCTCGCCTACCTCGAGATCCACGATCCACTGGTTCATCCTTTGAATCGATCGTTGTTAATATAGACTAACTGTTAATCATACAAAAACTCTAAGAATCTAGCCAAGATGGCTCACATAAGAATTATACAATTCTATCTAATGGTTCTAAGCGCATTATAATATCTTATTCTCCATCTTTAATATAACTAAGAGTTTACTAATCCAATTAGATTGATTATATAATCCATAGCTAAGTCTTATGAATCTCTACAACTTTGTAGAAGGAATCAAAGGCTAATTCAGACCATAAGAGGTCCAATTCAACTACCTAAGCTAAGATAACTATTCATAAGCCCAAGTTCTCTAAACAGGCCCATTAACCAAAGGCCTGGTCCATCTGAGTCAACTAACGGTCTCTAACGATCAAACTGACGGCCCAAGGTTAACTAACAGTCAACGTCTAAATTCAGGTCAACTAGTCCAGGTCAAGTCAAAGGTTAACTCGGTCAACGAGTCAAGGTCGGGTCAAACTAGTCAAATGTCAACTTGAGTCAAGAAACGAATCAACTGATTTAAACTGATTCAACTCAGTCAGATGGTCGGAGTCAGGTAAGTCAGGTTCACAAATAACTCAATCAGATAGACTGAGTCAGAAGCACTAGATCAAGTCAGCTAAGCTGAAAGGTTTACAAATACAACTTCATTTTATCACTACACAAATAAATCATTCTAACAGAATACTATAATTCAATACAATTGAAATTTAATCCTACCTGCAAAAGCAGTAGCCGCAATAACCAAATCTTATCAACTCAAACCTCATATGCAATTCTCATTTTAACTACACTTCACCCCCGGCTGTAATTCGAACTCAACACAAACAAACTTCAACATTTGCAACTTTAGTTTCACTTACAGTTCAGACATCTTTGTCACACTTCTCATCTGCACATTCAATTCTCAGTAGAAACAACCAACCCATTTTCTCAAATTCATCAGAGGTACTACAAACTATACCCACATGCAATCATTCTACTGGCACAACTCAAGATCTTCCTTCAATCCTGTCAATTCAGTACTAACACCTGCAACTCAGCTCACCATCTCCCACAAATTGACAATAGCGCAACATCTCCAACCTTAGATACCACTACAACTCTAATCACACTCTTTTCTCAATCACCACCAATAACTACAACTACACTGCATCTTTATCCAGTATTAAGATATACACTACCACCAATCTACAACACCAACTCTGCTCAACACAAACTTAGTTCATACTTACATGTTCACTTCACCTGCAATCATATTTATCTCTTTCATTCAACACACCTTCTCCATATCAGTAAACTCCCATTACTATCTGCGACTCATATTCACCACCACCAACATTACAGCATTACCAACCAATCTCAACCTTACTAACTCATACAAATTTATCATCATCTGATGTAACTCAATTCATAACATCACCAACCCCAAGTCTAAACATCCATTCTCATTGTACCATAACTCCAAATACAATAGTACCACAACCTTTGTCTTAGCATCACCAATGTCACACAATCAAAACCACCAATAACTGAGCTTCACTATCAATTCCAGGATATGCACTTCACCAAATCAAACCACATACAAATCCTATCTTATCACTAAAATATTCATTCCCTTGTAACTCAAATATAATCTAAATTTCACCAACAACTTCATTGTAAACTCATCCAAAACTTAGTTTCATTCATAATCACACAAACTCAACAACTGAAATTGCATAACTTAATTAAAATCACAGAAAAGAACAATTACCTCAAGTCTGAATTACCCAAGAGAGTAAACTTCAATATCTTCTTTACTTGACTCAGTTCAACAGCCCGCCTCAAAACTAACAACAACCCTAATTCAGTTCCCAATTCTCAACACTGGAACCCTAATCCATTGATTCATCAATTCACCGATTATAAATTAATTCTAACTGTAACTTTATTCAATCAATACATACCCATATCTTGTCCTTTCTTTAAAACCTCAATTTCATCTTTTAAGATCCAGTTAACTCAAGAACCCTAAATTCTTCAATTCTTCTATGAAGTTTGAGAATCAACTCTAATTTATATTTGTCCCCAACACGCAGAGCCCCCCCATCAATTACTTAGTTCCATCCTCAATTTCTCACAGATCTTCAACCAACTACAAATCACAGAATCCTAATTATCTTCAATCTCGAATTCATCAACCACACAACTTCATAACCTTAATTCAACAACAACCCTTTTGTTTTTATCCTTCAACAACACTATATCGTCATCAAATCCACACAAACCCTAACTTCAGAAATTATAACTTCGATTTACAAAAGAAACTCCATCCTCTTCATTCCGTGCTCAATCAACCACAACATCATCACCATATTCTACTTAATATGCTCTCCATCATCAATTAAATCTCTCAAACCGAACTCACAACTCTCAATCCTCTCACAGGCGAAGAACATGAAGAAGAGAAGAAGAAAGAAACGTGGAGAATAAATAAGAATGAAGAAGAAGAAAAATAGAAATGAGAAAGGTCCGCCCGGATTGTTAAAGGCACCCTAGTAATAGATAAGGGAAGCCAAGTCGGTTTGACTATAAAAGGACTAATCTTCCGTTTATACTCATCCGGTGATATCTTCTTCGTATAGTGTCCGAATGACACAATCGAGTAGTCCAATTCGCATAACTTTTCGATATCTATCCAATGGTACTAATTTCGTATCTGGGTCATTGTTAGATTAATTCCTATTAATTAACGTTCCTGTAAAACTAATCGAGTAATTAACGGCTAAATCGACTCTTGACTAGTCTAATAGCGTTGACGAGCTTGAGGTTCCTTACATTAATCTTCGAAAATACTCTAATCATCGCACATTCATCACACTTTTCTCATGTTTCTGCCTTCGTCATCTGTTACGTCATTCTTCAAATCATTCTGCGTCGCTCGCAAAGTGTTGTTGATCAAACTTCGCAAATGTGTCCTTCTTGCGATATCATGATCCTACATTTTGCCTCTTCTCGTGTCTTCTCTGCGAAGGGGAGAATGTCATGAGAAACTATTTTTCAAAATTTCGTAGCTGTTCATCTTCTCATTCTTCATCTTTTTCTACCGACAAGGCTCCGTGAACTAAGATTTACTATCTACACGTGTTGATTATTTCTTCACTCATCGGCATATTTAACATTAACCAGTCATCTTGTCTTGCCTATTTAAAGAGAGATCTGGTGGAAGAATAATCTTTTTCTTTTAATTCATCTTTATCTTCTCCATCTTCATATTCTCTGCAAATCTTCATCATCTGCAATTTTTATTTTTTATCGAATTCATCTTTCTGCTACTATTCTTTCCTGCTTTCATGGAATCACCAAGGTTAGTTTTTATTTTTCTTCTTTTGATTTTGCTGAAATTGATTTTATTTTTTTTACTGAAATTATCTTGTTTGTTCTTCGTGTAATTCCCATACTGCTTCTATTTCAGCAAAAGCACTTCCAGTACTAAATTTACATTTCAAAACCATAATGTTCCCAAAAGTTCGCAACTCAAGGTTCCCGCGAGAAAAAGAAAGTCTGTGAATGACAAGGTAGTAAGAAACATGGATATTTTTAATAACAATATTGTTGCCTCTGTTTCTTATCTGAGTTGTGATTCGTAGGGTGATGGAGATGCCACTAAACCTACCAAGAAATCTCGCCAACCTAAAACTGTTGAAACTTCCATTTCCTTTCCCAAACTTAGTCTTTCAACTTATTCTTCGCAAACTGATCCTCTACTTCGTGTTTGCGAAAACATCGCAACAAGCTCTGATATTTTAACTAATCCTTCTATAGATGAAATTCCCATTGCAAAACCTATTGCGAATGAAATCTCTTCCTCCCCTGTGACCAATATTTCTCAAATTCATTCCACCATAATCTCAACCATTGATCTGCCCCAAACTTTACCCTCAAATGACATCTCTTTAACAAAGAATGACGATAATCAACTTTCTATTATTGATGCTGCTTCATCTGAGTCTCTCCCTTTTTCTAAGGAAACTGCAGACGGAGTGGATATTGCCTTCAAGGTTTTATTTGATATTTTAGTTGATGTCAAAAAATCATCTGTGGACCCTGTCAAATCTGGTGTCTGCGAAATCTTAGGTAAATATTTTGGTTTTTATAGGATAGTTTCGCAAACATCCTTAGAGAAAGAAGTTGAATTTTTGAAGGAAAATCTTCGCCTTGAAAGTCAGAAGTTTCAAAACGTTTCTTTGGACTGCGAACTTCTTCGCAAGAAAAATGATGAATTAAAAGGTACGAACTTCTTATCTTCGTTCTTAACTTTCCTCTTAACAAATTTGTTCTTTCCATGTTATTTATTCTTAAAGGCTCTTTTCGCTTGTTAAGCTTTAAACCAGAAACGAACAATGAAGAGATATCATTTTGAATCTACCGCTGAAGAAATTCGCGTTGATAGAGATATTTGGACGGATCAATATAACCGATTAGATAATATTCATACATATTCTGTTGATAAAATAGATAATCTTACCAAAGAGAACACTCAATTAGTTTAGGAGCAAAACTAATTAAGTAGCGAAATATCTCGCCTCTCTTACTCTTTGACTAAAGCTAACTTAGAGATGGAAACTTTATCAGATGAAAACAGAACTCTATCTCAGGAGAAGCAAACTTTTTTAAATATGGTGGCACTCTCTTCGCAGAAGTTAAGTGTTCTTTAAAAAGTGTGTGATAATCAAGAACAATCTCTTCGCTCTCTGAAAAATGAACTTAAAGAAGTAACTGAATCATCTATTAATGAGAAAAATACACTTATTCAAGGTAGAATAACTTTAAGTATAAAAGCAAGTCAGTTCAAATAACAATACTCCAAGTTAGAAGAATCTTATTCCTCTCTTGCGAAGGAAAATACTTTTTTCATTTCTAAAGAAAATAATCTAAAATCTCGCCTAAAGGGTTTAGTTGGAGATAAGTTCGATGATGCGATGAATCATTGGAAAATACTTGCTTCGCACTAATTCAAAATCTAATTTCGCAAAAGGAAGGTAGTCATTTTGACTGCCTCATCCATTTTTTCTTTGTTAAATTTCCTTGCAATATTCTCTTGCGAAGTATTCGCCCAAATAATATTTGTTCTTATTTTTCGCAGAATCTGAAAGAAAGCTTCATTCTTCCATTTCTACTTTAGATTCTAAACTTGCCAAGGTTCGCAAAGAAAATGGTTTACTTGCTGCTCACCTTGTCCATTCTCGCGACCGAGCAGAAATAAAATATGACTATCTTGCTTATTTCAAAGACATGGAGATTAGAAACCGTGATAGAGCTTTCCTTCGCCAAGCTCATCTTAGTGCTGAAGTTCTTGTGAATGAGATTTTGCTGTCCAAATTTCTTTCTCCTATATTAATCAAACCTCTGGAAGTAGATGAAGATGAAACTCCTCGTGATGCCGATAGTGACTTTGATTATGAAAGTGGTGAAGATGGTGTTTCTCAAGAAGATTTAGAAGAAGAAGAATAAATTCCTCTTAAATAAGGAATTGCTGGTGATGAAATAACTGCTGGTGATAAGCCAAAAGAGGAGGAAGCCGGAGTCGACCAGAATAAGGAAAACACTTGCAAAGATGATAAAGCTGGTGGAGATGATAAGGCTGGCGAAGAATATAAGGCTGGCGAAGAGGATATTGAAGTTTGAGATCTAGTTTTATTTTCTTGAATTATTCTTTCTCTTTCTTTTCTTGCAAACGATGTACTTTGGACCACATTTGGATTCAATTATACTTTTGGTATTTGAAGAGCTTGCGAGAAAGATAATGACATCTTGTTTATTAATTCCCATACTTGCCTCTCATTATATTTCTCGTGATATATGATCTGCATGAAAAATGATTAGTACTTTATAAAAAAATTGTTTTATCATGTGGTCTTATTTTGCCTTCCTAAGTAAAGGTCTTATTTTGCCATCTTTTTTCTTCGCGACAAAATCGCAGGACGTTTCTACACTTTCATGTAGAAACCCATTGACCTTGCCTTAAATTTATGTTTTTTTGTATTTTTGTTGCGACAATATGACAAGCCTAAATTTTCTTGCGAAACTAAAGCCCATGACATTGCCGTCTTGCGACGAAATCGCAGGACGTCTTTACACATGCATGCAATGACCCATTGATATCATCTTATCCTCTCTTTTATATTATTGCCTCTTCAGGACTGTTGCACAAATATGACATGCCTTAATAATCCCGTGAGTAAAAAGCCTCATGACATTTGGGTCTTTAGACACTTATCAGCTCCCTAATGGAGGGTGCCGCACTTATCTTCCCACTGGTTCCCCTTTCAAGGAGACGTACTTCTTCCATACAAGACTAGATCCTCCCATACAGGATTGACAACAACCAGTTGTGTTCGCAGCCTCTTATCCCTTTTGCCTATATGGCTTATGGTTATGAGACTGCACCCTAAGTGGGGTTTTCTTCAGGCCGAGTGAATCATAGCCAAGACTTGCCAAGAATGGCCAGGGTAGTTTCATACGCCCCGGGCACTCTTGGCTCAACTGTGTACCTCGGCGCCTTGGTCATACTTTGCACCCCTTAGGAGAGCTCTTACTACCTTAGTCGCCCAACTCTAGTCATATGCTCAAGTTGAGAATCCAAGGTGTCTCTCCTGGATGGGATTTCATTGACCCCAAATCTCCATGACTCAGGTTCCAGCAGTGGTGTAACCTTATCGCTGAGCCATGCAACAGATATCCCATTCTATGACGTACTTTAGGTCTTATATTTTCCTCTTGCGAAATTTTATTCGCGAACTAGGGTGTACGCCATAAAGGTTCGTCCCATTCTATTTTGATTTTCTCTTGCGAAATTTTCGCATATTCTTATTTTATTTTGATCTTGAATAATCTCGCAGTGAATTTTTCATAAAAAAAGAAATTTGTTCATACTTACTTTGTTGCATCATACATCATTTCATCATCTAAGGATTCTCAAAATTCCTCACGGGTAATATTTCTTTAAATATAGTCTGTTCCATGGTCTGTCAAGTCTTTGACCAACATCTCTACCCTTTGGATCCATCAACTTGTATGCCCATGTTCCAATTATTTCTTTTATAATTTAAGGTCCATCCCATTTTTTCGCTAATTTTCTACCACCTTCTCGCTGATAATTTGGCGTCTCGCGAAGAACCAAATCACCTGGCTGAAATTCACGTGGCTTAACGCGCTTATTGTATTCTCGGGCTAATCTTCGTTTATAATTCTCCATATGCTGTAAAGCCTTTTCTCTCTTCTCTTCTAATTCATCCAGTTTGTTTAAGATCATGCCAGCACTAAAATTCTTCTCCCAAGATTCTCTTTTTGTCGTGGGAATAACAACTTATGTTAGTAACACTGCCTCAACCCCATATGTTAGACAGAAAGGTGACATTCCAGTAACTTCTCGCCTAGTTGTGTTGTAGGCCCATACTGCGTTATGTACTTGTTCGCACCATGTTCTATTATGTCCCTCTAATTTTTTCTTTAATATATCTGCGATTGTCTTATTTGTTGCCTCTGCTTTCCCATTATCCTGTGGATATAAAGGAGTATATTTTCCACATTTTATCTTAAATGCATTAAGTAACATTTCTATATTCTTCCCTTCAAAGTGCTTCCCATTATCAGATACCAACTGTGCCGGAATTCCAAATCTGCAAATGATATTTTCAAATATGAATGTAAATATGTCTTTGTCGCGAATGTGTTGTACCGCTTTTATTTCTGCCCATTTTGTGAAATAATCTGTTGCGATAATTAAGTATCTTTTTTGTCCAGATCCTGGTACAAATGGCCCCACAATATCTAAGCCCCACTTTCCAAAAGGCCATACACTGGTTGAGGATGATAAGGGTGCTCCGGGTGCATGTATTTTCTTTCCATGTCGCTGGAAATCAGCACAACGTCTTGATACCTGTTTTGCATCTTCATGCATATATGGCCAATAATAACCTTGTGTTTTTGCTCTATATGCCAAATATCTTCCTCCGCTGTGGTTGCCAGCATCCCCACTATGCATAATTTTTAACACTTTATCTCCTTCTTGTCGTGTTAAACATCTGAGTGATGGTCTATTAAATGATTTTCGATACAATATCCCATCTCTTAATTCATAATTTGTTGCATGACTCTTTAATTTATGTGCTTCCAATCTGTTTCTTGGTATTTCCCCTCTCGTTAAATATGCATGAAGTTCTGTTCTCCAATCTGCGATATTGTCTTTTGGCCCTTCTTCACCACTTTCTACTATCATTACGTCTACCTCTTCTTCCTCTTCTTTATTGACTGATAGAGATAAAAGTGTCTATATTTTTATGCATCTCGATGTTGGATCTGTCATCATGCTTGAAATGAAAGCATAAACATTTGCGAGCCTATTATCCTTCCTCAATATATGCCTCCATTTTATTTTTGGGATTTTCGCTGACAATTCTTCAACAAGTTTCTTGTATTTCTTCAAAGATGGTTCATTTGTTATGTATTCCCCTTTTATCTGACGAATGACTAGCTGCGAATCACTGGTAATTCTAGCATGTTCTAATTTTATTTCTATTGCGAATTTTAGAGCATGTACCACAACTTCATACTCTGTTTCATTATTAGTGGATGCGAACTCCAACCTAAATGAAAAATCCATCTTTATTCCCTCTGGTGAAAGTAAGATAATTCCAACTCCATTACCTTCCCTATTTGAGGATCCATCCACCAATATCTCCCATATATTTGGTTCGGTTAACAAGTCTTTTGGATCTCCATGTTCTTCTTTTATATCCATCATCTCCTCTACAACTTCATCATCTTTTAAAGGAAATTCTGCTAGAAATTCTGCAACAATTTGTGACTTTGGTGAAGATAATACTTCATATTTAATTTTGAAATGTCCTACTTGCGCATTCCACCTCTCAACTCTGCCTGATCTCTTTGAGTTCTTTATCACTGATTCAATTGGTACCTTTGTTAACACTTTAACTTTATGTGCCTGAAAATATATGCGAAGTTTAAAGGTCGCATAAACCAATGCTAGAATCAGTTTTTCAATCTTAGAATAATTTCTCTCTGCGGCATTGAACGTCTTGCTGATGTAGTAAATTGGTTTTTCAACTCCTGCATCTACTCGCAATAACACATCACTTAATGCATGTGAAGTTGTCGCAAGATAGATTAACATCTCTTCTCCCGGTTCTGCCTTTTGTAAAATAGATGTATTCACCAGGTATTCTTTTATTCCTTGAAAAGCTTTCTCACATTCATCTATCCACCTGAATTTTGTCCCTTTTTTAAGGATGTTGAAAAAAATATTTTCATTTGTCTGATGATCGCGAGATAAATCTTCCTAGCGAAGCCAAGAGACTATTTAACTTTTGCACATATTTTATTGTTGCTGGTGTTGGCATATCGCGAAATGATTGCACTTTTTCTGGATCAACTTGTATTCCTTCCTTGGATACAATATATCCTAAAAAAATTCCTGATGCAACTCCAAAAATGTATTTTTCTGGATTCACCTTGATGTTAAAATGCCGCATCTGTTCAAAAATCTCCTTCAGATCTTGTACATGGTTTTTACCTTCTTTACTTTTTATCAACATGTCATCTACATACACCTCTAAATTTTTATGTATCCACTTTGCGAATACCTTCTCTACCATTCTTTGATATGTTGCTCCTGCGTTTCGCAAACCAAATGGCATTTTTGTATAACAATATAATACTCTTGGAGCGAAAAAAGCAGTATGTTCTTGATCTTCTTCAGCGAGAGGAATCTGGTTGTATCCTTTATACCCATCTAGGGAAGATATTCTATCATTTCTTGCTGCTGATTCGACCATTTGAGGTATATCTGGTAATGAAAAACTGTCTTTAGGACAAGCTTTGTTTAGATCAGTAAAGTCTATGCAAATTCTTATCCCATTATTTTTCTTTGAAACCACAACCATGTTTGCTATCCACTCCGGGTATTTTCCTTGTCTTATAATTCCTGCATCAAGCATTTTCTGTAGTTCCACTTCTATTTTAGGATGGTAAGTTGTTGCGATTTTTCTTATCCTCTGCTTAAATGGTCTTGCGTCTTTGTTGATCTACAATTTATGACATGCAACAGATGGATCTATTCCAGGCATTTCATCCATGTTCCATGCGAAAATATATTTATATTCTCACAAGAGATTGACAATTCTCTTTTCCTCGTCTGTATTCATCTTAGTTCCAATTTTCAACATTTTAGGTTTCTTCAGTTCCAATATTTACTTTTTTTGTTGGTTCTGCTGCAGTGTAACTTGATTCAGGTTCTCCCATTGGTGTTGGTTCTTTTATAATTTTCGTTGTTTTATCTCCTTCCTGCAATATTTCGCTGGGTATTCCTTTTCCTTCTTCTGCTCTTATCATGTAGATTTTAAACTTCTCTTTTTTCTTTGCCTCTTTCGCCATCTTCCTGTGAGTTTTTCACTTCTTTACTCGTCCTTCATAGTTTTTTACTTCAATTTGATAACATAGTTTCACACCTTCAATATCTCCTCTAATTTCACCAATCCCGCTTGGCATAGGAAACTTGATATACTGATGTAATGTTGATGCTACAGCTTTGATTGTGTGCGTGTATCCATGATCTTCCCAACATCATGTCATATGGTGACTCCATATCCACCACACATAGCGTTTTGTGTTTCAATTTCTCCCAGCGAAATTCTCACTGCTATTTCCCCTTTTGGTTTAGTTGTGGATTTGCCGAAACCATGAATATGATATGTTGGACGTGACATTTCTTCGTATTTGTACCCCATTCCTTTGTATACATGATAAAATATTACATCCATTAAGCTTCCCGTATCCACCAAAGTTCTATTCACTGCCCATTCTTCCATAGATTTTGCTGATTTCACCTTTTCTTTTCGTATAGTTGTTACTGTGATTACCAAAGGAGATGTGTGGATCAAATTTTCTTTTGGTATCTCTGCTGCTGTGAACGTAATTTTCTGATTTTCCCAATCCCACAACGGAGATATCTTTTCTACCGTCATAATCTTTTTTCCTTCAAAATATCGTTTATGTATCCTCCCTCTAATGTTCTCATGGAATTCATTAACCATCGTTTTTGTGATTACGTTACACTCCAACCTTCTTTTATTCTCATTGATCTTAATTATCCTTTCTCCAACTGATTTGTTGTTTTCTTTTATCATTTTCTTGATTTAAACATATTTTACAATAATTTCCACAATCTTCAATCAACAGACCCCTGTTTCTAGCGCCAACATGTAGTAGCAGGAAATCCCACACTACACCGCTCACAAGAGTTCATACAATCAAATCATTTTTAGATCAACAATTATAATTTTTATTGATTAATCTCACAAATTTTACAAGATAAAAAGGAAATGAAGCTAAAGATTAACAACTGCTTTGGACTTTCTCTCTCCTAATGACTTGCTTAACACTCGAAAAAAGATCTCTTTCTCCTTACGCCTGTTCAACTCTTTATATAGGGAATTACATAGTGGATGACAGATAACCTGTCCTTTATTTTAGGATATGACTTGCAATATTCTCGCAAGAGTTATATTGTTAATCTTCGCAAATACTCTAATCATAGCAAAGTCATCACACTTTTCTCATGTTTCTGCCATCGTCATCTATCACGTCATTCTTCAAATCATTCTGCGACGCTCGCAAAGTGTTGTTGATCAAACTTCGCAAATGTGTCCTTCTTGCGATATCCTGATCCTACAATATGAACATCTCCAGGTCAGGTATTATAACCCTGAGCACATTTGTGGTGCTGGTGGGCGCAACTTGAACCAAACATACTCCACCAGCTTCCCGTCTACTTTGATTGAGGAAGAAGTTCGGAAAAATCCTCACAAGAAGCCCAAGAAAATTGCTGCTGATTTCCAGACCAACTATGGGATTAACATGGAGTACTATCAGGCCTATAATTCTAGGAAAAAGGTTTATGACACGATTTATGGCGATGATGTGAAGTCCTACTCTCACTTGGTATGGTATATTGATTCTATAAGGGACACCAACCCTGGTAGTGTGATAAAGTTTGAACGTGCAGATAAACAGTTCCAACGGATCTTCATCGCATTTGCTGCATGCATCAAGGGGTACTGGTTTTATCGTCCAATGGTATACTTGGATGCTACTTTCCTTACTGGTACATTCAAAGGTTGCTTAATGGAAGCTACTGGGATCAATGGTGTTAAAGGTATGTTTTTTTTTTTTTGTGAACAACTTCAGTTGACAAATAACTGAGAGTTACACATGTGTAACCCTCAGTTACACATTACTTTACTCAGTGTGTAACTAAGAAAATAGCATCTGTAACCTTAAGTTACATATTTGTTTTAGCATGTGTAACTTGTATATTTACACATTGTTTTCTGTTTGTGTGAAACTTATTATTCTTTCGATTCTGCACAATTTTTTTTGTAGGATTTCCCCCCTTGCTTTTGTACTAGTCGATTTTGAGTCTGTCGACAACTGGGAGTGGTTTTTGAGGAATTTGACTGAAGTTGTTGGTGATGGGAGGCCAATCACCTTCCTTTAGGATCGCCATTAAGGACTCTTGCAGGGTGTTCCACTTGTCTATCCATATGGGTTCCACACCTTTTGCTACTATCATTTGACGAAAATTATACCCATTACTGCAACAGATCCTAGGTACTCGCTTGTGATGGACCATTTCCGAGAGGCGACATACGCACTCTCACCTGAAAACCATACGAAAGCCATACATAAGATTACAGACTTGAACTGGGATTGGGTGGCTGATTACATCGAGACCATCCCACCTGAAGCATATGTGAATGCCTTTTTTAAATTTTATCGGTATGAACGAACATCTAGTACTCTATCAGAATCAGTCAATAGTTGGGTTCTGGTTCACAAGAAGATGCCTGCATCTGCTCTTCTTGATCAGGTTAATTGAGTGTGTGTGTTTTTTGTTGTTTGTTCTCTTTTATATATTGTTTTGTCACTTTATGTATTCATAAGTTTTTTTTTCCTTTTCAAATTAGGAGGAAAATAATGTGTTTGATGGCAGAGCGTCGTGAAATTGGCGCTAATATGATGACTCCATTAACCCCTGAGTACGAGGAAAAGCTTGCGGCTCTTCAAGATGAAGGCTTGGCTTGGGAAGTATTAGTTTCTAGTCCTACCGTGTTTGAAGTTATTAGCGAAAGGTCTCACATGGTGGACCTCGAACACGAGACTTGCACATGTCAAAGGTTTGGTTTCTTATGCTTTTTCTTCTCTCTGTATGTTTTTTTTTAAATGTGTATATCTACTTTACATTAGATATATGCATGTGTAAATACTAGTTACACATCTATTTTGCAAGTGTAACTTAAAGATACACATCCTGTATATGCATCTGTAACTATCTAATTTTGAGTGTTTATGATTTGTATGTGCAACTAACTGATTTTTTATTTGTTTTTGTTTTTTTCAAGGTGGCGCGTATATGGTTTTCCTTGTGCTCATGCTCTTGCAGCCATACAGAAGATTAAACGCGAGGCTATTGATTTCATTTCACCTTATTTTACAAGCGACTATTTGAGGAAGACTTATATGCATGCCATCCATCTGATTCCAAACTACAACATGCCTGCTGAATATCATCCAGACAACACCGTCATCCCGCCTACCGTGAAGAAGCAACCAGGTAGACCCCCAGGAAAGAGGATTATAAGTAAACGTGAGAAAAAGGTGAAGAGAAAAGTTCATTGCAGCAATTGCAAGGAAACAGATCACAACAAGGAAGGTTTTAAAAATCCTCGGAAGTTCTCACCTCACTAGCTTGAGCCTACAAAAGTTCATTTATGCAAGTAATGATTTGATGTGTGGATTCTCATTTGTCTTTGATTATTATTTTTTTAGTTTTATCATGTTGGTTTTCATGGACCAAACGTTTTTATTTTTCTGGAACATTGATTATGTGCAAGGATCTATTCATTCAGATTTTATATTTTGTCAGTTAACAGTTGAAATGCATTTTATTCTATTTTTGATTTATTTGTGTACGTCTGATCAGTGGTCAAATGCTTTTGTAACTTTAGTTTACACTCAAATATATGGATGTGTAACCAGAAGTTACACTGCTATGAATGCATGTGTAACATTAGCTTACACATGATAAATGCTGGTGTAACTTTATTTTATTTTGATTTATTGGGCAAGTCCGATCAATGGCTTGTGTAACTTCAGTCTACACTCAAATATATGGATGTGTAACCAGAAGTTACACTGCTGTGAATGCATGTGTAATATTAAGTTACACATGATAAATGCATATGTAAACTCTGGTTACACATTCTGCATCAAGTTAAGATGTGTAGTTACTTAACCTGTTGCATACTTTCTGAAACCTGTACACACAACAGTAAAAGTTATAACAAGATAAAAGTTTTTAATTCAAAGAATTTCAATCCAAAAATATTTTCAAAACCAAGAACTGCTAAAATCTACTAACTGATGAAATTTAAAAGTTTCTAACAACATATTTTCCAAGTCTAACATCTGCTTGTGGCTAACAACATATTTGCGAGTATATATTTTTTTCTAATCCTATGAGTGCTTTATACATCTCTGGATGGATCCGAAAGAATCTTGTATAACATGCTTCCTCTCATGTGGTTCAGCTTGTCAGTCCACCATAGCATCATACTTGAGGTTAATTTTTTTTTCAAGTGGTTTATTCTTCATCCTGATCTTCATGTAAGCGCATACACATGGAAGACAGTCAGGAATCATACCTTGTGAGGGAGAATGGATATACTTGGCCTTTTCATTCATCCCAAGAGCATAAGTACACAAGTGTCTCAGTTCTGTATTAATTGAAAATGCATATTTATTGGCTTGAAGAAGGTGTTCACTCCTGAGTTCCTTAACGTTTGATGAGTTCATGTAGGACCAAGCATTAGAGCTCTTCAAATCATACTCCAGCAGTGTGTAGTGTGTGTTGTTGTTGCACATTGGGGCGAAAAGTCTGACTGCATCGTTCTTGTACTTGCCATACTCCTTCGTTAGCTTTGGAATCCAAAATCTCTTGAATTCTCTATAATCCTTCACGTATGTGATCTGCAAAAACCATTTGTAATGTCAAACTCACATTTTTAATCAAAAGTTTACAAATTAACAAGTGATTATTATGTAAACAGAAGTTACACATAGGGCCTTGGGTTTTACACTAGAAAAATAAGAATGTGTAACTTCATATTACACATTATAACTGTTTTCCGACATAAAAAAAATTATAATCTTACAACACACACCACACATTATAAATGCAATAAGATTTCATATGTATCGAAGTACTTACGTATGCTTGTGGCGACAGGAATATCGCTTTGTGATACTTGATGTTAGAGTTCATCTTTGTCCTCAATCTGCTAATGTAGAAGTCGATAAATTATGACTCCAAGAAGATTTCTTTCTTGGTAAGTTGTAGCATTAGTTCTCCAGATATATTAAATAGATGGATACCATCTTCGTTGAGTTCAATCCAAGTAATGTCTCTGCATTACAAAGAAGTAAACTATTACTAATCAACATAACAAAATCAAGTAGTAATATACAACAATCAATAACAGAATCAAGCCTACTTGGATTCAAGCTACTTACATTTTCGGATGAGTATTGAAAAATTCAATCACTTTCTCCTTTTTCTCGCCTTCCATCCTTTCGATAACTTCAAAACCTTTCACATCCTTTCTCATCGTTCTGCCATCTTCTTCAGGAACCTCATCCATTCTTTTTTCTTCTACTCCTGGAAATGCGTCCATTCTTTCCTTTTCCACTTCTGGAACTACGACCATTCTTTCTTCATTAACAGTCTTCTTAATCTTCTTCGTCCTCTTTTCATACTGCTTCAGTTCTTGTGTTGGAATTTTTCTATTCCTCAACACACGTTTTTATATGAATGCTGGTTGGTTTTCTCTTATTGTATTCGCAGCTTCCTTCAGTAACTCTCTTGCAGGTTTAAGAGTTTTATCTATTCCAAGGATAAAAAAATTTCCATGTGTTGTAGCAGCGCAAAAAAATATAGGCAGAATCTCAGTAAATTAGCACATGTATGTAACTTAAAGTTACACAAGCCAAAATAATAATGTATTGTATGTAACCTCAAGCTACACATGCCTTTTACAATGTGTAACTTGAAGTTACACTTTCATTACAAACAAAAAATAAAGGAAAAATAAAACGAAATAATTGTTACAGAAGGAAGAGTGGTTACCACTTGAGATAGGTTCTGCATTATCTATCACTGCAGGTCAAGATTCACTTTTGTTAATGTCACTGGCAATCTTATCAAGCATTTCACTCACTGCAGCATCCGTCATGTCAGTAGGGTTAGCTCCTAGTTGCACCAACCTGTAGGTCTGAGCATCGTCAGTCTGTATTTGCGGTGTTGTAGCAGTTATCACCATGGAGTCCTCAAACTGTGTTGAAGCAAAACTGTCCTCAAAAGTTTATGGTGTTGGCTATGTTAGAGCAGTCATAACCAAACCGTCAGTAACAATTGCAGCTGTCTCTTCAATGACATTTGCATCATCACCTGCGGATTTCTCATGCGGCTCAACCACAACACCACCTTATGTATCTTTCTTTTGTGGCTCATCAAAAACATCAACAACAACGTTTGCATCATCCATAACATCATGTGTCTCTTAATTAGCTTTCTTCTGCGCCTCATCAACAACATCTGCAGTAGTGTTGTTTTTCTTACCAGTGGGCTTCTTCTTTGTAGAAGCCTTGCTGTTGTCACACTCTTCATACCTGAACTGTATGTCCTGAGTGTTGTTTTGCGCCCCTCTTCAGCAGTTTGAGCTTGCAGAACTGTTGGCGTATTTCCAGCTGCAAGGCTTACACATGGAACTGCAGAAGGATTGATAATAAATAAACATGAGAATTATATTTGCCAGCTACACAAACTGACTGAAACATGCTATTATGTGTTGTGTGATATAATCTTAGACATTCTACAAGATATAACTTAACTTTACACATGCATATGAATGTTTAACTTTAATTTACACAACCAGTTTTTTACACATCCCAAGGCAAGTCAGTGGCATGGATACTTAGCATGTGTAACTCCATGTTACACATGCATATAATTGGTGTAACAAGAAGATACACATGCATATAGCATATGTAACTAGGGATTACACATTCATATGATTAGTGTACTCAACAATTACCAAGTATTAATTTAGTTTGGTACCTCTACACATGCCAACTAAAATATCATTATCACTATCAAGTTAAAGAGGCGTATTAAAAATGAACAACTACTTACATTCTGTATGGAAGGAAGTTTCCATGTCATCTTTCTCTTTCTCTTGCTCAGGTTCTTTCTCGGACTCTTCTTCTTCATGCTCAGTAGCTCCATGATCAGTACCTCCATCTGTTAATTGCATAAACTCTTCCTGATGCTCAGTAACTCCATGTCCTTGTGCACCATCTCCTTGTTGCATATACTCTTCCTGGGTCACATCGTAAGGTTGAATTCTCATTGCTATCATAATCTCGCACGCTAAAATGTGCTTGTCGGTGACGTTTTCATCTTTTATCCCTGCTCTTGCAAGTTTATGTACTGCATCAAACATTTTTTTCTTTGCTTGTAATTGCTCTTTCAGTTTTCCATTTTCAATGGTTTGCTGTCGGAGCCACCTTTGCATTTCTTCTTTGCTGGGTTCCACTGGTGCTATACCGAGCTGCTTTTCAAGCTGTGAAAACTCTTCCACAAAGCTAGATGTTGGCTACAATTAACAGATGGAGAGGTTAAGAAAAGATACAAAAATGCATGTGTAAATTAAATTTAGTAGAGTTCACTAGTGTCTGCATGTGTAACTTGAAGTTACACAAGCACATATATAAGTGTATGTTTAAGTTACACATGCCATATACATAGTATAACAAAACTAACTTCTGGTGTTTTACTTGTGTAAATATCAGTTACACAAGCTCTTTTGAATGTTCTAGTAAACAAGATATAAACCAAGTAATGGCAAACACTTACGGTAAACTCTGTCATGTTTGTACCAGCTATGTAATCTGATATTACTTCCATGTCCCACATTCCAAGCCTCGGGAGCTTTTGTTCTCTGTTTTCAACTTTTGGGATTATTCCTGCTGGTGTGTGCTCAGCAAACAAGATCTGCAACATATAAACAATCAATTTTATTAGTCGATCAGCAAAAAATACTTACAACTCAGCAATAAAACTACTTGAAGTTCAATCAAGTAAAAAAAATATAATCCTTTACCAGTAGGTATTGCACAAAATCTTTTACGTTTGAAGGACATTCTGCATTTTTTAGTATTTCATCAAACAAATGCTCGTGGACCAAATCTGGCCAGGAGACCTTGAGAACAGTTTCATAAGTCTCGACAATGGCAAGATATTTAACATTCACTGAGCCAGCATTTTTGTCCCCAAAAAAGAGCACACAACACAAATAAAACCATATCAAACAAACTACATGCTCATCGTCAAGTGGTGTTCTTTTCTTTTTCTTATTCATAACTTCTTTTATTGTATCCACAATCTTCTTCTTGGTCACTACCGTTGAATGTGATGTTTCTCTGATATCAGAAAAGTACTTGTTGTATAATATATTGTCATCCACTTCATTAAGATCAAAATATTTTATCAACTTCTGACCTTTTCTGCTTCCAGTCCTTTTCATTCCAGTTATACCAGCAAACTTTGCCGGTGTAGACTCTATAAGGTTTTCTCCAAATCTAAATGAACACGGTATTGCGCCATCTCTATCAAAGCAGTTTAAAAGTTTCACGACCTTATTTTTGTTAGTAGATATTTGTTTCATGTTCTATGGATTAGCAAGATCGTATTCATCGTAATACATCATAACAAGATCACCGTAATCCGCTTTCCTAAGATACCTTTCAACTCTCTTAGATAGTCCTTTGGTTTCATTTCTTTCACCAAATCATGAACTGCATTAAGTGAGTGTCTTAATGATGCGTGTCGTATGCGTCAAAAATAATTCACACTTTCTTACTACTCAAAATATAAATATATCAAGGGCAAGAAAGGATCGATCCCACAGAGAGGTCTAGGCTATCAATATATTTTCGGTTCATTATATAAAACACCGGGTATTTTTCTGATTTTTATATACTAAAATAAAATAAAAGCAAAACAATAAAAAGTAACACGCAAATCAAGGTAGTGAGAATATTGGTTAAGGATTCATCTTCATTCACAAATATGTTTTCTTCACAATAACTAGAATTGATATTTAATCTCAACTTTTATCAAAAACCCTAGGATACCTTGATCGCAAGAATATCCCGCTAATCTCCTTTTGTCATCAACAAACACATTAAAAGATGCGAGTATGAGTTCTATCTAAGAGAACAACCTAACGTGTAAAAGCACTAATCAAGTTTAATTCCCTAGATGCATTAAGTTTTATGAAATCAGGCCAATCAAAGCAATCGAACGTGGAAAGCGCACTAATTCAATTTAACAAAGGTTATGATTCACATATGATTATAAGGATGCATCACTACAAGCTATAACCATATTCATGCTACTTGTAATCAAGAATCTATCACTTTTACATATAACAAACCCTAATCTAGCAATAGAGATGAACACAAACTCAACCGATTCGCGACTCAATCAAACAAGCATTCAATTCATGTAACAATATAAACAGTGAATCTTAAACGATAAAATATGGAGACAAAACTAACTTATCATATCAAAAACCATTTATGTGAAATCCAACTATTCCATAACCAATAATAAACTTAAGTACTCATGTTAATGGAGTTCATAACAAGAAGAAAGAGAAACCCTAGCATGTTGTAAACCCTAGAAACAAAAGTAGAAGATAAGATATAAGATAAAAGATATTAGGTTTTGAGAAAAGTCTTCTCTTTTATAGCTCTTCTTGTTCCAAAATTAGGTCTAGCCTTCAAAGTCCATTAGATAGAAATCCACCAAGCCCACAAGTGAGAGAAACCCGTGTAGAAATTCTGTCCCAAAAACGCTCGCCGGAAAACTGGGGATTTGGCCGGAAATTGACCGGAATCTGGCTAGAAAAGTCGTCATTGGCCACCTGAGATTCTTCTCCGTCGACGGAATATTCCGTCACGGCACCCGTTAAAGTTAACCGTTGACCTAACGGTCATCGTTAGTCAACCGGGTCAAATGGAGAGAGTAAGTTAGCCACCGAGTCAGCATTTTACTCGGCCGAGTGGTCTTACTGGGTCTGGATTACTGAGTTTCTGTGCCGATTCACTGGTTGACTCATCTGAATAAAACCTCGGCCGAGTTCTGTTTGTTTTCTCAGTATTTCTCAGGCCAATTTCAGGCCAAATCCCTTCTACAATCCTAGCATACATCTAAGGCAATTCCAACACATTCTTCACTATAGTCAGCTCACTTCCACAGTAGCGCCAAGCCCGTCCTCCAGTTTGCTGCTACATGACTACAAGCACTGCCTACACCATTCTAGCACCATTAGCACTTAGCAACTCTATCTCCTCAACTGACTCATAGCTATCTGCAGCACCAACTCCATGAATTCAAACTAAACTCCACCACCCAGCATTTGCATAAACCAGCTCTTCTCACTGCCTATTCCATTTCATTCTCCATCTGCTTCTCAGAATCACCAGCAACATCTCTTCTCTACAAGGCCAAGTACCCAACAACCCAGCTACTGCGCCTGCACCTGCATCCAACTCCAAGACCACCAAGAACTCCATTGCACCTGTGCATTCCCACCTGAAATAGCAGCAATCTACATCCAACTCCCAGTATCATCAACACTAACAGCTCCTGCAGCTAACCTCAATAGCGTCCCTGCAATTCAGTCCATTGTAGTGCCTTACTGTCACCAGCCTAACTTCAGTTACTTGCTTGTATCTCAAGTATCTCACTTCAGCTCAATCAATACCATCACTCCACTGGCACTCACCAACTCCACCTACAATTCAGAACTACACATTCATATCACCAGATGCACTTCTTGCATTCCTGCCACACATACAAACATCAACAAACCTCCATCTCTGCAATTCCATGAGAAACAACAGCACACTTCCATGCTAGCTTTTCCACCTGTGTACATCCATTGCAGCTAAGAAGCTGCACATCAACACTACCTCAAACAGCTTCATAACCTGCAACAATGCTAATTAACTGCAGTCACCAACACTACCTCAACTCCCCTATTTCACAGCCACACAAGTCATCAGCTCCACCACCACCAACATCTTACTGCTCAATTCCACTGGCCACCTTCTTGTCCACCAGTTCCATACAAGCCATAATTTCACTCCTACAACACCATTATCCATTGCAACCATCTGAGGCCACAGTTCCACAGGTTCAACAGCAAAAAAACCCACTACTAATTTCTTCATGGCAGAAACTCTCAAATTTGAAACCCAACAGAACTCTTTGCATCAATGGAAACACATCTTCCATACCCTGTATTACCAACTCGAACCCACGAGACCCATTCATCATATTCTCCCTCAATTTCTTTCTTCAGCAGTTCTATCGTCTCTTCATGTAAATCAACAACAACAAGAGTCCATCAATTAAACCCATTACGAACTCCAATTTCTCAGATCTGACAAAACCCTAACTCAATTTCTTCTTTCGACTTCAACCACCAACAAACCCTCCTGTGACTTTCACAAATCCCTCAATCTTCAAGACACCGTTGATTCACAGAGAACCCTAAATCTACATCACATCAGTAACATTCATCAACCACTTTAATCACCTTCTGAATTCTTCAATTCATAGCGACCCCATACCCATTTCACTTTTAATCTCTCAATTTCATCTCTTTTCAGGTGATAATCAGCATCAGAAGGGAAAAACAAACTTGAAAATAAAATGGGAATTGATTTCCTTGTCTCTCGACCTAATTAGGTCTTACAGCTATTTGCACCCACTTTGTATGCAGCCACCCCAGTGATGATAAGGGATACCCTAGATGACAACCCCTTAACCATAGCTGGTTTCCTTTTATAATTCTTCCAAAAGCAAGTTGCCCATTAGCATGTGGCTGGGCTCTAAATAGTGTTCTCCCCTGAAATGACAGATTTGCCCTTTTTGCTCAATTTTGGTGATTTCTTCTTCTTTTCCTCCGTGCGACTCCAGAGTACCTAATAACTCAAAAACACACGTAAAATACATAATTCACAAGAAAAATAGCAAAGAAAGCATAAACAATAGATGATAAATAGGATGTATTCTACACCCTATCACTTAACTTTCCTGTACACATCTCACAACAAAACAGCAAGAATCAGTAAGTTGTGTACCTATCAAACACACTGTTTTTAATTGCAAATCAAAAGCATTGTACAAAGAATGTGTATCTTCCAGGTACACAAACTCACTGAATCATGCTATAATGTGTTGTGTGACATAATCCTAGACATTCTACAAGGTGTAACTTTAACTTACACATGCATATGAATGAGTAACTTTAATTTACACAACCAATTTTTTATGTGTAACTATACTAGTTACACATCCTAAACACAACCAATTTTTTATGTGCAACTACTAGTTACACATCCCAAGGCAAGTCAGTGGTGACAGGCTCATTTGGTATGTGTAACTATAAGTTACACAATCAATATACAAACCACAACACAGTCAGCGGTGACATTTTGAGTGTGTAACTTATAGTTACACATGTCCTTGTCTGTGTAGTTACATATTTACAAGTATTACATGAGAAATAAACACGAGACCATGACAACAATAGTTTTCACATCTTAGTACCTGTAATTGTATCATCTTTTCCAGGGGGATTCATTTTTCCTTTCACCATTTTTATTTCAAAAGAAAATTGATTCTGAATCTGCAGTTGATGTAGTAATAAAATCAAGTTAGTTGATTGCAATTCAACTTAGAGTTTCTAGGGTTTTCAAACCGTAACATCTCAGAAATGAAATCCACTAAATCAAATTACAATCAGTTATATCACATCCATGACTTACCTTTGTTTCTATTCAGTCAGTTATTTCATGGATTTTATGCACAAACGATTGTTCTCCTTCTCCGATCTGTAAAATTATCAGTCAGAATGAGTTATGTTCGTTGTAATCTCATTACAAACCCTAGTTCAGAAATTTTTGACACACGAATTAGTAACAACAGGAATCAAAACTAACAGATTCAAATCAAAACATACCTAGTGATTCATCGTCGGAGTATTTCATCAACAGGAATCAGTAACAACGACGATTTAGGTTTTGAATCTGAAACTGTTTCTGTGATTTTTTTGGGTTTTGAATCTAAAATTGTTTTGATCTGTTTCTCTGATTTAGGGGTTAGCAGATTCAGCAGATGATGAATAGTTTTTTATTTCGATATTTGTTTCGTAACAGATTTCAGGAAGATTTCTTGATTTTTTGGGTTTTTTTCTAGATTTGTTTCTGTTTTCAGGTGAGTGAGATTTGTTTTCTCTTTCCTGGGAAATGAAATAATGGCGTCTGAATGAGAGAAAGTTAGGTGACGTCTCTTATATACTTGAGGCCAATTTAATCTTTTCGCTTTCATTAAATTTATTTTTTAATTCGAGACCCGTTTTAAAAAAAATTTAACTAGGGGCCTCATATTATGGGTTATTCATGGGTTAAACCTTAGCCTAATTTTCACTTAACAAAATGATAAAATGTGTAATATAACGGGAATAATTACGTCAATGATCCTGTCAGTATATTTGTGCGATCGGATAAACGAAAATGAACGACCGTTTTGAATCTTTGATTAGGGAATGATATTCCATACCTCGATTCCAGTGAAAGCGGAAGAGTAAGAGAAAATGTACAAGTTCCCGATGGATTTTGTTGTCTCACATGTAACCTACATCCTCTGTGCCTAAATGAGAGTACTCTTTTGTTCCTCTCTCTCTGCATACACACCTTGTCTTTTTGTTCTTTAAGAATAAAGTAAGCAACGAAATCGAAAGCCATAAGACATGGGACTGATTGATACTTGATAGATGATGATAAATTTGCAGAAGTACAGAATTCCACAGTATACTACTACACTACGCACCTTATTTTTGACAAAAGTAATTCTTCCTTATTTGTTTGTCAATGACAACCAGGGTACCTCAACGTAAATTAGTGTTTGGTACCATTTTAGTTGGTAGATTAGTGTTTTTTAACAAGGATTAACTGGGGGCCTCAAATAATAATTGGGGACCTCACCAGTTGGTCTCCCAATAACATTTTGGGGCTACCCCTTATAAGAATTTTTCGAAATGGCTAAACTACCCTAAATTATTAGTGTTAATTAAGTTGATTAGTTAAGTTAGATTAGTTGTTAATCAGTTAAGTTAGATAAAATCAATTTTCTCCCTCTCTCTCAATTATCTTCGGTTCCATTGACGACACTAAGAAAAAAAAAACCAGTTACAGTTAAAGGGTCGTCCACCCAAAAATCCTAAATCCTAACGATTTTTCATATACACGTAGAGATTATGAAAAATCGTTAGGATATATGAGGAGGGAGATAACAATCCTAATTCTGGTTTTTCATATTTTTTTTGAGTTACAGGTTTTAGAGTTAATAATTGAAAAAAAAAAGGGTTTTTGTGAGTTGAGAAGAAGAAGAGTAGGTTTTGGAGGGAAAACAAGGATTTGTAGAAATGAGTGATTTAAGTGGGGGAAATGTTGCTCAAAATAACCTGGTAAACTTCATACTCTTTTAATGGTCTATATGTTGATCAAAGCGGTCGAATCACAGCTAATTGGTAACCACCCAGTGAAAGAGTCGTCAATATCGGGGGTCTAAACCCAAATGACTCTTAAAATTCGTTATTGTATTGGCCCTAGTATTGACGACTCAAACCTGCAACTTTTTCAGGTTATGAAAAGTCGTCAACTTCTTTTTTAATAACATAACGACCCTAAGGAAGAGTCGTTATAGCATAGAAGACTCTACAACCTAAAGACTCTGAATAATATACACCTTAGAGTCGTCATTTGGTTACGTATAAACCCAAACGACTCTAAGTTGCACACCCAATCACACCACTTGTGTCACTGCATCACCTTGATGATGTGAAGCCAATTTTTCCGACTAGTATTAATCAAATTGATTCATTGCAAAGGCTGGGGGCCACTTACACGTTGGACCAAGGAAGAATCTTACATCAAAGTATCTGCCATGATTTAAAATGGAAATGGTCTATGTCGGTGTCTTGGGGTTACGCTGTTCAGGTATATCAGTGGTTAGTGTCAGATAAAGAACTCGGAATTGCATTTCAGACATTTCAAACGTGGACGAGTTGGGGAAACAAACCTTTCACATTCGATACACGTCCCATGAGTCCTGAACCTTGTGATAGACCGCTTGCTTATTTCCTAGACAACTTGAGCAATGGCGACGGAGTTGGAGAAGATAACAAAACTTTGACTTCATATAAGAGGTTTGTACGTAACTAAGCCGGGAGGGATTGATTGTCATTAAAAGGGTCTTCAACACAATAATAATATCCCTAACGACCCACAAATTACAGTTGACGACTCTATGTATATATGGTGACGATTCTATTTATTTTAAGGGGTCGTTAACGACCCTACTAATAAACAAACGACCCTATTAATTTTAAGAAAAGGGTAAAATAGTACTTTCAACCACATTTTGGAAGCCTCCTATTTTTTTTGGTGTGGTTATAAATTTCGTGAGGCCCCCAATGAATCCTTGTTTTTTAATTTAAGCAAAATAAACTTTATTAAAAAAAAAATTCACCTATTTGCCACCCACGTTTTTTCTATTGGCCACCCACATTAATTCCCACCTTCACTTTTCCTATTTACCACTCATATATTTCTTCATAAATCCTAAATACTACTCCTTGACGTTTTTATTTATACCCAACATAAATCATTAACAAAACCCTAAACTTAGAAATTTTTATTTTCCATATTTACCGGCAACCACCATCTTCTACTGATATCCACCAGCCGGCCAGCTTCTTCTACTCTTCCTCCACCCACCGACCACTACCTCCACTCACATTTTCTTTTTTTAAAATTCTTTCTTCTACCTTTGATTTGATATTAGGTTGGTTAAAATATTCTAGATTAACATGATCCCGCCACCATGAATAGCTATCAAACTTGGATCAAAAAACTATGAACGGCTAAGAGTACACCTGTTCTTGCTTTCTAACGTTTTAATTGTGTAGCCAAAGATTCATTCCACAAATTAATTTGAATACTTCCAAAATTCATTGGCACTAAATCATATTCATCAGCACATTAAATAATTTAATTGTTATTGGGTACTTTCACTAGTTTTGATAAATTTAATACGAGTATGAAAAATCGTAAAATTACAACAACATGATTAATTAACGATAACATGATTCTCGTGATAGCAATGGTTTTACTCGCAGATTGGTTTTCGTTTATTTCTTGAAAATTGAATGATAAAAGATTAAGAAATAATTTAGATATTGGTGTATTATAATTAATTTAGAATTATAACTTAGGGTTAATAGTTTTTAATTTATAACATATGGTTAATGGTTTTAGATTAGTGAGAAGAAGAAGAAGAAGACGACGACTAAGATTGATGATAGTTATTGGTAAGTCTAGTATGACTTTTTAGGTGGTAAATAGGGAAAAGTAGAGTTATCTTAGAAATTGTGAGATGAGTGGCAAATAGGAAAAACGTGGGTGGTGAATAGGTAAAACCTTAAAAAAAATTAAGCAATTTAAAGCAATGTTTTGGGACTCGGACCGGACACCAAACCGGCAAAATCACCGGATCAGGATTAACTGGTTAAACCAGTGGTTCACTGGGTCAATACATGGTATATATGAGAGACATCTGTAGTCGTATAATATATATGACATACAATTTTACTACATGTAGAATATGGGCCTGACAAGTGACAAATTAGTGGAGATTGGAATACTAACTTTGATTGTTTGAGATCCAATTTACGTTTGTGCCTTTTAATTATTAATTACTCCCTCCGTTTCATTTTAATAGGTCAGTTTCTTTTTTTGAGAAAATTAAGGAAATTAAGAGAACTAATTATTGAAAGTGGTCTTCCATACACTTGTCAATAAAAGAAGTGAAGTGAAATGGTCCTCATGACACTTGTCAGCCAAAGAAATAAGTGAAATGGTCCACATAACACTTGTTTAAAAGAAAAGTGGTCCCAGAAAATTAAAGTAACATTTGACTTTCCCAATTAGGAAACTGACCTATTTTTTTGAAACATTTATTTATAGAAACTGGCCTATTAAAAAGTATCGGAGGGAGTATCAAACAGACATTGTTTTCCTCCGTAACCTAGTTAACTCTCTGTTCCTCTTCTTTCACGATTGACACCAGTGGCAACTCCACATCTAAATTAATCAGAAAATGGGTTAAATGGACAAAATCAAATAAAACCTGGTTGATTTGGACATGTAACATATTGGTTTGGGTGAAATGCCCAAAATATATAATTTATAGAAACAAACAATTATACCCACCAAAGTTTCATCTTCTTCCAAAACGAAAAGAAAAAAGCTTCAATGTGCAGACTTCTATTTTCAGAAACATTCTTCTTCCCCACCGTCGACATATCTTCCCCAACCATCAGAAATACCATCTTCCTCAAACACCAAAATCAACAACGATAACATCATCTTTAATTCTCAACGACCACCATCGACGGCACCACCCCATCTCTACCACCACAAAGATGCACCACCAACACAATCGTCCATAGCATCATGTTTCTCTAATAGTATCATTGACACCAAACCTAAACATCACTACCATCACAATGGATTTTATGAATGCCCTAATTTAATTGTAATTTCTCAAATTCATAAACCTAGAGAATCGGATTTTGTGTAAATCAATTTTACGAGATGAGAAATGAATTACATACTCAAATTGGTAAGTTTCCAAACCCTTATTTTCTTTTTGGACATATTTGATTTCAAATTAGTTTCAACATAGTTAGAATTTTGATGTACTTGTGTACGTATTTTAAAAAAAAAATTGTTTATAAATGTGAAATATGTATGTCGATTTTCTTGTTAATGTATCAATATGTATACATACTAGTTTGCATTTTGTGAATTTGTGTACATCGTAGTATAAAATATGATGCAATTGATTTTTTGTTGAATATTTCTCATTTTAGTACACGTTCCGATGCATTTTCCGGATGGAACTGGTTTCATCCAGTTTCAATGTTAACCCTGGAAGGAACTGGTTTCATCCAGTTTCAATGTTAAATTGGTTGAAGTGAAATTGGGCGAACTTGGTTTCATCTAGCTCTAATATATAGGATGTAACTGGGTTTCATCTGATTCCTGCAGAAACTGGTTTTCATCTAGCTTTGAAGATAGGATGTAATTGAGTTTCATCCATATTTTAAAATATGATTTAACTGGTTTTATGCCAAATTGTTGCAGGAAGAAATAGCAAAAAGAGTAAGAAGAATGATGGTGCTGAAAGAAGAACCAAGAATAAGCATGATGTGAACATGGGTATTCAATCAAGCACCAGGAATATGGATGATGTGGATGCCGAAAAGAAAGAAATAAAACGTTAATGTATTAAGGAAGACTAAATTATTTTGATGTATTTAGGTTTTTCTTAAAAAATATTAATGTAGGATACTTATTTGGAAGTATTTTGTTTTGCTGTTGAACTCTTTCTTCGCATACATTTGTGATCAGTGGATCTTTGTTAATTAAAAATACCTATTGATGTTTCTGAAAAATGCATATAATTCAATTTCCTTATATTTATGTTTGAATATGCAGGATGAAATCAGTTTCACCCTGGCCAAAAATCTCATTTTTTTCCCGAATATGCAGGATGAAACCCGGTTACATCCTAGCCTGTACAAAACTGCAATTTTTTGTCAGAATGTAACCAGGCTTGGATGAAACCCGGTTACATCCTAGCCTGTACAAAACTGCAATTTTTTGTCAGAATGTAACCAGGCTTAGATGAAACCCGGTTACATCCTAGCCTGCATAAAACTGCAATTTTTTGTCAGAATGTAACCAGGATTGGATGAAACCCGATTACATCCTAGCCTGTAAAACCTGATTGCATTCAAGTCAATGAAAACTGAAAAAAAATGTGCAATGAAAACTGAAAAAAGATTCATAACACAATTAAAAAACCAACAGAAGAATATAAGATATATGTTTTTATGAAGAAAAAAAAAATCAAATGTAAATACTAGTTGCAAAAATATAATTCCAGCTAAAATAATCTTAAATGTGCAACAAGAGGCTGCATAGAAGAATAGACTAATAAAAGAAATCATAGTAAGACAGTGCACAGAATGAGGAATTCAGATGTTCTTAAGCAGGTTCATTGTTGACGTTTCTTTTTTGCGGGAGGATGAGGACACATCGTCTTGTTATGATGTGCCTTAGTATGGAAGTTACCGCACGTGATTGGTCTCGTGAAACTTGCACTGCCGATGTTAGGAATACGCTTCTCCTTCGGCCTACGAGATTTTTTTCTTAGGACATTTGGTGGGTTCACAAGTCTTTTGAAGTGAATTAAGAAAGTGGCTTGTTGATCGATTTCGAATTCCAGGGCAGTGAAGTTTTAAAAGAACACAGCAAGATCAGCAATAGAGATCCCATACGCCCTCCACGACTGTTTTCACCCTCAACAGGGAGGAGCTTTGCTCCTCTCCAAACTCCACCATCATCATGTACATCCCCTTCATACCACCTACACTTCACCTGCATACATCCATTACAGCATCAGTTGGACTTTCACTTCAGGTTCGCGAGTTCAAGTCAGCTATAAAAAGTTAAAAACTGATTAGACAATGGAAACCCCACGTTCCAATAAGTTCCATGACGTTTTAGGGGGCAGAGTGGAAAACAATATCCGGAAGAGTGGCTAGTGATAGAGCCATTCCCAAATTATGAAAGTGGTTGTGAAAGATCAGGATGAATATGCAAAAAATTCTCTAATCTACTAGTTCATCTGCTTATGTAGATTGTTATACAATGTATGTTTTGTGCCTTAATTTCCAGTATTGCCTAAAATCTACCCATGATCTGCAATCTTCTACATGACTTGTAATCTATATTGCACCTTAATTCTGCAACTTTGCCTAAAATAAACCGATGCGTCTCGGATTCTTTAACCTGACCTAAACATTGCACTATAAGCTGCGGAACTCAAAGCTTAACTGAATCAAAAGTGAAATGAAAGGAATCACGTCGACTTCCAACCAAAAATTTACAATCTAGACCAAAAATTGGTTATTAGTAAAACCCTGGATAATCAAAATCAACAACTAAGCCAAAAATTGATAGAGAAATTTCAAAATCGACATACCCAGATATGCATTACAAAGAATTAGACACAAAAGAAATTAAAATTGGATTAATTGAAACTTGAAACTTACTGATCCGATGATATTAGATGATTTGAAGGTAGAGTATTCTAAACTTCGATTGGACAATAGTCAATCACCATGTATTGAGCTCCCATATGTGAAAAGGAAACGAAAATCGCTATGAAGAAAAGGGACGAAGCTTGCAGGTGAGGAGAGAAAAAAAAAAGGAAAGAAGCTCTGACTATGTGTTTGTTTCTTCACGAACAGAAAAAAAAAATCTTTTTGGGGGAAAAGGGTTTAAAAGGTTATGGGGTATTTTAGGTAAGACATATTTTTTTATTTTAATTTTCCTGGGTGAAATATCCAAATTGGTTATATAAACAATATATTTCTGATTTTTGGCTATATAAACAGTATCAAAAGCTAAGAATCTATTTCACCCAGAAATTTTCTGTTTTGGTCTTTTTGACCAATTTTGTGTAAATTAATCTTTGCTACTGTCTCCTCTGTTTCACGATCAACACCCACTACCATTCCATCTCCAACTCCATCTATATCAAAACTAACCACACCTTTACCATAATCGAATATTTGCCGATATAGAATGTTATAAAGATTTTCTCGATCTATAAGACCTAACAGTTACTTTTTATCAAATTAGACTTCTTATTAGTTCTTCATCTGATACTTATTTTTATAATATTTTCAACTAAAGTGAAGAAAAAAGGGGTTTCAGGATTGCAGATTAAAGAAGAATTGAGATTGATATTTAGAAAAACCGGATGTAGATTGAAAAAAAAAAAGGAAAATAACTTTCATATTTTCATGAAACTTCAGATATTTTAGTGGAATGAATGTCTGGGTCAAACCAGTTTTAGACCGGACTGGGTTTCACTGGTTATCAGTCAAACGGCCCGGTTCACTGGTTTTACTAGGTCAGTGTTGAACCAGTTCGTTTTTCTCACCGATTTTCCGGTCTAACCGTCCGGTCCGGTTTTTAAAACACTATTTAAAGACTCAAAGGCCTATGTAGTAAAGGTCCCACTTTGAACGGTGAAGAAATCCTTGCTTCCTATTGGTCGAAATAAGCCTTTTGTTGTTTTTATTAATCGAGATTTCTGAGAAGCACATTTGACAACGTATGATTGGTTTAAAAATTACAAACTCAAAAGGAAAACTTAGCTTACCGTTTTGGAATTTTATGGAAGTCCAAATTCAATTCGTAAGTCGAATACCTACCATGTTAGGACCTTTTTGTTTCCAAATTAATACATAAAAAAAAACCATATATTTCACACCAAATCAAAAATACATCTCCACGGTGCCGAACACACACCAATTCCAAAAAATAAAATAAAAAAAATGTCTGGTATGTAGCACGGGCACAAATCTGGTACTGAGTATACGTTGGAATGTCATTCCAAGTTAATCCTGAATTACATGGTTGGTAAACTCGTTTTGGTAGATTAAGAAAAAAAGATAGTAAATCTTTCACGTTTTTTGGGTGAGATTTTTATAATTTATAATCGGCGTCGGGTCTTTATACACGATCCTGCAGAGATTCTGATCAATCAAATTATGTGGGTGTTTTACATGATATCTACCGAATGTAGCAGAATATCCAATTTAATGAATCAGAATTGCAGAGCAGCTATGAAAATTAATACTTATCGGTTTTGGCCAAGGAAAACTAACGTGAAGCTTCTGCATTTGCTTTATTGTAAATCTCCCGGTATTAAGCGACTTACCTAGCGATTATGAATGTTGTTCTTCATGAATGAAGAACATCAAACTAGAATAGAATGATACGATGAAAAATATCTATCTATTATGGGGAAACGAGTACAATTTCATATCTATTTCCAAATCAACTATGAAAAAAGGTATTAATATCCGAAAATTTTGTATTGAAAACAAAAAATTACTTGAAAAATAAAAATTCTTAGTTTTTGATCATATTTGAGATAAATGAAAGTAGATTGGAGGATCCAAACATAAATTTAACAAATAAGGTAACTTAGTATTTTTTACATAATTTAGTCACCCCTTCTTCCTTTAGGTGGGAGGAAAATCAATAGACCTCAAATAATTTTTATAAGTCTCAGTCTACTCGGGTTATATTGGGAAGATTTTTTTGATAATCAATCATTAATATTTCATTCTATTAAAAAATATTTACTGGAAAGAGACGTCTGATATTATAAAATTCTACTTTAAATCTCATACCTTCCTATTATCTCACACAAGAATTTTTCCTGCCAATCAAACATTATTCTTACTTCCTAGAAGGCAAAGAAAAAAACATTATTCTTACTTTCTATTTTTGGGGTTCAGTTTAAAAAGGGAAAAACAGAACCCCAAAAACACTCTCTTATCTTTCTTCTTTTGGGCGACTCTTCTCCGCCCCCAAGACAACCAGTAAACTCCTATAACAACCTCTTTCTAGCCAGTAACCACCATCGAGCCAACATGATTTAGCCAGTAACCACCTCCTACGATGGCGTTATTCATCGACAACCATTAATAATAGTTAATAATGTATGCAATTCAGAACCCAGTTCAGATCTGTTAACTCAAGTTTTTTTTAACACGGATTCAAGCCACTTCAGAGATCTAGCTACCGCTGTTTTATAAGTTACAAAGATACCGATACAAAGTTATCAAGCTACAAAGACACAGAGACCCTAAGAAACAAAGATTCAGACACGCCAGTTTTACATCGTTTAATTGGGGGCCCCAAAAAACAATTATGAGCCCTGACCGATATATACTCACACCAAAAGTTATAGAGGGGGTTCCAAAAGGGGGTGAAAATACTATTATGCCCTTCTCTAATAACTAAACAAAATAATCCTATTAACCTTTAACCCAAGGCCCCCAATTTCATTTCCTATATAAACAAAAAACTCTTCTTTTCCTCTCTCCGCTCTCTCCTCC
Source organism: Papaver bracteatum (assembly GCA_023529315.1). NCBI lineage: Eukaryota > Viridiplantae > Streptophyta > Magnoliopsida > Ranunculales > Papaveraceae > Papaver > Papaver bracteatum. The sequence goes on along the minus strand of JAJJWX010001238.1, from coordinate 2,163,619 downwards.
CCCATTAACAATTCGATTTTTTTTTTCTTTCAAACATGGCACGATTAGATTTTACTACAAAAATGATACGTACTAAGGCGGAATCGAAGAAACATATGGCTCTAATCAGAAGGTATGTGAACTATAACCCCCTAATCTAACTTGGGTTTGCGTTTGATTTGATTTTCTAATTGAAAAATTAGGTTTTCAACTGCAAAATTGCAGTTTCAGTTGTAGGGTCGTCATAGTCGAAGTCCTTATTCCTTAACGATTTTTCATCTGCATTTTGATATTATGAAATCAACTGAAAAATTGCAGTTTCAGTTCTAGGGTCGTCATAGTCGAAGTCCTTATTCCTTAACGATTTTTCATCTACATGTTAATATTATGAAAAATCGTTAATGTTTATGCTGAGGGAGAAAACAAACCTAGGTTAGAGAGTAGAATGTTTTAAGTACCCCGCTGTCGATTCTTGTTGATGACCTATTTTATTGCTGAACGACTCTATATTATACAAAACTACCTCTCTATCCAAAATAATGAAAAGGTCGTTAGTTTTAATATATAAATCATTAACGATTCCTTATGACGACCCATTTTTAGAACCTAACGACTCTGTATTAAAAATAACTTGTTTGCTGGCCAAATAATCAGAAGGTTCGTTATAAAAAAGAAGTAGAGTCGTCATTATTTATTTAAGAATCGTCATGATCTAATTTGGAGTCGTCATTTATGTTGAATGGTCGTTTGTGATGATGATGATGGTCATGCTGGTAACAACGTTTCTGGTGGAGGTGATGGTGGTGGTGGTAAGGAGGATTTGGAGATTGAGGAGGAGGAGGATGAACGCAATGATGATGATAAGAAGGATAATGGAAATGGTGGTGGTAGTGGTGAGGATGATGATGATGGTAATGATGCTGGTGATAAGGAGGATGTTCTACCATTCTTAAGCTTGTAGTGAGTATTTATTTTTGTAATCGTCATCGTCGTCTACACATAAATATAAGTTTGTTAATGTGAATTTGTATTAGAATGCAAATAGAGGGAACAAATGAATCTTTTTTCCAAGGAACTGTGTTGCTCGGCTGACAAAGGGGAAGTGTTCTATCCTGACAAATAACGTCGGTACGCTGATTACTTCAGACACGTTGAAAATCCCAATGCAAAGAAAATATTTGTTGAGCTGGCTAAGGAAGGTAAGAGGACCGGGAAAACACATAGCCAACTAGGAGAAGAACGTGATAAACAGGGAAATGGTAGCCATCGTGATGAACAAGGCAGTAGAGAAGATGGTGGTTCTCCAGGGGGCAATGCAACTCAGGGTCCTTCTAATAGAAGTCGGAAAGTTAGCCGATCAGGGAGGAAAAAGGGTTGAGGTGGTGGTCTTGAGTGAGGAGATGTTGATGTCGAAATGAACTTATGTTTTATGTTACTTTCGACTTGAACTTATGCTTCTTAACTTTTCTTAGATGCAACTATTTTGTGTATTAGATGTTAAGTGTTTGGTTTGGATGGTTTTTTGAAACTATTTTTCTTTTGTTGAAACTATTTTGCTTTCTTGAGATTTTAGAATGTTGTTTAGAAGTTATTTGTTTAAATGTTGTCTAGAATGAAAAGGACTCTGAAGCTGATAAGATTATATATTGTGGCATCTTAAGGGTCGTCAACTATATATTTAGCAAAACAACGACCCTAAAGATGATAAGTTGGAATATTTCATTGCAGTCCTAGAGTCGTTAACCCTATATTTATAACGCTGATGACTCTCAGCTATCTATGAAATGGTTGGTTAGTGTCGTTATTTTATATTATTACACGAATGACGACCCTAAGATTTACATTTACAGAGAGTTTAATGTTTTAGAGTCGGCGTGGTATAAACAAAACAGAGTAACGACGACACTAAGTGACTTAGCTAGCTGGAGTCGTCAATGTTTATCACACCAGCCTGCCGATTTTTCATAACCTGGAAAAGTTGCATGTTTGCGTCGTCATTGGTGGTTTTATTAAAATAACGACTCTACAAAGTCGTTTGGGTATAAACCCCCGATAATAATGACCTGTGCGCTGAGTTGTTCCATAGTATGGATGATTCGACCACTTGGAGCAACAAACAAACAAATCGAAGAGTATAAGATGTTTACCTAAAAAATTTGAGGTTCGGGTTCTTCATTTTAAGGGTTAGTTCCTTCTTTGAGCAATTGGATCTTCATTTGCACCATTATTCAAGGATTTGCACCATTATTCAAGGTTTCCTCTACTAACATCCCTTCATCATATATCCAATCCAAATGGGAATGCAAGATAATCTCACCATCAACACAATCATGTTTGTTATTTGAAGAAGCTTCACCTACATTATTTCCTCCACTAGAATCACTCATTTCAAATAACTCTAAATTTTCCCCCAAAAACTCAACTTCTCCTTCTCCACAACACAAAAACACAATTTATCTTTTATCAAAAATTTATCCCTAAATCTGATTTTTAATCTAACTAAACTAATTAACAACTTCATTAACTTAATTAACTCTAATGATTTAGGGGTATTTTAGGATTTTAAAAAGATTTAGGATAATGGATAACCACCAATTGCTATTTCGTGACCCTTTTTGTCCTGTAGTGTGAGGCCCCTAATTGTTTTTTGCCCCCCCCCCCAATTAAACGAGGCAGTTTTAAAGATTTCAATTTATCTAGACTCAATTTTGTTTTCAAAGCTTCAAATATCCAGGATTATTCAGCTACTTCGATTAATCTTAAATAACCTAATTTTCTCTTTTGCTTCTGTTTCCTAGATTTTTCTGATCTTTAGAATTTCCTTTAAAATCGATCTCTCCTCCAAGATGCCTTATTTTGTTTTTGTCTCAAATTTGATTATTCACTTAATTTTTCAATTTCTAATTATTCTTCGTTTCTTTCCGTTTTTCTGTGATTTTTAATAGCATAGCTATGTCGTTCTTTAAACTCTGCAAAGGGAATTTAACAACTTTATCAAGGCTAATGCATTCTCGTTTGAAATCAAGTTCCTTTTGATATACCTGGAAAAAAATGAAACTATTGCGGAAATCATGGATTCAACGGAATACTCGAATCATACATATGACTATCTCTAAGGTAAATCTTTCAAGTATTGAGTACATAAATCCATCCCACAGTTTCCTTTCTTCAAGTTATTAGGATGATGCTTTGAATCAAATTCATGCCTTGAAAGTATTATCTTGCTACAATGAGGTAAGCATAACCCCCAAACTGGTATCTAACATTTCAAAGAATCTCAATCCTGCAAACATTTTGCTTACCTTAACATATGCTTTGATTATTGGGTTTTAATCTTATATAAATGCAATAATGTTGAACATCTCAATTACTCTCTTGTGATTTGGTATTACTTTGACATAAAACTTATACACATTCTAACATTGCTAAAGGGGTCTTATTCTTGTATTGTGTTAGTGGAATTTTCTTATCCCGTCATTTCTTATTTCTGGCAGTTTATAAGCATGACAGCCTTAGAAATAGTATCTTACATATACTTAATAAAGAAAATATAGATATCCTTTTCCTTTCAGAAACTAAACAACAGAGTAAGGAAATGCATAACATCCCAAGACAGGTAAATGTCTATAACTATCACTTAGTACTATCAAGAGAAATTGCTGGTGGTTTATGAATTATACGGAAAAACAATATAAATATTCAGGTAAATGATGAGGCTCATAACCATATTAATGCAACTGTAATAAACCACCTCAATGATAGTAGTTGGGTTTTAACCCGTTTTTATGGTAGCCCATATCGAAATTAGAAGAAAAAAAAAGTTCTTTGAATATCATAAAAGACATGGCAACAAAAATTGATAAACCATGGATAATCATACGGGACTTGAATGTTACATGAAGAAGAAAAGAACAGTGTTTTTCCTTTCAAAAAAAATGAGGCTAGAATTTTGAATAAATTGATTAAAAAATGTGATTTAATGGACTTAGGGTTCAGTGGTTATACTTACACATGGAACAAACATAGAGTTGATAGTCAAAACATTCAACAAAGACTAGATAGGGTCCTAGTTAACTCAAAATGGAACAACAAATTCCATAACTCTAGCATAAAACACTTGGGGTCTATTGGCTTCTGATCATGTTTCAATAAAATTAAACACATGTAACCATTGGAATGATGGTGCAACCCCTTTTAAATATTTTGGGGAGTGGATGAAACATGAAGAATGTAAACCTTTAATACAAAGAATATGTCAAACAAATGTGAAAGTTTCACCAACTCACAAAGTAAATAGAAAATTAGGTACGGTTAAACACATATTGAGATTATGGAACAAAAACAGTTTTAGAAACATACAAAGCAAAATTGATAATATTAAAAAGGAAATGAAAAGAACAAATGAACATACATACTATGTGAACAAAGCCTCTGACCTAGGAAATCTAAGAAAAGATCTAGCTAGATGGTATGCCGTTAAAGCGAATTTTTGGAAAGATAAGAGTAGAGACCAAAACATTGCATTAGGAGACAAAAAAACTGGATGCTTCCATAATAAAGCGAAACAACGATTTAGGAGAAACAAAATAGAATATCTAAAGAATAAAAATAATGAATGGTTGGAAAATCGTGAAGAAATAGTTGAATGCATAACAAATCATTTCCATTACATAGCTACTACGATTAATCCTATGATGGACCAAAACATGATTGATCTTATACCAAATTTCATAATACAGTTGGATAATGAAAAGCTTTGTAATACCCCTACTGAAACTGAAATTAAGCAAACGTTGTTTACTATGGAATAAACAAAAGTCCAGGCCCAGATGGTTTCCCAAAAAAAAAAAAAATCAACAAAATTGGGAAACCACAGGGCCTGATTTGGTCACTATGCTTCAGACTTTTTTTAAAACTGAAAACATCTCTAAAGAAATGAATGCTTCATTCATTTCTCTGATTCCGAAAACTCTGAACCCTACTACCCCAGCTGAGTTCAGACCGATGGCTTTAGCAAACATTTCTTACAAAATAATATCGGAACTTATGGCGGGGAGAATGAAAAAAATTATTTCGCCATACCAATCTGCTTTCATACCTAGAAGGAAGATTTCAGAAAATATTACTATGGCACACGAAATTATACATAAAATGAAAAATTCTAAATCAAAAAAGGTTTCACGGGACTTAAAATAGACATGTCCAAAGCATTCGACAGAGTCGAATGGGACTTCCTGTTACAAATAATGACCAAAGTGGGATTTAATGATAAATGATGTAATCTTGTGAACCGATGTATTTCTACTACCACTCTTTTTGTTATTCTAAATGGGTCTCCCACCAAAATATTCAAACTTACCATAGGTTTGAGAAATGGAGACCCAATCTCCCCTTACTTGTTCTTATTTTGCACGGACGCATTGTCAAGAACAATTACCCATGCCAAAAATACTGGTTTGTTAAAAGGAACAAAAATTGTTCACAACACCCCATCTATAAGCCACTTATTGTTTGCTGACGGCTGTCTTCTATTTTGCAAAGCGAATGAAAAAACTTTTCATAACCTTGTTAAACTGTTTTAAAATTTTGGTCTTGCATCTGGAGAGCTTATTAACTTAAGAAAATCAGGGGTTTTCTTCAACCCGAAATCAGAGACTAGTATAAGACATAAGGTGAAATAAATTCTAGGAGTTACGACAATTCCTTTAAAAGATAAATACCTAGAGTCTCCCCTATTTACAAATAGATCGAAAATTGAATGTTTTGAACCTTTGGTAAAAAAATAAAATAAATAGAATGGCTAGTTGAAACGGAATCAGTTTGAACAACGCGGGAAAAATAGTGATGATAAAAAATGTTACCACTTCTTTGTATGTATATCAAATGAATTGCTTTAAGATACCAAAAAAGATATGTGAAAAACTAACCAAACTGCAATGTGACTATTGGTGGGCGAAAGATAAAAACGGTCTAAATGAAAATGGTAAGAAGGGGGTATGTCTAAAAATTGGGACACAATCTCTAAATCCCTTGATGATGGGGGGATAGGAATTAAAATATCCAACATTTTAATATTGCGATGATTGCTAAAATGGGATGGAAATTTAAAGAGAAAACTGATTCTCTTTGTGCAATAATCCTAAAAGAAAAATATTATCCCCATTGTTATCCCCATTGCGAAGTTATTCACATAAGTAACAAACCTAATAGGAATGATAGTTGGATATGGAATGGTTTGCTATCTGGCATAAATCAGATAAAGCAGCGTTGCTTTTGAGAAGTTGGTAATAGAACAAACATTGATATCTGGGATGATTTCAGGATCCCAGATAAAATACCACCAATACAGAAACCAGATGTGAACATACAAGAGTTCTCTAAAGTAAGTCATTTGATCACACCACATAATACGTGGGATATTGGAAAACTTGCCATATGTTTTGATAACCAAACAGTAGAAAAAATTAAGCAAATAAGGATATTTTCTACGGATAAAAAAGATACTCCGCATTGGACATTGAACAAAAAAGGTATGTTTTCGGTTAAATCTTTGTACAACCATATAAATTATAATGGAAACACTAATCAATATGGGGCAAAAAATGGAGAATGAATACCCCTCCATATGTCAAGTATTTAATTTGGAAAGCGTCTGCTATATTACCAAACAGTCAGTGACGAAACCAGGAATTTGTGTTCGGGTGGGCTAATTTATTTTTTTCGTACACCCAGATTATAGCAATCTAAATGCCTAAAATTTAAATACAGTGATAAAATCATTGCATGCTGCTTATCATTTTCTGTATAGTAAGGTTCAGCTGAGTGACAATATTTTATATTACGAAGACAACATATATAATAAAAATAAATATTATTATCTGAAATGCGGCCGAAGGCCACCCGAATTTTTGAATTTTTAAAATGTTACTTCTATATCTTTGTATGGTTTTCAAATCAGTTCATGAAATTAAAAACCGATACATCGGAACATTTAAATGTCAATTTTTTTGTCATTGTTTATGAAAAGAAAAAAAAATGGGGAAAATATTATGCAATAGGTTTTGATATTTGGGCTAATTTTTAGTTTACGTACGCATGGACCAAGTTTTAGTAAATATTTGGAAACAACATGGGATAGATAGATCAAATTGTGATGGAGTGGGAGTAAATTTCACCGTTGAATTTAATTTCTAAACACTAACCGAAACAGAAGAGGACACAAAAGTTTAAAAGAAGTAAAAAAATGCAACATAACAATTAAATTGGGAAGAAGTCATATGAATATGTCATACTAATGGGCTAATGAAAAGTTTTACCCTGGGATAATCTATAGTTATATGAATCTGTTGACCCTCACCTCCGTCACTGGTGCTTTAGATCCAAGTTTTAACCTAGAAACTAAAAAGAAACTCAAGATGAGAAGAAAAAAAGGTTGGAGGGAGTCAACATAAGACTAGTTTTCTTGTATGTTTGTATAGACAAAGAGTTATTAGTAGGATACGTGGCGTGTGGTTTCTCATTTTTGTATAGATAGAGAGTTTATTTTGGGCTAACTATAATTTTGATCTGGGCTTTTTCATTTTTTTTTCTTACGAATAGGCTGGATAAAAAGGAGTTTTTCATATTGGGGGGGGGGGGGGGCTTCAGCTTGGGTAAGCCACCCCCAGTACCGTCCCTGCAAACAGTGTAAGGGTGGCAACTATCATCCCAGGAATAAACACAAAATGCAATGTGTAACCATGGACAGGAAACTCTAACTCATCTCTTTTTACAATGTAATTTTTCCCAGCAAGTGTGGATGCATTTTAACCTTGATATGAATTATGTAACGAATGGTACCCAATCGTTTCATGAATAGTTAACTGACTGTTTTGAAAATTCAGATATAGGAAGCTATGACATGGAATGGCAGGTATTGTGTAGCATAATAGTCTGGCACATTTGAAAATCCAGGTGCAAGATTACTTTTCAAAAGGAAAAACAAAATAGTGCAGAGACAACAAACAATATTATTAAGTATATCAATATCTATAACTTTGTAAACCAAACAGGTTACAATATAATGAAATCTTTGTATTATAACCCAAATAATCATGATGTGCCGACAATCTCTACACAACAGGTCGAGGAGCAGATAGGAAACATGCATTTGAAATTAATATTGCTTTCACAATGATGTTCTCTATAACTAAGACTAAAATTGGGCTAACTTTGATTGATCATACAGGGAGAATCAGAGAAGCTAGAGGGTTGAATGCAAATTTCTTAACTACAGGAGAAATAGAGAAGGCAAGAGAGGAGGCGGATTTCCAATGGGAAACAAAATGGAATGGACACATCATATCTTTCAAAAGTGACTCGCAACCAACTCTCATGTTGCTGATAGGAAAGTACGCAGAAGCAAGAAAACAAAGATACAAGATCAGTGAAGATTCTGGAAATAACTCAAAATTTGATATAAACTTCTTAGTTAAGGACTTTAATTTTGTAAAAAGAACTGATATAATTTAGGAAGCTAAACTTGCGGTATTTTATAACAAATTTGATTTAAAACATACATGGGTAGACGGAAGCATATAGGCAATGTTAACTCATTTAAACATTCAGTCATGGAATGATGATGTAACGACATATGGTAGTTCTCCTTTTGGAAATTATGGTAATTTATTATCAACGCAGTGAGGTTATCCTCTTTTTATAAAAAAAAAATGAGACAAAAACTGATAAAAAAATTTACTACATCGCTTTTTAATTTAATACTACTTAATTCACTATTATTTAAAAAAAACATGGAAAAAAAGAAAGTAAATAAGAATGATGGTTTTGATGTTCGTGACAGAAGTAAACCCAGGACAACATAAGAGGATAGGAAAATGAACGATAAGAGCTAGCACTATGGTGCTAGCTATCCCTTCCCTATCCCTCAAATAAAGGGAAGGGATGGCACACGAAATGCAATCTTGTTACGGTGCGTTGCTATCCCTTCCCTACACTATACGCGTATTCAGCCCGTGTATGAATAGTGCCAAACAGGCACTGAGTACGCGTATTTTTCAACTCGTTGACTTGACTCAATACGCGTACTCAGTATCCGTTTGATAGGTTTAAGTTCACAGAACCGCACCAGACTGCCATTTTTTCTTTTCTTCCTCTTCTTCTCTATTTTTCTCCTCCTCTTCTCCCTATCGATTTGAAGACCTTCCCGTACGATTTTGGAGCTAAAAATCATTGGGTTTGTTCATTAGTATCCGGTGTAGCGTTTTCCTTTATCAATTTCTTGTTTCACCAACATAATCATCCAAGGTGAGTTATTTAAAATTTAGGGTTTTATTTTTTTTTAATTTGATTTTAATCGAATTTGAGATGTTGGGTTGTTTTGATGCTTCATTGAATGTTGTTTCATAGTTGTGGACATTGTTGATTGATTGAATGATTTTTTGTTGATTTTTTGAAATAGGGTGTTGTGTATGAATGAATTTTGATATGTATGAGATAGTGTAGTTGATGATTTGGGATTGTAGAATGATTAAGAGCATATGTATTATGTATATGACACATTGGTGTCAAATTGATGAATGTTTTGGTATTGAAGAATGATTAAATGTATATGGCGTTGGTATTATGTTTGATGATTTTTGATTTTGGTAGAAAATGTGGCTAACATGTAAAATACACTAGCCCTTAACCCGTGCCGTAACGGCACGGGCCATGATGTTGGTTTATTTTTAATATATCGTATAATTTGTGTCCCGAATACTTATCAACTCCTTATGATATAATATGTGTTTGTCATAAAAATAGTTGGGATTTTCCTCTCTTTTTTCTTTGTTTTTTCCTTTAATATTTTACCGCCGGATATTTGCTCAAACGAAAGAAATATAATCTTAACTTCCAGACACTTTTTTATTTAGGTTCATTGCGTATAATGAGATAATGCACTACATGAACATGGAAGTATAAATATTTTTTGAAAATATGTCGTGAGCAGCACTTATCTCAGTGAAATCAACTAATCAATATCGTCCATAAAAGTCTCCACATGCTCCTATTTCGCTCCAGCTGACTCATCTATCATGGTCATGTTGTCGATCCTCCAAATAGGCAGAGAATGGTATTTTTTTGATGAAGCTTCCGTCGTCAAAAAGACCACATATGGAGGTTTCGTCGCCGGATAAGTTGATGATGAAGATTCCGATGTAGATTCCGTCGCCGGAGATAACCAAGATGAAGGTTTCGTCATTGGAGAGCATCACTATTGATCTTAAATCTCAACCCAATAACCAAGAATTGCCATTAAAGCGAAGATAAACCTCAAAAGAGTAGATAAAACCACCAAATTGGTGTAGATATGTAGAAAACATAATAAAAACAAAACTAATCTACTAACTAACCTATGTAGATGATGTCGATCCACCATTTTAGTTAGCCATATTATGTTTTTGACTAACTTTAAACTTGATGTCATCTTCTACTGTGAACTTTATGTGATTTTATAATCGAAATAGTTATACCTCTTTCATTCGTATTAAGTAATCCGTTGTATATCCCAACAATTCTTCTACAACAATTCCTTTCTTTTGTTGTTTCCAGACCATCAGTAGCCATTATTGTCAAACGCAATTTGTCTAATTTTTGTTGATGTTATGTATTTGCAATGTTCATTTTTCTTAAATAAATAGATTGTGGAAAAACTAAAAAAAAAAACATAAGTATTACATCGGTTCTAAGTTACTATATCCAAAATACTCCGGACACTGCTTTTGGTGCCTTGTTTCCTCAAATTCCTCATCGCATTCTAGACAGTACATGCAACACCAACCATTTGACAAGTGAGTTATTTGCGCAAGTGTGGTCAATGTATCCCTTGCCTATAATAATAATAACAACACGTCAATTTTTTTCAAGGCATCCAGTTGTAAATGGTATGAATCTAATAGATTTGAATTATACCTCAATCTTAGATATCACCTTCTTCTCACATAACATAGCAATTGAGGAAGGACAAATCTTGACCACTATTTACATAGGCAGAGTTAGCCAAACTATGTTTTGCAACTGTCTTACGTGAAAATTATTATTAATTTATATTTTAGTCATCTCCTATTGAAGCCGATCTAATTAGCCCTATAGAAAGTTAATCTTAAATTTTTGACCTTATCTCTTGACCAAATTATTGAAGTATTCTCAGTCATGTTCTGCTTTATGTGATCTACCCATATGTGTCTACTCTACCTTCTAACCCAGTGAATGAAACCTATACATATTGATCCGTAATTTGATATTGTTGATTTGTCATCAAGAGGTCGTATGATTTGAGAATGTAAAATATAAAAAAATATTCTATAAACATCGGAGGCGAAATTTAGATTTATGATTTAGAGTTTTTTATGATGATTTTGATGAACAAACATAGTTTTCAAACAAATATTTTAGAATGCAAATACATTTTCCCGGTCAATAAGGTTTTATATTGGGAATTGAGTGAAAGTTGTTGTCTTTGTAGGTAGTTGTCGCGAAACAACTCGACATTGATGGTCTTTTAGGAAAAAGAATGTAATGGTAATTGAGAGGGAGATAATGTTCTCTTACGTGGGTACACCAATTGCCTTTATATAATACAGGTGATCGAACAATCATGATCATATTGTATTATACGTTCCGGTATCATCCTCGAAATATTTGGTTTTTGTCCTTATCAATCATGCTAAAAACAGCCAATTACATCTTTCACAATACAATGTTGCATGTTTTGTGAAGATTTTTTTTTTACTTGGTCAATAAAACTCACTAAAAAGCAAAAACTATTATTATACACTACTATTACCAACTCCCACCACCATAAAAACCATCCACCGCCACTATTTCTTCCACCAATAGTAATGTTACCGCCTCCACCATTCACAAACAACCGCCACCACTTATACTAACCATACTTCCACTACCACCATTAGAATTAATATAGTTTTGAGTAAAATTATTTATTAATAAAATTATGTATTTATGTTAGATTATTAAAGGGACATTTATAATAGAAATTTAATTAATCATTATGAAAAATCAATGAGACACTAATTAATAAAACGTTTAAAAATGGTTAAGTTGAACAAACCCCAATGGTAAATTTATATTTGACAAGGACAAATCCTGACCACTCTTTACATAAACAAATCGATAATAAATAATTTCATATGTTCAGATTTTGATTCGTGTCGTTCGTTTAGTTATTACATAACATGGAAATTGATTGCACCAATTTTTTAAACGGACATGTGTTTCATCGAGTTTATTTTAACATTAGAATGATCAATAAAATACTTTAAAATGAATAAATTGTTTATTATGTGCAATTAGTGAAACACTAATTAATAGACCAATTATGGTATTTAAGTTGAACAAACCACCACTGTTGATTTATCTTTTCTATCAATTCCAACCAGGATGGAACAATGGTTAGAGGCCACTCTTATGACACAATAGGTCATGACTTCAAACCTCCCCGTTATAATTTTTGAAATTCCATATCTTGACTTGAGTATTCATTTTTCATTCATAATATTGGAATTAATACCACATGTGTGACTTGTAGGGTGTGGCAGGGAGAACCACAGCCCTTGATTTATCTTTCCCACGGATAAATCCTGACCACCACTAACAAAGGCAAACTTAGCCTAGCTTTGTTTTGTATTCTTGATGATTTATGATCGTTGTTTGAATATGTAAAATACATGATTTATGATTGTTTTGTGATGATTTTTGTGTATATGTGTTCCGTAGATGAACAATGCTGATTTTCGACGAATTTTGGAAGAGAGATTGCCCGTTTCATCAACGGAACATGGTGATCATAAATTGAAAATTCTTGATACGTCTAATGTTAGGATGACTTCGTTGAGACATCGCAGTACCATAAGTACAATTCATGAAGTGTATACCTCAATTTCTAAGTTTTCTAATGCTAAAGTGATTGTAGATAACTATGGGTTCGGTTCAGTTTTTCAAGTACAATATCCAAAACTACCAGACAACTGCCTTACTACCGGAATATTTGAAAGGTGGTGGCATACCACCAATACATTTCACTTCCCTAGTTTTGAAATAGGGTTTACCCCATTAGACTTCACTCAAATTACCGGAAATCCAATTCGTCGAGGAGATCCCATATCATTGGAGTCAATTAGTATGAAGCAAATACATGAAATTGCTCCCCAGACCATAGATTGTTTGCTCCCATATGTTGAGGCGAGACCTACTACTAGAATAAAAAAAGGCGCGAACCACGTTATCGTTACTGGAGTAAAAGAAGTAATTAGAGATGAAGAAATAGTCCCCTTGTGACGGAAACTTGTGGATAGATGCAACGAGATCAAAAATATTATAATTAAATCGTTTCTTGAACATAGATTCGGGATGGAGAACGATGTAATAATGTAGGAGCATATGGCAAGATGGTTTTTGATTTGGGTTATTGTGAATGTCTTTTTCCCAAACAAAAACAGTGTTGTTGAGGTTAAATGGCTTCGTATAATAAGGGATTTAACTGTGCTGAGGCATTATGATTGGGGTTCGGCGGTGTATGCATATATGTTAAGGGGTCTGAGTACCGGAGTCACGAGCAACGCTCCTGAATTGCAGTTCTTCTCGTTTCCTTTGATGGTAAAAATCTTTACCCTCTAGTAATCTTACTTTCCTTTTTATTTAATTTTGTTACCACTATATATTTATATTTGTTAATAACAACGTTTAATTTTGCAGCCATGGTTTTGGGCTTATTTCCGATGTCTATTTCCCTATACAAAGGCTGAAAGTGAAAATATGGATCCGTGGCCAGCTGGTAGGTTATATGATGGATCCCAACGAGAGCCGAAAAAAGGCGGTCAGAGAGATTCAGGTACCCATTCTATGACTATTGTTCGTAAACAAATTGATAACTTTGCATTCGATTCCGTATACTGGTCGCCATGGGAGGAGAGTGAATGGAGAAGTAAACCCGAGGTGGAAGAGGCTAAACGAATCTCAGTAACACGTAGAGTTTTTTACGATCCATTTGGTCACAGATATTCTGTACCTAGGCGAACGATGTCTCAAACAAGTTCTTGGATTGACCGTAATACCGTGCAACCCTCCTGATTCAATAGTAGACATCAACAATGCATATTTGTGCACGGACCAGAATCTTAATAGCCTGCATTTTGATGAAGTATCGGATCGACAATATAAGTTATGGTGGAAGAAGAGGTCAATAGGGAAGTATAGGGGTGTAATTGTACATGAAGCAAACCGGGATTTGTATGGAACCCAAGATAACGATGCGTATGTACGCCGACCAGCCCCGCAACGCCAAAGCACATACACACAAGATTTGGTGCCCGTTGACCGTCATCTCTTCCCATATCCACCAAGCCAAACGACGAATAAGATATGTGGCCCCGAATTTCAGGCGTTTGAGGTACCGGTTGGAATGGAGTATTTGGGAATGTTTCCTAAATCCAACTATGATGTCAGCTTGGGTACACCTGTGAGTATAATATAACCCTTAATTCTAATATATTTGACTTGTGAAAAATATTTATACTCATGTCCTTCCTTGTTGTTTACAGGAGATGTGGCGCGATGCTTATGTGGATATGGAACAAAGATACAAGGCTTCAAATCAACAATATTACGACTACACAACGGAGCTGCAACACCAAATCAAATACGATCAAGCACCCCGTGTGAAATTTGTGAAACCGTATGAAGCCCCATATACATGTGAGTCATCTAGCCAAGGCCAGTCTCTGGAATCGATCATGTCTACCAGTTCTTTTGTTCCAAATAGTCAAGAAGAACCTTAGTTAGGTCAAAATCCGCCTGAGCCATTCAACCAAAGTACAATGACGTACCAACATCAGGGTAGTGGAAATTTTCCATGGTTTGATGTGTAAAAGGGGCTAGTATTTAAATTTCTTAACATAACTATTTTATTTTACAATATAATGGCTACTTAAGACTTTCCTAACTTTGTTCCACATTTTTCAATGATGATTTTACTGTATAACGTCATTATTTCATAACATAACGGCTAATTTTACTGTATAACGACCTTTTTTTTTAATTCAAATTCCTCTCATCATATCTCTATAAATATAAAATTACTTTCCAATATAAAACCTATCCCAACAAACAATCATACATCTGTTTTATAAAAATGGTAAGATTCAGCACAAAAGAAGATGTTGCTCTTACGCAAGCATGGATTGAAGCAAAAAACAATAATCTTAACGAAGTTCAGGCTTCAGGCAACAAATTCTGGAAGAATGTTTTTAAATTGTTTGATAACATTTCTGGAAATCCGAACGCCAGAGACAAGGGAGGTCTGAGAGATAGGTGGAGCAAGATGAACAAGGGGATCATAACTTTTGTCACTATTCAGGTCGATGTTAACATACGCAATCCTGGAATGGAATATGAACAAAGGGTAAGAATGTTTTACATATTTCTTTCACTTTTAAGTAAATAAATATACTTAATCTAATTTTGATTTATAAATTTCAGATAACTGCTGCTCGTTTAGGCTATCTTAACCAGACGAGCGATAATTTTCCTCATGATGAATGTTATCAGCTATTAAGAGTGGTTTACGATACATACAATCCTGACGAAATATATATATATTGCAAGATGGTTTTATCATCAGATGTTAATCAAGTCTTCGGAACATCAATCATAAAGATTGATTGAATTTGAATGTTCTATCTTTATATTTATGTAATTTTCGGCTTTTCTATTAGGTTTCAGCATCAGATGTTAATCAAGTCTTCGGAACAACAATCCTGAAGATTGATTGAATTTGAATGTTCTATCTTTATATTTATGTAATTTTCAGTTTTTGAATTGCAACTTTAAGCATCAGATGTTAATCAAGTCTTCGGAACAACAATCCTGAAGAATGATTGTGTTTGAATGTTCTATCTTATATTTATGTAATTTTCGGTTTTTGGATTGCAACTTTAAGCATCAGATGTTAATCAAGTCTCCGGAACAACAATCCTGTGTGTGTTTCAGCATCATAAATAGAGTCGTTTGTATTTAAATCCCTGTTTGTTGTTTGAAGATGGTTAACACAATTTATAATATCCGTTAAAAATATCCGTTACAAAGTACAGGTTAAAAACTAGCCGTTGCGATATAGTCGTTCGAAAATAGTCGTTATAAAAGTACATTACAATTATTGAATAAAAGCGCAGGTTACTAGTTTTACTAATCCAGGTTGTGGAACAACACGTGCACCAAGCCTTTAAACCTCTGGAGGACCGCCGGCATTCATTTCGATTATAATAATCCCTGTTACCCAGGTTAGCTTTAAAGATTAAGTAGCAATCAAAGCATGTAAATTCAGTACGAGTATCTAGTTGGTACACAAATTTGCCCATTTCCTCCTACGCAAAAAAACAAAACAAAAGGCAATAGGTTAGTGCGTAGAAGCACACAACATTTTAAATATCATAACAATTAACGATGACGTACAGTTATCGCAAGAATCATCATGTCTTGTGGGAGTAACCATGAATCCTTTTTTGAATTGCAACGTACTTGTGAACCATTATATCAATTCGAGAAATCCGTTGTTGAACTTGTCGTCTTGTTCGGTTATTAACGCTTCTGAACGCTTGTACAAAGCCTTCGAACACCAACGTGCATTGTTCATACGCGGAGAGGTATTGAGTATCTTCAGTAGGCAGATTACAAGCATTTACAAACGTTGTGGTGATTGCAACATCTTCTTCTACGGTATACCCAACCATTACCATGTTATCTTCCAAAATCAGGGAAATTTTATATAATGAGGATACGCTTAAAATTTTGGATTGTTTAGGTTGAGAAAGATTTTGACAACTTATAATAGGCAGTTAAAGTAGTCGTTGGAATTTAGCCGTTAGGATTTACCCGTTACGAAAGATCCGTTGGAATAACTTAATTTTATTCAAATTATCATAATTAGAAATACATAAATAATTGTTACCGACATAAAATTAACTACGCTATCGGAAAAGAAAAACAGTGTTACTTAAAATAAAATACAATTAAACTAATCTATTACAAATTAAATAAAATAACAAGAAATAAAATATGACATTACTTAAAATGAATAAACACTTAAGCTAAGCTATTAAAAATGGAACGGATTATCTTGTTGGATCTGCATCTGCCTGGACCGTATGGCATTCTGTTGATATTCAAAGTACTTTTTTGCCTTTGGAGTCATCATCTCGAGATCCAATTGCATTATTTCCCTTTCTTCTTTCATTTGAGCTGCCTGAATTTGTTGTTGAGTTGTCTCTAACAACCTTTCCATAATTTGGTTTTGTTGTAGCTGACGAGGTGGGATAATCGACCGGGATTCTTTTAGATAATCAACAAGTTTACTGCCCGCGTCACTCATCTGAGAGTCTTGCGAGGATGGTGTGTCGGGTTTATTTTTCGCAACCCGCTTTTTAGGAATTTGCGCTTGTTTCCATGATCTGGAAATGCGTTTATCTCCTGTAAATCCACCAGACGAGGTTCCATGTATAGTCATTGGGATCGTAGTAGGGGTAGATCCTGATGCAAAAGGGATACCGCTAGGGATATTATTTTGAAATGGATTTGCAAATGGATTTTCGACGAACTGGCTTGAGGGTGGATTTTGGGAACTATGGGGTGGGGAATTAAACATATTAGAGAAATTTGCATTCATTGAGATGAAGGAGGATTAAAATCTTGTTCCATACCTTCAGTTACACCGACTGGTACAATTGGAACATCAATATGTTTTCTGGAAAGAAAAAAAAAGTTAACAATAAAGAATATAGCCATACTTCAATTCACTACAATAGATGTTAGAATCCAGAAAAGAAGATCGGTAATACCGTAGAAGAGATACGATTCAATAAGAATTTAGAAGAATTGAAAAGATACGAGAAGGTGTGAATTAAAAGGTGGGAAGGAGCTTAATTATATATTTTTATTTCGGAAAATGGGTCATATGACCATAACTCATAAAGTATGGGAGTAATGGACTTGTAAAATATAGCTCTGGGTGAAAAAGACAGGAAATATTAGCCATATATACCCTTTGCTTTACAATTTATTCTTTTTCTTATTATTTTCTCTCTCCTATTTAATTTCTCTCTCTTTAATTAAAATTAATCGCGAGAAATGTCTTAACTTCCCAAAAATAAGTCGGATTTTAATAAAATTTATATTTTTGGAAAGGGCTCGAAAATATCTACAAAACAAGATCCATTGTTGATTTGAAATTCGAATTTTTCATTTTTATTTTAACCCAAGCCGAGTATACATTATGCACTCAGGTGCAACTAGTTACCAATATCTATTTCATATAAAAATATCATTATGCACCCAGGTACACTTGACCAAAATTTATTTCATATAAAAATACCATTATGCACCCATGTGCAACCTGGCCACAATTTTTTTTCTATAGAAAAATACATTATGCACCCAGGTGCAACCTGGCCAAAAATATTTTTTCTATAAGAATCAAAAGAACGCGTAATTGGGGGATATGGAAACTAATTGGGGGATATGAATTACTTCCCCCAACCAAAGGTGGCTGTTAAGGGGTGTTTTTTGGGTGCAAAAATACTAAAACACCCTTAGTTAATTAAAAACTTTATGAAATGACTGTTATGCCCTTTCCGCTAAAACATAAAATTCAAATAACCAAATTCATATATCCCCCAATTTCATTTGTACCGGCACAGTTAGGGTTAGGTTTTGAAGAAAAAAATATTCCTTCATCTTCTTCCTCCTCGTTCATTCTTCATCGACGATTAATCGTTGAATCAAAAATTTCTTCGTTGACTAACCTACCATAACCATGCCTCCACGAAAGAAATCAAAAGCAAAACGGAACACTAAATCAATTTCTCAACAAACACATGAACAAAGAATCGAGAACATTGCTCACCAACTAGAAGAGGACGCAGCAGCGAGCTCGGATGATCAACCACTCATGGCTTCTCTGAGAAGGTAAGTGATTTTTGAACTCATTTATGATTGTTTGAATCGATTTGTAGCCATGGGTTTAGGTTAGAATCGCCAACAATAGCTGAAACTGTCGAGTTACAGAAAGTACCGGCATGGAATCTGTGTTTGAATACCAAGTCGGTTCAGGTACCGGCATAGCATTTTCGTTGAATACCATACCGGTTTGAATTCCTAAAACTGAATTTTTTATACCGGCATAGAATTAGGGTTGAATACCATACCAGTTTGATTCCTGAAAATTAATTTCTTGTACCGGCATACGAATTGGGTTGAAGACTATTCCGGTAGCCATCTAAAAACACACAGGAATAATTTTATTTGTACCGGCATGCATTAGTTCAATTAGTCAATGCCGGTATTACACTTGAAACATTCAGGAACTTCACTGAAATTGTGCTTAATACCGGCGCAAAAATTTTCTTGCGTAGGACGTCGGTACTTAAAAACCGGCATGCATTAGTTCAATTAGGAAATGCCGGTAGTACACTTAAAACATTCAGGAACATCAATGAAATTGTGCTCGATACCGGCACATAATTTAAGTTGCGCAGAATGCCGGTACATAGATACCGGCATGCTCGATATTTAAAGGATTATGTTGGTACAAGTTCCGCATTGGTATGTTTAAGGGTTTTGATGTCGGTTCCTAAACTGCCCTGACTTTTCTTATGTTTGCTTTGTTTGCTTATCTTATAGGTTAAAATCCAAAGAAGCGAAGAAAAATAAAGGTCCTATTCTCACTAAGAAAAGGAGGAAGGACGGTCTTGATACTCCTCAGTGCCTGCCTCCACGGGGGAAAGACGCAGGTCGCAAGAAACGTTTGGGGTTTCAAACAAGAGGGTCAGTTTGATGACATGATACCCGATAATGATGATGGTAAACTTTGGGGTCAAGCTCCGGAACCGAAAGTACTCTTTGGATACAAGAACTCTTGGGCTCATACTATTTTTCAAACCTATGTAAGCATTTTTTATTTTGTGCATGTGCATTGTTTTATATTTTTACATCATCTCTCAATCGTATTATCTCTTATTTGTAGGATCATACTAAGGATGTGCGTGTTTGCCGAAACCAAGCCGCGGATGAGTGGAAATTGTCGTTGGAGCATGAAGATGTCCAAACATTAGTAAAGAACTCTGGTCTGTATTCTTTGGTTGAAAATTACGTGAATCCAGATATTGTGACCGTCAATTGCTTCGTCGAAAGGTATCATGGTGAAACTGATATAATGCACTTCCCGTTTGGAGAGATGACCATGATTCCTAAAGATGCTCATGCCATTCTAGGCTTGAATGTTATCGGAAAATCAATTTCAGAAGGAGTTGAGTCTCGGGACCTAGATTGGCTGAAGTTGCACGATTTGACTAAAAAGATGTTTGGTTGGGACTTCAAAACTTCTTCGGATAGCTTTTATGTAGCATCGGACGGAAGTAAGACGAAGACATTCAAGCTGACGATGCTTAAGAACTTGTTTGAAAATACAAAGGCTAGAAGCTTGGAGGATGGATGGGACCCTGCACAGATTCGGTATACAGCCGCCGCGTACCTGTTATACATCTTGGGGACTAGGGCATTCCCATACACTAATGGCAACAGGGTAAGTGTAAACTTTCTCCAGTACCTTGACCCGTTGGAAGGTGTCTATGGCTATTCTTGGGGCATCGCGGTCATGGCACATTTGATGGCGGAGATGAGAAGGGATTCATTGGCTAAAACAAACCAATTTGTCGGGAATTTCACTCTACTCCAGGTACAAATTTATTTAATCTATGTTCACATGTATATTGTTCACATTGTATTAGGTGTGGTGTTATGAACACTTCCCAACCTTGTTCAAGGACTGCCAATTCTTGAAGATCAAAGACCTTCTTGAACCCGATACCCCTAGAGCTCAGAGGTTCGAGTTTAACAGTAATCCGAAGCCCGGTAACAAAGGTCGAGTCATCGATATGAGATTGGCTCTGGATGCTATGAGGAAGGAAGACGTTGTGTTCGACACTTATAAGGAGATTAGAGGATACCGTCAAATTCCAAGAGATGTTGCATTGTACAAAGGGCCGTTGTACCACCCAAAAGGATACATTATGGCCGATCCAAGACGTGTGATGCGCCAACATGGATTTAAGCAATTATCCCATTTTATGTCGGGCTCTGTTGATAATTATCATCTTTCCCTTTCTCGGTGCAATTCAACTCCCAACAAGTTGCATGTAGTGTATGATCCAGAACCGGAACCATCGAATTTGAGTGAAAGAGAGCCACGTCGTTTGGTTGATATTAGTAAGTGGGTGATTGCGGAGAATGGTTATGAAGTTGATGACATCTACATGAGGGATTACCTGGAATGGTCACATCCTTATGTCGTGCGCCCTCCCTCCGTCGAAGCTCCACACCAAGAAAACCCTCCTGTTGAAATTCCTCCACCTCCACAACCTACGATGGCCCAACTTCTTAAGACTTTCGGAATGGTGGTAAGTTTTATTAATTGATTATAGTCATTAAGTGTAAACATAATAATATATTAACATATATACTGATTATGTGTTTGATGTATTAAACTAGCGACGTCGGCTTGGCAAGGTTACGAAGATGTTAGGTTGCAAGCACAAGGACGGAGTGGTGCTATCTCTTCAAGAAATCAAGGAACTCGAGGAAAAGCTTCATAGAATTTAAGAAACCGACCCTACTGTAAAAGCTATGTATGGGGAAACAAGGAAGGCGCCGACCCAAAAGAAACGAAAGACCAATCTAGTGGAAGAGAATTAATGACAATTAGTGATGGTTAACTCTTTAGTTCTTTGGTTACGTCAAAAACAATTTCAAGCTTGTTCTTTCGTTTATATTGTGGGTTAACTCTTTAGTTATTTGGTTTATGTTGAACATGTTTAGATTTCTAGTTTGAAAGTTATGATTGTTCCGGCATAGTAAAGCTCAGTTTTAGAAATACCGGTACACAAACCGGCATTAACGGAATGATCAAAACATTGCCGGTACCTTGTCCCGGCATAGTAATTTTTATGCCGGAACAATCAGTTTACAATATTTGGTTCCTGTATAGAAACTAACTTGTACCGGCATTGTGGTTTTTGCCAAAGTTGATGCCGGTATTGAAAATTTCTAAATACTCTTAAATATGTGACAGAAAACCGGCATAGTAAGATTCATTTTGACAATGCCGGTATCTAAAGCATCCAAATACTCTTATAATGTTGACATAAAACCGGCATAGTTGTATTGATTTCCTCAATGCCGGCACTCTGCTTAATTCATTTCAAATTCTATTTTATTTCGGTCCGAAGTAATCGATTACATTGGATTGGAAACTTTAAATTAAAAAAACAGTGAATGGATTGCACTTAGTTAGAGATAATCTATTTCCATCCCTTTTCAACAATTGCGGAGCCTTTGAGCATTTCCCTAATCTGTTCAAAGACATCGTCCGGGATGGGGGTGTCAAGGATCATCCTCATTGGCTCTTCTTCTTTTTCAACATATTCCTTCCCCTTCATATAACACCCATCACACCCATCGATAGGCTTGCATTGGCCCTTGTGGTTTTCTCTTGACTCTGCTAGTTCAACAGCTTTGTCAAACCATTGAAACTCATCGCACTTTGGGTGATTCAAACACCTTAGAAACATTCTTCCATTTTCAGCATCATCAGTTTTTGCAATCCAAAACCGGCGTGTCCCATCACAGCTTCTACACTTTGAATAAATAAATGGACATTCCATGGCTAGGTGAGAAGGTGACTTGCAAATTTGACACTTGCAATGATGACTCTGTAAGAGAAAATTATATTAGTTATCCGTCATAGTATTGAAGAGTATGTTGTTAGTAACTATACTTACTTTGCAAATAGAGGTAGATGATGAATCCCCCATTCTTTGATCTTTCTTGAGAGAATGATTTTTGTTATTTGGTGCTTGGTTTGTGTAGTTTTTGCCAAATTAATGGGGGATGTTATATAGAAATGAAGCTCCAACAGTCATATTTTTCAAAAAACTAGCCGTTTTTATTTCGAATTTAACCCATTCCAGCATAGAGGTTCTTATGCATTGAATGCCGGTATTGTAGGCATATTTGGGTCGTTTCCTGTAAAGAAATTCCGCATTACCGGCATCTTCGTTTTATAACATTTAGTGCCGGAACATACTACCGGCATAGGAGTACTTCCTCATACGTATGCCGGTACCCAAAATTGAATGCCTAACGGCTCTTTTTTAAACCATACACTAGGAAACATTAGTTCCGACGTGGGATCTAAGTTACTTAGAGTGCCGTCACTAAAGTGGACAAGAGCCGTTATGTACACATCTATTTAAAGGAATGGATACACCCATTGCACTTGATACCCCAAAGATATATCTACGATGGATTATCAATCACCAGCTACCAAGTTCATCAATTACCTAAAAAAAGAAAAACGTATGAGGAACATATTGTCCACACTGACAGGAAATCAATCATCAACCACGACCAATTCTGTTGCCGCAATACTAGAAAAACTAAGAAGGAAGGAAGAAACCACAAAGTCAATTGCCGCAATGGAAGAAGAGATAATTAAGAGGAAAAGAGAAGAAAAAGAGGAAGCAAAGCTTGAACGTTATCGTCAAAAATTAGATAAGATACAAGCGGAAGCTGATGGAGCGGTTAAACGTCAAAAAGAAGCTAAGATAGAAGCGGATGTTGAGGAGGAAACAGAGTGGATTAGAAATTACTACATAGTATCGGATTTTCCGGAGGATCAACGCCCTTCAGATGTTTTTTGGGGTCTTGTAAGGACTGGTTCTTACAAGCATAACATGTTTGACGGCAAGAAACACAAAATTGAAAACGCTGATCAAATAGTACACATTTGAACAACTGCACTCATCAAATCATGTCTCAAATACAACGAGTTTCTTGCAAGATACAGTGGTGATAGGTATGAAGCTCAGGATGCATATACGAAGTGGAGAAAAGAGGCTTTTAGGCATTTCGAAGCTGCCTTGCTTGTTGAATCTCGTTCCAATAAATGATGTTCGGTGTATTTGGCTTGATAGATTTCATTATATGTGTAACGTTGTTTATGTGTTTAAACTTTATTCCCTTAAATAATGTTAGTTTTAATTTGCTTGAGATCTTATTTTTATGCTTAATGATGTTTATTTCGTCAAGTTTCTTTCACAAACCGGCACTCCCGATGAGTTACATACGATTCCGGTCTACAAAATCCGGCATACTGGATATGTTTACACCCTATGCCGGTTTCCCACACTAAGAAGTTAAAACAATCATTAACTTTAAATACCGGCGTAATAGGTATGTAATTGTCTATGCCGGAATTCTGATGGTTACAATTTCATTCAACTTGTTTGACGGTTACAATTTTATTCAACTTGTTTGACGGTTACAATTTCATTCCACTAATTTGACGGTTACAAAATCTTTAATGAGCCATTGGAAGGTTACAAAATCTAATGGCTCGTCGGTTACAAACTACTAATGCTATATAAGTGACGGTTTTTGGAAAGAAAAATATTCGATCTATTCAATCTCTCCCTATTTTTTTCATTTTCTATACCAAAGCAATGGATCGTTGCAAATCTCGTGATAAACCCAATCCAGAAATACATGTTGATGATGCGCAACATAGTCTTGAAGAGTCTCCTGGTGAAGCGGGCGTAACAGATTTGATTCGGTAAGTGATGTATAACACAAAGTATCCTATTGAATTGAAGTACTTTTAGGGTTTATCCCATAGTATGTAACACAAAGTCAAACTTGCTAGGGTTCATGACGGATTGAAAATTCTTCTAGTCAATTTGAAAATCATTATTGATCAATACCATGCCTCTGTTTAGGGTTTACCAACTATGCTTTTTTTGCTGAACAACGATTGCTAAGAATTCTGTAAAAAAATCCAGAAAATTAGCATAGAATTATAACTTTGGGATGCCGGATTCAATACCGGCACTATCGGATTTTCGTTGGCAATGCCGGGTAATGTTCCGGCGTATACTGCTTGGTAACATACAATGCCGTTTTTCGATCCCTAAATTTTTAAAATCCCTGGATTGAATTCAACAGAAACCGGCATTCACCTTATTATTATTTTATATGCCGGTATATGTTTCGGCACTATAGGTATGGTAACAAATTATACCGGTTTTTGTTTCATACGGCTTAGCATTTTCTGTATAGAATTCAATATAACTGGCATAGACATATTTATTGCCGGTATGTATTCCGGCGTAGTTTATATGTCTATGGAGTATTCCGGTTTTCTGTATGTTCCTATTGTATGCAGGAATCCAGTATATAACTCAGTTTAACGTGTTGGAACATAGGTCTCTCGCCCCATCAAAAGACAAAGCAAAAGGGAAAGATGTTGAAGAATCTAAACATAAGTCTTCTCGACGTAAACGTCAAAATCCGGCTACTGATAAGGTGACAATTCGGGATCATCCTATAAGCGACTCAACCAGCACTGATGATGATGATGATGATGAGAGGGAAACTCCACCAGAACCGGAACTAGCAGGTGGCTTATCCTCACAAGCAGGTGGATTAGGACAAACTGATGATGAAAAGGCACCCCCACCTCACTTCCCTGATAAGTACGACTTGATTCCTGACAACAATGATGGCAAACATTGGGGTCGACCGATAAACCCGCAACTTTTATTTTCGTATAAAGACTCTTGGGCTCGTTGGATCTATCAAACTTATGTAAGACGTTTGTATCTTGTTATTATATTATTTATTTGTGATCAATTTAATTAAGTTGGTTGTGTTTTTATAGGACCACAGGAAAGCCTGGCGTGTTAGCCGCCATCAACAATCGGATGTGTGTCTTTTGGAGGATGAATGTCTGGCGGTTCAAGAAATAGTCAGAGCATCTGGGTTGTATCATGCGATAGAAAATTATGTGGCCACTGATACCGTCACGGCAAACTGTTTTTTGGAGAGGTTTTATGGTGAAACTGACACCATGCATTTTAATTTTGGCGAGATGACCATTATCCCTGAAGATGTCCAAAGGATAATAGGACTAGAGGTTCTTGGGAAACCGGTCAGGGTTGGAGACAACTCGAAGGACCAAGGGTGGGAAAAGATCTATGAGCTCACTGAAAATTTGTTTGGATGGAACAAGGAAACCACGTTGGCAAATTTATACAAGAAACAAACGGCTCAGAAAAAGACTATAACATTCGTCAAACTTGATCAACTGTTTGGGAATACGAAGAACAAGGAATTGACTCCCGCAGAAGCTCAACAAACTGCCTCTGCATATATGTTATTCATTTTGGGAACCGCTATATTCCCTGACTCTAATGGTAACATGGTGCATATGAACAACCTGCAGTACTTGGATCCGTTGGAAGACGTTCATAAGTATTCATGGGGCACTGCTTTCTTGGAACATTTTTTGGCAGAAATGCCTCGATCTTCTAAAGCAAAATGCCGTCAATTTAATGGGAATTTCACTGTGATTCAGGTATAGTGAAATACTTATTTTGTGATTGTTATCATTACATTTGTTAGTTTCCAACTATTTATTTTCTTATACATTTTATGGGCACAGGTGTGGCCTTATGAACACTTCAGAGATTTGTTCATAGGGTATAAAGGATTGGAGGTTTGGCGTGATTATGAAACGAATACGGCTCTAGCTCAGAAATACTTCTTCCGTAATACCCCTTCGCCTAACAAGAAACAGATTTTAGAAATGAGATTGGCTTTGGACTCGTTTTCTGTGGAAGATGTTGTGTTTGACCCTTATAGGAATATCAGAGGAGTTCACCTTCAGAGACATGAAAATGTTTCATTTTACAACGGACCGTTATTTCATCCAAAAGGATTTGTTATGCATAACCCTCTCCGCGTGATGCGCCAACTCGGTTACAAGCAGAAAGATCTCACGGATACATCTTATCATAAATATTCTCATGACTTTACTAAATGCCAATCAGATGAGAGTCATACTCTGATATGCTACGACCCAGAACCTATTCTTGCACATTGGATCGAAAGGGAAGAAGAAGAACTTGTACTGGATAGGTATGATTGGGAATTGGCTGAGAACGGTTTTGATAGTGAACCAACATTCCTAAGCGGCTATCTACAGTACTCGCATCCTTATGTTGTACGCCCAGATACGATAGAGGTACCTCCACCACCAGCACGTCCCTCCACAACTCCAGATATTGTACCCAGACTTCTATATCTCGTTACATTATTGGTGAGTTCATTACTATTCTCTTTATCTATCAACTTATAAAATTGTTCATACTAAATACATGTTTAAAAATTCCTTCACAGCGTCAGCGGCTTGTAAATCTGTCAAAATTCATTAAGAAGAAGACCAAGAAAGGAGTGGTGCTGACCCTGAAAGAAATGGAGAAACTGAATGAAAAGATAGACAAAATCGAAGATCCAGAGGCAAAAGACTTGTGGGGCGAAAAGAAGAAGAGGGCATACAAGAAGCCAAGAACTGAGTGATTGTTTGTTTGTTTTATAGTATTAGTTTGGTTTATGTTGGTTTGTGTGGCTTGGTAAACTTTGAACATCTCTGTTTCATTTGTTTTCGGTTTGGAACATCTTAACTTCACATTTGGTTTGTTTAAACTTTGCTTATGTTATTTTATGCGTCTTGAAATCTGCTTTTTCTAAGTTTTTATTTTCTAAAACCGGCATAGTCGATATCGTGAGTTCTACGCCGGCTCTCTGTTTAGTTCCAGAATGAATTTTTTTTTATAGAGTTCCGGCATAGTTGATAGCGCCACAATGATGCCGGTACTAAAACTCTTCCTTGTTACCATTAGAGTTCCGACAGTGTTATGCATTTTTTAACAATTCCGGAAATGGCAAAATTATATCTGTGTATTTGTGGTGTTATTCCGGCACAAAAGAGAACATATATTGCAACGCCGGTACGATTACCGGCATAGTAAAGTTTGAATCAAATCACATTGGCACGTACATGGCATATGGTTTAATGATTACAATTCAAACTTCCAAAAAAAACAAAAGGTGGCGTATTAGTAAACCACATATATCCAAATTACTCATCATCGCTTCCACACGTATGAAGTTTCAACTCCTCCTCTTCAAGAGGTTTCTTTGATAAGTCCAAAGCGTCCCATAATTGGTGATTCTCCTCATTCAATGCCATCCATCCCTTCCATATATTTGGATCTAGTTCCTTGTTTTTAACCATCCCACAAACAGGTGGCAATGGAAAATTGTCCTTGAGTTTTAGAATAGTGAAATGATTGTCGTTCACGTATGCCAAAATAACTCTTCTCGTCTGAAGGGATCCCTCGCATTTTTCCCACTTTGGTGTAAATGTT
Organism: Papaver bracteatum; assembly: GCA_023529315.1. Taxonomy (NCBI): domain Eukaryota; kingdom Viridiplantae; phylum Streptophyta; class Magnoliopsida; order Ranunculales; family Papaveraceae; genus Papaver; species Papaver bracteatum. The sequence goes on along the minus strand of JAJJWX010001238.1, from coordinate 2,135,270 downwards.
GTGACTTGGGTGGGGGTAAAATAGTGAACAACACAATTAAATGTATCCGCTACTAGATGCCCACAAAGCGGCATACACATCCAATATTGAGTAGGAAGAAATGCCATCTCCTGCTCGGGTCCTAACACTTGAGCACACATATCATCAAACACCTCGTCGTGACCAACCAATTGCTCATAAAAGCTCCTCTTCTTCAATAGTTGATCGGCCATCCTCATTCTAGCATATCGGCATGGTGTCATTCCTTTACTAACAGCCATCTCGAAGATTCCTAGTTGTTCGGTCACGGCATGATAGCCACAATTTCCATCTCCATCGACATCATCCGTGTATACAATAAACTCGCGAATAACCTCAGGAAGTTGGTCTATGTAAGACTCTATCTTCATATGATAAGTTCTAATGGTCCTACCTGTTCTGGGATCCTTATACATCTTCATATTACCAACTTTCTGCTTTATTATATCCAAACCATCATCTGCAATCCCTACACTCCAAATGTCTTTGGTATTAGACGGGAGAATAGTCTTCCTTGGCCTACCCCTACCTCTTTTCCTTTGAACGTCGGATACATCGACTATGGGTGTAGCCTCGGAATGCTCACCTTGTTGTCCTTGGTAGCTTAATATTGGTACCTTAGGAGGCCTTCACCTTTTCCTTTGAACCTCGGATACATCGACTACGGGTGTAGCCTCGGAATGCTCACATTGTTGTCCTTGGCCGCTTAATGTTGGTACCTTCGGCGGCCTTCCCCTTTTCCTTTGAACCTCAGATACATCAGCTATTGGTGTACCTTCGGAATGCTCACCTTGTAGTCCTTGGTAGCTTAATGTGGGTACATTTGGCGGCCTTCCCATTTTCCTTTGAACCTCCAATACATCGACTATTGGTGTAGGTTCGTAATTCTCACCTTGTTTCCCTTGGTTGCTTAATGTTGGTACCTTCGGCGGCCTTCCCCTTTTCCTTTGAACATCGGACACATCAACTATTGGTGTACCTTCAGAATGTTCACCTTGTTGTCCTTGGTAGCTTAATGTGGGTACCTTCGGCGGCCTTCCCCTTTTCCTTTGAACCTCGGGTACATCAATCATGGGTGTACCTTCAGAATTCTCAACTTGTTGTCCTTGGTAGCTTAGTGTTGGTACATTTGGCGGCCTTTCCCTTTTCCTTTGAATCCCCGATACATCGACTATTGGTACAGGTTCAGAACTCATCGATTGTTGTTGACTTGATATCGGTTCCTTCCTCGGCCTACCCCTTTTGTTTTGAACGGGCGCTTCCGCGAATCTTGCTTCTGAAATCTCACTTGCACATAAATCTCGTTTTTTAGTTTCCGCGAGTTCCTCTTCACGTCGAGTCATTTGTTTTAATTATTTTCTTTGTTTCTTCCTTGCAATTTTAGTTTGTGGTCTACCCGGCGGATCTCCCTTTGTTGGCTCTTCACTTTGTGCTATCCATGGCCGTGTAATCAGTCTTAGTTGGCTCAACAATACTTGTCGGCTAGCCCAGTTGCCACGTGAGTAAGCTTCGTAGAATTCCTTAGCCTCCTTTGTATCCCATGGTGATTGTCCGGGAGCTTCCGTAGGGGGAAAGTCGAAATTTAGTTGCTTCCAAAACGGATCAATAACATCAAGAGGTATCAATTCTTCATACTTCATAAGCATATGACGACACGGAAGCCCCAATTAAGACATGTCGGGACAAATACACACATCACCCGGTTTTCCGTAATTTTTCTCATATTGCATTTGTCTCATCATATGTTTTATTGCCCAATGGGAGACGTTAAACTCTATTCCTTGGAGCAACTTAGTATGTGGAAGAAATTGAGTCATCCTTTCCATTGAGCTTTTCTCAAAATCCTTCTTGATCCTATCGATATCGGCCTTAAAGTGTTGCTCCATTGCCTCGGTGACCGTAACCACGTTTCCCTGGACGGACTGGATGAGATCTTTAAATCTCCCATGTGAGGACTCCGTTATACTAGTTGCTTCATTCCCGTAATGTCTATAACGATTTGTCCACGCACGCACAAATTTTTCCTTGTACTTATCTAACAAATTATTCCGACAATATGAGACGACACTTGGATACACTTCGTTATATTTGGCAATAAACCTGTTCAATCTCTTTTCATACATGTCCTCGGTAAGAGACCAATAAACTTTCTCCCAATCCTTCAGAAATTCCAACCACCTTTTATGATTTTCATCGTGTTCTTTGTCGACTCGCTCTTTAATCTTTCATTTTCTTCTTCTTCGGGTGATAGTTTATCTTTGCGAACATCTTCCTCCAGTTGAGCGACCATTCTCTTCTTAATATCAGCCTTAGAGGGTTCAAACAAAGCATGATAATGTTTTTTCACATTTTCACCTATATGATATGTACATAGGAAATTTTGAGCATCCGGATATACGTCGGATATGGCATTTATTAGTGCGTCGAATTGATCGGTTATGATGACCTTCAGACCACGATTTTCCGGGAACAATAATTTCAATTGTCGCAATGCCAAATGATAATTGAAATCCCTGTCGTTTTCCATTAAACACCAAGCCAATGTGAATGTTACCTTGTCCGAAGTTTGCCCCACGATGTTGAACAACGGCATGTTGTATTTGTTTGTCTTGTAGGTGAAGTCCATCATAAGAACATCACAACACGTATGAGCCAATTGTGAAAAAGCAAAGGATGCGAAATGAATATTTGAAGCGGCTTCTCATCCGGACCTCTTTTAATGATACGTGTGTAGTTGTGATCCCAAACTATCTTCTCAAATTCTTGCATAACACTCCTCCCTTCCCATTCCAACCTTTTAATGGTTGCTTGTGCGCTATAAATTGTAGTGAGTGAAGAAACGTTCGTCTTATCCTTTTCCTTGAAGGTTCTGAGAATCACTCTTGGTTTGATACATGCTTTTGTCATCATCTTGACATCCTCGAATTGATCAGGTTTTAGCTTTGGAACTAGGGAGTGACCTTCAAAATCTTTCGGATCGGGGTGGTTGTGACGGCCAAACCACACCTTACATTCCCATTCTTTTTCTTCTTCTTTTTCTCCTCTTAGATAGAATACAAGCTTAAAGGGGCACTTATCCTTCCTCGTAACTGTATTGTATACCCTCTTAGTCTTCTTTTCATATACATAACCCTTTCTATTATGGATATTTTTCTCATTCTATTTTCCACTTCTCTCGCAAACCATCTCAAAATGAACATTTGAACGTTGGCTATTCCTCACTAAGACACACATGTTCTTAAGAGCCGTCACTTTTGCCCAAGCAATTGCTTCATTTTCAAATTTTATTCCCTACATAAGGGAAACAATGGGAGATTACAAGCAAATCCCAACATAAAATTGTAAAAACTAGGTGAAAGTATTGTTTGGTAACAAACCCGAGGCATTTTATAGTATTCCGATGTATCCCGATGGAGCGGTTTGGAGATTGGTTGATCGTTGAATGTCACAATCTAAGGAATGATTGAAAAGAAAATTGGATTAGTTCAAAACCGGCATTGTCAATAAGAAAACTAAACTGCCGGGATTAATGACCGACATACATTGTATTTGACTTTCCATGCCAGTATCCAAACCGGCATTCGGATAATTTCAGTTCCCATTCCGGGATAAAGTTCCGGCATAGTAAGTTCAAAGATAAGTATGTCGGTAGTTAAGTTCAACATATCACTAACTTCTGTATGTTTTTCATGTAAAACCGGCATCCTAGACATTTAAGTTTCTATGCCGGTATGTAAGTTCAAAATATCTTTAACTTCTGAATGTTTCAAGTGTAATACCGGCATTCGCGACATTTAAGTTTCCATGCCGGTATCAGAAACCGGCACTGTCTATCATGTACTCAAACTGCCGGTTTTAATATTCCATAGAATATTCGGTGGTAGGTAAAAAGTATAAATGTGTACCGGCATGCAATCTTGGTTTGAATACCACGCCGGTTTGTTGTTGAACAGTTGGGGAATTTTGTCCCGGCATATAAATTTGTATGAATACAATGCCGGTTATAGAGGTTCCGGCGTAGTATTCATAAAACGAGCATGCCGGTACTAAGGTTTTTCAGACAAAAATGGCGGTTTCAAAAAAAAACAAAAACAAATTTTCGACCTCTTTGAAGCATTACCTGTGTGTTGGGGTTGCTTGTATGCTGAACATGTTTACTTTCTTGAGTTGGTTCTTCACAAAACCCTTCATAGTCTCGAAAATCACGATTCAAAGGTGTTGGTTCATCAAACAAAAATTATGAGTTGTTATCATTAACCGAAGATTGAAGATATGTTTGTTGTTGTAATTGAGCTAAAGATTCAGCAGCTGCAAGTCTCTCATCACAATCATCTTCCATTTTCAAAAAAAAAAAATTCTACTCAATTTTTTTTCCCTCCTTCTACTCTCAACTAACCCACACAAATTCAAATAAACATAAATACACAAATTATATCCCCCAAATCATTAACATTTGACTAATCATAATTAGTAACTAATTATGATTAGTGAGGGTTAGATTAGGAATTAATAATTTAATTATATAAGGGGTAACCCAACTAGGATATTTGGATCCCTATTTTGTCATTTACCTATATCCCCCAATTAGTTTCCATATCCCCCAATTACGCGTTCAATCAAAAGAATATGCATGATGCACCCAGATGCAACATAGTCTAAAACCTATTTCTTCTATGAATATGCATTATGCACTCAGGTGCCACCAAATCACTAATTCATGATCTCGAACAATAAATCCAGCACCATTACCATCACATTCACCATTAAAGCATCAACCAAATAAAATTACCATATAAGAAAAATAAGACGAACAACAAAAAAATTAAATAAATAAATATATATATATATATTATGCACTTGGGTGCATTTAGACCAAAACCTATTTTTCTGACAGATTATACACTAAGCACTCAGGTGCATCTTATGCATTTCATGGATAAATATAAGTTTAATCTAATAATCACCTGTAATTTATTATACACAACTAAAATCACTAATCCAAGATCTCAAATAAAATATTCCACCGCCACTATCATCACATTCACCATAATAAAAAAGTCACCAAACTTGTAAGCAAAATCTTAGCCGGGAACAATGTACTAGACTACTTAAATATATCCCTATATATGCCAGTGGGATATTCAGAGATGATATAGCCCCAATACGTAATGACTGAAGGTGTTTCGTACTAATGCCAAAAGCAACATGCCAATAGCCTTCCACTGCCACATAAAAAAGACAAAAGTAAGAAGTACCCACCATTAAATAGATAGATCAAAATAAGTGCATCAAGATGTGCAACAACTAAAAACCAGTTGCAGGCTTTCATCACATGGTCTAAAATCTAGAAGGATTAGTGGCTCCATCCCGATGTGGGTGGACTAACTAATCTTTCTCGATATAAATTTTAGTCTCTCGGAGCAAATTAATAGTTAAAATGCAAACTATTAACCCATGACTGTTTGTGACAATGTCACCACTTATTACTGAGGTGTACACACAACAAACGATGAAGTCTTGTCGACTTAAAAGTATATGTAACTATGTGGATTCTGCTAGGGGAAATTTCACAAACATCATATATGCATAATCAAATTCTCAAGCTAACTTAAGAAGGCAGAAATTCCAACACAAACCCAATATAAGAATTAGAGTTTACAATTAAAACCTATCTTAAAAACACATCTTAGCCAGAAAATATTCATGCACAAAGAAAACTAACCAAACGAATCAAAATGCAGCTACCACCAGAAATATTAATAGAGGAGTTTACCTGATGGATTGATTCTTCAATTCATTAAAACCAAGTGAATCCCATCTTCTTCCCTTTTTAGATCATTAATTATCATCACCAGATTCTTCGATTCATTCATCAGCAAACCTAGCTTCCAATTCTAATCTTGAAACTCGACCAAATTTCCACTAATTCAAGACCTATCATTCTTTCCCTTGCTGAAATCCATGTTCAACAATCAACGGATCTGTGCTTCTTGCCTCTGAGCTGAAGAAGAAGAAGTTGTTTCAATTGGAAAAAGAAAAAGTTAGAAGAGTAAGGTGTTTCAATCGGAAAAAGAAAAAGTTGTCTCCGTCGTCGAGGTTGTAAAAGATGATTATTAAAAAGGGTATATTAGTACCGGGATATAAAATCAGTCATAAAGTTTGGGTGAAATATCCAGCAAAGGTTATTTGAACCATAAATTTGAATATATGGCTATTTGTCTTTTAGACCCAGAAATTCAAATTTAGGGCCTATTTAACCAAAAAACTGATTTTTATGTTAGGAAAATAATGGAAAATAATCATTGAAACTAGTTGTTAAAAAGAAATTGGCAGCCATATCTTATGGTCTAGGGTCTTTTGTATGGCCAATTTGCTTATTTGCGTTTTATCGTCTGCTAATAATTCCCTTGCCCCCAACGAAATCCATTTGCTTATTCCCCGCGTGGATTCACTCTAAAGCAGCTTGCATTTTGTATATACAATACGTTCAAAGTTGATAAACTGAGTGGCTAGTGGGTACAACAGGCTGAGTAAAAAGCTTACAGCTAAAGTGGCCTTATATTATAAAGATAATACCAATAGGAAAATTAATCATGATCGATACTCTGTTACGCAGAATAATGATTGAAATTCGCTTTCTTTTTCTTACTTAAGACTATACAACATTACATATAAGTAGAATACTATACCCCCACTTATCATCATCATCATTTGTCATCATGATGCTATTATGCACCGATTACCATACATTACCTAAGAATTAACAAAATCACCTTAACTCACCTACCCATTTCCCAAAAACCCCCAGCTTAAAAAAATACAGAGAAATTTAATGTAGTGCCGCAGGTTCCATTTCCATTGCAGCAGAAGTGTAACCACCAATACCATGAAAGAGCTGTTAGACTTCTCGAAGAACTCTCTATCACTCTAAAAGTCTCAAACTCTAAGCAAATAAAGACTTAGTTCAGGACCTCCATTTCCATCAGGGTTCATCATATAAAAAGCTTCAGAATCTCTAGAACCAACAACTCTTTCGAATTTAGCCCTCATATACATTAACTCACCTTCTGACCCGGATGCAGACCCCGGCAAAACCCCAGCACCCGTGGAAATTGGTTCGACGGCCTTGAGCACTTTCAATTCTTCTGGTCCACATTCCCTTCTCATAGCAAACCCACATTTCTTACCATTGCAATAGGTTCTCCAAAGCGGTTCTTCTAACAATTTCACTCCTTTCTTATTCTCAGATTTGTTTTTATCACATTCTAGAGCAATTCTTACCAACCCAGAAGCCATCTCTCTTACTAAACCACTTGTTGGTGTTGCCAACTCAATTAAAAACGCTGGATTCGATTTACTGTCATCTTGAAATGCAAAATGAACGTGGCCACGTCTGTACCCGAATAATGTACCAACAACCCGAGTACCAAGACCCGATAGATATTGTAACCTTCTATGTTTGCTGAATACTGTAAGAACGACAGTTCTTAGTCTCGAGACTGCTACCACTTGAGGTTTTTTCTTCTGCTGGTTTTGCAAACTAACTGCTGGATTCTTAATTTCATGACCTAACTTGGTCTTTTTCTTCTTCTCTGCTTCTTGGTCGACATGATCACTTAGCTTTAAGGAAGCGGAGAAAGAACTGGCTAGAATTTCACTTTCTTTATCAGCGTGATCATCCTCATCTTGATCATCTTCATGCGTTTTCTTTCTCCAATGAAAGTTTCTTCTAGAGAATGAGAAGGAAGAGTCATGCGGAGTTTTAGCCATGATTGTCCTCATTTAAGAGAAAAAGAAAAATATGAATGAGAGGAATAAGTAGTCCTTAAATCAAAATGGGTGTAGTGTATAGTGCTTTAAAGAGAAAGTGGAAATGAAAGAAAGAAAGAAAGATTTGAATACAAACTTGTGTTCTTTTGCTTTTGATTTAGTTTATGGAATGGGGATGTGTGGGATCACCTTATATTCCTTGCCTCTAGTCCTTTTTGTCAGCCTACTGGATTATCTCAGAGAGCGAATCCTGACTAAAGTAAAATTAAGCAACCCTACTTAAACTAGATATGGAAGAAAATAAAGATACTTGACACACAGCGTGGAAACAAAGATTAAGAAGAGATGCAGAAATGGAGAGACAATCAACAGAGATTGACAAAAGAGACAGAATAGAGCAACAGATAGATGTAATACTAGTAAGTAACTCGTACAGTAACACAGTTTTACTTGTGTTGCAGAGGAAATGGAGAGAAAAGCGAGACAATGTTGGAATTGAGAGAAGAGGAATCTGAGGAGACAAAGTTTATGTTGTTTCTTTTTCTTGGGTGGGGACCTAAGTTCAAATGTGGGGTTGATAAGTAAAGGAAAATGGCTTAGTAGGCTTGACTAGTTGACTGTCTCTCTCTCTTTACCTGCATTGGAAGTCGTTACAAAGCAGTATACTAATATGCTACTACCCACCACCATCTCACACTCCTTTAGTTCTACGGCGGCACTGCCCATCAGGCACTATTTTAGTCCTTTAGTAGCTAGTTGTACCTTTCTCACCATTCACCGATTCCATATCCTCACAAGTCGGTTTCTAACTTTCTACGGCTTTTCTGTATTTTAGTAAGCTTTGTTTGGTAAATGGTAAATCGATATATTTGCTTTTCCTCACAAGTCAGTTTCTGTTGCTACTATGTATTTTAGAGCAATTCCAATGGGATTTGCCTATTTTGATCCCATATTATGGACGGACCAAAACACAAAAACGGATAGGTAAACGGGCAAATATATTGATTTGCCCATCGTGGTCCATCAAGAGCCGCGCGCTTATTCCAAAGTTATGCGGTTCAACAACGGATTAACTTCGCCCAAGAGTCACAACATAATCCGGTGGTTCAATTAAACTTGCATAGTCTTTTTCTGCCCGCTAATAGATACATCTGAATTTAGTCATCTAGCAGTTCTAATTTTCCCTTACAAATTTAGCTCAAAAGTTCACACCAAATTTTTCTTTTCACTCAATATACTTTGCTGAAAGATATTTCGACCCTTGTTAGTTCGGCGAGCTCAATTTACTCAAAAAGACGATTTAGCTATTTGAAGAAACATTGTGTTGTTAAAAACTCAGCTTGCAAAAGCACAATTGCCTGGAGTGGATTTCTGGGCGGTTATTTACGAGAAGTTCCGCAGTGACATCCGTAACCCGATTCGTCGTGTTATAAGCGACATTACAGAACTGTTTTGAGATAATTAAGAAAAAAGTAAGTGAATTTATAGCTTTAACCATGCAAGCCAATCGATTTATACTGAGGTATGAAACTGATGCAGAGATGGTAAGAAGATAGTTAGATGAATGTCGAAGATGGAAAAATATGGTTTCCTGTTTCGAAGATTTCTTCGAAATCCTTAAGTAGTTAAACAAGTTCAATCCCTTCTTGTTAGATGTTGTTCCACCGAGAACATCTCAATTAAGATGATCAACTACAAATCTTTCTATTGGTTAATTGAGTTAGTAAATTAAATGTCAGTTTCTAACTAGAAGTAAATGTAATGTTTAATTTAAAACATATGTAATTTGATTCAACGGAAAGAATACACTTTCCATTAATGTGCAAGTTTTGAACATGGTTCTTTTGGAGGCGGCTCGATAGGAATGAATGACCTATCACGAACCGTACGTCCTAACACCGAGAAATCCAACCCATAGATGTGCATGTTGTGAACACCAATGATAGGCTTCGTAATTGTGTGGTGTTATCCGGGATACTGTGCTTCAGTAATATGCACTTGAGCGTTCAATTCAAACCTCTCCCATGGCAACGATGGTATCATCTAATTATTATTTTGCATTAATCAACAGTTGCATAAAAAATAAATTTTGTTTTAGATAAACAAACTTACCAGTTTTAAAGTCCATGAAATGGAACTTGTGCATCGTAGGCCACCAACTTTCTACCAATATTTTCGTAAGCGTGCAATTGTGTTTTCTGTGATTTACATAATAAAACTGACGTCAGGGATATCTATCCACTCTTTCTCGGACTGGAGGGGTAGACCTAGATAAATAGCGTTTAAGTCTTTATATCCACCTCTTATTTTATAGTATTTGGACAACTCTTGATGCCCCGACACATGGACTGGAATTAATTTTGTAGCAGCAACTGCACTCGTCGAAGCAAACTCTGCACCTCGATTTTGAGTATAATCGACAATTGCAGCAGCCGCCAGTATTCTTTCACTTTTTTGAACTCTTTTTTTCCTTAAATTGTTTATAGCAGCCCTCATATTGCTTAATTTATACTCAAAATTATAAATAACAAGTAGAAGATTTTGTTTAGAGAAATTAGGAAGAAGATAGTAAAATGGTGTGAGTGAAAAGTAGCTGTTGGGGAAAGAGACGTTGGTTTTTACCATTGGCGGATCATCTCCTACCCCCTGTAGATCTTATGCGTTCTCCAGCGGATCCATTCAGCCCGCCAGCGGGTCTTCTGCAACTGCCACGGATCTCGTCAGCCTGCGCGTTTCTTTACCAACCTCCCGTTACTTTTCCCATAGTGGAAATCCACCTTTGGTTATCCATTTGGCTTTGCAAAAAAAATATTTGTTGAGTTCCATAAGAACTGCCCCTGGTAAGCTTGGTTTGGTAAATGGTAAATCGGTATGTGAAAAGACGAGGATACCCAAATATACCACAATCTTTTAATTATCCACATATAAGTCCTTTACCGAATGTTATCGTCTATGGACATAGTCGAGATAATACAACTAATTCGGTTCACACTTCGTGTGATCGTCTATGGATACGAGATCGAGACAATACAACAACAAGATCACTTGTGTGATTGACTACATATACAAGATCGAGACGATACGACTATGAATGGTGCACTTGATAATAGGTACGTATTAAACCGAAACTCTATAGGATCAATATCAAGTGTTATAGAATTAATGTACAAGCGCAGTTTACTTTAAATTATATAAACCAAATATAATTGTGGAATAGTAAAGTAAACGACACAATAAGATTTTGTTAATGAAGAAACCGCAAATGCAGAAAAACCCCGGGACCTAGTCCAGTTTTGAATAATCTCAAAATTAAGCGGCTATGCAAAATATAATACCAACTTTGTATAGTTGAGACCAAACAGACTACCTCTAGCTACTTAGTTTCGTCAGTATCCCTATGCCTTTGACTTCTAGAGTCACACACGTGAACAGCAAGTCCCTTGGATCGTATTCCAAACAGCAAAGGAAGAATATGTTTGGTAACCACTATAGTCAATCTTGCTAGAAGATATTAATGATTCGTTGACAGAGGCTCTTCCGTTTAATCTAATAAACTCCTTTGTCTGGTTAGATCAATCTATCTTTTGATTACCGAAATAATTAAACTCTAGATTCGAAATCAATCAATATAGATCTCAAAGAGAAACTATAAAGCGATGTCGATCTTGCACAACTAATCAATCAAGTCTATCAAAGATAAACCGATTCTACAGTATAACCCCTATAAAATAATAGCGTCGGGACCGGTAAAATTTATCAATTTATCGCGATATTAAATAATAGCATAAATTAATAATTATTAAATTATATATTAATTAGTTTATCAATATATTGTTTAATTTTTAAAGAAAAATAATCAACAAAATGAACCAATACACTTTATTTTGTTATAAATTATTTTCGTCATTGCAAGATTCGTTCAGTGGATGACACCGTATCAAAGAATCCAAGTAACGCATTTTAGATAATAAAGGAACTAGAGAATTGCAAAATTTAATCAATGGATTGAATTATCACAGTGGAATGGATGTTTAATTTCTTTTAAACTGCCCTCAAAAGGATATTATTTCAGATTTGTTGACTGACGAAGAAGTAATTAAGCGTGTCATGGGAAAAGACTAAAGTGATGATGTGTAAGTCGAAGATGAGAGTGTAGTTACAGAGCCACCTTCCCATAAAGAAGCTACCAAAGCTGCAAAGGTATTTAATAGGTTTTTATTGCATCAGGAAATGACAACACCAAAAAATCCATGATGAAATTCAATGTAACATCAATTTTAAGAAAAATCAATTCACAAATGAATCATTCTTTACCAAATTAGCAATAATGTGAAACTAAATTTATATAAATTGGAGATTTATTAATTTATATATTTGAAGGGACTTATAGAAAGCTAAAAAAAGTTATTATTTTATAAATTTAGCGAATTATTTATTTAGCATGTTGGTCCCGACTCGGGACCGGAAAAAATTATTAATTTATCGTGATTATTAATTTGTCGCAGATTAAATTATAGAGGTTCTACTGTAGTTGGATCCCAGCCAATCAAGGTTTGTGCACTAAATCCACAAGATACGAAAACTAATAAGAATTATTTTCGTCTTCAAATCTTCTATTACCTTCAATAACCTGCACAACAACACTTGAGTCATCTTGTGATCAATCACGCACAGAATGGAGTCTGTTAACAATGGATTATCACAAGATGTCTTTAGATCCGAAGATAGTTCTAAAGATCCCGTCAATACTTTGATCTAGCTTGAGTGAGCCTTATATCAGAAGAGAAGGTTCTCAAGAATAAAAAAACTAGGTGCAATCAAATTTTCAACAACCGTTAGTCAATCAAATCAATAATCGAAAACTAATAACACTGCAATTATCTAGTTTCCCACCAACGATACTCGTAGAGCTTCTTGATCCCACATAAGTCTATAAACTAGGGGTCGTAAGAGATTTCGCCTAATTAGGGTACTTTCCTCTCTGGATAGACGGATCCACTAGAAACAACAAGAAATGAAGTTTGCCTGGCTCTTAGGATGGTTTGCAAGAAATGCAAACTAAAATATTTACAGACCAAGTTTGTTTGGACAACAAGAAAATTCCAAAACCGAAAATATTATCAAGATATGCATTAAAGTACCTAAATTCGGTTTTCCTATTTCCACTTAATGTTAGCTAATATTTTCGAAAAATCTCATAGAAAACTTTTATTATTAGTCTAGCACATTAACTAATAATATTTTCTATAGGATATGCTTTAATTGCTGGTAATTAAAACATATATGATAAAAATCATAATTAAATACTTATCAATATTTCGGACCAGGATCACCTTGAGCATCAAGGAATGTCTTTGAACAATAAATGATAAGAGTTATGTACATGTTCAAATATGTCGACATCTGGAAGCTTCTCATCTTGACAAACCCAAAACCCTAATTCACACACACCATGAAGAAATATGTGAACCATGGATATTGGTTTTGTACATGAAACCGATTAAACCATCACTCCAATATATTTTGTGACCAGTTATAACATGATTCCCAATATAGGTTGTAATCAGTTCCACCTTGCTCCAAAAAGTAGCTTGTGACCGGTTACACCTTTCTTCCCGAAGTATCTTGTGATTGGTTACACCTTGCTTCCCAAAGGTAGCTTGTGACCAATTATAACTAACTTCCCAATTCATCTTGTGACTGGTTATACCTTGGTTCCCAAAGTAACTTGTGACCGGTTACAACTTGCATTCCAATATAGCTTGTGATCGGTTATACCTTGAATTCCAAAGTTACTTGTGACCGATTCCAACTAGCTATATGTCATAGGCTATGACCGGTTACACCTCAAGTCTCAACAAAGTTAAGACAAATTCTACCATAGTCATCTTCCATTGGTGATCATCCAAAAGATATTCAATTAATAACAAGACCAATCATGATTTCCATTTCGATTATGAAAACAAGTTCATACATTTACTTCCTTAAACTAATGAAAAGATACACAGTTTTCTAAGATGAAATCACACCTATATAATGCACGCATAATCAAATAACTATATATAATATATTATGTCGATGTCGTATTTACGAACTTCCAAAAGATAAGCGTTTATACTTCGTAATATGTTTTCCTTGATGCTTTGATCATACTGTTATGACCAAGTCTCACTACTAGATTATTGTATACAATATGTATATCTAGCTTCGCATGTTACGTTTTCAATATAACACGACTTCAAATATACATTAGGAAGGGAAACAAGATCAAGTTTATATTACTAACCCCAAGTTTATATCTTTTCGTTGTAGTTGTTACTTCTTCTCATTCTTCAGGTTTACAGAGTAATACTTGTATGTCTCAACATTCCTATATTTGATAGGCTAAACTAAACGAAGTCGACTCTAGTATTTAATCAAGCGACTCTAGATGAGTTTGATACTAAAAAATGACAACCAAACTTGATATACCAACGCTTGGTGGGTTCAACCGAGATATGCTCTAACAATCTCCCCCTTTGTTAATTTTAGTGACAAAACTCTTATTACATATGGAGCTAAACGAGTTACAAAATAATTCATTCTTCATACGCTTGATTCAAAGTTTCAACAACACAATGACCTGCATATATTCAATAAATAAATGTCATTGTTGACATTTGAATAACAAAAGCTTTTATTCTCCCTAAAGGCAAGCTAGGTAAATATTCAATCCGAACATCTTTGTTATTCCCCCTTTGTAGTATGAAATACTACACAACATGATGATATGTTTCTCCCCCTAGTCTATGCTTTACTCTTTCGTTAGATATAACGTTTAAGCACAAATGTCCTTTCCTAGTGATTAAAAATTACTTGTTTACTTTATATATTTCTCCTCCTTTTTGTCACAAAATGACAAAGGTTCGAGCAAACAAAAAACAAACTGAAAGGATCTTACAAATCTATAATACTTGTACGACCAATAACAGTTAAGCACCTCATATACAATTTTAGATAACCGATATTAAAACCGAAACTACAAGAGTAATTTATTTTCAATATGTTATCAAGGAATCAATTGCCCGAAGCAATTTTCCTTTTAGTCCAACAAATCGACTAAGATATTTAATTCTATTTTTGAACCAATTTCATATGTACAATCGCTTATTTCGACAAGATCAAAATAGGGATCATAATAAACTCTATTTCTCTCATCAGGCTATATCTTGATAAAAGATAGAATGAACTTTTGAAAACAAAGTTAAGCCTATTATGTCATTATGCAAATAATTGATGGAAGATAGGATGAACTTTTGTTTACAAATATTAAGTCTATTACATGTCTCTATGCAAATAATGATAAAAGATAGAATGAATCTTTGATTATTCCGCAGTATTGGTCTTTCCCTGAACCACATCTTTTTGAATGTACTGTGTTGCTCCGTAAGTTTTCTTATGTTGAACATGGCCAATTGAATTGATCATTTCCTTTGTGGTTAATTCAATTGAGATTTTTGGATACAAATTCATGTTTCATGTGACTTGATTATGTCCAAAGAAATCCTTCTTTTCTTGTAAAAATAAGGTCGCTCTTATTGTTCTTTCAAGAATGACATTTTATGGGGGAGAGTTTTTAATTGAACTTGTGCTTAATTGCCATATCTTTGTGGGGAGTGCAGCTGTGGAATATTGTAGGAGTTTTCTTGTATCTTTATAAACTCCTTGATGAATACACTAAGTTTATACTATGTGAAATGAAATCATCGAAACAAAGTTGATATGTTCTCTTTTGGTCATGAAGTATCTCTATGAAAATTTCATTAGGATCCCACTAGTTTTCGTACTTTTGCCAATTTATATTGACAAAAGGGGGATAATTAATGCGTAGTTCACACTACAAATACATATGGTTTACAGATCATTATGTAAGGGGGAGTGGTTTTAATTGTGAGATGAAGGATTGACTAAGGGGGTGATACATATCACCATAGTATTGTTGTCAAATTTGTGATACAATTGGACTTTGATGTCGTGTAATAATACTATGACACTGTATGACAATGATTGAGAGCAACTATTTTCTCATTGTTATGGATACGGATCTTCAACAACTATGATGATGAGTTGAACACATTCAGAATCACTGGAGTACTTAGAAGTGACGAAGATTTCGAGTAATGTTTAAGAACCAAGGATATCATGCATTTAGATGAGAAGCTACAAAGTTTATTTATTTTGTAATCCATATGTATTGATAGTTTTGTCACTAAAATTGACAAAGGTGGATATTGCTAGAGAAATTCTCGGTAAAACTCGCAAGCGTTTCTATCTCAAGCTTGTTTGTAAAGTTTAGTGATAAAAACTATAAGTCTTGATTTCTAGTCTACTTATAGATATGTCTCGGACTAGGATAGATTGTGTAGTTGAGATTTAGACTTCACGTCATTCATCAATTGAATACGAAGAACTACTAAGGAGAGCTTGTGGAACTTCATCAACAAAAGGTATGTGGTGACTGAAACTCATCTATCACTCGGAAAGTCTATTTCTACTCTATCTACTATATTCAGACAAAAGTCGTATAGCTATATAGTATTCGATTATACACATTTGATATTTCGAGCTGAGTTTAACTCCCTTAAATATTTCTCAATATATGTGTTGATAAGATTTCGCTTTAACCAAGTTCATCTTATATTCTTGACGAATGTCAAAAGATGATCATATGAAAATCGACTTGTCATCTCATTTGATGTAGACTCGGAATGTTTTGTATTGATTATGTCAATCGCTTGAAAATAGCTTTGATGCTAATAGTTTGTGAAAAAACTATTGTCATCCTCTAAGAATGTTTTAATAATTGAAATAGAGTTTAGAACACTTAACCATAATTGGATTATAGACATAGTATGCGTACTTGCATATATGTTGATCCAAGACCGGTATAGTATGCATACCCGTACGCGTACTAGCGAGGTCAGGTAAAGTCCAGGAACTATTGTATGAGTACCCATACGCGTACTGATTTCAAATGATATTTTGGATGTGTGATAGTATGTGTACCCGTTCGCGTACTGTCGGACACATTCCAAGTTCGGCTACTTAAGTATGCGTACCCGTTTGCAAACTTGAGTGGGTTAAGTTCTAGAATCGGTTATGCCATGAACTAATACATTTATATAATAAGGAATGCAATATTTTGAAAACCGTGGCTATAATGTTCATGAATTGGTTCGAGTGAATCAAATTGATTTTGCTTCAATTGTTTCTTGTATACTTCTATGAGAATATAAACAATTCAACAACTCTATAACTAGTTTCATTTGATTCATTTGAACAAGTTGTGGTTAAGATGAATAAGTTTGATATGAAAGCGTTCATATGGCTAACTTTGGTTAACTATTGTTGAGCCAACCTAGTGTACACGTTTAGGTACGGTCATCCATATCTAAATGAAGGTACATTTCATTTGTGTGTAACAAACTAATACCATCTAACGGTGGAGAGAGATTCGTTTGGTTTCAAGCAAACTTAGCTTGGCTCTTAGATTAGGTTTCATCTAACGGTGAATATTGATTTATTTGTTCCAAAGCTATCAAACCCTGATTTCAAAACTATATAAGGGAGAACTCTAGCAACTGGGAAACCTAATCCCCATACCTCATGTGCGATATTAGTTGCGACTAGAGTCAATTCTCCTTTAACCTTAAGTTTATTCCAAAACCCTGTAGGTTAACGACTTAAAGACTTCATTGGGATTGTGAAGCCAGACCTAACTATTTTCTCTGTAGTTGCGTGTTCTGATCTTACTTATACTATCGTGATTGGGTATTATCTTTTCTAAGATTTGCTTGAGATTTATCTCCGATAGATAAGATTAAAAGAAGTCACAAACATCTTCGTCTCATCATTTGTGATTCCAAAATATCTTGTTTCGCTTTCATACGATTAAGATTATTGTGAGGTGATTGATATTACTAGGTTTTTCTTCGGGAATATAAATCCGGTTTATCAGTTGGTTCATGTGCACCTTGATTTATCATAAGACGGAACAAAACTCATAGGTATTTCTGTGGGAGACAAATTTATCTATATCAATAGACTATTCTGTGTGAGACAGATTGCTTTATCAAGTCTTCGACTTTGGGTCATAGTAACTCTTAGTTGTGCGTGATATCAACTAAGGGAATCAAGTGCATAGAATCCTGATGGGGTTTAGAGACATAAGGAGCGCAACTGTACCTTGATCAGTGTGAGATTGGTTAGGGATCAACTACATTCCAATCTGAAGTTCATTGGTAGTAGGATAGTGTCTGTAGCGGCTTAATAAAATGTGGTGTTCAAAGTTGGACTAGGTCCCGGGGTGATTCTGCATTTACGGTTTCCTCATTAATAAAATTTCCTGTGTCTGTGTTATTTCTTTTCCACATTATATATGTTTATATAATTGAAATATCACAGGTTGTATGTTAAGTTCAGTTCTTGAATCCGGCCTTTGGGTTGTTGATTGAATTGATTGACACTTGGATATAGGTTTGTGATACCATCCAAGTTATTTCTCTTATTAAATACAACTCGCAAATTCCTATTTGTTTGATTGAGGATTGAATTTAGAAATTGAGATATAACTCTTTGATATACTTTTCTAAAGATTGAGTCAGACTGTCTAGTTGATTCTCTTGAAAGTATATTGGAGCTAGTCCATTTAGATTTCCAAACAAAATATTGGGTGCGGTTGTTAGATCCACGCTTTTTCAGAGTTCACTATCTTAAGTTGATTCAGCCACTATGAAGACTTCTAGCACTCAACTCCTTTGGACCGTCTTTCAAAATAATAAAGGACTAATTTATTATTGAGTTCAACAAAGGCTCTTCTGTTTAATTTAATAAACTCCTTTGTTTGGTAAGATCTACCAAGATGTAAATTACCAAAATAACCAAATCTGGGTATACAATATATCATATTCGGATACTGAAGAATACCACCAAATGATAGCTTGTTGATCTAATACAAATATCAATCAATTGCATATCAAAGATAAACAATATCTAGTCGGATCACATCCGATCAAGTTTGTGCATGAAGTTAAATCACAAAGATGCGAAACTAATAAGAAATCTTATTTTCTTCAAATCTTCAATTTCTTCAAATCTTCAAATCTTCAATTTCTTCTTCTGAACCTGCACAACAAAACTTGATTCCAACTTATGATAGATCAAGAATTGAGTCTGTTAACAATAGATGTTCATAAGTCAACATCAGATCTGAACTATCAATAATCCCTTGATCTAGTTTGAGCCACTGTATGTCAGAAGAGAAGTCTCTCAAGTATAATCAAATTAGGTGCAATTAAGGTTTAACAACTGTCAGTTAATCAAAGCAAAAACTAAACGATAATGAAAATTCTAGTTTCTCACCAATGGTACTAGTAGACGCTTATTGATCCCAAAGAAGTCTTTAAACTACCGGACGTAAAAGATTTCTCCTAATTAGGTTACTTTCCTCTTCAAGATAGTATTACAAGTAATACTATATTAGTTGGCTACAACAGTGACTACAAAATGAAGTGTTTGCCTTTGGATAATTTTGTATGAAGAACAAACTTCACTATTTATAGACCCTGGTAGTTTGGACACCAAGGAATTTCCATAACCGAAAAAATTCTCAAGATATGCAATAAGCACCTAAATTTGGTTTTGTCTAATTCTAACCAATATCCAACTGTCATACCGAAATCCCTCTTAGACAACTCAATATTGTCTAACACTTAATAATATATGTTTTAGAGATATGTTTTGATTGCTGAAAAAGAAAACATATGTATTCGAAAGTTTTAATAAAAATATTCTCAAATATTTCAGTTTGGAATCTCATCTTGAGTATCAAGGAGTATCTTTGAATAACAAAATATAAGATTTATGCACATGTTCAAATTACTTACTGATAGGTGCCTAATAATGCATATTTCTAGACTATTTTATAGTCATTTATCACATTCCTAGTGCTTCATTGTTCTATTTTCTTATATTTTGAACATTTGTCCATTAACGGGTAATTTTCTCGGGATAATCTCATTTTGTTGTGTGTTATAGGTGGTTGAGTAAATGGTGGGTAAGAGATCAACGGGCTTGTGCAAAGGGAGTGTAAGAAAAGAGAACTTGGATGCGATTGTGAGCTCATGGAATTGATGAAATGATGATTTACTGCAAGGTGTAACAAAGCTCAAGTTCTGGTGTTAATGGGAAACGTAGATAGCAATACAAACAGGGTTTGGTATTCAATCTTAACACCCAAATGGACCCTAAACCCATCTTTAATTTTCACTTTCAATTCTGGATCTGAGACGACTCTATATTCTCTCTTTCTGTTGTGATGCCAACACCATACAGTTAGTTAATTGCTGCATTTAGTTTCCTAACTTTACATAATTAGTTAAACTCTTTCCTAGTTTAGGTAGTCTTTAAACTCTAAGTTCTTTTCTTGTTTACCAAGGCTTTGAAGCTATAAATAGCCTGGACGTAAGTTGTTTAGATCAATCAATCAATATAAACAAGTTTCATTAAACTAGGGTTTCCCTATCAGAGCTGGTGGCTGACCCCCAATCAAAGGGTTTATCTAGTTCTGATTTCTGTCTCAACGTAAGTTTTCATTCACTAAAAGTATAGAACCCTAACACCTGGATCAGAGAAGGTTTAGATCATACCTAAATTCCACCCAATTGTTTTCTTCTTTTCTCTACAATGATGCGCCTTGAGGATAGAACTAATCATCAGTTCAATCTAGCTAAGCTTAAAGAAGATCTGGCAAAAATTATAAGCACAGAAATCACAAATTCTTTATCTATTGCGTTTCGTGATTTTAGGACCCAACTTATTGCCCAGGTTGAGCTTATTTCTTACCCTAATAATGGTGATGAAATTCTTGAAACCAATATTCATGATGGAGCTATTAGTTTGCAGTTTCCTGTTTTTGATGGAGATGACCCTGATGACTGGATTTTCAATGCAAATCAGTATTTTAGCTTGCATATGGTTGCTGACAATCTGAAAATTACCATCGCTTCTGCGCATCTCAAAGGTGATGCCTTTGGTTGGTATCGTTGGTTAAAGACCACGACTACAACAGTTAATACGTGGGAAGAATTGTGTTCCTTAGTTCGTGCTCGTTTTGCTTATGCCAGATTGCTTGCTAGGATGGCATTAAGTACCAGTACATAAAAAATTCCATTGTCAATTCCAGAGGTTTCGTCATTACCTATTGATGTTGTAGTTGTTAGGACTACTGAATCACGGGAGTTTATTGATTCATCGTCACCTCAGATACAACAACGTGCTGCACCACCTCCTCCACCTCCACCACCTCCTCCACCTCCACCACCAATTCAACCTAATCATGATCAATATTTTAGTGGTTACAATACTTATGATGCTATCAAAATTATAGTAGCTTCTGCACATCTTAAAGGTGAGGCTTATCAGTGGTTTCGTTGGAAGAAGACCACGGATACAGTTACCACATGGGAATAATTTTTTTCTTTAATTCTTTCTCAATTTGGTTCTCACAAGCATTTTTACTCATGCAACGTTGCTTCTACAATAACGCAAACCGATTCTTCATCAACTCAAGAGGATTTGTCGTCATCTTTGGTCGTTGGAGTTGTTTCAGCTACATCAGTTGACGAGGAGGAGATTAAAACTACATCTCAACAGGAGGATGAAAATCAGCTCTAGGTTTTGCATGCTTCACAGGAGTTTCTCGGTGAGTGTTTCAAGTTTAACAAACTTATCAATTTGGAAATTCCTGATAATGATACTGTTGTGAATAATCAAATTATTTCTCCTTTGGATACACGAACGGTATTACATGCAAACACTAGCAAGACTCAACTTGTTGAGTTACCTCATTGGAGTTCTTTTGTGGTATGTTCGTATAGAAGAATTAATTATCAGCCATTGTTTTATTCGTTATTCTATAGATATGGTTTTCATTCTCTCTAGGATATAACTACTGAGAACAATACCGGAAAGCTTCGTGGTCGAATATTTTCAAACGCTGAGAGAGTATCATTAGCACAAGTTTTAAGATTAAGAAATAAGATTTCCGTCACTAGATTTGTTTTCGAACCTGATGGAATATTTGTCGTTCATGTCACCTGGTGCGAATCTAGAACTATAAAAGAGTTCATGCAAAAACATTCAACTGCCGGCTTTTCTTCTTTGTCAGAACACAATTCCGTGAAGACCATCTTTACAACTTTCTCCAGTGCAAAGGCCTCCACTTGGGTTGTGGTTGGCACTAATGGATTATTGTGGTTTCCAAGAAAATTAATGAGTATACAATAGTTTGGAGATATCCCTATGGTTGCTAAGATTCATTTCAAGCTTTCATTTTTTCGATACTATGCTGATTGGGTTGAGATGATTCATGTTATAATTGTTCCTCCAACTGCCACTGAGAAGACAATTTTTCAGTTGTCAATTGAAAGCAATTTTCGCCAACCGAATTTGAAGATACGAGGACTTGGCGACATGTGCTACTACAGTAATTCTACGGTTTTCACTCATCCGTTGGATGCTCATAAGTGGGGTTGTAGATATGATTATGCCGATTATCAATTGTAGAGACTAAAAGTGGTAAATGGAAGAGAATATGTGTTGCTTAGTTCATGTTTTTCTCGTGATATTACTACATTTATCAAACTTTCAGGAGACAGTAAATTTGTGAAGCCACCGGTCGAGAAGAACTCCAAGTTAATGCAAATTCGGAGCTTCTGTAGTGCTTACCAATATCTTTCACTCGTCATAGTCAACGTTTTCCAAGTCAAAAAAGGATTAGAACCGCTCCTTGCTCGAGAGTGGCCTGGACCGGTATACTTCTGAAAATTCTTTAACACTGCTCATGCATGGTGGATTGATAAGAGTTCACTTAAACTTGGCAAAGTTATATTATTTTTGGGTATCACATTGGAGTCAACACGTACACCAGATGATGATAAGTTGAAGGACTTTCTGTTGACAAAGTTCATAGATAATTACACAGCTCCACTAAAGTTCACTATTGGGAATCCTCTTAGTCTAATTGAATACAACTGCACATTAGGCTCTGCTGATAATTGTAATAAAGCATGCAGAGTGTTGCGTGTTTTTCAATCCAGTACTGAAATTATTGGTGCTGTTATTCTTGATGTCATGTGGAACGATAATATACCGGTAGATGCAATAAAGGATTTCACTCTCGCTGTAAATTTTCTTCATCTAACCAAGTTGTTTAGAAAACAAGTTTTGATTCATGTGGAAGTTGATCATGAAGATGTTGTTAATTTGGTTCACCTCTTGGATTTTTATATCCAGTCTGTTAAACAAATTTATCCACTATGCTTCCGATGGGTTGACGTTAATTCTGCAAAGGAAGATGAAGTTGTGATGGAATTTTGCTCAAAAAAAGTCTATGCAGTAAGGTATCTGGGTACTTCTCATTTAATTGGGTATCCTACTTTTCCTTCTACTGATAGCTGTGGAGATTCGTATTGTGCAGTATATGGAGAGGCTTTGATAATTAATCCAGGGTGGCAGCATGATCATTGTTAGACAAAGTTTAAGAAAATCACTTCCTTGCTGCAACAAAAGTTGGTGGTTTTGAATATGTTTCTCTGCTACGAACATCCATTAGCAGGAACTAAAATGATTGGGATAAATGGCCAACAGTTACATATGCTTCTTGTGTCGGGCTGTATCGATGGTCAATCAGAATTTTTGCTTAATAACTTTCTTATGAAATGTGGACAATTTGGTTATCAAGTCTTGAGAATACTCTTTCATGCAGCTCCAGACATGTATTTTTTAAAGAAGCTCAAAGAAGGTATTCTAGAAAAGGCAAAGCTATTGGTGTTTAATTTAGTTTCCAAGGTTGGTACTATATATTTGAAATTGAATATCATTTCTTTCCAAACACCGGGTGTCACAAGACATAAACCACTTGAACTTAGAAATGTTACAAGGTATTACAGCAACCACGAGGAACCGCAGCGTATTTGTGTTTTGAATGATAATAAGAAATGCAATGCAGAACGGCAACTTAAAATTTCTGAAATTGTAGAGATTTTTCATGTGGAATATGAAACCCATACATAATTTTTGGCTCGGATTCGGCTACCTTGTAGTGTTCTAGAAGATGGTGGTTTTCTATTTTCGGAGTTCGCTAGTATTCCAACAGCTCTACACGATTTCATTTTTTCGGATCACTTCAGTAATTACTTCGAGAGAGGTATAGAAATTTTAAAGTTCAGTGAGCAATGCCTGATTGAGAAGGAAAACGCTTCTAAGGTTGGTGATCTTTTCTGGTACTTGTTCGGTACTGACCTCAAAGCAAAAGAATTATTTTTTCAAACAGACAACCGGCCTACTCTTCATACTAAATTAATGGGTGATGGTATTTCTATCCCGGTCCCATTTAACAAATTAGAAGATGGAGCAACTCTGGTTTTATCCTTGACTAAGTGGACATATCTGGTTAGATTAAAGGGTAAAGAACTAGTTTTGTTTGTTAGCAGTAAAGTCTCTGCATTTGTTTGGATCACTGGTTGTTTTAGTCCATCTAGCTTAATTTCACTACGTGGTTGTAATATTTGCTACTACGAGGGTTCACGTCAGTATCTCAATAGCTGGAGAAGACCAAAGGAAATCATCAACGAAAGTACTGGACAGTTCATGGATGCTGTAAGTGCGAACAAAAGGTGTAAGGAACTATGTGATCTAATTGTGGTTGTTGTGTTTGATCGCGGGAAGTCTAGACACATATATCCTAATGATTTGAGAATCATTTCTGACTGCCTACTCTATTTCGTGGACTAGCAGAGGAAAGAATCATTGGAACGCACATTCAAAGGTGCATCTCAGAATTTTAGAAAAAATTATCTATGTTTGTGGCTGCTGCTCGGGTGGATTCAAATACACTCACTAATGATCTGAGTTTTGTGTTCGATCGTGGTAAGCCGTACCAGTTGTTTAAAAGAATTATATGGAGAATACAAGCCGCGCGCATTATCGTGATCTATTTTCAGAATATAAGACTTGAGGACAAGTCTGTTTTCAAGGGGGGTGGGATGTTGTGATGCCAACACCACACAGTTAGTTAATTGCTGCATTTAGTTTCCTAGCTTTCCATAATTAGTTAAACTCTTTCCTAGTTTAGGTAGTCTTTAAACTCTAAGTTCTTTTCTTGTTTACCAAGGCTTTGAAGCTATAAATAGCCTGGACGTAAGTTGTTTAGATCAATCAATCAATATAAACAAGTTTCATTAAACTAAGGTTTCCCTATCAGAGCTGGTGGCTGACCCCCAATCAAAGGGTTTATCTAGTTCTGATTTCTGTCTCAACGTAAGTTTTCATTCACTAAAAGTATAGAACCCTAACACTTTCTTTCCAACAACACTCGACCATTCACTTCCCAATTTATTCCTCTCCATGTCAAACCCATACCTCCACCATCACCATCGAGAAATCTATTCTTCCCAACCTATCTCAGACTCTGTCTAATAGCCTTTTTCCCATCTCCAAAATCTAAACCAAAACCCATTCTCATTTTATGGCTAGAACCATAAACTTCCTCTTGTCATTGCAACCTAGTGATAGGTAGGGTGGCCTGATTGATTGAGTAAGAAGGAAAAAGATATGATGGATTATGTCCGCTGACGTTATACTGGAAACAACATCAACAAACAATAGGGTGGCTATAACAAAGACTATGCATTAGTGGTGAGTTACAAAAACATCAAAATCCCTAATTTTCTAATTATAATTCATTGAAAATGGGATTGAGAATTTGGGAGAGTTTTGTATAAATGGGGGAGGTAAATGTATATTGAAACCTAGCCCGGAGTATCCGGTGCAAGATGTAATGTTAGTTTAGGTTTTATTTCAATGTTTCTTATGTTTAAAAAATCTCTGCTAAGGCAGAGATGAAACCCCTTTAATAATTAGAATTTCTCATTTTTGATTTTACCTGTTATTCTCTATGGGATTTCAATGAAAAGCATGATTAGTTTCTGAATTTTGGCAAATTGCTTTCACCTTGTATGTCAAGCATCCTAGGTAGTTGGATTAATTCTTTGTCAAACATTCAAGCTTATGTAAACTGTTTTTAGTTCAATCTGTGATTTCTTGTGCCTTAGAAAGACAAGTAATACTAGGGATTGACATCTTTTGCTGAGATTAATTCATCACATTTGTTAGTGATTATATCACATCTTCAAGGTAGTTTGAGGCTAGAACTTATGTAGTCCTTGATTGAAAGGAGAGCTAGTATATCAAATTAGGGATTTCTATGCATTTAGGAGGTGGATTCTAAGTCCAATTTTACCACTTATTGCTCTGTAATCTTATTTCTTTTGTATAATCATCCATCACTTTGTCGTATCGATGCAAACAAAACCGCTTTTTACACCCACCTTGTCCCGGATTGAATATCTTCACTATACACAATAAGGCATTGTGCACTTGCAGTTTAATACACTACACCAAATTTAAGGTTTAGCAACATAGTTTCAACTCTACACCCACCTTGTCCCCGTGGATCGACCTATATCTTCACTATACACAATAAGGCATTGTGCACTTGCATTTAGTTCCGGTATAAAATTAGCAATGTTATCCGATCCGGCTATGGTAGTTCCGGTATAAAATTAGCAACACCTTTTGACCGTTAAGAAATATTTGTAACGCCAAAAAAATAATTCCAGTCAATTTTGACCTGGTTAAAACTAGGGTACCTACTTTCTAAAAACAGAGTTCAAATGCAAGCTTTTCAAAGAAAACATTCACAACATACAAAATTCTCTACAACACACCATTGTTCTCCATTTCTACACCACAACATTTGTATACCAAAACATACAAGTATAAATTTCCACACTACACTCACAATTCTTCGACAAGTAAATTATCATGTGCAGTTTATAAAGAATGTGAAAGGATATATCGCTAACTAAACATAGTCATTTCCAAAGTTGTTTTATTCTCATTTCCTAGGATATACTTGAAGGTTTTGTCTAAGATATACAAAACTGAAAAAATGCAACAGTGATTGGAGAGTACTTACTACAGAGAAGTATTAACAAAGGCTCTTCTCATATTCTACATCCTCAAATTTATCTAGAAGACCTAACTCAGAATTTGTGATACCCAAGAGAACCTGCACAAAGAATATCCATTCATGAGATACCATCCATGACACATCCAGCATTACGAAGAAAAACAAATTCAAAATCCATTGAAGTACAAAAGAATGACAATTCAACTAACTGCCAGAGAAGAAAACCAAGCTGAGAACATTTTTAACGGATGTGAAACATTAACGCAAGGAAAATAGAGAACTCGGATATGACAAGGAAAGAAACCCAGTTTCTTCAGTTTGAACATAGAGTTGTGTTTAATGACTCTTAAAAGGAATTCAAAAGCGTAAAAAGGAATTATACCTGCACAAGTTGATGCCGATCCTCTGCAGTTCACTTCTCACTCAAAGAAAAATGAACATTAAGCATATACCTCGCAAGTAGACAAAACTAAAGGTCGACTCCATAAACAAGATATACTTGAAGGTTTTTTGTTTAAGACATAAGAAACTGAAAAAATGAAATAATGATTAGAGAGAACTTACTATCGAGAGAAACATTAACACTCGGCTTCTCATATTCTACATCCTCAACTATATCCACAAATCCTATCTCGAATCTGCGATACCCAAGAGAACGTGCACAATGAATATCCATTCATGAGATACAGTCCATGACACATCCAGCATTACGAATAAAAAAACAATTCAAACTCCACTAAAATAGAAAAGAATGACAATTCTTTTCTAAGGAGAAAACCAAACTGATGAGAACATGTTTAACAGATTCGAAACTTCAATTGCAGTTCACGTCTCCATTTACATAAAGTTGTGTTTAATGACTCCTTTCAAAAGCGTAAAGAAGAATTATACCTGCACGGGCTGATACCGATCCTAGTGCAGTTCACTTCTCTCAAAAAAATGAACATTAAGCATAATACCTGCAAGTAGATATAAACTGAAGGTCAGATTCCATAAACGCGAACTTAATTATATATGTGCAAGAAAGTAGAGTACTTACCAGGGATTTACATCTCCCCATGTGGCTACTACTGCTTCATCAGACTTTAAATGAAGCTACCTGCACAATCACATATAACAGAAAGACCACCCACATATATACATATAGGCTAAATAGAAACAAGGCAATGAAAAGGAAAAGTAGATTCATAACCGGTTTTTGTTCACATACATATACCAAAAAGATCAGTTGTTTCTAGATTAAGTTAAATACTTCTTATGCGCAACTGCATATAAGTCTTTCCTTAAGGAGAATAGGATAAGACCTTTCCTTATGCACAAATGCATAAGAGTATGCATATTAAAGTGTGAACAAAAGCAAAAAAATATTGAAGCCATGTGTTAGACATATATATAAGTGATGCAAGATGGCTGATATATCAATGAAGAACTTCATAGTATATCTCCAAAAAAGTAGTGAAGTCGTCTTAATTGTATGCGATGGACTTCTTGGGATGAACCACGAATCCTCCGATTCCAACATCTTTAAAGGTCTCCACAAACTGGTTTAGCTTTTTACTGCGTTCATCTGGCGGGAGAATGTCATCGATCAACACCTTCAAATGAGTAGCAGTACAATTGAGCCGTGAGCCATAAGTCCTTGCACACCAGTACAAACTTTACCAGTTGCAATTACATCATCATCCATGTTCAACAATGAACACTGCTGCATACCTGCACCTGATAGAGCTGGTGATAGGGCATCACCAGGTGAACTTGTTTGAGCTGGTGGCGAGACGTCAAGACCAGGTGAACTTATGTGAGCTGCTGAACCTGATTGAGGTGAACCAACATGATCTTGTGAAGAGTTATGACCATGTGAATTGCCACACATGTTCGATGCAGCAACTGATGATGACATTGTATCTTGGATATCCTTCACTGCATGGCATAATGTTCCAAGTCCTTCAATAAGAACTCCTATCTTGCCACTTAAGTCTTCCACCTTATTAGTAAGAGCTCCATCTTTAGACTTTAGTTCAGCCACCTTAGCACGAGCAGAAGCAGAGAGATCAACTTGTGTACGAGAAACAGGACCTACAGCACGCACCCGTCCTCTTGAATCCTTCCCAAACAATGAAGTCACTGCACAAGTTTCTTCTACAGGAGTACCTGCTTCCAGTTTTTCCTTGATGTCTTCTAGCACCTTAGTAAGTTGTTCCTGTAGTGTTGAGCATCACAATCACTTTCTTATAATATTGATCACTAGCTAGTATAATATTAAATAAGACTACATATAACTGAAAAATAATTTGACTCACATAGTATGGTTGCGCACTAGGTAAAATCACCCCACCCTCCTGTGAATGAGCTTTAATCCACACATCAGAGGTACTGATTTCTGCTTCAGGGTTCGCGGCCATCTAGATTCAAAAACCAAAATAAACAAACACCCAATGACCCAAATCTAAACCATCTTAACATGAAACAATCAAATCAATAATATTCACCAACTATCTATGAGTTGTCACTATTATCAGTTCTAAACAATGGACTGTGACTGTTTAACACACTATCATCAGTAATCTCTAAACATACACATTCGAGCTAACCTATTTAAGACAAACTTTGGATAAAGATTATGATAGCATAAGAGTTACATAAACATTTAGATTTATTAATACAATTCTAAGAACTAATACATATACTTATGATATCCCTAGTTATATCATACTAGAATTCAATTATAAAAAAAAAAAAAAAAAACAGTTAACAGGTCATACAATTACTTACAATTACCAACTTACATACAATTACTTAACATAAAAGCTACAGAAATAGGCAAATGAACAAAACCAGGAAAGATACAGACGAATCAGAAAATTAAGGCCATAATTAGATGAGTAAGAAGAGATCATAGAAGCAAGGGATGGAAAGGCTTAAAAGTGAGAACATATGGTTGAAATCCCCTGGAAATATAAGTTATAGAGAGCGAGAGAGTAACTAACAACCCTGTTAGAATACAGTAAATAATAGTTTTCCACATCAAACACATATATTATCCTGGATTTTATATACTAAAACAATATAACAAAGGAACCTGTAGGATGCTATTATAGTGACTAAATTTCGAAAAACAAGGTAGCATACAAAATTAGGTCTTGTCAGACTATTAGGCTAATTGGTAATCACATAGACGTGAATCTATACAGGGAGAATATGTTCTGGGATCAAGTTAAGAGGTATCGAATGCGAGAGGGCAGCAGGTTGTTCAAGCTAAGAGATATAGTATGTAAATGAAGCTACAAAATAGATTTAGGATATCTAGTTAGAGAAGAGGTTGAAGAAAGAATCAGATATAGTTATAGCATGAGGAATTAAAGATAGAAAGGGCACGCAGTCACAGTAATGAAAATGCAAATGTGAATGAAAGAGTAAAAGATGAAATTGTACTCGGCCACAACAAGTTATCACTAGTAGAGACGATTAGTACTAATATATATCGATATACATTCAAGGTAGATGTTTATATATGCTTCAGATATTGAGTACTTTAGCATATAAGAAACAACAAAAAAAACAGAAATATGCCTAGTAGTGAAAAGTACCAATATTAACTAAACTAGGTGCAAATTTATATAGACAGGGACGACAAAACACATATATAAGAGCAAGACAAAAAAGGTGGAGTAACCACCAGCTCAAACATCTACACACTAGATATATTAGGTAATACTAAAGCAAATCCTAACTTATAATAAAACAGATGATAAGGGGTTAAAAGCCAAGAAAAAAAATCAAATCAAAATTGAAAATAAACAAATACATAAATCTATCAAAATTGAAAATAAACAAATACCTAAATATAACAAATACCCAAAATGAAAGTAGCTTAACATAAAACCAACATTCAACATCTGATTTCATCTATCAAATACCCAAATCAAACACCCAAATTCATACAAAGCAATTATCAAACACCCAAATTTCATCTGACCTAAATTTCAACTTTAAAGAAGAAACGAAAATAAACAAAAAGAAGAAACTTTATACCTAAGATTACCACGATTAGCTGCTGATGATTAGTTCTTCCAACTGCAATAGTACAACTAAGATAAGTTAGACCTAACAATCGAAAAGTAAAACTAAAAAAAAAAAAAAAATCTGAATCTAACACAGAGTACGGTGAGAGAGGGTTACACAGTGAGTAGGTGATAAACTGATAGCAGAAATAAAGTTTCTTCTTCACTCAATTTTTGGATCTGGTTTAAGTACAGGAGAGAGTAAAGAGAGAGGGACAGAAAGAGATAGAAAATGAGTGGAGGAGAAGTGGTCGTACAGGAAAAAAGAGGGGGAAGTAAAGAGAAATCCCGCCCAAATGTATTAGGGGTGGGTGTAGTGATATTGTAGGCATCTTTCCTAGCCTACCAAGTTTTTGGCGCCGTTGCCTGGGACTCGGTAGCGGTGTAGTTGAAGTTTCTATTTTTATTTCACTGATTTCAATTTATGTACATATTTGTTTCAGTTGTAGATTATAGCTTGTCTGTCATTAGTTTATGTTAGTTATTTCCATCATCTGTGTATATAGTTGTCATCACATCTCTTTAGTGTTCTATGTAGTTACTAATTTTGTTCAGTAAAGTTGCCTGCATCATAGTCTTATAATTGTTTTAGAATATTAGGTTTTCTGTTTGTACTCGATTCTCATCTGTTATTCTTCTCCTTTTTGAAGCTTGCCTGTATCTGCATCATTTTTCTTTTATCTTTTAGCATTTGTAACTAGTTACATTCTGCATTATAGTTGGCGATTTCTCAGTTACTTAGGCATATAGGGGTTTGTGAGTTTTGTTTTAAGATGTTCATTGTTATAACTTAGTTGTTTTGATCCATCTGTATATACTTTTCATCAGTTCTCCGTAGTAGCTTAGTTTGTTATCAGTGTTGTAGCTTAGTTTGTTATCAGTGATGTAACTTTAGCTTCCATCACATGTTTTAGTGCCATTTAGATTTAGAATTTGTAGCTGTAACTTAGTAGCATCTTAGTTCTGTAACAGTAACTGTCTGTTTTAAATTTCAAATCATTTCATTCGCATAACTACATTTGTAGGCTATATAAATGCTTCTTTAGATTTTATTCTTACTGTTATTAGTGTAACTTAGCCGTGTAATCCATCTGTTCTTCCTGCATCTCATCATGTAGCTTTTAGTTTGTTGTAATCCTGTAGCGTTTGCATTCAATCACTTTATTTTGAAGCTACTTCTTGTCATATCTCTTCTAGTTTGCTATAATCATGTAGTTTAGGTTATAAATCTGTATGTAGTAATAATATATAGTTGTTGTTCTTCCCTTTTTAAACTTCTGTTAGATATCTGCATCTATTGTCTTGTAGTGTAACTGATTGTAACTTGCTCCATATCAAGATTTCTATCTTTACATGATGTATCCTTGCAAGTTTCATATCCTGTAAAATACCTTTTCTGAGTAGTGTCAAAAGTTGTGAAGCATTTGTTCATTATTATTATGTTAGCATAACTCAAATTTTTCAAATTTTTTTCATATTCTGTAGGATAAGCATCTGTGCATCTCATATTTTCACTTTCTCATTTCTCTTTTGAAGCCTATTTATAATTGCAGTTCGTGTCAGCTTTATTGTATCCCTTGTTTCTCATTCCAAAAGCATTGTCATTGTAAATTCTTCCCATTTTTTTAGTCAGTTTTGATATCCCATGTCATTGTATTTCCTACAACATTTTGAGTACTGACAAGTTCAGTTGAGCAACCAGGTACATGATCTTATGCTGTGCAAGTCAAGGAGGAAAGGAAAAAGGAGCAGTTTGTGGAATTTCCTAAACCCGGTTTTATACCGGCGGTTCGTTCTTCAACACACTTTTTACATTTGATATTTATGTGATTGACATACCAACCTGCTTACTGAGTTAGTTTATATCTGAAAACTATAGAGCTTCTTCAACCAATGGTATTGATTAATCCTAAGACATCTGAGTGATATTATTGCCTGCTAAATTGTTAATTTCTGAAGAAAAACATATTTGTGTGAGTCTGTTACCATTTTCATTCCGTGGTTTATGCATATGGTGTTTGTTTCTCATTGCAACATAAGGTGTTAGTCAACTTGACCCTATAATTTTGAGTAATCCATGTGCTAGTTGAACTGTGGTATCATTGTGCATAACTTAATCTTGGCAGAGCTATCGTTTGTGTGCTTTTGGACCCGAATCTGATTGACATTCATCTAAGTTTGATTTCCCTGATTTACTCATTGCTGCTTTTCTGAGCTTTATATCATTATGAGACTGTGTGCATCCGACCCTGAATCTGATTGCTATTCTTAAGAGCCTTGGAATCCCTGTTTCCCAGAATTGTGCACTACTGCCGACAGTGATAACATATTGGTAGATGTTATTGAATTGATTTCCATGTATACTTGCTGAACTAGTTGCTTTACATAACATTATCAAATCCCTGCAAAATCTGGTGCGCATAAGCATGATTTTGTGCTAGTTGAGTAACATACCTGCTAGCTGAATTTTTATATTTCAGTACATCTCTCAATCTCTGTTAAAACTTGTAACTGTCTGCATTCATCTCTGAATCTGTTTGTCGTTCCTATAAGCATTATCTCTGGCCTGAATTTGCTGTTTCTAGCCTTTGAAATATGTTGAATGGTATGTTTGCATGCTGAGCTGTGAGTGTTTATTTTCGTAACCAAACTGGTTGTCTAGATGGTCCACATTGATACTGCCTATCTGCAATCCCATTTTCTGAACTAATCCTTAGTTCCTGCAACAAGCCTAGTGTCAGTAATTTTTACACTTTGTGGAAAATCCGAGCTATCCTTCGGAAGCTTCATCTGTTATTTGAGTGAATCATGTCAGGATTTTGGTCTGCAACTGGGGATGAAAACAAATCCATTAGAGAACTTTCTTACGGGCATGCTTCACATTATGAGCCTCCCACATACCATGATTTCAATAGTTATAGGGATTATTATGGACATTTTTACAATCCTGAGCCTCAATACATGGACCCTAATAACTATTCACATATGTATCATCCACCACAGGGTGAAAATGAACATCTTTACAGTGCCCAACTTCCACATTCGTCACTTTTGGATCAGTTAGAAGCTCAAATTACAGCTTTAGAAATGCTAATACATGAGAAATCTGTCGCATCTAATTCACCTAGGCAATCTGAAATCTATGCTTGTAACTTATATGGTAGTTTAGGCCATCCTATTGGGAACTGCTACATTTTGCATGATTTCAGGGAATCTAGAGAGTACCATGAAAATCCAAGATATGAAGTACCGACAGGTTATGAAACTAGTAGTCATTGGGACCATAATCAATCTCTTGAAGGTTGCGATCAGTCTTTTATAGACCCTAACGACTATGCACCCATGTATCAGTCAACACAGTGGGAAGCTGAACAACTTTGTACTCCCCTGACCACTTGTATGCAATCTGTGAAAGAAAATCTCTAACTCATCAAACAGAACAATGCTAGATTTGAATTGAATGTATTACATGATAATCAATATAGGAACTCTCCTGACTTTCCTTTATGTAGCGACTCTCATGCACAACCATATACTGAGTATGCATCGGAAATGAGGATACCACCCACTGTTGAACACTATACTTCCCTTGAACAACTTAATATGCTTCTAATGATTCAATTTCAAAATGAGGGAAGGAAGGAATGACAAGATGAAGTGTTTGTTTGTGCTAATGCA
The DNA here is from genome assembly GCA_023529315.1 of Papaver bracteatum. Lineage (NCBI taxonomy): Eukaryota > Viridiplantae > Streptophyta > Magnoliopsida > Ranunculales > Papaveraceae > Papaver > Papaver bracteatum. The sequence goes on along the minus strand of JAJJWX010001238.1, from coordinate 2,100,671 downwards.
GTAAATTTCAAAAATAGTTTATATGTTCCTACTCAGGCTACTAATATTGAAAATGAACCTAATCTAGAGGTAAACGAGTGGAATAGAGACACTATAATCGTAAATATGGCATTGCATTCCTGTTATGATGATGATGATGTTATGTTAGAAGAGCATATTCATTCTGAAAATTTTGTGAAACCTTTAGGTTCAAAGACATTTAGCTTTGCTTCGAAAATTATGAATAATATTTCTTCTGATATTAAATCTGCATATATATGTGATGTTGATAATGATTTAGGGCATGTGCAATTGTTCTGTGAAAGTGAGCATGCTACACAACTTGTTTGTGACTTAGTGAATGTTGAATTTTCTGTCGAAACCAATGATACTATGCATGAAAATATCTTTGATGTGTCTGATTCCCTGCCTAGGTTACAACATGATGTTTCTTCTGGTTTTCTTATGCATGAGATTGAAATTTTTGATGATGATGATTCTCAGTTGGGACTTGCTAATTTTTTCACTGACTGTGATCATGATACTGCAATTCTTGTTTCTGACTTAGGGAGAGTGTGTAATGATATTAAGGGTCAAATGAATAAAAGAAAATTGGATGTATGTAGCTCCCTGTCCGTGTCACAAATTGATGATCTTTCATCCAACCTAGATTTTGTTTGCAAAAAGTTTTTAATACCAACTATTTTGAGAATTCCTAATCTAGGATTGGAACTGAGTGCTTCTCAAGTCCTTTTGGACCATTTTGCAGCTAAATATAGTATCTCTGAAGAGCCACATTTGGAATGCATTGATATGTCTGTGCACGTCCCTATCAAAGTCCACTTTGAATTAGATCTTGTGCATGCAGCACCTCCAAAATTGCAAGATTTTGTGTTAAAAAACATTTCTGTTAAAAATTTCAGGTTTGGGGGTAGCTCATTAATATTTGCAGTCTTACTTACCTTGTGATGTTATATATGTGTAAGACTGTTGATGTTTCCCTACATCATCTTTTGGGTTTATTCTAAACTCTTTAGGTTGTATGTGTATGGTGAAGTTTTCTTGTATATAATTTAGTAGGTGATGTTTCAGTTGAGTCTTATGTTTCTTTTGTATATATTGTGCTAATCCAATGTGATCTCAGCTGAAAAATGTTGGATTCTAGCCACGAATAATGGAGTTCGGTTCTTTTTTTCGTCAAATCTGGTAATCTCTTTCCTTTTTCTCAAACTCGGAATGTTTCTCCCGGTATGTTATAGTTATAATTTCGTTTATCATTAGAAACACTGAGGAAAATGTTTAGTTTAGGTTTGGGGGTGAAAGGTAGATACCATATGTTTGTCATTGTGCTATAATTTTAACTGAACTCTGCCAAAAAAAAAACACTGAAAAAATGAAAAATGGAGATCATTTACCTTGATTTGTGATACCTGTGCATGTATGATATCTTAGGGTTCTTGGTCTATATGATGAGGCACCCCTGATTCTAGCATAATTCACATGTTGATAAAAAAAAATTCACATGCACGATCGACCAAGCTTGTATAGCGTTGGTGTTTCAAAGGTTAAGTAGGCTGCCAATCATCTAGAATACTGAATGAGACTTGACTAGCTTGTTATTTGGTTGGCTGGGATAGAAGTGGGAGGATACATTAAGAAAAGCAACCAATGAATTTGACCGGGTACATCAAAAAGTGGTGCCTCTTGCTAAAAGTATCGTGTAATCTATGTATTCTGTTTTTGTGTAAAGTTTATTGTGTCAGTTTGTATCTTTCATTAATCAGAAAAATCTGAAAAAGAAAAGAAAAAGTACTCATTGTCTGTTATTATGTTCTATTTCAGTAAAAATGTTAAAGTGTCTCTCTTGCCTCAAAATGAGAGTATTCAATGTTCTTTGTTGTTATATGTTGTAAATGGTCTTGTAATATGCAAGGAGGGTGTAGCCATCGATGCGCAACGCGGGTAAGCTGAAATATCCCCATCTCTTAGGTGAACATTCACAATTCTCATAAATCCGGTGTAGTTGCGGGAATTCCCACAACACACCCCTTGTAATATCTTGATAATAATTTCTCAATCTAAACTCATTTGATATGAAAATGATAATTAAAATACTAAATTATAAATGAACACACAGATTTTTACATGGTTCGATCAATTTGACCTACATCCATGATTCTTCACTATGATTGTTTAAATTTACATATTTTTTTTAGGATAATTCTAATTAAATATTAATATTAATAATTTACATTTGATTTACATTGATAATCTCCATTAATGGAGTTCTAAATCTAGTTTTGGGAAAGAAGATGATAAAGAAAAATACATTTTCTCTCTAAAAATATCTCTCTGCAAAATATCGCTCTCTCTCTTACTAAAATTGTCTCCCCTTTTTCTCTCTCCTTCTCTTCTCTTTATATAGGTGTTTACATAGTGGATGACAACTCATACTTCCCCTATTTTAGGATTCTTTCCATACTCTCGCAAGCTTTATCCATATTCTATCGAGCTCCTGTCTTGTTCTTGCGAGCTCCCTTATTCTCGCGAGCAATCATAAAATTTTCACATCTTCCTCAGGTTTTATGCTGTCGTTGTCTATTACGTCATTTCTGTAATTAATTTGCGATATTTGCCATGTATGGTAGAAGTTTTCGCAAGAGCGTTGTTGTTGCGAGATTATGCTCCTATATTTTGCCTCTTTTTTCTTGAATATTGCTAGAAAAGCAATTTTTAAGAAAAAATATGTTGTTGTAGTAGTCTTTGATCTTTGCTGATGAAGGAACAAGCGAAAGAATATTGGACTTGAGAAGTACATACTTGCCTCTATTCTTTTGTGAAGTTCCGGATCTTTGCAAAGTAAATAAGAAGTATCAACTCTTGAAATATGCGAAGTATGAAGTATCCTTAAAGAAATATAAGAAGTACATAATCCTCAAAATATAAGAAATATCCGTCCTTGAATGAAAGTCCTAAGTATTGCCTCTATTCATGCGAAATTATTGCTTCATTTTTGGTGAGAATTCTTGTCCATTTTGGAAATGATTCTTGCCGAGAAGATAAAGAACATAAAATGTTTTCTTGCTAATCCATAGTTGCCTCTGTTCTTTATCTATGAAGGTAGAATTCTTGAGAAAATGTTAAATGAACGAATTGTTTCTTTATTTTTATCTTGCCTCTGCCTCATGTGATAATCTCTTTATGAAAATAATCACATTCTGAGAAATAATCACATCTCCTGCGAGATTCTGAATGTGTCTACGAGATTCTGAATAATCTGTGAATTTATGAATAGTACTCCTGAAATAGTGTCGCGAATAGTGCTGCAAATAGTGCTGCGAAATTATGAATAATCCTTCTGAGAGACTCTGGACAATACTTCTGAGAGATTCTGAATAGTATTTCTGAGAGATTCTTAATAGTACTTGCTATCTCTCTTGCGATGAATAAATCTTTCCTGCATTCTTAAAAAAAATAGTTAATGTTTGAGATTATTCTATTGGTCTTATTTTGCCTTCCTAGTTAAAGGTCTTATTTTGCAAATTTTTCTTTTTGCGACAAAATCGCAGGACGTTCTTACATTTATATGCAAAAACCCATTGATCTTGCCTTATCCTTGTTTTGTCAATTTCTCTGCGACAATATGACAGGCCTAAGTTTTCTTGCGAAGACAAAGCCCCATGACATTGCCGTCTTGCGATGAAATCGCAGGACGTCTTTACACTTTCATGTAAAAACCCATTGATCTCATCTTATCTCTTTCTCTTGGATTTTTTCCTCTGTATAATATTTATCACGTGATAATATGACAGGCCTAAATGTTCTTGCGAACGTAAAGCCCCATCACATTGCCGTCTTTAGACACTTATCAGCTCCCTAATGGAGGGTTCCGCCCTTATCTTCCCCCTGGTTGACCCTTCAAGGAGGGCACATCGGCCATACAAGACTAGCTCCTCCCATCCGGTCTTAACAACAACCAGTTATTTTCGCAGCCTCTTATCTTTTATGCCTATATGGATTATAGTTACGAGACTGCACCCTAAGTGGAGTTTTCTTCGGGCCGAGTGCATCATAGCCAAAACTTGCCAAGAATGGTCAGGGTAGTTTCGTACGCCCCGGGCACCCTTGCCTCAACCGTGTACTTCGACGCCTTGGTCATACTATGCACTCCTTAGGAGAGACTCTCGGTCGTCCAACCAGGGTATAACCTTATATAGTTGGAAATCCAAGGTACCTCTCCTGGATAGGTTTTATTTAACCCCAACATCTTCATGACTCATGTTCCAGCATCGGTATAACCTTATCCCTGAGCCATGTTATCAGACACCCCCTTATATGACGTACTTTAGGTCTTACATTTGCCTCTTGCGAAATTTTATTCGCGAACTAGGGTGTACGCCATAAAGGTTCGTCCCATTCTAATATCTCTGCGAAATTTTCCCGTTTCTTTATTATTTCATTTGTTTTTTCATTTCTGTCAAAATGTAGCGCCAAAATGTAGTTGTGGGAATTCCCACAACACACCCCTTGTAATATATTGATAATAATTTCTTAATCTATACTCATTTGATATGGAAATGATAATTAAAATACTAAATTATAAATGAATACACAAATTTTTACATGGTTCGATCAATTTGACCTACATCCATGATTCTTCACTATGATTGTTTAAATTTACATTTGATTTACATTGATAATATCCATTAATGGAGTTCTAGATCTAGTTTTGGGGAAGAAGATGATAAAGAAAAATACATTTTCTCTCTAAAAATATCTCTCTGCAAAATATCTCTCTCTCTTACTAAAATTGTCTCCCCCTTTTCTCTTTCCTGCTCTTCTCTTTATATATGTGTTTACATAGTGGATGACAGCTCATACTTCCCCTATTTTAGGATTCTTTCCATACTCTCGCAAGCTTTCTCCATATTCTCTCGAGCTTCTGTCTTGTTCTTGCGAGCTCCCTTATTCTCGCGAGCAATCATAAAATTTTCACATCTTCCTCATGTTTTATGCTGTCGTTGTCTATTACGTCATTTATGAAATTAATTTGAAATATTTGCCATGTGTGGTAGAAGTTTTCGCAAGAGAGTTGTTGTTGCGAGATTCTGCTCCTACAGCCGGACAGCTAGCTTGGCTTTGAATTCAGTTCTTAGCCTAAAAACTATATCTTAGTAATTGGCAGTCATAACTTCATATAGTAATACATTCTCTATGCATGTCTAAGGTGATACACTTTATACTCTTATCACATGTCTTTAGTCGTTCCAGTACTAGAATTGTGCCTTTGAAAGCTAGATTGACATATCCAATTGTTGTGAGCTAAAACTAAATACATGTATCACTTTCATGGAATCTGAGCTTGTATTAGAACTTAGTTTTGTTTACTCGAGGTCGAGCACTTACTGTGTTGACATCTTGCACTTTGCTATTTTGCAAACCTAATTTCCAAAATCACACAAACCTTAAAGTTTACTTGATAATAGAAATCTGTTTAGCTCATGGGGATCCGTTCTACCTTAGTTCCCAATATAGGTAAGGATCGGTTCTACCTTAGTTCCCCATACAGGTAAGGAACGGTTCTACCATGGTTTCCAACATAAGTTAGGATTGGTCCCTCCTTAAATCTTCGATGAAAACTGGACCACCAATCCTTTGATTTCTTACAACTACGAAAAAAGTTTGTAAGTCTACTTCCTTAAACTCATGTAATCAAACATAGTTTTCTAGGCATGAAATCAATCCTAAGTTCATTACATAATCTAGTAACAAGTTACAAAGATTATGTTTATATCGCAATTGCAAAGTTTAAAAGACAAACGTTATACTTCGTAATTCCGTATACCAAGGTTGTAAAATAACTTGTATGTTGTTCCTTGACACTTTGATCATAATAAGATTATCAAGTCTCTAATACTAGAATTTCATTTATATAACTTCGAATGTTATATTTTCAACCTAAATAATTTGAAAGTAACAATATAAAAATGGAAACAAGTCAAGTCTTGTATTACTAACCTAAACCATATCCCTAATCTCATAATTAAGCCGCTATACAAAAACACTACCAACTTTGCATAGTTGAGACCGAATAAACTACCCCTAGTTAGCTAGCTAGTTTCCTCAGTATTCCTGCGCCTACAACCAATCTGGCCAATGCACGTGAATCCTTAGATAGAGTGCACTCTCTTAAGATGCTCAGCCTTTCAGAAGACTTAAACACTCAACCATTTTGATCGTCTTCGAAACAGTAAAGGACTAATCTGTTTGTTAACTACTCTCCTACGTAAGGAAATTAATCAGAGATATTATAGTCGAGCATGACAAAGGCTTTTCTGTTTAAAATCAATTAAACTCATTTGTTGGGTTTAGATTTTCCATGATCTGGATTAACAAGTAACCAAATCAAGTCAAACAGAACTAACAGATTCGAATACTAAAAAGTATTGCCAAATGATAGCTTTTCGATATAAATATGACAAGCTGAAAAAGCAAGGGTACAACAACCACACCCAATATTTCATTTGGCAATCTGAACAGACAAACTCCAATATACTTTCAAGAGAATCAACTAGACCATCAGACTCAAAGGGTTTTATATCTTTATCTCTTAATTCAATCTGTAATCAGCAAATAGAAATTTGCAAACCCGATTGAATATAAGAGAAATAACTTGAACGGTACCAAACACCAATATTCAAGGATCAATTAATTTCAATCAACAACCAAAGGTTGGGTTTCCCAATTGATCGATTCAATGCACAACCTGTGATATTTAAATTATATAACAAAATATAATGCAGAAAAGAAATAACATAGACACCAGAATTTTGTTAACGAGGAAAACCCCGGGACCTAGTCCAAATTTGAACACCACACTGTATTAAGACGCTACACACACTAGCCTACTACAAGTTAACTTCAGGCTCGAATGTAGTTGAACCCCAATCAATCTTACACTGATTCAAGGTACAATCATGTTCCTTACGTCTCTGATCCTAGCAGGACACTACACACTTGATTCTCTTACCTGATCTCACCCACAACCAAACTGTTTGAGGGTAAAAACTGATTCAGCTGTGTTTGGTCAATTTGGGTGTGTTGATGAGAAACGAATTCAAACTCTAAACAAATGCACTGCACGAGAGTACTTTTATATTCGAGAAATCAATTTGTAAGACTCTGTCCTAAACCAAGAAATGGTCATTCCAGATTCAATTCAGTCATAAAGTGAAGGAGAAGGGTTGATCTTAGGGAGGGAAGCGAAGAAGGTGTTTGAGATCAGAATGTTGAATTATGAAGGTGTGGCTGTTTTATGACTTGTATCAGAATGTGGAACTATCTTGCAGAACGTAAGCTATCAGTTCTTGGTGTTTTCTAGATCCTTGTGGTGATAACACTTGTGTTGTCATTGTCGAAATAGATTAAAAACCTATTTATACAAGTCATTGAGCGCACCCTGACATTGTAGGAAGTGGAGGATATTAAGTAGTGGAGTAGTGGGGTTGTGTAACAGGTGGTTATCATCACATTTCTATTATGAATGAAGACTGGTCACACCTTCACCCACTACTCTCATATTTGTTAACCGTCCGTCATTTCCTAGACACTTTCTCGTAGTGGGCGGGTTGCACGCCGTACGTTGTAACCCGCCAGACCAATACCCCAGTGAGCATCCCCCATTTTGTGACACGTTTGATGTATCGAGTAAATGAGTCAAGTCGTCGGACTTTCCGCACAGAATAGCACGTCGCACTATTAGGTTAAATAACTAAGTTATTTGTGAAGCCGATATTCATAAATTATTGTATGTATTCGATGCAAATAAAGCATTGCTCTTAAGCAAGAAGCTCAAAATAATCGATGTGCATGGAGCATTGTTGTTTTATATCTTGTCTAAATTAGTTACGAGTCGATCGTCTTAAAAACAAAAGCGTGATCGGACAACTTTGGGCGATCGTTTTTGTAGATCTAGGGCTGAGCTACTGCTTGGTCGATCACTCCCTGTAGGCGAGTGGTGGATGGTAGCCATTCTAAAATCCTACCGGTTGATCTAAATTAGATCTGGATCGCTCAAATCGGCGATCCAAGTTGAGTGTCCGAGACGATTTGTGGCAGTTAATGACTGTTGTTGAAGCAGCGCGAAGGTGTTAAAGCATTGCTCGGTCGAACTCGCATGCGTTGCTATATCAAGCATGTTTGTCAATGTTATTGATCAAAACTATATAGTCTTGATTTCTAGTCTATTATATCTAAGGTCTCGGACTACGGTAAAAAGTGTAGTTGAGCTCAAGAACTCCATGGCAATCATCATACAAGACGAAGGACTACTCAAGGAACCAGTGGATCTTCATCGACTAAAAGGTATGTGGAGACTTGAACTTATCTATCACTCAAAAGTCTATCCACTCTATCTTCTATCTTGAGACAAAATTCGTTTTACTATATAGACTAAAGATATACACATGTGACATTTCGAGCTGAGTATATCTCGCTTATCTATTTCTCGAAATGTGTGTTGGTAAAGCTTTCGCTTTAGCCAAGTTCATCTTTTCCTAGTGACGAAAGTCATGTTATGTTTTAATCACTTTGGAAATTGCTCTGAAAAAAACTAGTTTGTGAATAACAACTATATGATGTCCTCTGAGAATGTTTCAATGATTGAAATGAGAGTTTAGACAATATAACCACTGGGGGATATAAACATTGTTGTGGTAACACATATATGTATAAGTCCTTAGCACTTGAACCGAAGTTTGCGAACTTTGTTGATCAAGTGAAAACCGGAACTTGAGCAGTCAACCCAGTCCGCGAACATGCGTAGTTCTTGAACCCGAGAATTTTGCTGGTGTTGTAGATCGGTATCAGTCTGTGAACTGACGGAAGTTCTCGAACCTGAGAATTTTTTCTGGAGTTTGTGAACTCCAACCGGTTACTTAAGTCCGCGAACTTGAGTGGTTATGTCTAAAAACGATGTTCGTGAGCTTATCTAAATTATATAAGGAATGCTATTGCAAAACGTGCCTTTATAGTTCATGAATCGATTCGAGTGAATCATATCTTTTTTGCTTCAATTGTGTCTTGTGTAGTACATAAGATCTCATAACAATTTAACAACTCTCTAACTAGTTCATTTGAGTCATTTGGACTAGTTATGGTGAAGAAGAATACGGTTGATATGAAAGTTATCATTTGGCTAACCATTTGATTGACTAATATTGAACCAACTATTGTACACGTTTGGGTACGGTTACATAAACCCAAAATCGTCAAGTACATGTGTTAAAGCAATGCTCGGTAAAACTCGCATGCGTTGCTATCTCAAGCATGTTTGTCAATCTTAGTGATCAAAACTATAAAGTTTTGATTTTTAGTCTATTATAGCTAAGGTCTTGGACTAGGATAGAAAGTGTAGTTGAGCTCAAGAACTCCATGGCGATCATCATACAAGATGAAGGGCTACTCAAGGAACCAGTGGATCTTTATCGACTAAAAGGTATGTGGATACATGAACTTATCTATCACTCAAAAGTCTATCTACTCTATCTCCTATCTTAAGACAAAAGTCGTTTTACTATATAGACTAAGAATATACACATGTGACATTTCGAGCTGAGTATATCTCTCTTATCTGTTTCTCGAAATGGGTGTTGGTAAAGCTTTCGCTTTATCCAAGTTCATATTTGCTTAGTGACGAAAGTCATGTTATGTTTCAATCACTTTGGAAATCGCTCTGACAAAAAATAGTTTGTGAATAACAACTATATAACGCCCTCTGAGAATATTTCAATGATTGAAATGAGAGTTTAAACTATATAAACATTGTGGGATATAAACATTGTTGTGGAAACACATATATGTATAAGTACTTAACACTTGAACCAAAGTTTGCGAACTTTGTTGATCAAGTGGAACCGGAACGTGAGAAGCAACTTAGTCCGCGAATCGCGGACTCATTTAGCGAACTGGCGTAAGTTCTCGAACCCGAGAATATATGCTGAAGTTGAAGCTCATGTGCAGTCCACGAACTGACGAAAGTTCTCATCTCAAGAAATTCTGCTGGAGTTTATTAACTTCAACTGGTTAGCTTGAGTCCGCGAACTCAAGATGTTATGTCTGAAAACGTTGTTCGTGAACTTATCTTAAATTACTAAGGAATGCTTTTACAAACCGTGGCTTTATAGTTCATGAAATGATTCGAGTGAATCACATCATTTTTGATTCAATTGTGTCTTGTGTAGTACATGAGATCTCATAGCAATTGAACAAGTCTCTAACTAGTTCATTTGAGTCATTTGGACTAGTTATGGTGAAGAAGAATATGGTTGATATGAAATTTATCATTTGGCTAACCATTTGGTTGACTAATATTGAACCAACCATTGTACACGTTTGGGTACGGTTACACAAGCCCAAAACGTCAAGTACACGTGTGTATGACAAGCTAAGTTTTCAATCTAAAGGTTGAGAGATATTATCTTGTATCTAATCAGGTTTTCATCTAACGGTGAATATTGAATGCTTTGTTAGCAAGCTAACATTGATTGTAAACCCTGATTTGAAAGACTATATAAGGGAAAACTCTAGCAACTGGGAAACCTAATCCCCACACATTCTGTGTGATACTAGTTTGCTAAATCTAGAGTCGATTATCCTTTAACCTTTGGTTTTCTTCTTCTAAAACTAGGTTAACGACTTAAAGACTTCATTGGGATTGTGAAGCCAGACCGATAATACTTTTCTTGTAGTTGTGTGATCTGAGCTTGCTATTTCTATCGTACGAGTACAATTGTAATAATTGGCTTGAGATTTCAATCTTCGATATGCAAGATAAAAGTAGTCACAAGCATCTTCGTGTCATTGTTTGTGATTCCTCAATAATCTTCTTCGCTGCTTCGATTAAGTTTATTATGAGGTGATTGATGAAACTGAGTTGTTCTTCGGGAATATAAGTCTGGTTTTATCGATTGGTTCCTGTTCACCTTGATTTATCAAAAGACGAAACAAAACTTGTAGGTTTATTCGTGGGAGACGAATTTATCTATTACCTGTATACTTTTATGTGTGAGACAGATTTGTTTAGTAAATCTCCGACTTTGGGTCGTAGTAACTCTTGGTTGTTGGTGAGATCTACTAAGGGAATCAAGTACGTAGTATCCTGCTGGGATCAGAGGCGTAGCAGCATAACTGTACCTTGGATCAGTGTGAGATTGGTTGGGGTTCAAATACAGTCCAGACGAAGTTAATTTGGAGTAGGCTAGTGTCTGTAGCGGCTTAATATAGTGTATGTTTAATCTGGGCTAGGTCCCGGGGTTTTTCTGCATTTGCGGTTTCCTCATTAACAAAATTTCTGGTGTCTGTGTTATTTCTTTTCCGCATTATATTTTTATATAATTGAAATAATACAGGTTGTGCGTTGTTCAATCGATTAGAATATCCGACCTTATTGGTTGTTGATTTAAATCGATTGACACTTGGATATTGGTCTTTGGTACCATCCAAGTTATTTCTCTTTGATTATAACTCGCGAATCATATTTGCTTGAGTAAATCAAATCGAGAGATTGATATAATAACTCCTTGCGTATTTTCTATTTGATTGAGTCTAGTTGATTCTCTAGAAAACAACTCGGAGTTGTCCATACATATTGCTAATCAAAATATTGGGTGAGGTTGTTAGACCCCCGCTTTTTCAGAAGGGACATATTTAGGCGATCATTTGGGACCGCATGGGAGAGATGTAGCTCGGTCGAACGCTCATTACGGGAGAGGGGTGGCCGGTGATCATATCGGCACCCATCGATCATCTAGTATCCGATCTAAGCCGTCCGACCAAGCTAGCAAAGTTGGACGGACGAGATGGCTTTGTGGAAGCTGCTTGCTGTCGTTAATTTAGGGTTTGGAATACGTGCGGCCAACCCTAGTTTGGCTCATCGAATCAAAGCGTTGGGCGCTGATTTGAATAGGCCGATCGACCATGTGCAAATACGGGTCGCTTGTGAGCACGCTGACATCTCATGGGCCATCTAAAATTAGATCTAAGATACTCAATTCGGCTGACGAATATGGGTGGTCATGATCGATTTACGACAATAGCATACTGCCACATATATAAATTAGGGTTTTAAAACGGCCGCGTCCACCCTAGTTCGATCGAATATTTTGACGCGTCATTGACTTCTCATGAGCAAGTCGATCGACCGAGAATGAATTGGGCCGGCGGTGAACGCATTGGCATCTCTTTAATCGTGCGGATACAATCTAGGCCGTCCAACTAGGCTGGCTAAGTTGGATGGATGTGATGATTTGCGATAGTTGTATACTGTCCCAACCCAAATTAGGGCTTTGGAATAACGCGTTCGCCTAGTTTTGGCGAACGATCTGACGCCCTCTAGACTTGCCGCGGGTAGGTAGATCGACCAAGGGAGGAGTTGGGATGCCAATGGGTATGCTGGCGCCTCTTTGATCATTCCAAGGAAGATCTCAGCCGTCCAACTAGGCTGGCTAAGTTGGACGGTCATGATGTATTTGAGACCATTTTTGTCGGTCTTAGTTCGTTTGAGCTTATTTTTCAAATAGCGTGAACACCCATATTAGGGTTAACGTTCGAAGTGCTTGCGGGTGTACTATATGGAATCAGTTTGGTCGGGATGTTAGAGGGCCCACCGACGGTCATAATGATGATCACCTAGTTCCGCTAGGAGTAGGATAGGCCCGTTGAATTGTGTGGCGGTGATCGTTTTTTAAGACTGATATGGACAATCTAGATTTTCCTCAAGGAATTTAAACGCGTTCAATCGCGCTAACTTTTAATTAAAAAGTGTGTAAACACGCTGATCTCTTTACAGAGAGTGGTGTGACATACGTGAGTATTTTCATGCAGGTCTCAATACTAACACTTTGGGAGATTCATGCTACTCCGCTGCGAGCGAACATTAATCGTCATGTCATGCCAATATTGAGAGTTCGGCTGGGAACATTGTATAGGAAAATACTAGGCAGGAAATACATTAGTGAATAATGTCGGTGGAAGATAAAATTCACAGAATATTTTGGGATTGCTATTGCATGCACCATTCTGAGTAAATTTCATATATACAAATATATTGAATTGCGCAATACATATGTGAGCGAAGATGCATAAGCACTTATTGCTTTTAAATGGCTTTTGTTCTTTTGCAGGATGACAGCGCATTAAATACAGGGTTTGCGATTTTATCCCTTGAACTAAAAACCACCATCAACATTAAGTCCCATGCTTAGTACGTAACAATGACATTGTTGGGGGGTAAGCACTAGATGGTGAAAAATAAAGATAAAACTTATGAGACAAAGTTAGATGTTACCATGAGAGATGGGTCGGCCTGTCCTTGGAACATGTCATGTTCAAGAGGCGTCCAGGTGAGCGTTCCCATAGCATGATGTCGGTTGGCCCCAGGTAGATTAAGCATACGGTTGGTTGGGATCTCAAACTGCATTCCAAGTCCCTTGTACATCTGAATATCGTTCGAGAGCGTGTCCAAGATTTCCTAGCTTCGGTTAGCATGGAGGAAAACTGGAGGCGCGATAAAGCATCTCAACTAACAAGTGCTAGGGCTGAAAGGTTTTATGCCCGACTAAAGTGAAGGAGGGTGGAGCATAAAATGAACTCCTGGATAAACATGAATACCCTATTCATGACGACATCATAATCCTCGATTCTGATGTGGATGATCCCTATCATGAGGAATATCCTTAAAAGGCTGCTGAAGAAATTTTTGAAAAAGATGTTGAAGCATCTCCCAAAGAGAATGTTGATGTAGCTTCCGAAAAGGGTGTTGAAGCGGCTTGAGAGGATGTTGAAACGGCTTCTAGAGAGGATATTGAAGCAGCTCCTGGAGTGGACTCTAGTGAAGGTGTCATTGGCCCTGGCGTTGATGATACTTCTTTGATGTTTAGTAATCTTTGTTTCATGCAGCTGGAGCCAGGGCTTGATCGAATAATAATCCCTCATTCATGCTACTTTTATGATTTTATGTTTCCAGTTGGATGAATGAATGATCTCCCGAATAAGAAATCCATATTCTTAGAAATATGTCGTAATATCTTGAAACTTTAGACGTAGCGCACTTCGATAAGGTTAGAGTAGAGCCTGTGTACATGATTTTTCAATATGAGCTCTCCCATTATTTTGTTTGATATTCCCATTGCACACTACACGCTTCTTAAAGATTTGTGGCGTGCCGGATACGTATGTATAAGGATGAACACTGTGCCGCAAATCTTCAAGGACTTCGTTCCAAGCGACATCTTTTGAACCGTCTTATGAATATTGGATGGTTGTATGGAATGGGGTGCGATGATCAGTCACCGGTTACACTTCATATTCGATGGCGTGGATGGATATGTGAAAATATCTTCGACTTTTACTTTTGGAGTCTTTGATGCACATGTACATCTTTATGTTGAGAAATTTATGCGGATCGTAAAGCTTCAATATTGATGATGCTGATATTATAAATAAACCAGTTGAGGGACGTAAAGGCATCCTGTGCTGGCAGTCCCCATGTGTAATTATCCCGAGCTCATTTTCTCTTGAAAGACGTACTTTCACTGTATTTTCCGATAAGGTGGTTGACGAATTGATGAAGGCATCAATCTTTTGGATTTGTCATTTGTTGATCAATGGGTGGGAGTCTCTCTTGATAAACCTGTATTGTATCCAAATTTTTGGCAGCCCATGTACCCCTCTCATAGGAAATTGTAAATCTAGAAATACCGAATCTGACTTTGTCGGCAATGTGGTTTTTGATACACAGCTTCGTGCAGGCCATGGGTAGGCGTCAGTGAGTTCTGTGGAAGGCATGCTTCGGTCGGTCTGGCTTGTTGAGGCATGAATTTCCTCTTTGATACTTTATTGATAACAATGCTTATGGATGGTTGAACCAAATACTGCTTATCGGTCATGCGCCTCCCAAACAGGCAGGTGATGATACTCTTACGCTGCATCTTTAAAAAGTGGTAACCTTGTCAGGGTTATGACTTCTTGGTTGACCATCTCTTCTGGTTTGAAAAGGTCCTTGACAGTGAAGGGATCCGTGTTGAGCCTCAGTCCCCAAACGTGATTTACATGGTTCTATCTTGTATGGTCGGTGGGTTTACCATAATAAAGATATCGCCATCTCTCCTCCGGGACTCTATTACTTCTCCATGGATTACCTTTGTCCATAGTGGTTGTTGCTATGGTGAAGATCGGGATGGTAATAACAAATGAGCAATAACGGTTCTTGGCAGCATCTGTGATTAGAAGAGACTAGCAGGGAGAGGCGTGATAGCTACGGGCACAAACTTGCCAGTCTTCATATAGTGGTAGATCTTGTCTCGTTATTAGAGGGAGAAGCTATTGATGAAGCCGGTAGATTCCTTGATGTTGCCTCATGGAATGGAAAAGAGGGAGACAGTCCCAGCCCACGAGTATCCACTGATCTTTCGACTTGATATATGTTGTCACGCTGGGTTTCTGAGGAAATAATTTGGATGAGAGTTGGAGTTGAACCCTATGTTGATGAGGATCGCATGAGTTACTGATCATGAGGCCGTCTTTGCGACTACGTTGCATTTCATATAGTCCAAGTATATCGCTGGTCTTTGATAATACGTCTTCTCTCTTGAGTATGTCCTCGTCTCTGGATATCTTGGAATCATAATGATAGCGTGCTTGCGTCTCTCTAAATTCATCATCTTTGAGATGGGTAGTGCCAGCCACACTCCTTTACCTTTATCATCTTTGTATATTATCTTTGAGGAGTAAGGAAGTTCCCTCATGCGAATTACTTAAATAGGTTGTGCAAATATGATGAAGCTCTTGACATGGAGAGTTCGTATGTACCTCTAAGTCCCAGGTGAAACCTCATTTGGTTATGCAACTACTTCTTCTACGAGAGACAAAATTCTGAAAGCGTCTCTCACCGATGTTGTTGCCGTCAATCCAGATATGGTATATCTTGGACATTGTTTTATCATTGTAACAGTCGTGCATGTGGTACTGGAGTTGGAGTTGGCGGTTTTGGACGTGCAGGATGTTGTATCTCGGTGGTTTTCCTCTTGATGCTTCAGTGAAACTGCTTACAGAAGGCTGAGGGTTGTATTGCCTGTTGGTGAGATGTATGCTTCCACGAATATCATAAGGCTCTTCATTTCTGGCAGGCCTGGTTTTTTCTAGCAGGGAAGGTGCTGTTGTAGACGAGCGTTTAGCAGCTTCACAAAGTTCATAGGATGCCTGAAAGCGCAGGTTCTCCAGCATAACATGATAGATGGGTACCATCCTATTAATGCATAATTCCATCAATCGTTGTTCAGTCATATTTGGGTCGTGACAATCCAGTGCCTGAATTCTGAACCTCTTGAAATAATCACTTGGATGTTTGTTGTTTTACTGAAACATTCTTCCTGAGTCTGATAGAGTGATTTGTCCAGATACAAAGAAATATTTCTTCTTCAGCATTACTCGTTTCCCTAGGCAAAGGAAATGTGGGAGACGTGAGTCCTTTTGGTGCAAAAATTTCTCAAATCTCCTCTGCGTGAGGTTATCTTGGTTGTGGATTCTTTCTCGACATAATGACGCGGGCATTGTTATCTTCTTGAGGCTGCTCTCTTGAGGTGTCGTCTTTAGTAGATCTGAAGATGTCTCGGGCTCTCTCTTGTCCGAGTTGACATGATAGGGGAACCTTTTATGATGATTTGAAGATGTGTCAAGCCTCCTTTGTTATTGTAGATGTATGAATTCTCGAAATTACACCATGTTCTGGATCTACACGTTTTGTTGATGAAGTGATAGAGGATACTCCTGACTTTAAATTGGAAGCAGTGGTGGAATAGAGATAGACATTTTCTTTTGTGATCTCTGCAGGTGTCTTTCTAAGATTCCACTGGTGTTGAGATTTGTTGTCAACTATCTTCATACTGGAACAACGGCTACGCGAATCTTCACTTTGTCTTTCTGGGTGTGGTCCCTTTGAGGAGTTTATGTCTTGCTCCATACAACTCTTGTGGTGTTGTAGAAAATACGGTTGCTCTATCCGGATCTCTAGAGAAGTCGTTGCGTTCTTCTAAGTAGTAGTCATGTCTTCTTGTGTTTCCACACGGCTTTCTGGTCATTTTATCAGGGAGATTTACTGGTGCTCATTTATCCAAGGCATTTCCAGTAGCATTGCTTGAAAAATGATTTTTGTGAAGCTTCTTAGTGAATGGAACATAGGAATTGAAATTGGTTGTTGAACCTAAATTAAATTTAATGATTGAATTGGATTTAAAATCTACCCTTTTGAAATTGAGAAAACTGGAATGAATATTGAGAAACTGATTTTGCAACCGAGAGATCAATCTTCCACTGTGGTCGCCAGTTGTTTGAGAGTAAAAACTGATTCTGCTGTTTTTGGTAAATTTGGGTGTGTTGATGAGAAACAAATTCAAATTCTAAACAAATGCACTGCACGGGAGTAGTTTAAGATTCGAGAAATCAATCTGTAATACTCTATCCTAAACTAAGAAATGGTCGTTCCAGATTCAATTCGGTCACAAAGTTAAGGAGAAGGGTTGATCTTAGGGAGGGAAGCGAAGAAGGTTTTTGAGATCAGAATGTTGAATTATGAAGGTGTGGCTGTTTTACGACTTGTATCAGAATATGGAACTGGCTTGCAGAACGTAATCTATCAGTTCTTGGTGTTTTCTGGATCCTTGTGTTGATAACACTTGTGTTGTCATTGTCGAAATATATTGAAAACCTATTTATACAAGTCATTGAGCGCACCCTGACCTCGTAGGAAGTGGAGGAGATTAAGTAGTGGAGTAGTGGGGTTGTGTAAAATATGGTGATCATCACGTTTCCATTATGAGGGAAGACTGGTCACACCTTCACCCACTACTCTCATTGTTTTCAACCGTCCGTCATTTCCTGACACTTTCTCGTAGTGGGCGGGTTGCACGCGGCACGCTGTAAACCGCCAGACAAATACCCCAGTGAGCATACCCCAGTTTGTGACACGTTTGATGTCTCGAGTAAATGAGTCAAGTCGTGGGACTAGCGGCACAGAATAGCACGCGGCGCTATTAGGTTAAATAACTAAGTTATTTTTGAAACCGATATTCATAAAATATCGTATATATTCGATGCACGTAAAGCATCGCTCTTAAGCAATCATCTCAAAATAATCGATGTGCATGGAGCACCGTTGTTTTAGAGCTTGTCTAAATTAGTCGCGAGTCGATCGTCTTAAAAAGAAGAGCGTGACCGGACAACTTTGGGCGATTGTTTGGTAGCTCTAGGGGTAAGTTACTGCTTGGTCGATCGCTCCATGTAGGAGAGTGGCGGATGGTAGCCATTCTAAAATCCTACCGGTTTATCTAAATTAAATATGGATCACCCAAATCGGCTAGCCAAGTTGAGTGGCCGAGACGATTTGCGGCAGTTAATGACTGTTGTTAAAGGAGCGCGAAGGGCCATCTTTGGGCGATCTTTTGGGATCGCACGAGCGAGCTATTACTCGGTCGAATGATCCTTAAGGGAGGGGGGTCTCTGGTGATCATAGAGACAACCATCGATCATATAGTATCCGATATAAGCTAGCGAAGTTGGACGAACAAGATGGTTTTGCGACAATTGCTTGCTGTCGTTGATTTAGGGTTTGGAAGTCATGCATAAACCCTAGTTTGGCTCATCGAATCAAAGCGATGGGCGCTGATTTGAATATGCCGATCAACCATGTACAAAGACGGCCACTTGTGAGAATGTTGACATCTCCTGGGCCATCTAAAATTAGATCTAAGTCACTCGATTCGGCTGGCGAAGATGGGTGATCATGATCGATTTGCGACAATAGCATATTGTCGCAAATATAAATTAGGGTTTTAAAATGGCCGCGTCCACCTTAGTTCGATCGAACAGTTTGATGCGTTATTGACTTCCCATGATCAAGTCGATCGACCGGGAATGAAATTGGGCCGACAGTGAACGCATTGGCATCTATTTAATTGTGTGGGATGCGATCTATTCCGTCCAACTTGGCTGGCTAAGTTGGATGGATGTGATGATTTGCGATAGTTGTATGATGTCGCAACCCAAATTAGGGCTTTGGAATAGCTCGTTCGCTCTAGTTTGGACAAACGATCTGATGCCCTTTGAACTTGTCGCGGGAAGGTCGATCGACCAACGGAGGAGTTGAGACACCAATGGGTATGATGGCGCCTCTTCGATCATTCCAAGGAAGATACCAGCCGTCCAACTAGGCTGGCTGAGTTGGAAGGTCATGATGTATTTGAAACAGTTTTTTTCCGGTCTTATCTCGTTTGAGCTTATTTTTCAAATAACGTGAATACCCATATTAGGGTTAACTTTTGAAGTGCTTGCGGGTGTACTAGATGGAATCCATTGGGTCAGGATGTTAGTGGGTCCGTCGGTGGTTATCATGATGATGACCTAGTTCCGCTAGGAGTAGGCTAGGCCTGTTGAATTGTGTGGCCAAATCGTGTGGCCGTGATCATTTTTTAAGACTGATATGGACAGTCTAGATTTTCCTTAAGGAATTTAAACGCGTTCGATCGTGCTAACTTTTAATTAAAAAGTGTGTAAACACGCTGATCTCCTTATAGAGAGTGATGTGGCCTACGTGAGTGTTTTCATGCAGGTCTCAATGCTGACACTTCGAGAGATTCATGCTACTCCGCTGCGAGCGAACATTAATCGTCATGTCATGCCAATATTGAGAGTTCGACTGGGAACATTGCATAGGAAAATACTAGGCATGAAATGCATTAGTGAATAATGTCGGTGGAAGATAAAATTCACAGAATATTTTGGGATTGCTGTTGCACGCACCATTCTGAGTAAATTTTATATATACAGATATATTGAATTGCTCAATACATATGTGTGCGAAGAGGCTTAAGCACTCATGCTTTTAAATGGATTTTGTTCCTTTACAGGATGACATCGTATTAAATACAGGGTTTGCAATTTTATCCCTTGAACTAAAAACCACCATCAACAAATACGACCCAAAGTCGAAGACTTGATAAACAAATCTGTATCACACATAAAAGTTTATTGAATAGATAAATCTGTCTCCCACAGATATACCTACGAGTTTTTTTACGTCTTTTGATAAATCAAGGTGAACAAGAACCAATTGATAACCCTGACTTATATTCCCGAAGAACAACCTAAAATTATCAATCACCTCACAATAATCTTAATCGATTAAAGAAACAAGATATTTTGGAATCACAAACGATGAGACGAAGGTGTTTGTGACTACTTTTCTATCTTGCCTATCGGAGATATAAATCTCAAGACAATCTTACGATTGTACTCAAACACGATAGAAACATCAAGATCAGATCACGCAACTACAAAGAAAATAGTTGGGTTTAGATTCACAATCCCAATGAAGTATTTAAGTCGTTAACCCACAAGGTTTCCTGAAAAACCTAAGGTTAAAGGAGAATCGACTCTGTCTTATACAGCTAGTATCATACATGAGGTGCGGGGATGAGGTTTCCCAGTTGCTAGAGTTCTCCTTTATATAGTCTTCAAATCAGGGTTTGCAATCTAAGTTACCTTGGTAACAAAGCATTCAATATTCACCGTTAGATGAAAACCTAATTAAATTCAAGCTAATATCTTTCAACCGTTAGATCGAACTTAGCTTGTTATATACAAATAAAATGTAACTTCATTTAGGTTTGAGTAACCGTACCTAAACATGTACACTTAGTCGGTTCAATAATAGTTAACCAATGGTTAGCCATATGAGCACTTTCATATCAACCTTATTCATCTTTACCATAACTAGTTCAAATGATTCAAATGAACTAGTTAAAGAGTTATTCAATTGCTTAGAGATATCATAGATGTATACAAGTCACAATTGAAGCAAAATCTATTTTGATTCACTCGAATCAATTCATGAACATTATATCCACGGTTTGGAAAGATTGTATTCCTTATTATATTAATGTTTTAGTTCATGAAAAAACCGATTTTAGAAAGTAACCTCCTTAAGTATGCAAACAGGTACATGCTTAAGTATCCGGATTGAGTTTGTTTTTCACTTCCAAACTCCAGTAGAAATTCACGGACGTGAAAGTTCCGCCAGTATGCGTACGGGTATGCATACTTACCCGGATTTCCAACTGTAGGATCATAATATCGCAGCAAGAATTTTCTTGCGAAGTTTTCACTTTAGACACTGGCGAGCATCGCAGAGAAAATTAAAAAAATGACGCAACAAATAACGATGGTAGAAACATGAAGAAAACGTAAAGATCCTGCGAAGAATAGAGTGTTTGCGAGGGTTATCATTTGTGCACTCGCGAAGGTATCACAAATTAGACCCGAAATTAAGGGATAACTTAACTGTTTATGAGCTGTCATCCATTATGTAATACCCTATATATAGGGGATGAGTAAACTGGAGAAGGGGGGATAATTTTTAGAGTGTTGAGAAAGTCTTGAGGAGAGAGAAAATTCTTGTGAGCAATTGTATTCTTGATTTCTTCCATTTCTTGTAACATTTCTGAGAATTAATCAATAAAAGTGTTGTTATTAATCTACAAATATGTGTTGATAATTGTAGATTATTATGCGGGGTGTAGTATAGGAATTCCTGCAACTACATTTTGGCGCCCGAAACAGGGATGGAAAGTGAAAATTTGTGAAAATTGTGGTGAAGATTAATCAAATCAAGAAGATGATAGAAGAAAACAGCAAGTCGGATGAAGGAAGAAGGAACAAGAGTAATTAAGATCAATAGAAATAAAAGGAAGTTGGAATGTAATGTAATCACAAAAACGATGATTGGTGAATTTCATGAAAATAGGAGAGGAAGATTACATAAACGAGATTTTGAAGGAAAAAAGATTATGGCGGTGGAGAAACAATCACCTCTTAAGGATTGGGAAAAGCAGGAAATTATATTCACAGCAGCAGAAGTATCAGAAGAAAAGTTGAATCACACATCTCCTTTGGTAATCACAGTAACAGCTGCACGAAAGGAGAAGGGAAAATTAACTAAATCCACGGAAGAATGGTCTGTGACCAGGACTTTGGTGGATGCTGGAAGTTCAGTTGATATAATTTTTTATCATACATTTAAGAGAATGGGGTATAAATATGAAGAAATTTCTTGTTCAACTTACCACATTCATGGCTTTGGAAAATCTATAACCAAACCTAAAGGAGAAATAGTGGTGCGAATTCCATTAGGGGAAATTGAAACACAAGTAACACTTTGTGTGGTAGATATGGAATCGCCATATAACATGCTATTGGGAAGGCCATGGATACATGCAATTAAGGCAGTAGCGTCAACATTACATCAATGCATTAAATTTCCTATGCCAAGTGGAGTTGGAGAAATTAGAGGAGATGTTGATATTGCGAGATTATGCAATCAAATTGAAGTGAAGAATTATCAAGGACGCACAAAACAGCGAAAGATTCGCAGAAAAATAGAAAAAGAGGCAAATAAAGAAGAAGAATTTAGAATTTATATGATCAGAGCAAAATAAGGAAAAGGAATACCTAGCGAAATCTCGCAAGAAGAAGGTAAACCTGCGACAATTATAAAAGAGCCAACACCAATGGGAGAACCTAAAGCAATGTATACTGCAGCGGAACCAATAAAACAAATAAATATTGGGACTAAGGAAGAACCTAAAATGCAAAAAATTGGAACTACGATGGGCGCGGATGAAGAAGCGAGAACTGTAAATCTCTTGCGAGAGTATAAAGATATCTTTGCATGGAACATGGATGAGGTACCTGGAATAGATCCATCAGTTGCATGTCATAAATTGGAAATTAACAAAGATGCAAGACCATTTAAACAAAGAATAAGAAAAATTGCGACAACTTATCATCCTAAAATAGAAGAAGAATTACAGAAGATGCTTGATGCAGGAATCATAAGGCAAGCAAAATATCCAGAATGGATAGCAAATATGGTGGTGGTCCCAAAGAAAAACAAAGGGATAAGAATTTGTATAGACTTTACTGATTTAAACAAAGCTTGTCCAAAAGATAGTTTTCCATTACCAGATATTCCTCAAATGGTTGAATCAACAGCGGGAAATGAAAGAATGTCTTTATTGGATGGGTATAAAGGTTATAATCAAATTCCACTAGCTGAAGAAGATCTTGCATACTGCATTTTTTACTCCAAGAAGATTGTATTGTTATACAAAAATGCCACTTGGGTTGCGAAATGCAGGAGCAACATACCAACGAATGGTAGAGAAGGTGTTTGCAAAGTGGATACATAAAACATTAGAGGTGTATGTAGATGATATGTTAATAAAAATCAAGGAAGCTAAGAACCATACGCAAGATTTGAAGGAGATTTTTGATCAAATGCGGCAATTTAACATTAAGGTGAATCCTGAAAAGTGTGTCTTTGGAGTTGCGTCAGGAATGTTTTTAGGTTACATTGTATCAAAAGAAGGAATACAAGTTGATCCAGAGAAATTACAAGCAGTTCGCGATATGCCAACTCATGCGACAGTAAAAGATGTGCAGAAATTAAATGGATTCTTAGCCTCGTTAGGAAGGTTTATTTCGCGATCATCAGACAAATGCAAACATTTCTTCAACATTCTTAAAAAAGGGACAAAGTTCAAATGGATGGATGAATGTGAAAAAGCTTTTCAAGGGATAAAATAATATATGATAAATACATCTATTATGCAAAAGGCAGAACCAGGAGAAAAGTTATTAATTTATCTTGCGACTACTTCGCATGCATTGTTGCGAGTAGATACAAGAGTGGAAAAACCAATCTATTACGTCAGTAAAATATTTAATGCTGCAGAATTTTTTTCTCAAAGATTGAAATATTGATTCTAGCGTTGGTTTATGCAACATTTAGACTTCGTATATATTTTCAAGCACATAAAATCAAAGTGTTAACAAAAGTACCAATTGAGTCAGTGATGAAAAACTCAAAAATGTCAGGGAGAGTTGAAAGGTGGAATACGCAAGTTGGTCATTTTGAAATCAAATATGAAGTTTTATCTTCAACAAAATCGCAAGTTGTAGCGGACTTTTTGGTAGAATTTTCTTTAGAAGATGATGAAGCAGTAGAGGATATGATGAATATACAAGAAGAGCATGGAGATCCAAAAGACTTGTTAACATATCCAAATAGATGGGAAATACTGGTAGATGGATCCTCAAATGGAGAAGGTAATGGAATTGGGATTGTCTTAATCTCGCCAGAAGGAGAAAAAATGGCTTTCTCATTTACATTGGAGTTTGCATCCACTAATAATGAAACAAAATATGAAGCAGTAATACATGCCCTAAAATTCGCAATAGAAATGAAATTGGAGAATGCCAGAATTACGAGTGACTCGTAGCTAGTTATTCGCCAGATAACAGGAGAATACACTACAAATGAACCATCTTTGAAGAAATACAAAAAACTTGTTGAAGATTTGTCTGCGAAAATTCCTCAAATAAGGTGGAGACACATATCAAGGAAGGAAAATAGACTCGTAGATGCTTATGCTTTCATTTCAAGCATGATAACAGATCCAACTGCGAGATGCATAAAAATTCAAACACTTATATCACCTTCAATTAATAAAGAAGAAGGAGAAGAAGTAGATGTAATGATGATAGAAAGTGGCGAGGAAGAACCAAGAGTCAATATTGCATATTGGCGAGCAGAGCTCCATGCATATTTGGCAAGAGGAGAAACACCAAGAAACAGATTAGAAGCACACAAGTTGAAAAGTCGTGCAACAAATTACGAAATTAAGAGATGGAGTATATATCACAAATCTTTCAATGGGCCATCACTCAGATGCTTGACAAGGGAAGAAGGAGAAAAGGTGTTAAAAATTTTGCATAGTGGGGATGCTGGTAATCACAGCGGAGGGAGATCTTTGGCATACAAAACAAAAATGCAAGGCTATTACTGGCCGTATATGCATGAAGATGCGAAATAACTATCAAGAAGTTGTGAAGATTGCCAGCGACATGGAAAAAAGATACATGCACCAGGGGCACCATTATCATCTTCAACAAGTGTGTGGCCTTTTGGAAAATATGGTTTAGGTATTGTGGGGCCATTTGTACCAGGATCAGAACAAAAGAGATACTTAATTATCGCAACAGATTACTTCACAAAATGGGCAGAAGTAAAAGCAGTACAACATATCCGCGACAAAAATATATTTACATTCATATTTGAAAATATTATTTGCAAAATTGGAATTCCAGCACAGTTGGTGTCTAATAATGGAAAGCAGTTTGAGGGGCAGAATATAAAACTACTGCTCAATGCATTTAAGATAAGATGTGGAAAATCTACTCCTTTATACCCACAAGCTAATGGTCAAGCTGAGGCAACTAATAACACAATCGCAGACATCTTAAAAAATAAGCTAGAAGGATACCATAGAGCATGGTGTGAACAGATCCATAATGCAGTCTGGGATTACAACACAACTAGAAGAGAAGCAACGGGGATGACACCTTTTTGTTTAACATATGGTGTTGAAGCAGTATTACCAACAGAGGTTGATATTCCTACAACAAAAAGAGAAGCTTGGGAGAAGAATCTTAGTGCTAGAATGATTCTAAATAAACTTGATGAATTGAAAGAGAAGAGAGAAAATGCTTTACAACATATGGAAAATTATCAGCGAAGATTAGCTCGCGAGTACAACAAACGTGTCAAAAAACGTGAATTCCAACCAGGTGACTTAGTGTTGCGAGAAATACCAGGTTATCAGGGAGAAAATGGTGAAAAATTGGCGAGAAAATGGGATGGACTATATATCATTAAAGAGATAGTTGGAACAGGGGCATATAAATTGATGGATCCATAGGGAAAAGATGTCGGTCAAAGACTCGGCAGACCATGGAATAGGTTATATCTAAAGAAGTATTACCAATAAGGATATTGCAAGAATGGGATTGTAATGGTTATTGTCAGATAGTGAAGATGAACAAAACTTTGCTGAATAAATTGATGCGAGAACATTCAAAATCAAAACAGAATAAGAATATGCGAAAATATCGTAAGAAACGCGAATAAAATTTCTCAGAATGGGACGAACCTTTATGGCGTACACCCTAGTTCGCGAATACAATTTCGCAAGAGGCAAATGTAAGACCTAAATTACGTCATTTAAGGGGGTATCTGGTTGCATGGCTCAAGGATAAGGTTATACCGCTACTGGAACTTGAGTCATGGAGATGTGGGGCTCAAGAAAGTCTATCCGGTAGAGGTACTTTGGATTTCCAACTATATATATAAGGTTATACCTTGGTTGGACGATCAAGGATCTCTTCTAAGGAGTGCAGAATATGATCAAGGCGATGCGGTACACGGTTGAGCCAAGAGTGCCTGGGGCGGATGAACCTACCCTGGCCATTCTTGGAAAGTCTTGACTATGATGCACTCGGCCTGAAGAAAACCCCACTTAGGGTGCAGTATCGTAACTATAAGCCATATAGGCAAAAATGATAAGAGGCTGCGGAAAACAACTAGTTGTTGGTAAATCCGGATGGGAGGAGCTAGTCTTGTATGGCCGATGTAGCCTCCTTGAAGGGGCAACCAGGGGGAGATAAGGGCGACACCCTCCATTAGGGATCTGATAAGTGTATTAAGATGCAAATGTCATGAGACTTTTTGCTCGCAAGAGTATTAAGGCTTGTCATATTTGTGCAGCAAATATATACAAAGGCAAAAATCCAAGAGATGAGATAAGATGAGATCAATGGGTCATTGCATGAAATTGTAAAGACGTCCTGCGATTTCATCGCAAGACGACAATGTCACGAGGCTTTATATTCACAAACATATTTAGGCCTGTCATATTGTTGCAAAAAATGGACAAAAAGAGGATAAGGCAAGATCAATGGGTCTTTACATGCGAATGAAAGGACGTCCTGCGATTTTGTCGCAAAAACAAAAATTGGCAAAATAAGACCAATAGAATAATTGTAAACATTAACTATTTTGCAGGTAAATTTTGTTCACTGCGAGAAAGATAATGAGAATAATAATCAAAATCTCTCAAGATACTATTCGCAGCACTATTCGCAATATTATTCGCAGATTATTCAAAATATCGCAGAGTAATTCAGAAATTCGCAGAAATGGAAGCAATATTTATTGCTTCTTATACTTCGTATAGCCTGATCAAAGATAGATACTTTATACTTCACGAATCCATACTTCATATTTCTTATACTTCTTGATACTTCTTCAGACGTCACATGGATTCATTCCAAGAAAGATAATGAGGGGCAAGTATGGGAATTAATAAATAAAATATCATTATCTTCCTTGTAAATACTTAAAGAGTTAGAAGAATAATTAAATCTCAAGGAGAATAAAATACATTGTTCACAAAAAGAGAAGGAGAAGATGTAGTTCAAAAGAGTGATACTAAAACTTAAGTTTCAATATTAACTTCGCCAGCTTTATCATTTTCGGAAGCTTTGTCACCTTCACAAGTTTTCTCGCCTTCACCAGTATTCCCTTTGTCCTGGTTGACTCTAGCATCTTCTTCATTTGGTTGATTATTAGCAATTGTTTTCTCACCAGTAGCTGCTTCTTTAAGAGGATTTTCTACTTCTTCCTCTTCTTCTTCTTCTTCTTCTTCTTCTTCTTCTTCTTCTTCGCATGTCTCATAGCCAAAGTCATTGTCATCAGGACGAGAAATTTCGTCAGCATCTACTTCCAAAGGTTTAACTGTCACTGGGGGAAAAGAGTTGGACAATAGAATATCATTCACAAGAACTTGAGCTTGAAGATGAAGCTGGCGAAATAAAGCTTTATCCCGATTTCTAATTTCCATATCCTTGAAATAAGCAAGGTAATTATATTCTCTTTCTGTTCGATCGCGAAAATGGGCAAAATGAGTAGCGAGAGAAGTATTTTCCTTCTGCAGCACAACAAGTTTAGAATCCATAGTATTAACAGAAGACTGAAGCTCTCTCTCAGATTCTGCGTGGTAAAAAAAAAAAAGAGGGGTTATAAAATGAG
Organism: Papaver bracteatum; assembly: GCA_023529315.1. Taxonomy (NCBI): domain Eukaryota; kingdom Viridiplantae; phylum Streptophyta; class Magnoliopsida; order Ranunculales; family Papaveraceae; genus Papaver; species Papaver bracteatum. The sequence continues at coordinate 2,072,656 of JAJJWX010001238.1, read as the reverse complement.
AAATTCACAACAAGAAAATCACAAGAAAAATTAAGCAGAGGAAGAATGATTGAGGCAATCCAAATGACTACCTTCCTTTTGTGAAATTAGATTTTGAATTAAGGCAAAGCAATTATTCTCCCACTAGTTCATTGCATCATCAAATTTATCTCCAACTAAACCCTTCAGGCGAGATCTTAGATTCATCTCTTTAAAATGGAAAAAAGAGTTTTCTTTCGCGAGAGAGGAATAGGATTCTTCTAATTTGGTGTATTCTTCTTGGAGCTGATTTTCTTTTGTACTTAAATCTGTTTTACCTTACATAAGATCATTCTTCTCAGCGATGGATGATTCAGTTATTTCCTTTAAGTTCATTTTTCAGTGAATGAAGAGATTGTTCTTGATTATCACACACTCTTTGAAGGGTAATTAATTTCTGTGAGGACATCGCTTTTTTAATTGACAAATTCCGATTCTCTTGGGATAAGGTTTTGTTTTCATCTGATAAAGTTTCCATCGCCAAGTTAGATTTGGTTAGAGAATAAGAGATTCGAGATATTTCACTACTTAATAAATTGAGCTCCTGTATTAATTGAGCATTTTCTGCAGTGAGATTATTTATATGGTCAATGGAGTACATGTGAAGATTGTCTAATTGGTTATATTTATCCATCCAAGCGTTTCTATCAGCACGGGCTTCTTCAACAGCGGATTAAAATTGAAATCTTTCCAAGAATCGTTTCTGGTTTAAGTCTTAATGTGCGAACAAAAGATTTTAAGAAAATTGAAAAGGGAATTGACAAAATTGTTTATAAGAAAATAAAAAATAAAATAAAATAAAGAAGATTATACCTTTTAATTCACCGTTCTTTTGCGAAGAAGCTCGCAATCAAGTGAGAGATTTTTCATCTTTTGGTTTTCAAGACGAAGAGTATCATATTCTAGGGTCTTGGCTTGGAGAGCTTCTTTCAAGACTTTAATTTCTTTCCCTTTAGATGCTTGTGAATCCATCTTACCAGAACCAAAATATCCACTTAAAATCCTGCAGATGCTAGACTTAATAGGATCAACAAAAGATCTCTTAACATCATCCAAGATATCAACCAGAGCCTTAAAAGCAATATCTATCCCATTCGCAGCTTCTTGCGAAAAAGGAAAATATTCAGGTGAAGTAGTAGATATAGTAGAAAGTTGATTATCATCCTTCGCAAGAGAGATATCAGCGAGAGGAGAAGTTTGAGGCAAACTAACAGTAGGGCTTGGAATGACATTAAACTGAGGAGAATTGTCTATAGGAGAAGAAGGAATTTCGTTTGCAGCAGAAGGTAAGACAGTAGAGTCTGTTGCGATACTCTCATAGTTAGAAGGAAGAGGTACATTTTGTGAAGGGGAAGGATTACTCTGCGAAGATGAGGAAGAAACATGTACGTAACCAAGAGAAGGAAAAGGAACAATAGTTTCAACAATCTTTGGTTGATTCTTTTGTTGACGAGGTTTCTTAGGAGGCCTATTGGAATTTCCGCCATCCTGCGAATGACAATCAAGATAAGAAACAGAGGCAACAATATTGTTATTTGAAGAAGTGGTGTTTCTTACTACCTTGTTATTCACAGACTTTCTCCTCCTCGCACCCTCTTTGGATGGTGAATTCTGAGAATTATTAGGGTTTTGGATTGTAATTCTCAAACCAGAAGTGTTTTTGCTGAAATAGAAAGCAATATGGGAATTAAATGAAGAACAAACAAACATGATGATTCCAGGAAAGTAAAATCAGTTTCAGCAAAAATTAACAGTAGCAGAAAGAAAATTAACCTTGTAGACTCCATGAAGGTAAGTAAGAACAACAATAAGAAGATGAACTTGATAAAAAATAAAATCACAGACGATGAAGATTTGCAGAACAGAGAAGATAAAGATGAAGAAGATGAAGAAAAAGTGAAAGAAGATAATTATCTTTCCTAAATCTCTCTTAAATAGGGAAAAGAAGGTGACCGGTTAGACGTGTCGGTGGAAGAAGGAATATTCAACACGTGTAGAAAATTAAGCGTGATTCGTGGAATCCTGTCGAGAGAAGAATATGGAAACATAAAAAGTTGCGACATTTTAAAGAGTAGTTTCTCATGATATTCTCTACTTCGCAAAAAATACATGAGAAGAGGCAAGATGTAGGATCAGAATATCGCAGCAAGAATTTTCTTGCGAAGTTTTCACTTTAGACATTGGCGAGCGTCGCAGAGAAAATTAAATGAACGATGCAACAAATAACGATGGTAGAAAAATGAAGAAAACGTAAAGATCCTGCGAAGAATAGAGTGTTTGCGAGGGTTAACATTTGTGCACTCGCGAAGGTATCACAAATTAGACCCGAAATTAAGGGATAACTTAGCTGTCTATGAGCTGTCATCCATTATGTAATACCATATATATATGGGATGAGTAAACTGGAGAAGGGGGGATAATTTTTAGAGTGTTGAGAAAGTCTTGAGGAGAGAGAAAATTCTTGTGAGCAATTGTATTCTTGATTTCTTCCATTTCTTGTAACATTTCTGAGAATTAATCAATAAAAGTGTTGTTCTTAATCTACAAATATGTGTTAATAATTGTGGATTCTTGTGTGGGGTGTAGTGTAGGAATTCCTGCAACTACACCAACAACCGCCAGTAAGCATACGGGTACGCATACTTTGGGTTCCCGGTTTCGGACTTTTACACAAATATGAGAACACGCTATGTTTATATCCAAACATGGTTACTTGTTCTAAACTTTCATTTCAATCATTGAAGATGTCTTAGAGGATGTTAAAACAGTTGTTATTCACAAACTATTTTCATCGAAGCGATTTTCAAGTTATTGAAATAATCAACATGACTTTCGTCACGAGTAAAGATGAACTTGGCTAAAGCAAAAGCTTGCCAACATATACTTTGAGAAATAGATAAGCGAGATAAACTCGGCTCGAAATAGCAAATGTGTATAATTTAAGTCTATATAGCAATACGACTTTTGTCTCAAATAGGAGATAGAATAGATAGACTTTTGAGTGATAGCTAAGTTCAAGTCTCCACATACCTTTTTGTTGATGAATTTCCACAAGTTCCTTTGAGTAGTTCTTCATCTTCATTCGATGAAAATCGTGGATTATAAGGCTCAACTACACTTACTATCCTAATCCGAGACTTAGCTATAAGTAGACTAGAAATCTAGACTTATAGTTTTGGAAACTAAACTTGACAAACAAGCTTGAGATAGAAACGCTTGCGAGTTCGACCGAGCAGTGCTCTAACATAATCAATAACAAGTCTATCAAATGATAAACTAAATCTAGTCGAATCCTATCCGACCAGGTTTGTGCATGAAGAAAATCACAAAGATACGAAACCAATAAGAAAAAAATATTCTTGTCTTCAAATCTTCAATAGTCTTATGTACCTGCACAATAATAAAATTGTTTCCAACTTAAGATCGATCACGCACATAACAGAATCTATTAGAAATGGATGATCACAAGTCAACGTCGGATCTAAAATCATATATGAAATACCACTAATCTCTTAACCTAGTTTGAGTGACCTTATGTCAGACTAGAAGGCTCTCAAGAATAATCAAACTAGGTGCGATCAAGAGTTAACAACCGTTAGTCAATTAAATCAATAATCGAAAAGTAAAATAACAATGCAATTCTAATTTCTCACCAACTGTACTAGACGCTTCTTGATCCCAAAGAAGTCTTTAAACTAGCGAAAGAAAGATATTTCTCCTAATAAGGTTACTCTCATCTCCAATATAATTAATATTATTAGTCGACTACAATAGTGACTATGAAACAAAGTGCTTACCTCATGATAAGTTTGTAAGAAGAACAAACTTCACTATTTATAGACTAGGGTAGTTTCAACACCAAGGAATTTTCATAACCGAAAATGTTCTCGAGATAAGCAATAAAGTACCTAAATTCAGTTTTGTCTAGTTCCAACCAATATCCAACTATATAACCGAAATATCTCTTGGATAACTCAATATTAGCTAACACGTAACTAATATATCTTTTCTACTTAAATAGAAATTACAGAGTTTTTAGCTGGTAGCCTAGCAACAAGCTGGGCACCAACCCCTTTTTGAATAACGACACCCAATCTATGAAAAATAAAACTACCTAGACCACTACCAGTGTCATGACTAATTAAACAATTTTTCAGACGCTTGAAAAAACATATAGTATCTTCACCAAGTTCCCCTAAGGTAGTAAAAGCTAAAAAGCCCAAACCATAACCATGCGACACACATTCACTCAAATATTTTGTGCGTTTGCACGAAATTGCTCTAGAAATATCCTGGCTTGGGATAAAATCACGAACTCCATCGCCAGTAAATGGAGAGACACCTGTGATATCCATACACACATCTTGGACGTTTTCCCAGTTGAGAACGAGGATATCCGCAGGGCGCAAATCCCTGTTACTATCTGATACAAGTCCCAAATTAACTTCTTTGCGTGCATGTACACCAGCTTTGTAACAAATATTCGCAATTACATCATGGACCAGGTCATGGCGAAACTTTAGTCCCACATCCTTGGCACAATGAAGTGCATGATCGACAAAAATATCCATGGGTTTATAGCAACAAGAGCACAAACCATCCTCAACAAATAAAGGGATACCAAGACGATAACAGACTATTGCTCTGAACTGTCTGGGGCCAAGGCACTGATCTAAACCACTGATCAGAACATCTAAGAGATAATCTTGAGCATGTTTGATCTGATTGCATTGCCAAAGAATGGAGTCTCTTGCAGATAAAGTAAACTGGTTTGGGATTTGCTTCTTAATTGCATCAAAATAAACGACTGCCAGGGAATGCATAGAAGGGGGCAGTGTCATTGACGCAATGAGAGGAAGGAAAACCACATACCTGAATGAAATTCTGAAGAGTCAGCTGATAGGAAGCCCCATTATCAGAGAAAGAGCTACCAAGTATCGCCTTCCGCACCGAGGTAGTCTGACTTTGAGAAGTAAGATAACAATAGGCGCTAGTATCCTCCATGGTATATATGCCAAGACCGCCATCTTTGATAGGAAGTGTCGCTATTCTTTGTTGCAAAGGACCAAAACCAGCTCCATCACCCGTGATTAGAAGCCTCAGATATTGAAACAAGTGGTTGTCAAAGAGATCAGTAGCCTGATGCAAAGCTGCCGGATTAGTGGTACGTATAGCAAAGTATAATCTAGAAACCCCGACACAGTTACGGAGTAACAACATCTCACTCTGAGGGTCCCTGAGCTTTTTGATAGAAGACATTATCTGAATAGTATTATTCACCCTATGAAGCGCCATGTCACTCATGAAGTCCAAATCTAAACTCACAGGTCCGCCCAATAGCTTAACCCCTCTGCTAGGCCTACCAATATCCGGGGGGAAAACACCTAACTCCATGCTTCGTGGATCAGGTTTAGGCCAAAAAAACCTCAGTCTTCTTGATGTTAAGATGAAGACCTCTACTCGGACCTTCGGATTCGATAATACTCAAATCTTTGGAAACCTCCATTGTGTCTCCGATGATAGTGCCGTCATCTAAATACCAAGCGTGCAAATAAAGCATACAACGAGACGCAATAAACTTCACAAGAGGGTGAAGTGTCAAAGTGAACAAAAGAGGACCGAGAGGGTCACCTTGCTGAATACCGAGCGCAGAAGACAAGATGTATTGGTCATAGTAAAGTTTAGCAGGCCTAGCATAACAAAATTCAACCCAACGAGAAGTAATTGGGCAGTGAAGCTGGACCTCTTGAATAAGACAAGACCTGCTCACCATGTTGAATGCATTCGAAAAATGAATAAGCAACATTAACATACTATCTGAATGACCTTTCATATCCAGCAAACTATTGACAGCGTGAAGTATACCTTCCCCACCCACCGGAACTCCAACACCAAATTGATAATCCCCCAGGTAAGATAACATGTCTTTACCAACTGAAAAGGCATCCACCTTGGAGACCAATCGGCGCCAGATAGTACTAACCGTGATTGGCCTGAGCCCTCCCCTGGGATTGAGTAAAGGTGTAAGGGGTGCACTAGCGATGAGTTCCCCTAAAACCTTAGGGCACTTACCTGCCAACCAAAGGTTGACAACCCCAGTAATCGAAGCCAATAACTCGTATTCCACTGCCGCTGATGCCCCACTTATTGCATCTAATAAATTCTAAGCACGTAAACCATCACGTCCACAAGAGGTACCTCTTGGAAAACTCTTGATGGAACCAAGAACAACCCTTGAGTCAACCGTTATTGGGTCGCAAATAACATCATCAAACGGAATATAAGGAGGAGGGGCTGCAGGGTGTTTGGATTGAAAATCTGCCAAGGTATCCTCGCTGCGTGGTGCAATCCCGTTTGAAGACAAGATGCGAATCGCAGCTCCAAAATTCCCATACCCAATCTTCTTCTGACACACGCTTAAATTTGCCACCAATGGCTTATTTTTGCTGTCTTGTTTGGCTGAATGTTGTTGGATTGGGAGGCGCAAGATCTTGGAAACAAGCGAAGAGCATCCCATTGGATCCTTCCAAGCAAGTAAGGCATGTTGAATGGCTGCAATTTGAAGTCGTTTCCTGCTGTAAGACTTCTCTTCAGCTAATCGCTTAGGTCTATAGAGCGTTAAGGTGCATATAGGGAGCAAAAATAACCGAATCCAGGCCGTCAAGTCAGTAGGTTTGCAAAGCACATTGTACAAACATGTCTTCAAAGTACTAGAGAAGGCCAACCTATATTAATGCGGTATACTGGAAACTGTGGTGAAGCGTCTTTGAAAGACAGCATTCAGCAAGTCAGACGACAAAGAGAAGGATTCATCTTGCACTGACTCAACTCCGGCAAAACTAACTCCAGCTCCAGTAGACTCCGATGGTGTAACACTGTCAACAGTGTTAGCAACACAAATAGCAACACCAGGCTCCAAAGGTGCAGTACAGTGAGCAATCAAAGCTACAGAAACATTATCGTTCAAAACAGGCAAAGGCTTGGCAATACCGTGTATAAGAAAATCAGATGAAGCTCCATTGATAGGACCTGAAATAGCTTCATGAACAGCTCCCACCAAGCATGTACAGGGTGTTCTCCAGGCATGTAAAGTCATGCAAAGACTACACAACCACATACACATCTGTTGAAGGACACTTTCCCAGGCACAATAAACTTGAAGATCATTGGAGATGATATCTCTGCAAACAGTCTTCTTATCTTCTGTATAAAAATGTCTATCCTGTAAATGAAGAGCGAAGGATCCCCTGGCATACCCTCTTCCATTAACTTCATCGAGATAACTATCAAAATTCTTGAAGGGACAATTGATAGGTGTGATAAACACCTAATTTTATATCTAGTATTTATGCTTTCTTTGCGAGTTTTCATGTAAATTACGTATCTTATGCGTGTTTTTGAGTTATTAGGTTCTTTGGAGTCGTATGGAGCAAAAGAAGGAGAAATTAGCCATTTGGAGCGAAAAGTGCATAAAGGTCATTTCACAGACAAATACTAGTAGTAGTCGAGCCAAGGTTAAGGGGCTGCCAATTTGGCTATCCATTATCATAAGTGGTAGGCTGTCAATATCCGGCCCAATTTTATAACCCTAAATTTGAGAAACTAGTTTCTCATTCACCACTTCCCTGAAATTGAGAAGAAAATTGGCTGTTGTCCGAGAGAATACAAAAATTCAGAGAAGGGATCGAGGAATCAGGAAGATTTGGCGGCAAGTGGGTTCGATTGATGGAGATGAACTCGAGCACATATGCAGATGAAGAATCGAAAGGAGAATTGATAGAATTTGGGTTGTCTTGATGGGGTTTGAGCAGATATAGGGTTCGTGAATTCGAGATGGGTTTGTTTGAATTGAAGGAGTTGACAAGCTTGGGAGTTTACGCAGAGAATATGCATGGAAGAGGTATGCTTTGGCAGGTGGATGTTGAAGCAATGCTCGGTGATTGGAATCTGTAACAAGGACGTGCTGCTGCCATTGTTAAACAACAATATTGCTGCTGTTGACGACCAATTGATCTGGTGGCAGTTTCCGTCGCTGGAGCTCGTCAGGGTGATGTTGTACATTCGAAATGGAAATATGTGAAGTTTGCTGTGGGTTTGTTAATGATGGTGATCGATGAAATAGAAAGAGAAGAATAAGAGCATATCGAGTTGATACAAGGAAAAAATGATTGGATGCATGAAGGAGCTCGAGCTGTTAGTTGATGTTGATTGAAAGAACATATGGGAGTCTGTTGTTGTATATAGCAATGCAAGTCGTTGCCATTAATTGGCCGTTACGCAGTTGAACAGTGACTGATGATCGGAGTATGTACGTTGCTTCCAGTTTCATCGGTAATGGGTTGATGGGTTTCTGCCATTATGGTACAGACGAGTTGCTATAGTTATGAGGCTGTGGTGGTTTGAGCAGTTGGATATGGTGTTATTGGCAATGGAAGACATTGATGCAGTAGTGCCGTGGTGCCTATAATGGAGACGACAAAGGCTGGGAGATGCTAATCAAGCTGTGGCTATTGGAGTTGGCTGTGACTTGGAGCTCGAGTCTACGCAGAGGATCTGCAGTCAGTAGTGCATTTGCAGACCAGGTGGAATACTGTTCAGCAGGCAATAAATCGGCATGATGCGTGGATGGAAAAGAATGAGGTGTTGCTGACGAAAATCTGAGCTGTAGCAATTCAGCGATGAAGAATGAATCTACTGCCATTGGCAGTCGATGAAGTTCAGCAAGATTTGGAGCTTGGCTGTAACGGTGGCTGCTGATATGAAGGATATGATGTAGATGGCATTGTTCACTGTGGTGTATGGTGATGCTTTGGTTTCGAACGGGAAGGAGATGACAGAGCATATAAAAGACTTTAGTCTAGCTACATCGAGATGGATGTTATGATCACCGCTGGTAGAAGATGATGCCATTACGGTAGTATGAACTTGAGCCATGGTTTGGTAGTTCCAAAGGTTGGCAACAAGTGATCAGAGATCGAGTCTGAGGTGATATGAATCTGAGAATATATGGTTGTCGAGAAGTAAGGGAAGAGTTTGAATGGGCTAAATGCAAGCACACTGTACTGATTAGACATTAGATGGGCTTATACAATTGCTACATAAGACCAATGGTGAACGATGAATATGGGCTGAGCTTTTGTTGCTTCACGGGCCTAATAGGCTATTAGCCAATACATTACATGACAGGGTGCAGTTCTTTGTATCCTTTGGACGTGAACTGTTTATGGAATCAGGGTGCAGTTCAAGCTTTGGCCGTGACTTTGGGAATTTTGCGTACGGGGTTTGATGCACGAGACATAATTATAAGGAGGTGCACTTTCCTATTTTTATTAGGTTTCCTAGTTTTCTTAAAGAGGAGGTTACAAAACTCTATATATAGGGAAGCCTAGGCACATTAGAATATATCTTATATCTTAATATCTTATATCTATTCTACTACTTGTTTCTAGGGTTTGTGAACATGATAGGGTTTCTCTTTCTTCTTGTTATGAACTCCTTGAATATGAGTACTTAATTTTATTATTGGTTATGGAATAGTTGGATTTCACATAATATGATTCTTTGATTCAATATATTAGTTTTGTCTCATATTTATCGTTCACGATTCTCTGAAAATAGGGTTGCATGATTGAATGTTAGTTTTGTCAAGTTGCAAATTGGTAGAACTCATAATCATATCTATTGCTAGTTTAGGGTTTATTATACGAAAAAGTGATATTCCTTGAATACAAGTAGCATAATTGTGAAGATTGCTTGTAGTGATACATCCTAATAATCACAAGTGATTCGTGACCTTTGTTAAATTGAATTAGTGCGTTTTCCACGTTCGATTGCTTTGATTGGCCTGATTTCATAGAACTTAATGCATCTAGGGAATTAAACTTGATTAGTGCTCTTACACGTTAGGTTGTTCTTTTATATAGAACTCATACTCGCATCTTTTAATGTGTTTGTTAATGACAAAAGGAGATTAGCGGGATATTCTTGCGATCAAGATATTCTAGGGCTTTTGATAAAAGTTGAGATTAAATATCAATTCTACTTATTGCTTTGAAAACATATTTGTGAATGAAGATGAATCCTTAACCAATATTCTCAATACTTTGATTTGTTTACTTTTCTTTGTTTGCCTTTATTTTATTTTAGCATATAAAAATCAGAAAACCCTAGGTGTTATTTATAAGAAACCAATAATATTTTGACAACCTAGACCTCTCTGTGGGATCGATCCTTTCTTGCCCTTGCTATATTTATATTTTGAGTAGTAAGAAAGTGTAATTTATTTTTGACGCATACGAAAGCGATCAAATTTTGGCGCCGTTGCCGGGGAGGCAACGGTTGTCACTTGTTTTTGGTTTCTTATTTTTGTTTTTGTTTTGTTTCTTATTTTTGTTTTTCTTATTTTCTGGTTTTTAACCTTGGTTTGGGAATCGTATTTCAGGTACCAATTCTATGGAAGGAGCATATTGGAACAATGGATACGGCTTTCACCCTCCTCAACACTATGAAAATTACCCACAATCTATGGAATGCAATCAAAACCAATTTATTGGATATGATGCATATCCTAGAGAACCTTATGGTGATTTTCATACATACCGACAATAACCTTGCAGTGGGTATGTAAGTCAAGCACCTAGGTGGGATAATTCTACTTCTAATTGGCTTTATTCGAGTTGTATGCAGATTATGCATGGATTGCAAGATATGCAACAAAGGCTAGACCAACTTGACCGTAATAGAGAGAACGTCACACAAACCAATTTCTAGAATATGCCTTCTTACCCGACTCCGGATCGTAGTTATGATCATTCACCCATTCAAAGGGAAGAGTCATGGGAAAGAGAACATATTGTAGCTAATGGTGGTAAGCGTGTGAACGTCAGGAAACTTGCGCAGAAATTATACAAGTTGGAAGACGATGGATATTCGGAAGAGCTTGTCGATGAAATTAGTAGGACCATCCATATGGAACTTAAACGACGTCGTGATAAAGGTTGGGAAACCGACGACGATTCTGATTTTGGTGAGTCTGAAGATGAAGACGAAGAGGAGTATGTTGAGAATGTGACCGTTATGACCAATATTATGGAAGACCCAATTGAACTTGTGAATGATTGTAATGATGATGTTGATGTCGAGACGTTGGTTAAGGTATAAACTGATGAAGAATGGTTGCAAGGTTTGATAGAGGACCATGATATACAAGAGGTGAATAGTTCACTTGAATTTTTCAAGGATGAAGAGGATTCCGTGCTACAAGAGATTGTGCGAGGTTTGTCTAACTCTTTGCATATTGATTCTTCTCCTTTACCTCTTATTGGTTTGAATGTATGTGCTTCGAAAACATTGTTGAATGACTTTGTTTCTCGATTTCCTCCATTAGAAAAACTTGATTCTCATACTAAGCAGGTTTGTGAACAAGAAACCGTGAAAGTTCCCGACTCCTATATTCTTTACCCACTTTCAAGTGTGGACAAGAATAAGTGTGGGGGAAACTTTTATCGGTTAATAGCTTCATTTCTATTTTATATTACTAATATTTGTGTGAAGCTAGTATTTGCAAAACAGGTGCTATGGGTGGATCCCCAAATTTTCAGATTGCTAAAATATGGGGAATGAATCTTTCAAAAAGCTAAGTCGGGCCGTCGACTTTAAAACAAGCGCTAAGTGGGAGGCAACCCACCGGTTTTGTATCTCTTATCTTTATCCTTTTGCTTTTTATTTTATTTTTGTTTCGTTTATTTATTTTTATTGTTTTCATATTTGCATCCCCATGTTTAATTTCATTAAGTCCATAATCTATCTTAGAAGAGAATTATGATGAATACCTTTTCGTCAGAAAATTTCAGACTGCGCGTAGTTCAGTCCAGATACCATAACTGTCAGACCGTTTATCAAAATACTGTGAAATTTTGACATTGTGAAGAAAACATATTTGTGAATGAAGATGAATCCTTAACCAATATTCTCACTACCTTGATTCGTTTACTTTTCTTTGTTTGCTTTTATTTTACTTTTAGTATATAAAAATCAGAAAACTCCCGGTATTTTATATAGGAAACCGAAACAACGAGACAACCTAGACCTCTCTGTGGGATCGATCCTTTCTTGCCATTGCTATATTTATATTTTGAGTAGTAAGAAAGTGTAATTATTTTTGACGCATACGACAGCGATCAAATACTGTGAAATTTTGACACTGTGTAGAAAACATGTAGGTGAACAACTTTTGTGAAATGGAGTTTTTCCAAATTCCTTACCAATTTGCACAGTTTTTGCGTTTTATCTGCTGTTACGTCAGAATTCAGAACTTTCGGTTTTACACATTGAGGACAATGTGAAGTTTAAGTGTGGGGGAGAATTTATATGTTTGTATAGTTTGTTTTAGTTTGTTTTATGCCTTTAAAAAAAAATCAGAAAAATAGAAAAAAACCAAGAAAAATTTGTGCTTTTTGAACTCCGAAATCTAGAAACTTGTGCCTTTAGGATGACACCATTAGTGGATGGAACCATTTTGAATGCAGGAGTTGAGGAACCAATTAACTAAAAGGGACAAAAATAGCTCAGAAATCATAAATTAACATGATAGTTGTTACCATATCTCGGAATATCACCATATCGCATTCTATTTTTATTTTTCCATATTTATCTATTGTTCTCTAAGTGCTTTGGTGGGTCACTAAACATCGACGTGTTATTACTGTTAGGATGAAATAGAGTGATAGAGTTACTAGAAAAAGAAAAAATGAAAAAAAAAGAGGAAGAAAATAAAGAAAAGAAAAGAAAAGAAAAGAGACCGACCAATTAGACCAAACGGAATAAATGACACTTGGGAATAGCAATATGTGTGTGTTCTCCCTGTCTCTGTCGCCTAAACAAGCGTGGAATGCAGGATCCAAGGGAACTATCATGTAATCTGCTGACAAGAATCATGCGCTTGGATCCAGTTTGATCCAATCATGTTGTCTAAAAAAAAGAGGAAAAAAGAAAAAAAAAGTGAAAAAGTGAAAAGAAAAAGAAAGTTTTATATTGGTTGAATAAAGTCACTTCTGGTTCCCTTGTATATGCCGGTGAGTTGATGTAGAATTTAGCCAAGTAGCTCAATCCAATAGGAGTAGGTTCATCTTGGCAGTGACCTTCAGACAGATATGGGAAACATCGATCACTTGTGAACATTCGCCAACATCTACATCTATATCCATCTTCTTAATCTTTTCATTGTGATTGTTGTTTGTTAGTTTCCGAGTATTGTGGCTTGTTCAACTATCTAATTAGAGCTTTAATTTACATAAATATGAACTGAATTTGCACAAGGTACCTCCTCCTGTAGTCATTTTGGATTCGTTCATTGATTTGTCACAAATAGACGGAGTTAGAAATATAGGTTTTGTAGGTAGACCTCTTGTAAACCTTCACGAGACTATAACTCGTCCACTAGGGACACCTAGGGGTTTAAAGGCTTGTTATTTATGCTAAAATTAACCGTAGCCTCGACGTCACGGAGTTGTATGTATGTTTGATTATTGTTTTGTTTGATTTGCTCGAGGACTAGCAAAGTCTAAGTGTGGGGGAATTTGATAGGTGTGATAAACACCTAATTTTATATCTAGTATTTATGCTTTCTTTGCGAGTTTTCATGTAAATTACGTATCGTATGCGTGTTTTTGAGTTATTAGGTGCTTTGGAGTCGTATGGAGCAAAATAAGGAGAAATTAGCCATTTGGAGCGAAAAGTGCATAAAGGTCATTTCACAGACAAATACTAGTAGTAGTCGGGCCAAGGTTAAGGGGCTGAGAATTTGGCTATCCCTTATCAGAAGTGGTAGGCTGTCAATAACCGGCCCAATTTTATAACCCTAAATTTGAGAAACTAGTTTCTCATTCACCACTTCCCTGAAATTGAGAAGAAAATTGGCTGCTGTCCGAGAGAATACAAAAATTCAGAGAAGGGATCGAGGAATCAGGAAGATTTGGCGGCAAGTAGGTTCAATTGGTGGAGATAAACTCGAGCACAGATGCAGATGAAGAATCGATAGGAGAATTGATAGAATCTGTGTTGTCTTGATGGGGTTTGAGCAGATATAGGGTTCGTGAATCCGAGATGGGTTTGTTCGAATTGAAGGAGTTGACAAGCTTGGGAGTTTACGCAGAGAATATGCATGGAAGAGGTGTGCTTTGGCAGGTGGATGTTGAAGCAATGCTCGGTGATTGGAATCTGTAAAAGGGACGTGCTGCTGTCATTGTTAAACAACAATGTTGCTGTTGTTGACGACCAATTGATCTGGTGGCAGTTTCCGTCGCTGGAGCTCGTCAGGGTGATGTTGTACATTCGAAATGGAAATCTGTGGAGTTTTCTGTGGGTTTGTTAATGATGGTGATCGATGAAATGGAAAGAGAAGAATAAGAGCAGATCGAGTTGATACAGGGAAAAAATGATTGCATGCATGAAGGAGCTCGAGCTGTTAGTTGATGTTGATTGAAAGAACATATGGGAGTCTGCTGCTGTATATAGCAATGCAAGTCGTTGCCATTAATTGGCCGTTACGCAGTTGAACATTGACTGATGATCGGAGTATGTACGCTGCTGCCAGTTTCATCGGTAATGGGTTGATGGGTTTTTGCCATTATGGTACAGACGAGTTACTGCAGTTATGAGGCTGTGGTGGTTTGAGCAGTTGGATATGGTATTATTGGCGATGGAAGACATTGATGCAGTAGTGCCGTGGTGCCTATAATGGAGACGACAAAGGCTGGGAGATGCTAATCAAGCTGTGGCTATTGGAGTTGGCTGTGACTTGGAGCTCGAGTCTACGCAGAGGAGCTGCAGTCAGTAGTGCATTTGCAGACCAGGTGGAATACTGTTCAGCAGGCAATAAATCGGCATGATGCGTGGATGGAAAAGAATGAGGTGTTGCTGACGAAAATCTGAGTTGTAGCAATTCAGCGATGAAAAATAAAGCTACTGCCATTGGCAGTCGATGAAGTTCTGCAAGATTTGGAGCTTAGCTGTAACGGTGGCTGCTGATACGAAGGATATGATGTAGATGGCATTGTTCACTATGGTGTATGGTGATGCTTTGGTTTCGAACGGGAAGGAGATGGCAGAGCATATAAAAGACGTTAGTCTAGCTACAGCGAGATGGATGTTATGATCACCGCTGGTAGAAGATGATGCCATTACGGTAGTATGAACTTGAGCCATGGTTTGGTAGTTCCAAAGGTTGGCAACAAGTGATCAGAGATCGAGTCTGAGGTGATATGAATTTGAGAATATATGGTTGTCTAGAAGTAAGGGAAGAGTTTGAATGGGCTGAATGCAAGCCCACTGTACTGATTAGACATTAGCTGGGCTTATACAATTGCTACATAAGACCAATGGTGAACGATGAATATGGGCTGAGCTTTTGTTTCTTCACGGGCCTAATAGGCTATTAGCCAATACATTACATGACATGGTGCAGTTCTTTGTATCCTTTGGACGTGAACTGTTTATGGAATCAGGGTGCAGTTCAAGCTTTGGCCGTGACTTTGGGAATTTTGCGTACGGGGTTTGATGCACGGGACATAATTATAAGGAGGTGCACTTTCCTATTTTTATTAGGTTTCCTAGCTTTCTTAAAGAGGAGGTTACAAAACTCTATATATAGGGAAGCCTAGGCACATTAGAATATATCTTATATCTATTCTACTACTTGTTTCTAGGGTTTGTGAACATGATAGGGTTTCTCTTTCTTCTTGTTATGAACTCCTTGAATATGAGTACTTAATTTTATTATTGGTTATGGAATAGTTGTATTTCACATAATATGATTCTTTGATTCAATATATTAGTTTTGTCTCATATTTATCGTTCACGATTCTCTGAAAATAGGGTTGCATGATTGAATGTTAGTTTTGTCAAGTTGCAAATTGGTAGAACTCATAATCATATCTATTGCTAGTTTAGGGTTTATTATACGAAAAAGTGATATTCATTGAATACAAGTAGCATAATTGTGAAGATTGCTTGTAGTGATACATCCTAATAATCACAAGTGATTCGTGACCTTTGTTAAATTGAATTAGTGCTTTTGCACATTTGTTTGCATCGATTAGTCTTATTTCATAGAACTTATTGCTCTTAGGGAGTTAAATCTAATTGTGCTTTTACACTTTAGGTTGCTTTTTAAGAAGATTTCTCAATAGCATCTTTTAATGTTGTTTGTGATAAAATCAGGAAATAAACGGGATACTCTTGCGATCAAGATATCCTAGGACTTTTGATAATTGAGAGATTAAATACCAATTCTAATCATAGATGAAAAATACATGTTTATGAATGATACTATCCCTTAACCAATATCTTCTCCTTATTGATTATTCCAACTATTTACTTTGCTTTATTTAGTATTATTACTTTGATAAAAACAAAAACACACCTTGGGTTATTTGGTTACTTAAGAATCTGAAAATTGCATAACAACAATCGCCTCTCTGTGGATACGAACTCTTTCTTATCGAATACTATATTTATAATTAGTAAAGTGAGGAAGTGAATTATTTTTGACGCATACGACATGCATCAAATTTTGGCGCCGTTGCCGGGGAAATTTTGATCGAGACAACTATCAAAATTCATCGAGACAACTATCAAAATTTCATCGAGAAAACTATCAAAATTTGACAAGGTGAAGGTGTTCATCGAGACAACTATCAAAATTCTTGAAGGGGCAATGGCAGTGCCCATTCTGTAAAGCCGCAACCTCGACAGGACAAGGTGAATTTGTTCTTTGACGCATCCGATGAGAGGTAGAAGATGGATGAGATGCAGGAGTATGCATTTGAGGATGGGAGCAGTGAGGGACTCGTGAAGATGCATCCATGAAAGAAAAACTTCACAAACCCTAAAAAGAAAATAAAAAAAAAACCCTAGAACGAAAATGAAAGGGAAAACCGGGGAGAAAAACAAAAACCGTGGAAAAACAAAGAAGAGAGCAAAGTGGAAAAAAGAAAATCAAAACAGGTGAACAACAGGGATGAGACCAATCCATTGATTAACTCCAGCTTCCAGTCGTCGGTGCTTCTCTCTGGAACTCATTCCAGTCTAAAGAATTGTTTAGAGCACTTAACCATTATTGGATATTATTTAGAGCACTTAACCATTTCTGGTTCTTTTCCAGAAATATGTTTTGCTTGCTGGTAAAATAAAGCATATTAATTCGAAAATCTCAAAAAGATTATCTACTATTTCAGTTTGGGATCTCACCTTGAGTACCAAGGAATATCTTTGAGCAATTAATAAATAAGATTTCAGCACATGTTCAAATTACTCATTATGTTGACATCTTAAACTTTCTTATTTTGCAAACTCAATTTCCAAATCACACAAACCCTAAAATGTATGTGACTTGGAGAAACTGGTTTTTCCTATTGGGACCAGTTCTACCTTGATTCCTAAAAAAACTTAAGGTCGGTTCTACCTTGTCTCCCAATATTGGTAGGGATCGGTTCTACCTTGAATCCCAACATAAGTTAGGATCGGTTCTACCTTGACTCTCAATATAGGTAGGGATCGGTTCTACCTTGATTCTCAACATAAATTAGGATCGTTTTACGTTGATTCCCTATAAAGGTTAGGATCGGTCCAACTTTAGATCTTCAATGAAAATCGGACCTTCAATCATATTGATTTCCTTTACACTACGAAATAAGTTCGAACATTTATTTCCTTAAATTTATGTAATTAAACACAATTTTCTAGGTATGAAATCAAACCTATGTTTACTATACAATCTAGCAACAAGTTACAAAAATTATGTCGATATCGCAATCACGAAGTTCAAAATATAAGCATTGTACTTCGCAATTCAATATACCAATATAAAGCATTCATAACTATTGATATATTATTCCTTGACACTTCTCTTATACCAGATTTTCATGTATATAATTTTGCATGTTATGTTTTCAATCAGAAACGACTTGAAAGCTTACGATATAAAAATGAAAATAAGTCAGGTCATGTATTACTAACCTCAAGTGGAAGGATGGTATCATCGTTTATGTCGATACGTCTTCGGAATCTTCAGGTATTCAGAATAATACTTGTATGTCTCAATATTTCTAGACTTTCTAGTCTAACCTAACAAAGTTGACTCTAGTAATCTAATCAAGCGACTTGAGAGTTTTGATACTAAACTTTGACATACCAACGCTTGATGTGTTCAACCTAGCAATGCCCTAACAAGAGAGTCCTTTTAAATATATATATATATATATATATTTAATTTTGGGAACTTCAACCTGTCTGAGAAGTTGCTCCTATTCATTTGACACTTCAAGAAATGACAACTTTAAAAGTTTTGATGGATCCTACTAGGACCACTCATCCTTCGTGTATCAAGTTATCTGACACTGAAGCCAACTGTGAGTTAAAACCTGAGACCATACAGATGCTCCCAGTCTTTTTAGGAAAGAAAAATGAAAACCCCTATTTCCATTTAGGGATTTTGATGAAATTCGTAGTACTCTAAGAATTAAAACCCTAGATGACGAAGCATTGAAACTTAGGTTATTTCCTTTTTTTTCCTGAGAGATAAAGTCAAGTTTGGGATATATGGTTTGACTTATGAGTCAATTGAAAAACAAGAACAACTTACAACAACCTTTCTTTTAGAAGTTTTTTCCTATGCACAAAATATCATCTATTAGGCAACAGATTTGCACATTTGCTGAGCTAGATGGAGAATCTTTAGATAGGTATTTAGAAAGGTTCAATGATTTGTTAGCAAAATATCCTCATAATGGTTTAGAAAATGTTAGGCTTGTTCAGATCCTTTATGAGAGTTTAGATTATTTGACAACAACCATGGTTGAGTTTCTATTTACAAGTAGGCTTGGAAACAAAAATTTGATGCGGCGATGTCATTCGGAAAAAGACCCAGCAATGGGAAAGTTGAAAAAACAGAGGTCTAACAACCTCACCCAATATTTCGATTAGCAATCTGTATGGACAACTCCGAGCTGTTTTCTAGAGAATCAACTAGACTCAATCAATAGAAAATATCTCAAGGAGTTATTATCCCAATCTCTCAATTTGATTTACTCAAGCAAATGTGATTCGCTGGCCTAATCAAAGAGAGATAACTTGTATGGTACCAAAGACTAATATCCAAGTGTCAATAAATTTAAATCAACAATCTATAAGGTCGGATATTTTAATTGATTGAACAATGCACAACCTGTATTATTTTAATTATATAAAAAAATATAATGCGGAAAAAAAATAACACAGACACCAAAATTTTGTTAACGAGGAAACCGCAAATGCAGAAAAACCCCGGGACCTAGTCCAGATTAAACATACACTGTATTAAGCCGCTAGAGATACTAGCCTACTCCAAATTAACTTTGGTATGGACTGTAGTTGAACCCCAATCAATCTCACACTGATCCAAGGTATAGTTATGCTCCTACGCCTCTGATCCCAGCAGGATACTGAACACTTGATTCCCTCAGCTGATCTCACCCATAACCAATAGTTGCTACGACCCAAAATCGAAGACTTTAGCAAACAAATATGTCTCACAAAAAAAAATCTACAAGATAGATAAATTCGTCTCCCACGAATAAACATATGAGTTTTGTTCCGTCTTTTGATAAATCAAGGTGAATATGAACCAATCAATAAAACCAGACTTATATTCCTGAAGAACAACTCAGTTTTATCAATCACCTCACAATAGTCTTAATTGACGCAGCGAAAAAAGATATTATGGAATCACAAACGATGAGACGAAGATGTTTGTGATTACTTTTATATCTTGCCTATCGGGGATAGAAATCTCAAGCCAATTATTACAATTGTACTCGTACGATAGAAACAAAAAGATCAGATCACACAACTACAATAAAAGTAGTATCGGTCTGGCTTCACAATCCCAATGAAGTCTTTAAGTCATTAACCTGGTTTTAGAAGAAGAAAACCAAAGGTTAAAGGAGAATCAACTCTAGCTTAGCAAACTAGTATCACACAGAATGTGTGGGGATTAGGTTTCCCAGTTGCTAGAGTTCTCCCTTATATATTCTTTCAAATCAGGGTTTGCAATCAATGTTAGCTTAGTAACAATGCATTCAATATTCACCGTTAGATGAAAACCTGATTAGATACATGATAATATCTCTCAACCATTAGATCGAAAACTTAGCTTGCCATACACATATGTACTTGACGATTTTGGGTTTGTGTAACCATACCCAAACGTGTACAATAGTTGGTTCAATATTAGTCAACCAAATGGTTAGCCAAATGATAACTTTCATATCAACCATATTCTTCTTCACCATAACTAGTCCAAATGACTCAAATGAACTAGTTAGAGAGTTTTTCAATTGCTATGAGATCTCATGTACTACCCAAGACACAATTGAATCAAAAACGATGTGATTCACTCGAATCGATTCATGAACTATAAATCCATGGTTTGCAATAACATTCCTTGGATAATTTAGATAAGTTCACGAACATCGTTTCTAGACATAACCACTCAAGTTCGCGGAATGGGCTCGCAGACTCAAGTTAACCGGTTGGAGTTCACAAACTCCAGCAGAAATTCTCGGGTTCGAGAACTTCCGTCAGTTCGCGGACTGAAACTGAGTTACAACTCCAACAGAAATTCTCGGGCTCGAGAACTACGTATGTTCGCGGACTGGGTTGACTGCTCAAGTTCCGGTTTCACTTGATCAACAAAGTTCGCAAACTTCGGTTCAAGTGCTAAGGACTTATACATATATGTGTTACCACAACAATGTTTATATCCCCCAATGGTTATATTGTCTAAACTCCCATTTCAACCATTGAAACATTCTCAGAGGACATCATATAGTTTTTATTCACAAACTAATTTTCGTCAGAGCAATTTCCAAAGTGATTGAAACATAACATGACTTTCGTCACTAGGTAAAGATGAACTAGGCTAAAGTGAAAGATTTACCAACACATATTTCGAGAAATAGATAAGAAAGATATACTCAGCTCGAAATATCACATGTGTATATTCTTAGTCTATATAGTAATACGACTTTTGTCTCAAGATAGGAGATAGAGTAGATAGACTTTTGAGTGATAGATAAGTTCAAGTCTCCACATAAATTTTAGTCGATGAAGATCCATTAGTTCCTTGAGTAGTCCTTCATCTTGTATGATGATTGCCATGGAGTTCTTGAGCTCAACTACACTTTCTATCCTAGTCCGAGACCTTAGCTATAATAGACTAGAAATCAAGACTTTATAGTTTTGATCACTAACATTGACAAACATGATTGAGATAGAAACGCATGCGAGTTCGACCGAGCAATGCTCTAACAATCTCCCCCTTTGTCAATTTTAGTGGCAAAACTATTAATACATATGGAATACAAAAATTTTATAAATAAACTTTGTATCTCCTATTCCACATGTCTAATCTTCAACGATACTCGAAATATTCGTCACTTCCAAGTAGTCCAATGATCCCGAAGGTTGTAAGTTTAGTATCATCGTTGTTGAAAATCCGTAGCTATAACAATGAGAAAATCATCGGTTCTCAATCATTATTATACAATGTCATAGTGTTATTACACAACGTCAAAGTCCAACTGCATCACAAATTCAACAACAATACTATGATGATACTTCACTCCCCCTTAGTCAATACTCCATCTCACATGGAAACTACTCCCCCTTACATAATGATCCGAAAACCATAGGTATTTTTAGTGTGAACTACATATTAATTCCCCCCCTTTTTGTCAATAAAATTGGCAAAGGTACAAGAACGGGATTCTAATAAAATTTCCGTAAGAGACATTTCATGACCAAAGGTAAATGTATATCATCTTATTTATATGCAATCATAAATCCGAAGCTAAATGCATTTGTAGTTGCAGGAAATCCTACACTACACCCTTGTTAATAATTTGTAATAACCAACTCAAATTTGAAGATTAAGAACGACACTTTATTATTTGATTTTCAGAAATGTTTACAGGAAATGTAAGAATTCAAGAATACAACTTTTCTCTTTAAGTTTCTCTCTCCTCAAGACTTTCTCAACTCTCAAAAATACATCATCCTCCTCTGAATTTAGTGGAAACCTTTATATAGGGAATTACATAGTGGGTGACAGCTAAGCTTTCCTCTTCTTTAGGATTTGTTTTGCGATTGTACCGCGATAGTTATAATGTTCCTTCTCGCAAGCTTTGTAACCATCGCAGGACAAACACGCTTTTCTTATGTTTTCTTCAATCGTCAGCTATTATGTCACTCTTTTGACTTCTTTTGTGACACTCGCAAAGTGTTGTTAAAAAGATTGTGGTGATGCTCGCTGGGAAGTGTTATTAATCTCGCAGGGAAGTGTTGTAGCGATATTCTTGTCCTACATCTTGCCTCTTCTCATGTCTTTTCTACGAAGAAGAGAAGATCATGAGAACTAGAATGTCGTGACTTACACGTTTCTGTATCCTTCGCCAAATGTTTTCACGTATTCTTTCTTCCAATAAATCTTTGACACGTCCTCTCTAACCGCTGCAATATGACCGTTCTTGCTTTCTCTATGCATTTATTGCATTCATCTTCTCGAGAAATCTCTTCTTCTATAAATACTCCTTTCATTCTTTTCTTTTCCTTTTTTACTTTCTTCTTATTTCTCTTCGCATCTTCTCTGCAACTTTACTGTTCTTCCGTAAATTACGCGTCTATCAACTTTACTTTTCAACCTTTTCTTTCATTCACATACTAAAAAATGGTTGCTGCTGGTGCTAAAAATTTGTCTGCTTTTAATGAGATGCGAGAAAAACTCAAAAGTAAAGGTTTTACTTTGTCCACAATTCCAGATCAGAACCCTAAATCTGAACTCTCTCACAAATTATTTACTGATTATCAATGTTCTCGCGAGAAAGTTATAGTATCGCTAGGTCAACTTGAAGTTCTCGCGAGTGATATATCAATTGGGTGGAGATTGTATTCGATTATTGCTTGAATATGCTTCTCGCGGTGCTGATAAAGGATCTCGCTGCCCTGAAGCTGCAAAGAATCCTCAATTTAAAGATGTTCACATTGTCTCTGCAGATTATACTGTGGAGAATTTCTTTGAAAATTACAAAATAGTCCTTATGAAGAGGGATATCACTTGCTGGGGTGTTCGCTTAAAGAAAGAGAATATCGCTGATGATAAATCTCTTATGTTAGATATTGATTGGTATACAAATACCAATCAAGGTCCTCGCCATTCCAGCGATGACAAATGGTTTATTTTTCCTCTAATTTTAAAGGGTCCATATATCTCTGGTTCCCATACGCTACCTGCGAGTGTTACAGAGTATCAACCATGGGTTTTCCACTGGCCTGAAAAAACTAAAGAGGTATGTTCTCCTTCGTTCCTTGCATAACAAATTATTTTTATTATTTTCCTTGATTTTTGTATCTTTAAGCTCTCACTGATTATGCCTTTTTATTAGATTGAGAGATTGAAGACCAACTATGAGAAGTTTAGGAAGCCTGCTACTCGTTCAGCTCTTCAATTACTCACAGATGAAGTAAGAAATATTTCTTTATAAATCTTAACAATATATTGTTGCCCCTATTTCTTATCTTTATATGTGCTTGCAGGTAATCGAAGAATTAGAACCAATGGAACCAAAAACCAAGGTGAAGTCTTCAAATGATCGCAAGGGGAAATCTAATGCCCCTCCCAAAGGGAAGCCTACTGCTCCTCGCAGTGAGGGATCTAACGATCCTACCTTAAAGAGAAGAAAAACCCAATTCTCTTCTTCTTCAACTCCTCAATCTATTCCAGAAAATTTAAGTGTTGATTTCGACAAGGACAACGATGATGATAATTTCGGCGTTTATAATGACATTCCTTCCATAAAGGATTCTTCTTCTTCTAAGTCTGCAATGGCTCAACTATCCAATTTTTTTGGCAATAATATATTTGGTATCCCAAATGAGTATGGAGATGAAGCTATTGACGGAATATCCCAGTCTCTCGCTAAAGTTTGCGATGCTCCCATATTAGATGATAGTGATTCCCTTCGTGGGGTTTCAATATTTCTGACTCCAAGTCTCCTGAATTCGCTTGGTAGCCTGGTATGTTTCTACTTGCTCATCCTTTTTTATGTATCTATTGATATTTTTGCCAGATCTTGACTTATATAGTTCTATCTCAGGTTGGAAGAGATGCTTTTGATGTTGCTTCGAATTTAGACAATAGGCGTGAATTTCTCAACAGAAGAATGTTGTTCTTCGCCAAAAAAATGAAGAACTAAAATCTGAATTTACTAATCTTCGCGAGAAGAATGAACAAATGGAAGCTGAACTTGCTAATCTTCGCGAGAAGAATAAAGAACTTGAGAATAATCTTTCTCATCAATCGCTCAAAGTATCCAATCTTGATACTGTTAACAAACAACTCTTAGGTATGATAACCTTCTTCTTTTCCTTCATAATTTTATGTTTCACTATTCTTTCTTACTTGATTTATCATTCTCGCAGACATTTATGGTCTCACTGATGAGGCTTTAACCATTCTCTCTTTTCTTGAACCAATAGACAATGATACTCTTCTAGAACTTCTTAATAATTCTTTAAATAACCCTTCCAATATTAATTTCCTTTCCATAGATGAACTCAGATCTAAGTTTCGCCTCTTAGAAATTGACTACAGATCTTGTTTAGATATAACTCACATACTCAAACAACTTTATCATAATTCCAAAGTTGAGATTAAAACTTTAAAGGCCAAAAACAAAGATCTCTCAAAAGACAAAGACCGTATATCTAGGCAAGGAGCTTAAACCTTAACAAATTTCCATAAGACCATTCTTGAAGTTCAAATTGAAAGGGATGGGCTTATCCGTGAGAATGAAGGTTTTATTGAAAGAGAAAACCAAATTCGTTCCCGTCTTCTTATAAATAATGATGTGGAGTTTGCTTGGGCTGCGAAAGTTCTTGACAATGCCAGAACTAATATAGGTGTAGATGTCAGTCTTCATGTTGAACAAGCGGCTTTAATTAAAGACATGATTTCTGAAAGATAAGGTTGTTAGTCATCCTTAATTTTTTGTTTGTATTGTTCTTCCTCGCAAAATTTTCAACTTTTTTTTATATACTTGCAGGAGCTGAAAAGAGATATTCTGAAAGGATTGGAGAACTTGAAGTTGAAAAGAATCAACTCGCAAATAGTCTTACTGCTCGCAATGAGAAGTATTCATGATTGAACGAACAATTTAGAATTACTACCGCGAATTTTAATAGCTCTCTTGTTGCTGTTCGCAATAATGCCGTTAAATTGGTTTGTGATGATCATGATATTCCTTACTCTATGTACCCTGATCTTGCAAAGGATATTCCAGCAAAAACTCCAAATCTTGTTATTTATGATAGAGAGACTAAGGATTCTGGCGAAGATGATAATGATAAAGAAAAATCTGGCGAGGAAGAGAAATCTGACGAAGATAGAGATAATAATGATAATGATGAAGAAGAGAAATCTAGTAATGAGGAGAAATCTGAAGAAGAAGAGAAATCTGACGAAGGTGGTGATGGATCTACTTAGTTCTATTTCTTCCTTGTAAATTTCGTACATTCATTTTCTGCTTCTCGTAATATTGCTGTGAGTTTCTCCAACTTGATGTGCAAATTTCTTTTGCTTTTATCTGTACGAATTAGAAAATAATTCTTTTTCTGCAACATAATCAATCAACATAATTTTTATCCTTTCATTATCTTCATAAATGTATCATTTAATAATATCTATGGAATTTTATCATATGATGGATGAATAATAATTTCATCATTCTATGCATTCCCATACTTGCCTCTATTATTCATCTGAAATATGAAAAAATTGAGTAGAGATTAGATATTAGTTGTAAATCAAATTAAATTTGCCTCAATATTGGCGATGCTATCGCTAGCAACAATTGCATAACTTTATGATCTATGCGTAAAATCGCAAATCTCATAAATTCTGCAAGCATTATCGCAATAATCTTATGGTCTTATTATGCCTTCCTAATTAAAGGTCTTATTTTGCCACATTTTTTCTTTCTGCGACAAAATCGCAGGACGTCTTTACATTTGCATGTATTGACCCATTGATCTTGTATTATCAACATTTTTTCAACATCTTTGCGACAATATGATAAGTATAAACTCTCTTGCAAGAATTAAACCTTATGACATTTCCGTCTTGCGATGAAATCGCAGGACGTCTTTATACTTTCATGTAAAAACCCATTGATCTCATCTTAACTTTTCTCTTTTGGCTTGTTTCCTCTGTATGATTTTCATCACGCGACAATATGACATGCCTAAATTTTCTTGCGATCATAAAGCCCCATGACATTGCCGTCTTTAGACACTTATCAGCTCCCTAATGGAGGGTGCCGCCCTTATCTTCCCCCTGGTTGCCCCTTCAAGGAGGGCACATCGTCCATACAAGACTATCTCCTCCCATTTGGATTTACCAACAACCAATTGTTTTCGCAGCCTCTTGTCCTTTATGCCTATATGTCTTATAGTTACAAGACTGCACCCTAAGTGGGGTTTTCTTCAGGCCAAGTGCATCATAGCCAATACTTACCATGAATGTCCAGGGTAGTTTCGTACGCCCCGGGCACCCTTGGCTCAACCGTGTACCTCGACGCCTTGGTCATACTTTGACCTTCTTAGAAGAGATTCTCAGTCGTCCAACCAGGGTATAACCTTATATAGTTGGAAATCCAAGATCTCTCTCCTGGATAGGTTTTCTTTAACCCCAACATCTGCATGACTCAGGTTCCAGCAGCGGTATAACCTTATCCCTGAGTCATGTAAAGAGATACCCCCTTATATGACGCACTATTAGGTCTTACATTTGCCTCTTGTGAAATTGTATTCGCGAACTAAGGTGTACGCCATAAAGGTTCGTCCCATTCTATTAATCTCTGCGAAATTTTATTCGCACTTCTCGCGAGTATTGTAACTCTGATAAAAGTTCATTTCTTTGATCTTCTTGTAAAATTTTGCAATTCTTTCAAACAAAGTACTCTTTTCAATTGCATTTTCTTCAAACAAATCATGTGTAAGCTTCTTTAAATTTCATCATTTTACCTTTCTACTTATTATTCTATGGTACTGCTTTTATGCTACGTTTTGTTTTTTTTTCTTTATCCGCGAGACGCTCGCCATCAACTTCCTCTCGCTGCTCTATTGTATCAATCATCAATCTTTCACATATCTGTCGTTGCTTGATGTTGTACTTCCAATTGCTATTCTTCTTAGCTCTTTCCTCGCAAGATTTTATATCAATCTCATAAAATTTCTTGCTTTCTCCCCAATATCCCTTAATAACTCCAACACCATTAGGATGAGGAAATTTAATACACTGGTGAAAAGTAGATGCTACACCTAATATCCCATGTAGCCAAGGTCGACCAATCACGGCATTATAAGGTGATTCAATGTCCACAACACAGAACAAGATTTTTGAAGATATTCCTTTTAATGCAATCCGCATTGCAATTTCCCCTTTTGGTGTGTTAGCTGTTCTATTAAAGCCATAGATTTTATACGTTGATGGTGTTAGATCTTCGTCTCTTCCACCCATGGTTTTGTAGGTATGATAGAATAAGATGTCGACTGAACTGCCCGTGTCTATTAGAACTCTATTGATTGCCCAAGAGTCTTCAGTTTCATCATCATTTTCTTCATCTTCTTCTTATATTTGTTTTGGATCTATCTCTAACCTTACCACCAATGGGTTATCATGTTGTTCGCCAGGCTCTGGTACTTCTTGTGCGGTGAAAGATGTAGTTTGCTTTTGACATTCTTCTAATTGCGAGGCTCTCACAATATTCATTACCTCTTTTCCATCTGTGTCTCTCGCGAATACTTTGCTTAGAACATTATCATGGAAATCCTCAATAGTTCTGTGTGAATGTAAAATGGAATTACAAAACAAATTCTTTGCTTTATCCCCAACTTCTATTACGAATGTTTATGCTCCTTTTACAATATTCACTCTGCGAATTTCTGGTGCTGAAGGCAATCGCTGAGATTGTGGATGTTCTACTAAAAAATGGTTTAGCTTTCCTTGGTCAATCATCCTTAAAATTATTCTCTTTACATTCCTGCAATCATTTATTATGTGACCATGAAAGTGATGGTAAGGACAAAATTCTTGACTCCGATTATTTGGATGCGGCTCCTTTCCCATATTCCATGGGGATGGTATATTTTCCATCAAAATGATAGCTTCCCAAATTTTTTCTATACTAGCATTTAGGGGTGGCATCTTAATTTCTTCCCATACTATCTTCTGATTACCTTGCCCCCTAAAGTTATTTTGCCTCTGTCCACCATAGTTTTCTGGCGGCTGATCAAGCCTTTGGATTTTGTTATTTCCTCCACGATTGTAATAATTATTCTCCCTCTCATACTCTTCTTGATCCCGGCTTCCCATAGCCACTAATTTTTGCTGATTATCAATCACCACTTTCTCTTGTTGTGCCTGCGAGGTGCTCTCCAAATTATTAATCATTTTTGGAAGTAAACTTCCATTTGCTGCTACTGAGCTGGTGTTTGCGATTGGATATGATTTCATCTCATTTTGTTTCTCCTCCAAAGCAATGTATTCTTCTTGTAATTCTCGCAACTTAGTCATGGTGATTGTTTTTTTGACCCTGAAAACTTGTATGTACAGTAGATTGGTTGCAAACATTGCATTGATGAAAGATAAAATGAGATACCTTTCATCCACTCTTCCAGCCATCTCGCTGCACATTGACTTCCATCTTATGGTTAAGTGCTTCAAACTCTCGCCAATCCTCTGTTTTAATCCAAATACATCTTCAATGCCTGGCCGCGATGAATTGTTGCTTATATATGCTCCCAGAAATGTAGCTTGCAAATGATCAAAAGAAGTTATAGTATTTTTTGGAAATCCCTCGAACCATTTTAGCGCCTCGCCAGTTAATCTAGATGCAAAATACTTGCACAATACAACATCATGATTCTCCCATTGCAGCATACACCTGACATAAGCCTTAACATGCTGAACAACACAAGTAGTTCCATCAAACATACTGGTTAATGTCGGTAAATTGCATTTTGGAGGTATTCCTCTTAGATATACTTCCTGAGCGAAAGGGGTTCTTGCAGCTTCTTCAATAGCTTCATCAAGTTTCCTTCTACCTCCTTCTCTTCTATTGTTTATTATTCCACTCATCTTTGTTAATTCTCTTAAGATTTGCTCATTCGCGTCTGAATTTGGTTCTATCGGTCTTTTCAATGCAGCTTCCCTTCTTCTACGTTCTTGTCTTTCTTGTCTTGCGAGATTTTGTGCATCTTCTTCTTCATCTTCATCTTCATCGTGTCTTTCTCTGTGATTTTCTCTTTCACCTCCTTCTTGAAATCACAACTGACTATGATTTTCTCTTTCACCTCCTTCTTCTTCATCTTCATCGTGTCTTTCATCGTGTCTTCTCTGCGAATTTCTTCATTTCTTATCATTTCTCTTCGCTGTATTTCTATTCTCCTCTGTATTCTATCATACTCTTCCTGAATATTATCATTATAGAGATTTTGTGTACGTTTCCTTTCTCGATTTTCATGGTTATTCTGTCGTAATGCCTCTTGAAACTCTTGTTCTTCTACTTCTTCCATTAATCTTTCTCTCTGGAAAGCTAGTCGTGCTTGTTCATCATAATGTCTCTCAATTTCTTCCTCAATCATTCTTCGATTTCTATGAATCTCTCGCCCATGTAATATCCTCCTACCTTCTTCTGGATTTTCTTCATCATTTTGGTCGTTTCTTCCCTCTTGACTTCTATTGTTAAGTCTATTATCCAAAGTGTCGCCACGCGGATCATGGCAATTTTCTATTACCTCTTCTTCTCTATGACGTTGCTCTTTATTTGGATTTTGCATTTCCTCTAGCATTTCTTATTGGGGAATTTCGTCTTAATTCTTCTCTTAATGATCTTGAATTTGATCTAACAGTACTTCTTGATCTTCTACTTTGTAATCTCAAATTATCCATTCTTAACTCGTGATTTTGTTTTGTTAAATTTGCACGCTCTTCCGCCTCTAATCTTGTTTCCTCTTGTATTCTTTGTCTTAAATCATATGATGTTTCATCTTCTCCTTCTCCATGAATTAATCCTTCTACCACTCTTTGATTTCTTTCTTCTCTTCTTCCGTCTCTTAATTGTTGATCTTCTACATCTTCCATCTAATCCGATCTCCAAGTATGCACACTCACTCTATCATAATCCACATTTCTATCTTGTATCGGTGTTTGTTGATTCGATTGTGGAATTTGATTCTCCTTCAATCCTTGTTCTATTTCTTCTTGTTCTTATCCTTGAAGATTCTCCTAATTCATTGTTTCTCCACCTGCAAGTCTTTTACTCCTCCTTACAGTTGTTGGTGGTTCTGATGTATTTCTTCTTCTTCTAGCCATTTCTTCAACTCTAACAATTTCTTCAAATCTTCAAGTTGTAATTAGAGATTTATTAGCTTGATTATCCCTGTTTCGGGCGCCAAAATGTAGTTGCAGGAAATCCTACACTACACCCTTGTTAAGAATTTATAATAACCAACTCAAATTTGAAGATTAAGAACGACACTTTATTATTTGATTTTCAGAAATGTTTACAGGAAATGTAAGAATTCAAGAATACAACTTTTCTCTTGAAGTTTCTCTCTCCTCAAGACTTTCTCAACTCTCAAAAATACATCATCCTCCTCTGAATTTAGTGGAAACCTTTATATAGGGAATTACATAGTGGGTGACAGCTAAGCTTTCCTCTTATTTCGGATTTGTTCTGCGATTGTACCTCGATAGTTATAATGTTCCTTCTCGCAAGCTTTGTAACCATCGCAGGACAAACACGCTTTTCTTATGTTTTCTTCAATCGCCAGCTATTATGTCACTCTTTTGACTGCTTTTGTGACACTCGCAAAGTATTGTTAAAAATCTTGTGGTGATGCTCGCTGGGAAGTGTTATTAATCTCGCGGAGAAGTGTTGTAACGATATTCTGGTCCTACAACATTCATCAAGGAGTTTGTAAAGACGCAAGATAACCCCTCTAATATTCCACAGCCGCACTCCTCATAAAGATTTGGCAATTAAGCACAAGTTCAAAAGAACTCTCCCCCATAGTATGTCATTCCCTAAGGAACAACAAGAGTGACCTTAATTTCAAAAAATAAATGAAGGATTTCTTTATACTCAACAAATTGCATACAAGTATGAATTTGGAATCCAACAAGAAATATTAAATCAAATTAACCAAAGCGAACCAAGATTAATTTGACTAAATATGCTCAACACAAGTAAACTTATGAAGACTTAATAAATCAATTAGATTAATCACAAGAAAACTCGTCAATAATCCAATTGCCATACTCAACCAAACTAATTACTGAGAGTAATCAATTTAATTGGCCACACGCGACATAAGAACTTTTATGGAGCAATGACTAAGTTAATCACGAATAACCAACCTGTACAGTTCTAGTACAATTGATAATCAGGGATGAACGGATTTGTAACGGAAATAGGATGGAATCTAAGTAACTCTGCCGAAGAAGCCAACTACAACTTCATTAATTCATAACTTGCTCCAAAAGGGTTCTTCTTACAGCTTAAATGCAACTGGAGAAGCAAGGGTTATCAATCCTAGCCGGACACATGTCCATAATCTACTAGGCAACAATTACCAAATAACTAAACTACCAGCCCATTATTTAGGCAGACACTCAATTATTAAGGGCACTTGGGACTCTCATCACTAACAACTAAACTAAGGGTAACCATATAAGAAGTCACATGACAAACCACCCCCTTAAGACATCCTTGTCCTCAAGGATGAGAAAATTGGTCTCAGGTTGTCTTTGATTGCACTATTTGAGCTGATCAGCACATGTAGATGCAAGGTGCTTGGACTTGTTGACATTTCTTCGTTTATACTTCCACCTCTCAGTAATCTGCAAGTTAGACCCAATGATGATAACTGATGTGAAGTCCACATTGATCCTCTTTACAGTACTTTCACTCCAGACGCCCATAAGAAGCATACTAATTACCAGCTGCTGAACCGCGTGCCTCCTACACCACTGTCCATTCCATTGCAGAAATGAACTGTCATACCCCAGACTACAGTTACTGCAGAGCAATGCTTTGTATATGCAGTCTTTAAAATCTTGGAAGTTGTCGAAAGAGTTGCTTGTAATATTTCGCGACCATTTCCTGTAGCTGTTTCTGAAGGGTAGCTCTGGATTGGGACCACATGTAACTGCCACTGAAGGCGTTGCTTGAGATTAGTTGGCCCCATAAGCTGCTCAACAACCATAGAACAAGGCCTCACTACATCTGTGAATTGCACCACTTTTGCAAGAGACGTTTCCCAGCGAGAACAACATTCCTTACTACCACAGACTTTCCAACTAGGTTCTTCTGGTAGCCAAGTGAAAACATCACCACGTCCTATACTCCACAAACTGAGATGAAGCAAGCATAATCCTATTTCTTGCTGCAAAGACTCATAACCCAGCTTGTTGGCACGAAGAGCAAGAAACGCAAATTTACAGGTAAGTCGCTTGTGAATACCCTGAGATTCAGCATTATATTGAATTGTAGCAGCAAAAATCTGGAAAGATGTATGCCGGGTACATGACATTAACCCACTGCGAGTAAATGCCCAGGCAAGACTTTTATATACTTTATTTGCATGCCCAGCAAACAACCGTCCTCCTTTCTGCAGATTAGATGGATCGCTGACAGATAGGCATCTTAGTGTGTTAAAATGGATTGTCCCCATGTCGTCAAGGATCGCTGTTGTATATGCACTAATAGAACCATAAGACTCACTATTGCGTATGGGTTGACATAGCTGTTCTATCTGGCCTCGAACTGCAGGATGGGTGTGCACCTCATAGATGAACATGAAGAAAAAAGAGATAGCATAAACTTCAGTGAAAAAGTGCCTTGGTGAAAATTCATGTAAAATTCGAACCTTAGTAGAAAACCCAGCCAGCACATAATTGAGTAGAGCATCACCAATTATTGCAAACGTCATCACCACGTTGTCAAGCTTTTTTCCTCTATCAAACAACAAACGACGTACCACCACTAAGGTAGGAGTTCCCATTATAACACCCGACCTCAGACAACTACTATAGACATCAGGCTCGTGCAATAGATAATGCACAGATAACCCCCTTCCTAAAATATTGAACTCACTATGCAGAGAACTCCAACTGAAGTGTGCCGCTGTCAGTATAACCCTCTCTAGGATCATAAACCTCCAAAATACTTCAGAAGTAAGTAATTTGGAGTGCTGAAAAGGATCAATTCGTGAAAGAGATACGCGAGTGCTAACAACTGTGTGAACTAAGAATAGGAGCAGTGAAAAATTCAGAATCTCTTGCAAAAGAATCTAGGGCACATCACACATCTTGCTAGCACGAAGAAAAAGAAACACAAGCTTACAGTTAAGCCTCTTTGAGAGAATCTGTGATTCACCAGCATGTTGTCTTGCCACCACACAGAATATTAGCGAATTTCGTGGACCACTTCCCAGCTGCAAGATTAGAGGATTACAGAAACTCCATCTACTGTGATGTAGTTGATCAATTAACTCCCTCACAACACCAGCTTCATCATTACCAATCACTTGAAGTATCAATCTGGACCACATAACTGTACCATGCTGCAACCTTTCGTTCCATAACTTGCAAACAACACCAGTCTCAACCCTTTTCACGAACAGAATTGTAGTCGATCTCGCACATAGAAGCCTTATTGAGTATCCAAGTTTGAAAACAAAGGCATAAACAAATTGTCTACTATAATTCTCCATTATCCTGGAGCTATTACACCTCTTTCCATGGTCAAATAATGAACATGTATAAACAAAATAAGGAGAGAAACAAACACCACCATGATAACTGTCTCCATTTGTAAACAGCAGCACCACAAATGAATTCAGAAGCCACGAATGTAATCCATACCCATATTCAAGAAGTATCTCATGAGCATAATATGCAGTGTATTCAGCCAGTAGGATCGAACAGATAGTGAATACATAAAAACCAGAAATAGTGATGCTTATATTGAATGCAGAAATACCATCGAGGCCACAAAAAACCTTAATAAGTTGGAATGCTTTCCCACGATTAAACATTCTACACATAAAATAGAAGGCAAGTAAGGAATTATCATCAGCTAGTAACTTGGAACTCACCTCAAACAACTCACACTCGAGCTGGAAGAACATCAATTATGCTCCCTTCATATCAAGCAAATGAGGGTACCATTTACATGCAAATGAATATATATGTCTTTGTAACATACCAAGAACCAAATTTCCATTGTACCTTGTCCATAAAATCGACCCAAGAAGAAAAATCAGAGGAGTAAATGTAATAAAAACACATTCATATTCACCAACTTGGTGAAAAAAATCCTTGAATACTATCTAACACCTTGCCACGATCATATATCCAGCTAGCCAAATTCATGACCAAGAAGAGACACTCATCTATCAGTAACTTATTACTCATCTTACCCATTTTAAGTTTCACGAGAAAATCATCTCTACCACTTCCCAGATTACAAGCTACACTCTTAATCATTTTAACAAACATCTTCCAATTAACATGAATTTCAGCATCATTAACAAACAAGGGAATTATTGAATCAACAAACCCCAAATATGATGTAAACCCCAAGCTAGAAATCCATGGAACAATCAATTTCTCATTTGAATTTAAAGAAATAGGGATACATTTACCTCGATCAAATATGCTACGAGAATCATCAAGGAGAAGAGTAAAACAGTTCTTACCAATGAGTTTACGGTGACTAATGAGCAATTCCTTCAAGTATTCGAGTTTCTCACAATTATCCTCATTACTCATAACTTCTTTAGGTTGAAAATTCACCTCATCAGGGAAATCCTTTTCTTCAGAGAAGAAAAATGAAGGAATGAGCAATTCAAGGTGGAGTGAGTCATCATCTTCTATTTCAGTAAAGAAAAATGCAGGAATTAACTCCAATTCGAGAGAATCATCGACTTCATCAAAGAAATAAGAAGGAATCAATTGTAGTTCTGAAGATTCATCGCTACTGAGAACTATAGAAGAAAAACCTAAATGAACAGAATTAGGAACTGATTTTGCTTCTTCAGATGTATCAACACATAAATCTTGAGCAACCGATTCACTGATTAGGTCGGAAGGTCCATTTGATTTAGTAGAATCTCCTTCATCAGATGAGAACCCACCACTGGAAGCTCCTTCTGGATCTTCACGATTGTAGGTCTTCTGGCCAAGATGTTTTTCGAAAACAGCGTCTAGCATACACGCAAAACTACTCTTGAGATCCTCTAATTCCTCCTTTGTTAAGAACCCATTCAATTGAAGAGAATTATTATCAGCCGGCTAATTGATTTCATCTAACGCCTCCATGGATCGAACGAATCTGATACCACTTGTACTGTTCTAGTACAGTTGATAATCAGGGATGAACGGATTTGTAACGGAAATAGGACGGAATCTAAGTAACTCTGCCGAAGCAGCCAACTACAACTTCATTAATTCATAACTTGCTCCAAAAGGGTTCTTCTTACAACTTAAATGCAACTGGAGAAGCAAGGGTTATCAATCCTAGCCGGACACATGTCCATAATCTACTAGGCAACAATTACCAAATAAATAAACTACCAGCCCATTATTTAGGCAGACACTCAATTATTAAGGGCACTTGGGACTCTCATCACTAACAACTAAACTAAGGGTAACCATATAAGAAGTCACATGACACAACCAAGTCGAAGAGATGCTCAACATAAGAAAACTTATGGAGTGATAACTAAATAACCACTCAAGATGATTTATTTAGATCAAAATACTCAACGTAAAGTACCTTACGGAACACAACTAAGCTAATCATAAAAATAATCAACTTTGGTTGTCTAATGCTCAACATAAGTCACAATACAGAGTCTCACAGTAATACACAAGAGATAGATCAGGGAAGCTCAATTACTGCGGAATTCACAAGGATTCATTCTATGTTTCCATCATCATTTACACAATGACACACAATAGACATAATCCTTAAATCACAAAAGATTTTAACCTATCTTACATCAATAATTGACAATAAAGGCTTAACTTTTTTGTTTGTCAAAAGTCTATTCATCATTTTATCATATCAATTCAAGAACGACTTTACTTTTGAGAAAATATGGGACAATCAAGTTCACGGACGTAAACACACATCCCATCAAAATATTGCAATATATGAAGATTAATACTGCAACCATCATCTTCGAAACAAATTTAGAATTTAAACCAATAAATCTAAAAATAAGAAGATGAAAAACATTGGATATAGCTATGTGTAATCACAATCATGGCTATTCCAAAACACTAGTTATTCTTCTAAACAAAAGATAAAAATAGAATATTTACTAGATATTAAGAAATCATAGTTCATTAAGAACCTCATATCTTTCAATGAAGCCATCAAAGAATGTATCGTTGATTTCCTTTATTCTCTTGACCGTAGACTAATTTTGAGATCAATCAACCGAGCAAGCCATCTAGCTTTGGCATAGTCCATGATAAGCTTCTTTTGATTCCGTATCAGAATGTTCTGATTAGCAAGAATTTTGGCCTGACCATCTAACAGTTGGTTTATTTGCAATTGAATATTTTCAAACTCGACCCTTGAATCGTTCTGAAAATGAGTTAAATCCTTGACAGAATCATCGATCCAGGAGTTATGATTCTTTTTTTCAAGAATCTTCTTTAGAACAAGCTCTTGAATTGATTCACGTTCCTGATTTCCTTCCTCCATATCAAGACACACAATCTCTTGAGATCTTGCAGAGCTCTTCATAGTAGTTTAGGGAATAAAACACACTATAGGAATATATATGCGTTTGTGACCAAGAGTAATAATCTCTAATTCAAACCCTAAGAGTTCATGCGAGGAGGTCACGAGTGTTCGCGGACTGCTAATCTCAAAACTCAAACTGAAATACTATACAACATACT
Organism: Papaver bracteatum; assembly: GCA_023529315.1. Classification (NCBI taxonomy): domain Eukaryota; kingdom Viridiplantae; phylum Streptophyta; class Magnoliopsida; order Ranunculales; family Papaveraceae; genus Papaver; species Papaver bracteatum. The sequence goes on along the minus strand of JAJJWX010001238.1, from coordinate 2,035,563 downwards.
TGAGTGTTTCTCAATAATTTTCCTTGCATCTCTCGAGCTAGACACAAGGAAACAAATACCTGGAATCAGGTGATTGGGTGGAAACTAGTCCCACTGTGCTCATTGAGAAAGGTGATGCATATATCATATGTCAGTTTGACCTTTGTTTTCCTTGCCTTTCTTTGGTTGTTTCTCATACCTGGAGGAAAATATATGGTATGTTTAACAAATTCATCAGATGGCTTTCTCTGAGGACTAAGTCTAGGACCTCTTGCAATTGGTTCAAGAGGATCGGAATAGATAGGAATCCATTTTCTAGACTTAGATTTACCAGAAACATGCTTATAAGTACAGGGAATGCTTTCTTTAGCAACACAAGAACTTATGCTGGAATGCATTTGAGCCCTATGATGATTTCTAGAATAGAAATCATTCTTATAAGGTTTCTGGTTTCTTGTGGGCAGGTGATTCACTACATTAGTCGACTGACTATTTTTTTCTATTGACAGTGAAGAGAAGCAAATTATGAAGCTGTTGATGGTGGATTTTTATTTAAAGGCTAACTTTGTAAAAAGCCAATTTTTGTAAGCTGACGTCCTGATAAGGATAAAGCCTTCAGGTGATGAATATTTCTCACCATGATAATTCATTGGAGCATGTGCAACCATCCCTGAGAATTATAACCTACCCAGAGCGGAGCATGTAGCAACCATCCCGATTTTCTGTAGGTTTGCAGCATTACAATTAATGCCCTACTCAAAGCCTAGTGTTCGACATGCAAACACCCGTAGGCTACCTGAAGGCGGGTTATATTAGCCCCGTTGAACGCATGCAAGACTACCCATGTTAGTCTCACCTGCTGAAAACAAACTCAAAAATAGATCTCATCTTTCCAACTTCGCAGGCATGGTTGGACGGCCTAGATCACGCGCGGGACCGAGTAGCGCGCACGCACATGCTCACCGTCGTCCCAACATTCCCCTCCCACCATCGACCTCTCCAAATGCCGGATTCGGTCGGATGTAGGTAACCGGTCGGAAACCCTAAATTAGGGTTTGCATCAAGTGGTCGCAGGCAACCACTTTGAGACAAACGAACGGAAGCCAAAGGAAGGCGGGATTAGCTGGCCGACCATACCAACATGTCCACTGTAGGCCCAGCTACATGTCCAACCAATCGGCCGCGAACGGTTGCAGCTATCTGTCTCGATTTGCGCGCCCAAAGGTAGCATGCACGACCCCCTTCTAATCTCGGCTGTCCATCATCGCAGGATGAAACGAGCAACTTAGATTGCTCTGGTTGACTTCCAACAAGCATGGGCATGTAGAGTGGCGTCCCGCCTACCTGCTGGACCAATCGGCCACTCCATGCATGCCTCCCAAAGCTGAAAACCATTAGGGTGAAAAGGGAAGCTTGCAAGCCTTCCAAACCCTAATCCAACGGTTATTCCTCCATCAATCTCGTCCGTCCAAGTTCGCATGCTTGGATGAATAGCCTAGGAAGGGAGTTAGGTGGCAAACAAGGTATCACCGTGATCACCATCCTCCACACTTCCCCATGGCATAACCGGCCAAGGTGGGTCCCGCTCATGCGACCTCCTAACAACACCTGAACATAGCTAGTTGAGTCACTTCAACTTGCAATCTTTTCATCAAGGTTGTGTAGGCTTCAAGCATGTTAAGCATATTGAATGCACCGCATGCATAAAATATGTGCCTACAAGCAACTTGATTATTTTACCTAGCACCGTTTGCTACCTTATGTGGGTCCCACGACTCACTCGAGACGTTAATCACGTCACAACTGGGGGATACAAAATGGGGTATTGGTCTGGCGGTTTACAGCGTGCAGCGTGCAACACGCCATCACAAGATCGTGTCAGGGAAACATGGGCGGTTAGCGATGATAGGAGAAGTGGGCAAGCAACCGTGTGACACTAACACACAACTCCACTTCCTCCATCACTCCACTTCCTCCACTTTCCCACGAGAGACTTGATGATGGCTTATCGACTTGTATAAATAGGTTCTCCTCCCTATTTCCAACAACACAGAAAAAACCAAGTGTTAATACCATCGTATTCAACACTCAGAGCTTGCCTGCAACATTTGCTAGTCTGCTCAACCTTCTGTTAACAAGTCATCAAATAGCCTTCACCTTCATACTCTCAACACCTTCTTCGCTTCCCTCCCTAAGATCAACCTCACATCCTTCACCTGTGACCGAAACAAATCTGGAACGGCCGTGTCTTCGGTTTAGGACAGAATTGTATAGATTATCTCTCGAATCAAAAGTGCTCATCGTGTAGCACATTTGTTGAAGGTTTAAATTCACTTCTCATCCACGCACACCCAAAATTACCTAAACCTGCAAAAGTAGTTTTCTCCCACAAACAATTGGCGACCACAGTGGGAGGTTAATCTCTCGGTTGCAAAACTCGAATCTTTAAAGTCTGATAGTTTTTATTCGACTTTGGAGGGGTATATCTTAGATTTGATTCGATTTTCAATTCACTCTTCACCAAATCCCAGAAGTTCATCCTGAGATGTACTCCCGTTCGTTAAATCCTTCAGAAGACATGGATAATCCAAGTGTCATCGAAAATGTGACCAGGATGCTGGAAGATGTCCTGGCAAATCAAGCAGGTATTGCTGGAAGGCAGAGTGAAACCTTCCGTCTCTTGAACGACATATTGGCTCAGTTACAGGAGGGCTCTGCAAGAAGCTACCCAGGAAGTATCTCTAATGATGCAAGAAATTCTGAAGGTCAGGTTTTCAGAAGAACTGGCGGAACACATGGCCCCAGAGAGCCCAGAGACGAACAATACCTTTCACCTGGCAATGGGAGCTCGAGACGGATCGACCAGCATGAAGAATTACGAAGCTTTCCGGATAAAAATAGAGAATCAACTGCATACGAAGCCTTGTTAGAAGATTTATACCTCAAGGCTCTTTCCAAATCTCAGAACAATGCCCAACCCGTGCTGACTCTTCATCCAGGGGAAGAAACATTGGAGGAAGGCGAAATCAATCAGAGAGCATATGAACGTAGGAGCTTGCGGCCTTCAAATCACCAGCACAACAACAATACCATCGCCAGTGCAACGTCCTCCATGTTTCAGCGGAATCACCCGACCAAGAGGACCGCGGATGCGGTGACACGTGACAACGCCTCAATTCCGTCTCCAAAGCGTGCTTCACACCGAGACCCAAGGGAAGAGTCACGACACGCGCCGACGCAGGAAAGTTTAGACTCAAGAGGTCCACGATTCCCATTTCCCATAAGGAAGATTGTGGAGTTGTTGGAGACATGGGTACGTGATGGAGAAGTACAACTGCCGCCTGTGTGGCGTCCGCCCACCGATCAAGAGACAGCCAACCCGAAGTATTGTCATTACCATCGATTTCTCCATCACCTCACCAGCAAGTGCCACGCATTGAAACGCATTGTCCACGATAAGATAAATTCAGAGAAACAACCTTTCCCCTCAAAAAATTAACATGCGCTCTTTGGGGAGAAAGTATTCGGGAGTGCTCATTCTCATACACGGATTTCGAAAGACAAGTAAGTTCCAGCAAACGTTACTGTAAGATAGTTATATATCCTACTGGGGACTTAGCGTCCTACATATATGAACATGGTACTCAATGAGCAAGCACCATGCATGCTCGCCCCCCCCCCCCTCACCTTTCCCTTTCACATTGCGTTTTCAATTTCACGTGACATGTATGATCACTCATAATATAAGATTCAGATTCTATTTTAGAATAATCTTTTCCAAGAGTCAAACATTCATAAAAGCATGTCATAAATAAACTAGTCCAAGGTTCAATCACCTATCAATTCAAAACCTAAAACCAAACTGTGTGAAAGGAAATCCTCACAATCACTCGAAAAGCATCTAAAGAGAAAACACAAGTAGACGGCATGAATACTTCAGGGAAAGTCCTTCAGCAACACCTTATTCTTCTAAGAAAGAGCGGCTTCCATCTTCCGGAGAACGGCTTGCTGCAATTTCAACTCCTCGGCCAACCTATCAACCTTTTGTTTTTGACGAACGACGCATTCAGTGGAAGGCACCATACCTTGCTTCTTCTGAATCTCCTGAATTGCATAAAACCCTTTGAAGAACCAAGGAGCATTGAAGTCATACTGTGCAAACACATCCAAGTGGCACTTCCAGTCTTCCATCACGTCTTCAGAAACATCACGACCAATTGCAACGCTCATCTCCTGAATAGCGGGTAAGGCCTCCTGAACGCGATTGACCAAAGCAAGACGACTCATCAGCTTTGTGGTGGTGGAAATATGACCATATTTCTTCCATATTTTGGTATACAACTCCTCAAACTGAGCCGGAACGCTGAACCCTCCAACCAACACATGATCAGGACGTGGATTATCAAAGGGAAGGTCGAACATAACACCATGAACGACTGTGGGCGACAACATCTCTTTAGAAGGAACCATCACAGATGATGTCCCTTCCAGACTCCTCGGAGTGCTGGTCCAGAGTGCTGACACGGCCTCATCTACAAGCTCACTAAAATTACTGCTCTGGAAGGCATTCTCTTCAATCGAGCTTGCACCATCTTCATTGTTGTCTATGATAGGATCAGTGTTACCAGACTCATCTACATGAAGATCGGTGTTGCCAGACTTCTCCGCATGAGGATCAGTGTTTCCAGACTGCTCTACATAAAGGTCATTATTATCAGGCTTCTCAGCATGAAGATTTCCAGACTTCCCGTTGCCTCCACGCTCCTCATTATAAACTCGAGCCAGTACAACAAAGGCATTTTCTTCAGGAATCCTCTGATCACCAACAAGGATTAATAAAAGCTGCTCATGGAAGTCGAAACTGAAAATTAAGCATAAAGAATTCATAATACCTGCATATTGGAAGAGTTGAGAATTACTGGACTACATGCTCGCTTATTTTTCTTGGACTTAAGATTGCAGTCGGTGGCGTTAACCTTGCCTCATTTTCCTAGAAGGGGTTTCAATCGCCTATGACCAGCCAAGACGTCATCAAGAGGTTCACCACGAAGGTCAGTTGCCATTTCGCTAGCAAATGATTTAAAGAGCAACAGTTGCCCCCTCCAAAAATCTTTGTAACCAGAAGTGGCTACCGGATTTCTCCCCATGGAAGGAAAAAGAAGTTTCAGCTCCGACGAGAAAACATCAACGTCAAGGCATGATGACTTAAGTTCTTCTGAAGGCGTTGTGGGACAACGAAATGGAACACCTTGATCAAAACCCATTTGACGAGTGACTCTATCAATATTATATGGAATGATGCTCAGCCTGTCATCACAAAAAGAAGGAACATATCCTGGTATACAGCTTCGCAGGAAAACGACTTCTTCAGGTCTCATATCTCTCCCCTCAGGCGGCATCTCAATGACAGGGACGATGGCGGAAGGATGAACCGGCCCCCAAGGACGAAAGTCTATGGCACTCACACGATCGAGCAAATTTACAAGCCTCACCCAAGCTTTTGGACGTCTATTCTGCCAACGGAGTATTCTCGAACTACCATACATGCTGGGGACTGAGGTTGTAGGAATGGGAGCGTAATCCTTAAAGTGTTCCCACAAAAGCGCCTGAAGAAAGGCGACGTGCACATATGTATCCACATTCATGTACCCGTTGTAAATATACATCTCCTCCACTAAAGAATTCAGGTGACCATACAGCGAGCCAAGGAATAACGAAGCCAAGGGAAGAGTTATACCTTTGCCTATCTTAATGGCGAACATGATGATCTTCCTTCTAATAGTTTTTGTGCCGGAGCTGTCATCAAGAATATCTATGGAAAACCACAAGGACAAGAATGCATCTGCGCTAAGATCATCATTACCTTTCATGGAAGACCATTCACCTACCCACCAAGTGTAGAAACATTTCGGCTTCTTCTCCAACTGATCGTATTCGTTCACCTTCTGAATTATAGCCTGATAGATGACGTCTTCATCTTCAGACAGTTTGCAATTAAGACTGCCAGCGATAGGAAGGCTCATTAATGCAGACACGCTCTCAAGAGTGATAGTCATTTCACCCCACGTGCATAAAGCTGTGTTCGTAGAAGGACGCCATCGAGCAGCAAAAGCGACCAAACCTGGGATATCCTTCTTGACATGAAGAATTGCAGACGCCTTGATAGCATCAAGAATTCGCACCCTGGTTAAGTTGTCTCTAATCCCTTCATTACCCAACATGCGCCACATCCATCCTTCGTATGAGTTAAGTGGAGTCTGGAAAATTCTGAAGTCAATAGGGGAAGGTGGATATTCTTTCTTATGGAGACAAAACCTCATCACGCCTACTAAAGACGATGGTAGACCCTCTTCACTTTCTGAACCGGTAATAAGGATTATATTATGGCTGGGGTGCTTCCTGACGTTTGGAAAAGACTTAGTAAGCATTTCATCATCTATGTTTGGCATATCTCTGAGAGGGTCAACACCTCCCTTTGTAGCGTTATCCTCTGTGTTCATCATTGAGCAACTGCGATGAAAATAGAATGTCAGCATGCTTTCTAGGATAATACAAGAAAATTATCTAATCTGAGAAGAACACCAGCATAAAGTCAAGTCTCTAAGCATGGATGCAGATGTGTTGAGGTATGCAGGTGATCAATACTTGCAGGTAAACTCGTCACGCAAGCACGAACACCGGCCGGCATGTATATGTGGATTGGCCCAAGCCAAACAAACACATACATGGAAGCAAAACCATACGTATGGTACCAAGTAGGCCACCTGAAACCACCATAGATGCGCCACCGTGGAGACACGCGAGCTGGCATGAAGGCAAGTCACGCAGGCCGGACGCTAAGGCCTACATGCACGTCCCTAAAACTAAGCACGCATGTCAACATATTTTTCTACGGTTGAGGATCGTGTCTACAAGTTCAAAGCAGCATTTCTATCAAGTTACAACTCGGGTTTTGACATGCAAGGATAAAGGGAACAAACGACATGTTTATGGTTTCTTTTACTACGCAACCCTAACAGGCGGTAAAGGAATTAATTATGGTATACGAGAGTCGCACCTACAATCCTCTCAAAATTCAGAAAAATTTTACCTAAGCAATTAGGTTTTTTTTTTTTTTTTTTTAAAAAAGCACTTACCTGACGAACGGCGCCGGCGGCGACAGAAACCGGCAACGGTGAACTCCGGCAGCTGGAGCAACGACGGAAGCAGGCGGAAGCACGAGCAGAGAGCTGGACGTCCACTCAGAAAAAAAAAATCGTGAAGGAAAAACGAAAAAAAGGGTTCTCCCTTTTATAGGCAAAAATTTGAAGAATTCTAGTTAGAAAAGGATTCCTTTTTGATTCCAAAAACCAAGAAGGGAAACCGGCCCACCCAAGGTTTCATGCCTGCGACGGTGCGTTCACATGGACAATCACTAGCGGCTGCCTTCCAAGGTTAGTTACCTTTATTTCTTTTACGTATATTTGTCACCATCTCATGCCTACCCTACAATAGTGTGACCATTGCATGCTAGGCAGGGGACTTAATGTTGATGGTGGATTTCTATTTAAAGGCTAAAATTGTAAAAAGCTAAATTTTTGTAAGCTGACGTCCTGCAAAGGATAAAGCCTTCAGGTAATGAATATTTCTCACCATGATAATTCATTGGAGCATGTGCAACCATCCCTGAGAATTATAACCTACCCAGAGCGGAGCATGTAGCAACCATCCCGATTTTCTGTAGGTTTGCAGCATTACAATTAATGCCCTACTTAAAGCCTTGTGTTCAACATGCAAACACCCGTAGGCTACCTGACGGCGGGTTATATTAGCCCCGTTGAACGCATGCAAGACTACCCATGTTAGTCTCACCTGCTGAAAACAAACTCAAAAATAGATCTCATCTGTCCAACTTCACAGGCATGGTTGGACGGCCTAGATCACGCGCGGGACCGAGTAGTGCGCACGCACATGCTCACCATCGTCCCAACATTCCCCTCGCACCATCGACCTCGCCAAAATAGGTCGGCAAATGCCGGATTCGGTCGGATGTAGGTAACCGGTCGGAAACCCTAAATTAGGGTTTGCATCAAGTGGTCGCAGGCAACCACTTTGAGAAAAATGAACGGAAGCCAAAGGAAGGCGGGATTAGCTGGCCGACCATACCAGCATGTCCACTGTGGGCCCATATACACTGCCAACCAATCGGCCGCAAACGGTTGCAGCTAGCCATCTCGATTTGCGCTCCCAAAGGTAGCATGCACGACCCCCTTCTAATCTCGGCTGTCCATCATCGCAGGCTGAAACGAGCGACTTAGATTGCTCTGGTTAACTTTCAACAAGCATGGGCATGTAGAGTGGCGTCCCGCCTACCTGCTGGACCGATCGGCCACTCCATGCATGCCTCCCAAGGCTTAAAACCGTTTGGGTGAAAAGGGAGGCTTGCAAGCCTTCCAAACCCTAATCCAACGGTTATTCCTCCATCAATCTCGTCCGTCCAAGTTTGCATGCTTGGATGAATAGCCTAGGAAGGGAGTTAGGTAGCAAACAAGGTATCACCGTGATCACCATCCTCCACACTTCCCCATGGCATAACCGACCAAGGTGGGTCCCGCTCATGCGACCTCCGAACAAAACCTGAACATAGCTAGTTGAGTCACTTCAACTTGCAATCTTTTCATCAAGGTTGTGTAGGCTTCAAGCATGTTAAGCATATTTAATGCACCGCATGCATACAATATGCGCCTACAAGCAACTTGATTATTTTACCTAGCATCGTTTGCTACCTTATGTGGGTCCCACGACTCACTCGAGACGTTAATCACGTCACAACTGGGGGATACAAACTGGGGTATTGGTCTGGCGGTTTACAGCGTGCAGCGTGCAACACGCTATCACAAGATCATTTCAGGGAAACATGGGCGGTTAGCGATGATAGGAGAAGTGGGCAAGCAACCGTGTGACGCTAACATACAACTCCACTTCCTCCATCACTCCACTTCCTCCACTTTCCCACGAGAGACGTGATGAAGGCTTATTGACTTGTATAAATAGGTTCTCCTCCCTATTTCCAACAACACAGAAAAAACCAAGTGTTAATACCATCATATTAAACACTCAGAGCCTGCCTGCAACATTTGATATCCTGCTCAACCTTCTGTTAACAAGTCATCAAATAGCCTTCACCTTCATACTCTCAACACCTTCTTCGCTTCCCTCCCTAAGATCAACCTCACATCCTTCACCTGTGACCGAAACAAATCTGGAACGGCCGTGTCTTCGGTTTAGGCCAGAATTGTACAGATTATCTCTCGAATCAAAAGTGCTCATCGTGCAGCACATTTGTTGAAGGTTTAAATTCACTTCTCATCCACACACACCCAAAATTACCTAAACCTGCAGAAGTAGTTTTCTCCCACAAACAGAAGCTTAGAAATTTGTTTCCTTCTTGCAAAACAATGGATATCATAGTGATTCCTTTTCCCACAAAAAGTACAGGTTCGTGAAGGAGAAGTAATGATTGGCACCTGTCCTAACTTCATAGCCATATGAGAAGACTGCAATTTATGCAAACCTTTCCTGACACAACTTCTACTGGAGACTACTTCTTCGTATGCGGCAATTCATGAGAATTGGTTACAGAAGAATTTCTCCTTAAAACAGAGTTTTCCTTTTCCAAGAATTTACACTGTTCATGGGCTAGAGTAAGAGATGCACATAGTTTCTCTTTTTCAGCATGATGTCTGTTGAGATATGATGAATGAGTCTTGAACAAACGTTTTTCTCTAATCGAGTCCTCTTCAATAATATCCTCAAGAGTACTAATCTTTTCATGTTGAAGAGTAGTTTCTTGAAGAAGTTTCTCAATATTCTTAGAGAAGGACTTTATGATGTAATAGAGATCATGTTCTCGATCAAGAGACTTTTCAAATTCATCAATGAGCTGATCATGATCATTAAAATCAATATTCTCAGCTGTATTTTTTGAAATTCTGGTGAGCTTCTTTTCAGCTTTTGCTAGAGTGTCACATGCCTCATGAGAGGAAAAAATGTCATTATCAAATTGAACATTCTTTCTACCTCGGGATTCGGAAGAATCTTTTAAGGAGTAATCCTTTGAGGTATTTCTAAGACACTTGACATCATCAAAAGCTTTAGGAGACATTTTAGTATGCGCAACAGAGATTTCATCCACATACTCAGATTGCCACAAACACAGACTTATAAGGTCTTAAACGTATTTGCATGCTCTGATACCAATTGAAAAAACGAGGGTCTAACAACCTGACCCAGTATTTAGATTAGCAATCTGTATGGACAACTCCGAGTTGTTTTCTAGAGAATCAACTAGACTCAATTAATAGTATCTCAAGGAGTTATTATCCCAATTTCTCAATTTGATTTACTCAAGCAAATGTGATTCGCGAGCCTAATCATAGAGAGATAACTTGGATGGTACCAAAGACCAATATCCAAGTGTCAATCAATTTAAATCAATAACCTATAAGGTCGGATATTCTAATTTATTGAACAACGCACAACCTGTATTATTTCAATTATATAACAAAATATAATGCGGAAAAGAAATAACACAGACACCAGAATTTTGTTAACGAGGAAACCGCAAATGCAGAAAACCACCGGGACCAAGTCCATATTAAACATACACTATATTAAGCCGCTAACGACACTAGCCTACTCCAAATTAACTTCGGTCTGGACTGTAGTTGAACCCCAATCAATCTCACACTGATCCAAGGTACAGTTATGCTCCTACGCCTCTGATCCTAGCAGGATACTGCGCACTTGATTCCCTTAGATGTTCTTATCCACAACCAAGAGTTTCTACGACCCAAAGTCGAAAACTTTAACAAACAAATCTGTCTCACACAGAAAAATCTACAATATAGATAAATTCGTCTCCCACGAATAAACCTATGAGTTTTGTTCTGTATTTTGATAAATCAAGGTGAACAGGAACCAATCAATAAAACCAGACTTATATTTCCGAAGAACAGCTCAGTTTTATCAATTACCTCACAATAGTCTTAATCGACGCAGCGAAAAAAGATATTGTGGAATCACAAACGATGAGACGAAGATGTTTGTGATTACTTTTATATCTTGCCTATCGGAGATAGAAATATCAAGCCAATTATTAAAATTGTTCTCGTACGATATAAACAGCAAGATCAGATCACGTAACTACAAGAAAAGTAGTATCGGTCCGGATTCACAATCCCAATGAAGTCTTTAAGTCGTTAACCTGGTTTTAGAAGAAGAAAACCAAAGGTTAAAGGAGAATCGACTCTAGCTTAGCAAACTAGTATCACACAAAATGTGTGGGGATTAGGTTTCCCAGTTGCTTGAGTTCTCCCTTATATAGTCTTTCAAATCAGGGTTTGCAAATCAATGTTAGCTTAGTAACAAAGCATTCAATATTCATCGTTAGATAAAAACCTGATTAGATACAAGCTAATATCTCTCAACCATTAGATCGAAAACTTAGCTTTCCATACACACATGTACTTGATGATTTTGGGTTTGTGTAACCGTACCCAAACGTGTACAATAGTTAGTTCAATATTAGTCAACCAAATGGTTAGCCAAATGATAACTTTCATATCAACCATATTATTCTTCACCATAACTAGTCCAAATGACTCAAATGAACTAATTAGAGAGTTGTTCAATTGCTATGAGATCTCATGTACTACACAAGACACAATTGATGCAAAAACGATATGATTTACTCGAATCGATTCATGAACTATAAATCCACAGTTTGCAATAGCATTCCTTAGATAATTTAGATAAGTTCACGAACATCGTTTCTAGACATAACCACTCAAGTTCGCGGACTCAAGTTAACCGGTTGGAGTTCAAAAACTCCAACAGAAATTCTCGGGTTCGTGAACTTCTGTCAGTTTGCAGACTGAGGTCGCGGACTGAAACTGAGCTACAACTCTAGCTGAAATTCTCGGGTTCGAGAATTATGCATGTTCGCGGACTGGGTTGACTGCTCAAGTTCCGGTTTCACTTGATCAACAAAGTTCGCAAACTTCGGTTCAAGTCCTAAAGACTTATACATATTTGTGTTACCACAACAATGTTTATATCCCCCAATGGTTATATTGTCTAAACTCTTATTTCAACCATTGAAATATTCTCAGAGGACGTCATATAGTTGTTACTCATAAACTATTTTTCATTAGAGCAATTTCCAAAGTGATTGAAACATAAAATGACTTTCGTCACTAGGTAAAGACGAACTAAGCTAAAACGAAAGCTTTACCAACACATATTTCGAGAAATAGATAAGCAAGATATACTCAACTAGAAATATTACATATGTATATTCTTAGTCTATATAGTAATACGACTTTTGTCTCAAGATAGGAGATAGAGTAGATAGACTTTTGATTGATAGATAAGTTCAAGTCTCCACATACCTTTTAGTCGATGAAGACCCACTGGTTGCTTGAGTAGTCCTTCATCTTGTATAATGATTTCCATGGAGTTATTGAGTTCAACTACACTTTCTATCCTAGTCAGAGACCTTATCTATAGTAGACTAGAAATCAAGACTTTATAGTTTTGATCACTAACATTGACAAACATGCTTGATATAGCAACGCATGCGAGTTCGACCGAGCAATGCTCTAATAATATTAGTAGGGAAAATTTCTTGTAAGTAGAGGAAATATTAATAGGTTAGAAGGAAACTTTGATTTAGATGCCAAAATTATAGCAATAGCAAAAAGGTTAAAATCGTTAGAATTGATCCAAAATAATGGTAGAAAATAGCATTTTTGGGAAGAACCAACTGTTGTAGAGCAAGCCCTTGATCTTTACAATAACATTGGGTTCGATAACTATCAGAAGTTTGACCTATAATAAGAAACCTATAATCCTGGTTGGAGAAACCATCTTAACCTCTCGTGGTCTACAGTCCAAAGTCAGGGTCAGTTTAGTAATTTTCAAATAAGAAGATTATAATTTTAGAGGAATCTCTCGCCTTGTTAACCCATCAAACTGCAAAGTTTCAGCAATTCGTTGAAATAAGTTTACATGTTAATAGTAAGATGGTCCTGGATAACATTTCAGGCAATTGCCGATCTACGAACCCAGGTTAGTCAGATAAATAAGTCTTTGAGAGAAACGGGTAAGTTTCCTAGTCAAACACAAACCAAACCTAAAGGAGTTCATGAAGTAGGAGAAAAACTATCCAATCATGTGAATGCAAATAGAACCATTATGAGTAGTAGATTGGTAGACAATAAGGTGACCATGCCTGATAACAAACATATTGTAGTTCACCCCTTTGAACCACCAGTAGTAGCTGAAGAGACCGATGAAGTCTCTAATGATACCAATACGATTCCTGATAAGCCCTATTTGTGCCTAGATCCCCATTCCCACATCTACTAGCACCAACAAAAAAGGAATCCAACTTTAATGACATATTTGAGGTTTTTAAGAAAGTTACCATAAACCTTCCTTTCTTAGATGAAATTAGGAAACTTCCTTCTTATGCAAAGTTTATTAAGGATATCCGCATGTGAAAGCGAAAACCTAACGTCGATAAGAAAGGTTTTTTAGCTAGTCATGTAAGTTCGATTATGTAGAACATCACAACTCTTAAGTATAAAGACTTAGGTTCCCCTACCATTTCTTGCACTATTGGTAATTTCCGGGTTGAAAAATATTTACTTGACTTAGGAGCCAGGGTGAACTTACTTCTGTACCATGTATACTTATAACTAGGACTTGGTGCAACGAAACCTACCCAGATGACACTGCAGTTAGCTGATAGGTCTATCAAAATTATTCGAGGTGTTATAGAGGATGTTCTTATTGAGGTCAACATGTTAATTTATCCAGTATATTTTGTTGTCCTAGATACCTAACCTATCGCTGACCCATAGAACCAAATACCTGATAGTTTAGGTCGCCCATTTTTAGCTACGTCTAATGCGATGATTAAATAGTATTATGAATTTATCCTTTGGTAATATGATTATTGGGGTGAATATTTTTAATGTCAGGAAGCTAACTCATGAGCTAGATGACACATGTATTGAAGAAGTAAACATGATAGAAACCTTAGTTCAGGAGTCACTACCATACATCTTATTTTGAAGATCCATTATCGAGTTGTCTATCCCATCTTGGTCTAAATTTTTATGATGATAGCACCATTGAACAAATGATGCTCTGTTAGATTCTACCTCTGTGTTAGATATTGATAGATGAAGAGCTAGGTTCGAACCATTACCAGCTTCTGAGTTTACCTTAATTTCTCCTTTAGAATAGCCTTCTAAGTTGGACCTCAAAAAACTATCAGATACCCTGAAGTATGAGTTTTTAAGCCCATCTGAGACTTTGCTTGTGATTATATCCTCCAAATTGGATACTGATCTGGAGAGTAGGCCAGTGACCGTACTTCAAAACAATAAGGAAGCTTTAAGGTGGACTATAACAAATATTAAGGGCATAAGTCCTACCGTTCTTATGCATCAGATTCAATTATAGGATGAACCACCTGACTATAACCGAGAAGAAATAATTTACCATTTTCAGGAATATGATAGTCTATAAATTAGGAATATTGTGACTAGTCTATCTAGAGACACACGAAATTCTAAGTTTAGGGGTGGTTATCCAAACGTGGGACTTGAAATATGTGCCTCTACCATTTTACAAGATTATCTTTATACACGTTTTCTTGAACTTAATGATGTCCATAAATAAGTTCAGTTATTAGAAACCCATCCTCTGGTTGATGTGGAAAATTTTCTTCAAATTGTGGGAACGTATGAGTTTGAAATGTGTCAGTTATTAAGTTTTGAGACTAAGCATAATTAGTTTAGGAGACTAGAATCGACACATTTGCTTAAGAATTACCACCACTTTCATTGTGGTCAACTGTGTGAGTCAAATTCGATTAAATTTGAGGATCCACAATTATTCAGGTTATTATTATGTCATTTTAAGTTCTTAATTAGTTGATTTATCCACAATGAGAGTATGCCAACTAAGGAGGTTGTTTAGTGTCATTCCTATATTCTTCGTAGGTAGCTAGGGTTTGGAGTAAAGGTTTTGTGGATAACCTCTTGTAAACCTCCCAAGACCAAAACACGGCCATTAGGGCCGCCTAGGGGTTCAAAGGCTTGTTGCACTCACTAATTGTAATCGTGATGCCAGTGAGTTAGGATTTTATTCTCTATATTAGATTTGCTCGAGGACTAGCAAATAATAAGTTTGAGGGTATGTACACAATTTTGTGTCTAATTTATCTTAATTATATATATTGATAGTGTTTTTTTATACGTATTATGGTGCTTTATGTGTGTGTAGGTATTTTTGGGAAATAAACATCTTTGGAAAAATTAGATCAAAAAATATTTAAGGAACTCTCACTTTTAATAATGGCACCCCCAAGACATGTGGTAAAGGCACCTCGGCCGAGGATAGGGGGAGACCAACTTTCTTCTCAAATTCAAATTCTGGATTTTGGCCGGAAAATATCTACAGAATTGGGGTTGAATTTTTGAAAGGATTTTAAGGAGATTTAATTGCGGATTTGTTTTGGGATGGGCCTGTTAAGGCTAAACAGAGATGATATAAGTGTTTGATTGGGCTGAATTTGGCAGGATAATCAGGTTTTTGATAAACTAGAGGAGTAGACTTTCACGGGTTTCTGTTTGGCTTGATTTTAGGTAATTCAGTGAGACTAAAGGGAAAATAAGCTTTTCTAATATTCGTATCAATATAATAGAGAATTTGGATGGATCGAACAGCTCAGAAACGCATAAACAAATTAGGAAAGAATTTTTTTTTTCATAACTTCCACGGAAAGAAAACCGGAGAATTTATGGGTTTTCTAGGTTTCTGTGATGTACAAAAGGATAAGTCGAGTCCCAAGGAAGGTTGCGCAAGTTTAGAAGAAGTTTGGGGAAATTTAGAATAGCACAGGGGAAGAAATCAAGAGTTGCAGGAAATCGTTTCTGATATTTCTGCTGAATACGAGGAATAAAGGCTACCCAGAATAGTCTTTTATGTTGCATCTGCGATACATCGCCTCTATTGTTTTTCGCTGTAACAGTGAGTCTGCAACACTTATATCCCTTGCAAACTCGTTGTGTTAGCACTTTTACCTCTTTTTAAACATGTTTGAGCTATGAACCATTAGTTTGATCAAGTGGTTAATATGAGGAGCTAAACCCCTTTGATGAGGTGATGGAGAAAGCCATTGTTCCAAGAAAGGTGGTATATTTCTTTAATTGATTTTTTCAATTTATTTTATGAATAATTGCATTGAATAATTGATTTTTATTGAATGATTGTGATTTATTTTGATGGATCATGCTTAGGTTAACACTTTTGATGTTCCATACTTGAGATTTACAATTGTTACTTCGAAAATCTACGACAAGCTA
This sequence comes from Papaver bracteatum, assembly GCA_023529315.1. Lineage (NCBI taxonomy): Eukaryota > Viridiplantae > Streptophyta > Magnoliopsida > Ranunculales > Papaveraceae > Papaver > Papaver bracteatum. The sequence goes on along the minus strand of JAJJWX010001238.1, from coordinate 2,019,163 downwards.
TATAATAGAATCGGTTTGAACATAAAGAATTGCATGAATATGGATTAGATTGAATCATTTAATTAGTTAATGGTGGAATCCTGAGTCTTGGGGCTTTTTATAATCTTGATATATCAACTTTGTTTTGAGATTTCTAGTTTTACTATTAGCATTTGAGTCTAATAATCATCCTTCTACAAGTCTAAGATACGAATCACTTATTTACCACTTTCAAAACTACACCATAGACTTCCTAGTCTAACCTAACGAATTTGACTCTAGTAATCTAATCAAGCGACTTTTGAGTTTTGATACTAAAATATGACAACCAACCTTTAAATACCAATGCTTGGAGGGTTCAACCGAGCAATACTCTAACACGTCCATTCTCTGGTACACCAACATATGATCTTGACACACTTACCCATCAACAATAAAAATAAATAAATTTCTAGGTTTTAATTGCAGAGATGAGATAAATGAGAAAATTTCAAATTTTAAGGCTTTTTTAGTGTAAATTTTAGTATGGGGGAAAGAGGTGGAAAACAATGGCGATGGATGAAAGAGGTGAAGAAACGGTGGTGGTGATGGTTTCCGTTGGGAGAGGTGGAGTGAGACGGAAGTTTATATCTACAGTTAAAAAATAAGTAAATAGTTCTTTTATTTGGTGGAAAAATTGCTAGAGCATAGCTCGGTTGAACCCACCAAGCGTTGGTATGTCGATTTTGGTTGTCATATTTTAGTGACTCAAAACTTATCTAAGAGTCATTTGATTATGTACTAGAGATAACTTTGTTTAGGTTAGACTATAAATTCTAGGAATGTTGAGACATACAAGTATTACTCTAAGACTTGAAGAATGTGAAGAAGGAACGAGTTACAACAATGACATCATCCTTCCTATTAAGGTTAGTAATATTGACTTGAACTGTTTCATTCCTAACGTATTTTTCAAGTCGTGCTATATTGAAAACATAACTCGAAGCTGTGTATGGATATATTGCTCTAATAGTGAGACATGATCATATGATCATAGTATTAGGGAATTAGACTACGAAGTATAACGCTTATCTTTTAAACTTCGTAGATATGACATCGACATAATCTTATGAATGCTGTTATGATTATGTATATGGGTAAAGGTGAAGATTTCATCCTAGGAAACAATGTTTTACATTTTTTTAAAGGAAGTACATTCATGAACTTGTTTTGCGAATCGAAAGGGAAATCGCGTGCTAGGCTTATTGGTACGGCTATTCATTGCAAACATTTGGATTACCAATATGTGTGAGATGGTAGAACCGGTCGTAACTTTTTTATGTATCTTGGTACAACTTATCACAATGCCTGACTTATGATTTGGTATGACTAGTTTTGATTAATTAGTGTAACCGATCCTAAGTAGTCACCTGAGATGGTATGATCGATATTTGTAATTGGTGAGACCAATCCTAGTAATTGGTGTGACCGATCACAGAGAATTATGTAATCGTTCCTTGTACTTAGTGTAACCGGTCCTAGTAATTGGTGTAACCGATCCTGGTAATTGGTGTAACCGATCCTAGTGACTGGTGTGACCGATCACAAGCAATACCATGTGTATATGGTAATCGGTCCTGGCAATTGATGTAACCGGTCCTGGTAACTTGTGTGACCCATCACATGTGCTTCCACATGAGGGTATAACCGATTCCAGTGATTGGTAGAACCGATTGAACCCTTGGATGTGATTTAATTAATATTTGATCAATCCCATAGTTGTCTTGGAATACAGATGAACCAATTCTAAAATTGTTTGGAAGTGTGGTATAATCGATTCCAAGATTGTAAATATGAGGATTTACAAAGAAGAGATGTCAATATTCATTGAAAACGTACAATAACTCTTATCTTTTATTGTTCAAAGACATTCCTTAGTACTCAAGGAAATCCTATTCCGAAATAAATTAAGAATTTTTTAATTAAGATTATTAGTTTTATAAGCTTTAACTACCAGCAATTAAAAGCATATCTCTAGGGAATAAAAATTAGAATGTGTATTTACTAATTGGAGATTTTCTATTAAGAGATTTCGAGAAATATTGGACAAAGCATTTACTGGAATTATGGAAACCGAATGGGAATTTATTGTATATCTTGAGAATACTTTCGGTTTTGGAAATTCCTTGGTGTCCAAACATCCCTGGTCTATAAATACCTAAGTTTGCATTTCTAGCAAACTATCCTAAGATCCAGGCAAACTTCATTTTTTTGTTATTTCTGGTGGAGCCGTCTAATCATAGAGGAAAGAACCCTAATTAGGCGAAATCTCTTACGATCGCTCATTTAAATACTTCTGTGGGATCAAGAAGCTCTACGAGTACCATTGGTGAGAAACTAGATAATTTCAGTGTTATTAGTTTTAGATTGATTTGATTGACTAACGGTTGTTGGAACTTTCATTGCACCTAGTTTGTTTATTCTTGAGAATCTTCTCTTCTGATATAATTTCCACTCAAACTAGATCGAAGTATCAACGGGATCTTTAGAACTGTTTATAGATCTAAAGACATCTTGTGATAATCCATTTTTAACAATCTCTGTTCTGTGCGTGATTGATCACAAGATATTCAAGTGGTGTTGTGCAGGTTTTAATTGAAGATTAAAGAAGATTTGAAGACCAATACGATTTCTTATTATTATTCATATCTTTGGGTGTTGCACAAACCTTCCTCGGCTGGGATCCAACTAGAATCGAATTTATTCGATTGATTAGTTGCATGAGATCGGCATTATTTTATAGTTTCTTGTTGGAATTTATATCGATTGATTGCGAATCTAAACTTGACTACTTAAAGAAGTTATTGGATAGATAGATCTAACCAGGCAAAGGAGTTTATTATCTTAAACGGAAGATCCATTGCATATGAATTGAGATATCCTTATCTTAAAGAATAAATAGAGTTGTTACCAAACAGATTTGTTGTTCCTTTACTGTTTGGAATATGAACCTAAGGAATTGTTCTATTGCGTGCACCCATCGAAGTCGGAAGCACATGTATATTGAAGAAACTAAGTGAACTAGGGTTAGTTTCTTGGTCTCAACTATTCAAAGTTGGTTTATATTTTTTATAGTTAATTCTGGGAGAATTCAATTCTGGTCTAGGTCCCAGGGTTGTTCTGCATTTGCGGTTTCCTCGTTAACAAAATCTTGATGTGTCATTTAATTTACCTTTTCGCAATTATAATTTTTGTTATTATAATTGAAAGTAAATTACACAAACGTTAACTCCGTACATACATGATAGTGATCTTATAAAGTTTGGTTAAGTCTAAACCTATTATCAAGTATCATACTTCGTTATTGTATTGTCTCGATCTTGTATCTATATTCAATCACACAAATTATCTTGTTGTCATATTGTCTCGATCTTGTATCTATAGAAATCACACGAAGTGTGAACCTCTCTTTTCAAAAATATAAAAGGAGGGTAAGTTTGGTATTAATTATTAAATGATATTTCGGCACAAGTTTCTAACCTCTCTTTTTCTAAAGAGTCAAGATAAATTTTAAACTTGTTCAGACAATGATCACTAACAAACTCGCCAAAAACTATTCCATTGATATTAAAGAGAATGTGATGATATTTTCCCACATTCATAAGAGAAAGTTTGTTAGTTACGATCAACACAGTTAGTCTTCCTATTAAATATTCTTCTCGTACCATATTTGAGAGTTCAATCATGAAAATTTTAAGATAATCACTTTGAAAGATCAAAAAAATAATTCTTCTTCGAATAAAACCCTAAAACTTTTGAAGCACTACAAGTTTTCGTAAGTATTTCCGAAAAGAAATATTTACTATAAATTTTTTTTTAATAAATAACTAAAAATATATTTTCTATTATTAAAATGGTCCAAATTAGGACTCATATACAGCCTTGGTTGGTAACCGAGCGACAAGCTGGGCACCAACACCTTTCTGAATAGCAACTCCAAACCTATGAAAAATAAAATTACCTAGACCACTGCCAGCATCATTATTAACTAAACAGTTCTTTAGACGCTTAAAAAAACAAATCAACTCCTCACCAAGCTCTCCCAAAGTGGTGAATGCTAGAACACCCAAACCATATCCATTTGAAGAACAATCATCCAAATATTTAGCACGTTTACGCGCAATTGCTTTCGAAATGGCTTGACCTGGGATGAAAGAACGAACACCCTCACCTGTGAAAGGCGATACACCTGTGACATCCATACAAATATCTTGGCCATTTTCCCAATTAAGGACGAGGATGTCAGCTGGACGTAAATCCTTGTTGCTATCCGACACAAGACCCAAAGAAGCCTCTTTACGCACATGTACACCAGCTTTGTAGCAAATGTCTGCAATTACATCCCGAACTAGGTCATGTCGAAACTTGAGACCCACGTCTTTAGCACAATGGAGTGTGTGATCACCAAAAATATCCATAGGTTTATTACAACAAGAGCACACACCACCTTCCTCAAACAAGGGGATACCAAGTCGATAGTAAACTACTTATCTAAACTGTCTGGGACCAAGGCACTGATGTAGCCCACTGATGGGGATAGACAAAAGGTAATATTGTGCATGCTTAACTCTGTTACATTGCCACAATACGGAATCTCTTGTAGATAATGAAAATTAGATAGGGATTTGCTTCTTAACTTTATCAAAATAAGTGACCGCCAAGGAGTGCATAGAAGGGGGGCAGTAACATCGACGCAGTAAGAAGAGGGAAAACCACATACCTGAATAAAATTCTGAAGAGCCAAATGATAAGCAGGACCATTATCCGTGAATAAATTACCAAGTATTACCTTTCGCACCGAAGCAGTCTGGCTCTGAGAAGCAAAAAAGCAATAAGTGCAAGTGTCCGCCATATTGTAAATACCAAGGCCACCATCTTTGATTGGCAAGGTAGCCAATCTTTGTTGCAAAGGCCCGAAACCATCTCCATCACCCGTGATTAAAAGCCTCAAATACTTGAGTAAATGGTCATCAAAAAGATCAGACGCCTGTTGTAACGCTGCAGGATTGGTGGTTCGCATTGCAAAATATAATCTGGAAACACCTAACGGTTGCGAAGTAACAACATCTCACTTTGAGGATCCTTGAGTTTTTTAATAGCTGACATAAGTTCAATAGTCTTGTTCACCCTGCTCAACACCATGTCACTCATGAATTTTAAGTCCAGACTCATAGGCCCCCCCAAAAGTTTAACGCCATTACTGGCCCTACCAATATCGCAAGGAAAAACGCCTTCATCGAAGCTTCGGGAATCAACTGTGGGCCAAAAAACTTCAGTTTTCTTAATATTAAGATGTAATCCTCTGCTAGGCCCATCCGATTCTATAATTCTCAAAGCTTTGGAAACCTCAAGCGTATCACCAATGATAGTACCATCATCAAGGTACCTGGCGTGTAAATTAAACTTACAACAAGAAGCGATGGACTTCACGAGCGGGTGAAGTGTCAGAGTAAACAAAAGGGGACCGAGAGGATCTCCTTGTTGAACACCAAGTGCAGAAGACAAAATGTGCTGGTCATAATAAAGTCTAGCGGGCCTGGCATAACAAAATTCAACCCAACGAGAAATACATGGACAATGCAGTCGGACCTCCCTGATGAGATGAGATCTGCTCACCATGTTGAACGCATTGGAGAAGTCAATAAGAAATATTGACATCTTATCTGAATGACCTTTCAATTCCATCAAACCATTTACAGCGTGTAAAATACCCTCACCTCCACCAGGCACACCAACACTGGATTGATGATCCCCTAAATAATAAGCCACATCTTTTCCAATAGAGAAAGCTCCAACCTTAGAGACTAATCGACGCCAAATGGTACCAACCGCAATAGGCCCGAGTCCTCCTCCGGGTTTAAGCAATGGGGTAAGAGGCGCGCTAGCAATGTATTCGCCTAAAATATTAGGGCATTTCCCTGCCAACCAAAGGTTGACAACCCTAGTGATCGAAGTTAGCAACTCCTCGGCAACTGCAGATGCTGCCCCACTCAATGCGTCAATTAAATGTTTTGCACGTAAACCATCTCGACCACAAGAAGTACCTTTAGGGAAACTCTTAATGGCGCCAAAGACTCCTTTCGAATCGATCCTAATAGGGTCACTGATGCGTGTCGTATGCGTCAAAAATAATTCACTTCCTCACTTTACTAATTATGAATATAGTATTCGATAAGAAAGAGTTCGTATCCACAGAGAGGCGATTGTTGTTATGCAATTTTCAGATTCTTATGTAACCAAATAACCAAAGGTGTGTTTTTGTTTTTATCAAAGTAATAATACCAAATAAAGCAAAGTAAATAGTTGGAATAATCAACAAGGAGAAGATATTGGTTAAGGGATAGTATCATTCATAAACATGTATTTTTCATCTATGATTAGAATTGGTATTTAATCTCTCAATTATCAAAAGTCCTAGGATATCTTGATCGCAAGAGTATCCCGTTTATTTCCTGATTTTATCACAAACAACATTAAAAGATGCTATCGTGAAATCTTCTTCAAAATCAACCTAAAGCGTAAAAGCACAATTAGATTTAACTCCCTAAGAGAAATAAGTTCTATGAAATAAGACTAATCGATGCAAACAAACGTGTAAAAGCACTAATTCGTTTTAACAAAAGTTATGATTCATATGCGATTAAAAAGATGTATCACTACAAGTATTAACCACAAGATGCTACTAAAAATCAGAGATAACAACTTTACGTATTGAAAACCCTAATATAGCTATAGAGATGAAAACAAATCCAATTGATTCCGGACTCAACCAAACTAGAATTCAAATCATATGATAATATAAACGATGAATCATAAACGATAAAATTGAGACAAAACTAATTCATAGAATCGAATAACATGCTTGAAGAAATCAACTTTTTATCCCATAACCAATTATTGTATTTAGATACTCATATTCATGGAGTTCATCATCATAATATTCAAATAAAATAGATGAAACATAAAAGAAAGCAAACCCTAGAAGTAGTTCTCTGCAAAAGCTCCAAGAATAGAATAAAAACGTTATATCAAATTGTGTAGAAAACTTCCTTTTTATAGCCTTTTTCTCCTTCCAAAAATAGGTTTTGTCTTCAAAGTCCATTAGTTGGAATTTCACCCGGGCCACGAGCAAGAGAAACCCATGTAGAAAATCTGTCCCAAAAGCGGTCGCCGGAAAACTGGGTTTTTCACCGGAACTTGGCCGGAATCCGGTCACCGGAATCTGGTCACCTGAAAACTTTCTCCGATCAATTGAACCACTGGAAACTATCACCAAGAAATTCTACACTTCCAGTAGCTCAGCTTTGCTTTCCTGCATTTCAAACATTTGCATAACCCATCTAAATCCAATTTTCTATTCTTGCGAAAACGTACCCAAAAGTGTGACGCGTAGCTCATACTTCCAGCCATCAGTTCTTGCATCCGACTCATACCCCCCTCGCGATTCACTGAAATATTGCGATCGACACTTTAACCTCTGAAATCCGACTACCGGAACTATTCTTACCGGCGTGCCATTTTCACCCCGTTTTCGCACTATTTCTGCAACACAGCTCAGTCACCGCACTTGCCTTTTGTTGCATCGGCTTCATTCTCTGTATTGCTTCATTGCAGCACCACCTACAATGCTACCTCCATACAACTCCATCTGACCACCACCAATGTCTTCATTGCCACTTCGCCTTACATCACCATCAGTACCCATGAATATCAACACTTCCACCTTCCATGTTGCTTCAATAGCAGCTCAGCTGCTCAGCACAGTCAAACTTCCAGCCTTTGCGGCTTATTGCAGCACTTACAAGCATCATTTCCTATACCATTTGGCATTCTGCAGATTAGAAATTTCTCCTTGTGCTGCCTTCTAACATACCAATATCCAATGGCAATAATGCTTATAGCAGCAACACTTCAGCTGCTCACCTGCATCTCCACGTCTCAGTTTCACCAGCTGCTTTGCCGAGCTCAGACCTGCAATTCATAGTTGCAACACTTGCACCATCAACACTTGCTCAAATTCATCTCATCCACCTACACAGCAACCTCCACAGAAGCAGCTCTACCAGATTCATTCACATCACTTCCTGCAATACAATTCAGTCCATAATGCCCAGGTCACCACCAGCTCAAGTTCATAACTTGATCCAACAAAAACCCTAACTCTTCCTTCCTTGGATCAACATCAATCCACATCAACCAACTCCAACAATTGCACAACCTCTTGAGCACCAGTTCCAGTCCACCCATTCACTCAGCATCACTGCCATCTTCTGCAATATAAGTCCAAAACCACACAGAACCAACACCTTTATCCATTAGTTCTGTAGCTTCAACTACACCTCATTACTTATCAATCTGAACTCAAACACACCTCCATTTCCCCAACTGCACTTTGGTTAACTCTAGCAAATCACCATCCCAAGACTACAGTTGCAATTCACAAGCAACCAACACCACCAGTTTAACTTCTCTTCATTCTATTACTTAATCACAGATGCCACCTGAGACACAACACCATAGAACTTCAACTTCTTCCATTCAATCCCAAAATATCCACCAAATCACAGTACCCAATTTTGAAATCCTCTTCATCTAGGCCTCGATTGCTTCAAATTGGATTCAATAACCAATATCACCAGATCCCATTATTCTCATGACCCATTCTATACCATTATCAATGATTTAGAGTTCAACTCATCTTCTCATCCTCACAAACCCTAATTCCATTAATTCCAACACCACTAGAGATCGCCACCATCTCCTTAAGCTGTTCAATTCCTCAATCCTTCTTGTTTCAGAAGTTACCAGACTCAACTTCCCTTTTCAACACCAAACCACAACTTCTCGATCTCCACAATCGAAACATTGATGCAGCCGCAACCTTTACTATCTTCTCTGATTTTTAGATAGTTTGTACTGAAAACAAGATGACTGAATTTCCTCTCCTTTTAGGCTAGGTAATGATTAGAATTACTATAGGCACCCAAAAAAAAACTATAGACCAACAAAAGTGTTGTTGTAGGCAGGTGGCTGCCCTGTATCCTCCACTGCGCTCCCAATAGCACGTGCACATGCAATGATGCTTTCGTTTTCCGCTCCAAATAAAAGATTTCCCCCCTTCTTTCGAGTTCTTCCACCAACAACATCGTTCCCAATAGCACTTGAATATGATTTGAGACTTTCGCGCTGTTTATTCTCCTTTTGCTCTAAATGACTCCAAAGTACCTAAATACTCAAAAACAAAACATAAGATACATAATTTACAAGAAAACTAACAGAGAAAGCATAAACAATAGATAAATATTAAGGTGTTTTAGACACCTATCAAATTCCCCCACACTTAGACTTTGCTAGTCCTCGAGCAAATCAAAACAAAATAATTATAAAACATACATACAACTCCGTCTCGTCGAGGCTACGGTAACTTTAAGCATAAATAACAAGCCTTTGAACCCCTAGGTGTCCCTAGTGGAAGAGTTTTAGTCTCGTGAAGGTTTACAAGAGGTCTGCCTACAAAACCTATATTTCCAACTCCGTCTATTTGTAACAAATCAGTGAACAAATCCACAATGACTACAGGAGGAGGTACCTTGCACAAATTCAATTCATATATTAGTAAAGCTTTAATTAGATAGTTTAACAAGCCACAATACTCGGAAACTAACAAACCACAATCACAATGAAAAGATTAAGAAGATGGAAATAGATGTAGATGTTGGCGAATGTTCACAAGTGTTCAATGTTTCCCATATCTGTCTGAAGGTCACTGCTAAGATGAACCTATTCCTATTGGATTGAGATACTTGGTATGAATTCTACATCAACTCACTAGCATATACAAGGGAACCAGGAGTGACTTTATTCAACCAAAATAATACTTTTGTTTTTTTTTTCACTTTTTTTTTTTTACTTTTTACTTTTTTTTTTTAAATTTTTTTAGACAACATGATTGGATCAAACTGGATCCAAGCGCATGATTCTTGTCAGCAAGTACATGATAGTTGCCTTGGATCCTGCATTCCACGCTTGTTTAGGCGACGGAGACAGGGACTACGTTTCACACATACTGCTATTCCCAAGTGTCATTTATTCTGTTTGGTCTAATTGGTCGGTCTTTTTTTTTTTTTTTTTTTTTTTTCTAGTAACTCAATCACTCCATTTCATCCTAGCAGTAATAACACGTCGATGTTTAGTGACCCACCAAAGCACTTAAAGAACAATAGATAAATATGGAAAAATAAAAAAATAGAATGCGATATGGTGATATTCCGAGATATGGTAACAACTATCATGGTATTTATGATTATGAGCTATGTTCTTCCCGTTTAATTAATTGGTTCCTCAAATCCTGCATTCAAAATGGTTCCATCCACTAATGGTGTCATCCTAAAGGCACAAGTTTCTAGATTTCGGAGTTCAAAAAGCATAATTTTTTTCTTGGTTTTTCTATTTTTCTGTTTTTTTTTTAAATGCATAAAACACACTAAAACAAACTATACAAACATATAAATTCTCCCCCACACTTAAACTTTACATTGTCCTCAATGTAAAATTGAATCATCCAAAGAAAGTTCAAGGTGGGAAATTCCGCAAATGATATGCAAAAACAAGAAAATAAAGATAAAAGCAAATGCATAAAAATTAAAAGATAAGGGTAAAGATACAAAACCGGTGGGTTGCCTCCCACTAAGCGATTGGTTTAAAGTCTTCAGCCCGACGTGATCCTTGTTTGCTAAGACTCCTCCAGCGAGGATACCTCCACAAAGTTCACACCTTCCACAACTTCGGAAGTAAAGTTCTCATAATATGGTTTCAGCCGGTGTCCATTCACTTTAAACTCCTTTCCTGTAGCAATACTACAAATTTCTACTGCACCATGAGAAAACACATTAGTAACAATAAAAGGTCCGATCCAACGTGACCTTAATTTACCCGGAAATAATTGCAAGAGAGAATTAAACAAAAGCACTTTCTGCCCAACACAAAATTGTTTTCTAGAAATCATAGAATCATGAAATGCCTTAGTTTTCTCCTTGTAAATGCGAGAGCTTTCAAATGCATCATTGCGTAACTCCTCTAGCTCTTGGAGTTGCAACTTCCTTTGTTTTCCAGCACCATCTAACTCCAAATTGCATTGCTTAATCGCCCAAAACGCTTTATGTTCAATATCAACGGGTAAGTGACAAGGCTTACCGTACACAAGCCTAAAGGGAGACATCCCAATAGGTGTTTTGTATGCGGTTCTATACGCCCACAAAGCATCATTAAGTCGCATGCTCCAATCCTTCCTTGTTGGATTCACCGTCTTCTCTAGTATGGATTTCACCTCTCGGTTCGACACCTCGGCTTGTCCATTGGTTTGGGGATGATATGGTGTTGCAATCTTGTGCGACACATTGTACTTCTTCAACAATCCTTGTAAGAACTTGTTTTTGAAGTGAGATCCCCCATCGCTAATTATGGCTCTTGGAATTCCAAACCTTGCAAAAATGTTAGCTTGCACAAAATCTGAAACCACTTTAGAATCATTAGTTGGGGTGGCCTTAGCTTCCACCCATTTCGAGACATAATCAACAGCAAGTAAGATATAAAAATTCCCATGAGAGTTGACAAAAGGACCCATAAAATCAATACCCCATACATCAAAAACTTCAATAAATTGAATAAAAGTGTGTGGCATTTGATTTTGAGAACCTAGATTGCCTGTCCTTTGGCACCTATCACAAGTTGTGCAAAATATATGTGCATCCTTAAATAGAGTTGGCCAATAAAAACCGCTTTCAAGTACCTTGTGAGCTGTTCTTTTAATCCCAAAATGTCCTCCGCAAGCATAGGAGTGACAAAAAGACAACATAGAGTTAAATTCAGATTCGGGAACGCACCTTCGTATGACTTGGTCGCTGCCATGTTTCCATAAGTATGGATCATCCCATATATATTTATTTCCTAACCTTTTAAGTTTGTCCCTCTCAGCACGAGACAAGTTCTTTGGGATTTGTTTAGACACCAAGTAGTTCACAATATCCGCATACCATGGTTCCGCAAATGCAATTGAGAAAAGTTTCTCATCCGGGAAACTTTCACGCAACGGGATAGCTTCCTTGTCCACAGCAAGACGGCTCAAATGATCCGCAACGGTGTTCTCAATTCCTTTCTTGTCCTTGATTTCAATATCAAACTCTTGCAAGAGTAAAATCCATCGTATGAGCCTCGGTTTCGCCTCTTTCTTTGTAAGCAAGTACCTAAGTGATGCATGATCCGAAAAGACAACAACTTTTGTACCAATTAGATAAGAGCGAAACTTTTCCAAATCAAAAACAATAGCTAATAACTCTTTTTCAGTGGTAGTGTATTTTTGTTGGGCTTCATTTAACGTTCTAGAAGCATAATAAATAGCATGAGGTATCTTCCCCACACGCTTCCCAAGCACCGCACCAACCGCATAATCACTTGCATCACACATGAGCTCAAAAGGCTTGCTCCAATCCGGTGGTTTAATGATAGGGGATGAAATCAAAAGTTCTTTCAAACGATTGAATGCCGCCATACACTTCTCATCAAAGTTAAAAACCACATCTTTTTGCAATAAGGTACAAAGTGGTGATGCTATCTTGGAAAAATCCTTGATGAATCTACGATAAAAACCTGCATAACCAAGAAAATAGCGTATCTCCCTCACCGTAGTGGGAGGGGTTAGAGCACGAATAAGGTCTATCTTAGATTTATCAACTTCCAAGCCTTTAGAAGATACTATATGGCCTAAAACTATGCCATAAGTTACCATAAAATGGCACTTCTCCCAATTAAGCACAAGATTTGTTTCAACACATCATTCAAGGATTAGTGACAAATTGTTCAAACAAAGGCCAAATGAGTCACCAAGGACACTAAAGTCATCCATGAACACTTCGATTATGTTTTCAACATATTCCGAAAATATACTTACCATACACCTTTGAAAAGTAGATGGAGCATTGCATAAGCCAAAAGGCATCCTTCGATAAGCAAAAGTACCAAAAGGACAAGTGAAAGTGGTTTTCTCTTGATCCTCCGGCGCTATCACAATCTGATTATAACCTGAATAGCCATCAAGAAAGCAATAATAAGAGTGTCCAACTAGACGTTCAATCATTTGATCAATAAAAGGCAATAGAAAGTGATATTTTCTAGTAGTGGCATTCAATTTCCTATAATCAATACAAACCCTCCAACCGGTTTGTACACGAGTTGGGACAAGTTCATTCTCATCATTCTCCACCACGGTCACACCTGATTTCTTTGGTACAACTTGTACCGGGCTCACCCACTTTCTATCGGATATGGGGTAGATAACACACACTTCCAAAAGCTTGAGTATCTCCTTTTTCACAACTTCCATCATAGGGGGGTTCAAACGATGTTGCGCTTCCCTTGTAGGCTTTTCATCGTCCTCCAAACGAATCTTATGCATGCAAACGGCATGTCTTATACCCTTGATATCGGCAATTGTCCATCCTATGGCCGTCTTGTGCTTCCTTAGCACCCTTAGAAGTTTTTGCTCCTGTAATTCACTAAGCTCGTTAGAAACAATCACATGTAACTCTTCATTGTCACCCAAGTACAAGTACTTTAAGTGACTAGGAAGAGGTTTCAATTATAACTTTGGAGATTTAACAATAGAGGGTAAAAGTTTTTCATCACTGCATGGTAAAGAAATAAAAGAGATATTATGAGTTTCCGGACATCCTTGTAGTGAGTTGAGATCACCAAGGGCTTCTTTAACCTCATTACCACACTCTATACCATTATCAATGGATATAGTTAGAACGGTTTTCAAAGCATCTTCACCATTCAATTTGAACATTTGTTATGCCAAAGTATCCATAACATCAACGGAGAAGCAAGAGTGGACATCACTAGGATATCACATCGTCTCGAAAATGTTGAAACGTATTACTTCCCCATCAAACACCATAGTTAGCGTTCCCTTATCCACATTAATAATGGTCTTCGCCGTTTTCATGAAGGGACGCCCAAGTAGCAATGGAAGAGACGAGTCCGGTGAACCTTCATCCATCTCTAAAATACAAAAATATGCTGGAAATACTAGTTGATTAACCTTCACAAGAACATCCTCAACAATACCCATAGGGTATACATTAGAGCGATCGGCTAATTGCAACACAATTTCAGCCTTTTTGAGAGGACCTAAATCAAGCGACTTATACATAGATGCAGGCATAACATTAACGGATGCACCTAAGTCTAACATTGCTTTGTTAAATGTAGTGGTACCAATTGTGACGGGGATGTCAAAGCTGCCCGGGTCTTTGAATTTCAGTGGGAGTTTGTGTTGTAAGATTGCCGAAGCATTCTCCCCCACACTAAGCACTTCATTACCTTTGATCCTTTGCTTATTGGTACACAAGTCCTTCAACACTTTTGCATACTTTGGAACTTGCTTAATAGCATCAATGAGTGGTATGTTCACATGAATCTTCTTAAGAACGTCTAAAATCTCCTTTTCTAGTGCCTCCTTCTTAGAATTTGCAAATCTGCGAGGAAAAGGTAAAGGAGGGACATAAGTAGGAATAGGAGTTTTAGAGATAGGAATAGGTACCTCAGAAGTTTTGGGAGAATCCTCATTCTTCTCCTCCAAAACAGGTTCCTTTGGTGTTTCCACCTTGCCCGAATCAGCAACTTCGGGTTGCACAAGTTGTGTACCACTTCTCAATGTAATCGCATTGACACCCTCTTTTGGGTTAATAGGTTGAGAAGGGAGTTTCCCACTATTTTTTGCCTTCATTTGGTTCATCTCAAGAGCCATAGAACCAACTTGGGTTTGCAACTCTTTCATCGTGCTCTCCGTTCTTTGCATAAAAGATTTCATTAACTCTTCCATACTTGACCCCTGATTTTGAGGTTGTTGTTGTTGAAATTGAGATTGTTGAAATTGTTGACGTGGCTGGAATTGTTGTTGTTGAGGTTGAAATCCACCCGAATTGTTGAAAGTAGGTTGTTGAACCGCTCCTTGCTTGTTCGCATAGCTAAAATTGGGGTGATCTCTCCATCCCGGATTGTAAGTATTGGAATAAGGATCATACCGTCTTGGATGATTTGGAAAAACCGCATTAGCTTGCTCATTGACGTCTTCATACCCATGAGAAATTGGTATCACCACGGCTGAAACTTGTTGTAGCATTTCTGTGATGTTTCCCATTTGTTGACGAAGTTCCTCCACCTCGCTCACTTCATTGACTCGCCGAAGAAGCACATCCGAACCACGACTCAAGAATTGTTGAGAGTTTGCTTCCATGTTTTCAATCAACTCTCTAGCTTTTGCCACCGTTTTGCTCACTAGTGCACCACCACCCGCTGCGTCGATAAAATTCCTATCACTTGATTTGAGTCCTTCATAGAAGTATTGGATAATCATGGAGTCACTAAATTGGTGATGAGGACAGCTTGCCACCAACCTCTTGTATCGTTCCCAACAATCATATAACGATTCTCCCACATTTTGCTTCATTCCGCAAATCTCCTTGCGAATTTGAGTAGCCTTAGATGCAGGAAAATATCTCTCTAGAAAGAGTTTCTTGAGCCCATTCCAAGTTGTAACACTCCCGGAAGGCAAGTAGTATAACCAATCCTTAGCATTACCTTCCAATGAGAATCGAAAAACCTTCAACATAGCACCATCCGCCTCCATATTTGCTAGGAGCATAGCCATGACAATGGTGTGGAAATCCATAAGATGCTTGTTTGGATCTTCATTCACCAAGCCATGGAACTTTGGTAATTCTCTAAGAAGTCCCGGCTTGATTTCAAAAGTGGAGTCGGTTTGAATGCAACCCTGATGTATATCCATCTTGTGAGAAGCTAAGTCTTTGAGTGAACGATTTGCAGGGTCACCCATTGCTTCTTCTCCTTCTCCTTATTCTTCAAAAGGAATATCGTGTTATACTTCCTCTCCTTCTTGCCGAAGAGCTTCATGTTCTACTTACAAGTTGTGTTCTTCCGTTGTGCCTTTCCTTGGTTGGAGTATTGTTCCTTTTCGAGTAGCTATCCCGCACCTTGGATAATTCTAATCTTTAGAAGCCAGAGATTAGGTACCTGAAAAACAATTCTCGCAAACAAGTGAGAAACAAGACAAGAAACGAAACACAAGTATGCAAGCAGAAAAATAATAAAAAGAAACTAAAAACTAGATAACAAGCCGAATGCCTCCCCGACAGCGGCGCCAAAATTTGATGCATGTCGTATGCATCAAAAATAATTCACTTCCTCACTTTACTAATTATGAATATAGTATTCGATAAGAAAGAGTTCGTATCCACAGAGAGGCGATTGTTGTTATGCAATTTTCAGATTCTTATGTAACCAAATAACCCAAGGTGTGTTTTTGTTTTTATCAAAGTAATAATACTAAATAAAGAAAAGTAAATAGTTGGAATAATCAATAAGGAGAAGATATTGGTTAAGGGATAGTATCATTCATAAACATGTATTTTTCATCTATGATTAGAATTGGTATTTAATCTCTCAATTATCAAAAGTCCTAGGATATCTTGATCGCAAGAGTATCCCGTTTATTTCCTGATTTTATCACAAACAACATTAAAAGATGCTATCGTGAAATCTTCTTAAAAAGCAACCTAAAGTGTAAAAGCACAATTAGATTTAACTCCCTAAGAGCAATAAGTTCTATGAAATAAGACTAATCGATGCAAACAAACGTGTAAAAGCACTAATTCATTTTAACAAAGGTTAGGATTCATATGCGATTAAAAAGATGTATCACTATAAGTATTAACCACAAGATGCTACTAAAAATCAGAGATAACAACTTTTACGTATTGAAAACCCTAATATAGCTATAGAGATGAAAACAAATCCAATTGATTCCGGACTCAACCAAACTAGCATTCAAATCATATGATAATATAAACGATAAAATTGAGACAAAACTAATTCATAGAATCGAATAACATGCTTGAAGAAATCAACTTTTTATCCCATAACCAATTATTGTATTTAGATACTCATATTCATGGAGTTCATCATCATAATATTCAAAGAAAATAGATGAAACATAAAAGAAAGCAAACCCTAGAAGTAGTTCTCTGCAAAAGCTCCAAGAATATAATAAAAACGTTATATCAAATTGTGTAGAAAACTTCATTTTTATAGCCTTTTTCTCCTTCCAAAAATAGGTTTTGTCTTCAAAGTCCATTAGTTGGAATTTCACCCGGCCCACGAGCAAGAGAAACCCATGTAGAAAATTTGTCCCAAAAATGTTCCCCGGAAAACTGGGGTTTTCACCGGAACTTGGCCGGAATCCGGTCACCTGAAAACTTTCTCCCATCACTTGAACCACTGGAAACTGTCACCAGGAAATTTTACACTTCTAGTAGCTTATCTTTGCTTTCCTGCATTTCAAACATTTGCATAACCCATCTAAATCCAATTTTCTATTCTTGCGAAAACGTACCCAAAAGCGTGACGCGTAGCTCATACTTCCAGCCATCAGTTCTTGCATCCGACTCATACCCCCCTCGCGATTCACTGAAATATTGCGATCGACACTTTAACCTCTGAAATCCGACTACCGGAACTATGCTTACCGGCGTGCCATTTTCACCCCGTTTTCGCACTATTTCTGCAACACAGCTCAGTCACCGCACTTGCCTTTTGTTGCACCGGCTTCATTCTCTGTATTGCTTCATTGCAGCACCACCTGCAATGATACCTCCATACAGCTCCATCTGACCACCACCAATGTCTTTATTGCCACTTCGCCTTACATCACCATCAGTACCCATGAATATCAACACTTCCACCTTCCCTGTTGCTTCAATAGCAGCTCAGCTGCTCAGGACAGTCAAACTGCCAGCCTTTGCGGCTTATTGCAGCACTTACAAGCATCATTTCCTGTACCATTTGGCATTCTGTAGCTCAGAAATTGCTCCTTGCGCTGCCTTCTAACATACCAGTATCCAATGGCAACAATGCTCATAGCAGCAACACTTCAGCTGCTCACCTGCATCTCCACGTCTTAGTTTCACCAGCTACTTTGCCGAGCTCAGACCCGCAATTCATAGTTGCAACACTTGCTCAAATTCATCTCATCCACCTACACAACAACCTCCACAGAAGCAGCTCTACCAGATTCATTCACATCACTTCTTGCAATAAAATTCAGGCCATAATGCCCAGGTCACCACCAGCTCAAGTTCATAACTTGATCCAACAAAAACCCTAACTCTTCCTTCCTTGGATCAACATCAATCCACAGCAATCCACTCCAACAATTGCACAACCTCTTGAGCACAAGTTCCAGTCCACCCATTCACTCAGCATCACTCCCATCTTCTGCAATATAAGTCCAAAACCACACAGAACCAACTCCTTTATCCATTAGTTATGTAGCTTCAGCTGCACCTCATTACTTCTCAATCTGAACTGAAACACACCTCCATTTCCCCAACTGCACTTTGGTTAACTCTGGCCAATCACCAGCCCAAGACTACAGTTGCAATTCACAAGCAACCAACACCACCAGTTTAACTTCTCTTCATTCTATTACTTAATCACAGCTGCCACCTGAGACACAACACCATAGAACTTCAACTTCTTTCATTCAATCCCAAAATATCCACCAAATCACAGTACCCAATTTTGAAATCCTCTTCATCTAGGCCTCGATTGCTTCAAATTGGATTCAATAACTAATATCACCAGATCCCATTATTCTCATGACCCATTCTATACCATTATCAATGATTTAGAGTACAACTCATCTTCTCATCCTCACAAACCCTAATTCCATTAATTCCAACACCACCAGAGATCGCCACCATCTCCTTAAGTTGTTCAGTTCTTCAATCCTTCTTGTTTCATAGGTTACCAGACTCAACTTCCCTTTTCAACACCAAACCACAGCTTCTCGATCTCCACAATCGAAACATTGATGCAGCCACAACCTTTACTCTCTTCTCTGATTTTTAGATAGTTTGTACTGAAAACAAGATGACTGAATTTCCTCTCCTTTTAGGCTAGGTAATGATTAGAATTACTATAGGCACCCAAAAAAACTATAGGCCAACAAAAGTGTTGTTGTAGGAAGGTGGCTGCCCTGTATCCTCCACTGCGCTCCCAATAGCACGTGCACATGCAATGATGCTTTCGTTTTCCGCTCCAAATGAAAGTTTTCCCCCCTTATTTCGAGTTCTTCCACCAACAACATCGTTCCCAATAGCACTTGAATATGATATGAGACTTTCGCGTTGTTTATTCTCCTTTTGCTCTAAATGACTCTAAAGTACCTAAATACTCAAAAACAAAACATAAGATACATAATTTACAAGAAAACTAACAGAGAAATCATAAACAATAGATAAATATTAAGGTGTTTTAGACACCTATCAGTCACAACTGAAAGCCTAATTTTGGATGCAAGGAGGGGGGCATATGGGTGCTTGGATTGCAGTTCGATCAAAGTGTCCTTATTGCATGGGGCAACACCGTTAGAAGAAAGCACACGGACTGCCGCTGCATAATGTCCGTGACTAATTTTATTTTGACACGCGACAATAGTAGCAAATTTATACTTCTTTTTGTCGTCTTTTGAAGTTCTCTGCCGGATAGGAGAGTGCAACAACTTGTTGAGCAGCAAGTAGCAGCCGTTAGGCTCCTTCCATGTCAACAAAGCTTGCTGAATTGACATCACCTGAAGTTTTCTTCTAGTGGCTTACCTTTCTTCAGTCGAACTCTTGGGGCGATATAAAGACAAAGTGCAAATAGGCAATAACATCAGTTGAATCCAAGAGGATAGATTAGTTTGGTTACTATAGATTATAAATTTTTTATATATTCGAAAAATATGAACCTTATTATCTAAGTAGATATCGATCTGTTCATGGGATTTTTGGAACCAAATGTATGGAGAAAATATCCATAAGTGATCTAATATATAATAACATAACACAAGAATCATTATAAGTTATCTTCAGAGGATTTTTAGAAGCAAGAGTATGGGAATTTTACTTTCTTGATATCCTTTTAACTAGTCATTGTTTTCAAGGCAACCATTATGTGGAGTATGCATAATTATACCTCCAATATAGAAGTTAATGAAGCACTTCTTTTTAGTATTTATTATAGGGAATTCTTTTGACCGAAGTAGTTTCTTAACTCAGGATATGTCGCAGCACATAAGAATCTTTATTGTAAGGTAACAAAGAATGCAACTACTTTTTATATTGAAAAAACTTCGAGTTAATAGAGAATGTTTATTCAGAACAAGGTAGTTTTCTCGATCCCAACCTCTCCTCTGTTGTTTATGAAATCTGATCCATCATGATTGCTTGTGAAAACTAATGTCAATGAGGCATGAGTTTTAAAATCCGCAAGACAGAAGATATCATTTCTCATAGTAATAATACAAAATATATTATGTTATTTCGAAACAGTTGAGGAAACTTTACGTAAACCATTAAATTCAACATTACTGACAAATTTAGATTTACATAGTGAATTAAATTGATTTCATTGCTTCACCGTTTTCAGAGACAGACTTAAATTAGTTTTTCATCAGATACAAAAAAAAAAAAACTTTTGGGTTGTCTCTTTGATCCGACATAAGGTTTCTTGTAAACACCGCGATACAAGATATTTTATCTATTTCCCAAAGGAATTTTGGAAAGAGATTTTTACTTAATTCATTTGTGTTTTCCACCATGAAAAGTTGAAGCCATCAAACCTTGATGGTACATTAGCTGAATCGTTAAGTCTTCCTTTACCTTTGTTTTGACTCATTGTCTTATAAGTTGGATCGCACTAAACATATATTTTTAGATCTTTTCGTTTTTTCCTTCTCTAATATCAGTTGAAATGACGAGGGTACCAAGTATACCACAATATTTTCTATATCAATCTATATAAACACGCTTTGCCTAACCTAGACAGAGATTGTCAAGAAGATATCAACACACTTTATTATAACTAAAATAATAATTATAATTTGGAAAGTAAAGTAAAGCACACAACAAGATTTTGTTAACGAGGAAACCGTGGATGCATGAAAACCTTGAGACATAGTCCAGTTCTGAATACTCTTAAAATTAAGTTGTTATACAAATACTACTATTAACTTCGTATAGTTGATACCAATTAAAATAAATCTAAGTTACCTAATTCCTCAATATCCCCGCGCATACTACCAATCTGGTCAATGCACATGAATATTCCAAGAGAACACTCGAAACTGGAGCGAACCCACCTATTAGACTATCGATCTAGAAGTCCTATGATAAACTCATTTGGTCGATTTAGATCAACCAAGATCTTGATCATCAAGATAATCAGATCTAGGTTCACAGCCTATCATATTCATATCATGAAGAGAACCACCAAATGGTAGATCGTCGATATATACGACTAGATATAATATATTTGTCGTTATAGACAAAGGTAAGTCAGATTCCAGGCAATCAAACTTGCACGAAGTATATCACAAAGATCAGTAACTAATCATAAATCTTCTTATTTTAAAATCTTCAGTCTTCAATTTACCTGCACAAATAACATGATTTCCTTATGATCGAGCATACACAAAATAGAGTCTGTTAATAATGGATTATCCCAAGCCTATCTTCAGATCTAAAAATAGTTATGAACTTTGTTGATTTGATCTAGTTTAAGTGACCCTATATCATAAGAGAAGGGTCTTAGAATAAAAAAAACTAAGTGAATACCAAGGTTCAACCAATGTTAGTCAATCAAATCAATAATCAAAAACTAATATAATAATTGGATTATAGTTTCCCACCAAGAGTACTTCTAGACATTTCTTGATCTAGCAGAAGTCTTTGTAGAGCGGGCGTAATAGATTTCACCTAATTAGGTTACTCTTCTATTTAGAATAGTATTACAAGTAATACTATTAGTCCGGTATCACTCTGACTACAAAATTAAGTGCGAGTATCAGGATAAGTTTGTAAGAAGAACAAACTTCACTATTTATATGCCAAGGTAGTTTGGACACCAAGGAATTTTCAAAACCGAAAATATCAAAATATATGTGATAAATACAAATTTTCAGTTTTGTCTAATTCCAACTAATATACCGAAATCTCTCATGGATTCCAACTCGATATTAGCTACCATACAAGTGTACTTTACTAATATATCTTCTAGAGGCATGTCTTACTTACTGGGAATATAAAACATATTAATCTAAAACCCATATATAAGATTCTCAAATATATGTTGAACATTGCGTGTTGAAGTATTAGATGGCGTAGGAGGAGGTTGGAAAATTGTATCCATACCCAAGAAAAATTTGGTTGCTTCAAAAAAATTCATCCATCCTCTGCCTTATCCACCAGCAGGAAAAGAAACAAACTTGTGCGGGATCTTTCTTGGCGCCGAACCTAGTTAGTTTAATCATTTCACCATTTCCAAAGAAATTTCTGACTATAGAAAGATGATCATTATTTTTAGAAAAACTCCAATATGTTGGTTTTTCTCTTAAGGTTAAAGACTCTTGCTCAATGATTGAACTGATCCATTCAAAGGCCGCTAGTGAAATGATGAATTCCTTGAACCCCATGTTGATTTCCTTGATCGATGCCATTATTTCTCCATTTTGCTTCAATTTTTCTATTTCAAAAGATCTATTACCTATAGAGATGCATTGTTTTGCCCCTGTTGCAATAACTGTTGATGTTGTTTCATTGAAAATTGCTTGTACTGGATTAGTTGTTGTTGCTCCTCTCCTATCATTAATTCCTGAACTTGTACCTCCAACTATCTATGCCCATGATGCTCTGTTATTACCTTGATGATTCGTACCCATGGTGGGTGGGTAGTGAAAGGAGTAGTTCTTCTTCTTTGCATGATGAACGTCGTGGAGTCTAGAGCTCAACTACACTTTCTATCCTAGTCCGAGACTTAGTTATAAGTAGACTAAAAATCAAGACTTATAGTTTTGGAAACTAAACATGACAACAATCTTGAGATAGCAACGCTTGCGAGTTCAACCGAGCAATGCTCTAACAAAATTTTCTAATGCGACTTGAGGATTTTGGGTAAGGGTGTTATCTGGAGAGCGATTTTAATCATCTACTGAAAAGTTTCCTGGTTGCTGAGTAGATTCACTTGATAACAAAGAGTCGAAAGAGTTGGGTTACGTGGACTGATTGGGCTTGTCCACTAGGAGAAAATCAATTGTCGTATCATGGTGTGGTACTGCATGGGCCTCTGAATTTCTATTGGTGCGGGTTTTGATCCATACGGGTTGTGGGACCGAGCAGAAAAGAAATCAAATTCAAAATTAGAATTTACAAAATTACTCAGTATATCGACATATTGAACTTTCCTAAATAGCAACTCATATTCTGATATTCACATAAACCCTAAAGTACATATGAAACGGGAAATAAGATTTGTGATTCGGACCGGTCCTACAAGAGATTCCCAACAAGGATCGGTCTTGCTATATATATCCAATACATATCGATCTTGCTATAGATCCCCAATAAAATTAGGACCACCAATCCCATTGATTCCTTTCAAATACGAAATAAGTTTCACAAGTTACTTCCTTTAACTCATATAGTTAAATATAGTTTTCTAGGCATGGAATCAACCCAAAGTTTATTATGCAATCTAGTAACAAGTAATAAACATGGCGTTTATGCCACAATTATGAAGTTTAAAAGGTAGACATTATACTTTGTAATTTAATATACCAATGTTGTATATCAACTTGTGTATTCTTTCTTAACACTTTGATCATAATAAAATGATCTAATATTAGAATATATATATATATAACTTCACATGTGCTGTTTTCAATATAAAATACTCGAAAGCAACGTAGATAGATATAAAAACAAGTCAAGTGTCGTATTACTAACCTCGAACAGAAGGATGATGTGTCCGTTTATGCTGATAAAACTTCAGGTTCTTCAGACTAACACGAGTTTGTCTAAATATTTCTAGACTTCCTAGTCTAACCTAACGAGGTTGACTCTAGTCATCCAATCAAAAGACCTTGATTTTTGAACTAAAATATGACAACCAATCTTGACATACCAACGCTTGGCGGCTCAACCAAGCAATTAATGCTCTAACAGTTGTGTTGACATGTTTGACACAATAGATGACTATTTAATGAGTGATGTCATAACAGTTAAAACGACATTAAAAAAAAGTCTTATGTTCAAAAATAATAATCATAAGGATGATCCTTGGCTCTGGTGATTAACTTATAGGGTCTCTCACATTTGTGAATTGATAAATTAATGATTGAATTGAAGTTGAGTAAAGCTTTGAATGCTAACTCGGATGAAGTATGTGTTTGCAAAATGAAGGAAACAATGGAACTTCCGTGTTTCCATAATATCGCTATGTACGAGGATGGCATCATACCATTTTTAGGACATTGATCATTTTCAGAAATAATTAAGTTTTTACCTTTCTGTACCGAAGAACCCGATGAAGAGATTTGGGATACAAGTTTTGGATAAAAATTAGCAGATATGTATAGACAAATGTGCCAATATAAAAAATAAATCTTAATTCACAACTTGTGACCAATGCTCTATCCTTTCACCGAGGAGAATGTTTTGGAACCGGAAAAGGGGGTGGAAAAGGGTAGGACATGTAACGAACTAACTGAAAAAAACTAGAATAGCCGTCAAGGAAGTTACCATCCAAAGGGACCCATCCAGGGCTGAGTACCACGTGCAAAGTACGAAGAGGAAATGAAGAAAATAGGGAAGGCGAACAAGAAAGAAGAAGTGAAAGTTTCAGTAAACATGTTCAGACGAGTAAGGATAAAGGTGAAACAAGTAATCAAGAAGTTAACAAAAGTGGCCCTTTATGTCCTTCCCACCACAATATACTAAAAAAATGTCAAGCTCAAGGGTAAGATGTATCTTTCTCAAACAAATGGAAAAACAAAGCAAGAAAAGGTACAAATAACCCATACATGCGGTGAGTAATATGAAAGCCCCTAAAAAGGATAAACCGGTAAGTATTTATAACCTACCAATATGATTTATGGTAACTACTTGGAGGACTTAACCTAAGTTATTAGTGAGTATATTATAACCATGGGCGACGTCGAAGCGGATGAGAATTGTGGTTATCATGTCATCGTGGAACAACTATGACCTTTTGAAGAAGAAAACATGTCAGGGTTCAATATGGACAAATGCAAGTATATAAGGTATAAGTTGTTAGAAATACTAAGCCCAAACCGTGACTTCTATAAGATAACGATGATAGGATGTCTGAATTATCTTTGATATTTGTGAATAAATTTGAGTTTGTTGTGATCTATGGAGAAATCCCGAACTTTGTGAATGAAATTTCTTTGTACAATTCACCGACAGATAAACATAGTATACACATTATATCATTGGAGAGTTTTACCTTGCACCACATAGTTCATTACAGTGAAAAGAAGAAGGGTAAAGAGCATTATTTTGATTTTTTTCATCGACTCTTCATATCCAAAAACCTAATAGTTATTTTGATTGGTCGTATTTACTATATATTGGATTGATCTAAGGCAGAATATTATTTTTCTTTTTGTTTGATTTATATGACATGGAAAAAAAGTATACGCACATCTCTCTTCCACCGAGGCAGACACGCCAGCTCCTCCGTTATTCGGATGTTCAAGTAGCAAGGTTGCATATCCTTATTTATGATAACTAGTTTTTCACCCGTGCGATGCACGGGTTTGCTTCTTTCTTGCTTACGAAATATTGGACGACCAGTAAGTAAGTATAACATTCTTACGAAATACTGGACGTCAGTAAGTATAACAATTGGTAACAAATCAGTAAGTATGATACTCTTCTTACGAATAAAAAATCAACCAAAAAAAGTAGGTGTGTACAAAAATACAGTTAACTAAAAACGACTAAACCAGAACGATCGTTAGGATGTAAAACATTCTTTCATCATTTTCACATTGAGAAAAACATCAAAACAAATTAACTCGATAAGAGTTCTAGTTCTTTTATATAGCAAGCTCCATATATTATCTATTGTCTCGATGACTTAGTTTGTTTCATTCATTTTGCTTATGTTACTGATCCAGGCCACGTGCAATATTTTTGCGTTGCTGCAAGAAATAGAAATCATTGGGATATATGAAGAACTAACGGTTAATTAACAATCAAGACCTCCTAATCAAAAAGTCCTAAAGCTACAATACGCTATCACTTTTTACGCGATAAATACACAGTATACATAGTATGGTAGTATCGAGAAGAGAAGACAATGATAGTCTCCATGACGGATCTCAAATCTTTGACATAACTACTAAAAGAGAATTGAAATTCCATTATGATTAAAGGCCAATGGGGCGGAAGACTAATGGATAAAACTAATGGAACTACAACGAAACACACGTTTAGTGACAAAATTTAATGTGACCAATAAAATTTTGTCTACAAATCTAGTATTTAGGGAGGAATATTTTTTTGGTCATCATATCGCGACAAACAATAAATTTCGTCATTAAAGTTGTCACTGAAATTTTTTGTGAATAAATATAGCGACCAATCCTGTCTCTGCCTCTAAATATTTTTTTTGTGACCAAATATAGTGACCAATCATGTCTCTGCCTCTAAATATTTCTTTGTGACGGATTATTTCGGTCACGGAATTGGTTTCTAGCGACAAAGGAAAATTATAGTCTCCAAACATATTATTTCCAACAATCCGAGACTTTTATCCCCAAATGTATCTTACACAGACAAAATTAGTTTGTTACCGAAATGAATGAACGTCAAATAAGGATTTTTCCGTTAGAACTATTAGTATCCAAACAATCGCAAATGGATTGTTTTCTACTGACAGAAAATAAATTGGTATCCGAAAAAACTATTGCTGGCAACGTGTAATTTTTGTCCCTATATCTATTTATGCAGATAAAAATTAATTCGTTATCTAAATGAATACGAAGCAAATATGAAATTTTGCCGTTAAAACTTTGCAGTGGTAAGACAAATTGTGGTCAGCAAATCCGAATATTCGGTGACTGCTAGTTATTTAGTCTATAGTTCTAGGAATTAAAGTGGTGTTGTTGCTTCGAGTATGACTGGAATCCACAGGCATATGTGATGATTTGTTGTGAGAAGCGACATATTTTTCTTCTTCTGAATCCATTCCAAGATTCTCATCTAAAAGATAAATAGAAGGGTTCAAAATCTAATGCATGACCATGATAATGCAGATTCTCAAGAGAAAAAAAACAACTGTAAACATGTAATGGATCAATAAAACTGTGTTAACAATTTAGTGGTACACTTCGTACCTTCACCAAAGTGATCCTTAGTTTAGAAAGTGGTTCATAAGCAATAGCAATAGCAATACTCTAGAAATATATTACACCAACAGTGCTAGCTTGATGCTTGGACTTGTCCCAGATGCAACAATATGCCACTTTCATCTAACCCATTTCATCACTTTACATTATTCTTCACCTCCCAAGTGCTTCATATCTATATGATGCATTAGCAGTTTTTTCAGTGTATTTAAGAGGTTGGTGTAACACTTGCTCCCATCTCAGCTCTCCCTTTGCCTTATCAGTTGATGCATAAACGACCTCAGCATCACCAGGTCTTCTTGGTGCAATTACCAAAGGAATTTTCTGACATGGGAGGAAAAAATATGAAATCAGAAATATAGACTCCGGAAAAGTTAATCTGCAAGGAGAAAAAATAAAAAACTAAATGAAGCAACATTTTCAATGCTGCAGGAGGTTCGTCAAATACCTTTTCAGAGGCCTTCTCAAAGATAGTAACCATCTCCAAGACTGAAGTTCCTTTACCAGTTCCTAAGTTATAGACTTCACAACCTAAAAAAAAATACATTTAGATTTATCAACACCAAGTCACTTCCTCTCTACCCTCTGCAGATAGAAGTCTTGTTTCTTGAATATATTAAGCGAAGAAAGACTTATACATTAAGACTTGTCCCTAAATACTTTCCCATACGGGGTATTTGAGACAACTTCATGAAAAAAAAAAAATCATCTCAAAAAATATTTCGAGACAGAAAAAGGGGATTTACTGACAATTTTTTTTGACATAAACCCCTCATTTTCTTGTAGTGTGGAGGAAAAATACTGGACTGGAAAGTTTATATTGCGACCGGGTGAATTTTGGTACCGGTTTTCCTGTGTCTATGAATGTGAATGTGTTTCCAACTATCTTAATCAATAATATTGAGTTAGATTTCAATAAAGACCGCGTCTTGCAATAGTTATATTTCACGGCCTAGACGAATTAAGAATCTTGTTTCTTTATTGCCTTCCAAAAGAGTAAGTTGAAGGGATAATGATAAGAAATTATTTGTTTCTTAACCAACGGCCAGCAGCTTAATTTCAAAAGGTCATGATTCAATGAAATCAATAAACCAAAGGGTAGCAATTTGCTTAATAATTTGCTTATTATGATTAATCAACTGATAAGGCCTATAAATAGGCTACATTACTTGGAAAATAAGATAAGAAAATAATACTACTCCTAAATTACTATTCCAAACAAATATAAACTTTAAATAAAATAATTAAATACTTAAAATATAATAAAATACCTAAATAAATATATTATCTCTAATAATAAATTATTTATGTTTATCCAATGCCTTGTGCCTCTATTGGACTTGTGTGCTCGTTGCGCTCTTTACTTGCTAGCCAGGGTGGCTTCCACAATCTTGAGAGACTTGACCCGTATAAAGGATCATATATGCCAAATATGCTTGAGTGACGCATTGGGTCAACACCGTTGACGTGTTCAATAAAACGTGGTCTTATCATTCCACCCTCCTTAAATGGGACTTTGCCCTCAAAGTCCATTATATATATATTGATACTGGCTCCACATGTGATCTTATCAGATGAAATCCAGGATGCAACATACAAATATAAACTTGATTTCCTCATTATTTAATCTACTCTAAAATAATGAAGGTTCGTCAAATTTTGCTCTCCAACAATAAAGTGAAATGTAATAGAAGATTATCATGGTAGGAAAATACGAAATTTGCTCTCCAAAAATAAAGGGAAATGTAATAAAAGATTATCATGTTAGGAAAATACGAAAACAATGTAATAAAAATATGAAGTTGTCTTCCTATGAAATGTAGCCAGGTGAAGATGAGATATGCGAGGTATATGAGCATAAGAAATTTTGCAAAGAAATGCAAAGAGTGTATACTTCGTCTCTCAAATGTCCCGGATAAATACATGAAATTGGCATTTTGGTGGAGGACAACAAAATCCACACACATACCTGAGACGATAATCTAGGATTTCCGATCTTGCAATGAGAATGGAATTATAGAAATAAAGACCATGAAGTTCAAGGCTAAATGTTTGTTACAATTTTGATGATTTGCTTAAGCTTTTCTTTTGCAAATAATAACAAACATTCAATAATACACACCAACTGAAGCACATAATTAAGATACGTCAACGTCATGATTGCTGGAGCAGAATACAAATAAGTAAGAACGCCCTTGTGTGGCTCTTACTGATATTAGCTCAAATGCATCTGGTGTCTAGTTAAGAGTACTAACATCGTAGTATATAACAAAAAAATGAAACCACAAACTGCCATATAAATCCAAAGGACGGGACTTTAGAGCTCCTAAAGGAACTTTCTTTATTTTGAACTATTGTATTAGTATAAACCATAATCTGGCATTGGATTGTTAATGTGGATGGATTTTAACTTCCGTTGGGAGGAACTTCAATTATGGTAACCAATGGTAACTAAATTAGTAGCTTCAGAAGTTTACCTTTTTGAACACGGAGCAATTGTTCCATTGGCATTGTCATAATTGGCATTGATTGAAGTTTAACATAACAATGTAGGTGTTAAATATATTGATACTTTAAGACTAATAGATGAAGTATTATTATCACTAAACAGTACCACTAAACAAATTTGTGTCTCAAAGCACAATTTGGTTCTTATTACATTATAAAGATTATGCACATCCCATATTCTTGGTTCAGAAACACCAAATTTTGTCTTTCCTATGGTAAACTTACAGTTCTGAGTTACGTCTACACAAGAAAGAATTATCAATCTAAGGAAGTTATATGCATAAAATTCATGCAAGAACGAAAACTAAATCTATTTTTCAAATCCTAATAATTGCGAAACCTCGAAGTTTATTGTATCTCCTCTACAAAACCAAAGCGAACAAAATGAAGTTAAATCTTAATTCTTCAACTCAATTCAGTAGTTGGAATCAATTACACAAAAAGTTTATGCATAGAATCATCTTCCGACATGGGATAATAAATCTATCTGTGCTAAAGAGAAATACAACCGGATTTCAGACAAACATTTCAGATAGTCATATTTGAATCTTTGGAGAAACCATGGATGACAAAATAAAATAAAAAATAGTTCTCAACTTGTTCATGGACAGATGTAGAGAAAGGAATTATGAATACCTCCTCCTTCAAGCTTATGTTGCGAACTGAGGAATTGGCCATAACGGGTAACACAGGTAATTATAGTTACTACAGGTGGAGATTGTGGAGGAGGAGGACTTTCCTAAACCTAATAACCTAAATAAGAGAAATCCATAAAAACAAATGCTGCTAATCCTGCTTAAAATATCTTGTCATTAACTCCTGAAGACCTCTCAAGCAGTATCTAAACTGGCGCATCTCTACACATCTCCAAAGCAATATTTTCTAATGTTTAGTCAAAACTATAAAAGACTTTTGAGGATGCAGGTACTCATGTTTACACAGTGCGAGACCCATATCTGCATATAAGTTTCTAGATCCTTTTTAGCTGGATGTGCAATGTAGAGAGAACACTTGGCTATTATCAAGCCGATCAACTTGGGACAGAAGCAGAAGGTCACACCAGAACAGAAGAATTTACATAAAAACATATTCAATTGAATACACAAACTTTTATAATTCTAGAAATCACGATTGGAAACCAAAGTAACGAAGATTTAGACGGAAGAGTATAATTCTTTTGTAAAGATACCTAACAATGAATTTCGATTCATAAAATTTACCTAAAATGTTAACCTTTGAACGATTGGACCATGATGATATTTCTTCTGCATTGATTAAATGGAAAACCCAAGATCAGGCTAGCTTCAATTAACCTGCAAACTTGAAAAAACGGAGTAACGAAGAATCGCAAAAAAGAAACAACATAAAAGCAAAAATCTTGGGTTGCGAGAGAAGACTGTATAGAAGAGCAAGAAACATAGTCAGGAAACACATTGAATAGATGCTTAGCAATCAAAAAAGATATTAATCCAATTTCTTCCATGCGTCAATCTATTAGAATACCTGCAAAACAAAAAACAAACTCGGATTAGTCAACAAAACCATCATCGGAAAAAAAAAATCAAAACAAAAGCAAGAAACAACGTCGAAACGATGGGGGGGGGGGGGGGCTCGAAAGCTTTATATATAGAGGAACTCACCCCATAATTAATACAATTTTGTTTTGGAAATGACATTTATCAATATCCTAAAATATCTGAAATTTCTATTTTTGCTAGTTATATTTACCTATTGTAGTATTTTTGGAAAACTCAAGCCATCAAAATCATGGGTATGCATATTTTATAAATAAAATTACCAATCACAATTACCTCAAAGTATTATTATTTAGAGAACTAATAGAAATAAAAAAAAATCGAATCAATATATTTTTGTTGTATTTAATCGAAAAAATTAATATATTGTAATTTTTTAATTTTAGATAGCCACATTTATAGTTTGCATCTCATGCACGTTTAGTATATCCTAAATATTGATTAATGTAGTTTTCTTTTTTATTTTGATAGAAATAACAAATTTAAGAAAATAATATCGAATCTCATTTATATTTTCTATTACACTTTTCTAACTACCATTTTCGTCTCATTTTTTTTTCCAGTTTAATATCATGGATTGTTAATCACCATTTTCTATTCTAAACATATTGTATTTTTAATTATGGAAAATACGAAGTTAAGAAAAATTATAGCGAAATTAAGACAATTATTGATTGTTTTGAAGTTTTTTTTTTCATACTCGTTTGTTTTGTATTAGCTTCTTTTAAATCATAATCTTTGCTCAACTATTAATTCAAAGTACTAATAAAAATTCCAACTGATGTGAAGGACCACGAAAAAAGATACGTGCAAAAGAGATTCATCATTGGATCAAAAGGTATGTTCCCATGGCCGTGCTAATCATTTTTTATTTTTTTCGATTTATCTATTTTCGAGTTTAATTGACAATTTGGGGTTGCAATTAGGAAAAGTCTATTTTTTAAGACTGTAAAGGACAATGGATATTTGACATTATTTATTTATTATGTGATGATCATTTGATTTATCATGGGATCGACGCATAACCGTTGATTATCATGATGGAATCATGGATTCTGTGATTTAATTCTTTGATTATTCATTAATATATTTTTGGCATTTTATGAGATTCTTAAGAATTAGCTATTTTAGGTTTATTTTTATTTTTTTGATTTAGCTATCTTATTATTGGAAAGAAAAATATTCTCCTGATTTTTCTTTTGGTTTAAATGTAATAAGTTTTCCAAAAAAAATAAAATGGTAGGGCCAAAAGCGAGAATTAACGTGAAGCTCCGATGAATGAGATCGCTTTAAAAAACTCTGTCATTAGTACAAAACAAAGCTAGGATAACTAGCCTATGTTAGTGGTGGTCAGGATTTGTCCAGACAAAGATAAATCAAGGGATGTGGTTCTCCTGACCACCCCCTACAACTCGCATGCGTGACATTAATTCCAATATTATGAATGAAAAATGAATACTCAAGTCAAGATATGAATTTTCAAAAATTATAATGGGGAGGTTCGAACTCATGACCTATTGTGTCATAAGAGTGGCCTCTAACCAGTGTTCCACCTTGGTTGGAATTAATAGAAAAGATAAATCAACGGTGGTGGTTTGTTCAATTTAAATATCATAACTGCTTTATTAATTAGTGTTTCACTAATTGCACATAATAAATAATCTATTCATTATAAAGTGTTTATTAATATGTGTTTCACTAATTTCTCATAATAAATGACTAATCATTTTTTAATTATAAATGTTTTCTTAATTAATTATAATATGTGTTTCTATTAATAAGTAATTTTGATAAATAATATCAATAGACATTTTTGGCGACAATGAGTAGCAGAAGAGGTGGAGGCCGAAAGATTAGTGGTGGTTAAGGGTGGCGCCAAGCACAATTATATTTATTTTTGTTCTTTTATCATAAAATGGGATACGATGTCCATTTTTCACATGTATCCAACTTGCCAAGAGTTTTTTCTCCCTCTTTCCTCAAAATCCTGGCTTCGCCCCTGGTTTGTGGTGGAAGAAGTAGCGACGGTGAGTGTGGGTGAGTAGTGATGGACAATATTAATTTTATGTTGTCGTTACAACATCGATAACATCACAGTGTGGAAGATGTGGTTGGTTGTTTTTAACACTTTTGATAAATGAAGGTACCATATATTTCCGGAATGATATCATACAAGATAATATTTTCATGATCGTAGTTGGATCACCAAAATGGTACCCCTGTTATCTTGGTACTATATCGTATAAATCATGATTTTCTAATCTCCCTTATAAAGCATAGTTTGGACAACTTAGGCAAGATAAAGAGCGGCCAGGATTCATCCTTGGCAAAGATAAATCCATGGCTCTGGTTGCTCACATCATTATTGAATCATTAATTTCTTATAATAAATACTTTATTAAACTCTTATCATAAATGTCTTATAATTATCTTAATAAATATACTTTCATTAGATAATTAATAAATTTGTTGATAAAGAATCATAATAACTTTTAAAATTATTTTCAACCCATTATATTTTTCTAAATATATTTTTTATTAAATAGTCTTATAATTATCTTAATAAATATACTTTAATTAGATAAATAATAATTTTTTAAATAAAGAATCATAATAACTTTTAAAATTCTTTTCAACCCATTACATTTTTCTAAATATAATTTTATTAAATAAATAATAAATTTAATAATAATCACATACATATAAATTAGGGATGACCCAGGTGGTGTTTGAGATTGGAGATGCATGGAGCCGGTGACGATATTGATGGTGGTGGAAAAGGTAGTGGTAATTAGTGGTTTTGGTGGTGGGTTGCCATCTGAAATGGCTCACATTTAGAAAATCAATGTCGTAGACTGTCTGAGAGTTTTCAAGAATTGGAGATATATCTTTTCTGAGTCGAATGAGTTTCCATCTGAAATGTCTCAACGTTTTATGATATAATGGCTTAGATAAATGAATTAGTATTTATTTGTGTTATTCAAATATAAGAAAATACGATGTAATATGTACTGTAGAGTCCATTCATAGTTTTAATCTTTTTGGACCATTTTATAATGGGACAAAATAAACAAGGATTCTGAGCTTATGGGACACAATTATTTATAGGAAGAATGAGTTTGAGTGAAGTAATTTTTTTTATTCTACATAGTTCGATGTTTTGGTTTTGCGCGGTCACTAAAATAAGGGAGATGTAGAAGGGAAATACCATTTCAAATGATCGATAATATGTTTTTATCTTTGCAAACTATAAAACATATCAAATATCGTTGGTTTTGTTGTGAAAGAGGGCAAGAATAAACATTATTTGGTAGAATGTCAAAATATCAAACATACTGGAAAGGAATCATATATGAGTATATGATAAAAGATTTGTGGACTGAAGAGTAAAAATATATATTGGTTTTGTCTTTATTTTTGTAATGATAAGGAGAGTAAACCCGATAATTAACAAATATTAAATTTAATATCCAGATAAAAATTATGCTCATGCCGTTTCAGCACGGGTTAAGCGCTAGATAAATTTACGCTGAACTAAAGACTATGTGAGTAGTGGCCAAAATTTGTCTAGGAAGAAGATAAATCCACAGTCTTGCATGGTTTGCTCAACCAAACTATTATAAATGTTTTATTAATTAGTATCCCATTAGTTTCTCATAATAAATTATTAATTAATTTTTCATCATAAATGTCCCCTTAATTGATCTAATAAATACATATTTTTATTAGTAAATAATAATTTTATTAAAAATTATATTAATAAATATTAATGGTGGTATTGGATGAAGTAGTGGGTGGTAGAGATATTAAAGACACAAAAATATTATGGTGGGTGTTGGTCTTTCCCTGGTGGTGGAAGAAATAGTGCCGATGGATGTTTTTAATGGTGGTGGGTGTTGGTGAATAATAGTGAACAATAATATTTTTGTGTCTTTACAAACGCACATCGTTATATTGTGAAAGATATAGTTAGCTATTTTTTCGCACGATTAGTAAGGAAAAAAACCAAATATTTCGTAGATGATACCAGATCTTATAAGGCAATATTCATATACCGCTGGATTACCCAAATAATACTTGATCAGGCAAATCATGACTTTTAGTGTTAAATAAAATTGATTACAATATAAAAGAGAATTTCATAAAAACAAACCAATGGAATAAAAAAATAGTGGAATAAATTAATTGACGACTTAAGTTTGTTCAATATAAACTTTTCTCATGACGCCTTTGATTAAAAATTAAAAAACACGTACAGTGGTTGAGGGTGGAAGCAACGGTGATGTGGGGGGAAGAAGTGGTATCAAGTGATATTTTGGATGTGGTGGGTGTTGGTGAAAGTGATATATATATATATATTTATTAATGTTTCGCCACAAATTGGTTAACCTTATAAAGAATATAAAATGTGGTTGATCGTCTTAATGATAACATAAACTCGGTAAAAATACATGACAATTAAAATAATAACTGTAAACGAACGGTACAAATCAAAATCAGTACACAATAAATTAACTTATTACTAAGTCGCACGGTTATGACATGAGTTATATCATAGCTAGGTGATATTTTTTTATGTTTATTTGTTCTGTGTTATAAAACAAAGTTTAACTAAGTTAGTTAACATAAAGAGAGATCTTGATTTGCCCTCATGATTGATAAATCCACGTTTGTGGTCGAACCCATGAATACACGCTTTAATTTGGAAATAATGAATTACATATTCTCTTTTTCCCATCCCAAAAATCAAAAGCAAAGTGGAGAAACTTCATAGACTAAAAATAACAAACCTACATTCCCATAAAACTAAACAATTGATTCTCTCACTCACATCCAGAAGGAGGAGTGGATTTAAAAACTTTAGTTCCCCACTTTTGAGCAAACCTAAATCAGAAATAAATTTGGGAATTAGAGATAGCCTAAAGAGACAAAAGAAATTAAATCCAGGAACATGCTTTCGCTCAATTATTTCCTTGATGATTTGATATCATCCTGGAAATCTTTAGTGCCTTTGTTTAGGGAGAAGATAAATCAATAGATGTTTAAGTAAGTGTTTATAAGTGACGCCTATGATTGAAAGTTAGAAATTCATATCTAACGGTCTTAATCTGTGCACATCATTATTATCTCATTAATTTCTCATAATAAATATTTTGTTAATCTCTCATGATAAATGTCTTATTAATTATCTAAATGAATATATACTCTCACTCAATAGATAACAACTATGTTAATAATTACATCAATGGATATTATGGGTAATTAGGGTGATATTTGTGAGTGGCGGTGCATGGAGCCCGTGGCGGGAATGCTGCTGGTGATAAAGGTAGTTGTAATGGGTGGTTCTGGTGGTGGTATCATAATTAGTCAATATAACAGTATGCAATGTTTATTCAATGTCGTTATGACACAAATAACATTATTTTTTACAACTTGTGCTTAATTTTTTAGGTGTTAAAATAAGCTCGATCAAATACAAAAGAAAAATAATAATCAAAATGTATAAAGAAACTTTAAATAGTAACAACAAATGAATAACACCGTTCAAAATATATTTTTTTCACTTA
This sequence comes from Papaver bracteatum, assembly GCA_023529315.1. Classification (NCBI taxonomy): domain Eukaryota; kingdom Viridiplantae; phylum Streptophyta; class Magnoliopsida; order Ranunculales; family Papaveraceae; genus Papaver; species Papaver bracteatum. The sequence continues at coordinate 1,982,204 of JAJJWX010001238.1, read as the reverse complement.
TTTTTGTGGCCGTGCCGTTACGGCATGGACCAAGTTCTAGTTATTATATAGAGAATATTCCTTCTAAACGTTTCCGGTTTTCATACCACTAGATGGTAAAATAGGTAAATCATAGATTTTTAATCTAGGATATTTCCAAACTCCACCTTTAAAACTTGGAGGAAGAGAGTAATAATAAGAGTAAAGGTGGAGCTTTCTTTGAGTCGCTGATACGAGGCAGCGAATCCAGTAACTTTTGGTAATGCAATGCAAAAGCTGCCTAATTGGGCTGCTGAGGACGATCTTAAGTTCTTAGCACGCAAAAATAACTACAAGTAATAATGATACTTTATTAATATCTCAGTCCTAATTAATGCCACTGCCAAAATCTGTAATGGAATGGATGGTTCTCATTTTTATGACGATTACTGTGCTTTCAACAAAGTTAGATTCGCTAGACTTGTGAACACATAAATTACGATGGCTCTTATATGTTCACAAACGATATTTGCATTCGTAAATGGCAACGTTATGGGGATAAAATGAGTGTAAACAATATGAATACGATGACTTACAGACTCAGAGTCTGCAGACTCGTCATTGTCTACCCATAAGGGGCTGATCAATCATCGTAACGCTGCACATATGTTATGAAATATGCCAATAAGAACATAAAAGTAAAGTACTGAAATGTAAAGAACACAATAATTTACGTGGTTCAGCACTAAGGCCTACGTCCACGGGATTGGTGTTTCACTATACTTTGAATGATTACATAGATAGTTGAATGACTTTAGGGTGAATAACGCTGCTTAGGGGAATAGAATTCATACCTATTCTCTCTCTTTCCTAAATTCTCTCCTTACTAATTCCAACTGATCGACCCCCTTTCTCTTAGTGAGAAGGGGTATTTATAAGGATAAGTTATGGGCCCCACTAATGCAGACCGTTATAATCTTATCCTCTTGATTTATGTGCACCTCCCGCTGATATCTTCGGTCTTGCTCGAAGGGTCCAGCGGTTATCTTTGATAACGAAGGGTCGCTGTATCCTCCTCCACAGGATGCTTGACACGTATCATTTGTTAGATGTAGTTAATGCGGGTGGTTGGGATGGTCTGTATTCATCGGGCAGATGTCGGAAGCTCTTGTCACATCTGTATCAGCGAGTCCTGCCCCAACCGTTGATCTTGTATCTTCCTCGGGATGGAGTAAAGTAGGTCCTAGGGTGCTCTTCAGTGCTTCTCAGTACTCGGATGCTTCAATGCCCCTGGACTCTGCGTTGGATTACTTTGATGATGGATACGTGTTCGTGGGGGGTTTCCACTGAGTGATGGGGCGTGTCATCAGGTCTTGATGCCCCAAGTTGTGTGTCCTCCACGTGTATCTTTTCTGAGACGTGGTGAGTGATGGATTTATGTACCTACAATTTTTCCCTTTTCTCTAGGTTTGAAATTGGTTAAAGCTTGGAGAAAACTGTCTTCACAGTCATCCCCACTCTCTTCATTAATTCATCCTTATTCTTAGGGCACGTTTCCCACTCCTAGCATTAACTCCCCCTTAAATCATGTGTCGATTTTATTTGCTTCTTGGTTATAAATATGAGAGAAGTCTTATTTGAAATAACTTTCATTCTCTTGTTTTTGTCAGTTCATATTCTCCTCTCTAAACATTCTTCATATTCCCTTTTGTTCTTTAGATCTTAAATTTTGTTGCTGCTGTTCAAAGTCAGGCTCACCAGGAGAGTACGGTTGTGGTTGTTCGCCCTTCGTCTTTGCGTCATCTTCACACTCTTCGTCTGCTACTGGTTCCATGTATGGCTCTTTCTCATCGACTTTGTTTTTGATGATTCTTCTTCTGTTTGTTGTTTATGAGTTTTTGTGATGAAGAACAATTCGTACGACAGTATATATACTTTCCCATGTTCTTCATCCCAGGAATTCACATCCTTTATCGAAACCTGTTTTTAAACGTTTTCTAGGATTTCTAGTTTTCATAGATCTGATCAGAACTACCCAGTCTTGTAGTATTGATTCTTTTAATGGGGTTTCCCATCCTGATAAAGTTTATGAATATGTGATGATCATAAGTCTCTGCTACTGTTAAATCTTGTTAAATCCTCTGCCCCTTTGCAGGTATGGGCGATCGTCAGCGATTTTCTTACGTTACTCCACCGTCTAGTCCTTTCAGATCTCCTCCTCCAAAAGACTCCGGTTCGTCCCCACCAAAGGGTGGGTCTTCTAATCCTTCTCAGTCTGATCATCGTTCTCTTAAGAATCCTTCTGGTCCTCGGTCCTCATAACAGATGAAAGATCCTCCCAAAGGTTCTAGATATGTAGTACAACGTCCGGTCAATCCTTCTCCTCGTTTGGATCCGATAAAAGCTCAACCTATTCGTACGCTTCCCTCGCAGGGTACCCCATCGACTCAAACTACGATGCCCCCTGCGAAGGCCAAGGCGTCGCAGGCCTCCGGGTTGGTGAAAGAATATTCTAAAGTTGTTATCTCGAAGGGGTTTTGCCAAGAAATCCTTCGACCAATAGAAAGGCTTCATCGATGAGTCCTCCAAAGGAAATAACGTCAACTAGAGCCGCTGATTCTGACCTTGCCCCTATTATACGGAGTGTTTCCGTTAATAAGAGAAAAGTCACTTTCAAACTGATAGGTGTATAAAACACCTTATTTTATATCTAGTATTTATGCTTTCTTTGCTATTACTGTTGTGAATTGCATCTCTTATGTTTAGTTTTGAGTTATTAGGTGCAATGGAGTTCTTGTGAGAAAAAGAAGGAAAAAGTGTCTATTTGGAATGGGCTGAGGTTGCGTAAGGAAGAGGTGGACAATGAAATGTCAGTTTTCCATAACTGACATTCGAATGGAAAACTGGGTTGTCGGTTCTTTGGAACCAATAAGCCATGTGTGAGCTGGTTATCCTTTAATCACTAAAGTGGGGTACAAATAGAAGTTTTTGTTCTTACACCTACCCTAAAAATTAGAGAGCAATAATTTTTCTCATCATTGTTTACTCTTACTCGCCTGAAACAAGAGGCGGCACCATACTCAGAGAGGAATTAGGAACTCGGTTGAATAAGGATTTAATGCAGTCGAAAATGGAAAGAGTTAGGGTTTGTGGTTAATGTGTTCTATTGATTTCGGTTGAACTTGAGGAGGACAAAGTGAAGTGCTGATATTGATTATGTTATTGAGAGATGGGTTCGATCTATAAGAATGAATCCGAGAGTTTCTGGCAGTGTAATGATGTTGTTTATGTTAATGGATTTGAGATTGAATCTGAGATAGATGATGAGTGGGAATTTGGGTCGAATTGAGTGAGTAAGCTGCAGATTTAAAGGGGTTCTGTGATGTGCTATTTCGAATCAAGAAGAGACAGTGCATCTTAGGGTTTTGGTGGATTGAAATAGGTAGGAAATGGTGGTGGCGCTGGTTGTGTTCTTGAGTATGGTTTGATATTCAGATGGATCTGTTGATATTAAGAAGAAGAATATGAAGATGGGTTTGGTGGATATGATCAAAATAGGTGTTTGGAAGAACTAATGGAAGAAATTGTTGTTTGAGATGATATTGAACAAGGGTTTTTGATGTAGCTGGAGATGGCCAGGAAAATGATGTTGTTGTGGTTCAGGTGGGAGCTATTGTAACTGTTGGTTTGGTTGATGAGAAGATAGGTTTGATGTGAAGGAGGATGGAAGCAGCTACAGTTTATTCTTGGTTGCAGTCTGTGAGAAGGGAGAATCAAGAGCTAGTTGAAGTACAAATTAGGGTTTGAATTGACTCTGTGAATAAAGAGATGGAGGATGAATAACCGAGATTCAGGGGAGAAATGGAAGAGATTGAATGGGTTTTTACTGCTTGACAGAAAAGAGAAGAAGACTAATAGTTTATGGGATTGCAGCTACAGTTCTGGCAATAAGTTGTTTCAGTTGGTGAAGTTCAGGAATGGAAATGAAGGAGATTTTAGTGCTGTGGAGAATGAGCTTGTGGTGTTGCATCTGAGTTGGTGGTTGTTATACAGGAAGGTTGTGTTGCTTCCTGAAGTGTGGGTCTGGTGATAGCAATGGTTTGTGTTGGTATGAACTGGTACTGCTCAGGGAATTTGATGGAGCTAAGTAGATGCATATAGAGAAGGATGAAGTTTGTAATGGTTTTGTGTAGTGGATGTGCAATTAGTGGTATTTATAAAGTACAAATGCAGGTGCTAGTGATACTGCAATGCTGAAATGGTGAAGTCAGTACTGGTGGAGCAGTTGAAGACAAGCAGGAGGTGGTTGTAGAAAATTGGCTCGAGTGTGCTATGCAATAGAGATGCAGTTGGAGAGGCAAATGAGTCAGAAATGGAATTGATCTGCTTTAGAATGGAGTTGAAGATGCAATAAAGTAGGATTGAGTGGTCTGGACTAGAATTGCATATTCTGAGAATGCTTTGAGGCTTAGATGAACATCTAGTTGTTGAGGCAGTAGCATATTAGTGCTGAGCAGCTGAGAAGAATTGGAAGCAGTGTTGCAGAAATGTTGCAACTGAGTTTATGGCAAATGTGTAGTGAAATTGCAGGTGCTTTGTGTTGATGTGGCTTAATGCAGTGCAGAGCTGCTCTTAGAGGAGAATAATTGTTGTGCTCAAATTGGAATTGCAGGCAAGGTTCTGTAAAGAGGATGAATTTGGTGGTGACTGAGATGCTGCACAGCTTGGATGTGGATAGAGTGAGGCAACTGAGATGGTCTGCATTTCAGTTAAGGCATTGGATAAAATGGTGATTTCAAGGGCAGATGTAATGTGTTGTTGGTTGAATTACTGGGGGGAGGTTCATGAATTGAAGAGCAGTAGTGCTGTGCATTTTGTTGTTGATACTGATGGGTTTATGATAGAGCTGCAGTTCAGGTGATGTGAATGTGTAATGATGGCAAACGATGATGGTGCAGCATAAGTGCAGGCCGTGCAATATACTTATCCAAGATAACTCAGCTAGATAAATTTCTAACTCGTTTAAATCACTCGACTGACTCACACCATGACTCACTTGACTCGGTCTGTTTAACCCGAGTTGATTCAGTTGACTCCCGAGTTGACTCATTTGACCGGTGACCGGGTGGATTTTGCCGGTCACCTGAGATATTTAACGGTGCCGGAGTCCGGCCATTGACGCAGTTTTCCGACGATCTTTTTGGGAACATATTTTTACTTAGGTTTTTCCACACTTATGGGCTAGGTAGAATTTTACTATTGGAGCATTTGGACCTTGGGCTTTGAAGACCTAATTCTGGAAAGTTCAAAAGCTATAAAAAGAAAAGTTTCTATTCTTTTTTGGGGACACATTTTTCTACTGGAGTTTTGGAGGAGAGCAGCGACTAGGGTTTGCTTTCGTGTATTTTTCATCTTTTTCATTTCATTTTTATTATTGATTATGAATATGAATATGATGAACCCAAAAGCTATGAGTAGCTAAACACTTTTTATTGGTTATGGGATATAAAGTGGATTTCACGAATAAGATTTGATTCAATGTATTAGTTTTGTCTCAACTTTATTGTTTATGATTTGATTGTTTGTTTGGTTGAGTCCGGAATCAATCCGATTTACTTTCATATCTAGAGCTATATTAGGGTTTTCAATACGAAAACGTTGTGTATCCCTGATTCTAAGTAGCATAATTGTGGGTAGTGCTTGTAGTGATATATCCTACTAGTCACATATGAATCATAACTTGGGTTAAATCGATCTAGTGCTTTTACACATTTTGATTGCCTTGACTAGTCTTATTCCATAGAACTTATTGCTTTTAGGGAGTTAAACTTAATTGTGCTTTTACACTTTAGGTTGCTTTCTAGGAAGAATTCACATATGCATCTTTTAATGTGGTTGTGATGAAATCAGGGAATTAGCGGGATATTCTTGCGATCAAGGTATCCTAAGATTTTTAGTAAATGTGAGATTAAAATTACAATTCTAGTCATTGTTGAGAATTCAAGTTTGTGAATGAAACTATCCCATGACCAATATCTTCTCCTTATTGATTACTTTTATTTTTACTTTGCTTTCAATTTATTTTTATTGCTTTGAAATATCAAACCCCCCTCCCCCCTTTGGTTACTAAGAATCTGAAAATTTGCATAACAACAAAAGCCTCTTTGTGGATACGAACTGTAGTTGCAGAATAACCTACAACTACACCCTCAATAGAATTAGTAAAAACTCAAGAAGTTCTTGATGATGAATAACAATTTTCTTATTAATGTTCTCAATTGATCACAAAGAAGTATCTAAATGGAATTAGAATAGTTACAACTTTCTCTATTCTCTTTCCTCAAATATTTTCTAACACTCACTAAAAGAACCTCCTGAATTTTACATTTGAACTCCTATTTATAGTAAAATTTATACAGTTGTTCATGAGTTACGAAGTATCGCAACTCATGCTCGCACAATTACTTCATCCTCGCAAAACTTCATATTTCTCCGCGCTTCTTCTATCATCGTATCATTTTATAACTCTTTTCTCCCGATACTCGTGAAATATTATCTTGCGATATTCAAGTACCTACATCTTGCCTCTTCTCATGTCAATTCTACGAAGAAGAAATGATCGTGAGAACATAACCGTTACTTAGTCTTTTGAAATTTTGACACGTCTTTTGTAACCGTTCTTTTTTAGTTATTCCCTTATATAACTCCTTCGTACTCTCTTTCTTTTCTTCTTCTTATTTCCGCAATTCTATCTTCTACTCATACTCTCTATCACTATTTTCTCTGCAATTTTTTCTTCTACTGTATCTTCATGAGTTCTCCAAGGTAATTTCCCTCTATCTTTGCGTATTTCATTTGTTCTCCTCTTTAATTTCTCTGTATGATTTGTTGTCTGATTTTGGTTAATTTCAGCAAAATAACTTCTCAGATGAAATCTCAATTAAAGAATCCAAGCCTTAATCCACGAAGAAGAAAATCTGAGAATCAAAAGGTAGTTAAAATACTCTGTCTTCTTTCCTGAACAATATATTGTTGCCTCAGTTTTTAATCTACGTTTTGATTCGCAGGTTGACGAAAAACCAAATCCAAGCAAGAGATCTCGAATAACTAAACCCACACCATTAATTCCGATTGATGATTTCCTTCCTGAAGTTGATAAGGAATTTTCCTCTCCTCCTCGTGAAAATGCTTCTTCAAATACTCCTGCCTCTACTCCATTACCTGCTTTTCAATCTCCTATCAATGTCAATTTATCAACACTTCTTCAAGACCAACCTTCTCAAAATATTTCTTCAACTTCTTCAATTGAAAAACAATCCTCGCAAAATATTCCTTCAACTTCTTCTTTAGAAAAACCTGTCTTATCCCCAAATCCTTTGAGTACTATTTCTCCAGACAATTTGCAGCTTGCTCTCATTCCTTCAAATTCTTCTCCTCTTCCTCAAGAAATTCGAGATGGAATTTATTCAACTTTCCGAATGTTATCTGAGGTTTTGACCAATACTGCGAAATCTACTAATGTTCGTTCGCAATATGAATTTTGTGAAGTTCTGAATAATTTCGTCAATCCAGACATTTCTTCTTCACGTCAATCCTTGGAAAAAGAAATTGAATTACTTCGCCATTCTTTGAAAGCTTCTCAATCAGAATGCGAGGATCTTCGTAAAGAAAATCATCATCTTCAAAATAATTCTCTGGATCTGTATGCGATTCTTCGCAAAAGAAATGATGAACTGAAAGGTATGATTACTATCCTCATATTTTCTCTTTTATTTATTTATATTCTTCGTATGCTTGAAACATCCATTAAAACCCATTCCCCTTTATAGAATCCATCCAGAAATATAGAAGATTGGTACTTCACCATGAATCAGATGCAACAGAATATCGAACCAAGCATGAAAGCCTCTCAAACCAATTCTCCCATTTATCTGATCTTTACTCGTGTGCTCTTGACAACTCTGATGCTCTTTTTCAAGAGAATACTCAATTAATATATGATCGAAATTTTTTGAATGATGACATATCTCAACTTTTTTCTTCTTTAACCAAAGCTAATTTAAGAATAGAAACCTTATTAGAAGAGAACAAAACCTTATCAGAAGAGAAATGTTCGTTTTTGAATACAATGATTGTTTCTTCGCAAGAATTAAAGACTCTTCAGAATAAATGTTGCGATCAAGAAAATCTTCTTTCTTTGTTGAAAGGTGAACTTGAGGAACTAAAGAAGTCTTCAGATCTTTGAAAGAAATTCTTTTGTTGTTGAGAAGAATTCCCTTATTAATAAGAATATAGTCTTGTGTGCTAAGAAGAATCAACTTGAAGAAGATTACTCATCATTAAAAATTCTTAATGCCAAACTTGCGAAGGATAAAAATTTTCTCCTTTCTAAAGATCAAAAGCTTCAATCTCGACTTAAAGGATTAGTTGGTGATGGTTTTGATAATGCGATGAATCAGATGAAGAACTGTTGTCTATCTTTAACTCAATCTCTTACTTCGCAAAGAGAAGGTAGTCATTAAAATTTGACTGCCTCTGGTACGTCTTTAAATTTCATTATATTCGCAAATTTTATTCTTTGAACTTTGTTTTATTTGCAGAATCTGAGAATCACCTTCGTAATGCAAAAGCTGGATTAGAAGCCTCCTGTTCTGAGCTTTGTAAGAAGAATGCCTTGCTTTCTACCCGCTTAATCAACTCTCGTGATCGTGCTACTCGGAGATTCAACTATCTTGCTTATTCCAAGGATATCGAAGATACCAATCATCAAAAGGCTATACTTCGTGAAAGTCACCTGAAAGCTCAAGTTTTTGCGAATAACATTCTCTTATCAAGAGGCTTGCCTCCTGTAAAGATTACTCCTCTGAAGATATCTGACGATGAAGTTTCTCGTGAGCCTGATAGTGATTTCGATCATGAGAGTGATGATGAAGATCTTGATGATGAGGAAGAATCTATTCCTCAAGGAGATGTCCCTGCGCATATTCTTCCAAGGATGATATCTCGCAAAAGTCGAAGGCTGCTAATGACTCCTCTGATCTTAAAGATCCAACACAGAGTGTTGATGAAGCATGATAATATTCCTTGTTCAATTTATCATTGGCTCTCCTTTCTTTCTTTCTTCTGAATTCCTTCCCTTTATTACCGTTGGTTTCCTTTTTTGCGAACAATTCTATTTTTTGAGAAGTACATTTGATATTTTACGAAGATGATCTATCCTTTCTTTTTGATATTTTGCGAAGATAATTTAACCTTACTTTGACTAAATTTGCCCTTTTTGATCATGTGAAGAGAAATAATATATAACTCACAGATAAAGCTTAGTATATCCTTTTCCCCCTATTATTTCTCTTCAAATGATCAACTATCACTGGAAGTATTAGAATATCCTTCTGAATTTATCTTACGAATTTTCTTCTTATTGTGATTATGAATAAGAAATATTCCCTTCAAAGTATAAGGAATATAAGCCTTTTGCTTTTTACGGAATGTTGCGAAGTAAATAATAAATCTCCCCTTGAAGTATAGAAAGTATGAAGTATATAAAATATGAAATACCCTTAAGAAGTATAAGAAGTATAAGAAGCATTCAATTTATGAAGAATTGCCCAATATATGAAGAAGTATAGAAAATTATTACTTATTGTATGAAGAAGTATAATAAGTACTTAACCTTCGCAAAATTAAATATCCGTTGAAGAAGTATAATAAATACGAGATATTCTTGAAGAATTATAAGAAGTATTCAATCTTTTTATGAAATATTCAATATATGGAAAAGTATAAGAAGTATGTAATTCTCGTAAACTTTTACGAATATAAACTTATCTGTATTTGATTGTTATCAAAATCGCATCTTTTGTTAAGTCTTCATTAAAATTCTTCAATAATGTTGTCCTTTTTTCCTAGGACTTCTCGTAAAATTCTTCAATGATATTGCCAGAGCTATATTCTCTTCAAAATATCTTGATGTATATTCTTGTAAAATTTCTTCAATGATATTGATGTAATAAATTTCATTAATTTCTGTGGTCTTATCATGCCTTCCTAAGTAAAGGTCTTATTTTGCCACCTCTTTTGTATTGATTATTTGCGATAATATGACAAGTCTGAACATTCTTGCGAACATACAACCTCGTGACATTATCGTCGTGCGATGAAATCGCAGGACGTTCTTACACTTTCATGCAAAAACCCATTGATCTCATCTTAACTTCATTGTATAGTATTTTAACCTCTTCAGGAATTGTTGCGACAATATGACAGGCCTAAATATTCTTGCGAACATGAAGCCCCATGACATTGCCGTCTTGCGATGAAATCGCAGGACGTCTCTACACTTTCATGTAGCGACCCATTGATCTCATCTTAACTTTATTATGTTCTGCGAGTTCTTTATTCTTTTCTTTCTTTCTTTCTTTCTCTTTTTTTTTTTTTTTTAGAAGGCTCGCAGAACTTCATTTGTTGCACAAATATGACAAGCCTTTATGTTTTCGCAAACAAGAAGCCTCGTGACATTTGCGTCTTATAGCACTTATCAGCTCCCTAATGGAGGGTGTTGCCTTTTATCTTCCCCCTGATTTCCCCTTCAAGGAAGCGTACATCGACCATACAAGGTTAGCTCTTCCCATCCGGTTCTGCCAACAACCAGCTTTTGATCGCAACCTCTTATCCTTTTTGCCTATAGGGCTTATAGTTACGAGGTTGCACCCTATGGGGTATCTTTGGGCCAAGTGCATCATTTGCCAAGACTTGTCAAAAATGGCAGATGTGGTTCAACCTCACCCGGCACTCTTGACTCAACCGTGTACCTCGGCGCCTTGATCGTTTTCTGCACTTCTTGGGAAAGACAGTATGCCTTAGTCACCCAGCCTAAATCTTCTTACACCGCATTTTATATTGCGTAATGTCATTAGATTAGGTGAGAATCCAAGGTGTCTAACCCGGATAGGTACCCCATTATTGGGTTGTACCCCAAATTTTTACCATGTACTAAGGGCCCTTGGTGGTGTTCCGGTTACCCTTAGCCACGTTATAGGTACCCCCTTAAATGACGTACTTTAGGACTTTGCCTCTTACGAATTATAGCTTCGCGAACTAGGGTGTACGCCACAAAGGTTTGCCTGTATAAAATTTTCTGCGCTCTCTTTCTTTTTTTGGAGGCTGATCACAGATTGCGGTCTTTTATTCGCAAATTAATGAAATTTTAATTGGAATATAAATTTTGAAAATTCGTAACTTTTCCCAATTTCCTGCGAGCAAACAATATTCGTAAAATTTTCATGAGTTTTATGGGTAATACCTTTTCAAATATAGTCTGTTCCAAGGTCTACCGAGCCTCAAACCCATGTCTCTCCCTTCTGGATCCATCAGCCGATAAGCTCCGCTTCCTACAACTTCTTTAATAACATATGGTCCATCCCATTTTGGTGCTAATTTCCCTCCATTTTCTTTTTGATATCGAGGTGTTTCTCGCATGACCAAATAACCTGGTTTATATTCACGTTCAATGACTCTCTTGTTGTATTCTCGAGCTAATCGTTCTTGATAAATCCTCATATGGTGCAACACCTTTTCTCTTTTTCTTCCAAATCATCCAATTCTCGTAATATTACTCCCGCACTTAAATTTCTTTCCCAAGCTTCTTTCTTTGTTGTTGGAATTACAACCTCTGTGGGTAATAATGCTTCTACTCCATATGTTAGACAATAAGGAGACATTCCAGTTGCTTCTCTTCTAGTTGTATTGTATGCCCAAACTGCGCTAGGTACTTGCTCGCACCACCCTTTGAGATGTCCTTCTAATTTCTTTTTGATTGTATCTGCGATTGTTTTATTTGTTGCTTCAGCTTGTCCATTAGCTTGTGGATATAACGGGGTTGACTTCCCACATTTTATTCTAAAAGCACCGAGTAACATCTCTATATTCTCCCCTCAAATTGTTTCCCATTATCGATACTAGTTGCGCTGGAACCCCGTGCACCTGCAAATGAGGTTCTCAAATATAAACGTAAAAACATCTTTATCACGAATATGTTGTCTTTGCTTTTACTTCTGCGAGCTTCGTGAAATAATCTGTTGCAACTATCAAGTATCGCCTTTGTCCAGATCCAGGTATAAATGGTCCAACAATATCCAACCTCCATTTACCAAAAGGCCAGCAGCTTGTTGAAGAAGTTAATGTAGCCCCTGGTTCATGAATTCTTTTACCATGTCGTTGGCATTCCTTGCATCTTCGTCATTTAACAATTTTGCGTCTGTATGCATATAAGGCCAGTAATATCCTTGTATCTTTGCTCTATATGCTAGAGATCTTCCCCCACTATGATTGCCAGCTTCTCCTCCATGTAACATCTTCAATATCTTTTCTCCTTCTTCGCGAGTTAAGCACCTGAGAGGTGGTCCACTAAAAGATTTCCTGTATAAAATTCCTTCTCGCAACTCATAGTTTGTTGCACGACTCTTTAGTTTATGTGCTTCTAGTATGTTCCTGGATGTTTCTCCTGTTGCGAGGTATTCATGAATTTCTTTTCTCCAATCTGCGATGTTGTTTGATAATTCTCTTTCTACTTCCATCGCAACAGCTTCTTCAATTTCTTTCTCTTTGTCCACTGATGGGTTTTGAATTGTTTGTATTTGGATATTTCTTGTATTTGGATTTGTCATCATGCTTGGAATAAATGCAAAAGCATCTGCGAGACGGTTATATTTTCTTGATATATGTCTCCATTTTAATTTTGGTATCTTCGCAGATAATTCCTCAACAAGTTTCTTGTATTTCTTCAAAGAAGATTCATTTGTGGTATATTCCCCTTTAATTTGACAAATCACTAATTGTGAATCACTTGTTATCCTTATACTTTCAAGCTTCTTTTCCATTGCGATCTTTAATGCATGCACTACAAACTTCGTATCTGTTTCGTTGTTCGTGGATGCAAATTCTAGTCTGAATGAGAATGTTGTTCTTTCTCCTTCTGGTGAAATAAACACGACTCCAATCCCATTTCCCTCACTATTGGATGATCCATCCACCAAAATTTCCCATCTATCAGGCTCTGTTAACAAGTCTTTTGGATTTCCAAATTCTTCTTCAACATCCATCATTTCCTCTACTGCTTCATCTTCTTCCAAAGGAAATTCTACCAAAAAATCTGCGACAACTTGTGATTTTTGCGATGACAACACTTCGTATTTTATCTTGTAATGGTTTACTTGTGCATTCCACCTTTCTATTCTTCCTGACCTTTTTGTGTTCTTCATGACTGATTCAATTGGGACTTTGGTTACCACTTTTATTACATGTGCTTGAAAGTATATTCGCAACTTGAATGATGCGTAAACCAAGGCTAAGATTAACTTCTCCATTTTAGAATAGTTCTTTTCTGCTGCATTAAAGGTTTTACTAATGTAGTAAATGGGCCTTTCTACTCCTGCGTCTGATCGTAACAGAACTGCACTTAGAGCATATGGAGTTGTTGCGAGGTATACCAATAATTCTTCGTTTTTCTCTGGTTTCTGTAGTATAGATGTATTTGCGAGGTATTCTTTGATTCCTTGAAAAGCTTTTTCATATTCATCAGTCCATTTGAATTTTTCTCCCTTCTTAAGTATGTTGAAAAAATGCTTGCACTTATCTGACATTCGCGAAATAAATCTTCCAAGTGAAGCCAAGAGTCCATTTAGTTTTTGTACTTCTTTTACCGTTGCAGGTGTTGGCATGTCACGAACTGCTTGGACTTTTTCTGGATCAACTTGTATTCCCTCCTTCGATACTATGTATCCCAAGAACTTTCCAGATGAAACCCCAATTATACATTTCTCTGGATTTAATTTGATGTTGAACTTTCTCATTTGCTCAAATATTTCCTTCAAATCTTGCACATGGTCTTTAGCTTCCTTGCTTTTTATCAACATATCATCTACATATACCTCCAAAGTTTTATGTATCCACTTCGCGAACACTTTTTCAACCATACGTTGATAGGTAGCACCCGCATTCCGCAAACCAAATGGCATCTTCACATAACAATACAAACCCCTTGGAGCAAAAAAGGAAGTATGTTCTTGATCTTCTTCTGTGAGTGATATTTGATTATACCCTTTATATCCATCAAGTGAAGTGACTCTATCATGACCTGTAGCTGATTCCACCATTTGTGGTATATCTGGTAATGGAAAACTATCTTTGGGACATGCCTTGTTTAGATCAGTGAAATCTATGCAAATTCTTATTCCTTTGTTCTTTTTCGGAACAATGACCATATTCGCAATCCATTCTGGATATTTTGCTTCCCTTATAATCCCTGCATCCAACATCTTTTGTAATTCTTCTTCTATCTGTACATGATAATTTTGTGATATCTTCCTTATTCTTTGTTTGAATGGTCTTACATTTTTATCTATATTCAATCTATGACATGCCACTGATGGATCAATTCCTGGTATCTCATCTACACTTCCTACGAAGATATCTTTATATTCTCGCAAAAGATCAGTAGTCCTTTTTTCTTCTCCTTTATCCATCTTAGTTCCAATTCGTAAGAATAAAGGCTCTTCTTTACTTCCAATATTTATTTCTTTGGTTGGTTCAGCTGCAACATAGCTTGGACTTTGCTCCCCCATAGGTGTTGGTTCTTTAATTATTTTTGCTGGTTCCCCTTATTTTTATGGAATTTCATTTGGTATACCTCTCCCTTCCTTTGCTCTTATTGTATACACTCGGAATTCTTCTTCTTTTCTTGTTTCTTTCGCAAGTTTCCTACGAAGTTGTTTCTTTCTTGCTCTTCCTCCACATTGTGTTACTTCAATTTGATAACAAAATTTTGCACTATCAAGATCTCCTTTTATTTCTTGAATTCCATTTGGTGTAGGAAATTTGATTTTTTGATGTAATGTTGAAGCAACAGCTTTGATCGCATGAATCCATGGCCTTCCTATCAGCATGTTATATGGAGATTCCATATCTATCACACACAAGATTACATGCATTTCGATATCTCCTAGTAATACCCGTAGCACGATTTCTCCTTTAGATTTTGTTGTAGATTTCCCTAATCCATGAATAAGACACTTTGAATTTATGATTTTCTCATCTCTAATTCCCATCCCCTTAAGTGCATGATAGAATATAATATTAACAGAACTCCCTGTATCAACCAAAATTCGGTTTAATTTCCATTTTTCTTCAGCTTTCTTATCTTCTAGCATGATTGGCAATGTGATCACCAATGGTGAAGTGTGGTTCAAGTCTTCATTTGGAATTTCTGCTACTGAAAATGTGATTTTCTGCTTTTCCCATTCTTCTAAAGTTGTCATCTTTTCTTCCTCCATGATCTTTCTTCCTCTACAATCTCGCTTGTATATTTTTCCCTTCATATTACTATGAAATTCCTCAATCATTGTCTCTGTGATCATATTACATTCTTCTTTTTTGCCATATCCATCTACTGACTTCATTTGATCTTCAAATTTTCCACAATTCCCTCAATTTTAGGCTACCACAATTCTCAAGTCCCTGTTTCTAGCGCCAATTATGTAGAAAATATTCTAATTTGATCTTTTAGTGAGTGTTAGAAAATATTTGAGGAAAGAGAATAGAGAAAGTTGTAACTATTCTAATTCCATTTAGATACTTATTTGTGATCAATTGAGAACATTAATAAGAAAATTGTTATTCATCATCAAGAACTTCTTGAGTTTTTACTAATTCTATTGAGGGTGTAGTTGTAGGTTATTCTGCAACTACACGAACTCTTTCTTATCGCATACTACATTTATTTTAGTTAAGTAAGAAAGTAAAATTATTTTTGCTCGGCTGACAACCGATCAAATTTTGGCGACGTTGCCGGGGAGGCAAACAGCTTGTTATTAAGTTTTTAGTTTCTTTTTACAATTTCTTCTTTTGTCTTGCTTTTTGTTTTCTTGTCTTGTTTCTTACTTGTTTGCGAGAATTGTTTTCAGGTACCTAATCCCTAGATTCTAAGGATTGGAACTATCCAAGGTGAGGGATTTCTACTCGAAGATGCATAATACTCCAACCAAGTCAAGACATACCGGACGATCAAGAGTTAGAAGTGGAAGAAAAATTACAACTAGAAGGAGAACAAGAGGTTCCATTTGTAGAAGAACCACTAGTTGAAGAAGAATAAGCAATGGGTGACGCAAATCGTACACTCAAGAATTTGGATTCTCATAGGCTTGATGCACAACGATGGTATATTCAAACAAATTCAACATTCGAGATCAAGCCTGGGTTGATTAGAGAGTTTCCGAAGTTTCATGGTATGTCGAATGAAGACCCAAACAAGCATCTTATGGAGTTCCATACCATTGTTAAGGCCATGCTTCCAGCGGAGACTGAAGCCGATGGTGCAATGTTGAAAGTTTTTCCATTTTCCATGATGGACAGCGCTAAGGATTGGTTGTATTGTTTGCCATCCGGAAGTGTTACTACATGGAACGGATTGAAGAAAATATTTCTAGAGAGGTATTTTCATGCGTCAAAGGCTACTCAAATTCGCAAAGAGATTTGTGGAATAAAGCAACATGCGGGAGAATCTTTGTATGAATGTTGGGAGCGATACAAGAGATTGGTGGCAAGATGTCCTCACCATCAATTCAGCGATGCTATGATAATCCAATACTTCTACGCAGGTCTTCAATCAAGTGATAGATATCTTCTTGATGCAGCAGGTGGTGGTGCACTATTGAACAAGATGGTGGCCCAAGCTGCCGAGTTGATTGAAAGCATGGCTGCAAACTCGCAACAATTCTACACAAGAGGTGAACCAATGGTTAGGCAAGTGCATGAAGTTAGTGATTCATCATCATCACACCGTGATCAAAGGATGGACAATATGGAGCACATGATGCAAAAGGTGGATGCGGTTATATTACCTTCGTATGGTGAAGAGTTGGAGCAAGCTAATGTAGTTTTTCCAAATCAACAAAGACGGTATGATCCCTATTCCAACACCTACAATCCGGGATGGAGAGATCATCCAAATTTCAGCTATGCCAACAAGAAAGGTGCGGTTCAACAACCTATTTTCAACCTTCCGAGTAGATTTCAACCGCAACAACAACAATTTCAGCCGCAACAACAACAATTTCAACTGCAACAACAACAATTTCAACCGCAACAGCAACAATTTCAGCAACCACAACAATCGGTGCAAAACCAAGGTTCCGATATCGATGCAAAGTTACAAACAATGATGGAAGGTATTTCTACCATGTTCAAGGAAATCCAACAAGAAACTAAGAGTGCTATCAAGGAGTTGCAGACACAAGTGGGCTCCATGGCGATTGATATCAACAAATTGAAGGCACAAAATAGTGGGAGACTCCCTTCTCAACCCATTAACCCAAAAGAGGGTGTCAATGCTATTACGTTGATAAGTGGTACACAACTCGAGCAACCCGAAGTTGCTGATTTGGGTGAAGAAGAAGCTTCAAAGGAGTCGGTTTTGGAGGAAAAGAGGGATGAAATTCCCCAAACACCCGAGGTACCTATTCCTAACTTTAAAACTCCGGTTTCTACTTATGTTCCTCCTATACCTTTTCCTCGCAGATTTGCAAGTTCTAAGAAGGCGGAATTAGAAAAGGAGATTTTGGATGTTCTTAAGAAGATTCATGTGAACATACCACTCATTGATGCTATCAAGCAAGTTCCCAAGTATGCAAAAGTGTTGAAGGACTTGTGTACCAACAAGCAAAGACTTAAAGGCAATGAAGTGCTAAGTGTGGGGGAGAATGCTTAGGCAATCTTACAACACAAACTCCCACTGAAATGCAAGGATCCCGGTAGATTTGACATTCCCGTCACAATTGGTAACACCACTTTTAACAAAGCAATGTTAGACTTAGGTGTATCTGTTAATGTTATGCATGCATCCATGTATAATTCACTTAATCTAGGTCCTTTGAAAAAGGCTTGAATTGTGTTACAATTAGCCGATCGCTCTAATGTTTACCCTATGGGTATTGTTTAGGATGTTCTTGTGCAGGTTAATCAACTTGTATTTCCAGCTGAATTTTGTGTGTTAGAGATGGATGAAGGTTCACCGGACTCGTCTCTTCCATTGATACTTGGGCGTCCCTTCATGAAAATGGCTAAAACCATCATTGATGTAGACAAGGGAACGTTGACTATGGAGTTTGATGGAGAAATAATATGTTTCAACATTTTCAAAACTATGAGATATCCTAGCGATGTCCTCTCTTTTTTCTCCGTTGATGTTATGGATGCATTAGCACAACAAGTGTTTGAATTGAATGGTGATGATGCTTTGAAAACTGTTTTAACTACATCCATGGATGATGGTGTAGAGTGTGGTAACGAAGTCAAGGAAGCCCTTGGTAATCTTAACTCACTACAAGGATTTCCCGAAACTCATAATATCTCTTTTATTTCTTTACCATGCAGTGATGAAAAGCTTTTACCTTCTATTATTAAATCTCCAAAGTTGGAATTGAAACCTCTTCCAAGTCACTTAAAGTACTTGTACTTGGGTGACAATGAAGAGTTACATGTGATTGTTTCTAACGAGCTTAGTGAATTACAGGAGCAAAAACTTCTAAGGGTGCTAAGGAAGCACAAGACGGCCATAGGATGGACAATTGCTGATATCAAGGGTATAAGCATGGCCGTTTGTATGCATAAAATTCGTTTGGAGGATGATGCAAAGCTTACAAGGGAAGTGCAACGTCGTTTGAACCCCCCAATGATGGAAGTTGTGAAAAAGGAGATACTCAAGCTTTTGGAAGTGGGTGTTATCTACCCCATATCTGATAGCAAGTGGGTGAGCTCGGTACAAGTTGTACCAAAGAAATCTGGTGTAACGGTGGTAGAGAATGATAAGAACGAACTTGTCCCAACTCGTGTGCAAACCGGGTGGAGGGTTTGTATTGATTATAGAAAGTTGAATGCCACTACTAGGAAGGATCACTTTCCTTTACCCTTTATTGATCATATGCTTGAACGTTTAGCTGGACACTCTTATTATTGTTTCCTTGATGGCTATTCAGGTTACAATCAGATTGTGATAGCACCGGAGGATCAAGAGAAAACCACTTTCACTTGTCCTTTCGGTACTTTTGCGTATAGAAGGATGCCTTTTGGCTTGTGCAAAGCTCCAGCTACCTTTCAAAGGTGTATGGTAAGTATCTTTTCCGAGTATGTTGAAAACATCATTGAAGTGTTTATGGATGACTTTAGTGTCTTTGGTGATTCATTTGACCTTTGTTTGAACAACTTGTCATTAATCCTTGAACGATGTGTTGAAACAAACCTTGTGCTGAATTTGGAGAAGTGCCATTTTATGGTAACTCATGGCATAGTTTTAGGCCATATAATATCTTCTAAGGGATTGGAAGTTGATAAATCTAAGATAGACCTTATTCGTGCTCTAACCCCTCCCACTACGGTGAGGGAGATATGCTCTTTTCTTGGACATGCAGGTTTCTATCGTAGATTTATCAAGGATTTTTCCAAGATAGCATCACCACTTTGCAACTTATTGCAAAAAGATGTGGTTTTTAACTTTGATGAAAAGTGTATGGTGGCATTCAATCGTTTGAAAGAACTTCTGATTTCAGCCCCTATCATTAAACCACCGGATTGGAGCAAGCCTTTTGAGCTCATGTGTGATGCAAGTGACTATGCGGTTGGTGCAGTGCTTGGGAAACGTGTGGGGAAGATACCTCGTGCTATTTATTATGCTTCTAGAACGTTAAATTAGGCCCAGCAAAACTACACAACCACTGAAAAAGAGTTGTTAGCTATTGTATTTGCATTGGAGAAATTTCGCTCTTATCTAATTGGTACAAAATTTGTTGTTTTTTCTGACCATGCAGCACTTAGGTACTTGCTAATGAAGAAAGAAGCGAAACCGAGGCTCATACGATGGATTTTACTCTTGCAAGAGTTTTATATTGAAATCAAAGACAAGAAAGGAATTGAGAACACCATTGCGGATCACTTGAGCCGTCTTGCTTTGGAAAAGGAAGCTATCCCACTGCGTGAAAGTTTCCCGGATTAGAAACTATTCTCAATTGCCTTTGGAGAACCATCGTATGCTGATATTGTGAATTACTTGGTAACTAAACAAATCCCAAAGAACTTGTCTCGTGCTGAGAGGGACAAACTTAAGAGGTTAGGGAACCAATATATATGGGATGATCCATACTTATGGAAACATGGCAGCGACCAAGTAATAATAAGGTGCGTTCCCGAATCTGAATTTCACTCTATCTTGTCATTTTGTCACTCTTATGCTTGCGGAGGACATTTTGGAAGTAAAAGAACCGCTCACAAGGTACTTGAAAGCAGTTTCTATTGGCCAACCTTGTTTAAGGATGCATACACATTTTGTACAACTTGTGATAGGTACCAAAGAACATGCAATCTAGGTGCCCGAAATCAATTGCCACAAACTTTAATTCAATTTATTGAAGTTTTTGATTATGGGGTATTGATTTTATGGGTCCTTTTGTCAACTCTCATGGGAATTTTTACATCTTACTTGATGTTGATTATGTCTTTAAATGGGTGGAAGCTAAGGCCACCCCAACTATTGATTCCAAGGTTGTTTCAGATTTTGTGCAAGCTAACATTTTTGCAAGGTTTGGAATTCTAAGAGCCATAATTAGCGATGGGGTTTCTCACTTCAAAAATAGTATTTTGCAAAGCTTGTTGAAGAAGTACAATGTTTCACACAAGATTGCAACACCTTATCATCCCCAAACAAATGGACAAGCGGAGGTTTCCAACTGGGAGGTGAAATCCATTCTATAAAAGACGGTAAATCCAATAAGGAAGGATTAGAGCATGCGACTTAATGATGCTTTGTGGGCTTATAGAACCACATACAAGACACCTATTGGGATGTCTCCCTTTAGGCTTGTGTATGGTAAACCTTGTCACTTACCCGTGGAGATTGAGCATAAGGCGTTTTGGGAGATTAAGCAAGGCAATATGGAGATGGATGGGGCTGGAAATCAAAGGAAGTTGCAACTCCAAGAGCTAGAAGAGCTTCGCAATGATGCATTTGAAAGATCTCGCATTTATAAGGAGAAAACGAAGGCCTTTCATGATACTATGATTTCTAGAAAATAATTTTGTATTGGGCAGAAAGTGCTTTTGTTTAATTCTCGCTTGCATTTATTTCCGGGTAAATTAAGGTCACGTTGGATTGGACCTTTTATTGTTACTAATGTGTTTTCTCATGGTGCAGTAGAAATTCGTAGCATAGCTACATGCAAGGAACTTAAAGTTGATGGGAACCGGTTGAAACCATATTATGAGAATTTCACTTACGAAGTGGTGGAAGGAGCTAATTTTGTGGATGCACTCCCTCTGGAGGAGGAGTCATAGAAATCAAGGAGATAGTTGGGATGACGACTTTAAACCAAGCGCTAAATGGGAGGCAACCCATAGGATGAGTATCTCTTGTCTTATTTTCATTTTCTTGTCTTGTTTTTAGTTTTTTTCTTATCTTGTATTTTATTTTTCTGATTTCTTGTCATATTTCATGCATGATTTCCCACCTTGGCTTACTTTGGATGACTCAATTTACATTGAGGACAATGTAAAGTTTAAGTGTGGGGGAGTGGTTAAGCATTTGCATTGTAAATTTTTCAAAATTTTCAACTTTTGTGTAAATTAGTGAATAAAAAACTCCAACTTATAGTTTGTTTAGAGTCACATAGTATACTTGTCGCTAAGATTACATCGAGATTCTCATAAGAGTGACTGAACTTAGAGATGACAGAGAACATGATCGGGTTTCTTATTTGTATGAGAGTTAAAGTTGGATTTAACCATGCCAATGGCAAATATGGTGCAGACTGAATTCGGTAGTAGAGTAGTGGTCCCCTATAGTGGAGACTACCCATGTTACATCATGGGAGGAACCGACCTTCAATTCTTTGTACCTGTCTAAATATGTGCTTTTAGATTGTGTGTCACCGTACATAAACTCTGGGTAAAATGGTGAGCTACCCAACCTCCCACCAATAGAAGCACTATTTTGATCTCTTGAGTGCTATTTTATCAATCATGATGGTGACATCGAATTGCTAACTTACATACCACTTGTAAACTTGTTCGCAGTTAGCACCATCCACTTTATCTCTCTACACCAACAGGTCCATAGAAACACCATCATCATCAACAAGAGGAGCATCACAAATTCGAAGGAAAGTTGAAGACGTTCAAGGTTTACAAGCAATGGTACACAAATGAGCAGATTTCAGATTCAAGTAAAGCAACAAGACAAAGAGCAGAATTTTTACAAGTTGAAGATTATTGTACAAGAGTGAAGATTATCAAGATGAGAATTCAAGAAGTTTATGATATCGAGACATACAAGTTGTGATGAATCAAGCGGTAAAGTACTCACACCATGGCATTTTTATCTTTATTTTGTATTTGTATTATTTTCTCTTGTCTCCATAAATGAAAAAACATAAAAAATACAAGAGAAATGTTCATTAGGTTCATCATTAGTTTTAATTATTTTTGTTTGTTTTTATTTTGTATTTACTTTATTTATCTTGCATTTAAAAAAATAATAATAATAATAATAATAAAAAATCATTGCATCATATTTTGGTTTGTTTAGTTCGTTTTTGGTTTTGTATTCATTCAATAAAGCCAATGGAAGAATAAATATCTATAATGAAGTTTCAAGCAACAAGGAATTAGAGGAATGAGTCACATTGTCAAGATTCTACGAAGTTCAAGAGTTATCATCAACAGTTGAAGACCGAAGACGAAGACAAGGATTGAAGACCGAAGACGTTTCTATGGATGATGTGAGAGTGGTGCTAACTTCACGCCGAACGGATAACGAGGTAAGTAAGCATATTCCCACCTTCGTTAAGTGGTTGATTTCCTTTCTTAGAGATCGTCAGAAAATTGGGTTTTCAAAATGAATAAAATATGTGGGTTTTCAAAATAATTCGGAAGGTTTGCCTTCCTACTATTCAACGTGTCGCAGGATTCTCTCTTCATTCCTTCCTGGACACATGTGTGACCCATAAAGAGTTGTTTATTATAGAGAGCAATTTCATAAAACCCTTTCTTGTGAGGCAGAGTCGAGATTTTTGATCACTCCGAACCCGAATTTCTTTCGATAAGGGATGGTTATTTCTCTCTCAACTTTTAAGAATGAGATTGTGTTCATTTATGTGTCTAACTTCTTATAACTAGTGTGCAGAATCTCTATGTATTCTTAGCTCGTTGGATGCTATCATTTCTGAGAACTCGTAAGTTGGAAATGTAGGTTTTGTGGGTATTTCTCTAGTAAACACTCACGGGAGTTGTATGTATATTTTAGAATATGTTTTGTTTGATTGGATCGAGGACTAGCAAAGTCTAAGTGTGGGGGGAATCTGATAGGTTTCTAAAACACCTAATTTTATATCTAGTATTTATGCTTTCTTTGCTATTACTGTTGTGAATTGCATCTCTTATGTTTAGGTTTAAGTTATTAGGTGCAATGGAGTCCTTGTGAGCAAAAGAAGGAAAAAGTGTCTATTTGGAACGAGCTTAGGTTGCGCAAGGAAGAGGTGGACAATGAAATTTCAGTTTCCCATAACTGACAGTCGAATGGAAAACTGGGTTGTCGGTTCTTTGGAACCAATAAGCCATGTGTGAGCTGGTTATCCTTTAATCACTAAAGTGGGGTGAAAATAGAATTTTTGGTTCTTATACCTACCCTAAAAATTAGAGAGCAATAATTTCTCTCATCATTGTTTACTCTTACTCGCCTGAAACAAGAGGCGGCACCATACTCAGAGAGGAATTGAGAACTCGGTTGAATAAGGATTTAATGCAGTCGAAAATGGAAAGAGTTAGGGTTTGTGGTTAATGTGTTCTATTGATTTCGGTTGAAATTGAGGAGGAGAAAGTGAAGTGCTGATATTGATTGTGTTATTGAGATATGGGTTCGATCTGTAAGAATGAATCCGAGAGTTGCTGGCAGTGTAATGAACCTGTTTATGTTAATGGATTTGAGATTGAATCTGAGATAGATGATGAGTGGGAATTTGGGTCGAATTGAGTGAGTAAGCTGCAGATTTAAAGGGGTTCTATGATGTGCTATTTCAAATCAAGAAGAGACAATGCAGCTTAGGGTTTTGGTGGATTGAAATAGGTAGGAAATGGTGGTGGCGCTGGTTGTGTTCTTGAGTATGGTTTGATATTCAGATGGAGCTGTTGATATTAAGAAGAAGAATATGAAGATGGGTTTGGTGGATATGATCAAAATAGGTGTTTGGAAGAACTAATGGAAGAAATTGTTGTTTGAGATGATATTGAACAAGGGTTTTTGATGTAGCTGGAGATGGCCAGGCAAATGATGTTGTTGTGGTTCATGTGGGATCTATTGTAACTGTTGGTTTGGTTGATGAGAAGATAGGTTTGATGTGAAGGAGGATGGCAGTAGCTACAGTTTATTCTTGGTTGCAGTCTGTGAGAAGGGAGAATCAAGAGCTGGTTGAAGTACAAATTAGGGTTTGAATTGACTCTGTGAATAAAGAGATGGAGGATGAATAACTGAGATTCAGGAGAGAAATGGAAGAGATTGAATGGGTTTTTACTTGGCTTGACAGAAAAGAGAAGAAGACTAATAGTTTATAGGATTGCAGCTGCAGTTCTGGCAATGAGTTGTTTCAGTTGGTGAAGTTCAGGAATGGAAATGAAGGAGATTTTAGTGCTGTGGTGAATGAGCTTGTGGTGTTGCAGCTGAGTTGGTGGTTGCTATACAGGAAGGTTATGTTGCTGCCTGAAGTATGGGTCTGGTGATAACAATGGTTTGTGTTGGTATGAACTGGTACTACTCAGGGAAGTGGATGGATCTAAGTAGATGCATATAGAGAAGGATGAAGTCTGTAATGGTTTTATGTAGTGGATGTGCAATTAGTGGTATTTATGAAGTACAAATGCAGGTGCTAGTGATACTGCAATGCTAAAATGGTGTAGTCAGTACTGGTGGAGCAGTTGAAGACAAGCAGGAGATGGTTGTAGAAAATTGGCTCCAGTGTGCTGTGCAATAGAGATGCAGTTGGAGATGCAACCGAGTCATAAATGGAATTGATCTGCTTTAGAATGGAGTTGAAGCTGCAATAAAGTAGGATTGAGTGGTCTGGACTGGAATTGCAGATTCTGAGAATGTTTTGAGGCTAAGATGAGCAACTAGTTGTTGAGGCAGTAGCACATTAGTGTTGAGCAACTGAGAAAAATTGGAAGCAGTGTTGCATGAATGTTCCAACTGAGTTTATGGCATATGTGTAGTGAAATTGCAGGTGCTTTATGGTGTTGTGGCTTAATGCATTGCAGAGAAGCTCTTGGAGGAGAATAATTGTTGTGCTCAAATTGGAATTGCAGGAAAGGTTCTATAAAGAGGATGAATTTGGTGGTGACTGAGATGCTGCACAGCTTGGATGTGGATAGAGTGAGGCAACTGAGATGGTCTGCATTTCAGTTAAGGCATTGGATAAAATGGTGATTTCAAGGGCAGATGTAATGTGTTGTTGGTTGAATTACTGGGGGGAGGTTCATGAATTGAAGAGAAGTAGTGCTGTGCATTTTGTTGTTGATACTGATGGGTTTATGATAGAGCTGCAGTTCAGGTGATGTGAATGTGTAATGATGGCAAACGATGATGGTGCAGCATAAGTGCAGGCCGTGCAATATACTTATCCAAGATAACTCAGCTAGATAAATTTCTGACTCGTTTCTGAATCACTCTGACTGACTCACACCATGACTCACTTGACTCGGTCTGTTTAACCCGAGTTGATTCAGTTGACTCCCGAGTTGACTCATTTGACCGGTGACCGGGTGGATTTTGCCGGTCACCTGAGATATTTAACGGTGCCGGAGTCCGGCCAAGTTCCGGCCATTGTCACAGTTTTCCGACGATCTTTTTGGGGACATATTTTTACTTGGGTTTTTCCACACTTATGGGCTAGGTAGAATTTTACTATTGGAGCATTTGGACCTTGGGCTTTTAAGACCTAATTCTGGAAAGTTCAAAAGCTATAAAAAGAAAAGTTTCTATTCTTTTTTGGGGACACATTTTTCTACTGGAGTTTTGGAGGAGAGCAAATGATTAGGGTTTGCTTTCGTGTATTTTTCATATTTTTCATTTCATTTTTATTATTGATTATGAATATGAATATGATGAACTCAAAAGCTATGAGTAGCTAAACACTTTTTATTGGTTATGGGATATAAAGTGGATTTCACGAATAAGATTTGATTCAATGTATTAGTTTTGTCTCAACTTTATTGTTTATGATTCATGGTTTATATTGTTATGATTTGATTTTTTGTTTGGTTGAGTCCGGAATCAATCCGATTTACTTTCATATCTAGAGCTATATTAGGGTTTTCAATACGAAAACATTGTTTATCCCTGATTTTAAGTAGCATAATTGTGGGTAGTGCTTGTAGTGATATATCCTACTAGTCACATATGAATCATAACTTGGGTTAAATCTATCTAGTGCTTTTACACATTTTGATTGCCTTGACTAGTCTTATTCCATAGAACTTATTGCTTTTAGTGAGTTAAACTTAATTGTGCTTTTACACTTTAGGTTGCTTTCTAGGAAGAATTCACATACGCATCTTTTAATGTGGTTGTGATGAAATCAGGGAATTAGCGGGATATTCTTGCGATCAAGGTATCCTAGGATTTTTAGTAAATGTGAGATTAAAATTTCAATTCTAGTCATTGTTGAGAATTCAAGTTTGTGAATGAAACTATCCCGTGACCAATATATTCTCATTATTGATTACTTTTATTTTTACTTTGCTTTCAATTTATTTTTATTGCTTTGAAATATCAAACCCCCCCCCCCTTTGGTTACTAAGAATCTGAAAATTTGCATAACAACAAAAGCCTCTCTGTGGATACGAACTCTTTCTTATCGCATACTACATTTATTTTAGTTAAGTAAGAAATTAAAATTATTTTTGCTTGGCTGACAACCGATCACAAACACATAGATCTCAAGACGTTCAAAGTGAAGCACGGTCTTGAGGATTTTTATGTGAAATTATATGCTCCCGGTGATGATCTTACTTACGATCTGATTACCCGTTATAAATACGATGACTTTTATTTGCTGACAACAGTGGGAGCTTTCGAAGCCGGCCTTATGCTTCCCTTATACAAGTCGGGTGACTCCTTCTATTATGATGTCTTGGCTCATCATGAAGACTCTACACCTCATACTTACTACCGTTTGGTGGTACAGTTGACTGGAAACTATCTTCGGGCGCTTAAGGAGTG
This sequence comes from Papaver bracteatum, assembly GCA_023529315.1. NCBI lineage: Eukaryota > Viridiplantae > Streptophyta > Magnoliopsida > Ranunculales > Papaveraceae > Papaver > Papaver bracteatum. The sequence continues at coordinate 1,954,939 of JAJJWX010001238.1, read as the reverse complement.
TTATCTTCGGAGAAATGGAGAAACCTCGATGACCTATTACGTTCTTAATCCTGCTGAAAAGGATTGGTATACTCTTGAGAATTTTAATGCTTCGTTTGGAGACTATGTTAACAGAAGGAACCACAAACCATGGAGTGTTGGTCTTCGTAATATTGATGACCCTCATGGTAAGATTTGTTTACTCGGCGAAGTAAGTGATACAAAGCTTCATTTCGTTCCTGGTACTGAAGGGTCCTCTCAGCAGAAGATTTTTCCTGCTCGTGAAAGGCTTAAACGCGATCATGATTATGAGTGGCATGCCACTGTTATTGAGGTTGTTGGCCCTTGGGCTTATGGTTGGGCTCCTGGTCAGGATGGATGGCACCCTTTCGCTGGTAGCAAACCTTGGGCTAGTGCTCCCGCTCGCTATGGCGATTATTGCTCCTGGAAGTTGAACTTTTGTGGCATGAATTTTGAATATGCTTATGACCCTGCTGATGGTGATGAAGAGGAAAGTTCGGAGGCTACTCTTCCTTCGAAGAGTGCGAAGGTATCATCTCTTATACTTGCCCCTTTTTTCTTTTTGGTTTGCGATTAGTCAGAGTATGAAGAAAAATTTGTTGTTTCGAACGATAAATATCGTATCTTTAGGTACCGAAGAAGAAGAAGAAGAAAATTAATCATGTTCAATCCTCCAACATTGTTGTTGGAGAAACATAAGTCACGAGGAAGTTACTAGTCCTGTGACTGATGAGGCTATGGCGGAATAAGAAATTTCTGATGACGAGGAACGTATGGAAACTTCCACTCCTAGTCATGAAGAAGGTATGAAGACCGGTGATGGAGCTATTGAAGAGGGTTTTATACCCGGTGGTCCCGAAGGTATTCCTGGCGTTAATCCCTCATTATCCCCGAACTAGGGTACTAAAAATGCTGAAACTCAATCTTATATCCCTGATGGGTCTGGTCAGGAATTTTCTTTCGGTAAGTTTTATTCCTCTTATGTGCAAGTTGATCTTAACGCTGTTATGGGGATAGCTTCAGACATCTCCTTGCTTTCTCCGAACGATGATTGGGACGTCCTCGAAGGGACCGCTGGTGAGAAGACCACTGAAGCCGAAGATAGCTCTGATGGTGAAGATACTGAAGCCCGTTCTAATAGAGAGGACAAGTATAAAAGAGATCACGATGTTGGGAAGAGAGATGATGATGGTGAGGCTTCTTCTGAGGTATCTTCAGAGGGCTTTGATAGGGCTATAATGCTTGATGGTGATGATGCCACACTTGAGTGGTTAATGAAGAAAAATTTGATGTTCGTGCCTAATCCTGCACCCATGATCCCTGGTGAGAAGGATTCTGATGCTTTTACTCGTCAAAGGATGCAGCTGACATCCCCTGATGAGGTTGCGGAGGCCTGGAAGAAGAATTTATGTGCCAGTTCTCCTAGCCTTCTAGTTGATCCCCCGTATTCTGTCTCTAGTATGATTACTATTGTCGATGGGTATCAATATGGTTATCCTCAGCAACGGATTCTTGAGGTAAGTCTCCGAAATATCTATGTAGCGTGTGATTTATTATTTATAGGCTTCCCAATCCTTATTTGTTTGATATCAACTTCCCAATCCTTATTTGTTTGATATCAACGCAGATGATGAGAAGTGAACATTGTAACCACACTATTTACCAGTTTTTCAAGTCGAAAGCCATTAAGCTGGAAGGTAAGCTTCGTCATAGAGAAGGTGAGCTCTCCGCAGCCGAAGCTGTTATCGCTTCCAGGGATCAAGAAATTTCGGAGTTAAAAAACCGATTGAAAGGGAAAGAATGCCTCGGCGCTGAGGAAGAAAAGCTTCATCTTGAGTTGGCGTTGGTTCGTACTAAATTTGAGAAGGCCCATAATGATGTTTCCTCTGCCCAAGGTTCGTTTAGTTTATTTTGATCCTCTCTTCCTTCTTCTGTTGTCTGAGTCTCCCTTCTCATATTCAGTGGGCGATCCCGAAGAGCTAAGATGGCTTCGAAGTGAGAGAATTCGTCAAGTCTCTCGGATCAGGGAGTTGGTGCAGTAGATCAAGGAAGAAGATGATAAATGGAATGCTCATTCCGATGAGCATTACACTTTGATGGCTAAGTGGCGAGAAAGTCACAACCAGATGGTCGATATGCAGAACCTATATAATTTTGACCGTCGGCTGTTCAATGGCACTTTGATATGGACTCGTGATAACCTTCATTTGGAACATGAGTCTGTAGCTTGTTTAGAGGCTAAGGTAACATCTTTGGAGGAAGAGTTGTGTCATGCCAGGGCTTCCTTTGATACTGATACTTATAATTATATACGACAACTTGTTAAAGAGAGAGACGATGCCAGGAATAAATCTCATTACCTTAGCAAAGCTTTGACTGCTTCTCGGAGCGACGTTGCTCGTTTGGTTGATTCTGAGAAAGATCTTGAAGTTAATATGTACAGGCTTACCAAAGGCATAGAAAAAATGAGCGATGAAGTGAATCAGCTTCGTCACTTAGACTCCACGAAGCAGGTAGAGTTGGATGAGTGTCAGTTTGCACTTATGACTCTTCGGTGGGACTATAATAAAATATACGATGAGTATGATTTTCTTGACGAAGCCCGGGACACCGTAGTTAATGAATATGAGATAGCTTCGGCTAATGTCGAAGGTATATATTTGTTTGGTCGTGGGTAACTATATGTTTCATTTCCGCTAACTTTCTTCTCTTTCTTTTCTTTTTTCTTTTTAGAGCTCAAGGGAAAGCTTAACCTTGAAAATGAGGAACTTAAGGAGGCTCAATATTCCTTAGTGTATCAAGAAGGTCAGACTAAATATTATGAAGGATTAGCAGGGTCCTGTGATATGGCAGCGAAAGAAGCAGCCAAAGAGGTAGTTAACTTGAGATCTGCCTTGGCGCAGTCTGAACTTAAGTCTACTGTTATTGCACAAAAGGCTCGCTATCAACTTGCCGAGGAGATTAAAAAAACTTTAGCGCGGATTGAGCAAGGTCTCCTGAAGGATCACAACATCGTTAAGCATTATCCTCGTCGTCATATTCCTGAACCCCCAGCTTGCATGTCCGATCCCTCTTCGGGAGGAAGCGTTCCTTCATCTCATCAAAAGGACCCCGCTGATCTTATCGAGCCTTCTGGGGAAAAATAAGTTTCGAAACTTATAGAAAGTTGATCTTTGTTGATTACTTGGCTTTGGATCCCCCTTTTTTTTTTTTTTTTTCTTTGTTGCTTTTAATTAGTTTCCCCAGCTTGTAATCAAATTTTTATGGAATGGATCATCGTTTGCTTGGATATGTGTTTTATGTCCCACCTGCATTGTTAGTTTATTTATTGTTTTCAGATAATGATCAAGTGTATTATGAAAGGAATAAACAAATGCTTTAAAACATAGAAAGTGTTTGATAGAAATAACAGAGGTAAGCACCTTTGCTATTGACTTCGGACCTGTCTCCCCGCTGGCTAATCCTTGGCCAGAGGATTACCGAATGGTGGGGGTTAGTACAGCGTCCCCGGATATGTAATGCGTTAGTAGAATATTTACAAGCATTCATTCCGCTGAACTGCTGCTTTGTTGGTTGGTTGGGTATCTCTTTCTGCTGGAATCCTTCCCCATGGTCCTCTACTTATAGACGCTGATTGGGGAGTCCCGGGAGATTGTAAATGATTACTTTCCCCAATATATGTTGTGCAAAAAAGCTTTTTCATTGACATGGTGAGGTTTTCTATTCTTCCTCGCGTTTTTTACGATGCTGGAGACATGTAGTAAGTTTTGAGGTACTTTGCATTCCACGGATGCCCGAGGACTTCTCCTTTTTACTAGTAAGATCCATTTCCTGCGATGTCATGTTTAAAAATGGTCCTCCCGTTGGTGCCAATTTTCCCGTTTTTCTCCCGCATTGTTTTCATGGGTTTCTAAGTAACCTTCTTATTATTTTGAGTACTTTGCATTCCATCAAGATTCGCATCATGAGGACTTTTCTCCTTTTAGATTGTTGGCATGAGGTAGTAAGATCCATTTCCTGCGATGTCATGTATTAAAAATGGTCCTCCCCACGTTGGTGCCAATTTTCCCCACTTTTTCTCCCGTTGGTATTGTGGAATGGTTCTCAGCACGTACTGTCCTTTTACGAAGTTTCTAAGCTTAACCTTCTTATTATATTCTCTAGCTAGTCTTCGTTGGTAGTTTTCCATCCTTTGTAACGATGTCTCCCTTCTTTCTTCTAGATCATCAAGTCATTCGAGCATCATGTCTGTTGTGAGGTTTTTCTCTCAGGCTTCAGTCTTCGTTGTTGGCATGATAACCTCCGTCGGGATGACGGCTTATGCTCCGTAAGTGAGGAGGAAGGGAGATTCTCCGGTAGCGGACCTTTGCGTTGTCCGGTATGCCCATAACACATTATGTAACTATTCGCACCATCGTCCCTTAAGTTCGTCCAGCTGTTTCTTAAGGATGAGGGCAAGAGTCTTATTTGTGACCTCATCTTGGCCGTTACTTTGAGGGTAGATATGGTTTGATTTATTCTTTTTGATCTTGAACGTGTCAAACAACTTGTCTATGTAACTATGTTTTCCCTTGTAATTGCTTGCCGTTGTCTGATACAATTTCAGCAGGAATGCCAAATCTGCATATGATGTTCTGGAAGATGAATGTGAACACATCTGCGTCTCGGATCCTAGCAAGAGCTTTGGCTTCTACCCACTTGTTGAAGTAGTCTGTTGCCATGATTAAGAATCGTCGTTTCCCTGATCCTTCGATCAGAGGGCTGACAATGTCTATTACCCACTTAGTAAATGGTCAGGGGCTGTCCATTGAGTTTAGCTTTGTCACATTGGCCTGAATTTTCTTGGAGAAACGCTGACACTCCTCGCATCTTTTTGATATTTTGGCAGCGTCTTGTATCATCTGTGGCCAGTAATAGCCTTGCATCTTAGCTTTGTCAGCTAGTGACCTTATTCCACTGTGATTACCAACGTCTCCGTAGTGTATGTCTTTTAAAACCCGGTGTCCTTATTCTCTTGATAGGCAGCGAAGCAGCGGTCCGAGAAAAGACTTCTTGTATAAGATCCCGTCCCGTAGATCATATCTTCCTGCTTTTGATTGTACTTTTCTAGCTTGTTTCAACTCCTTTGGAAATACTTTTTCTTTGAGAAACAGATGAACTTAGGTTCTCCAATCTTCTTCGTTTGTGAAATCTTCATCTTCGTTCGCCTTTGTCATGATATCATCTTCGATAAAATCGTCAGCAATATCTTCCCATACGTCATCGTCAGTGATGTCTCTGCTAGCATTGTCCTTACGCCTTGTAGCGAAGGATTCTTGAGGGGTCACCGAAGGTTCATACACTCTTGTCACCTTGATTTACTTAACGTTTTCATTTTTTTAACATGGATGATATGTATGCCAGGGTGTCTGCATGTCTAAGTTCTTTTCTGCATAAGTGTCAGAATTTGATGCTGGGTATTTGTGATGCTAAAGTCTGGACCAAGGCCATGTACGCTGATAGGGTCTTATCGTAGACGTTGTATTCCATCCCTATTTGTCGTATGACCAGTTGAGAATCGCTTGTAAGTCATACATCAGTTATTCCCATTTCTATTATTAAGCGAAGAGCATGTACTACAGCTTCCTATTCTACGATGTTATTGGTGTGCCCCTTGAATTCTAACCTCAGCGCATGTATAATCCTATCTCCGTTGGGGGTAGTGATTACGATGCCTATGCCTGCGCCTTCCCTATTTCTTGACCCGTCTACGAAGACCTCCCATCGCCTTTGGCTGGATGGTTCCAGAATATCGACCGGATCTTTCTCATCTTCCATTTCTGGGGTTCCCTTTACCTCCTCGTCATCAATCAGGGGTAGATCAGCTATGAAATCTGCCAGAACTTGTGATTTATGAGCATGTTGTATCTCTTGGATGATATTGAACTGATCGAGATGGGTGTTCCACTTTGCTATTCTTCCTGATTTTCCAACTCTTTTGAGAACGGCTTCCAGTGGCGCCTTGCATGGAACGCGGATGTAGTGAGTCAGAAAATAGGTTCTCAGTTTTTGGGTTTCCCATACTAATGCTAGGATGAGTTGTTCGATCTTCGTATAATTACTTTCCGCTGAGTTGAGGGTCTTGCTGACATAATATATTAGATGTTCTATCTTCGTGTTTGTTTTGACCAAAACTGCGCTGACAGCATCCTCCGTTGTTGCTATGTACATGGCTAGCACTTCATCTGGTTCATGCTTCTGTAGGATCAGGATTGAGGCCAGATACTCTTTGAGTTTTGGAAAGTTTCTTCACACTCCACCGTCCACTCGAATTTGCTTCTTTTTTTGAGGATGTTGAAAAATTGCATGCATTTGTCTGATGATCTAGCAATGAACCTTCCCAGAGCTGCTACAGAACCGTTGAGCTTTTGGACTTCTTTTAGATTCTTCGGAGACGGAATTCGTATGATGGCTTGTATCTTGGCTGGGTCCACTTCGACGCCCCTTTTTGTTACCAGGTAGCCGAGGAACTTCCCAGAAGTAACGCCGAATGTGCATTTTTTTGGATTTACCTTCATGTTATATTTTATCATTGCTTGAAAAATATCCCTTAGATCTTGATGATGGTCCTTGCGCAGTTTACTTTTGACAAGCATATCATCCACGTAGACTTCCAGGGTGTTCCCGATCCAAGGTTTGAAAATTGCATCAACCATTCTCTGATACGTTGCCCCTGCATTTCTAAGTCCGAATGGCATTCTTGTAAAGCAATAAAGGCCGTGCGGGGTGTAGAACGAGGTATGTTGTTGATCTTCTTCTGCCAAAGCCACTTGATTGTAACCAGAATATCCATCCAAGAATGATAGTTCCTCATATCCTTTCACCGCTTCCACCAGTTGATCGATGCTTGGGAGTGGGTAACTATCTTTTGGACATGCTTTGTTGAGTTTAGTGAAATCGATGCATATTCTTACTCCTCCGTTCTTCTTTGGCACAATAACCATGTTAGATATCCACGTTGAATATTTGACTTCCTTGATGAACCCTGCTTCGAACAATTTACGTAGCTCTTTTTCAATTGCTTTGTGATACTTTGGTGCTACTTTTTGCACTTTCTGCCTGAAAGGTTGGGTGCCAGTTTTATGCGAATCTCATGTTGTATTACCTTCGGATCTATCCATGGCATATCTTCTGATTCCCATGCTAAGATATCAGCGTATTCCTTGAGTATCTTAATTAAGGCTAGATCTATTTATTCGGTCATCAAAGTCCCAATCTTGATTATCTTCATGCTCTCCTCCGTTCCTAGATTGATTTCCTTGGTGGGCTCCAGAGAAGTGAACGTGGGCTTCGGTTCCTCCCAGAAGAGGAACATTCTTTAATTGCTATTTGGTAGGTTCTTCGGTTCCCTTGGGAATGTCAGCCTCAATATTTAAAACGGTGGTTTCCTTCACCAGACTTTTGCCAGAGATTTCTTCGAGGTATAAATTAATTGCTTTTTCCTTTGCCGCTCCTTTGTTTCGGTTTCTTCATGATTTCTGCTGCTCTTCTTGGTGGTTATTTAGATAATTCTGTAGTGCTTGGCATTCACGGGTAGAGACTTGATCTCATTTTATCTCTATTACCCCTTCGGGTATTGGGAATCTAAGGTACTGATGATAAGTCGCTGCCACCCCTTTGAGCTTGTGTACACATCTTCCTCCGATGATGGCGTTGTAGGGGGAGGGTGAGTCCACCACACTGAATCGTGTATCAACCTTCATTGGTCCTGCGTCCACTTGTAAAATAATGTCCCCCAAAGGCTTCATTGCGGCTCCATTAAATCCGTAAATGGTATAATACGAAGATAACAATTGTTCTTCATTAAGTTCCATCCGTTTGAATGTGTCAAGCAATAGGACGTTAACTGAACTTCCCCCGTCGATGAGTATCTTATTTATATTGCATCCTGCTACTGGAAATGTAAGTACCAAAGGATCGTTATGGTATTACATGTCTTCTTCGATATCCTCGTTATCAAAGGTTAAAGGAGCGTCCATCCATTATTCACGCTCTTCCACTTCCGTTCCATCAATCTTGTATGATTCGTAGTAGTCCTCGAATTTCTTCCTTAGTCTTTTCCCTATTTGGGCCGTTAGCGACGGTCCATTGGCTTCAGAACATGAGATGGCATTAAAAGTTCAATTTTTCTCGGGGAGTTGGACCTGCTTGCTTCGCTTTGTCTTATCTTCGGTTTCTCCTTTGTGAATGTATTGATTGAGGTCTCCCACATCAATCCGTTTTTGGATCATTATTTTGAGATTTTTGCACTTCTCTGTTTGGTGCCCATTGAAACAGTGATACTCACAGTAGTCTCTTTACTTTTTCGTCCGCGGGGGCCGCTTCCCTTTGGACCATGGACATTCCATGTTTTCCCGACTTTTAATATCCCTTAAGATGTGGCTATAGCTAGTGTTTAACCTTGTCTATACTTGGTCTTCAAACTTCCGATCAATACTCCGACGATCGTTCCCTCTTCCTCCACCGTCTTCTCTTGGACGCTCAGTCGACACGCCTCTTTTCGACTCGCTGGCTTGTTCTGCATAATTAGTTCGGTGTGATCCTCGTGTTTGTAATCGGGGATTTTCCCGTTGGATTTCCTCCAATCTGTCGTGTTTTTCAATGATCACTCGAAGATCTCCCTCGGTAGTGGGGACGCTGCCATATATCTCGATGAAAAGTGGGCTCATCATGTCTAATCCCCAATTGTAACAGTTGATAGTGACCACAGGATCAACATTTCCTATTTCCTGACAAATCTTGTGCCATCTATCAGTATATTCCCTGATTGTTTCCTTGTAGGCGATTGCCAATGAGAAGAGTTTGTCCATTCCGGTGTTGACGACTATATTATACATATAGGTTTCTATGAACTTCTCAGCGAGCTGACCGCAAGAATCAATGGAGTTAGCTGGTAAATTATCGAACCAAGACAACGCTGATCCTTTCAGGCTTGACGGAAAATATATGCGGAGTATCGCATCATCATAGTCCCATCGGGCTAAGATTCGATTGTAATATCGGAGATGAGCCACCGGATCACCGGATCCATCATAGCATTCGAAAGCTGGGACGGAGCACTTCTACGGGATAAGTGACTTTGCTAAACGCTAGGTTAAGGGCGTAGTATTGGCTTCCTTCATTACTTGCTCCAGTATTCCACCTTATTTTCTAGCCTTTAGCTCATTTATTTCAGCCATCAACTCAGCACAGAGGTTTTCCATAGCTAGATGGTGGTCTTCGTGGATGGTGGGTCGTCCTGACCTCTAAACTTCACTATCGAAGTAGTCTGTATCTTCGGGATCATAATCTGGGTCGGATCGTCGGTTTCTTCTGACATTTCTTTGATTTAGTGGCTCAAGGTTGTGGACATTGTCTATTATCATCCTTCGGTCTTGGTTTAGTACTAGTGCCATGGAGTTGGCCTCGTCGTGTAGATTTTCAACCTCTGCGCTGTTGATGATTCTATCTTTGAGTTGCTGATTTTCTTGCGCAAGCGAGGCCACCGCATCTGCATACACCCTATGGTTCTTCCTTTTTTTTCAAGTTCTGCCATCATTTGGACGGAGTGGTTCGATCCTTGGTTTGGGGTAGCCACCTGCAATTGTCCTCCGGCTAATACAGTTTGACCTTCATCAACAATTTATATTAGTGGGACCGGTGGATCAATGTTCGGGGTCTGGATATCCAGCAGTTGTTGTGCGGGCTGATTTGTTATCGATGATGGTTGGTTAATCAGAAGCGTCCGGTTTTATTCATTTGTGAGCGGCATCCCATAGATTGGCTGCTGTATTACTGATTCTGCCATTCCTTCACATTTCTCGGTTGGTCGAGTGGCTGCTGTAACTTTGTAAGTTCATACTTTGGATGCGTCGGCTTTTGCGGCTGCGGCTTTTAGTGCCTCTGCTGCTATTGTGCTGGCTTCTAAGGACATCATGCTTTCAGCTACATCGTGTCTTCTATCCGCTGCCTTAAGCTTTTCTCCCCTCTGCTTGTTACGGGTCATGACTAGGGTTATCCTTGGAGCGTCCTTTGATGATTCCTTGGTATTTTCCACGTCCTTCACTTTTTCCATCTTTGACTCGTGTTGTACAAAATAAATCATCATCGGAGAAACGATAACCGCATGATAGGTGTAGAACACACCGTACTTACTATCCATAGAGTTTATGCTTTCTTTGCTATTTTTCTTGTAAATTATGTATTTTACGCGTGTTTTTGAGTTATTAGGTACTCTCGAGTCGCACGGAGAAAAAGAAAAAAAAATCACCCAATTTGAGCAAAAAGGGAAAAACTGTCATTTCTAGGGCAAACACTATCCGGAGCCGACCAAAGGTTAAGGGACGACTCTTTTGGGGGAGTGTTAAACACAAATTAGCTGAGGCTAAGGGGATTCCATTGGGTGGTCATATCCAAGCACAATGGGTGCAAATAGCTATCACATTACTAAAGCCCTAAAATCGAGAGATGTTTTCTCTCATTCACCACCTCTTTCACCTGAAACGAAAACAAAGTAGTGGCTGCTGTTTCTGCTGGAATCGATTAGAAATCAAGAACGAGAAGGAAGAACATCTAGTTGCTGGCTTGCTGCCATGATTAAACGGGACTTTGGTTAAATCTGTGATTGCGAAGAAGACGAGAAATCAAGGTATGGCTGCTGTTGAATCTGATATGTGGGTTTGATTTGCATCTGAGAACAGCCAAGAGAACCAGAAATCGAGAATTGGAAGCTGTAAATTGGAGGCGGCTTATGAAGAAATTAGGTTTTGATGGTGGAACTGAGGTTCGAAATTGGGGTAGTTTATTGGAGTTTCAAGGCTCGAAATAAATTAATAAATAGGGATCTGCTGATGGTGTTGAATGAATCAAGACAAAGAAAAGGTAATTGGGTTTGCTGGAACAAGTGAGAAATCATCGGTAACAGGTGGAAGAGGATGAAATTGAGATTGGTTCTGGTTATTGTTCAACAACAGATGGAAGAGAAATTGATGCTAGGGTTTTCCTTGGGTGAAGGAATTATCTGAATGATAAATCGAGATGAAATCTTGTTGTTGTTACTACTACAACTGATGAAACATGAGATGGGTTCGATTTGTTTATGGGATTGTGGATCGATTTGATCATAGGAGACATGATGGTGTGGTGGTCGAAGGTGTTGATGCTTTTGGTGTTGGTTGAACATGAAATACAGATGGGGTTTAGAAGATAATACCGCCACTGTTGTTGCTTGAATTACAAGATGGAGAAATGGTGTGAGCTGCATGAGAGATGAATTGATGATGCAGTGATTTTGGTGGTCTGTGGTGCTGAGTTGATGTTGTAGGTGCATCTAGATGCAACAGTGTGCAAAAACGAATGCCTGAATGAGAAGCTGTTGTTATGAAGATATGGTTTGCAAACTGCTCAAGCTATAGGTTTTAGATGAATGTTAGGCTTGTTACAGGAATTGAAGAATCGGCCTGAATTCGGCCTGAGGAATGCCCAGAAATAAACAGAACTCTGTCGGATTTTATGCCGGCGAGTTAACCCAGCGACCCACGATTTTACCCAGTTGATTAAGACCGACTCAGATGACTCGGATCTGAGTTAGACGGCTGACTAAGAAGTGACTCACTCTTCCCATTGACCCGCTAACTAACGTTTGACTTTCTTGACCGTTTGTTTTAACGGAATCTTGACGGTATATTCTATCGACGGCGACAGAATCTCAGGTGAACGGCGTTGACAGATTCCGGCTGATTTCCGGCCAAAAATCCAGTTTTCCGGCGAGCCAACATTACAGAATTTTGGGTGGACTTCTCTCATGTGTGTGAAGATTTAGAATTGGGAATTGGATGAAAACTTAGAAGTTTTGGAGAATTGGACTTGAAATTGGAATATGGCTCAAATTGGGAAAGTGGTGTTCTTATGGAATGTGGATTCTTTTCCTACAAAGATATGGAGAGTATTGAAGCCTATAAATAGAGGAGTTATCTACAACTTTTACACACACATCTACTTTGGAGAAGGAGTAAAAGTGCACAAGGATTGGAGGAAGGAGAAACCATCATCTTTTCAATAAGTTTTTCTTTCTTCCTTCATTATTATTATTATTGTGTGAACTCCAAACTATGAGTAGCTAATTTTCTTATTGATTGAGGATGAATTCCTAGTTCTTAACATATGATTTAAGTTTTTGTTTCAAATATACTTTGAATTTTCACATGATTATCGTTTGTTTTTACTAATAGGAATGTTTATACATTCATGGTTGATTGATAGATTGTTTAGGTGGCCAACTAAATTGATTTGTTAATTTCATCTAAAGCTAGTGAAGGTTATGGGATAAGTAATTGTTTCTTGACTATTTACACAAGTAGAAAACACGAGACCTTGCGGAGGGATTCCGTGGAGCAATTGTGTGTGAAAACAACGCTAGAAAGTATACCAAGCGAACTGAGTCTAACTACTAGTACTTAACCTAAATTCATAAATCTTAATGCGTTCGGGGAATTACATCTTGTAAGCGAACCTCAAGGTGGTTCTTTTGAATAGAATCTGATAACTAAGCGAACCTGTTACTCAGTGAAATAAGGAATTTTGGGGTTAGCTAAGCGAACCTGCTATCCTACGGTTGGTGATAATCTGTAACTAATAAAAAGTGGAAAAGAACATAACTTGAATCATTGTTTTGCTACGAAGAATGATTCCTTGATCTACTTTCTCTTTATTGATTTCCTTTATCTTTTTAATTGCTTTGTTTATTTATTTTTACTTTCTTTTGCTCTTAATATCTAAAACCAAAATCCCCCTTTTTGTGACATTATAAGATAACTAAAACCTCTTTCTCCTCGTGGGAACGATCTTGACTACCATATATTACTTGTTAATTAGGTGTTAAATATTAATTAATTTGTTCAGGTTACGACACGCATCAAATTTTGGCGCCATTGCCGGGGAGCAGCGGACGGTTTTAGTTATTTTCTTTTTAATTTTTGCTTTATTCTTGTTTTGTTGGATTCTATATCGTATCTAACTTAGTTTTTGAGAATTGTTTTTTCAGGTACCGGTTTTCCATGTATGGTGGACAAGAGCAAGCATATTACAACAATCAATACGGGTTTCAACCTCAACATTATGGCAACTTCCAACCATCCTTAGGATACTATCAAAACCAATCTTTTGGCTATAATCAATATCCTACGGAACCTTATGGATACTCTCATACATATCAACAACCTTGTAATGGGTATGTAAGTCAAGCACCAAGGTGGGATAAATCTACTTCTTATTGGCTTCATTCAATTTGTATGCAGATTATCAATGAATTGCAAGACTTGCGGCAAATACTAGACCGTGATAGAAAGAACGTCGCACAAACCAATTCCTGCAACATTTTTTTTTACCCGACTCTGGATCGTAGTTATGATCATTCACCCATTCAAAGGGAAGAGTCATGGGAAAGATAACCTATTGTAGCCAACGGTGGTAAGCGTGTGAACGTCCGGAAACTTGCACAAAAATTATATAAATTGGAAGATGATGGAGACTCGGAAGAGCTTATCGCAGAAATTAGTAGGACCATTCATATGGAACTTAAACAACGTCGGGATAAAGGTTATGAACCCGATGAAGATTCTTATTGTGGTGATTCCGATAATAAAGATGATTGTGTTGAAAAGGACCAACCTTTGGAGACTTTTGATGACGCTAGTGTAGATTACTCAAGCCTTGATCTTAATAATGATCAATTACCTATTCAAAAGGTAGAGCTTGAGGAAGATGCATTTAGTGCTTGGAAAAAATTCCTTAGGGAAAGATATGAGCCCGCGGAAGTGTATGAGCGTTGCAACAATGATGAAGTTATTCTAACTCCGGATCATAATAACGATCCTTCACCTATTCAAAAGGAGGAGATGGGTATGACTTACCTATTGTTGTAAATGGTGTAACACCCTCACAAGAAGATCTTACAATTTATACCGAAGAAGATTTTATGAGAGCGGAATGGCCCGATTTCGATGATGAAGATGTTGAAGAGATGATGCTCGTTAATGAAACCAAATTGATTGATTTCGTGGAAGACCCAATTGAACTTGCTAATGATTTTAATGATGCCGAGACTTTGGTTAAGGTAGAAAATGATGAAGAATGGTTGCAAGGTTTGATATAGGACCATGATATGCAAGAGGTAAGTAATTCACTTGACTTTTTTAAGGATGAGGAGGATTCCGTAATACAAGAAATTATGCAAGGTTTGTCTAACCCTTTGCATATTGATTCTTCTCCTTTACCTCTAATTGGTTTGAATGTATGTGCTTCGAAAGTATTTTTGAATGACTTTGTTTCTCGATATCCACCATTGGAAACACTTGATGCTAACACCATGCAGGTTTGCCAAGAGGAATACATGGAAATTACCAAATTCTATGTTCTTTATACACTTCCGGGTGTGGACAAGAATAAATGTGGGGGAAATTTCTATCGGGCGATAATTTCACTATTGTTTTCTTGTGCTAACATTTGTATGGAGTTATGGTTTGCAAAACAGGTACTATGGATGGACCCCCAAATTTTCCGATTGTTAGTATATGGGGAGTGAATCTTACAATAGCCAAGTCGGGTCGTCGACTTTAAAACAAGCGCTTAATGGGAGGAAACCCATAGGTTTTGTATTTCTTATCCTTTTATTTTGATTTTTATTATTTTATTTTATTTTATTTTATTGTTCCATATCATATTAGGATTTCCCACCTTGACTTTACTAGGAAGATTCAATTACATTGAGGACAATGTAAGGTTTAAGTGTGGGGGAGTGGTTAAGCATTTATTTTAAAAAAAAAAAAATTGCATAAAACCTCCAACTTTTAGAGATTTTAGAGTCACTAGCATACTTCTAGGTATGTTTACATAGAGAATTCTGACCGACATAATTGAACTTGGAAGTGTTAGGGAACTACGTTAGGATTTCTTACTTGTTAGAGTGTTAAATAATGGATTTAATCATGTCGGTGATGCAAATTTGGTGCAGGGAGAAGTGCATTATTAGAGTTGTTGATCAATCATTAGTGGAGACTACCCATTTTCATATCAACCAAGGCACCGACCAAAAAATTCTTCCTTGACTAAAGAGCTTCTTTTGAGTGTGTGTCACCGTACGTTAATTCCGGGTAGAATGGTGAGCTACCCAACTTCACACCAATTTCAGCACTATTCTTGATCTCTTGAGTGCTAATTTTTGCCAATCATAAGGGTGACATCTATGGATGAAAGCCTCCTTCTTGTAGTTCGATTTGCAGTTAGCACCATTCTCTCTCTCGACAACAACGGGTCCATAGAAACACCATAATCAACAACAAGGGAGCGACATCAAAATCTACAAGGAAAGTTGAAAAGGTTCAAGGTTTGCAAGCAACAACGGAACAAGAAAAGAGCAAATTTCATATTCAATTAAAGCAACATATAATGAGCAGATTTTTACATACAAGTTGAAGACTTATTTACAATAGCGAAGAAAAGCAAAAGGTGAGAATTATTGAAGTTTTTGATTTCAAGACGATACAAGTTGTGAAGAATCAAGCGGTAAAGTACTTTTCCACGGCCATGGTTATTTTATTTTTCACTTTGTTTTGTATTAGTTTCTCTTGTTTCAAAAAAAAAAATATATATATATATATATATATATAAAGAAAAAAAAAATATGAATTTTTTTTTTTTGAAAAATATGAGACAAGAGAAATATCTATTATTGTTTTGTTTTATTTCATTTTTATTTAATAAGCCGTGGGGAAGGGAAATCTATAAGGAAGTTTCAAGCGACAAGGATTTTAAGGAAAAAGGTTACAAATTGTCAAGGATTTATGAAGTTCAAGAGTTGATCATCAATAGTTGAAGCCGAAGACAAGGATCAGAAGACGTTTCTTTTGGATGCCGTGAGAGTGGTGTTATCATAATTGGCAATCAGATGTGAAGGTAAGTAAGTAATCTCATCCTCGATAATAGTGGTTGATTTCCTTTCTTAGAGATCGTTAGAAAAATGGTTTTTCAAAATGTTAAAAGATGTGGGTTTTTAAAATATTTCGGAAGTAGTCCTTCCCACCATTCAACGTGTTGCAGGAATTCTCTCTTCATTCCTACCTGCAAACATGTGAGACCCATAAAAAAGCCGTCTTTATTAGTGCAATTATCATAAAACCCTTTTTGGTGAGGCAGAAGTCGAGGCGAAATGCTTATTGATCGTTTTCCAAACACGTGTTGTCTCATTATGGTGTGTTTATTTCTCACTCAACATTTAAGAATGAGAATATGTTCTTTAGTATTCCTAACTTCTTATTACTAGTATGCAGAAACTCTATGTCCTCATAGCTCTTTGGATGCCTGGGACGCTGGAAAGCTTTGAAGTTGTAATTTTTAGTTTGATTTTCTCGAGGACTAGCAAAGTTTAAGTGTGGGGGAATTTGATAGGTGTAGAACACACCGTACTTACTATCCATAGAGTTTATGCTTTCTTTGCTATTTTTCTAGTAAATTATGTATTTTACGCGTGTTTTTGAGTTATTAGGTACTCTCGAGTCGCACGGAGAAAAAGAAAAATAAATCACCCTATTTGAGCAAAAAGGGAAAAACTGTCATTTATAGGGCAAACACTATCCGGAGCCGACCAAAGGTTAAGGGACGACTCTTTTGGGGGAGTGTTAAACACAGATTAGCTGAGGCTAAGGGGCTGCCATTGGGTGGTCGTATCCAAGCACAATGGGTGCAAATAGCTATCCCATTACTAAAGCCCTAAAATCGAGAGATGTTTTCTCTCATTCACCACCTCTTTCACCTGAAACGAAAGCAAAGTAGTGGCTGATGTTTCTGCAGGAATCGATTAGAAATCGAGAACGAGAAGGAAGAACATCTAGTTGCTGGCTTGCTGCCATGATTAAACGGGCCTTTGGTTAAATCTGTGATTTCGAAGAAGACGAGAAATCAAGGTATGGCTGCTGTTGAATCTGATATGTGGGTTTGATTTGCATCTGAGAACAGCCAAGAGAACTAGAAATCGAGAATTGGAAGCTGTAAATTGGAGGCGGCTTATGAAGAAATTAGGTTTTGATGATGGAACTGAGGTTCGAAATTGGGGTAGTTTATTGGAGTTTCAAGGCTCGAAATAAATTAAGAAATAGGGATCTGCTGATGGTGTTGAATGAATCAAGACAAAGAAAAGGTAATTGGGTTTGCTGGAACCGGTGAGAAATCGTTGGCAACAGGTGGAAGAGGATGAAATTGAGATTGGTTCTGGTTATTATTCAACAACAGATAGAAGAGAAATTGATGCTAGGGTTTGCCTTGGGTGAAGGAATTATATGAATGAGAAATCGAAATGAAATCTTGTTGTTGTTACTACTACAACTGATGAAACAGGAGATGGGTTCAATTTGTTTATGGGATTGTGGATTGATTTGATTAGAGGAGATATGATGGTGTGGTGATCGAAGGTGTTGATGCTTTTGGTGCTGGTTGAACATGAAATACAGATGGGGTTTAGAAGATAATACCACCATTGTTGCTGCTTGAATTACAAGATGGAGAAATGGTGTGAGCTGCAGGAGAGATGAATTGATGATGCAGTGATGTTGGTGGTCTGTGGTGCTGAGTTGATGTTGCAGGTGCATCTAGATGCAACAGTGTGCAAAAACGAATGAATGAATGAGAAGCTGCTGTTATGAAGATATGGTTTGCAAACTTCTCAAGCTATAGGTTTTAGATGAATGTTAGGCTTGTTACAGGAATTGAAGAATCGGCCTGAATTCGGCCTGAGGAATGCCCAGAAATAAACAGAACTCTGTCGGATTTTATGTCGGCGAGTTAACCCAGCGACCCACGATTTGACCCAGTTGATTAAGACCGACTCAGATGACTCAGCTCTGAGTTAGACGGCTGACTAAGAAGTGACTCACTCTTCCCCTTGACCCGCTAACTAACGTTTGACTTTCTTGACCGTTTGTTTTAACGGAATCTTGACGGTATATTCTATCGACGGTGATAGAATCTCAGGTGAACAGTGGTGACGGATTCCGGATAATTTTCGGCCAAAAACCCAGTTTTCCGGCGAGCCAAAATTACAGAATTTTGGGTGGACTTCTCTCATGTGTGTGAAGACTTAGAATTGGGAATTGGATGAAAACTTGGAAGTTTTGGAGAATTGGACTTGAAATTGGAATATGGCTCAAATTGGGAAAGTGGTGTTCTTATGGAATGTGGATTCTTTTCCTACAAAGATATGGAGAGTATTGAAGCCTATAAATAGAGGAGTTCTCTACAACTTTTACACACACATCTACTTTGGAGAAGGAGTAAAAGTGCACAAGGATTGGAGGAAGGAGCAACCATCATCTTTTCAACCCTTGTGTTTAGGAAACTTAAAATAGCACAAAGGCTGTGATCAACCCAAGTGTGTTTGATCATAAAATTGTTACAAAAAAAGGCTAATTTTGCATTCCAAATGACATTTATTGTCTCTACCAGTGTGAAGTCATTTGCTATGAAATTAATTCCAATTTATTTTTTTTTGCCAAATTCTTCACTAATCTCATATCTCTATTTGCGCGCTTTGGCAAACAGAGATATCATTTTCTTTTTATGAAATGCTTTGTTGACAACTAAGATCAACTTTTGGATGGAGAGTAGAGCATTAAAAGAGACGAAAATATTATTTTATTTTTATCAATAATTAAAAAAAGTGAAATGAGTAATTTTTTTCACCTTTAAAAATTCAGGATTATTATAGCTCGAGTCATGTCTTTGGTTTGATAAATTCATCAAAAATGCAGGTGTGGCAACTGATGTGAAACAATGTAATCAGCAAGAGAATTACAGTCAAGCAACACACAATGATAAAAATTCAGCTAAACAGTTTCTACTTGCTTCATACAAATAGAATTTACATGAATTTTTAATGGTTGAGGCGAGTAAAGAAAATCACAGGGATCAGAAAGTTCCAGTGCAAAAAAATCGTCTAGTCGAAGTAAGTGCCGTATTGCTTAGAAATTTGTGGACAACCTAACATGTGGATGTTATTCTTAAAATTACTTTTTTGAAATAGTTACTCTTAACATTATCTTCATCTGATAAGAAATAATAATTGTGACCAGGTTCAGAGAAGCAGTGGACTACAACTTGGTGGGAACAATTCAAGGTTTTGTTAGAAAGAGTTTTAAAAGAAAGGAGACATGAATCTTATTCAGGGTTAAAGATATTCCAAGTGATGTCTATTTCAATTCTTGCGGGTCTTTTATGGTGGCATTCGGATCCTTCACACATACAAGATCAGGTATGTACTTAGTAACATGATTTACACTCAAACATATTGAATGCCGGCTAACTAGAGTTCCTTACCGACATTGTTACATATATGACAACCTTTTTTGTTTATCTTGTTCTTTACGTGTTACTAAAATTACAGGTTGGGCTTCTCTTCTTCTTCACAATATTATGGGGTTTCTTCCCATTATTCAACGCAATATTCACATTCCCTCAGGAACGACCAATGCTAATTAAAGAACGTTCATCGGGAATGTACCATCTTTCCTCATATTATTTTGCGAGAATCGCTGGTGACTTGCCAATGGAACTTGTTCTTCCAACCATATTTGTAGACA
Source organism: Papaver bracteatum (assembly GCA_023529315.1). Taxonomy (NCBI): domain Eukaryota; kingdom Viridiplantae; phylum Streptophyta; class Magnoliopsida; order Ranunculales; family Papaveraceae; genus Papaver; species Papaver bracteatum. The sequence goes on along the minus strand of JAJJWX010001238.1, from coordinate 1,935,296 downwards.
TTACATATTGGATGGGAGGTTTAAAACCTGCACCTATGAAATTCATACTAACTCTATTCATCATTCTTTTCAACGTCTTAGTCTCACAAGGTTTAGGGTTAGCTCTTGGTGCGATTTTAATGGACGTGAAACAAGCAGCCACATTAGACTCTGTGACAATGCTCATTTTTCTACTAGCGGGTGGATATTACATCCAACATATTCCTCGTTTTATAGCTTGGTTGAAGTATACTTCGTTTAGTTATTATTGTTACAAGCTTCTTATCGGAGAACAATATACCGACAAATATGTTTATGAATGTGGATTTGGTAAACAATGCAAGGTTTTGGAGTTTCCACCTATAGAACATCTAGGTTTAAGTTACAAAGGCTTGGATGTATTTGCTTTGATTCTTATGTTAGTTGGTTATCGGCTTCTGGCTTATTTAGCTTTGAAGAATGGCTTACCTCGTTGATCAACCTGTACAATCACTAAACTAATATTATTTCAGTATTTTGGCAGAATTATTTACAATTCTTGTAACATAATGGAACTTAAAAGTCTCTCAAAAAATATATATTGAAAAATGTCAACAACTTCTAATGTGATTGCCTCACTATGGTTATAGTATGGAAGGGCAAGGTATTGGATATTGCTTCTTAGCAAATTTCAAATAATATTGTTGGTAGATAAAAACTCAAAACCTAAGAAATTTCTTTTGTTGTTGTTGAAGGTGTGTGTTCAAGTAAAATTCGAAGGGCGCCCTGATGTTTATTTTTGTTTACATTTATGCACAAACATTTTTTTAGGGGGTGCAAAAATGCAAAATTAGGCTTGGATGTTAAAAAAAAATTCTATTTAGGCTTGAAATGGGCTTTGGAGGCAGCTGGGCAGGGGGTGCAAGTGCACCCCCTTGCAATGGGCTGCCTCCGCCCCTGTTGCTAATTAAAGATTTTCCAAGGATATTTCGATCATTATTTTTGTACAGTGCATTCACAGGAATTATGAAAACCGAATTTGGTGGAGTAATGAATAATATCTTGAGAATATTTTTGGTTTTGGAAATTCCTTGGTGTCCAAACTTCCCTGTCTATAAATACTTTGAGTTTGCATTTCTAGCAAACTGATCCTGCGTAACCTAGACTTACTCTTTTGTCTTTGTTACTGGTGAAGCCTCCTATCGGAGAGAAGAGTAATCTAATTAGGTGAAATATCTTACGACCGCTCAATTTAATGTCTTCTTTTGGATTGAGAAGCTCTAGCGCGACCCGTTGGTGGGAAATTACATATTGCGGTTTATCTTTAGTTTTTGTATTGATTTGATTGACTAACGGTGGTTGAAATTTAATTGCACCTAGTTTGTTTATGCTTGAGAATCTTCTCTTCTGATATAAGATTCACTTAAACTAGTTCAAGGTTTCGACAAGGATCTTTAGACTGTTATTAGATCTAAAGACGATCTTGTGATAATCCATTGTTAACAGACTCCGTTCTATGTGTGATTGATCACAAGAGATTCAAGTAGTTGTGTGCATGTGTTTATTGAAGATCTAAGAAGATTTCAAGACAAAGAAGATATTGAAGATTTCTAACTTGGCTTTTACAATATTTGGTGTGCACAATACTTTTTTGGTAAAAAGATGATCCAATTAATAATCGGTTTATCCTTGTGGTAGATTGGATTGATTAATTGAGGAAGATCGGCATCAACACATATCACTTGGTTGAAGAGTGTTGTTGGCTTAATCTTAACGATTTCCTTTGGGCATTTGAACATAAGATAGATCTTGGAACCTGGCAAAGGAGTTTATGTTAAGATAAATAAGGGACTCATATCACTTGGTTGAAGAGAGTTGATACCAAATAGATTTATTGTTCCTTTACTGTTTGGAATATGAACCAAAGGAATTGGTCCAAGTACGTGACTTGTTTACAGGTTGGAGGCGTGGGAATATAGACGGAACTAGGTGAACTATAGGTTTAATTGCTTGGTCTCAACTATACGAAGTTGTCTTATTTTGTATAGCGGTTTAATCCCGAGAGTATTCAATTCTGGACTAGGTCCCGGGGTTTTTCTGCATTTGCGGTTTCCTCGTTAACAAAATCTTGCTGTGTCATTTACTTTATATTTCCGCATTATAATTGTTTTATTATAATTAAAGTAAATTTCACAAACGTTAATTCATATTTACTTGATACGTGAATCCTATTGAGTTTGGTTAAGTCCGAACCTTTGTATCAAGTAAACACACTTTGTTGTTGTATTTTCTCGATCTTGTATCCATAGACGATCACACAAAGTGTGAACCGATTTGTTGTATTGTCTCGACTTAGTCCATAGACAATCACTTTCGGGGAAAGGACTTATATGAAGGAAAAGTTATAGCTTGAGGTATATTTGGGGTACCCTCGCCTTTTCAATAAATATAGTTGAGTTTTTTTACTGTTTCCGAGTATATTTGGTCTGAAATCTAGACCAAAACTATATTTGGTCAGGCGGAATTAAAAAGTGCGTTCGATACCAGCCGTAGATATAAGTGACGTTTGAGGTGAGTTGGTGAGGCGCATATATAAGTTAAGTTCAAGGGAGGCGAACGTATAAAGTACGCCCCATCAGGCATGGATATAATGTTCGCCCGATCAAAGGCGAACTTTAAAAGTTCGGGGATATAATGTGTGCCCCATTGTCAAGTGGTGATATAATGTGCACCCCATCGTCAGGCGGTGATATAATGTGTGCCCCATCGTCAGGCGTAATCTATAAAGTTATATGATAACTTTAACCTTCCACTCCACACCAGGCATTAATATTATGTACGCCCAGCGCAAACGTGGATTATACGTCCGCCTGAATATAAGACGTAGATTATATTTGCGTGTGGTTTCAGGCGTTGATTAAACGTGCGCTCGACCAAATTTTACTCCTACACCGTAACGTGGAACCTCGGAATAAACCAAAAAAAAATTAGTTTTTTTTTTTTGGTTTTTGCTCTTTGCTTATAATCGCACCACTGCAGTTTCTCTTACCACATTTATTCCTCATGATGTGAATCATCTCATGAGCCACAATGATGTTATCAGAGATTTGTCTACTTGTTATAAAAACAGATTGATGATCCTATTATCGGAGCTCCAAGTTTTTGGTTTTTATGGCTCACAAGAAGACAACATCGGGTCATAAAATACTAATATTCAAAACCCCTTATCTTATTAATTTTGTTGATGTCCAGAATGTACTCAATTAATTAGTGTTAATGAAATTAGTTAACTAAACTAATTAAGATTAGTAATTAGATTAAACTAATAATTTATTATTTGAAAATCAAGATTTTTTTTTTTTTGATTTTTCTAAATTAACCTATGGTTGATAAACCTAATCGTAAGCACTGTGTATAGTTGGGAACCCAAATCTTCCCAACCGTACATATATTTCATTTACAGTGTAGGAATCCCAACCCTAGGAAGAGTAATCTACGTTGGGAGTTCATATCTTACCAACCGTATAACTGGTTTACTGTAGGGAGTTCATATCTTCCCAACCATATAAATATTTCTGGTTGGGAGACATTGAGTTCCCAGCCTTATACAATCCTGAAACTAATTTTTAAATCCATAATTTGATCAAATCTTTATTTATGCAATTAAAATGATGAGTTTTTCGATTTTTACCTAATTAAAATCATATTGGTTGATTAACTAGTGTTTGATTGTTCAATTCTTATTTTCCTAGGGATTCATTAATATCATTGAAGAAGTTGAAGAAAAGAGAGATAAGAAGAAAGGAAGTGACGATTCTTTTTTCTTGAGTTTGATTGAATTTACTATGGTTTTCCCTATTTCCCATCTCCATTTTTCATATTTCCCACCCCTATTAATTCTTATCCCTAATTATCATAAGTACGATCCATACAAATTTTACATTTGGCCTAAATACTATCTTTGAATTTTTGTTTGCACCCAACAATATACCATCCTAACCATTAAAAAAAATTTGGGTAAGAACAATTCACGTTCATCTCCATCTCTACCATCGGCCATTACCTCTTCTACTCCATCTGCATAACATCATCAATTCTTCATAAATTAATAATAAAAAAAAGATACAATATGCATAACCGTGGGGATAACAATAGAACCACCAACTGTTCAAAGTAACTTATGCATGAATCTTGCAAAATCCGAAGGAAAATTCTGTGGTCCTCTATGATTGACAATCGAATTAGAAAATTAATTTTTGTAATAGAATTTTATTACTAGGTGTCTAGTAATTAAATGATTGAAAATAAAATTATTCATATATGGATCATCATCATCATAGTACGTTGATATAACGCTGAAAATTATTCATATAGATCATCACTATCATCATAGTATGCTGATATAAATAGATTAATTAAGTTAATTACTAACCTATGAACCTTGTTCACAAATGGGTTTTCAATAGAATTAATGTATTCTTGTTAGATATATGATTGAATTAGGGTTGATGTAATAGAATTTTATTACTAGGTGTCTAGTAATTAAACGATTGAAAATAAAATTATTCATATATGGATCATCATCATCATAGTACGATAGTTTATAAATCGATTAATTAAGTTAATTACTAATCTCTAAAGTGAAAAATACTAGAACCCTCCTACTATATGGGTTCAATATATTGAATCCCCACTAAATGGATCATACATTGTCAACTCCATACTTTCAGAAAATGATATTACTAGGCCCAAAATATCAAATTTTCTACAGATCTGGCCCATAATTAATTGGTATGAATTTTAATAATGGCAACACTACCCTATAGTATATATACAAGAGGAATATATCATAAGATATTTCATTTCTTTATTCTATTTCTCTCTCTTCTCCATCTCTTTCTCTCTCGGCTCCAGCGTTTCAGATCTGTGAAGAAGAAGAAGACGAATCGATGCAGTAGTTTTTGCAGCTGATTATCAGTTAATCTTCAAATATGAATCAATCATTCAATCGATTTCATTTGAATCTAGGTTTTAGTTGGTTTTTAAGCTGCATCAGGTTAGGTTTTCGTTAGATCGACTGTTTTTTTTGAAGATTTTGGATCGAATCTAAGTTTCAGTTGATTCGAAGCAGCAGAAATCATTTCCAATTAGGTTTTTGATTAGGTTCATCATTCTTACTTTTCTTAGTTCGATTAGGTTTTTGATTTCTATTTTGATTAATTCTGTTCAGATATAAAAAGAAGAAGAACCTGATTTTTTTTTTAGTCAATCGAAGATCTTCAATGTCGTTTTACCCCTAATTACTTACTTTTTATGCATATTCAACAATGGAATTAAAAATATCTTCAACAGCAACAGAAATGAAATCGTCGTATGAGAAAAAAATCTGAAAATCAGTAAGATTTCTCTCATTTTTTATTGAATCAATATTTTTAAATCTAGGTTTTGTTGGTTTTGTTAGTTTTGAAGCACTTAACTACATTTTGAACCAAGATTTGAATCGATTCAAGCACTTAAGTAATGGATAATAGTTACAATTCTATGAATAAATTCTACTTTACCGTAGAATGAGTGGAGAATTTTAGTTTTGTGTTGTCAATATTAGCTAATAGAGTCAACTGATGACTTGTCGGTGTTTTTATTTTGCGTATTTTGGATCTTGTCTTACACATGTTGAGTTTGATTAATGAATCTGTGTTGGTGGTGGAAGTGCAGGTTCTGGAGGAGGATGAGGAGGAGGTGGCGGTAGAGATGGTGGTGTTGGAGCAGGTTTAGAGGAAGATTTGAAGTCAGTAATGAGAATTGAACGAAAGAGCTGACTGCAAGAAATATTATGTTGTTTTCAGAATATTGGCACTCTGTTAAATAGCACTATCCGAGCCAAAGTTATTAGCTCTAGAGAAGAATTACCGAATGAAAGGGTGCAAAGGTGCAGGCATGTTTGATACAACTATATGTCTATCGCTCTACTTGAACATCATATGCAGGCGTCAAAAATTAGTTGTTTGTTGGTTTAAAGAATACCTAACTTATCATGGTTGTTACTATATTTTAGCTGATTTAATTGTGAAAACTAATATAAAACGGATTTGTTCAAAATGTTGATCAATTGCGAAGTGGATGCCTTCGGATTTTATGAGTATGCTAGGTATATGGATGTGTAGTTAACAGTTACACATGTTAATTGGGTGTGTAATTGCTAGTTACACATGCCAATTGAATGTGTAACTTCTAGTTACACATGCCAATTGGATGTGTGATAGTTCAGTGAAGCTGAAATGATGGGTAAATCGGTTTACTAGTTTTCATATATGCCTGAATTTTCAAAAAGTGAACTGGTTCTAATTATGCACAGATGCTAATTAGCTGTTAATTTAAGATGATTTGATTTCGATTGATGTGCGTATTTTTAGATAGGAATAATAAGCTGTATGAATTTTATAATTACATGTTATGGAGGTGTTGATTTCAGAGTATGAAAGTTCACAGAGAGCTGTAGGAGTGTGCAAGTGGTACAGATGCAGATTTGGCATTGGTTTGTAATGATCTAGTGTTGTTATTGTTATGATATATCTATGGGATGAATGGGAATAGCTCAGGTATGCACTGGTTGAATAATCATAATGGTTTGAGTTAATGATGCTCAGATAAATGTATGTTAGGAGTTAATATTACAGGTACTGGTGCAGCTTCAGTTAAGACAATGGTAATGGAATAAAGGAAATGAAGCTGGATGGTGCTGAGATTTGTACTCAGTTGACAATTAAGAAGAAACTTATTCGTAAAGCTCTTGATATGATCTGTCGGATTGCTGAAAGAGGATCCTGATGGGTCGAGTGGAAAAGAGACTAGTATGTTAATCAAACTGATAGAAATAATAGAACCTTGCATTTATTTTTTTTGTCACCTGAATGATAATATTCTTTTTTTCACTGGTTGTGATACATAATATGTAGTGGGGTGCTTGCTCAATATAAAACTAGCTATAGAGAAGTTGCTTACATGAAAGATAGAGATGAAGTATTGTACTGATTGTATGTGTAACTACTGATTACACATGCATTTTGTATTCCTGGGTAAGAAAATAAACTAATGATCGAGTCAGTTCCATGGACGGAGTTAAACTCGTTACATGTAGACTTCAGTACCTTTCTACCCCTAAAGTAATTAACTACCTGAACTACCTGGAAGAGAATACTTCAGTTGAATTACTAACTTGACATAGTTGCTTGATAATTTGAGTTTGGTTTGACTTTTTTTTTCCTCTTTGTAGGTTGTTGGTGTTGTTGGCTTCATGGATCGTCGACTAGATATTCCAGAAACACTTGATCTGTGACTTGCATCCACATAGAGGACTGCTAGCGAAGGTAAATGTATTTTATGTCACAGTTGCTTTCTTCACAACTCAATTAAGTGCACCAACTGAGACCCATCTTCTGTTATGTTCAATACACACAGTGAAATAACTCTAAATTGTAGTGGTATATGGAATAATATAGTATAGGTCAAAAAACTATGTTGGTGGATTGTATGGGTAACCTGTAGTTACACTATTCAGATGGATGTGTAACTGCTAGTTACACATGCTAATTTGACGTGTAACTGTTAGTTACACATGCTAATTGGATGTGTAAAAATTTGACCGAACCGAAATAATGCGTAGTTCTGTTTCTTGGATGGTTTTATTTGTGTGTTGATGTTGGAATGATGGTAGTGGTGGTATTGTTGGAGTTGGTGGTTATCCGTTGAATGAACTTCAAGATTTTTTTGTTTTTCTTTTCAAATGTGTATTCAGTTTGATAAATTATCTTATGTTTACATCAGGTTGGAGCCCCTGCACTTGTTTTCCGTGTTGCTCCTATTGATGTTATTATACCACCAGGAAACACATTATTGGATCCATCACAAATATCCTTCTTCCAGGTAATCTTTCAATTCGACCCTCATTACCACTGACGAATTCTCTTATTAGCTTTGATTTTATATGGAAACTGATGTAATGGTAGTATGAAAATTACATACTATATGGTCAAGGTTATTACATTACATCCACTACCTTGTTCTTAATGGTTCCCCAATGAAACAACTAATTCTCATGACGTTTATTTTGCTTTTCTTAATTTTTAGTTAGTATTGGAATATTTACTTATTAATTAAGACTGACTAAAGCATATTATTTGCATTAGCCTGTTCCTGAAGTACATAGCTAGGAACTAGTTTTCTTCACCAAGTACCAAAAGCATTTGACAACTAATTTTTTGTGGAAGCTGCCATATTTTTTGCATTAGCTTGTATGTGTTGTTTATTTAAGCTTATAAAAACTGATTGCTTGTTGTGATATTTCAGGTTTCCGATAACTTCATAAAAGCTAATTGGTTATTTATGGTATTGGTCTTGCTGGAATTGGAGTTGACCCTGAATACACAAGTCAGATGCATGTGTAACTCTCAATTACACTAGATAGATGCATATGTAACTTTCAATTGTACTAGAAAGATGTGTGTGTAACTTCAAGTTACACATGCTAAGAAATTATTGTAAATAAATCTTAAAGTAATACATGTTTTTTTTTGTTTTTTATGTTATGTCTATTTTGATGTGTAACTTCTCATTACACATGTCATATGGATGTGTAACATCTGTAACTTCTGCTTACACATGTCATACGCATGAGTAACCCTTTCATGCCATACCCATATGTAACTTCTAGATACACATGCTCGTTGCATGTATAACTTCAGATTACACATCCATATATTATTGGTAGGAGGCGGTGGTCGGTGGTGGTGGCCGCCGCCGGCGGTGGTCGGTGGTGGTGGCCGCCGCCGGCGGTGGTGGTCGTCAGAGTTTGTTTATTGTTGGTGGTGGTGGTGGTCGGAGGTAGTTGGTGGCAGTGGTGGTCGGAGGTGGTTTGACATTGGTGGTGGTGGTCAGAGGTGGTCTGACGGTGGGGGTGGTGGTCGGAGGTGGTTAGCGGTGGTTGTGGTGGTCGGAGGCGATTGACTATATTTTAATAATTATGGGCCTAAATTTAAATTTTATTTAATTATGGGCTTGACAAGATGCATAAGGGTATCAAGGTCTTTTAATACTTTGGGGCCTAGATTCAAACTTCTTTTATTTATGGGCCTGATATTATGGGTTATCCATGGGTGAGACCTTAGCATAATTTCCTCATCTCTAAACCTTGTTCACAAATGGGTTTTCAACATAATTAATGTATACTTGTTAGATATACGATTGAATTAGGGTTGATGTATTTTACCGGCCATAAAATTACAACAATGAAATCTTCCATGATAATGTTTTACCGGTTAATCACCGATACTTGTAGTATAATAATATAAATCTTAACCTAGGGTTTATAACTTAATGATTGTGTTTTTTTTTAAATAATAAAAAGAGATTAATGAAGAAGAAGACAAATAAAAACGGTAACAGTCATAATTAGAGTCAATTTGACTTTTATGGATGGTACATAGGAAAAACAAGAATTGAAAGTACATTGATTTTTTAAATTGTGAAGGGATGGGAAATAGGAAAAATGGGAGTAGGAAATAGGGAAAAAACCTTTACTATTTAGGTTAGTTATTAAAGGGTATTTTGGTTAGTTATCAAAGGATAATTTTGTATTTTGTAATAGATTCGGTCCCCCTTATTTACCCATAGGAGCAGGGGCGGAGCCAGCCCAGTGCAGGGGTGTGCATTTGCACCCCCAGCCCAGCTGGCTCCAAAGCCTAATTTTGGCCCAAAGTAAAAAAAAATTGACTACCCATAAGCCTAATTTTGCATTTTACACCCCCTAAAAAAAATTTATCTCCCCAAAATAAATTTTTGCACCCCTTCTTAGAAATCTTGGCTCCGCCCCTGCATAGGAGCCCTCAAAACAAAAAAAGCTTGGAGCCCCTGGATTCACTGGCAACGCATGTGTAATCTGAACATGCATTTATTCACCTAGTGAAGTACAATCAGTCCACCAATCAGTGATCTTCAAGGTAATCTAGAGATTTGTTCGATATCATGCATATCTGTTCGCATCACATGCATGCTTTGAGATATATTCTTCCTAGTAATGCTGATTGTTGTTAGGAATGATAAGTGAGCATCTTATACCAATATTCTTATCAAGTTTTCACCGTTGAAATCTATTCTATTCTGCCAGTTAGAAACCTAGTCCTTGTGTAGATAGGAATGATTCTGATTCCATATATCTATTAATTACAAAGACCAAAATGATGTTATAAATAGTCCAGCGATTTCAATGCACATACATCACCGAAGCCATCAAGTTTGGGTTTTTAGGTGTCAGTCAACTTAGAAGAGGAGTTTTATCAATGACATCAATGAAAGCTGAAAGACCTATTGGCTCTCAACTGTTTGGGTTACTCAAGAAAGAGCCTGCTAAGGCTACTCCAGGTACAAGTACAACCAAGGCTCCGTCAAGTTCTAAGTCGGCTCCTAAAAAGGCCGAGACAAAGCCAAGGGAGCCCAAGAAGAAGGTAACTAGTTGTAAATGCATACAACAATATTCATTTTTTACTCGACCCTTTTTTCTAAAACAAGGACTCTTATATGTCATTACATTACACTTACACATTCAAATGAGATTTTCAGTACAAAATGTACATATCTGCATCCAGGGACCAGGGTGTATGAAAACAACAGATAACTGAAAATACAATATCAAATTGAGGCTGCTGGGTACCTCAGTTGGCAGAACCTGCACCAATCCAATTGCATGAAAAAGAGGTGTTCTGATTTAATTTATCATTTTTACAGGCAAAGGCTGGTGCGAAACCAGCAGCTGCCAAACCATTAGCCAAGAATTAACAGAAGGGATGCAGACCAATGACAGTGTCACATGGTGGGTATGTGGTTTCTCGTTTTCATTACTACTAGTATCTATCTATATGTAAGTGGCTTGTTGTGATCAATGAAATAAGAAATAAAGGATTTGGTTCCTTAATATAAGTGCATTATTGAGTTAGATTCTAATACTTGTTCTCCAGGAAAATCATGTACATGACTCCTAATATATGATATAGTTATTACTCTCTACGTTCCAATATTAGATGACCTAGTTCAAATTTGTACAATTTTTAAGGCAAGGAGTTGAAGGGAGTATTTTTAAGTATCTTTTACAACTATACCCTTATGGATAATAACTTGTAAAATTTAGAAATGATTTATCTCCCAAACTATACCATGGATTTTCGTAAACTTTGTATCATTGAAAAGTACTTAAAAACACCTACGTAATGAATATAAACACGGATATCAAATTATACATTATACTACCAATAATCAATCAAAAGGATAATTTTAGAAATATTCTCTTGTTTAATGAAATAGGTCAACTAATAGTTGGACAAAATTTTAAACTAAGTAGGTCATCTAATAGTGGGACGGAGGGAGTATAAGATAATGATGTCGGTTGGATTCTATAAAAAACAAACCCTAGATATATCATGTTCGACGACAGAATAGAGTAGCAGTTTCATGTCTTACTGACAGAATTTCTAATTCAGTAACCAATCTTCGAATTTGAAAATGAAAACCAAAATGAACTAAACATATTGTACAATGAATGAACAGTACTCAAATTCTTCAGTTCATTCAGAAACTGAGGTGTAAGGAACAAAAAGAATGATGAAATGATATCACAACAATATAAACTGTAACATGCAGACATACTAAGAAAGTTAGCTCACATGACAATGTATATATACAAACCTAGCAACAATGACTTCAACAACAACAATTCTATCAAAACAACTAGGGCAACAATAGATATAAGGTTATAAACAAAATGCGGAGGATCTACCTTGGAAATCAAATAATCAAAAAGGGCTGATTTTGCGAGCTAATTGTATCATGAACTCGGGTACAAGACGTCGTCTAGGAAGCATCACCTCTTCTTCATTTGTGGAGGCGGCCCCTTCACTCCTACGAATACATGTACAAATATCTTTGAGCAGCTGATCAGTACCACCTCTTAGAGGATCCTGCATTTCGATATAATAAACTTTCAAGTATCTTCATAATGGGAGTATAAGTGTCAAAAGAACAAACAGTGGGGTCTGTCACTTCTTGAAGAAGTTCTCCTATGGTACCTAAGTTGAACAAATCTCAACTCTCTTATGGTATTACGGTCCAACAGTAGATCGGACTCTTCTTCAAGAATCAAATTAAAAATAATGAACCATGCAATAACAGGAGACAAAAACAGGACTTGCCAATGAAATTAAAAACTTGATGTAATCATGTAACTTGCAAGAATAGTGCTGCACTTTTACATTACCTGAAGAAACAAATCTGTATGAGTTTTCCCATCATATATAATTAATTCAGTTTTAACTCCAACTTTCCGAAGAGCATCAGCAAAAGTCTTACTGCCAAAGGAAAAAAAAAAAATACAGGTATGTGAAAACCATATTAAGATGTCAGATAAAAATGCCAACTCAGATCCATCATCATAAGCTACAGTTAAAATTGATAGTTAGACGAAATACAATAATACATACACTTTTCTATTCTAAAGCCAAAATTTGAAGATAATTAAGTTGACTTACTATTTTATGAGATAAAAAAGAGAAGGATGGATACATGGTAAGCTAGACAATATTCGTGGGTATATATGGGAACAAAATAATACTGCCCATTCTTTGCGAGAAAGAGAAAAACAAAGCGAGCTTTAGATATAGACTTATATGAACTCATAAAAAGATGATGTCACTCCTCAGAAATAAAACAAGCTTCACATTTAACAATCATTGTGGAAATCAAAGATAGGAGTCTTAGCACTTGTTAGAAGAGGCTAGCACCTGGCATCTGATGGTATTGAAACATCTTCACTTCCATGTAAAAGAATAATAGGAGGCAGACTACCAACTCCATTATTTAGACCATGATCTTGTACCATTATTTCAGGGGAAAAGCGCTGCAAAGATTCCTCCCCTTCCATTATGCTGCAATGATACTTCACAGAAGTAAGTATTACGAGTTGAAAAATAACAGAACAATACGTTGAGAAAAAATAATGTTTGTAGCTCCATGTAGAACTGATTAGGCACCTGAGAAAAATGGACCGATAAAGGCCTCGCGCATGAAAGTGATCAACCAATTTACATAAGTTGTACCTGATGAAAATTAATTAAGAGAATAACATAAATACATCTTCAGATCTATGTGAAATTTATTTCTTATCATCCAGACAAAATCAAATATTGTGTTCTTCACATCACATGCAGAATGTAACAAACAAATTTCCCCATCCAAAACAAGAAAATAAAATAAATTGGTAACAGGCAATCTTGGTATTCGAAATGAAAAGTCACTTAAGTTTTGTAGAAAAGGAACTAGTGTAGACATAAAATATTTTTAGATTTTTTTTATAGCAACAATCGTTAGAACCATATCTTAGCATATGCATATGCATGCACTAAGCAGTGTCATGAATCACCTAAAACCTTTTTAATTACGAATTCTGATCTTGTTTCAGTCTTTTGCTAAGGACTTTGATTTTTATTTTATTTTGAAGCATACTAAGGATTTTGATACTCTCTAATATTTAAATGTAAACATAGATAGAAGAATGAGCGGCAATCATTAGCGCAGCTGCTACTAAATTGACGATCAAGGTTTCATTTCTTAAAATGTTCCGAAGACTTATACTAAAAGTTTGCCAGACTATCAGTAAGATCCTAGTTTTCTAACCGAGACTCCTAAATAAATCTTAATATATTTGTAGAAACAATCACAGAAACAAGTAATTAATACTTACCCTCCGGATATTCCAAAATAAGCTTTTATCTGGGAGGCACTCCAAGAGTTCTCCCGTTCAGCAGATGCATGGGCTGCTTTTTCCACAAGGGCACAAGCAGCGATATGTGCACCAGCTGATTGCCCCATTAAATAAACCCTAAGAAAAACATAAGTGAGAAAATATGTAAACATCGGAGTAGAAGTAACAGTAGCAAATTAAGAAATTACCTGTTAAGATCACCTCCATATTCAGCAATGTTGTTGAGCACAAATGAGATCCCTTGTGAAGCATCTTTAACCATATCACTAATGGTTCCTTGAGGAAAATTCCTGCACACCAAAATGAACCGTTAGAAGCTTAAATTTGAGCAAGTACAGACACAAGTCTTATAGAGACTACATGGCTGAAATAGTCAGTTATAACACAACTAAGAATATTTCAATAAAGTGATCAGGAATTCTGTATTCAAAATGACATGAGCATTAGTCCCTTAATGACATCTAAGGCACGAGTACCATTTAATACAAGTACCAAATACCCAAACACATCCATTCATATCCCCTTGGGTTCGAGACCTGTTTCTAACTGAATTGACATAGACTCCTTGACCTTGAATCATGTTGATGCAGGGCAAAGAATTCATCACGTCTTGTGGGAATGCTTTTTTTAAGACACATTTGGGGATGCGTCCATGGCCATTTTGGTTTCGGGCCAAAAGTATACTCTTACCCTGGCTAAAACAAGAAACACTGCTTAACCAGAAGCCTGGATGGTGGCAATTGGCAACAGAAACAACTGTTAAGCAAGCATATTTTAAGTGTTTCACATAATTACAGTAGTCAACAAAAAAGAAAAAAACCGCAGAGTAGGATAGAGACAAAATAATCAACTCTCACCAACCTGGGGTTACAAATGAGGCCAATGAAAGACTGCAGTTAGGTTCCATCAGGGAGGGACATCTTAATTTTATCTATCTTGAAGTCATCCTGGCAGAGTAGGGCAGGTATTAGAGTCCTGTTGTCTGACCATTTTAGTTGTTCTGGTGGGACGCATTCTTGTGGGTCTAGGATTTTTATTAGCCGATCTACAAAAAGGCCTGCTACATTGTTTGGCACAGAATGGGCAATGAACAATGGTTGGAGCACAATCTGGGAGGTCCCTGACTCATTGTCTGCAATTTAAGTGGACAATGTTGGGGCCTTCCATGATGGGTCCTTAAACCAAGACGATATGGAACAGGGTTGACCATTTCAAGCTGAACTTTCTCTAGTGCCTTTAATGGGAGCTAAATTTGTACTGTATGAGACTAACTGGCTTATAGGGATGACTCGTGACTCTTTAGACCTTGTAGTGGTGTAGATGTCTTTGAGCATCCCCTACTTTCAGCTCTCGTGAAAATAGCTTATATTTAGCTGGTTTGTGGGGATGAGCCCATTAGCATGGTCCTGATGCTGTTGTTTAGCTCCATTCTTCCCTCGTGTTGTTTAGGGTAGCCGGTTTCTTCTTGAAATTCTTTTGCTTCATAAAACAAAAGGAGAAGTACCCAAACACATCTAGTAGATGTGAACAGAGACAGGCTGATATTGACGTGGTTCAAAATTAGTTTTCCTTTACATCCCCCGGGTGGTGACAGGGATAGAACTATCTTCGTATGTATGTTCATCTTTCCCGAACTGCACCTATCTATTATCCTAGCATGTTTCGGAATATTCTCAGTTCAAAGGTCTCATCTTTCAACTAAACAAAGCATTTGTTCTACATTGGACACTGATTGCATGCATCAGATGTAAATGCAAGTAAATTATAAAACTTGGCACTTCCCAAAGTGATCTGACTGGCGATGATCATTAGAAGTAATCTGGTATTAGAAAGTTCTTACTTCAATGGTAGAGGTTGAGTTAAGCGAGGTCACCTGTAATCTACGCATGCCACGATGAAGTCTTTTTCTGCTAATTGCAGCCCCAAAAGAGAGCCCCAGGCTTTATACCTGCATCAAAAGAAATGCTAAATCACAAATATTTAGCACGAAAGAAGAATAGGAATTAGGAACATTTTCTTTGATGATGCCTTTCCTACACTTTTTTTGTTTTTGTCTTATTTTGGTAGATTTTTTGGGAGGAGAATTGTATGTGCTAGGGGAGACTTCTTGTATCTACCATTAATAAAAGAATTTTTTTTTGGTTCCTTAATAGGCCATGTATCAATAAAGCAGACACATGTTAATATCCACAAGTAATATGAAATGTCTTATAGTACAATGGTAATCGCTGCAGTTTAGCAGTGAAGTGGAGAGATGTTTCTTAAGGTCCCTCTACCGTCATTTTTCCCACAACTTTCTCTCATAATTACATCCTATATCAATTGAAACCTTCTATTAAAAGCACATCAATAATGTCAAGAATTGCTCACCCAATTATCCAAGCTCCACCAGTTATAAATATGACAACAGGCTTCAACCCATCATTCTTTATAGGAAAATACAGATCCAACCTGCATGACTGCAACTTCATCAATTATGAATTACCTATGCCAGACAACTCATGAAAATCATGAGTAGGCTTTCATGTATAAAGTAATAACATCAACTAAGCCCATCTGTAGTTTATGCACCTATTTCTTGGTTGATCTCCATAAACTATACTTCTCCGGACTTGACTCGAGAAGAAATAGTAATATGCAACTGCAAAATATATAAAACTATAAGATTTTGCGACAGAGAAGCGGAAATGTGGCTGGACCCAAAGCGTGAGAAAATGAAATGCAGAGCATACAATTAAAAGTACTCAACCTAGTCACAAAAATGAACTTCTAGGAACCACATAGATATGAGCACATCAAAATGTTAAAAGTACTGATCCTCAAATAGCACAAACCTTGAAGAAAACCAGGCATAAGAAGCATAGCATAACAACCAAGAGCGAGAAACTTCGTAATCCATCTGTAGCCTACCCTGAACAAAAATAGAAGAATGGAAAGTATGTCATCTAATATTTAGTTGAGAACAAATTATCCAATTTAGCATCAAGTTTATAGGAAACTTTCTGTACCAAATATCTACAATTTCTACACACGAGCTATGACTTCCTTTAAATGGTACTTTCATGTGTTCCAGATGTGCTACGAGAATCAACATTTCTAGATATCTTACAATAGGTTAAAACTCACCATATGCATTCTCTATTTTCAGACAGACTTCAAATTGCTATCTGTACACGAATGTACAAGTATACAATCGAAGGACTTGCATCTCCGATGACAACATTTACCGGAGAGGAGTTCTTTTGAGGCAAAATTCATGCTTATTGCAAGACAAAACACTCAAAATAAATAAATTTACTAGGCCTTTAACATAGCCGTCAAAAGCAAATTGATAACCCTATTATACTAACATTTTCATCTCTGAATCTGCTCAGAAATTACTCAAGTAATTATGGAAACACATATCTAAGTGAAGATGAATACATGAAAACTAATAAAAATTAGAATGTCCTAATCATAAAATATAAACTAATCTGATAAGATTGATAATTATTTTTACAAGAGTGAACCAAAACCACCAATTTCTTATAGAAACAAAAAAAATTAATGAGAGAGAGGTTACCCGAGATAACGCAACAACTCGAAACTAAGACGAGTAATTAAATAAGTCTCAGCAGCAGCATGTCTAACTTCTCTTCCGAAAGACTGTTGACGTTCAGCACAAAAAGAACGGATTGAGATATCCCTACCAATTCTTTTTCTAGTTTGGGTTTTCATTGAACTGTTGTGATGGGTGGAATTCGATGTTTTATTAAACGGCCTGGATAATAAGGGTTTCTTCAAAGAACTCTTATCTTCAATAAAGGATGAAGAAACATGTGCTTCTTCGTCTTCTCATCGGCTTCGCAGTCACTATAACAGAAGAGGGTATAGAGAAGAAGAATACGAGAATTTGATTTCTGGGAAATGGTGGTGTTGTTTCGATTCAATCTGTTATGGGTTTTATAATATTGAATGGATCTTTTGATATCGAGTGGTGTTTCTGAAGAACATGAAAGCGAATCAAGATCAATCATTTTATTTTTGTTTATTCTATTTTCTTTTATTTCTTTATTTTTAACTTTCTTTTTCTTTGTTTTTTTACGTCCTTCTCCAAATTGTTTGAATTGTGGAGGTAAAATGACATCATCCCACTATTTCAGGAATAGAAAATAATTGATCGCAGGGAATATTAAAGAGTCCTGTTATTAGGATGGAAAGACTGGATATGGGGTGGGATATTTATTTTTTTGCCAAATCCTAGTCAATGTGGTCAAAGTAAAAAACAATGAAATTGAGTAAAAAAAATTAGCTTACTCACCCTACCCTTAATAAGGCTTATAATCCTAATTGTTCTCGATCCCTATTTCCCAAGAGTCGATGATCATGTTTAAGTACACACCATCACTTTATGTGTATATTTAAAGGGGGATTTTGCATTTCCCCCTCAAAATAAATAGGCATTACCCCTTTAGAAATCACTAATAGGCAAAACCCCCTCCGTTATAACTGCCCTGACTAATCAGTTAAATGAGCATGTGCAATACACATGTGTGCTATAAAAACATACAGTATATGTCAACTCCTTTACTACCTACTTCACCGTCGAGCTGTCTCCGACACTAAGTCTCCGTCACCTGGTATGAATTAATTTCTCTGAACCTCTGGCTCTGTTGTAAATCTCTGATAGATACATTTTTCCACTATTGGAAAATAATCACCTGATAATAGATCTCTAAAAGCTTACAAAAAGAGGTTTTGAGTAATGTTTGTAAATGGAAACGATGGTCGAGCTATAACGATGAAACTATGGGTTTTTAATTTGTGATGTCTGTGAATGGTAGTGGTGGGGTATTAAATGAAGAGCAGAATGGTATGAGCAAACATAAGTTTTGAAGGAGTGTGGTGGTCATTATGCGTCGGTACCTCAATAATTTGGTCAGTTAATACGACGGCAATAAACCAAACTCTCCCAATTTGCACGTGGAGAAAAATTGAAGATAAATAACCAACCATTAAGCACCGGATAATGATAGACACGAAGAATTAAATCAGATTTACCTGTTTGAAATGAATTAAGAGTGCCCTAGCTAGAAAACTTTGATTCCCCATTTTTTCTCCATCAGCTCAAATTTCTTCTCAAAATTCAAATCCAAGTAGCACCCAACTGCTGATTCTTCTTAAACTCTCGAATAACTTTTTAATTCCCTAAATACATCACCATTATCAAGGTAACAGTTCCACATTTTTATGCTGAATTTCCTTTTTCTCAATTTTCCCAATACAACTAAGAATAACCCTAATTATATCTTTGTTTCTTTCTCAAATTAAAGTTTAAATTATTATACTAACCTAACTTTCCTGAGCTCAACAACTCTCACATGTTCCTTAGCTTCTAAATTCAAAGCTTGCAGTGAAGCTTTTAATGGCGGAAGAGAGTTTTTGGGAAGAAGACGGCATGTGTTTACTTTAGTTTAATTATTTTTAACGGTGAGATCTATTTTAGTTCATGAAGTCAATTCTTAACCGTTCATCCAATTTCATTATTTTATTATAGTGCACATGTGTGCTGCACATGCTCACTTAACTGGGTATGCTTTAACTTAACTGGTTGGTTACGACAAAGTTAACGGAGAGGGGTTTTTTCCTATTAGCGATTTATAAAGGGGATAATGCAAAATACCTATTTATTTTTGGGTGAAAGTGCAAAATCCCCCATATTTAAATAAAGTTTGTTATAAAAGACTTAGGGAATTTAAGATGAACATCAGGTGAATTCTCTTCTTTTTTTTTATTATTTAAAAATGATCCACACAAAAAAGGGTGTTAATAATCTATCCTCTAAGGATGACCTTGACCCTTTGTATTGGAGATGAGGCTCTTCCTCCACTATAACATACCCCATAGATAATTATTTTTTTCGCTTTATTGATAATAATAACTGAATCCCTTAATAATATAATAATAATAACCGTAATTTTCATTACTTAGAACAACATGTTATTGACATTAATAAGGTTAATGTTTTTGACATCGACATTAATAAGATTGGGAAATTATCATTGTTAATTAAACTTTTTAGCAAGTAAATCAACTACCCAAATACGATCGCTAATGTGATCGTAATAAAAACCTGTCTTAAAACAACCAAGCATAATTTGGAGTTCCTTCATAATTTCTGCAGCCTTGCATTCTGGATTTGCATAAAAAATCTCTTAAGATTTAATGACATTCTTATCATCTCACACAAAGATAATGTCAGATGTTTCTTTCACGTTAAAAGCCCATCTAATTGCCTCGTATTGTGATAACCATTTTATTTCTTTTAGACCTATTGTTAGGACAGAGGTGGCCTTGACATGTAGGTACATTTCATTGTTATCCACAACTACCAATACAATTAGGTAAATCTAATAGTAAGTGCCTACAGGTAGGAAAGCAAGACAACAAAATAAAACTACTGTTGTAATCAATTTTCTCAGGCGACTTTTTTTTTTTTTTTTTTTTTGTAGTTGTTGATGTTATTGTCGCTTATCTTGTTGTTTTCATGGTTATTTTCAAAATTAAAAGGGGGATATGTTAAAATATCCTATTATTATGGAACCGATTCTTTAACGCCCATATTTTTCAATAAATAATCTGATCATGTTTCATTCAATCCAAGAAGGTGGTTACAAGATTGTTTATGAGAATAAATAACATCAAAATACAAGAAAGGTAAACCCCAAGTACAAACAAATATACCAGTTACATGGAAATCGCGAAGCAAAAGAGCAAACAACCATGAAAGTATCAAATTTTTGTACGAGATGTGGACAGAAAAAGATGGTATTACCTGGAATTAGTTTCCTCTTTAACGGAAATGCGCCAAAAAGAATGGAGTACTTAGCTCATAATTTTGTACATATGAACGAAAAACCTGGATTCCCTAATTCTTTTTTGTTGAAGATGAACTTAAAGTCATGCGTGTTAAATTATTAATGTTCGTGAAACTATAGTAATAAGTCATAAAACAACTATCAGAGATTGAACGAGTCATGATTGCAGTGAAGAAAAAATTGCTCTAAAAGCGAAGCCAAAATCACCCATACAGTGAAGAAATATGTCAACAGACACCAAAAATGGCAAAACAACATCTTATTCAATTAGATAATCTACTAGAATCAAGAAAAACATAAATATTTCCTCGGATTTGGTCCAAACAGACCAAATCAGAGCAAGGTGCTGGTGACAGCTACTAGTGTTTCAAGGCCTCTGAAGAGAGGGAAATAAAGAAGAAATTTCCCCGTTTATTTCAACATACTAAAACTAGGCCCACCGTTAGGAAATCCATCAGGGGAAACAATTCTGGTCATGTGTCGTTAACATATTCAATATCTCACAATCCGAGATAATTTCATGGTGTAAAATTACACAGTTCATACCTTATGAATAATTATATAGGTCACCCCTATATTTACCGACTCTTCACATCTGTTGCGGGCCACCAAAGCTACTAAATGCAACCAAAATATGTATAAAGGGGTCTAGTCGACTATTACAAAACCAAAAGAGGTTTGAGAACCTAACAATAATGTTAAAGGGGACGGTTATCTATAAGATATGAGAGAAAAAATTGAAAAAAAAATATGGTCAAGGAAAGTCAAAAGACTATGGCCTTTAAATGATAATACACTGAATGAGCAGGTAATGAATGAAAAATAAGGGTAAAAAAATGGTGAAATCATGCTGATGGACACTAAAAATTCATAAGAACGAGTGAAGAATGACAATAGACAGCTATCCTATATTATTTTTTCTGAAAAAGTCTCAAAAATCGTGTCTAAAAGAATATCTAGTGGTTAAGGAGCTCAGGAAGAACTTCAGTCAATGCAAGAGGACTTAGAAGAATTGATTATCGAGTACATAATCCACTTTGATGAGATTTTATCAGTTGATGGAGGTTATATAATATTTTCACAACTATCTATGGAACTTGTTACTCGGATACCTCACTTGCCAAAGTTTATAAACCTAGATTGAGTTTTGGAAAGGATCATGTACGTATAGAGTTCCATCAAAATTTGTCCTTCAAATCGGGATTATTTGGATCCACTCGAGTTCCTAACGAAGGCAAAAAAAAAAAAAAATAGAACGTGATACAAAGACTTGGAAAGAGGCGACCACACTTGAAGCAGCCGAGTCACGCAGTTGGTGGAGGCTTCAGTTGTTAATGAAATCCAAATAGGTCTATTGAAGTTCAAGATGCAATAAGTTGACTAAATTTGGTGCAACAAACCAGAGGATACTCAAGACAAGGCTAACCTCGCTTCTGGAGATAAGACAAGAGACATTACAGAAAGCATGTCAAACATTTTATCTAAACTTGCATATTGTTTCTTTTATGGTTGATAATTTTACCATGAAGATTTATAAGTATGAAACAATTTAGGGGTAAAGAATACCATATTTTAGAAAATTTATCAATATATAATTTATGTCGTTCCGGAACTCCTTACACTCGGTCATCTTCCTTGTCTAGTCTCACAATATTTTTGAAATTCTTCCAAAAATTTGTTTATGGAGTGTTATATAAATATGTGGTTTTTGTGAAAACTAAAAACACATTTGTGAGAACTATGGAGCTTCCAATTACAATCTCTTCTGGTGAGACATGTATTCCTATGATTGTTGACAAAATCACAACTTAGGAAGATGAAAAATCATACCCTAAGGAGAAAGATTTATTCTCTAAAAGGAAGAAGAAGAATATGAAGAAGTAAAAAGCAAATTGCTCCAACTATAAACGATTTGCATATATTCTTGAGGAACTTAAGAAGGCTAAGGTAAAAGTTCAGTCCCTTATAGGTATTGTGCAAAAATCTCTCGAGATTCAAAAGCACTTGTCAAATAGCCGCACAATAGGTTTGAAGAAATCAATTCCATCAATCACGAACCTTATGTTTCGATTTCGGTTGTTGACAATGAGTTTGGGAATGATGTTGATTATTTAAGGGTATTTTTTTATAGTTAAATCCTTGCAAGAATTTATTTTCATTATTTTTAAGGAGGAACACTAGCTTTTGGAGTGGTCTGTTTTTGTGTTAACATTAGCACATTCAAATATTATCATCTTGCAATTAGTAAAGTTTGTTTAGTTAAATTTATTGTGGAGATGATTTATTATCATGTGTATAACTTATTTTGTGAGTTTTGTTCTTTTCTATCATATTTTTGGTGATCATAACGGATATCTCATTTATTCTCATGGGTTAAGCTCTTAACTCTTTGTGTTCGTAACGGGGTTGAAGAGGAGTAAACAATTATGAAAATTGCAGATTGATATTCCCATGATTACACTTTGTGAATATATTGCAGGGATTCTATAAGACGATCTTATTTGTCACCTTTCCTCCCCGAAACCATAACTGGCAGGGAATAAGATTGATAACTTTTAGTCTCAACGTCCGTATATGGCTAGGAAAGAATAGTTCTTATGTTGAGTCATATCACTAAAAGTACGCTCTTTGTTCGTAACTGGCCTAGAGAATTTTAAAAAAAAATCGATGTTATTTTTCTCATGAAAGTAATGGTTCTTGGTGCCTCTAACATTAAGATCATTGTTTTTAACTTCTTTGTTCGTAACTGGTAATAATAGAGAAAAAATACATGGTTGTCTATGGGTGAAAACTATTTCTGCTGGATTTGGTAATTTGGGGTGTGTGGATGAGAAATGAATCTAAATCCTAAACAAATGCACTGCACGGGAGTTCTTTTGATTCGAGAGATCAATCTATACAATTATGGCCTAAACCAAGAAATGGTCGTTCCAGACTTGTTTCGGTCACAAAGTGAAGGAGATGGGGTTGATCTTAGGGAGGGAAGCGAAGAAGGTATTGAGATTGTGAAGGTGTATGCTATTTTATGACTTGAAACATAAAGGTGAGCAGGCTTACGAATAATGCAAGCAGGCTCTGGGTGTTTCGAATACAATTGTATTAACACTTGGTTCTGTGTTGTGTTCTTGTTTTTGAAATAGGGAGGAGAACTTATTTATACAAGTCATTTGAGCCTTATTCACGTCTTTCATGGGAAGTGGAGAAAGTGGAGTGATGGAGTAATGGAGTTGTGTGTTAGTGTCACACGATCAGTCTTGCCCACTTGTCATATCATCACTAACCGTCCATGTCTTCCTGACACGTTCTTGTGATGGCGCATTGCACGCTGTAAACCGCCAGACCAATACCCCAGTATGTATCCCCTAGTTTCTGACATGATTGATATCTCGAGTGTGTGGATCGTGGGACCCACAGAAGGTATCATGTAATGCTAGATTAAATAACTAAGTTATTTAGGAAATCGATACTTGTGAAGTATCGTGTGTATTCTATGCAGGTACTGCATCGAATATATTCAGCACATATGAAGCATCGTTGTTGGAGCGTCTTAAAATAGCTTCATGTCAAGCCTACTTCATGTGATAGTTTGGAGGCTGCGCAAGCAAGTCCTCCCTTGGCCGTCCACATGGTGTGGTAGAGTGGTGGATGGTAATCATCATGACGCCTCTTTGACTAATTAACTCCTGACTAGGGTCGTATAACCAAGAAGGTGAAGTTGAACGGACGAGATGATCTTTGAGACACTCATCTGCGAACGTTAGTGGAATTAGGGTTTTTTTGAAAAGGTGCGCATGCATCACTCTTCAGCTTGGTCGAATCCAAGATTGGTATATAATTTTGGCAGGGCCGACCGTGCATATGTGTAGATAGCATGACGGTGTAGGCTCCCGTAACTCATTGTCTCATGAAAGTGTGATCTGGGCCACTCAATTTGTCCGGCGAAGTTGAGTGGTCGAGATCAATTTGTGACAGGAATCTGGTGCCGCAAAATCCGCGCGTCATGCCAACTTCGGGCACGCGTTTCAAGACGACCAAGATTGGCCGGTATTGCCCGATTGGTTCGGCGAGTAGGTGGTAGGCTGGTGTTCACGCATATACCTTATTATCCCTTGGAAACGTGATCTAAGCCACTCAATTTGCCCGGTAAAGTTGAGTGGTCGAGATTAGTTTGTAATTGGGAGGTGTGACTACGCCTAGTTTGGGCATGCGAATCGAGACAACCAAGACAGATGGGCCCACGGTGGTCATGTTGATACGCACGAGACCTGCTTAGTTTAATCCTGGACCCTTCATTCATTCAGGAGAATATGGACGCTCATGATCGATGCAAACCCTAATTAGGGTTTCACCGGCCTTGCGTCATGCCTTGTTTGGGCGAACGAATTTGGGACGATCAACCATAGTTGGTCCTGACCGATTAGTCATGTGTGTAGGCGAGCCCACGGTGTTTGTGTTGACATGCTCTAGGCCCTTTGATCTACATCTATATCCTCCATTCCTGTGAAGATGGATGGTTGAGACTGTTTTGCGACACATGTAATGTGCCGCAAACCCTAATTTATGGTTTCATGTCCGCGTTGCTTTGGCTGGACGTATTAGCAAGTTGTGTTATCCTTTTGGGGAAGCCGACCATGCGGGGCCCGTATTGGGTCGATGGTGAATACTCCATACCTTCTTGGGGGATATGGATTCGATCTGGGTCATCCAATCATGCTGGTGAAATTGGATGGTCGTGATCGTTTCTGAGACTGATGTGGTCAGTCCAGATTCAAATATGCTCGATCGGGCTAGTATAACACACCGAGAGATGATTCCCTTTGTTATAGAATGGTGTAGCTTGTACGGGTATTTCGTTCATGCCTCACTATTGATACTTGGATATTCATGTTACTCTACTGAGAGTAACAATCAGTCATCATGCCGCACCGACAATGAGAGTTCTGCTGACAACAACACAGGAAATACAAGGCGATTTATGCATTAATTAATAATGCTAGAATTCACAGAATACTTGGGGATTGTTGCTACATGCTCCATTCTAGGTGAATTAATAAAGCGAAGAAGTGTTCATCACTTATCAAATAGCTTTATCCTTTGCGGGATGGCCGAATAAAAAATTGGTTTTACAATTTTAGCCCTGAACTAAAATCCACCATCAACAGTGGTATACAAATTTACTTGTAAATTTGTTAATGTCCAAGAAATACTTCTCTTGTAGTTAGAGAAAGGTCGCTCATATTGTTCTTTTGAGTCATATCACTAAAGTACGCTCTTTGTTCATAAATGGCCTAGAGAATTTTAAAAAAATCGATGTTATATTTCTCATGAAAGTAATGGTTCTTGGTGCCTCTAACATTAATATAATTGTTTTTAACTTCTTTGTTCATAACTGGCAATAATCGAGAAAAAAATATGTGGGATACAAATTTACTTATAAATTTGTTAATGTCCAAGAAATACTTCTCTTGTAGTTAGAGAAAGGTCGCTCATATTATTCTTTTGAGAATGACATCAAATGGGGGAGAGTTCAATTTTGAACTTGTGCTTAATTGTTATTTCTTTATGGGGAGTGCATCTATGGAATTATAGGAGATGATTGTACATTTATCTCTCCTTGATGAAGACACTAAGTTAACTTAATGGAATCGTCTAAAAATTTGGTGTGTTATCTTTGATCTCGATAAATCTTTTGTGTAGTTCATTTATATCCCTTGTATTATTTTTTTTACCTTTTTGTTGACAAAAGTGGGAGAATTATTTACTAGTACTATACTATGACATATGGATATTCAGAGCATTATGTAAGAGGGAGTGAAATACAAGTGTGAGTTTCACCTATTATGTAAAAGAGGGAGAACATATCATCGTAGTATTGCTTCAAAGTTTTGGTAAAATTGGACTTTTAGTAAAAATACTATGCACCGACTTACAACCATTGAATATATTGACTTTGTCATTCTAATAAAGCTCTAAATGATTATTCTCATAAGTTGATATCCATATGGATCTTCAACAACAAAGGTGCTGAAACGATCATTGTAGAACCATAGAAGAACTTGAAGAACGAAGAATTCAAGCATGATATTGAGCTTATAGGTTTATTTTAAGTTAAATTATAGTTGGAAGGCATATCCGGAGGTATATTTATGCCCAATACCACGGCTTGCAAATAGTTACACAAAATACCATGAGCTTTCAAATATATCCGAGCCGGATACTATCTAATTAGCAAATTCCGGATGTATCCCAAAAACTGACGCACTAATGTCGCATTTGGATGGGTCATATAAATAGGAAAATTATACTCTGGATACCATACCATTTCTCTCTATTGAGATATGAAGCGAGTATCTCCCTTCGTCACCTTCAAACCCTAGTTCATTTGGTGCAAAATATACCCACACTAATGCTTTCTCCATCAAATTCATTAAACCGGAGCTAAATTCAATCTCTACCTTCACCGTAACTCGAATGATTTTAATGAATTTGCTTGTTTTCCTAACTTTTGCTTTTATTGTGTCCAGGGTTTTGGGATTTTGGCACTGGTAAAAGCTTCATAACTGGTAAATTCTTCTTCATTAAACTTATTGATACTCAGTAAAGTGGTTCCATGGGTTTCTAATAGTTATTTCAATTCTAAAAAATAATAAATTACTACATAGTCATGTTGGTGATATGCAAAATCATATGCATCGTGCTTATACTTAATTATTTGCTTATTTTACGATTGGAGACACAATTAGGACGGGTAATTAAGGTTTTATCGCTGAATTTAATTTGTCAAGACCATGGTTTAGTTCAACATCTTGAAAAATAAAACTGTTTCTCCTTTCAGATACTGACCCTATAAAACCATATATCTTAAATACATATTTTTGGTCCTTTGACACCTTTGGGATTAGGAATCTGTGGATGTAGAATTCTTTGCAAACTTAAGTATGTGTAGTTCTTCTTTCTCGGAACCCACTGAAATTATGGACCTTATTTGTTATATATCGTTTAGAGAGTGAATTTTTTTGATGGTAAATTGATTGTTTGTCCATGGTGTTAGAACCTTAAAGGATCATCAGGATTTTCCATCACGAGTCTAATTAAAAATCTTTTACTGGAAACCCTGAATCACAAACTTACCGACCAAATCAATACTCTTTCATTACAACAACCATCTATTTTATCGATCAAACATCCAAATCAATCATGCATGAAAACCAGATCCCATATCAAAATGTGCGACCCCAAGTCCGGGGATATGATTAGGAAATCTATGTTTTGTTGGGGGCGAGTTAGTCAAACAATAAAATTAAATGTTATTATGTTAAGTTGTGGTATTTTTTGTTTCTTTAACTTTTATTGTGGTACCAAACGTCATTGCCCCGTTTATTTTATTAAATCCATATGTATTTTGTGTATTTTACTTAATTATAATAACAATTATAATGCGGAAATCAAGTAAAAGGCACAACAAGATTTTGTTAACGAGGAAACCGCGAATACAGAACCCCAGGACCTGGTCCAGTTTTGAATACTCTCAGAATTAAGCCGCTATACCAATTTCGTATAACTGAGACCAAGAAGACTACCCCTAGCTACTTAGTTCCCTCGGTATCCCTACGCCTTCGACTTATAGAGCCACGTACGTGAATAACAAGTCCTTTGGATCGTATTCCAAATAACAAAGGAAGAATTTGTTTGTTATCACTCTAATCAATCTTGCTACAAGATAATGATGAGTTGTTGACAAAGGCTCTTATGTTTAATCAAATAAACTTCTTTGTCTGGTTAGATCAGTCTAAACAATAACTACCAAAATAGTCAAGTCCAGATTAGTACTCAATCAATATAGATCTAAAAGAGAAACATAAAGAATGGCGATCTCACGCAACTAATCAATCAAATCTATCAAAGATAAACTGGTTCAGTTGGATCCCAGTCGATCAAAGCTTGTGCACTAAATCCACAAGATTCGAAAACTAATAAGAATTTTTCTTCGTCTTCAAATCTTCTATTGCCTTCAAATACCTGCACAACACCACTTGAATCTCTTGTAATCAATCACACACATAATGGAATCTGTTAACAATGGATTATCACAAGATGTCTTTAGGTATAACAACAGTTCTAAAGATCACGTTGATACTTTGATCTAGTTTGAGTGAATTTTATATCATAAGAGAAGATTCTCAAGAATAAACAAACTTGGTGCAATCAAAGTTTCAACAACCGTTATTCAATCAAATCAAATCGAAAACTAATAAAATTACATTTATCTAGTTTCCCACCAATGGTACTCGTAGAGCTTCTTGATCCCGCAAAAATATTTAAACGATCGTAAGAGATTTCACCTGATACTTTCCTCTCCGATTAGACGGCTCTACCAAAAACAACAAGAAATGAAGTTTGCCAGGCTCTTAGGATAGTTTGCTAGAAATGCAAACTTAGGTTTTTTATAGACCAAAGATGTTTGGACTCCAAGGAATTTCCAAAATCGAAAATATCCTCAAGATATGCAATGAATGCCAAAATTTGGTTTTCCTAATTCCAATAAATGTTGGTCCAATATTTTCGAAATCTCTCATAGAAATATCCAATCAGTAAATGCACATTACTAATTTTTATTCTCTAGAGCTATGCATTAATTTCTGGTAATTAAAGCATATAAAACCAAAAACCTTAGTTAATTCTTAATTTATTTCGACACGGAATCACCTTGAGTACCAAGGAATATCTTTGAACAATAAATGATAAGAGTTATTGATCGTGTTCAAAGTATGTTGACATCTTTTCACTGCAAATCCTTATTTCATATTTACATGGATTTGCTTTTTGGAATTGGTTCTACCACACTTCCAAACAAGTTTAGAATTGGTTCTACTAGACTTCCAAGACTACTATGTAATCGGTCATACCAATTCACAATGGTTAGTTGTGATCAGTCTTACTAATTCACATACATGGTTTCGGATCGGTTATACCAATCACTAGGATCGGTTCTACCTAAACATGGTACCTACTTGTGATCGGTCACACAACCACTTATGATAGGTCACGCCATTTATAAGGATTGATCATATCATCTCATGGTGATTACTTAGGATCGGTTACACCAATTACTAGGATCGGTCATAAAAAATCATAAGTCTAGGTATTGTGATCGGTTCTACCAACTCACACTTATTGGTCATCAAAGAATATGCAATGAATAGCCAGACCAATAAACCTGTTGATTTCCGTTTCTATTCATTAAATAAGTTCATGAATGTACTTCCTTTAAACAAATATAAAACATTGTTTTTTATGATGAAATCTTTACCATAACCCATACACATAATCATAAAACTATACAAGATTATATCGATGTCATATCTACGAAGTTCAAAAGATAAGCGTTATACTTTGTAGTCTAATTCCTTAATACTATGATCATATTATTATGATCATGTCTCATCAGTTGAGTATTATATACAATATGTATAGCTTCACATGTTATGCTTTCAATATAGCACGACTTGAAAGATACGTTAAAAATGAAACAAGTTCAAGTCAATATTACTAACCTCAAGCAGATGGATGATGTCGTCGTTGTAGTTCATTACTTCTTCTCATTCTTCAGGTCTTCGGAGTAATACTTGTATGTCTCAACATTCCTATACTTTCTAGTCTAACCTAAACAAAGTTGACTCTAGTATTTAATCAAGCGACTCTAGATGAGTTTTGATACTAAAATATGACAACCAAACTTGACATACCAACACTTGGTGAGTTCAACCGAGCTATGCTCTAACAATTTGTCTTCGTGGGTATATTATACTTCTTCATATGGAAGAGATAATTTGGAAACAAAAGTCGTCCATGGTCAGTTGGCTTAAGAAAAGAGATTTAAACACTAGATTTTTTTCACTATTCTACTTTGGTTAGAAAAGGTAAGAATTTTATTGTGCAAGTTAAGGATGAGAGTGGCAATTGGTTAGCCAAAGAAAAGATATTAAAGCTAATATAGTTAATCAAAGCTAATATAGTTAATCAATTTGCCAATCTCTTCACTTCTACTAATTCTAATATGGATTTTTAAACAGTTTTTCTTGATCTCGATAATGCTAATATTACTAGACCTTTGAAAGTTCAAAATAACAGTGAGATACAATTTATGGCTATAAAATATTTTGGGTCCTTAAAAACCTCAAGTACAAATGGTCTTCAAGGGTTATTTTTCACGGTTTTACCAAAAATTATAATTATGTTGGCTCTTACCTTTTAAGCATCCTTATGTTGGTTATTTTCTAATGTTGCTTTCTCGTGCAATTAGGATGAATATATACCTAGTGGTAATATAACAATTTTATCAAATGTCTATCTCAAATATTTCACCAAATCAAAAAAGTGATTATTAGGTTTATTTATTTATTTTTGATAACTGTTTGGTGTATATGCCAAGAAATGAGCAAAGTGACTTTCCATTTAAAGAAGCTAGACCCAAAGACAATGACGAATAAAGCTCTAAATTTTCATTCATATATGGAATACTTATTGATGTATAAACTATAAACTCAACCTGTTATATATCATATTCGAATTGCTCAATGGAATCTTCTTATTTTACCTTTTATTTCTATCATTTATGGTGCTTCTTTTGTTAGCGATTGTGCAAAGGTTGGAATAACTCTAATAATTTGTGATCTTGTAGGAAATTTTATGTGTTGCAGAACAAAATATTTTAAAGACACAGAAAAACGGTAAACATGCAGAATGCATAAACCTGTATGAAGTTGTTAATTAGTGCTTTGAATTGAAGCTGCAACACAAACATTTTTTAAAGGATCTTGTTAAATACATTCAAGGAAAATACAACGATGTCTTATGGACTACACTGATCTTATTTATGATGAAGTGACTAAACTTTAGTCTTTCAATCGATGACATTGTAGTTACTTGAATAGAGATGCTAATAAGCCAGCTGATAGGGTTTGGTATAATTAGAGATTGTTCTCATGATCTTGCAAACGTAATTCATAGTAAACTCAGTTGATCATCAACATATCATTCATGGGGGAACCATGGCCCGCCTTACCCTGAAAAAATTCCATAAAATTTTTGTAAGCGTATTTCATGTTTTATAAATGAACAATTTTTTAGGAACCATTGAAAAATTGAGGGGACCATGATATGATTAGTTCATTCGTCCTACAAAGCTAAAGGATGTCCCAATTCTTAAGTTACCCCTTAATTAAATTAATATTTTACTGTTCATTTTATTTTCTTAACATTTTAAAATTTTAAACTTTTTTTTAAAAAATAAAAAATTGGTTTTATTTCTTTGTTTTATTTGTGTTGGGTTCAGCTAGGAAAAAATAAACAAAACCTAGCCACACCTTTACGTTGTTTTTGATATATGAATGACTCATTGAATTTGTCTAGGGAAAAAAAACGAGGAAGAAAAAAGAGGGATGATTCATGGACAATCTTAAATGGACACTGTCCTACAAGATTGACACCAATTTTTCTTTGGAGTCCAAACAACAATGAAGTTGATGATACATTTCTCTTATTAAACTCTAAAATTTTACATTAAAAAAATTGAGCACAATTGGAGATACCAAACCTCATCATTTACTGATTTTAATTTCGACCATTAATTTTCAACGATTGATTTTCAAAGTGGTAAATGGTGGTGTTATATGGCTCAAATTGAATTCAGTTTTTGTAGGAGTGTCGAGTTTCATAAGAAGAACGTATTACTAATAGACACATTTTTTTGTCTAAGTTTTCCTCAATTTTCTGTATTGTTGGCACTCGATTTTGTACTTATTATAGTGTTTTATGTGTTTGTAGGTATTTTTGGGAAATAAACATTTTTGGAAAAATCGACTCGAAAAATTATTAAAGCACCCCGGAGGAAAACTACTAAATGGAGCCCTATTTTGGATAAGGGGTACCTCAATTACTATGCACCTTATTTTCTATTCACACCCCAGCTGTTGGATAAAGGGCAACACTGTCTTCTTCGTTTAAATCTGATTTTGGCGGGAAAATAGTTTCCTCACCTGCGTAACTTCCTGGATGTGATTTGCATGAGATTTAATCGGGATTTTGGTCAGAGTGTGATTGGGAATGTCGTGTCATGGTTAAACAGGGAATGTATGATCATCAAATTCGATAAAATAGGGATTAATCTTTGGTTTAAACAAAATAGGGTTGCAGTCAACTGAAAGATTTTTAATTCGAGTTTTGGTGATGATTTAGCCAGACTCGATAGCTGTAATTGCATGGGAAGACTTGACTGATCCTAACAGGATTGGTATGGGTCTTTGGTTCGATTGAATTTGGCTAGAACCCGTGTTTAAGTGAAGCAGCGAAGATGCATGCTTTCTCGTGAAAATAGAGACTGGGGATTATTCTGTTATATTTTTGGAGGGTTGGCGTGCGTTTTGAGCATGTCTAGCACTATATGATTCGTGTACACATTCATTTGATGCGTGATTTAGTACACATTGACAGCTGCATACACGAAATCATGAATAAAAAGGAAACAAAATATTCCCGAGTTATGAGAGAAGATTTTGGAGTTTAATGCGATATTTGAAGGTGCTGACAGTATATTAAGGTGAGACGGGACTCAGAGAGGGGTTATCGAGAGTTTGGGGAAGGTGGCAGAGAGCTGAAGATGAAGAAACGAAAGTTGTAGAGTCGTTCTCTGCACTTTCAGGAGAAGAAGAAGAAGAGGAAGAACATAGAACATCATATATATAGATAATCGCAGAAACTATTGCCTATACTTTCAAATTCAATATCTTGGTAACAGTTATTTCGAGTTCGCAACAGTCTGTTAGTGTTTCTCTGTAACAGAGGGTTCTGTAACGGTTATATCTGTTACAAATACACTTCTTTATACCCTTTCCTCTTGTAAACACCTTTTTGAGCAACAAAATCAACTTTTGAGCGTATTTACAACATGAGGAGCTAGACCCCATCATTGGGACGATGGAGGAAGCCGAATGTCATACGTGAGTAATTTTAATTAATTCTTTTTTATGACTTTTGCACTAATTAAAATTGAATTATGATTTTGATTAATTAGTTATCATTTCATTTGATGGGTCATGCTTGCTTAGATGTTTTGATATCCCATGCTTAGGATTTATAACTAATATTTTAAGAATCTACCTTGGAAAAAATAAGAGTCCATGTTTTTATTTATTGAGCTATAATTGTTAAAAGAATTAATATTTGAACGTTATGCTATGAGTTTGGCGGAATCCTGAGTCCCGGCACCTCCCGAACATCTTGTTACCATTATTTGTATATATTTTGTTATTTTTAGTATTTAGTATTTTTAATTCTTAAAATCAATCTCATCAAGTCTGAGTGAATGACAACCTTTTCCGCCACTATCTAAAATTAGATCAATTACCAAAGTATTGGCTTCAAATTCAGTGTTATTTGGACACTAAAGAAAAATTGAGTTAAATCTTGTGAGATATCCATATAAGATTTTCCATGAATCCTCCCTCAAAAAGTTAGTTTTTTAATTATTTTTATTCATTGTCTCTACTCTATACTAGTTTAATGTTAACGCGAGTTCAATTTTCATCATCTTAAGACTAAAACTAGAGGTACTTATCGTTTTTCTAATCCGCAAATTAGTGAAGATGAAGAAGTTGGAGAAAAAAATCAAGAGTGAATTTGGAGAGCGAGAACTAAATCCTCATTGCAAGGAAACGTATAAAACAAAAGTATTTCCCACAAATCCATGTCTTATTTTCTCGTGTTTGAATGATTAGGTTTAAATTGAAGAAAAAAAAAGGGTTTTACGGCAGTTACATAGTGACGTTTGGCTGACAATTGAAACAAATTATCAGCTGAACTACTTATTGTTCTTCATTCTGAAAGTGTTGATGAAAAATTTGGATGATAATAAAACATGAGAATTACAGCCATCGAACTTCACTTTACAGAGAATAATACAAAGTTCAGTCGTCCTACTTTTTGCTCGAATCAGCGAACCTAAGTTCGACAGTTAGAAAGTGAAGTTTGGCTAATATCTTGTCATCTGAACCTAAGTATGTTATCAAAAAACCTAAGTTTGGCTGACAAGTCTATAAGTATTCTTCATATACTAAGAACACCCAAGGTTCAGCTAATAGCTTATCAGCCGAAACTAGATAGATTTTAGAAAAATTTAGGTTTGGTTGATAACTTGCCAACCAAACCTAGGTCTAGGTTTTGTAAATTAAGAAAAAAAAACACTACAAAATCACATGGCGAGTCATGATGCGAATGTTAAAGTAGGAGATTTCATTTTCCATAGATTAGGGGTGGTCTTTCAGAATG
The DNA here is from genome assembly GCA_023529315.1 of Papaver bracteatum. Lineage (NCBI taxonomy): Eukaryota > Viridiplantae > Streptophyta > Magnoliopsida > Ranunculales > Papaveraceae > Papaver > Papaver bracteatum. Next base: position 1,900,352 of record JAJJWX010001238.1, on the reverse strand, counting down.
GGATTGGAGCGCAGCTTGTTGCTCGGCTCCCATCCAATTTCTTATAATTTTCTCCTTGTATCTTTTCTATTTTAAAGAAAATAAGAATAAATAAATAATAATAAGCCCTAGTACAGTTTCTATACAAAATATTTAAAACTAATAAATAATTATAAAAACATAACCGATATAAGCACTACTACTGTTATTAAAGCTAGTAAAACCACATGTGCGATGCGCATGTTTGATTTTGATTGTTTTAATAACACCAAATTTGATGGTAGCGAAAAAAATTCTTAAAAATAAAAATTTAATATTCTTATTTGTACTCACTACGTAGATAATTCAAAGAGCTTTCCTTTGCAAAAATCCGGTATGCATTTTGAAAGATATCAAGTTTTAAAAAATTTAGATCAAGTTTTAAAACAATGGCATTTCCGTGAATGTATAATATTGGTTTAATGTACATTCTTACCCTTGAATATATATGCATAGTAATGATTGATATTTAAGATCATATTAGTAAGAGGAGGGATCCATTGACATGCCCTCATTTGATAACTTTTCACAGTCCCACGTCAGCCATTAGATTAGAACATAAGGATCACCCTAATAGGGAAAATCTGGGTAAACTCGTGACCAACAATATATTCGTCGTCTTTTATTTTCATTATTCTCTCTAGTTGAATGTTAGAGACGGAGTTCTAATCATCAAAGAAATTTCCTTTTGTGTACAATAAAAGTTGTATGATTAAAAACATATGAACCCATTTAATTTTCTTTTACCATTCAATTGGTATTATTCTCATATTCATCGATGCCTCTTCATCGATTTCCATTATTAAACTTTCGAGTGACTACGCTAATTCCACAATACTCAAAAATAGTTTTCTTCGGAAAAATTGATGGGAAATTTTGACACTTTCTATTCCCCATTGGTTTTTAACATACCTTTTTTATTTCCATAGAATTCCATTAAATGGAATTAGGGTCTAAGTACAGATTCTCTAAACCATCATTTCTTTCTCTCCTTCCCAAAATAAGCTATCAATTAAATCAGATTGGTTGCCTGAGACCCCCATTTTTAGCTTTCGTCCAAAAGTCAAATTCCAGAAGAAGAAAAAAAAGACAGGCAAACAATTTAGATCTCGAAGAATAATCAATCTTCAATGAGCCAACCACGATGGAAGGAAGGACATATTTAAGTTAATTGCAGCAATCCTTGGGACGTCAACTCAAGCACACCAAACTTTCATATATTATTTACAGTTCCGATAAGTAAACATATTTGAGAGATTTGAAAAGGAGAGGAGAAAAACGAGTGAGTAAACAAGATATATCATTACGGGTCATAAGTTTACCCGGGTTTACACCATCAGGTTGAGTTTAATATCAACCATCCTTCTGTTATAATCTAACGGCTGACGTGGGACTGTGAAAAGTTGTCAAATGAGGGCATGTCATTTAAGAATCTTCAAAAATCGGGAAGCGTCTCTATTCCAGGTACTGTCACGACCTTTTAAGGTACTATGTTAAGCAAAACTATTATCTGTATAAACAATAGATTTGTGTCATTTTTGGGAAGGGTAGAAGATATACTGGATCGACTGTTAGTTTCCTCGAGCTATAACTGAAATAAGCGAACATGAATGTAGAAAAAGCTAAACATACCTTATCTAAAATGGTAAATGGTCCCCAAGAAAGTACATTATTATAGCATTGTTAATTATAAGACTTGAATCCCATTTAGTTTAAAATTTTCAAGGTTTGTTTTTGGTTTAAAGAAATTTAAATTTTTATATTATAATAGAATAATAATATGTTTCAAAAGAGGTGTGTATTAAAATAAATAATCATGTTATCCATAATTCCTACTAATAAGTAAGCAATTCGTTTCCATCTTGATCTATCTCGACCAATGATGGCATGTTAGGATCCCTATGCATAATATCGTCCACTTTACTATTATGTTCGTCCATCCTTATCAATGTTGACATGTCACTATAATTCTTTTTTTTCTTTTTTCGTGGAGACCTTTCTCTAGTGATCTATATGGACATAATGATTGGTCTCCAATTGTATTTATATCCTGCAAAACATATACTTTTATAATTTGTGTCCAAATTAGTTTCACTGAATTTTTACATGATTTGTATTGGCATGTCTGAAATAATGCTAGCATGTAGTTAACTTTTCTTTTCTATTCAATAGATACGCTTTCTCTAAAGCATCATCATCATGGAATATGTCATGTGCGGTTAGACTGTGATAAAGGAAGCTACTTTCATCAAGAATGAGTATAAATACCATTGTTTTCCCTATTGCATCTAATATTTCCTCAATGCATTCTGCCAAGTTTTTTTGCAAAAGAAAATCATTACTCAAAAGTTACCGTGACCGCAAATTTTGCTTATTTAAGACATTTTAATTACCTTTACATCCACAGTTGGCAATCACGTCATTTTTGTTACTCTAATGTTGTCTGCAACCATTTTAGCCATTCGTCCAATTACTGCGATTACACCACTATTGTTGTCGTCATATATTATTAGTTAGAGAATGTAACTGTCACATAGCATGAGTTAGTTTTGCATTTGTTATTTTATTTAAGCATAATAAGATATATATGAACTTTTATCGTTTAATATTTCTACTTATTACCATGGAATTAGTGAATATCTTTGATAGCGAAATATAATTTAAATTGAATTACTTTTTAGATGTCACCAAAACTTTTCCTCGTCATGTAACATTTTCAGTGCTTCGTTGAGTGGTATACGATTTTCAAACATCAAATTTTCCTTTGCTTGGTTTGAAATTCCCGAAGTACTTAGTTCTTCCATCGACATATATTTTCTTGTTGCCAATGTGTCAGGGTGTTGATGGTGGTTTTTAGCTTAGGGTTAAAATTGTAAAACACTAAACCCTAGCAGACAGTGATGTCACAACATTTAAAGTAACAAGCATTTACTAGGCACATTTACTGAAACCGTTAATGTGTCTCTAATAATTACCGGGGTATCTTTTTCAAATTAGGGTTACGACAAGACAAACCCTAATTCCCACGTGTGCCAATGGCAAATCATGCCAGTCACACCAACCGCGCCAAAGCATGCCAACCATGCTAGCCGCACCTCTGTGCCAATGACAAATCATGCCAGCCACATCGACCGTGCCAAAGCATGCCAACCATGCTAGTCGCACCTTTGTGCCAATGGAAAATCATGCCAGCCACACCGACCGTGCCAAAGCATGCCAACCATGCTAGCTGCACCTCTGTGCCAATGGCAAATCATTCCATCCACACCGACCGCGCCAAAGCATGCCAACCATGCTAGCCGCACCTCTGTGCCAATGGAAAATCATGCCAGCCACACCGACCGTGCCAAAGCATGCCAACCATGCTAGCCGTACCTCTGTGCCAATGGCAAATCATGCCAGACACACCCACCGCGCCAAAGCATGCCAACCATGCTAGCCGCACCTCTGTGCCAATGAAAAATCATGCCAGACACACCAACCGTGCCAAATCATGCCAACCATGCTAGACGCCCATCTGTGCCAATGTCAAATCATGCCAGCCACACCAACCGCGCCAAAGCATGCCAACCATGCTAGCCGCACCTCTGTTCCAACGGCAAATCATGCCAGCCATACCAACCGCGCCAAAGCATGCCAACCATGCTAGCCTCACCTCTGTGCCAATGGAAAATCATGCCAGCCACACCTACCTCGACATGCCAAATGCACCTCGCCATGGCCCCATGCCGCACCACCATACTGGCCTTCACTACGCGGCTATCAAAACGAAGACGTGCAACAATCAACGGTTGCCCTTCAATCCCAGGAGAAAATCCTGGCCGTCTAAGGTTACCAAACGACCTTTGCTCCAAAACCATAGCTTGGTCACGCACCTCTCCCAAGCTAGTCACGCCATGCGCCTATGGAAAACCCTTAGCCCCACATGCCAAGCCAAAACCGCACCTAGCCCAAGCTAGTCCCGCCATGCGCCTATGGCAAACCCTTAGCCCCACATGCCAAGACAAAACCGCACCTAGCCCAAGCTAGTCCCGCCATGCGCTTATGGAAAACCCTTGGATCCACATGCCAAGCCAAAACCGCACCTAGCCCAAGCTAGTCCCGCCATGCACTTATGGCAAACCCTTGGCCCCACATGCCAAGCCAAAACCGCACCTAGCCCAAGCTAGTCCTGCCATGCACCTAAGACAAACCCTTGTCCCCACATGCCAAGCCAAAACCGCACCTAGCCCATGCTAGCCACGCCATGTGCCTATGGAAACCCCTTGGCCCCACATGCCAAGCCAAAACCACACCTAGCCCAAGCTAGCCACGTCATGCCAAACACACTCTGCCTTGGCCATAGCTATTCTAATCACACCATGCCAAGCCAAACGCCCTTGCCTTTTCCCTAGCCACGCCATGCACCCATGGAAAACCCTTGGGCCCACATGCCAAACCAAACCACGCCAAGGCATGCCATGCCTAATTGCCCCAAGGCATACCTGGCCATGCCGCCACCCCTCCTAAATTCTTCTTGAGTTTTACTTTCGGGCTATTTTCACCTCCCGAACGAGTTCAAAACCTAAATATCCTAGCGCAAGGAGATAGGAAATTCTTTTCCGGTCGATTTGAGGGGCGGACCATCAAAATTCGAGTCTGTACTAGAATTCTAAGACGATTCTAGTAAAGGGCGCTAATTAGGGTTTCTAAAACAAAGGCATGCGGCCATCAACGGCCACCCTTCCATCTTAGTAGAAAATCCTAGCCGTCCAAGATTACCAGACAACGCATGGTAACCTTTGACCCAAAACCATAGCTTGGTCACGCCCATGCCAAGCCTAACCACACCCTAGACGAGCCACCATGTTGGCCTTCCCTACGCGGCCACCAAAACGAAGGCGTGCAACAATCAACGGTTGCCCTTCAATCCCAGGAGCAAATACTAGCCATCCAATGTTACCAGATGACACATGGTAACATTTGGCCCGAAAACCTAAGTTTGGCCACACCAAACCATGCCATGCCAATGGCATGCCAAGCTAGCCGCACCACCACGATTGGCCCTCACTACGCGGCTAATAAAACAAAGGCGTGCAATGATCAACGGTTGCCCCTCATCTCAAGATGCAAAATCTCGACCGTCGAAGGTCACCGGGCTAGCAAGTTTCCCGATCTTGACTTGCCAAGCCACAACAACGTGCTACATGTTTTCCAAAAATATTCGAGACATCAACACAAACTGGGGGATCCTCTTTGGGTATTGGTTTGGCGGTTTACAGCGTGCGGCGTACACTACGCCCGTCATAAGGAAGTGTCATAAGGGTGAGGCGGTTAGTAAATATGGGAAGTTATGTGTGAAAACGTTCATGGGACATAAAGCACATGCGTTAACAACTTTATGGGACATCAATTCCATAACATGTTTCATGAAAACCAGTTTCATGCGTTAACAACTTTATGGACATCAATTCCATGCATACGGTTACCACCTCCTCCCATTTACTTCCCCACTCCTTAATGAGACTAGGGTACGTTTCTATTCCGACTTGTATAAATAGGTCTTACGTATTTCCATTGAACAACAAGTTCATTTGGGAGATACAACACTTAGAAATACTTACTTGCTATCTCACCTCGTGAGCTCTCTCACTTTTCTGATAACAAGTCGTAGGGACCCAACTACTCTTCCAGAATCAACTATTCTGGTCTCACCACTTTCCTTGCTTCCCTCCCAAAAACCAACCCATTCTCCTCCACTTTGTGACCGAAGCAAGTCTGGAACGACCATTTCTTGGTTTAGGTCAGACTTGTACAGATTGATCTCTCGAATCTAAAGTACTCCCTTACAGTACATTGTTTAGGGTTTAAATTGTTTCTCACCTGCACACCCATAATTGCCGAAATCAGCAGAAACCATTTTCACCTACAAACAATTGGCGACCACAGCAGGAGGTTCGATCTTTCGGTTACAATGTCAATTTTCTACCGTCAATCTCGTTCTTTGACTTAGACCTCAAAATGGTAGAGGAAGATGATCCACTCCGACTCAGTTACCCGGCGGCTCAATTATCAGTCATGACAAGACAAGGGATGACTGTGGACTTCCCGGAGGATAGAATCAGGGGATCCGCCCAAGGATCAATGGCTCGGTTATCAGACGTCTCAGTAACGACTGGGGACTTTCCATGGCGGTGTTTCCCATAAAACTCGATCTTACGCCCGGAAGGTTCACTTTTCATCAGGAGACCTAAAAACCGAGTAAGTCTTAACTAGACAAGATACATGGTTTGCTATTTCAAGTTTTCAAGACAAGATACATAGTTTACCCCATGTCATCTACCAACACACAGTTTTAAGGTTTTTCCTGGGATGTCCGTGTCACTTTCAATCATAACCAAAACAATCAATTCCTAAACAATTCATACCAAAAAGAATAACCCAAAAACCGTCAAGGTAACATTTATCTACCAACACAAGAAAACAAATTAAAAGAGAAACGGTGGAGTACATAGCTGGGATATGCTTGCCCACTTTATCACTACCACGCTACCGCTAACACAAGGACGTGATAACAAAGATATAAGATAAAAAGGGGACCAACCCATTTCATAAGCATAACACTTTTTGGAATTTGAATAAGGAAAGGATTTCCTGTTTGAGCTACGTATGAGAAGAGGCAACTGGACCCGCAAGAACAAATCCACGTCACTCCAAGCCAGCGTCATGCCAAGCCATCACCGTGCCAAGCCAACGGTCCGCACCATACCCAACTAACGGTCCACGCCATACCAAAATCCAAGCCAGCGTCCATGCCTAGCCAACGTCCACGCCAAGCCAGCGCCCATTCCAAGTCGATCCAGAGCTTACCAGATGCGCTTCCCAGACGTGCTTCCCAGATACGCTTCCCAGACGTGCTTACCAGACGCGCTTCCCGGATGCGCTTACCAGGCGCGCTTTCCAGACGTGCTTACCATATGCACATGCTAGGAACACATGCCGCATGCGCACGCCAGCCGCAATACCACACCCTGCGCTAACAGCTTGCATCCTTCCATCGCTAACATCTTGCGCCCTTCCAGCGCCATCCTCTCCGCTCCGCAACCAGCCAAAGCAGCGCTATGGCTCCATCACTCCATGGTAAAAACAATGCCATCTCTGCACGATACACTTACAATTACCAGAACCAGAGCCGCTTTCGCCGCCCCAACGTTTCTTCAAGCATGACAGCTCCAACCGTCACTAGAGACGCTACTCCACCATCAGGGCAAGATACTGGAAGAGCCGTAAGAACCCGACCGCCTTTTATCACTGCTGATTGGATGAAAAGAAAAAAGACACTTCAATAGGATGTGCGATTATAGATGAAGAGGCTCGCGTTGCTCTTGGATTCCCAGTAAAAGGGGATCAGTAATCCAATTTTATCACACGTAAAGATCAGGAATGACTTCTCCAAAATCGAGGAAAAGAAAATCAGCAACCCCTCCGAGTTCACAAAGACTCTCTTCCTGTTTATTTGCTTGAAGGGTGTCCCGTTTAACAACACACTGATTAACACAGCCGATCCGCTTCAACGTTCACTCCGACAGCCGCTCCTCTTCAGCGTTATCTCCATGAGCTACTCCAGGATCCGAAGTCAAAACTTCAGCGTTTGACTTCTTAAGTTTCAACATCCTCTCCAAGAGCCGAAGTTGCTTCAGCACCGCCTCTTCCTACAAAGGGTCATACCACCATGCCCCCCATATCAAGGATCATGATCGCATCCAGTCAATCTTCGTAGTCATGGCCGCCCTTTGATCCATCCCACCAAAACTCGTGGTCATAGACGACTTGCTTGCTTACGCATCCAGCCAATCATTTTACTTTCGTGGATGCCCATACGATTCCATCTAACCTACTTTGTTACCACGACAATGTAATCTCTCATGATTGCATTTCCTACCAAGAACTGTTGTCACTCATTTGTTGATACCAGCCAGAGCTTCACCGCAGCAGCAATTACTAAAAATATGGAATCATGTAAACCATACTTAAGGACTGAGGATATACACGGGATCCCTTCACTGTCAAAGCTCAGAACACACAGTCAACCAAAAGCCGTACCCACAACAAGGTCATCTACTCTTCAAGGGTGCAGCGTAAGAATATCATCACCTCTCTGTCTAGAAGACGCCTTCAACACTTTACGAGGCCGCGAAGGATCCCAAGCCTGCACTATCTAAAATATTTCATCATGTAATTTCTGAGCATCCCAATGTCACATCCAGAAGGGTATGGTAGGCTTATATCAAATCCCTTGGACGGGGATTCAAGACGATGTAATGAAAGTAGGTTATGCGTGGGGACTACCATCATGAGACACTTTCACTCCCCTCAACCAGGTTATTACTAATTTCAACATCATTACTGTCGAGGTTTTACGAGCCCGGGAATTTCTCAACATGAAGCCGTACATGTGCACCGAAGACTCCAAAAGCACGCCAGAAGGTTACATTCAATATTCATCCATGCCATCATATTAAAAGTATAACTAGGGACTCCTCCCCGCATCCCATTCCGTACGATAGTCTAAGATTCAGAAGATGGTTCGAAGTATGTAATTTGGAACGAAGTCTCGGGAGACTTGATAGCAGCGCATCGGCGATGGAACGTCTCCCTATTTCATCCAGGGGCGCCAGAAGTTTTCGACCATGCAAGCATTAACAACACATCATCATCACGATTAGAAAGTCCACTGAACAACCTAAGATCGAGGATGGACCAACGACGCAACCACAATCTCCAAGATTATCCCTGACGTGATCGTTTCCGAGCATATATTTCATCCATCCATCCCAAGAATACAGCGGAGTTTTGGTGACTTTTCGGAATCCACTGGAGAGACACTGCAGACGAAAACACGAATCCGGATGAACAACTGAAAAACAGAAGAGGGTCGATACCTCTTTTCATGTGGACAGAGTTTTTATAGCTTGAGCCGAATGAATATTCCTTCTTACTCCATGGACGGGAATAGGTGACTGGCGCGCGACTATGCCACCCTGGGCCCGCAACATCCCTCCTGACTTCTTCCTGATTTTCACTGTCAGGCCGTTTTCACCTCCTACGCAAGCTCGAAACCTCAATATTCTCGCGATGGGAGATACAAAATTCTGTTTCGTGTCCGATAAAGGGGCGGACCATCAAAATCCGGGTCTGTACGCGGATTCTACAGCGATTCTAGTAAATGGCGCTAATTAGGGTTTCAACGTGTCAAACCCTAAACCACAAGCACTTCCCTTGCAAGCGCTTCCCTTCCAAGGAATTTCCATTACCAGCGTCATGCCTTTCTAAGCGCTTTACAGAGCAGCACACACATGTTCCACGCCCTTCAGTGCTAATGGGTCCCCTTCATGCCAAGTCCATGCTAGCAGCTCCGCCTCGCGTTCCAAAGCCTAGCCCTGAAGACACCCAATCATACCGGGATTTTCGCAAATCTACCAGATGAAAGGATTGCGGATGCTACCTACCTCTCGAAAAAGATTTTTGAATAAGGAAAGAATTCCTTGTTAAAGCCACGCATGAAGAAAGGAAATTGGTCCCACAAGAGCAAGCCTTGCCACTCCCAAGACATCAGTGATTTCCTCGCCAGTGCTAATCTTTTCAGCGCTCCACGTTGAGTTTTGCAACAATCCGCGCCTTTCATGCCAACGACGACGCTCCTCGCTTTCCATGCCAACGCCTTTCCAGTGGACCATGTCAGAGCCTTGCCAGTAACCTGCGTTTCCCCTTGCCGCACTTCCATTACCGACGCCATGCTTTGCCAAGCAGCCCACGCCCGTTCCAAGCCCATTGGTGCTGACAAATCCCTTTCATGCCAAGTCTATGCTAGCAGCTCCGCCTCGTGTTCCAAAGCCTGGGCCCAAAGACACCTAGTCATACTGGGATCTGTGCAAAGTTATCGGGTGCAAGGATTGCGGATTATACTTACATCTCAAAAAAGGTCAGAAAAATCTCCTCGGCCCTCTTTCATGACTTAATGTCTCAGTTCTATACTCTTCTGTCACCATTTTCTACCCCATTGGCCCCACGGGATAAGCTGTCCGCTTGCTTTGCCTTCCAAGACCGCGCCCGCTGTGCCTCAGTGATGTACGACTAGACCAAGGCGGTAACTTTCATCTCACCACTCCACGGTTTGCATTCCTAGTACAACTTACGCAGGGTCGCCAACACGGTAATCCAAAACTCTCTTTACCACTCAAAAAGGTTAGTCGGATTTTTCTGACCATATTTGCAATGATTTACTCTTCGATTCCGTCCTTGTCTGTCACCATTATATGCTTACCTCGCAACAAGGCACCTGTTCCGAGCTAAGCAGGGGACTTAATGTTGATGGTGGTTTTTAGCTTAGGGCTAAAATCGTAAAACGCTAAACCCTAGCAGACAGTGATGTCACAACATTTAAAGTAACAAACATTTACTAGGCACATTTAGTGAAACTTTTAATGTGTCTCTAATAATTACCGGGGTATCATTATCAAATTAGGGTTACGACAAGGCAAACCCTAATTCCCACGTGTACCAATGGAAAATCATGCCTGCCACACCAACCGCGCCAAAGCATGCCAACTATGCTATCCGCACCTCTGTGCCAATGGAAAATCATGCCAGCCACACCGACCGCGCCAAAGCATGCCAACCATGCTAGCCGCACATCTGTGCCAATGGAAAATCATGACAACCACCCCGACCACGCCAAAGCATGCCAACCATGCTAGCCGCACCTCTGTGCCAATGGCAAATCATGTCAGCCATACCGACCGCGCCAAAGCATGCCAACCATGCTAGCCGCACCTCTGCGCCAATGGAAAATCATGTCAGCCACACCAACCATGCCAAAGAATGCCAACCATACTAGCCGCACCTCTGTTCCAATGGAAAATCATGCCAGCCACACCAACCGCGCCAAAGCATGCCAACCATGCAAAACGCACCTCCGTGCCAATGGAAAATAATACTAGCCCCACCTACTGCACCATGCCAAACGCACCTCTCCATGGCCCCATGTCGCGCCACCATACTGGCCTTCACTACGCGGCTATCAAAATGAAGGCGTGCAACAATCAACGGTTTTCCTTCAATCCCAGGAGAAAATCCTGGCCGTCTAAGGTTACCAAACGACCTTTGCCCAAAAACCCTAGATTGGTCACGCACCTAGACCAAGCTAGTCACGCCATGCGCCTATGGAAAACCCTTGGCCCCACATGCCAAGCCAAAACCGCACCTAGCCCAAGCTAGTCCCTCCATGCGCCTATGGAAAACCCTTGTCCCCACATGACAAGCCAAACCCGCACCTAGACCAAGCTAGTCCCACCATGCACATATGGCAAACCCTTGGCCCCACATGCCAATCCAATACCGCACCTAGCCCAAGCTAGTCCCATCATGCACCTATGGCAAACCCTTGGCCCCACATGCCAGGCCAAAACCGCACCTATCCCAAGCGATCCACGCCATGCGCCTATGGCAACACCTTGGCCCCACATGCCAATCCAAAACCGTACCTAGCCCAAGCTATCCGTGCCATGCCAAACGCACTCTGCCTTGGCCCTTGATATGCTAATCACACCATGACAAGCCAAACAACCTTGCCTTGGCCCTAGCCATGCCATGCACCCATGGAAAACCCTTGGACCCACATTCCAAGCCAAACCACGCCAAGGCATGACATGCCTAATTTCCCCAAGGCATACCTGGCCATGCCACCACCCCTCCTAAATTCTTCCTGAATTTTACTTTCGGGCAGTTTTCATCTCCCGAACGAGTTCGAAACCTAAATATCCCCGCTTAGAAGATAAGAAATTCTTTTCCGGTCGATTTGAGGGGCGGATCATCAAAATCCGAGTCCGTACTAGAATTCTACAACGATTCTAGTAAAGGGCGCTAATTATGGTTTCTAAAACAAAGGCGTGCGGCCATCAACGGTCACCCTTCCATCTTAGGAGCAAATCCTAGACGTCCAAGGTTACCAGATAACGCATGGTAACCTTTGACCCAAAATCATAACTTGGTCACGCCCATGCCAAGCCTAACCACGCCCTAGCCGCGCCACCCTGTTGCCCTTCCCTACGCGGCCACCAAAACGAAGGCGTGCGGCAATCAATGGTTTCCCTTCAATCCCAGGAGAAAATCCTAGCCATCCAAGGTTACCAGACGACACATGGTAACCTTTGGCCCGAAAACCTAAGTTTGGCCACACCAAACCATGCCATGCCAACGACATGCCAACCTAGCCGCGCCACCACGATTGGCCCTCTCTATGCGGCTACCAAAACAAAGGCGTGCAGTGATCAACGGTTGCCCCTCCTCTCAAGATGCAAAATCTCGAACGTCGAAGGTCACCAGGCTAGCAATTTTTCCGAGCTTGACTTTCCAAGCCACAACAACGTGCTACATGTTTTCCAAAAATATTTGAGACATCAACACAAACTGGGGGATCCTCTTTGGGTATTGGTTTGGCGGTTTACAGCGTGCGGCGTACACTACGCCCGTCATAAGGAAGTGTCATAAGGGTGAGGCAGTTAGTAAATATGGGAAGTTATGTGTGAAAACGTTTATGGGACAAAAAGCACATACGTTAACAACTTTATGGGACATCAATTCCATAACGTGTTTCATGAAAACCAGTTTCATGCGTTAACAACTTTATGGACATCAATTCCATGCATACGATTACCACCTCCTCACATTTACTTCCCCACTCCTTAATGAGACCAGGGTACATTTCTATTACGACTTGTACAAATAGGTCTTACCTATTTCCATTGAACAACAAGTTCATACGGAAGATACAACACTCAGAAATATTTACTTGCTAGCTCACCTCGTGAGCTCTCTCACTTTTCTGATAACAAGTTGTGGGAACCCAAATACTCTTCCAGAATCAACTATTCTGGTCTCACCACTTTCCTTGCTTCCCTCCCCAAAGCCAACCCATTCTCCTCCACTGTGACCGAAGCAAGTATGGAACGACCATTTCTTGGTTTAGGCCGGACTTGTACAGATTGATCTCTTGAATCTAAAGTACTCCCTTACAGTACATTGTTTAGGGTTTAAATTGTTTCTCACCTGCACACCCGTAATTAACGAAATCAGTAGAAACCATTTTCACCTACAAACACAGGGTCAAAATCATAAAAAAGAATATTAAACATGAAGTTGATTAATTCAAACAGTATGCCTCATAACGTATATTTCCTTATAAATTTCCAAATACGATGCATCGAGATTTATGTAAATTATACTCTCAAAAATGATGTCCTTTCTAATGTATAAGAGGGTGGAAATATACATACATCGAGATTTGGACATAACTTAAAAAATGTGGTCCTGTCGTGCTTGGCTTTCAATCTATGCTAAAATATGATGCTTAGCTTAATTTTATACAAATGTTATGCTAAAATATGATGCTCAACTCAATCTTATACAAATGTTATACGTACCTTGAAAATGCTCAACCGTTGTAGAAGTTATTATTACTATTGAATAACCCTCTCAGCTTCCAACATATAATCACTTAGTTGGGTGGTCGGATTCTCCCATATAGTTACCTTTATCAAAATTTCATTACGCCTTTGTATTAGGACATCAGGTGCGGGTACATCAGTTTCGTTTTTTTTTTTTTACCTTTCATCCGACTCTTTGAAAGACCCCTTAGCATCCCAACAAATTAAAATCCGATAGCTCAAGACTCTATACTTGACTACTTTTGAGTTGTCTGCTCCAGTTCGAGTTTGATGAATGGCGGCATGTAAACTATTCCTGCAAAACGTTAAAATAGTCTTAATCCCGGTGTACTGTAGTACAAAACCAATGCAACACCAACAAAAAAATAGATTCAATTTCAAACCAACGGTGAATAAAAAAAACACATGGTAATACAACTGGTAATTAGGTTGTTGATACGAACTTTTTTCGCGAATCTCCATTGCTTTCTGATTTTCCTTTTCACCCGTTGAATATGCATTTTTTGACAGCTTGGTACATGAAATAGCCTAGTATTGTTTAGATACACCTCGTAGATTGGTCACTACGATAACCCTTTCTCTAAATTTGGCAGAAGTTACCAATAAATCAATCGTTTTCAGATTTGTTTCTTAACAATTGTTTTCAGATTTGTTTCTTAATATAGACTCCCGTAATTTTTCGGTTTATTAATATAGACTCCCACAATTTGATCACAAAGAAAACTATGATAATTGCTATGTAATTTAACTGCATTGTATGGTAATAAAAATAGAGAACACCTACGTGCAGTATTAGGAATGTAACGACATTAAATTGAATTTTAACCGTTCTTCATTATTGTGTTTCTCTTTAATCCATGATTTCCGTATTCACATTCCAAGTTATAAAAAAAAAATCCTTGACATGGCTTTTCCTGATCTGAGATAATAATTGCCAATTTTTTCTCCGACTTCTCAAAGTTACTATAATATATAATCACATCTTATAAGAATCGGGAAGATCCTCCAAATAAGATACGATTCTCAACATTTCTTTTAGACTTTGACCAAGATCTCAAAATAATATATGAATCTTAAAGGAAATGAAGAATGAAAAAGGGTGAGAACCCACTACATAGTTATACAATGAAAAGGGAAATTAATAAATACGGTAACTATGTATTTCCGACTTTACATCAAAATCAAAAAAGGATCAGATGAACCTCCCCCTTCAGTAACTGCTGCTGATGAAGCTTTGCAATCGGCGTTTGCATCTTCTTCTTCAACTTTAGTAGTGATCATCCTGATTAGCCGACCTATAATAGAGAAACAACATAACACCGTATTAGTAGAAGTTTTTTTGAACAACATCAACAAACTGGACTAACAAAGAATCCAAATACAGGATTCCTGCCCATTCGTGCAACATAAGAAAAGTTTGAGAAGGAGAAACTACCACAATGAAACACAATCATAGACCAACAACACAGGCTACTTGGCGTTTTTGTACATATATGCCATAAACAGCTACGCTTGCTCCTTAAAAATGACTAAGGTAGGTAAGCCAGTGAAGTCAAGAGCACATGTCAATAATGTTTTAGACAAATATAATTCTTTTTCATTTATCACAAAAAACCAGGAAGAGCACTATTCAACAGTATACCTTACATAAGTACCTGCCAACTTGTGGTTCTTTAACTCCATCATCATGTATTATCTTAGCAAGATGCCCATGTTCCATAGATTTCACAAGTCGCTTTATCTTAGAAAGGTATTAAGATAGAGTGACCTAGCTAGACACTGGAAAGCCTAGCCAATTAGTGTTGATGAATATTATAGTGCATATCACCACTATAAAAATACAACCTTAGTAAATATAATTGGTAACGATTTCCCGCATTCAGTTGAAGATCCAGACAGTTGAAAACCATGAATACTTTATATAATTGCTTGTAAGAACCTAACCTGATTAGAATTCAAACAATGAGTGGATCTTATTGCCTAGGATGCAAGCACCAGTCTGGAACTGTACACCCATTTCGCTGTCACCACAGACACAAAGATGTCAACATACATAGATGAATCCTATCTCAACATAACAAATAAGATAAGTATGCCGGTTAAAATGCACATCCCGAAGCGGTAATTTCCAGAAATAAAATCCTATATAGAGACAATGCACTTCGTAGACCCAGTAATGAAAGGCCGCAAACTGCACATCAGTAAGAAATCAACCATCATTTGTTAAAAACTTGTTTAAAACTTATGAAAAGTGAGATAAAAAAAATAAGAAAAAAAATTACACTGATAAGAAAACAAAATTCCATCAAAGATAACGTTTCATAGTTATTATTTGAGACCACAGCCTCAAACCTTTTTAAGGCCTTTTTTGGATGTGGGACTAGGAACTACTAAATATTAAGCTTCCATAATTACTATTTGAGACGACATCCTCAAACTTTTTCAAGAGCCTTTTTGGATGTGGGAAGTACTAAATACTTATCGTTCCACCTAGAATACCCATCGCATTTTTGAAAATGAACGATTTTAATTGCCCGACATAAAACTCTAAGCTACCGTAAATTAGAACTCAAGTCACCTTTTCCTCCACTGCAGATTACCACATGATTATCTATACCCCTAAAGCCAAAGCTCCAAATATATAGGAACATTTTACCGCATGGAGAATAAGAGAAAATTTAGAACGACAACATTCAGAATTAAAAATCATGGATGCGGGCAAAAAGCACAATCAAAAAATTTAATGGTCGAAAAATACTCCTTTAAGAGACTGCAATACCCCACGATTATGGAGACTGAACACGGTAAATATACGGGAGCACATCCGAAAACATACACATGAGCACCCAATTATGTATTGTAACATGAGTTGTAAAACTTTACAAATGAACAGAACTACTTGAACCTGTAATTACATATGAACATAACTACTTGAACCTATAATACACATAATAACATTACGAACACAAATTAAGGAAAACCAATTAGTCCAACAGAGAAACTAAAATAATTACAAACCAATTAAAATTAATATTCATAAACACAAATAAGCTGAAACGCTTAGTCTTTGGAGGTGTCTCTAGCATCAGCCCATAAAAAGAATCCATATTAAACTAATTAATTCTTAATGTTGTACATCTTTAACATGAGGTCGGCTTCTCATACCAGAATCACCAGATTGATGGCCCTTCCAATTCCTATTACACTAGCCAAAAGTAAACACATACCGGTAGCTCACCTCGAATTCATCAAGGGTTTTCCAAACTTTACGAACAAAATGTGTTGGTACACTTCCGGCCTTCCCCGTTCCCCAACTGCTCATCATCACCAATGCGAGTGTTGCATCTCAGTATGAACTCTAATAAAAAGATAAAAATAACAAAGGAGACAAAAACTAACATAAGGATGATGCAAACAATAAAAAGTGCATACATGGATATAGTAACCCTATTATTCAAGTATTCGGCTCGTCCCACATTTGATATTAATCGATTATAAAAGTATAAACAAATGAACTGACATCATAGAAGGTCTATTTCAGAGAAAACAGAGAAGGTATGGCTGTTCCCGGTATTGGATGGGTAACAACCATGAAAGGGTGAAATCACAAATATGCACCTAGGATTATCTATCGAAATCACACTTGCGCCCTTTCTTGTTTGTCAACCAAAAAAATCTTCAGTTTATTCACGAAGTTCATAATAACATTAAAAAACACTCAAGATCACATCAAAATCAATTAGATTAACCTTACAAAAAAAATAATGTTTGCTTGGGTTTACCTTTTTCTCTTTGGTGATATCAACTCTTCCAAGAGTACATAGATTTGGGTTATATTTTGTTTTAAGAAGATGAATTGACTGCAATTTTTGATCCATCTTAGAAGGTTGATATACACTGACATAAAGAGAGAGATGTAACTGAAAAAATAAAATAAAAATAAAAATACATAAAGAGAGAGATGTAACTGAAAAAATAAAATAAAAATAAAAATTACATTCAAAAACATTTAAAAGCGAACAATAGACTAAATATGATTAGTAAAACTTACCATGAAAAATTTCTTGCACGATCTTTATTCTGCCTCTTCCTACTTTGTTATATGGTGTTGTTTCTGAGAGAGATGAGAGATTCACCATAGAGATGTGAATAAGAACGCAAATATTGAAACAAAAAAATACCGAATAGACCTTAGCAAAAAAAATCAAGGTTTTTGGTGGAATGTTTTATATACAGTCCCTAACCCACAAATTCCATAACACAAATTCCATAAACGAAAAACACAAATTCCATAAAAGGAAAACATGGCATTTACGGGGTCTGTTGGTAGTTTCTCTCATATCCAAATGTGGCATAAGATCTTAAAAGCCGAAATCAACATTAATGATTCATTATTGTTTCTTAATTTAGACATCCGATACTTGAGCACAAAGAAAGCTACCATATCATAGTTATTTTTCATAAAAGGATATATTGCAGGCTATTGTTGGCAGTGCAATTAAAGGTAATATATTACAATTATCATAATTAAGGAGTTTTCCTCCGTTAATTAAGTAAGGAAGAATATTTTCTTAAAATAATTTCTCATCTTCCGTTATTTTATTTGAATAGTTATATATAAAATTCAACAAAATCAATTCTGGCAGTTTATAGATTTATTTACAAAGTTCCCAAAAAATAACCCAAACACAGATTTATTTACAAATATAGTTTAGTACTAAATACGAAAATATGATTTTCATATCATTTTTGTTAACAAATCCACGATTTCCATAATTAAGCCGCTTAGGTATAAATGAACTGAATAAAAATAAAAATATGAGATATTTAAGGAAGTTTCTTCTATAGAAAATAATAATCCATGATTTCGAAAATATATGTTACTGATTTACGTCACCTTTTTTATGGTTATCAATGAGATATTTAAGGGATTTTTTTTTGGTTAAAAAAATATGATTTTCAAGATCTTTTCTATAACAAATAATAATATTTCCGTTTTTTTTTATTTTCTTTTTTTACATCTCACGGCCCTAAATCCCGGCCCTCCGTTATTGATTCGATTTTACGACATGGATTTTATTAATATTATGTAAACGTGGTGTAAGAATTTTTAACAAATCTCAGCCAATCAGAACCAAGGGTTTCGTCTACACACCAACATAAAAGAGGGTGGACGCAACCACTACATTTGGAGCATCCGATCGAATCCACATAATTAGAAATTGACGGTCACGAAATGTAAGGGAGCTAACTTTGATTCGGCCAATCAGGAACGAGGGTTTTGTTCACCGGCCAATCGGAGAGGAGGTTACCGCAACTCTCGACGTGGTGTGAGAGATGTGGTTGGGTTTTTAGGTTATTGATATGGTGGATAAGGGTTGTCTGTTTAACTACATAGTGACTTTATTTTGTCTTTATTGAGTATGCCTCAATACAACCTCCAAAAAATAAAATAAAAATCAAGCCTTATATTTAGGCTTGAGCCTAAGTAAATATTAATCAAGTCCATCCCGTGGGGACTGCTAGTTCCTCACTGATGTCATTGATCAAAAAATCAAATCTATTATTATCTGGGATGCACGTACGCGCTGGTTTTGAAGCAGTGTCCGCCTCTGACGCACGGGGGACGCGCATCCCACGTGATTTTGGTGGTGGACGCTAGCTGGACACTAGACTGGACGTGAATTTGAGGTGTTGGACGCACATTCAAATCACCCAAAAATAATTACTGCCGTAGAGATTCGAACCGCAAACCTGAAACTTACTAAACCGACCACCGAACCATTGCACCAGCTCTGGTTTTTTGATACTAGTTGTACATATTTTAAATTTATACATATTTACATTATGATATTCATTAGTAATTATTAAAGTTAATCACATCCTAGGTTAGATTTACTTAACATTCACGTATTATTTATTTTTTGTACATGAAATTTAAATTTGTATATATTTATAATATTTTTTATTTATATTATATATACGTGTCCGCGTCCGCGTCCTAGTATTTTCAGTATTTTGTCATGTCCGCGTCACCGCATCCATGTCCGTGCAACCTAAATTATTATATATATAAAGGGAATCGGGGGAATTAGCAGTAGTAGTGTTGGGCACGAAATGAGAACAGGTGATGAGAGACAGAGTGGCGAGATGGGTAGCACTAACACATACGCGGACACATACAAATTTTCCAATAACTAGGACGTGGATACGTTTTGAAATAATGATACTTTACACTAAAAGGTATATATTCTGAATGTAATTTCTCGACAATACTGATAAATTGTTGACAAATGACAAATTTGTGTAAAAAAAAATATGTATACCAATGAAATAATGCATATACAAAAAATTCGGACATTTTTTTAGCAGACATTTATATTAAATAGTGGACAACTATTAAAAAAATATTAAATAATGGGTGACATATATATGTGATAACACTGATGTGTATGATGTGGAGACATGTGCGTCCAAGTGTCGGACGCGAGTCTGATACAAACACAGAATCATTTTAGGCGCGTCCGCTTTACCCAGACGGCGAGTACTAGAGATATTGGCTAACTTATGGGACCTGAACCTATATGGTGGACCAAGTAAACTATTTTCCTATTTCACCCCTATTTCAAGGTGTTAATGGGTAAAAATGATTTACTGATTTTGTGTAAAATGAAGAGTTATGTAATAAGTGAATTCTCGATGAAGCAAATCGTCTAATACCTTTAACAGCTATACTGCACATGAGTACTTGAATTCGACAAATCAATCTGTAAGACTACGGAATTAACCAAGAAAATGGATATTCCAGAGTCAATTCGGTCACAAAGAGGGATTAGGGTCGATCTGTTGGAGGAAAGCTGAGAATGTGTGAGATCAATAGTAATTGATGGATTGCGGATGTGTTGAATTCTCCGTGTTGGATTGAGAGAAAGACTTCTTCTTGTTTTATAATGATAGACTGTCATAAATTGGATTACGGTAATTATATTCCGATCAATTAAGTTTGATTGAGTTCTCAAGTCCTAGTTTGATAAACCTATTTATTGTATAAGTAGTTAACACATTGATCTCTAGTAAGGTGGCGATTGAAGTGGGAAATCATGGTTGAACCAGTTCTCAGTGCGTGGGACACTTGGTTGATTGTCCATCCACTACTATATTTATTCCTTCAACACGACTTACTCACCTTCTCATCGTGGATACATTGTTACATCATACATGTTGTAGGCCTTCAGACCAAAATCCTAGTGAATATTCCCCAATGTGACATGATTGATGTCTCATGTGGAGTTTTCTTTGCAGAAGAGTATTTAGTTGGTCAATTGTTGACTTGGCTAGATTGTGAGTCTTGGCTTTAATAAGTCGGGCATAATTATTAATGACAAATGTGACATGCTTTGTGACTCACCATTACAATGGATTAAGTATAAGGTGTTTGCTGGGACAATGCTTAGAGGTTGAGTCTAATGAATTATGACATATCATTATGCCAGCTGAGGCAGCAAAATACTCGAATGATTTAGATTGATGAACGTCGGTCAAACGAGACTGGATCGATCATGGATCCATGTGTGTTCTGATATGTCAAGTTTTTGTTACGAAATCAGATATTGTTGAGTTATTATGATCCTCGATCAACCATGTCATGAGCAGTCAAATGACAAAGTAGAGTTTAAAACATTGGTAGATAGTGTGGATGATTGACCAAGTGGATGGTCGTCTAATGAAATATTGAATGATAGGCCAATCAGATGGTCGAGCAGCAAGTAGGTAGCAGGATCGAACATTGAATATTTAATAAAGATATTGATAGTTGAATCGGTATGAAAATTATTGGTGTTCAAACTCGATCGGAATTATCGTCAAGTCTGAAACCCTATTTTAGGAAGCCCTACATCCAGGAGATGAAGGAATGTCAAATATAGGTAAAGAGACCGAGCGAGCAATGGGTATGAGGACCGACCATTAGCGGTGGTGAGACCGGTTGGGCGGTGTATGGAGGATTGTCCAATTGGTATACTAATCAAAATACAAATTATTAATTAAAAACAAAATGAGTATAAGACCTTCTATCCATGTGGCCAAGGGACCAGCTAGAACCGGCATGGTAGTGCATGGCCTACCGTGTCGACAGTTGTCCACTCTAATGGTAAATTTTGGTGGTCATTTGAACATTATTTTGTAATTTCAGAAGAGTTTGATGTTGACCGAAACTCTCAATTTTGCTTGAATGAGCAAGTAGAATTTTTCTTAAACGTCCAGTATTTTGAAATATTAAAATAATAATATTTTGATATATTATATATGGTATAAAACTTAATGGTTGCAGGAACACTTGCTTTGTTAACCATATGGTGAATTGAGCAATATTCAACAAGATATGGAAAGTTAAGAGGAAATCCTTGATTAAGGAAATAATAATTAAAATATTCAAAAGGTGGGGACTGGCCATGGTGTCCGGCTATGATGGTCGGCCATGATGGCCGGTTTTTTCAAAACCCTTTCTTTAATGTTATTTTATCTATTTTCTCTCACCTCCTTTCCTACTTTGATGAGTTTTCCATATCCTTGTTTGTCCATGCTTTTTGTGTGCTCGTTTGAGAATTATTACTAAATACACCCGCACTATTTTATCGGGGCTTACTTGGTGGTGGCCCGTATGGCCGAAAGGTGTATACTCATTACTAATCCATGGGATTCAGCAGGGGAAAACCGTGAATTAAAGTAATAAAATATGATGGTGAAAGTAGAATGTTTTATAGGAATTCATTCGGTGAATATAACACTAGAATTATTCAGTTAGTCGCTCTTTACTAGCAGGCAATCTGTTTATGAGCATTTTATTTATTCGAGAACAGGGTACATGATTGGAAGTAGTACCGTACCGGCTCTGAACATTTATTCTGCATAGTCATGGAACATCAGTGACATCCTGAAGACGTTGTCGCTCTAGACTAGTGGTCAATCCATCTAGGTACCTTAAGATTCTATACAAAATTGAATATTGAGCCAGACAGTATATAAAAATATATAGAATATCGAGAGCTTAGCCTGGGAGGTCCCAATATTACTGTCATATATTTGTGTTTTGAAAAAGGTTACATGACCAGTCGGAGATCGATGTATCATGAGCTTCTATGTCCAAATTATAAAATATGAATTTCGTATGTTCGTCAGAAGTCGGTCATAAATATACAAAACTTTAATTTTACGATTTTTTCCCTAGTCTAAAACCCACCGTCAACACATGGTTATACAAAAAAGTATTTGTAAGGCTGGTTCCTATGCACACGTCAAATCTTTAAGTTTTTCACTTTTGCATCCACTATAGTTATGGGAAAGTGGCAAATGTAACTTTATAAGTGTTAAATGTTTCACTTAGACGGGTTCGAGAGACTGACTAACAAGCGATAGAGTCTCCATCGTTCGATGGTTAAAAATTCTCTCGATGGTCAGCACAACGCCAATGATAGTTTTTGTACCGCTCGTTTCTATGGTCGTCGCTCAATAATTCCCCATCCAACTGTCGGAAATCCTCCCTCTATAAATACCCAATATCCAATCCATTTCAAATCACACCATAATTTCTAAATCTCTTAATATTTTCTAATTTTTCATAGCCCTTCTAGTTTTTTATTTAAAAAAAAAAACTCTTCTAAGTTTTCAAAATATGAACATGGATGAGTTCATAGAAAACCAACATGCACCCGAAAATCAAGGAGGTGTTAACCGAGCCGGTGTGCAAAATCAAATAAGAAAGCGGAGAGTAAAAGTTACTATTGTCGAAGATGAATGTATTTAGGATTATATACACATATATGCCACTTTTTTTTTACCCTGGATTACAACTCTAGGACACTTTTTTTTTTCTCATTGCAAAACTAGGTCTCCATCCATGTTTCCATCCAAATCCGTTACTTTTGTCAATTTTTCGGTCAATTTCTCCTCTTACGAGATAAGATAATATGGCATAGATTACCCATATACCCTTATACACGTATAAGGATAAGGTTGTTTGATCTGATAATAGTAAATTTTGGAAATAATCAACGAGTTAGATTAGATGGCATAGAAAGTCGCCACCTATCTCAAACACAATCAATCAGATTATCCATCAATGCTCATCTCGAAAATAATCAAGGGTCACCAATAAACTACACTTATAAACCCTAAAATCTTTAGCAGAGTAAATAAAATTTGATCTTCAAGTTCACTATCTTCTTCTTCACAAAGCCTTTATGTATGGGTTGAATTTTTTTTCTTTTGTTATTCCTGTAATGCATGGGTTTGATTGGATTTGTATTGTTGTTCTTGTGTGGGCCTGGACTAGAGAATAGGAACATGGAAGAAAAGGGGATATGTAGAGTTGAATTACTTGGGAGAATGGAAGCAAAGATGGTTGCAGTTGAGGTGATAGTTGTATAAGAGATGATTCAGAGTATGAGGAGGATATTGAACATTGGGTTTATATTAATTTCAAATTCTAACCTAGCAGGGAGTTTATGCTCAAATTGCAAAAGAAGAAAGATGAGATGAGATGTTGATTTAGGGTTCTTTCTATAAAGAATAGGAGATTGAAGTTATCGCTATGTACTTACATGTTCAATGTTTCTTCTCCAGCTATAAACATTGGCCTATTCTTTCTATAAACAAATAGGCCTAATTCTGTATTTCACCCATGTATTTACATGTTCAATGTTTTTTTTTACTCAACATCTTATCGTTGGTGCACTCCGAGCCCTGCCAATTTGGGAAAACATATTTCTTAATGTTCAATAAGAAACAATGAACCTCCACAATCGTGATGCAAGCGCATTGAGTGCTCACTTCAATATAATCAATAAGGAAGTTAATTTGTATGTTGTTATGGTAGTGCAAGTGGGTCGAAACACAAGAAATGGTGAAAGGATGATGGACCTTGAACAAAAGTGTCGGGTGGAGTAGCTTCACATCGAGTCATCAACAGAAAAGACTTCATATATGGAAGTTGTTATGAGAATTTAAGAGTGTTGCCAAATACTATTTAGTTTTTATGTATTTTAATTTCTTAATTGTCAACTTCAGCTGTTGTTTAACAAGATATGTGACAGTTATATTTACTGATTTCTAGATGTATGTTTACAAAAAAAAAATCTTAATTTATTAGTTAAATGTATGTTCTAATTAAATGTAAGTCTGAATCAAGAATATAAGCCTAATTTTTAACAATGCTTCTTGAATTATTTATAAGTCAAATTTTCAAATTCATTAACAAATGCATTTTTTTACAAATTATAAACTTAGAATTAATTAATAATACCTTGTCATTTTACAAGATATAAACTAGACAAAAATATTTAGAATAACAATAAAAATCCCGGACAATCTTCTTCGTCTTATTTTTCCATCTTCATTTTACATAATTTCCAATCAATGTGCTCATGAACTAAGTTTCCTTTGTTTTTGTGACTAGTACTTTGGGTATCTTTCAAATTTGGTTTGCCTTGATTTTCCTTGTCTTTTCTTAGTTGCGGGTTTAACTTGGTTAATATCCTAAACTTGAAAATTACGATGCTTTTTACTTATTTCTTTATAACTATGACATATATTATTAACAACAGCTTCAAATAATATACCACAGAAATCAAGCCGAATTGCGGAATCAAGTTGGGTTTGAAATTGTGGCATTTGAAAACTTTTGAGAAAATTTTAAAGATTGAAAAAGAAAGAAATAGAGAAAAACTCGAGTAAAAATTTTGGTGCAAAAATGATCTTTTAAAATCACTTACTTATAGGCGATGGAGAAAGCGTCGTTGGAGATAGACCTTTCATCGAGCGACAAAACCAAAATTTCCAGCTATAAAGTCTGTATCGTTTGCACTTTAGACACCACCGCCTGTTAGAAAATCTATTGCTGAAACCATTTTTCCATAATGGCGCGACTAGTTTGTCAGGACACCTGATATAGCAAATGAATTATTTTGGCATACGCCATAGGAATCCGCCTGATATATAAAATGGAGGTCAACCAGTGATTTTGTTTATTTAGAAATTAATTTGTTAGCACAACAAAAACAACCCTCACAATTAAAGTTCAAAAAAGAACAAATTTTACACAATTGCTAAAGTCGATACCTGTATTACTAGGGCAGCTACCATTCCAGAGATCCGACTATCAAAGTTAATTTACTTTATGATTTCTCTTTTTTGTTGAAGTTTTAAATTTGTTTTTAAAAAGGCTTCTCTTAAATATAACCCATGCTTTTATTAACCATAACCCACATAAAATAAGTCATTAATTTTCCCTAACGGATTCTTATAATTATTAACATAACCCATATAATTTTACACAATTTTTATATATAGCCCAAAATAAATTATCAAATCCATAAATCAAAAAAATAAAACAAATAATTATATACTTTTCATAATTAAAGTTATGTAAGATCCATGGCAGGATTAATTATTTTTAAGAATACTCAATTTAATGTGATCATGATTGGGAGAAAAGAACATCATCTTAGAATTTTTTTTTAGAATAATAATGCTTATGGAGTTTTAGAAAATTGATTTTTTGGAAAAGAATCAAAACCTTATTTGATTAAGATTCGGTTTTCGATTGATATTGTTGTGGAGAATTTTTAAGGGAATAGTTAGAATATAACTTCAATCGATATTACTATAATCATGATTAGGAAAAATAACATCATTTTAGAGAAAAGGTGAAAAGTTGGGTTTAGTTTGTGTTGGGCAAAAGTTAAGATTAAGGTGTATAATTGAGTAATTTGTAAGAATTATGAAAGAAAAATTAAAAACAAATTGGAGTATAATTTAGTTTAGATGTAAAAAAGAAAAAGTTATGGTTTAAAAAAAAAGTTAGGGTTTATATTTTGATTTTGGGGAAACAATAGGATTATTAGTAAAAATATTAAAATATGTTTGGTAATTTTGGCTTTTCATTTTAGCTTAAACTTTTTGCGCTATAGTTAATAAAAGTGTGAGCTATATTTAAGAGAAGATTTTCAAAATTGTAAGGCCCCTTCCTATGGGTGTGGAAAATCAATAGATTTGCCATTTAAACACCCACTATGGAGGGGCAAACAGGAAAACCGGCCTGGCTAAGTGGAAAATTTTCCACTTAGCCAGGCCAGGTGGAGTTTCTACCGAGCGGTCGAGACTCGGCCGCTCGGTGTAGTTCAAACCGGTAGGTCAAGTATCCACCACCAGCGGTCTAGACTAGACCGTCAGTATCATCTCATCCAACGGTCATCATTTAATCTGCCTATAAATACAATATCCAATTTTATTTCAACTCACACCATTTCTTCGATCTTCATTCTTTCACTCCACAAATCCAATATGTCAGTTCGAGTTCGACCTTGCAAATTTAGCATATCTAAAGATGAATCCATTTGCAGGCATTATGTTTTTGTTACGCAAGATATGGCCGATGGTGGACAAAATCAACATCAAGAGGTTGCATGGAGTCGCATATTTGAAATATTTCAACAAGAAACATTGAACGACGCTAATCGAAATGCACATGGATTGTGTCATCGCTTCAGAATAATCAGCAAGAATGTGGGGTTATGGGATGCTACACTTACTGAAGGCTATCGAAACCGAAAAAATTGCCAAAACGCAAATGATGTAGAGCAAATGTGTAGGCTCGAATGGCGCAACAGAGTTGGAACAAATTTTCATTATGAGGGTTGTTATCTTATCTTGAGGGTGTTGCCCAAATATGATAAGTTAAGAGTAATTATAGGTGTGTAAAAACACCTCTGTAAATATCGATTGGTTATGCTTTCTTAGCTAGTTTTCTTGCGAAAGTGTATTATTAGCTCTTTTTTATATTTTATGTGAATTTTGGAGCTTATTCCTTAAAAGAACAAGAAATCATCCCATTGGCCTATAAAATGGAAGGCACACTTAAAACTCATGGTAATGGATTGGCTAATCACTGGTCGGCCGACGTAAGTGGTGGTACTAGAGGTGAAGAGAATTTTTATTCTCTGAATATTACTGTCTGAGGAATGCCACAACTTACATTTACAAGAAAAGCTGGGATTGAATTATATTTTGGGCTTACAAAGCCTGTGTTGCTTGCATTCTTGCTAAAGGGAAACAGTCAAAAGTTTATGTTGTTGCTAGCTACTATCTATGGCAGTGACGAGAACGTGCCAGTGATGAAGGGACGATGGAGCTGTGGTTGGACGAGTCTTAGATGGGACTACAATGGACAATGATCGAGAGCATATGCGAGTAGATCGAGTTTAAGGGACTGATGAAAGATGGGCAGAGAGAACTCAAACAAGATGGATGGAGTAGTATGGAAGTGAAATGTGCTACTGCCAGGGAGAACGAGAAGTGTGGGAATTACATCATGTAAGCGTACCTCAACGTGGTCCCGTTGAATAGAATCCGGTAGTCGAGCACTTCCGTATCCGGTGATACAAGGAGTTTTGGGGATAGATAAGCGTACCTGCTTTCCTACGGTTGGTGACAATAGATTTTAACAAGAGATAAGCGGGTACAATGTTGAGTTAACGGTTAGTAACGGCAAAGGATTTCTTCATTATCTTTATCTTATTATCCTTTTTATTCTTATTTTATATTTTTGCCGATTTAGATAACATGTCAATTGCATTACTCTTCGTGGGAACGATCCTTACTACCGCTATATTATATTTAATTAGTGGGAAATACCTTTTTATTTTGTTGAGTAAAAGAAGCTCACCAAAATTGGCTCCGTTGTCGGGGAGTAATTTCTAATTGGTTTGTTATTCTTTTTGGCTAAACGGTTTTGTGGGTATATCTCTCGTAAGCCCTCACGAGACTATAACTCGTCCACTAGGGACACCTAGGGGTTTAAAGGCCTGTTATTCATGCTAAGAGTAACCGTATCCTCACGACATGGAGTTGTATTTTATTTTTGTTTGCTCGAGGACTAGCAAAGTCTAAGTGTGGGGGAATTTGATAGGTGTGTAAAAACACCTCTCTAAATATCGATTGGTTATGCTTTCTTAGCTAGTTTTCTTGCGAAAGTGTATTATTAGCTATTTTTTATCTTTTATGGGAATTTTGGAGCCTATTCCCGAAAAGAACAAGAAATCATCCCATTGGCCTATAAAATGGAAGGCACACTTAAAACTCGTGGTAATGGATTGGCTAATCACTGGTCGGCCGACGTAAGTGGTGGTACTAGAGGTGAAGAGAATTTTTATTCTCTGAATATTACTATTTGAGGAATCCCACAACTTACATTTACAAGAAAAGTTGGGCTTGAATTATATTTTGGGCTTACAAAGCCTGTGTTGCTTGCATTCTTGCTAAAGGGAAACAATCAAAAGTTTTCGTTGTTGCTAGCTACTATCTATGGCAGTGACGAGAACGTGCCAGTGATGAAGGGACGATGGAGCTGTGGTTGGCCGAGTTTGAGATGGGACTACAATGGACAATGATCGAGAGCATATGCGCGTAGATCGAGTTTAAGGGACTGATGAAAGATGGCCATATAGAACTCAAACAAGATGGATGGAGTAGTATGGAAGTGAAATGTGCTACTGCCAGGGAGAACGAGAAGTGTGGGAATTACATCTTGTAAGCGTACCTCAAGGTGGTTCTTTTGAATAGAATCCGGTAGTCGAGCGCTTCTGTATCCAGTGATACAAGGAGTTCTGGGGATAGCTAAGCGTACCTGCTTTCCTACGGTTGGTGAGAATTGATTCTAACAAGAGATAAACGGGTACAATGTTGAGTTAACGGTTAGTAACGGCGAAGGATTTCTTCATTATCTTTATCTTATTATCCTTTTTATTCTTATTTTATATTTTCGCCGATTTAGATAACATATCAATTGCATTACTCTTCGTGGGAACGATCCTTACTACCGCTATATTATATTTAATTAGTGGGAAATATCTTTTTATTTTGTTGAGTAAACGACGCTCACCAAAATTTGCGCCGCTGCCGGGGAGTAATTGCTAATTGATTTGTTATTCTTTTTGGCTAAACGTTTTTGTGGGTATATCTCTCGTAAGCCCTCACGAGACTATAACTCGTCCACTAGGGACACTTAGGGGTTTAAAGGCCTGTTATTCATGATAAGAGTAACCGTATCCTCACGACATGGAGTTGTATTTTATTTTTGTTTCGTTTTGTTTGCTCGGGGACTAGGAAAGTCTAAGTGTGGGGGAATTTGATAGGTGTGTAAAAACACCTCTCTAAATATCGATTGGTTATGCTTTCTTAGATAGTTTTCTTGCGAAAGTGTATTATTAGCTATTTTTTATATTTTATGGGAATTTTGGAGCTTATTCCCGAAAAGAACAAGAAATCATCCCATTGGCCTATAAAATGGAAGGCACACTTAAAACTCGTGGTAATGGATTGGCTATTCACTGGTCGGCCGACGTAAGTGGTGGTACTAGAGGTGAAGAGAATTTTTATTCTCTGAATATTATTGTTTGAGGAATGCCACAACTTACATTTACAAGAAAAGCTGGGCTTGAATTATATTTTGGGCTTACCAAGCCTGTGTTGCTTGCATTCTTGCTAAAGGGAAACAATCAAAAGTTGATGTTGTTGCTAGCTACTATCTATGGAAGTGACGAGAACGTGCCAGTAATGAAGGGACGATGGAGCTGTGGTTGGCCGAGTCTGAGATGGGACTACAATGGACAATGATCTAGAGCATATGCGCGTAGATCGAGTTTAAGGGACTGATGAAAGATGGCCAGAGAGAACTCAAACAAGATGGATGGAGTAGTATGGAAGTGAAATGTGCTACTGCCAGGGAGAACGAGAAGTGTGGTAGTTACATCTTGTAAGCGTACCTCAAGGTGGTTCTTTTGAATAGAATCCGGTAGTCGAGCGCTTCCGTATCCGGTGATACAAGGAGTTTTGGGGATAGCTAAGCGTACATGCTTTCCTATGGTTGCTGACAATTGATTCTACCAATAGATAAACGGGTACAATGTTGAGTTAACGGTTAGTAACGGCGAAGGATTTCTTCATTATCTTTATCTTATTATCCTTTTTATTCTTATTTTATATTTTCACCGATTTAGATAACATATCAATTGCATTACTCTTCGTGGGAACGATCCTTACTACCGCTATATTATATTTAATTAGTGGGAAATATCTTTTTATTTTGTTGAGTAAACGACGCTCACCAAAATTGGCGCCGTTGTCGGGGAGTAATTGCTAATTGGTTTGTTATTCTTTTTGGCTAAACGGTTTTGTGGGTATATCTCTCGTAATCCCTCACGAGACTATAACTCGTCCACTAGGGACACCTAGGGGTTTAAAGGCCTGTTATTCATGCTAAGAGTAACTGTATCCTCACGACATGGAGTTGTATTTTATTTTTCGTTCGTTTTGTTTGCTCGAGGACTAGCAAATTCTAAGTGTGGGGGAATTTTATAGGTGTGTAAAAACACCTCTCTAAATATAGATTGGTTTTGCTTTCTTAGCTAGTTTTCTTGCGAAAGTGTATTATTAGCTCTTTTTTATATTTTATGGGAATTTTGGAGCTTATTCCCGAAAAGAACAAGAAATCATCCCATTGGCCTATAAAATGGAAGGCACACTTAAAACTCGTGGTAATGAATTTTCTAATCAATGGTCGGCCGACGTAAGTGGTGGTACTAGAGGTGAAGAGAATTTTTATTCTCTGAATATTACTGTTTGAGGAATGCCACAACTTACATTTACAAGAAAAGCTGGGCTTGAATTATATTTTGGGCTTACAAAGCCTGTGTTGCTTGCATTCTTGCTAAATGGAAACAGTCAAAAGTTGTTGTTGTTGCTAGGTATTATCTATGGAAATGACGAGAACATGCCAGTGATGAAGGGACGATGGAGCTGTGGTTGGCCGAGTCTGAGATGGGACTACAATGGACAATGATCGAGAACATATGCGCGTAGATCGAGTTTAAGAGACTGATGAAAGATGGCCAGAGAGAACTCAAACAAGATGGATGGAGTAGTATGGAAGTGAAATGTGCTACTGCCAGGGAGATTGAGAAGTGTGGGAATTACAACTTGTAAGCGTACCTTAAGGTGGTTCTTTTGAATAGAATCCGGTAGTCGAGCGCTTCCGTATCCGGTGATACAAGGAGTTTTAGGGATAGCTAAGCGTACATGCTTTCCTACGGTTAGTGACAATTTATTCTAACAAGAGATAAACGGGTACAATGTTGAGTTAACGGTTAGTAACGGCGAAGGATTTCTTCATTATCTTTATCTTATTATCCTTTTTATTCTTATTTTATATTTTCACCGATTTAGATAACATATCAATTGCATTACTCTTCGTGGGAACGATCCTTACTACCGCTATATTATATTTAATTAGTGGGAAATATCTTTTTATTTTGTTGAGTAAACGACGCTCACCAAAATTGGCGCCGTTGCCGGGGAGTAATTGCTAATTGGTTTGTTATTCTTTTTGGCTAAACGGTTTTGTGGGTATATCTCTCGTAAGCCCTCACGAGACTATAACTCGTCCACTAGGGACACCTAGGGGTTTAAAGGCCTGTTATTCATGCTAAGAGTAACCGTATCCTCACGACATGGAGTTGTATTTTATTTTTGTTTCGTTTTGTTTGCTCGAGGACTAGGAAAGTCTAAGTGTGGGGGAATTTGATAGGTGTGTAAAAACACCTCTCTAAATATCGATTGGTTATGCTTTCTTAGCTAGTTTTCTTGCGAAAGTGTATTATTAGCTCTTTTTTATATTTTACTAGTATAGCACGCACGCGCGATGCGCTTGCCCCCTTGAAATGACGATTGTTTATTCCATAACTGATGCACACAAAGTTATATAATTGAAGTTTTCATTACAAAATTGATGCACACGAAGTCCTATAAGTAAGGTTCCTTTTGACATCGAGCCGTTTGACATCAACACTGTCGCACAGTCTTTACAAAAAAATATCGTCCGATGAAAGTTTTCCAGTTGAATAGAAGAACATGATCAACCGGAATAGAAATACAGATCTCCAAGTTGGACACAATAAAATAAGAGTAGATTTGGTTGTATAATTGTTCTCCGCCACCGTTCTTCTTCACCTGAAATTTCTCTTGTTCCTCTCGTTTCATAGGATTCAACAAACAGCATAAGGAATAAACTTTGTAAGATTAATTCTCTTGTTCCTCTCGTTTCCCTGTTCTTCTCTTTAAGCTTGTTCATCCTCCATGCCAAATCTTTTTGCAACATTGAGCTTGAAAAAACCCATTTTATGACAAACTTTGTAAGATTAATTCTCAAAAAATACACCCAAACCTCCCCAAAAAATACTCCAATGACAAAATATATGCTCTACACACAGACTCTTCTATAGCGTGAATGGATTTATTTTATTTTTTTCCTGCCACTGGAATGCCCCCAGATTGAAGCATGGTTAAAGTTAGCAGTGAATCCTCCAAGGCAGTCCAAAGCATAAAGGAAACTTTTGGAACATCTTTGGTCCACAGAAAAGAAGCTGATGCGCCACGGCCATTTGATTTCTCCAGTAAAAATCCATAACACTAAACCTTGTAAAAAGAAGATGTTAACAACTGATGAGTGGAAGTCAAAATAAGAGACTATACCCGTAAGAAAGAAAATTCAGAAAAGATAGATTCGATGAATTATTTTTATTTTTTTATTGAAATCATTAAAGACATAAGAACAGCCAAGCAAAGTTAGCTAACTATATATACGATATATTTGATATTAGCAGTGAGACTAAGTCTTTAACATGAACCAAGAAGCGATAAAATTAATTTGAAATATTGTACAGTACGTGAGTTTAAAATATAATCTAGTTTCTTCTCATTGAACTTGCAACTAAAGCACTCAACTATTGTAGACATAACCCATTAATATGGCATATCTGAAGCAATATTTTTCAGAAGTGGCAAATTAATAAAGATACTACTTATTTGTAAATCATCATCACTGGTTACAGCTCCTTGACATCTTGCAGACAAATCAAAGGTTACACGATAAGCATTTGGAGTCTTTGCTTATCCAAATGCTAATCTCTACTCAAATGGCAGAGACAGAGTGCCAAATTGTGTTCCCATACAAATAACCATCCGAATAAGAGCAAGAGCAACTTGATTTGAATGATCAGAGAAGTGTCATTTTTTTTTTTTGATTTGTTATGTTTATACTCTTGCATGGTCTATATGGACTTGGTGAAGGTAGCTAATTAAGCAAGTTGTTGGAATTTGCTTTCGTTGTAAGCCTAATGTATGTATGTTGTGTTATGGGCCTAAAATTTAAAGGCAACATCACAAAAACAAACATAATTCAGAACGGCAACTACACTGTAACAGTGAAACACTAACGCATGCATTTGTTGTCATCGTTCAAAAACTTAAGACAATGTAAATCATATCAGCTACTCCCTTGCAATTACTTTCATAGGGAATTATTGCAGCTTATTGAATCCAAATTTAATAAACCCTTAAACTCTAGAAATTACAATTCCATTGAGTTTCATACAACTACAGAACTTAAATTTCCATTTCCAAAACCCTTAAAATTCTCAAACTCCTACCAAGAATTACATAAATGAAAAGAGAATCAGACGTACCTGTAACTTCAATCCAATTTTATAAATTTATCTAAAGTTGAAACTGAAGTAAAACTAAAGAAAGTAGATTAGGAAGAACAAAGAAAATGGTTTTGGTCGTTTCTTCTCAGCTTCCATGTTTAGCCAAGCTTTGTATTCTAGGACTATGATAAGACTCCATTTATATTAGAACCTGAGCTTGTAACTCATCTAATCTAACCGCTATAAAAAAACAAAGGCTCTTCAAACAATAAATAAAATTAAGAACTTATCTGGTATGTAACCCCAACATTGAACTTAATAGTGAAATGATGAATCACATTATAAGGTAACAAATGAGACAGCCATATCATGAAAATTAAGTTTAATCAGAAGGTTGAGAATTTAAAAATATCATGGGTAACAAATATACTTAAATTTTTCTCATAGGAATTTTGTTGAACAACTAAAAGGCCTGCAAACCAAGGTCAATAGTGATCCTGTTCTACAAATATGGAAGACGATCACAGCAAGATGTTGTAGTTGATGATTTGAGAATCCAATTTCAACGGGTTTTATGATATTAATGAAATTTAGTAACCTCGAGTTATCCATTTCTTTGAAGATCCCAATTTCAAAATTAAATCCTAACTTTATTCAAACATACCTGGTTAGATCCCGTGGTAGATCCTTAAAAAAAACCAAACTTTTCTTTGTCTGTGAAGAAGAAAACCCATCGAATCTTATGATCGTGAATCAATTTCTGAGAATTCCAGAGAGATGGAGAAATAGTAAGAAATAGTGGATGGGCATGATTGAAGCTTCATATAACATCTGGTCGTCCTCTCCCAAATGCCTAAATTGCATAGTGGGAGAATTGATTTCACGTGCTGTTCGATGTAAATTACCTAAATCGTTCTGTAAAATCAATGGAGTCGCAAGTCATGCATTCCACAGAACAGATTAGCCGAAAACCTACAGAGCTCTATAAGCAACGGTGTCCTTCTTTGCCTCAGATGAGACGAAAACTACCAACCGTACGTCGATTAGGGAAGAAAGGTTTGGGGGAAAACTGATAGAAAACACGATTGAGATTCCATAGATTTTGTTTTAGTTTGGCATGATTACGCTGGTACCCCTCACTGTGACTAATATCTACTGAAAAGAAGGCATGGAAAAAAAAACACGGAAGGGTATGATGGTAAATTCCTGTCGGACGTGTGAAAAACCCCGCTTTTCTTTATATTAGTTAGATTAGATTAGATGGGAATTTTGGAGCTTATTCCCGAAAAGAACAAGAAATCATCCCATTGGCCTATAAAATGGAAGGCACACTTAAAACTCATGGTAATGGATTGGCTAATCACTGGTCGGCCGACGTAAGTGGTGGTACTAGAGGTAAAGAGAATTTTTATTCTCTGAATATTAATGTTTGAGGAATGCCACAACTTACATTTACAAGAAAAGCTGGGCTTGAATTATATTTTGGGCTTACAAAGCATGTGTTGCTTGCATTCTTGCTAAAGGTAAACAGTGAAAAGTTGTTGTTTTTGCTAGCTACTATCTATGGCAGTGACGTGATGAAGGGACGATGGAGCTTTGGTTGGCCGAGTCTGAGACGGGACTACAATGGACAATGATCGAGAGCATATGCGCGTAGATTGAGTTTAAGGGACTGATGAAAGATGGCCAGAGACAACTCAAACAAGATGGATGGAGTATTATGGAAGTCAAATGTGATACTGCCAGGGAGAACGAGAAGTGTGGGAATTACATCTTGTAAGGGTACCTCAAGGTGGTTCTTTTGAATAGAATCCGATAGTCGAGCGCTTCCGTATCCGGTGATACAAGGAGTTTTGGGGATAGCTAAGGGTACCTGCTTTCCTACGGTTGGTGACAATTGATTTTAACAAGAGATAAACGGGTATAATGTTGAGTTAACGGTTAGTAACAGCGAAGGATTTCATCATTATCTTTATCTTATTTTCCTTTTTATTCTTATTTTATATTTTCGCCGATTTAGATAACATATCAATTGCATTACTCTTCGTGGGAACGATCCTTACTACCGCTATATTATATTTAATTAGTGGGAAATATCTTTTTATTTTGTTGAGTAAACGACGCTCACCAAGTAACTGCCCAAATATGATGCATCTTTCGTTTGTATGATGTAACTATCATTTTTATCAAATTTTAATTTTAAGATATTCAAATATAAAACTAGTGCATCTTTCATTAAAAGCTAAGAATTTTAATTTACATTAGTGCATCTTTCATTCATCTAGATAATGACATAACTTTACAATAAAGACTTTAAAAGCAAAAGTTTGGGACAATGTTCTTCATCTTGTTTATCTTCTTCATTTCACCAAACTTCCAATCAATGCACTCATGAACGAAGTCTCCTTTGTTTATCTTCTTCTTTGCCTTCAAATTTTCCTTTCCTTGAACATTTTTCTTCCCTTGAACTTTTCTTGGTCTTCTCTTTGGAGGTTTGATTTGATTAATATCCAAAACTTGTAGACTTCTTTGATTTTTACCTATTTCTTTATAACCTTCACATATCTTATTAAGGGCCGATTCAAGCACCACTCCAGAAAAATAAAATTGGGTAGCCAAGTCAAGTTGGGATTCAAACTTTTCCATTTTGAAAGATAATAAGATAGAAAGATAGAAATTTTTTGTGTAAAAAATTTGCCCTTTTATAGCGGTGGAGAAAGAGACGTTGGAGGTTTCAAATCCACCTAACAGTTGAGACTACACCATTACTGGTTTAGTGTACACCGCTAGCGGTCGAGTCTACACCACTAACGGTGTAGTCTCCAACGAACGGTTTATTCTCGACCGCTTGTAGTTTTAACCATAGTGGCGCGGCCAGTTTGCCAGACCAGCTGGCATGGAAAATGAGTGGGTTTGGCATTTTTCGTAGGAAGGGGCCTAATAAGCATGAAAGTAAAAACGGAGTCTACGATTTTAGTACACTCGGAAGGTTAGTCGACTAATCCAACA
Organism: Papaver bracteatum; assembly: GCA_023529315.1. NCBI lineage: Eukaryota > Viridiplantae > Streptophyta > Magnoliopsida > Ranunculales > Papaveraceae > Papaver > Papaver bracteatum. Next base: position 1,863,307 of record JAJJWX010001238.1, on the reverse strand, counting down.
CGCTCATTGTGCATGTGCGCGTACCCGCGATCTAAGAATCCAATAGTCAGCACTTCTTTGCTTTTATATGATTATTACTGGGAAAATGATAGAACGCGCTTTATTCACACTATTTCCCAGCACTCCATCATGGCAGTGGTTAGATGGAGCTTTAGACTTTACACGTAGGTGATGGGTGTATAAGACAGAGAAAAACTAGATCTAAATCTTAAATCTTAGCCGTTTATTCAAATTACAGTGAACTTGTTTCTCTCGCCCATATCAAAATCCCGTGAAATCTTTTGACCCTAATATTTTCATCAAGACTTAAAAGAGTTAGAACTCATACGAAGAAAATTCAAAATGCTCATTTGACCCTAATCTGTTTAACAGTAGCAGAAAATTGTTTTTGATGGAAGCTCTTTTGGCAGAGCATAGACAGGTTACAATCGGTATATTGTCACTTGTAAGCAAGATAATAATTACAAGCTCTTTTAGCAGAGTATAGACATAAATTACAAACAATATATTGTCATTTGTCAGTAGGAGAATTACAAGTTCATTTAGCAGAGCATAGACGGTACATAATAAAGTTAAGAGCCAATGATCATTTTCACCAATGGATGCGCAGTTCTACATTGCGGCACTAAATTTTTCTGCAACTTTTACTGTCTTCCCAAAGCAAATTTTCTCTACTGAAATGAACCATCATATTTAATACCACTTGAAGCATATATGCAAGTATAAATGCTTCAAGTTCTATATGAACCAATACCATTCAAATTCTATATTCCGTCAGGCCTGAATCAATAAAACTCCATACAAGATCTCCCTTAAACAACCCATTACCCATATATTTGGTTCTATGAGGAATTTCATCAAATACCTACCGTAAGTAAACAATTCATTAATTTAACTGATTGTAAGCAAACTTATTAAGAACCCAGTAAAGAAAACAATCAAAATAGGAAAACCCAACTAAGGAATCTAGTTAGATACCACTTACCAGTGAGAATAACAATTACATCAACTCCATAGAAAAAACCAAATATAAAACATCAACTCCATTCCCTACCATTCTCTTTTTTTTTTTTTGGCTTTTCCAGTGAGTTTCTTCAAATTAACTTAATTTCAAGAGATTGTCTGTAGAATCTGAACTCGTTATCTAAATTTTTTTAATCGAATTAATTCGATCGATTTAGCAAACAATTGATAACGCGATTTTTCTAATTTCGAACAAAATGAAATTAGAGATTGATGTATTTCGATAAGTCGATAAAATTTGAAGTAAAATTGGATCAAAATTGTTGTTGAATTAGAAGAATCTGGAAAAAATTTGAAGAACAGTGATGGTGGAAGTTGCAGAGCGTTTTGGTCGAGGAAGGTACTCTTTTTATTTCTCTCTCTTTAAAGTGCTACGTGGAATCAATAAAACCCAACTCCCCTGCCACATCAATGACCCAACTCAACCTGCGTGAAAGTGACGAGCAAATAGCGATCCGCCTAGGGCAACCGTTATTACTGTCATGTTGAAGTTGTAAATTTCGTTTTTAGGTTTGTCCTTGTTTTATTTTATTTTTGATGCAGACCGAGCATATACACAGGGTCAATATATGTTATACAGAGGGCCGAGTGTTTTTTGACTTTCGTCATTGTGGATGGACCAAAAAGTGATAGGTTTTGACCTTTTTGTGTTTTCATTTTAATCTTCACAGGACCAATTCTCACCACCGATCGCCGCCTCCACCTCCTCCTGCCTCCTACTCCCGATTTAATCTTTGATCCTTTCTAAATGAATTATTCTTCCTCGATTAATTTCCAAGCCCAACCTTAACTAAACATCACATAAATCAAAATCCATTTAGACCATACCCTAGCAATCAAAATCCATTTAAACCATACCCTAGCATGTATGAATTTCTATCTTCATCTTCTTCTTTTTCAGTTTTCCCTGTATGCAAGAAAATGGATCATCGATTTTTTTATTTTTTTTTGAAGTTTATATCATACAGTAAAGAAACCCATTCCTGATTGAAGTTTTATCATATCATAAGTATTAATTAGTCCCTAAACCTTCATATTCAAAATAAGTTTGAAATCCAGTACCATTTTACTGCTTGTTGATTGTAGCACCAACCCTAACCTAATACCAGAGTTAGGTCTAACTTCAGATTAATTATCTTTAGGGTCCCTTATCTTTAATGCAAGAGAAATTAAATTTTGATATGCCAATTCATTATAAGTTGTCCCTGTTCAAATTAGGAACTTATAACACAACAAAAGAAGAAACTTGGAAAACTCTTTCCTTGTCTGCTCCGGTAACAATGATGATTTTGGGGACATGTGTTTATGTTGGGTGCACTCTTGATTCTGGAAATCCTAAAAATGTACAAGACGAGATTCATAGTAGTGATGTCGAGATTCCTCAATTTTTTTTATTAGATTCACAGGTAATGATGGAGTTTTGGGTTTTATAGTTATTTGGGCTTTGAATCGTTTAAAGTTATAAATCATATGATGCAGATGACCAAGAAAAATGACACGAAAGACATAGAAAGTGAAACAAGAACACACAGTATGGTCGGCGCCGGCGGTGGTTGCTTTTTGATTCGTTGGTCCTGCAAAGATGACGTGGTTGGGGATGTGTGCATAACTTCAAACAAAAGTGCAATAACTTTGGCCCTGCGAAAATAACAGGCTTGTGAATAAGATCACGGCCCTGTTAACATCAGGGGTCTTACTTTTTAATAGTGGAGCCAAAAAGGTAAAAAAGTAGTCTACATTTTTTCAAGGATTCGTGCATGAATCACGCGTGACCCGCGGTCTAGTAAAAATAAAAAGCAACCATTTACTCGAACACCATTGACAACATGAGAATGGTCCTTAAGAAAACTGCAGAAAGGATTTTTTTTTTTTTTTTTTTGACAAAGCATAAAGGAAATTCGTATTGACAATGTTCATATTATTCGCTTGTTGAAATCAACTTGTTCACCTCTATGGCTTTTTCATGGCATTTTTTCAACTTTATATAATAGAAAATGTAAAATCAATATAAGACGCTCAGATGTCTTTCTTTTCCAACTTAATGTGAGAAACTCTTTTAGTATGTCTTAAAGAGTTGTAGTGATTACAGTCCTTGAACTTGTGAGTTTGGTGTGTTAGAAAATTTTCTTATAATTGCGTTTTTCATTTCTGATGCTTTTGCGTAGTTTCAATTAAGGGCGCTTATTGAAGTACAAGGGAAGGGGAGGGAGATGGAATTATATGCGGACATTAGATCTGCAAATGAACACGATGAAGGTCTTGACATAATTACAAGGTCTAATAACACAATAAATTTTTTCTTAATAGTTGTGTAGGTACAGAAAATCTGCCCGCCATGTGTCCGAGGTAGATTGAACGAGGCAACGAAGTGAATCTTCAAGAAAGATATTATTCACCAATTCCTAAGACAGTGTCAGTGAAGAGTAAAATCAAGTGTCAGAATTTACTTTAGCGAAGTTCATATCGCGAGGTATCAATTAACGAGACAACACTGACTTGTACGGGAAGATACTTCACAAAGAATATTGGGAATGCGAGGTGTGGATTGTTGTGCAATAAAAGGGAGAGCATACGAAGTCAATGGCGCGAATTGTGGCTTGCTGAGCAAGAAATAGTAGGACCCCCGAGGTAAAATGAGCGAGATGTGGATTGTTGTACAAGAAATAGGACAGCTGTCCCCGACAACAGCCGAACTTTAAGGCGTAGAAGAAGCAAAAAGTTGATCTGGGCGAAGTAAAAAGTGTGTATCCGAGTTAAATCGAGTTGTAATCCATTATGTAACTTTCTCTTATAAAAGGAGGACTGAGTCCTCTATAAAAGGGGTTGGGACATTTGGGAGAGATAAGTGAACTCTTGTGAAAGGGGAGTTAGGGTCTTGAGTGTTCATGAGCGGCTTGTTACTTAAAATTCTAGAAATTAGTTGAAATATAAGATTTGTGTTTTATCTCGTTTGTGTTCATCTTTGAGTTCATCAAATTAGTAAGTGGGTGTAACTGCGGATTTTCTGCAGTTACATTTTGGCGTCGAGAAATAGGGATCTCATGTTGAGATTTCAATCTCACTTGAGATAGTTTGAGAGATTTGTGATCGTATGAGAGTCCTTCTTCAAAATCATTAAGTGAGTTGTTACTTCATAAGAACCGGAGATTAGTGACTAAGAAACCATGGAAGTATCGGAAGAGGAAAGGTAGATCTGAGATCTACTATCTTGAAGGTGAACAAGCTGGTCAAAAAGCCGGTGAATCGGAAAAATAAAGATTAACAGGTTGTCCATGGCAAGAGTACTGGAACGAGCACAACACATCATCGCATCGAGAAGGAGCTTGCGTCTGGCAGGAAGAGAAGGAGAAAGGATGGAGAGAGGCGAAACGTCAAACAGAGGAGGAAGACAAGGTGCAATCCAACAGGGAGAAGATGATCGTTATCGAGAAGGATCGATCCATACCGCTAACACCGAAATGGAGGAGGAAGAAGAACCTGTGCAAGGAAGCGGAGAGGAGAATATCAATGAAGAAAATATGACGTTGGAACAAATCAGAGAGGTGCTACGTTTAGAAAGAGAAAGAGAGAGAGAGCTCTAATGGAGCAAAGAGCCATATTCAAGAGGCAGAATGCGGCCCTGATGCAACAAAACAACCAACTCAACGAGGAAAGGACTGTTCATGATTTACAATGCGAAGATGGTACAGGAGAAAACGTAACTCAAGGGGGAGGAGTACCACCGGATGAACAAGGAGAACGAATGAGGAGGCGTCGAAGAGAAAGCAGCGAAGAAAGGTTGCTGAGGAGAGCTTTGGAAGAAACTATGTGGGAAGATCAAAGACGGCGATTTGAAGAGGAAAGAACTCGAGAGGCGGAAAGGCTTCGTGAAGAAGAAAGACTAAGAGAAGAATAAAGAATACAAAGAGAAGAACTATCTCGTGAAGAGCAAAGACGTCGTGAACAAGAATGGCAAGAGGAGGCGAGAAGGTACGCAGAAGAGGAAGAAGAGAGACATCGAGAAGAAATAAGGAGACATGAGGAAGAGGGAAGGGAAGATGATGATGAGCGAGATAGAAGAAGGAGAAAGCGCAGGCGAGATGAGGGAAAAGACGAGGTCAATCAAACGATCATAAATGAGATACATGAGATGAAAGCATTACTCAACAATTCGCGAAGAGGAGGACGATTGCAACTGGTAGAAGCAGTTGTGGAGGCTGAAAAATCACCATTATCGCGCGAAATATTGGAGGGAAGAATCCCAGGAAGATGTTCATTTCCCACCTTCGGAAGCATCTTCGATGGAACAGGGAACGCAGTACATCATCTAAAACAGTACACCCTCTCACTAATGAAATTGGCGAAGTACGAGACGGTTTTGTGCCAGTATTTCCCAGCCAGTTTAACCGGGAAAGCCTCAAAGTGGTTTGAAGGGTTAGTAGAGGGTTCAATCTCGTCGTTTAAAGATTTGCAAAGGATATTCTTGATAACATACATAAGCAATAACATGTTAAGACTCGGAATAGAAACCTTATTCAACTTGAGAAGGAAACCAGGCGAAAACCTGCGAAGTCTCATAACGAGATGGAGGTCAGTATGCAGTGAACTCGCAGGAAGAGTAGATGAGAGGAATTTCATTCTAGCCTTCATCAACGCGTTAATACCAACTGATCTCTTGCACACACAACTATTCGTAATTCGTAACACAATAACGATGAGTGAACTCCGAGAGTATCAGGAGGAGTACGTAGCACTAGACGAGAAACAAAGGAAGGCTATTGAGGCAGCTCCGATACAATCCAAGGAGGGAAATTCGCGTCTCTTGCTGAGAATAGCAAGTGTAATAAAAGATGACATGAAATATGTGGAAGCAGAGCCGTTAGCAACGATTCCCGCGAAATTGGTAGAAGTGTCCAGCGGAGATCAAGAGTGGATAAATCAGCATCCGAGGTATATTGATCCCAGACCTCGGAATTATGAGTCACGAGGTGATAATTCGAGGAATCCGCGAAGATACAACCCAGGACAACAATATGGAGATAAAAGACCGCAGTTCGAGGATGTGGCGCTACCTGAACTTAACACCATAGTCGAGAAGATATGGGAAGCGATTGTTCTAACCGAATAAATTCCCCCCCCCCCCAGCAAATTTTGGGATGGAACCCTATCCAAGTGCAAGAAGTGGCTACTTTTGCAAATATTATCATTTTCACGGACACCTTACGGAAGACTGCAGAAACATACGAAGAATAATACTTCGTCTGATTAAAAAGGGGAAGCTCAAGTATTTTCTGGCGAATCCGGGGCCATTACCGCCACCACCACCTTGGAAAGATGATCAAAATCAAGCAATGGTATACATAATCGAAATTGATAGGGGGACCCAGAGATTGAATTGTAATTATATTATTCATTCTGCGAAGAACATACAGAATTTTCATGATAATGTATTACAAAGGGTTCATAAACGGGATTTTGAAGGAAATGAGATATTCAGTATCGCAAAAAAGTAGCCATTGGAGGAATGGCAAAAAAGATCCATTTCTTTTTCAGCAACAGACGCCCCAGATGGAGGAGCTTCGCACACAGACCCATTGGTGATCACCTTGAACTTCGGAGAATACACAAAATGGGAAGAAAGTTCCACGAGAAAAAAGAGTGTATGGGCCATAGACAGAATCTTAGTGGACACGGGGAGCTTGGTGGATATACTCTTTCATCACACATTCAAAACAATGGGCTACCGAGACTCGGACTTAGTGCCGCCAACTTACAATATCTATGGGTTTAACGTAGTGACATCAAATCCAAAAGGAGAACTGGTCGTGAAAATCTTCGCAGGGGAACTAGAAACCGATGTAACAGTATGTGTGGTGGATATAGAATCCCCTTACAACACTCTGATTGAGTGACCATAGATACATGGGATCAAGGGGGTAGCGTCAACTTATCACCAAGCTATCTGATTCCCGATGCCAAGCGGAATTGGCGAAATAAAGGAAGATCATAAAGAGGCCAGGGAATGCAACGAAGAGGACGTGCATAACTATGATGAGAAGTTAAGATGCAAGAAAGAGCAAAATAAGAAGGTGCTGGAAGCAAAGAGGGAAGAAGAGTTAATGATATATATGGTCAAGGCAAAAGAAGGATGGGTTATTCCTAGTAAAATTCCCGAAGATAAAGATAAACCTTTATAGCAATTAATGGAGCTATCTCCACTCGGATAACCGGTCATGAACTTCGCCGCAGTAGAACCTACACAGGAGATAAACTTGGGTAACGAAGATGAGGTGAAGATGGTGAGGATCGGGACGAAGATGGAGACGGATGAAGAAGCAAGATTGATAAATCTGTTAAAAGAATATCTCGATGTCTTTGCGTGGGGCATGAACAAGATGCCAGGAATAGACCCGGAAGTCGCTTGCCATAAATTGGACCTAAACCCAGCAATCAAGCCAATACGGAAACGAATACGGAAGATAGCAACTGCTTACCACGAACAGATAGAGTAAGAATTACAGAAGATGCCGGACTCAAGAATAATAAGACCCGCGAAGTATCCAACATGGATTGCCAATATGGTAATAGTACCGAAAAAAATTACAGGAATAAGAATATGCATAGATTTTAGCGACTTGAATACAGCTTCCCCGAAGGATAGTTTCCCGCTACCCAATATACCTCAGATGGTGGAGTCAGCATCTGGATACAAGGGGCTAACATTGATGGATGGTTATTGCGGATACAATCAGATACCAATCGCGGAGGAGGACCAAGAGCACACAGCTTTTTTCGCCCTAGAGGGTTATATATTATACGAGAATGCCGTTTGGTTTGAAGAATGCATGGGAAACTTACCAACGGATGGTCGAGAAGATTTTCGCTAAGTGGGTGCACACTAAATTGGAAGTCTACATTGATGATATGTTGGTAAAGACAAAAGAGTCAGGAGATCACGTTGAGGATTTGAAATAAATCTTCGAAAAGATGTGGGTATATAAGATGAAAATAAATCCTGCGAAGTGTATATTCGACGTATAGTCAGCGAAGTTCCTGGGGCACATTGTGTCCGAAAGGGGAATCGAAGTAGATCCAGCCAAGGTTCAAGCCATATTGGACATGCCATCGCCAGCGACGGTAAAATACGTGCAAAAACTAAATGGGCAGCTAGGAGCTTTGGGTAGATTCATTTATAGATCCTCAGATAAATGCAAGCATTTCTTCGATATCTTGAAAAAATGAGCTAAATTTACATGGACGCAAGAATGTGAGCAGGCATTACAAAATATAAAAGAATATCTTATCAACCTCTCAATCCTCCAAAAGCCCGAACCAAACGAAGAATTGCTGATCTGCCTCGCGACTACACCAAATGCAATAAGTTCAGTGTTACTTCGATCAGATGAAGGTGTCGAAAAACCTATCTTTTACGTCAACAAAACCCTCAATGCTGCTGAAAAGAATTACCCTAAGATAGAAAAACTAATTCTAGCATTGGTATACTCATCAGAAAAATTACGAACTTATTTTCAGACTCAAAAAATTAAGGTTCTAACCAGAATCCCGATAGAGTTGATAAGTGCACTTTGCACATATATTTTGTGTTAACTCCATGCTAGTATTTGTTGGTTTTCTTGCAAATTATTGTGTGTTACGCTTGTTTTCTCTTATTTGTGTGTTATTAAGAGAACAATTTAAAAAGAAGTGAATTTGAGCTAAGTTGTGCAATAAAAGAAGCTAGCTAAAAGTGGAAAAGGGTCAAAGACCAAATGTAACTTATTCAAATACAAGATTTCTACTTTTTATTATGTAGAGGACGAGAAGGCAAAGGCAAAGGCAATGGCGAAAGAACAGAGTCATTCGGAGTTCGTATTAAGAAGTTATGACCAAAATGAGAAGGGGCATCCCAGTTCAAGGGAATTACTAAAGGCAGTCCAACCATTTACTTAAGGGGTTGTCAAAATTCGAATATTTTTAAAGGCACCTGAAATACTGATAAGGGGCCGCCATCATCTTCTTCACATTCACGACCAGTTCAGGGTTGATGCCGTTGATGGAGCTCAACAATGGAGATTCGAAGTAGTGATGAGAATGATGCTCGGGTTTGGAACAATGAGGAACTCGACGGAATGAAGAACGATGATAAGGATGATGCCGAGACGGAGCTTGAGTTTGCTGCCATTATCGGCAGTACATGCAGGTGATGTTTGAAGATGGCAGTGTTGCATGGAGAGTTAGACGTGACTCGACTGATGATTGATTGAGAGAAGATAAACACAGTGGTGCTCGAGCATGACATGCATGGAGAACTCGAGTTCACAGTGTTTTGCTGCTGCTGTTCTTCGTTGCAGTGGTTCATGGTTTGCCGAAGTTTGAGTTCACAGGGATGACGGAGCTCGAGCACGTTCGAACAGGACAGTAGCCGAAAGAATAACGACAGCCAACACTACTTGCGCATGGGAAGAAATCAAAAGTGAAAGTTGTCGAGCATGGGTTGTCGGGCACCAAATGAAAAGAAATAAAAAGAAACACAAAAGAAATGAAAAGAAAGAAAAGAACAATAATGGTGGGAGAACTCGAGTTCGAGAAGTTTGCGCACCGGGATTGGCGGACAAAATGTACACAACACCACATGCGCACAGGAAAGCAGATGAGGAAATGGTCGGGTATTCTCCCCTATAAATAGGGATCAAACACAACTTCTTCAAACACACCAAGACTTCTGTCTTCTCTTCTTCTTCTTCTTCTTCTTCTTCTTCTTCTTCTTCTTCTTCTTCTTCTTCTTCTTCTTCTTCTTCTTCTTCTTCTTCTTCTTTTAGTTCTTCTTCTGCTCTCGTTTGTTGCGAGATAAGAGGGAAAAGTAGTGGGAACTCCTAGTTTTTCACTCTGGGCTTTTATTTTAATTATTTCTTTATTTATTTGTTAGTATTTTAAATTATGAGTAGCTAAACTTTTAATTGATTAGGGATGATTTCAAAGTCCTGAACCATGAAGCATTATTTATTTTAATCATGTTTATTTCAAGATTTATTTAATTGTTGAGTATCTTTATTATTTTTAATGTCTAAGAGAATATTGAGGGGTTATTTAAAATGATCAATTAAATTAACCAATCAATATTTCTTCTACTAGTTTAGGGTTGTGTGATACGTGTAATTGTCACATTAGCTCTTTACACAGGTAGTAAATCGCAAGAGCTGACAGAGGGATTTTGTTAAGTAATTGTGTGTAAAGATAACATTAGTAAGCAGACCGAGTTTATGCGTCTGATGCTAGGATCAAACTAATTCACAAAACATAGTGCATTCGTTTGAGTTACACCTTGAGAGCTTATTCATGGTGGCTCAGATGGATAGAATCTGGTAGTCGAGCGCTTCCGTATCCAGTGGCAACAGAAATTCCGGGGGATAGCAGAGCTTATTTCTATTCTACGGTTGATAACAATATAAATTTAACAAGAAATAAATTTGCATCTATTTAGGCTTCGGTTCAGTGACGGCGAATGATTCCCTAGTCATCTTTCTCCATATTATTTTTAAATCAATCTTTAATATTTTCGTTTTTTTAATTATTTTTAAAATCTAAAAAACCCCCATTTTGGTTACTTTAAAACAGCTAGAAACTCCCTGCTCTTCGTGGGAACGAACTCCTTGCCATTATATTACCAGTTAATTGTGTGAAAAGGAATAATTAATTTAGTGCGTAAACGACGCGCACCAAGAGTCAACTCTAAAGAGTACAAAGAGAGTCGGGTGAGTTGAAAGATGGAATACCCGAATTGATCAATTCGGATTAAAATACGAAGTCCAGACTTCCACGAAATCACACATAGTTACAGAATTTCTGGCTGAATTCCCAATGGAAGAAGATGAAGGAGTGGAGGAGATGTTAGATGTAGATGAGGAACGTCCAGATCCTACAGACTTGCTAAAAGAAAATCATCCGAGGAGGTGGGAGATATTTGTGGACGGAGCATCAAACAGCGCCGGAGGAGGAATGGGAATTGTATTTACTTCGCCAGCAGGAGCGAGAACAGTATTCTTCTTCCGGTTGGAATATAAAGCTACTAATAACATGACAGAGTATGAGGCGGTCATACAAGCTCTAAGGCTGGCCATCGAGATGAAACTAGACGAGATAAGAATAACTAGTGACTCTCAGTTGGTAGTCAGACAGATAGAGGGAAGGCATCAAGCGAATGATGCCGTGATGAATCGATATTTACAACTCGTAAAAGAATATTCAAAGAAGATACCAAATATAATCTGGAGGCAAGTAAGCAGAGATAATAATAGGCATGCGGATGCCTTAGCCTTCATTGCATCGATGATTGATGATACTTCGGAGAAATACATCCGAATTGAAAGATTAATGCGTCCATCGGTGACTAACGAGTTGAAAGGTGAAAAGGTCATAATAATAAAAGGAGGACAATTTATATGACGAGCTGAGATAAGATGATTGGAGGGCCCCGATTCACAAGTATTTGGAGAGAGAAGATTTACCTAGAGACATATTTGAGTCCCACAAGGTCAAGGGGAGATCCAAGAACTATGAGTTGCGAGAAGGAATCTTATATCGGAGGTCATTCCTAGGCCTATTGTTGCGGTGTCTGTCACAGGAATAAGGGATACAAATCATGAAAGCAATACATTACGGTGATGCTGGGAATCATAGCGAAACGAGGTCATTGGCTTATAAGACTAAGACGCAAGGGTACTTCTGGCCGAACATGCATAAAGATGCAAAAGATATTGCGACGAGGTGTGAAGCTTGCCAAAGATTCGGAAGACGGATACATGCGCCACAACAAACCTAAATTCTGTGTTGAGTGTATGGCCATTTGCCATATGGGGAATAGATATCGTGGGACCGTTTGTTGCAGGAAGCCAGAAGCGAAAGTACTTGATAGTGGCAACGGATTATTTCACGAAGTGGGTCGAAGCAAAGCCTGTGAAAAATACGCGAGATGGCGGCATATACGATTTTATACTAGAGCACATCATATGTAGATTTGGTATCCCTCTGCAGATTGTCTCCGATAATGGGATGCAATTCGAAGGAGAAAATGTGAAGATGTCGTTTAGCACTTTTAAGATACAATCTGCAAAATCGACCCCGCTGTATCCACAGAGTAATGGAAAAGCGGAGGAGACGAACAAAATGATAGCATCCACTTTAAAAAAAGAAGTTAGATGGGAATCTCCATAACTGGTGCGAAGAGGTTCCGAAGGTACTATGGTCATATAGAACCATCAGGCGAGAAGCAACAGGGATGTCTCCTTTCTGTTTGGCGTATGGAGTAGATGCGGTTTTACCTACCGAGATCATGCTTCCTACCACTAAACGAGAGGCCTGGAAAAAGGGTCTGAACTCGGATATGATCCTGGAAAAATTGGATGACTTAGAGGAAAACAGGGAAACTGCTCTACAACACATGACGAATTATCATCGAAGACTATCTCGTGAATACAACAAGAAGGTGAAGGAAAGGGGTTTATTTCCAGGGGAACTAGTCTTACGAGAAATACCGCCATATCAAAAAGGACCTGGAGGGAAACTGGAGCCTAGTGGGAAGGACCCTTTATTGTGAAGAAAAGAGTGGGGAACAGAGCTTACGAGATCGCAGACTGTGAGGGGAAAGATACAGATAGCAACAGAGATATCATATATGGCGAAGCAGAAAGGCAAGGCCGAAGACTAGACCACCTGTGGAACCCGATCTACATCAAGAAGTATTATCCTTAGGAAGTGGAGAAATTCGCGGAGAAAAGTGTAATAAAAAAAAGGGTATCGTTTTGTGAACGACAAGAGAAATAAAATGAAGTGTTTATTAAGCGAGAAAGAACAAAGCGAAAATTAAAATGAAAGTACCGAACAAAAAAAAATATATGCAAGGGAGAAAAGTAATACCTCACTAGGAGGATGAATAAAAAATATACAAAAGAAAAGGCAAGAGTAAGTCCTCTATAAAACCTCTACTTAGGGAGTCTGAGACCTCGTGGCGTACAACCTAGTTCGCACAAAGTGTAAGAGGCAAAAGTAAGACCTAACGCGCGTCATGAGACAACCTCAGGAGATGGCCCATCCGCCATGATCTAGGGTTAAAAGTAAGACCCATCCGCCGGGGGCCCCAATTGGGTAACCACTCGGTAAGGAGTGTAAGAACGAGCCAATGGAGAAGAAGATGGCCTGGTGTAGTTCTTCCGCTCGGTCCCAAAACCACCCCACCTAGGGTGTGACTTCGTAACCAAGAGCCATATCAGCGAAAGGGTACGAGGTCACGAAATAACTGATACCCAAGCCCAAAATCACGGGGGTACTCAGAGGGGAAGGGACGACACCCTCCTTTAGGGAGCTGAGTGACCAAAAAAAAGACGACAATGTTACGCGGCTGGTACTCAGGGAGTAGGTAGGCCTGTGATATTGCCGCATAATAATACCTCAATGAGCGAGATAAGGCGAGGTTGATGGATCTTTATTCTAACCCGAGTAAAGATCACCTGAGACTTCGTCGCAAAACCCTACACAACGGGGTGGGGCAAAATAAAACCTTAACTAGGAGGCAAAATAAGACCCCGAAATGATGAGAGAGATGTGAGGCAGAAAACGAGACCTGAGGCAAAACAAAAAGGCAAGATACGAAGCAAAGTAAGAGGCAAGCACATGATCATGCTTGATCTTGTGAATCATATCAAATGAGAAAGAATGATGAAGATTCGAGAAATCTTTATCAATTGAGAAACACCTGCAATTGAAATATTGCATATGATAATAATACTTATATTAACTTGGTTATGATATGAGTTGAATATTAATAATGCAGGAACAAGCCCTAAAAGGCAACGAGGTATAATTACAAACGAGATGGGAACGAGAAGGAATGCAAGGAGAATAGATACACAAAAAATTAAGGTACACTACATAAATCCGCAAAAGAATAAGAGGCAAGTATATACTTTTAAATAAGGTTTTATTCTTTTGAGCATTTACTTCGCGCTAAGGTAGGAGACCAATGAATCTGGCGAAATACAGAATGATTTATATTCTCTACTTCCGAGACACTTCGAAAATACCTAAATAATAAGGGGCAAGTATATACTTGAATACGTTTATTATTCTTTGACTATCTCCTTCGTAAAGTATATACTTGGTATGTCGGATTGATTCCGAGTTAGTAGGATAATCTAGCAAAATACATGCAGTATTTATCAGGATATGCAAATTATACATGTTAACCATGGTAAGTGCAGCTAGCAGAACGAGATAAGAATATGAAATAACAGATCGGAAAAAGCAGGTATATTAAGGAAAAATAAAAGCAGAAAATGTTACGCCCCCCTCTAGGAAAAATAAAAGCAGAAAATGTTATGCCCCCCAAGCTTGGGAGCGCCCAGATAAAATATTGAAGAAACAAGGAACCAAAAGATTGAACCGACATCAAAATAAATAATCAAGGATTGCCAGCTTACTCCTCAGCAGAACCACTTCCAGATCCTTGAATTCCGGTGTCACCACCACCAGTACTAGCTCCACTGCTGCCCTCCACGCCTTGGGGAACTTCACTTTTGGGGCCCTCAACATCTTCGTCAGTCTTTGTATCTTCGCTCTCACCATCGACATCAACGGGAGGTTCATCATCGAAGAAGAATTCGAGATCCATGGGAGGAATGTCAAGGCCATGAGAACTGCAGAACTCAGTGACGAATTTCACCTTCTCCTCTTGGGCATTTCTGCGAGTAAACTTCGCGACTTTCTTGGCATCCTTTTCCATCTTATCACAATCTTCGTTCAGGAGTACAAGACTTTCCTTCAGATCAGACACCTCTTTGGCAAGACCATCCCTTTGGCGAGACATGTGCAGGATTTGATTCTTCAAACTCTCCTCAGATTCTGCAAAATGACAGCGAAGTGAGAAACAAGTCTAACGGAGCAAAATATGAAGCATGACAATAACACATAGAGCTACCTTCTTTCTGTGAAATAACAGAACTTAGAGTTTTCTGAAGGCCGATGTTCAGAAAGTCAAGTCTTGACGCTTCTGATTCAAGAAAATTGCAGAGTTCGTGAGAAGATTTATCCTCATCTTTGTTAAGATCAAACGAAAGGCTATCATCATCAGGAGACCCTATAACAAGTTTGCCACTCCTCGGAGTAACAACAAGCTTCTTCTTCATAGGAGAGGCATGAGATGTTTTCTTGTGTTTAAATCTCTCCAAGCGAGCCAAGATGGAGGACATATCACCACTTAACCTATTATTCTCATCCCTTAGCCCAATATTCCTAGCCTCCAACTTCTCATACTTTGACCTTAATTCGGAAAGTTCACTCCTGAGTTTGCAAAGTTCGACTTCAGATTTATCCTTCCTCTTAATTATCCTCTCTTTATCCTCCTCCATCAGTTTACCATGAGCCATAGAGGAGGAATGAAGATTTCGTGAAGTCGTAAGAAGATTATTAACCCGACGTAACTCAATCCTTAAATGTTCATTTTCTTCGTGGAGATGAGAGTTTATCTCTTCATTATTAGCAGACTCATTGGCTAAACGATCAGACAAGGAATATGACGTCGTCAATTTCTCACTTAAAATTTCATTCTCAGACAAGTAACAGTTAATTTGAGACAGAAGATTTGCTTGTTGATGAGTGCCAAATATTGCATATTCATACACCTTTTCATTGGCACTTAACTCATCTTTCGCGCTTCAAAGTCATATATTATCCCAAATTCTGCATTCTTACCATCTTCAAGAATAAATATTTGTATTAATTAATTTTGTGTTTTTAAGTACTAAATAAAGCTTGGAAGAATTGAGAAGACAAAAGAGAAGAAAGTTGGAAGCATTGCAACCCGCTCAAGATCGCTGGCAACTTTGTTTACAAATTCATGGGATTAAACAACCCATGATCCAAAACCCAAGACCCAAATCCATTTCCACCTCACCCCCATTGGATTCTTTCCAAAACATCCACCTTACCCCCATTGTATTCCATTCTATCCATCAATTAAGAAAACATGTTTTGTTTAATTGTTGAGTGGTTGCTACAGTAAATTTCGAATCCCAAGTGTGAGAGAATTTTTGTGTATAAATAGAGAGGGTTGTTGTGTTGAAAACTCATCCAAGAATAGCTTGTTCATGTTAGTTTATCAAATTTCAATTTTGTTGTAATGTTCTTCATGTTCTAATTTCATTTACTAGGGTTTAGATGAAGCCCTAATCTCATTGGTATGTATTCATATCTTGTATCTTGTTATTGAAAGTTTAGAATTGTTTAAAGATATAATTTAATCCAAGTTTTTCAACATCTTGCTCTCACAATGTATGCCATGTATCCATTGTAGTTAAAATATCTCTATGTTGATTATGCTACAACTCATGCTTAACCAAATATTGATCTTTAGATTAGTTGTGCTTAATTAGACAATTAATGCTTTGGAGAAATACTTTAGTTGTGATTAAATTATCCATTGGAGAAACACCTTATTTATACGGTAGACTTGAATCTACTATAAGGACAAGAATAATATTTCAAGTTGAATGCATATCATAAGTTATTGGTGGATTTGAATACCCTAGTATCCATATTATCATTGTTTACATATCTTGTTATTTGCATCTTTTACTTTTATTATTTCAGTCACTTGAAAATCATATCGTCGTATCGACAAAATCAAACCCCTTTTGGTTACTCTCTGAATCAGGATTTAGAATCAACTTCTACACTCTACAAGTCTCTGTGGTTCGACCTGTGCTTGCCCTGTGTTGCTTGTCGACACTGTGCACTTGCAGTTTATACATAGAAGTAGGTATCTTTCCGAGCCAACCACTTTTTCGGCTAGGCAATCCTCAGCAGTCGACTTGGCTTCCTCATAATCCATATAACACTTCGTAGAATGGGCTTGAAGAACATAAAAGAATAGTAAAGACAAGAAGAAATAAAATAAAAGACAGAGAAAGGGATGAACTTACTGCTGAGTTCTGAAATCCTTTGATCCTTCTTAGCCGAGCGGTCCCTCTCGTCAGTGAGATCATTTTTAAGTTCCTGAACTCGGGCCTTGGCAGTCTTCAAATTCTCACGAGTAACTCTTGTCTCCACGAGATGAGCCATGTGGCGGTTGAATTCATGCGAAGTACGATAAGTCAGGAAAGAACTAAAGCAGGCAGCCAGGTTAAAGTCAGTAATACCTACCAAGGCCATAATAACAACATGTTGCGGGAGAGGGAGATTCAGGGAGGCATTAGAAATGAAGGACTGATCTTCAGCCAAAAAAGAGTCGGAACTAAAAGAAATTAGAGACTCGGTGGCAGCGGATCTAATGGATGGAGCGTCATGAGTTAAAAGGAAAGCATTCCTCAAGAAGTCCAAATCGGGCTTATAAGCGGGATCTTCCACTTCATATACCTTCCTCGGCTTCTTTTGAGACCCGCCAGCAGAAGTATCAGGTGACTCAGTGGGAGGATCGCCCGCAGTACTGATTGGAGTTGGCATGGTGGGCTTAGGAACGTGAGTAGAAGCAGCTTTCTCAGGCACCTTGGATACCTTGCCTTTAGGAGGAGGAGAAGCAGGGAACTCTGAGGACTTTGTGGAGCTAGGAATTCAGGTTAAGGCACCCATGTATAAACCTCGGCGGCGTTTCGGGGGAACAACATCAAAAGGGGACTGAAGCGAGGTATCCTGGTAAACACGAGATTAATACATCGAGTATGCAAGTGCGAAGTTAATAAAACAGAAGACAAAGGCTACGAGATAAAAATAACAGTTGAATACCTTGGTAACAGCAGCAGCAGCAGAAGAACTTTCTTGGCGATCTCGCTTCCTGAGAACCCGAAAACCATCAACGGGAGGCTCCACAAAATCATCCTCCTACGAAGCACAAGGATTAGTCCATCTGGAAGAAAAGAAGCAAAGCATACGAAAAGGGAAAAGTAAACAACAAATCACCTGATCAGGAGTTGGAGATCCGACAATGGATTTTTTGGCATAAGACGATCTGTCCTTGATCAAGCCAGGGGAAGGGAGCGAATACTGTGGAAATTGGGAAGCTTAGATAAAGGGATGAAAAATGAAATAGAGAGGAAGTCTAGCGAACTTACATTGGAAGGCCTCTCGGACCAACGAAATTTCCAGGGATCATAGGCAGCGAGATGGACATGATCCGGGAGAGGACCCACTCGAGCTTTTCCTGACTCGTCGAAACCTCAAACCAGGGGACCCTCATAAACTACGGGAAACATCATCCAGTCTTCATCATTAGTCAAGCGCAGAGAAGGATCTTTAGGAGCATCCTTCGAATAACTGACGGGCTCGACATCTGGTAGGAGAACCTTGGAGGGATCCTTCATGGACTTCCGAGATAGAACAATGCCCCACTCTTGATACTTCCTTCTTCGGCCTTGAGTTTTATCGATGTAGTTCTCCGAGAAAGAGGTAATGTTGTAATCAGCCGAGACAAACTCTTCCGCTGCTATGGGAATTTGAGATAAACCACCGGAAGAACGTCTCAAAAATTTGTTGACAATGCGAATTGCATTGCCACTCAGCTGGAAGACTCTTCTGTTGAGATAAACTAGAATTTCATAGAAAAGTGGATTCTGGGCATCATACAAAGGGAAAGTTAAGCCCGCTATTAGTTGGCCTAAGGTGGTAATCATCCTAGTAGATGACCATGTTTCCGCTTCGATCCAACGGCAATTTAATTCCATCTTCCTAGTTGCAAGAACCGGAGGCGTAACCGAAGAATCCACTGCCGGGGAAAGAGTTAAACCCAATTTCTTGAAATCATCCTAGAAATCCTTAAGGTACTTTGATGTAGCGGCAGGGGGAAATTTCTTGGGTGCCATTGTTAAAAGTAGAGACGATAATGATGCTGAGAAACTGAAGAAGAATGAGGATAGCAAAAAGAAAAGAAGCGGGATTTGCAGAAGAGCGGTGCCGGAGAAGAAAGAGTTGAAGATTGTAAAGAAGAGAAATAGATGAAGAAGAGAACTATTTATAATGAGCCAAGGCACGACCGGGAGAAGCGGTTGCACGAGAAGAGGAACCGGCTAATAACGGTCAATAGGAGTCGTGGGAGACAAGATAGCGAAAAATCCGGGTACGTGGCGGTTACGAATTGAATGCAGGATTCTCTTTCCTTTCTTGGTTCCCGCGAATGGAATGAGTAAAGGCAAAATATAGGTACAGAAAATCTGCCCGCCACGTGTCCGAGGTAGATTGAACGAGGCAACGAAGTGAATCTTCAAAAAAGATATTATTCACCAATTCCTAAGACAGTGTCAGTGAAGAGTCAAATCAAGTGTCAGAATTTACTTTAGCGAAGTTCATATCGCGAGGTATCAATTAACGAGACAACACTGAATACTTCACGAAGAAGATTGGGAATGCGAGGTGTGGATTGTTGTGCAAGAAAAGGGAGAGCATACGAAGTCAATGGCGCGAAGTGTGGCTTGCTGAGAAAGAAATAGTAGGATCCCCGAGGTAAAATGAGCGAGATGTGGATTGTTGTGCAAGAAATGGGACAGCTGTCCCCGACAACAACCGAACTTTAAGGCGTAGAAGAAGCGAAAAGTTGATCTGGGCGAAGTAAAAAGTGTGTATCCGAGTTAAATCGAGTTGTAATCCATTATGTAACTTTCTCTTATAAAAGGAGGATTGAGTCCTCTGTAAAAGAGGTTGGGACATTTGGGAGAGATAAGAGAACTCTTGTGAAATTAAGGGGAGTTAGGGTCTTGAGTGTTCATGAGCGGCTTGTAACTTAAAATTCTAGAAATTAGTTGAAATATAAGATTTGTGTTTTATTTCGTTTGTGTTCATCTTTGAGTTCATCAAATTAGTGAGTGGGTGTAACTGCGGTTTTTCTGCAGTTACAAGTTGAATCTGAAAAATCTGATTATAATTTTATTATGCTCACAATGAGAAAATACTGTAGTTTGCAACCCATTAAAACTTCGCAATAAGTGCAACTTATCGAGCATAACTATTATCTCAAAGACTCTTGCACATATATATACATCCGAACATGAGTTCTCATCAAATAGCAAATCAAATACCGGATAAGTAGAATATATCAAGCTCGTCAAATAACAGGGTGAAAACTCTTAACCAATAGTAGCCGACAATAAAACAAGAACAGCTAATAATCCAGTTCTGGCCCATGTTCCAAACAACCCTCCTTGTTGACATAGCATTATGCCTCCATTCTGCAGTTGAAGAATATAGAGAGTAAAAAAGATCAGGTCAAGAGTAATCATTCAAAATAATTCGATAAAGTAGTTAAATGAAGATTCACCATTTCCACAATGTGTAGTTCTGAAAATTTGTAGTAAGAATTGGTAAATATAGGTTGCTGGTTGCGGGAAAGCTTAGAAATTGGGTACATTTTAATAGATGAACAGCATTACCATATCAGGCGATGGTGCTGGAGCCACTTCATCCTCTGAGTCAACTGTTGGTGGTGCCGGTGGACTTACCATTAATGGAGCTGGTGTTGGTGCATGATGATGTTTCTTGTGCTTATGTTTCTTCTTCTTACTTTTTGTTGATGGTGCTGGTGCCGGCACTGCTATTTGTGAAGGTGAAGGAACTGGCGCTTCCTTAGCTGGTGTCTCCTTCGCTGGTGCAGGTGCAGGTACAGGATGAGGTGGTGCAGATGGCACGGTTGCTGGAGAAGGGGATATCTTTGGTGGAGGTAAAGCGGGTGGTAGCAGAGGTGGAGATGAGGGTGACAATGCTGGTGGTTTAGATGGAACTAATAAAGGAGGACTTTGAATCGGTGGCAGTGTTGGAGGAACAACTGGAGTTGAAAGTGGTTGTGATTTAGGAGTTGGTGATGATGCAGGAGTGGCGGTGGTTGCAGGGGTGGAGGGAGCAACTCCTGCAGAGGTTATTGGTGGTTGTACCATTGTAGTTGGTGGATTAGAAGGTGCAGCAGCTGTAGAAGATTGTGCACGAGCGGTGTCGCTTGAGAACAAGCAGCAGGCCAAGATAAAGACCCAATAATGTGAACCCATATTTTTGGGATCAATGAAATGGTAATAGTTGAGGGGTTGAGATAGCATGTTTATTCATGTATATATACACGCATTAGAGTAAGAGTGTGGAATAATTAGTTCCAACAGAACAAGTTGGGTGAGCAAAGAAGGAGAAATGTAGTTTTCAGGCTAAGTAACCTGTTAGTTTCAATGCAGATTTGATCCGCTGTTTCACGAAATGATCATAATACAATACCTAGGACCCTATTAATTACAGTCTATGGATTTATTTAAATTTGAAATTAAATTGTAGACTCGGTGATTTTTGGCTACCTTGCGTTGTAAAGAAACAAGTTAGAGACAGATCCAGATGTATATACAGTAATCAGGTTACTTTCCTACAAAAAAAGTAAGGGTTGTGTTGACACTGACATGGTAACCCATTTTGCAGAATTAATGGACTAATGATGTATATTCCGTAATGAAAATGAAAAATCGGTTCCTTTCTATTTAAGAATAAGACTTTAGCTGATTGTCCATAGTGGTCGTTTTGATTGTTAAGACAAATTGCGAGTGTTGAACCTACTAGTGGTCGCATCAATGCCAGCTCGAATAAAACCATAATCTGAAAATTAGGTATAAACATCACGAACTACAGTTAATCACACGTAATTAACAATTTTAGCATAACTTTAGCTACAAAACAAACATTCGTTTCGTATCGCTTTACCAGTCTAATCAAAAATAAATTCCCCAATCTTAATGTTAAAATCAGTGTTAAACAGAACAAGATCCATAAACGGAAAATCAGGGCATTTCTCGTTTCTCAGCAGTTCAACAGTAAAGTGCATACCCATTCTTTGATAAATAAATTTGAAGAAATGATGAATTGTCCAAGAGTTGCCCTAATGACATGAAACTAAGTTTTTACACCATATACCTTACAGACCCGAAGCTTTAATTTTTTTTTTCTCAATGGTCCTTGAACGAATGAATCCCTAAAGCAAATGGCTACTAACTACAGAAATTTCCGTACAAAATATTTTGCATGATTCTGATTCATCTAATTATCTCAAAAAACAAACAAGAACATATGTTCAAGGAGTTTTTCTAATTCCAATTGTCGAGAATAGTGAGCTCTAAATTGCATACCAAAGTTGTTTCATTGGTTACTAAAGAGAATCAATATGTCTTCACCAGCCTAAGTTTATGAAGTGTAAGAAAAGTATCCTCTGAAGAGCACGGAGAGGACTTACTCGGATTACACAGCTTCTCTTTGACCACTATGAGCTTCTTTTAAAAATCTTATCCCAAAACTAAGAAGATCACCTCCAAAGACATACCTACAAGCATGAAATATAGAAAGAGAACAACAAGTTAGTACATTAATACATCTCCAGACCTTAATTTCCTGACAATTGCTTACTTGTGTTGTGATACTAAATAGGATAAATCTAAAATCTGATTCAACTACAATACATCTGTAGAACAGTAATATTAGCCAGTCCAAACAGGACTAGCACCTTAGTGGCATGTTGATCAACTCAGGAACAAAGCTCATCCTTTTGGGGGACGTTTTGGTTCCACGTGCTGCTCAGTAGTTGCCAGTGTTATTTTATATGAAAATATAGATACGCTAACAAAATTATCTACAAAATGTTTAGAAGTATGTACCCTATTTAGCACTGATAAATAAGAAAAGTGAACTTACTCCACTTGGATTTGATGATAGTACTTTCTTGATATAGTTGCAATGTTGCATACAGTGAAAGAGAAATATGAATCGTATGCTCAGCGGCTACAAGCAGAACATAATGTGAAACACATCATGCATCTTGGTGATAATTTTTGATGGCTGGCCTGAAATAGGCAAGCAAAATGGTGGTGGTGCTGGTGAGTCTGATTTCTTCTCCTTTGTCCTCCTCCTTAGCTGGAAGAATTGTTGCATAATATCTGCACACTCAGTTGATAGGATCCCACGCCTGATTGTCATTTTCGGGTGGAATGGGTGGACTGGACCAGTTAGCTGATTTGTAAGATCGGAACTGATTTTTCCTTCACTCCCAGTAGGAAATAGTCTGCCAAAATGATAGTTGCAAGTTGCAAATAAGAAATCAGAACCTTATCTTCTGTTCTCTAACAAGTCAACATATTTTTTTCATTTCAAGAACTTCAAACATGACATGGAAATGAAAAGAAACTATTTTGGGATCTGTTTTATGTTGGATGCGAACAACAGAACTTAAGTTAAGAAAATTCCCAGGAAGAACCAAGGCTAGATGCTTTCAAACTCATGAAGATGGACCAGAACAGAAAGGAAAACTTTCCAATAGAAGACTAACTAGAAACTACAAGATAGCTGCATACCTGACCCAACTGCCATCGGCACCTAAAAGCTTATTTGGAGCTCCCCATACCACAGTATCGACTCTAGCTTGAAGGATTGCACCAGCACACATTGCGCAGGGTTCAAGAGTAACATATAGTGTTGTTTCCTGCAAGCCAACATTCTCATGTAAAGAGAAGGACATAAATTGGACTAAGAAAGCACCACTCACCTCAGATCATTTTGGGGTCTTTATCTATTCTATATTACTGTACTAGATTACTTGTGGAATACAAGCACAAATTTAAGAGTTACAGAGACTTCATATTAATTGTTAAGAAATCCAAGGTGATTGAACACCATCAAGTTTCTTATGAGATGGAGCTGTCATCTCCAATCCTAGAACAACCATAATCAACAGATCATCCATGTGCACTAGATTTATGGGTAAAGACAGAAGTGGACATAACTGAAACCTTTGCTAGGTGATACTACACTTATAATACATGAAAAATATATACACTTAAGCTTACATGCCTGAGGAATTGCATGAAATGGACCTATAAAACAGAGACTATTCATATAACCATAAACTTGTACAATCAAAAGCTGTGTTACAACGACATGGATACTGTGTCAGTGTCGGTGTCTTGTGTCCAATACGCTACTTCGATATGACAACTTAAAAAATTAGAATACGGGGATACTGTATACACAATTATGATAAGTAGTTTACCATAAATATATAAGGTAGTGAACTTAATAAAATACATGCATATCTATATATAAAGAAGAAAAAGTCGGATAAGAATGGTTTTGATTCAAAAGCTGTAAAGATTGAAGAAGTTGTTGAAAACCAAATACCGCAAGTCTCCATGTCCGGAGTACGTTTGAGGCTTCACGTATGCAAATCATTTCCGCATGGGCAGTTGAATCTCTCAGCTCTTCCACTCTGAAACATGTTATAGTCGAATAAATTCCAATACTCCGAGAATCTCAAGAAATAGTGATGAATAGTCATTTTACTTACAAGTTGCACCCACGAGCAATAATTTTTCCATTGTGCACAAGCACGGCACCCACCGGAACCTCCCAGGTGTCAGCAGCTTTCTTCGCTTCCATTAATGCTTCCCTCATAAACATTTCATCCATTTTCTTCTGTTCACTTTCAATGATATACGCTTCTTCCCATTCTTCAAATCTGTCTTTTAGTACTTGCTTATTTCTTTCGAATTTCTTCTGCTTCGAATCCCCATCCTTCCTTCCAGTTTCCATGGCTTTGGTTGGCTTCTCACTCAGTTGTTCATCCACCATCTCCTTTGACCCCCTTGTGGACACCTCAATATTACTCTCCAGCATTTCTGCTTCCACGGGAGGAGATCTAATCAAGCGCCTCTTAAGTAATGGTACAGAAGAATCTGCTGCAATGATACTGGGAGGAGTCACTTGACCCGTCTTTACACCTTCCAAGTTAAATGTGTCCTCGTTGGATGCTGAAGAAACAACTTTAGATACTGAACCTCTCCCGATCGAAGACGATGTTGTATAAGCCTCACTTTCCATTAGGTTTTCATGGGGAACCATCACTTCATAGGCGTCTCCTTGGGTTTGAGTCGGAGGCTTTCTTGGATGAGGTAGATCAGAAGATCTGGATCTTTTTGGTGTACCTCTTTTTGATTTCTTAGCATTCTCATCATCATTTTCATCGGGCTCATTGCTAGAGAACCATGCTTCACTTACACCTGATTCATTTGGGGAACTCCTACCACCAGATTTGTTAGTTGAATTATGGGTTTCGGAACGTGCACCCCACCGGAGCCGAACTATATCTGAAACAACACCCCACAAAGACCTGTTAGTACTCCTGACTATTGTATTCTCTTTCATGGATTTGGATTCTATAGGAGCTTCTATCTTTGAGGAGCCAGAAACATGCCACATTTCATCAGAAGGTCCTTTTCTTCCAGATAAGAAAGATGATCGCCTTGAACTATCCACCTGTGACTGGAGATCTTCAGATACTTGTTGATTTGATTGAGAAGACGTCCGTCCTTCAACAAATTCAGAAGTTGATGTTTCACCTCTTAGCTTCTCCATGAACTCTCCAACAAACATTGTGGAAGATGCTTCTAAGCGGTTGGCAGAAACCAACACATCATCATTGACCACGAGATTAGAATGTTCTGCATAAATCTCGTTTGTGCTAGTTCCACCATCCAGTTCTTGGCGGGAAGCTGGAACTTCTTCTTGTGGTGGATCCTCTCGAATTGCGGAATGGTTACTAGGTCTTCGGTTCAAAAGAGTTTCACTGGAATGTCTTCCAACCAATTGAGACGATGGTGGAGTTAACATCACCTGTAAATTTCTCCCGTCTACCTTTTGTGTGCCCATTTCCTGCCCTCCAGCATGGTGGACCAAATCTAATGCTGTTTGTGAACTAGAGCCCTCTTCATTAGAACTCTCCCTGAAACCTGATGTTCTGCTAGGCCTTTGGGACTCTTTCACTGACCAAACTTGTCCGGTGACTCGTTGACCCGTTTTGTTCCCTTCTCTTGCTTCTACATGTGAAGTTGAATTTTCTTCTTGGGTACTCATTCTTGTTACCTGAAGCTTTTGGGAACTGCTGAAGAGTTCGGCATCAAAAGCACTGATAACTGAAACATTTGTGACGTCATGAGATTCATAATCTGATTTAGTTATCTCAACAACTTCTTGATCAGCTTGAGTACGTTGTTCTTTTGACTCCTGAAATGAACCTTCTAGTAAACTTGAATTCTCTTCTCTGTTCTTCGTGTTAGTTTCATGAACTCTCTGCGAACTAGTATCGCTACCATGGATCCCTGAAATTTGGCTAACTTGTTGGGACTTCCCTGTTGACTCACTTAAGCCAATCATTTGATTATCCACTCGAATATTTCTCTCTCTTGCTTCCACGACCAAATTCATCTCTTCGGTTATCTTTTCTTCCCTTTCACTGAGCCTATTTTGCGAACTGTAAGCATTCCTATTCACCCTATTCTGGATATCTGATATTTGAGTTTGCTGTTGAAACTTAGTTCTTGATTGCTGAACAGCCTGATGACCTTTTCTGCTACGTTCATTTCTTGTGTTTTCAACAAAATCAATGGATTGGGTTGAATTATTATCCCTGCTATCGGATCTCTCTTGAGAACGGGAAGCTCTATCTTTGACTTCCATAATCTTATGTTCATCATTTCTCAAAGCCCCGTCTATCCTAATAGATGTTTCGTCCCTTCCTACTAGAGTCCTTCCTCTTCTTGAAGCCTCTTCGTATCTCCTCTCATCACTTTCATACTTCACACATTGTTTCTTAACATCATCAGTGAAAAGCCCCTCATCGGTTTTTCTATATTCCTCGAACTTGTAGCTACTCGAAGGTTCACCAACAAATCTTTCATGTTCAACTTGACTAACTGTGTTGCTCCCATGAATCTCATCAATGTCACCCGATGACGCAGCGGAGTAATACGATGAACAGCTAGACCCTTCTTTCCTCAAACCTTGGTTCTCACCCCTTGTAAATACTCCCATTTCTCCTGTTGACCTACAACCTTCTTCTCTCGACTTGTTTGTGGCAGCTCCATACTCACAATTCGAGATCTTTCCCAAAGAACCAGATTCCAGATACTTCCTTTCCTCCTTAGTACACTCACTAACATCTATATTCCTGGTATCTTTTGGATATCTCCCAGACCAGTTAAATGAAGTACTACTAGACCTTTCTTTCCTCGAGTTAAGATGTTCACCCCTCAAAGAACCTTCTTCCCTCAACTTAATTTTGACCGATTCAGATTCACGAGTTGAATTCCTCCCCGAAGAACCACATTGTATATACTTCTTCTCTTCCTTCACACGCTCATTAACATCTCTTTTACTCTCCACTGGAACTCCCTCAGAGTAGCATGAAGATCTGATAAGCCTTTCTTTTCTCACCCCACCATTATCGACCTTCTTAAAAGAACTTTTCATTCCTTCAAAATGTTGGCGACCTTCTTCCCTCGAGTTATTTTTAACAGATTGACAATTACACTTTGAATTCCCCTCAGAAGAACCAGAATCAACATACTTATTCCCTTCATTAACACACTCACTAACCCTTCTCCTTCTCTCCCCTTGAAATCCCACAGTCCTTGATCTATTCTTACGCCATTCAGCATCTAAAATACTTTCACCAATGTCTTCAGTCAATAAACTAAGCATTGCTTCAACATTTCCATCATTACAATCAAAAGACTCACTTTTCCCCTCCCAACCCATACAGACAATTCTTCTCCCTCTCCTCGCAACCCCCCTCTCCCTCTCCTTTTGCCTACTGCTCTCTTTGAGAGAATAATAGGAGCCTCCATTACATACTAAATCTGAGTTACAATCCTGCAATCGCCTATAACGATCGCTACAACCACCACCACCACCTAAAATTAATTTCCTAGAAGCTGAACAGTGAATCAAACTGGATTGTCTAAACCCATAGAGATATTTAGTGTTTACCATAGGTACTCCATACCCATAAGTTGAGATTGAACAACAAGAGCATGGTAAACATAATGAAGATGGACACTTCTCATTTGATGAATAATAATCATTTATGGATAAACATAGAGAACCCTTACTTCTTATCCCTACAGTTGAGCTACTATATATGTTGTACATGTTCTAGTTTTTAGGTTATGCAAATTTACAGATCAAGAGGTAAAGAACAATGATAAATCAGTACAGAGAGTAACTCTTACCTGATTAGGTATTTGGATTTTTCCATCAGAAGAAGAGACTGTAAATTGAAATCCTAAAGGGGTTTTACTCTTAATTCTGTGTATCAGAAACACAAGTGTGAGGAATAAGAGCTGAGACTCTGATGGTGTCAAAGTTTTTAATTTTAATCTTCAGTGAATTTAGGAATAAAGTATCAATGAAATGATCAACCTTACTGATATCCGACTAGGTCAACTCAGTCTCATACCCGGCGAGTTTTCTTACTGACTAGGTCACCTGAACTTTTCACTGGTCTTTTGCTCCGAGAGTCCGAGGTCCACTCGAACGGATAATTGAACGCATATAATTTGCCCGGCTAATTTGGCCGACCGATTCTATATATTGTGACTTTGTGTCGATATGGGACATGACTTTTTTTTCTTCAATTTGATAAAAAAGATTGGATTTGGTGTCATATCCTGAAATTTTCCAAATTGTTCCTCCATTTTAGTCCAATTATTATCCTGGCATTTTTAGGGGCGACCCCAAAAGAATTAGGAGCGACACAAAAAAGGTCACCTAAACGTAAATCTAAGCTACCCCTTATCTCTGATTTTTCGAAATGGCAACTATGCCCTTCCATAATCGGTAGCCAACGCATTAATCGGTAGATAAATAGAGAATCGGTAGGTTAAATTGAATCTCTAGCTACCGATTAGTGTGTGGATATTTTGGCTAATATTCTCTTTTATAATCGGTAGATAATCCAACTTGTAAAACTACCGATTATAAGTAGCCCCAGATTCAACATTGACCAAATTCCATAGGTTTTGAGGGTGCAGACCAACCATAACTACTTGGTTTGTGTTTTGGATGTAGCCATAATCGGAATCCAAGTAGGTTACAAAACCTTACGATTATAGGTTTCCCCAAAAAGAGATTTTTCATAAATCCTTCATCTGGTGAATTTTGAAATCTGTTATATTCGGTAGATAACTTCGTTACCGAATATGGTGTTGTTTGGTTACAGAAGCCAAGGAATGATCTTAGTTCCCGATTATGGTGTTGTTTGGATACTGAAAACAAAGTTTTCTTCACATAGAATAATTGTAGGCACAATATAAACTAACTTTACCGATGATGATAATCAGAAGTTTAAGAAGTTAACTTTGTTACCGAATTGGTGTTGTTTGGTTACAGAACAAAAATTATTTATTCACAAAGCATAATCGGTAGAAAACGAAATTAACAATCTTCCGAATCTAATTTCTTTTTTGCAAAATTTCCAGATTCGGTAGATACATAATATAAATAGCTCCCGATTCTGACAAAAAAATTGCAAAATCCCCATAATCGGGAGCTACGTATATAAACTAATCTTCCGATTGTTTGTATAAAATTTAACAGTTTCATATCTCTGCATGTGATTCGCTTGCGAGTCATCGATAAATGCATAAAGATAGCAATAAAACCATTCACAAACCATAAACATAATGTACCGACTTATAATCCGACACAAACTTTGAAAATGACATAATCCGACATAAACAAAGTTATCCATAAAGTTAACAAAACATCGAGAGTTTAGTCGTTCCTCTTTGCTTTGACTTTGCGACCTTTACGACCTCCATGACTTGGACCAGAACCATCATTGGTTTCATCATTTGAGCCTTCAACTTGAGTGCTCGATGACGCCCGAGTTCTTTTGTTCACCTTCTTTACAAGTTTCTTATTCAATTTTTCCCCGAACTGAGATGCATACTCTTCATTATCGACGTTATTAATTAACTCTTGGTGCTCTTTTATCTTCTCAATTAGCACAGGCTCTCCAGACTTTATGTAATTAGTGCACTATTTGGACAAACCTCTTAACCTGTTCATCTGTTTGAAAACATAGCATACCATCAAACGATTACTACTCTGATTTTGACCCATAATATTAAACTAAATTAAGAAAACAATACGTACCAATCTATCATAACCCAGAGGTTTCTCTTATACGGTGCTGCGGGCTTTACTTTAAGATCACGGATTACACGAAAATGAGAAACATTCCGGTACCAATCCATATAGTTGGGAGAATTTTCAAAACCTTGGTTGGCTGGCCATCCTAAGTTGAT
Organism: Papaver bracteatum; assembly: GCA_023529315.1. Taxonomy (NCBI): domain Eukaryota; kingdom Viridiplantae; phylum Streptophyta; class Magnoliopsida; order Ranunculales; family Papaveraceae; genus Papaver; species Papaver bracteatum. The sequence continues at coordinate 1,833,176 of JAJJWX010001238.1, read as the reverse complement.
CAAGTAAACCATCCTTTTATCCCAATGGAATTTACAAGATGGTTTACCCGAGTAAAACACCGTGATAGAATCTTTATCAGACATGCATTGTTCCAGATCCAAAGAGAAATTTCCATGGATTTGCTCCTTTGGTATACCATGTACATAACCGTGTTGTCTCATCACCCTTGAGGCATTGTACATCACATATCATGTGGGGTGCCACAACGGTCCAAAATAAAGGGCTAAATTGGACCGACCCGCGATATGTCCATTAGCTCGGTCTTCCTTGTATGGATCAAAGCATACCTCTAGGGCTTTCAATGAGTCCAAAATATCCCTAAAACGAATCAGCTGCTGCGTCTTTGTCCTAGAATGGTTGTCATCGAAGACGTATTTTTTCCCTCTAGGGTCACCTTTCGCCCACGTTGGGTTTTCAATGGCCAATTTCAAGATAGGGAAGTGGTCATAGATCCATGTCTATATTGTCATTTTTGCAAGTATTAGGAAATTGATTCTTCAATAGTAGAAAAATCAAAAAATAACCAAGTGTTTGTGGGTGAAAACTGTTTCTACTGATTTTGGTAATTTTGGGTGTGTGGATGAGAAACGAATCTAAACCCTAAACAATGCACTGCATGGGAGAACTTTTGATTCGAGAGATCAAACTGTACAATCCTGGCCTAAACCAAGAAATGGTCGTTCCAGGCTTGCTTCAGTCACAAAGTGAAGGAGAAGGGTTGGTCTTATGGAGGGAAGCGAAGAAAGTGTTGAGACCTGAATGATTAATTCTGAAGATGTGGCTTGATTTATGACTTGTATCAGAAAGTGGAACTGGCTTGCAAAGTGAAAAGTTATCAGTTCTTGGTGATTTCTGGATACTATGTTGCTGCCAACCAAAAACTTGTTGTTTGGTGGAAATCGGTGAAGCCTATTTATACAAGTCATATTGAAACGTACCTTGGTCTCATAGGAAGTGAAAACGATTGAGTGGTGGAAGAATGGAGTAACTTATAACCGTCAGAAACCCATGCTTCCATGATGAAGGAAGTGGATCCGTTTACACCCGTTACTTCTTGTCGCCACTAATTGTCTCGCTTCATGACACTTTTTATAACGGGCGTATTACACGCCGCACGCTGTAAACCGCCATACCAATACCCTGATGAGTACCTCCCCAGTTTGTGACATGTTTGATGTCTCGAGTGTTTTCGTGGAAAACATGTAGCATGTTGCTATGTGTGGCAAGTCAAAGTCAAGAGTCTTGCTGCAGGAAAATAGCATGTGATGATATTAGGCACATCTTGGCTGGTTACCTAAAACTTACCACAAGTCCGTCAGTTCGGTGGCGAACTTGGATGGCTGAGATTTCATCTCATGAGGAAGGGTAGCCGTTGATTATGGCTACCTTCTGTTGGCACATGGTAATGGCACAATGGCGTTTTTGGTGTATGCCAGTGGCACTACGGCATGACTGGTATAGCTCGTGCATTCCAGTGCCACGGTGGTATAAGTGGCGCCTGGTGTAGCCATGGCCACGAGATTTAAGCGGCTGGTCGCCTAAAACTTGCCACAAGTCCGTCAGTTCGGTGGCGAACTTGGATGGCTGAGATTGCATGTCATGAGGAAGGATGACCATTGATTATGGACATACCTTGTTGTATAGAAAAGTGGCGCCATGGCATAGCGGCGTCTGGCGTAGTCATGGCAACCGTGGAAATTGTTGTGGCGTATTGGTATTAGACCCAAATATGACTTCAGTAACGCTAAGTTAATCTTAAGGACTTAGGAGAGTCACTAAACTCAGTTAGCATGGCGAATTTTTGGCTAAATTAGGGTTTGGCGTATCACAACCCTATTTAGCACGTGCGGCATGATGGTGGCGTGGCTTGCATAGTTAGCACATGCCAGTGGAACGAAGTAGCGTTTAACGTAGCCATGGCCGCTAGACTCTGGCACATTGGCGTGGAAACATTGGACATGTTGCCACATCAATCCCAATGTTCTGGGAAATATTACTTGGATTGGTTGACGTAGCAACCTTGCCTAAATTAGGGTTTGGTGAACCAAAACCCTAATTAGCGCAAACGTCGTGCGGCATGTGGCATATGGCCATTGCACATTGATATTTCGTGCAAATGGTGCCATAGCCACGCCAAAGGAACCATAGCCAGGCCATCATGTGGAAATGACCACAGGAGAAAGATTCCCATGGGTGGCTATGTCATGGCGCCATTATTAGGATTTCCGGGGTCTTGTACAGTTCGTGGCATGTTGTGGGGCTCGAAGTGGCATGATTTGCACCACGACTGGAAATTAGGGTTTTGACCATGCAAGGTCGTGTTTCTGGTTAGGTTTATGGTGTTGGCCATGAACAGAAGGTGGGTTGGCACGTTCGTGCACTATTTATGCGAAGTTTCCACGTTCAGCATGTTTCTGTGATAAAGTAGCATGTCGGCATGTTGGGTATGCACATTTGGCATGCCAATTGGCGTGTTGGAGAAACTTTGGGAAAGCCAATTTGGTATTGGCGTGAATTTTTTTCTCTTTTTTAATACTGCGGCAGGTTTCGAGCAACATGATTGGTCAAACAATAGAAAGAGCCATACAAAAATGAGTGGCCACACTTCTGATGTGAGTGTGGCAGGTTTGGAGCGACTTGATTGGTCGAAAAAGAGAGGGCCGGCCAAGCATGGGGGTGGCTACACTTCTAGTGTGAGTGTGGAGACTTTATAGCGACCTGATTAGTCCATGGGAAGTGGGGACGGCAAGTATGGTCCTAGCCACAACTTATGTGCGTGTTGCGAGTTTAAGGAGACCTGATTGGTCGAGGGAAATAGGGTCGGTTTAGGATGGGGCGTGGCCATTGGAAAATGGTGCCAGCTGGCTTAAGGCATGGCCACGCCTCCCTTTGTTGTTGCTCCTATCGTGCGGCTCCTTATTTTCTGATTCTGGGAAAGATTTTGCGCCTACTAATCCATGGAGGATTAATTACCTAGTTTTCCTAGCCCTAATTTCGACAAGCAAGGTCTGATATGATGCGCAAGGCGCTAAACCCTAACTTTTGAAAATTAGTCAGGGTAATTGATTGAATTATATGTGTTGACACAGAGTTATTTAAGTTCATTGCAGAGAGCAGCATGCTTTCTGATTGAATGCCTTATGCATAAGACCTTATCCTTGATATTATGCTACTCTGTTGTGAGTGAACACGAATTGTCATGCCATATCAACATTAAGGGTTCAGCCGGGGAACATAGCACAGAAAGTATTCAAATAAACTTATATTATGTGAATATAGGCAAGGTGCCAAAATTTACAGAGTAACTGGGATTGATGCTACATGCACCATTCTGGGTGAATTTCAAGAGAAAATATTGAGTTGCTCAATAAGTGTGTCAGTGAAGATGTTGAACACTCATTACTTTTACATGGCTATGTCCCTTTGCAAAGTGACGGCCTATTCGATGCAGGGTATTTCAATTTTAGCCCTGAACTAAAAGCCACCATCAACATTAAGTCCCCTACTTAGCACGTAACAGTGGCATTGTTACGGGGTAAGCATGAGATGGTGACAGACAAGAGTAAAATCAAAAGGAAAGACATGAAGAGATTGCCAGGGAAACTCGACTAACCTTTGGTGGAAGGCATGGGGAATCCGTGGTCTTTGCATTGGCGACTTTGCGTAATTACGGTTTGGCCATAGGGAGCTGGTGTTAGCTTAGGAATTCTGGCTATTGATCGACAGAGATGGCGCTGCGACTTGGTCCGCAAATCGGTGGATATCGCTGTTTGTCTAGGTCACAGAACATATTGAGGAAACGTTTGCCTTCAGCCCGTGGAATGATGGAAACTGGCTTCAGTTCGCGGAATGGTGAAAAATGGCTTCAGTCCGTGGAATGGTGGAAACTGGCTTCAGTCTGTGGAATGGTGGAAACTAGATTCAGTCAAATAATAGGATGGAGCCGGCTAGGTCGCAGAATGGGAAAAGATAGCGTGGCTTTGATCACGAAGTGTTGGAGTCATGGCGCTGCTTGTATGGTGGAGCGCGCGGAGATTGCTCTGCTTCGAGCGGTGAAGATGGTGCTCCTTCAGTCAAATAATATATATAAAATGCGTTGTCCACCCTTTTATTTTCGTATCATTGGCTTTATCTCTGTAGCGGCAAGCCTCTTTCTATCAGTAGTCCATGTGAGCCAATTATCCTTTCTTTTATATAGATCCTCATAGAATTACGTCCATCCTCTTCACAGGTACCATCTCGTGTCCTCTCATAGTTCTCAATTTGTCTTCTTCATCACGTAGATTATCGATGCATACATAATGTAATTATTTTTTTGTAGCATATAATGGGATCTTCCGGTGATGGTCATATCTCTGACTCTTCGGAGAATTTTTTTTGAAGTTGACGAACCCAGGTTTTCTTCACACGAGGAGGTATTAGATAAAATCAACCCTTTATTCCGTGAAGCTGACCGGATTATACAAAGCATGTCTCTCACACATCTACGTATCGTGAGGATGCGTGCTCAGGATTTCATGGCTTCGATGGACATGTAGGAAAAGTTGGGACATGATGAAGCATCTTAGCGCGTTGGGAAATCTCAACGCGATGGAGTTTCTCCACAAACCAGTGCTAGGGCTGAACGATTCACCTCTCTATTGAAACGACGAAGGACCGAGTCCAAGAAACTTCTAGACGAGAGCCAGTTTAATTACCTTGTCCATAATGGTATCGTAATCCTCGATTCTGAGGTGGACGAACCAGAGCATTCTCAAGAGGTTGTGGTTTACGAGACTGAAGCAGCTTCTGAAGTGGATGTCGAAACTGCTGTTGGGGAAGTCGGAGCGATCGCTGAGGATGTTGTCGAGACAGATGGGGAGGCGGCGGAAGCATATATTGGAGTCGATGTCGAAACAGATTCTGGATGGGATGTTGAAGCTGATGCCGAAATGGCTTCTAGATGGGATGTTGAAGATGTTGCTGAAATGGATTCTAGATGGGATATTGTTGTCGGAGAGGGTGCTAGGGCAAGTGCTTGAAAAATCTCTGATGGAGGCTTCATTGACCAAGGCGTTTGTCATCGACAACTGGTTTTCCATTTTTGTGATTTCCTTCCGTAGAGAAAACAACCTTTTGGTAGATCATAAATGTTTTTGATACTTCATTTTTATTTTTTTTCATGCGACTGAAACCATGTTTCACCGAGTAATATTCTTTCCTTTCTGTCTTGAAAATTTCATATCTTTGATTGAATGAATAAAATCTCCCGAAAGAACCCTAAAACCTTTTTTTTTTTTTTTTTGCAAAGAACCAATTCCTTCATCCCCCATAACAATCCAACGGAAGGGGAGCCAAAATAAAATAATGCTAATAGGCGTGTTATCTTCTTCATGTTTAGTTACTTTCATGGCAACGCCTCGCATGTCGTTGGTAACATTAACTCAAAACATGGGAAACAGTAACAACAATTAAGGATTTAACCAACCTTTTATTGGATTTTCCCTTGCAAATTTATCCAGGGCGCTTGTGGCATGCCGCCTGAGTGTGTGAGCTGCCACAAGATGGACAACACGTCATGAGAGAAATAGCGAAAATCCGTCAAGTGAAAGTTGAGGCTAGATATTCTTGAAGGAAGGTGTCTGCGTCGCCGCTTGATGATCTTCTTTCTTACATATTCCTTTCTTCAGTATCTTTGAATAAGATATTTCTTGTGAGTTTGATTTTTTCTGGTTTTCAATCGACGGGTAATGGATCTGTGCGGGTTTGGGTTCACTTGGTATTTTTCCTTTAAGATGGTTCAAGAAAACTTATTTAAGGAAAGATGCTCTTAATTGAAATTGAAAACCCTAATTATGAATGCAAGCAGTGCAATCATTTTTATAGAATTTACAAATATCACATGAAAGGGGAAATTGCTGAAGGAAATACTAAAAGGAAAACGCTGGAGGAGAAGGTAGCACATCGTCTTGGGTATTGAAGGGTTTGAGCCATCACGAGTAAATTGTCACACCTTACAATTTGTCGGCATTGATGATTTTGCAGTAACCTCCCAAGATAACATCTGCCACCAGATATGGCTCGTCTTCCATTTCTTTAGGCGAATCAGGTTGAGCGGCTACCTTCACTATTACATCTCCAACTTGAAACGTGGTCTCCTTGATTACCATATCTCCAATTTGAAACGGGTTTGGGAGTTGTGCAACCACTTGATTTTTGAGATCATCATCTTTGACCGAGGCAGCTTCCAAATTTTTGACAAAACACTTGAAAGGCCCATCATCCCATTCACATCTCTGACGCCCGGGTTGATAACTGGACAGAGTCCCCATGCTTGACCGAGAGGAGAAATGACTGGTTGGAGAAAGGATTATTCAATAAGATTTACTTGTGTTCAGAATCTACAAACGAACGTCGACGGGCTTTCTCCAGGTAATTGAGTTACATTGGTAAGTTGTTGATACGGCAACATGTGATCTTCAGGGTTGGATGGCTTGTTGGAAATTCTTTCGGGCATCGACACCGACAGAGGGGATACTTCTAATTTCGCTTTGTTGCCATGTACCCATGAGCGCCCCAGAATCATGTCGTAATTTGAGAGTTCTTTGACAATATGGAATTTGCCATGTGTCAGAGCATCTCCCACCTTAATTTCAAGGTTGATGTAGCCATATGCATATATTACTTCTCCTTCTAAGTTTTTGACCACATTTGGGAAGAGGGTAGCCTCCTATTTCGAAATTCCTGTAGCTCTCATAATCTTGATGGTACGTTGATGTCAGAGGTCGCGTCGATCATTGTGCTATCAAGCTCGGCATCCCTCAGATAAACCGTGGTCAGCAGTCCCCAGTTGCATTTTACAACACCGCTTCCTGAGAGAGCTTGGGATTCTGGCGTGGTTTCTTCAATAGGAAAAAGTCGCTTTCCAGACACAACGCGATTAAGGGCTGCAAATATATCTTGACGCTGAGCCTTGGAGAAATAGAGAAATTCGCATACATGTTGCATCATGGATTGCACGATTTTGTGAAAAAATTCCCCAGAGAGCATGCAACTCTTGAATGGAAGAGGATCTATGTGAACTCCCCCATTGACCAGTTAAAGTTCTCCTGCCCCCACATTTTATTTGAAGATACGCTTTAATCTATTGCAGTCGCTGGTCGAGTGATGGACAAACCTGTGTTAGCGGCAGTACTTAGGATTTGCCACTTCCTCTTCAGTTGGTGGGCGACTGATAGGAGGTATCTTGATGATATCATCTTGGATCTATGCTTCCAAGAGTTCAATTACTTATTCGATTGGGAACGGGAAATCTAAGGCCTTTTCTCCGGCTTCTTGATGCTGCAAGGAGCCTTAGCTGCAGCCTTTCGCGATAGGGACGTCTGATGTGATAGCGTTGTGCGCTTGGATTTCTCTTCTGCCGCTGGAGTCTTCCTTTTGCCTATTTCGCTTACCATTCTCACAGAGGGGCCAGTGTTATATTTCTTGTTGATGAGGCATCTATTTCCTCGAGTTTCGCGTGCATCTTCAACCTTGGCTGGCCTGGTTCTTTCCAACAATACTGGTACTATTGTGGCCGACCGGTTAGCAGCCTTATGAAGTTCAGAGAATGTCTGCAATTGCAGATTCTCCAGTAAGGCACTATATATGGGAACCATGCCATTGATGCAAGAATCCACTAGTTGTTGTTCGGTCACATTTGGGTCGTGTCAATCCAGCGCTAGAATTCTAAATCTTTTGACATAATCATTTAGATGTTCATTGTTTCGTTGAAACATCTTTCCTAAATCTGAGAAGGTAATTTGCTCAGACACAAAAAATACTTCTTGTAGAAAGCCGTAACCATGTCACCCTAGTTGGATATGTTGTTTGTTGTAATGTTGTTTTACAATGTATATACTCTTCAGGTAAGTGACTTCAAAAACTCATTCAAACGGAGAACATGATTGTACTCGTGCTCGCCCAAGGATTCCAAAAATCGAGAGACATGTTCATGCGCATTACCGGTGCCGTCATACAGGGAGAATTGAGGAGAAGAGTATCCTCTCGGAAGAGGAATCCTTTGCACTTTAGGAGGATACGGGGGTTGATGCTGATGCATGTCCGCAGAATCGCTTTTGTCTCGGTTTCGAAGAAGTCGTTCCAAATCTTCTTGTGTGACAAAATTGGATGGTTGATTCCTCTCCGTTGGAGCTCCTGAACGAGTCTATTCATTTGTAAAGGTGCGCTCTGTTGAGGTGTCGGCGACAGGAGTATTGAAGGTGTTACTAATTGGCTCTGGTTGGTGTGATACCTGTGGTAACCGCTCTGTTAGTGTCTTGAGAAAAATAAGCACCTCTTTCTGAGTCGAAGCCATGTAGTCTGAGCTCTAGCGAGAACTTCCTGTATTTACATCAAATCAGCAATGGTAATATGGGAGATCCCCCAGTTTCTCGTCCATATGGTAGAGTAGCAGCAGCTCTGGTGATGGTTGGAGGTGTAACACTTGAAGAAACGTTATTGGGGATGCCGGCAGTGGCTCTGCCTCTGGTGACCGGAGGTGTAACAGCTAAAGGAACATTTTCCGCATCGTTGGTGTTGACAGGTGGCGTGTTAATGCCACTTAAAGGAACGCTAATACCGAGAGTAATTTCAGCGCTAGTGTTTTCTGGGTTTGTTGCTGATCCGGACCTGAGTTTTACCATCTTGGGGTCGGGATTTGAAAAATAAAATTTGGAATTTGGAAATTGATATTGCAACAGAGAGATTAATCTCCCACTGTGGTCGCCAATTGTTTGTGGGTGAAAACTGTTTATGCTGATTTTGGTAATTTTGGGTGTGTGGATAAGAAACGAATATAAACCCTAAATAATGCACTACATGGGAGTACTTTTGATTCGAGAAATCAATCTGTACAATCCTGATCTAAACTAAGAAATGTCCATTCCATGCTTGCTTCGGTCACAAAGTGAAAGAGAAAGGTTGGTCTTAGGGAGGGAAGCGAAGAAAGTGCGGAGACCAAAATGATTAATTCTGAAGATGTGGCTTCTTTTATGACTTGTATCATAAAGTGGAACTGGCTTGCAAAGTGAAAATCTATCAGTTCTTGGTGATTTCTGGATATTATGTTATTGCCGACCAAAAACTTGTTGTTTGGTGGAAATCGGTGAAGCTTATTTACACAAGTCATATTGAAACGTACCCTAGTCTCATAGGAAGTGAAAACGATTGAGTGGTGGAAGAATGGAGTAACGTATAACCGTCAGAAACCCATGCTTCCATGATAAAGGAAGTGGATCCGTTTACACCCGTTACTTCTTGCCACCACTGATTGTCCCACTTCATGACATTTTTTTTATAACGGGCGTATTGCACGCCGCACGCTGTAAACCACCATACCAATACCCTGATGAGTATCCCCCAGTTTGTGACATGTTTTATGTCTCGAGTGTTTTCGTGGAAAACATGTAGCAGGTTTCTATGTGTGGCAAGTCAAAGTTAAGAGTCTTCCCATAGGAAAATAACATGTGATGCTATTAGTCATGTCTTGTCTGGTCGCCTAAAACTTGCCACAAGTATGTCAGTTCGGTGGCGAACTTGGATGGCTGAGATTGCATCTCATGGGAAGGGGTAGCCGTTGATGATGGATACCTTTTGTTGGCGCCTGTCAATGGCATAATGACATTTTTGGTGTATACCAGTGGCATTGCGGCATGACTGGTATAACTCGTGCATGCCAGTGCCACGATGGTATAAGTGGCGCCTGGCGTAGCCGTGGCCACGAGATTTAAGTGGCTGGTCGCCTAAAACTTGCCACAAGTCCGTCAGTTCGGCGACGAACTTGGATGGCTGAGATTGTATCTCATGAGGAAGGATGGCCATTGATTATGGCCATGTCTTTTTGTATAACAAAGTGGTGCCATGGCATAGAAGCATCTGGCGTATCCATGGCATAGCGGCATGCCAGTGGCATAATGGAATAGCCTTGGAAATTGTTGTGGCGTATTAGTGTTAGACCCAAATATGACTTCGGTAACATTGGCCCTATTGCTAAGTTAATCTTAAGGACTTAAGATAGTCACTGAACTCAGTTGACATGGCAACTTTTTGGATAAATTAGGGTTTGGCGTATCGCAACCCTATTTAGCACGTGCGGCATGATGGTGGCGTGGCTGGCATAGTTAGCACATGCCAGTGGCACGAAGTAGCGTCTGGCGTAGCCATGCCCGCTAGACTTTGGCACATTGGCCTTGTTTCCACATCAATCCCAATGCTCTGGGAAATATTACTTGGCTTGGTTGGCGTAGCAACCTTGCCTAAATTAGGGTTTGGTGCATCAAAACCCTATTTAGCGCAAACAGCGTGCGGCATGTGGCCATTTCATATTGATGTTTCGTGCAAATGGTGCCATATCCACTCCAAAGGAACCATAGCTAGGCCATCATGTGGAATGACCACAAGAGCAAGATTCCCACGGATGGCCATGTCATGGCGCCATTATTAGGGTTTCCTGGCTCCTGTACGGTTCGTGGCATGTTATGGGGCCCGGAGTAGCATGATTTGCACCACGAATAAAAATTAGGGTTTTGACCATGCAAGGTCGTGTTTCTAGTTAGGTTAACCATATTGAATTTTGTTATGGTGTTGGCCACGAACATAAGGTGGGTTAGCACGTTCGTGCACTGTTTATGGTAAGTTGTCACGTTCAGCATGTTTCTGTGATAAAGTAGCATGTCAGCATGTTGGGTATGCACGCTTGTCATGCCAATTGGCAAGTTGGCGTAACTTTTGGAAAGCCAATTTGGTATTGGCGCGACTTTTGTTCTCTTTTTTAATATTGCGGCAGGTTTCGAGCAACATGATTGGTCAAACAAGAGAGAGAGTCGGCCGAACATGAGTGGCCACATTTCTGATTTGAGTGTGACAGGTTTGGAGAGACCTGATTGGTCTAAAAATAGAGGGACGGCCAAGCATGGGCGTGGCTACACTTCTAGTGTGAGTGTGGAGGCTTTAGAGCGACCTGATTGGTCGATGAGAAGTGGGGCCTGCAAGTATGGTCCCATCCACAACTTATGTGCGTGTGGCGAGTTTAAGGCGACCTGATTGGTCGAGGAAAATATGGTCGGTTTAGGATGGGGCGTGGCCAATGACAAATGGTGCCAGCTGGCTTAAGGCATGCCCACACCTCCCTTTGATGTTGATTCTGGGCAAGATTTTGCGCCTACTAATCCATGGAGGATTAATTACCTCATTTGCCTAGGCCTAATTTCAACAAGCAAGGTCTGATATGCTGCGCAAGGCGCAAAACCTTAACTTTTGAAAATTAGTCAGGGTAATTGATTGAATTCTATGTGTTGACACAGAGTTCTTTAAGTTCATTGCCAGAGAGCAGTATGGTTTCTGATTGAATACCTTATGCAGAAGACCTTATCCTTGATATTTGGAAATTCATGCTACTTTGGTGCGAGTGAACACGAATTGTCATGCCATATCAACATTAAGGGTTCAGCCGGGGAACATAGCACAGAAAGTATTCAAAGAAACTTATATTATGTGAATATAGGCAAGGTGCCAAAATTTACAGAGTAACTGGGATTGTTGCTACATGCACCATTCTGGGTAAATTTCATGAGAAAATATTGAGTTTCTCATTAAGTGTGCCAGTGAAGAGGTTGAACACTCATTAATTTTACATGGCTCTGTTTCTTTGCAGATTGACGGCCTATTAAATGCAGGGTATTACAATTTTAGCCCTGAACTAAAATCCACCATCAACACCAAGTATGTAGCGTTAATAAAAATACTTGTAGTAGACTCACGTTCCCTCCTACTTGGCTAATTCCAAGCCTCGATGCCTTTCTCAACTCTTCCATCAACCACGCATGGCATGTCGTTACCCAAGAGTACTCATGCACTTTATTGAGAGGATGCAGAAGTTGTAAAAGGTTGGCATCAACTCGATTTCCACTGGTATGGGGAATATGACACATCCCAATACACATAAGAGATATGCGGTGGCCACGTGGTTCACTTTCTCATCAGTTAAAGTTCCTTTCTCTTTTTTTCATTGGTTCCCTTGAATATATCTATCAGAGTACCCATGTTGAACTGTCTAGTTCTATAACCCATGCATATACCGAACTCAGTTTTTGATGTTTTTTCATCCCAACTAAAACATTTATTAGTTAGATCATAAAGTTTGTCCCATTCCAACTGCTTTGTGTACTCAGCCCTGACACATTTTCCATGGTCAGCGAGTCTAAGAATATGCACAACATCATCTGGTGTAATCGTCATCTACCCAAACGGCATATGGAAGGTGTCGATCTCAGGATAAAGTTTCTCCACAAATGTCGATACATCCACCCAGTCATGTTCCAACATAGAGTTCTCGACAACATTAGCCAACCCCGAATTTGCAATAATTATCTTGAACCTTTCACATTCATCGGATAAAGGCCAATCCAGCATTTTAGTTGGTGCGGCAGTGGGTTTGAGTAAACGAACCGCATCAAAATGATACTATTAAACACACGACAAGTTCAAAAAAAATTCGAATAACCAAAACCTATAACCCTTAATACTATTACGAAAAAAAAGATAATACATAAATAAAATGGATACGATTATTACCCCAGTTTCATATATTTCTTTGGCCTATGAGTCTTTGTATCCAAATAACAATTGTCCTCCATCCTGCGGCAGCCCAAGGATTACACCTTCTGGAATATCCTTCACCTTCAGTTCTTTTGGGACAAGGTGTTTCGCTTTCTTTCGAGGAGAATTTTTCTTTTCTGCTTCTCCTTCTTCTTGCACACCACTAGGTTGTCTTACTTCTGGTAATCTAGCTTCTGGTGCTTCTGGTTGAATTTGGGCTTGTGATTGTGGAGCACTTAGTTCTATAACTTCTTGAACGGGAGTTAGTTGGACACCTTCTTGAATTTGTTCTGATTGTGGTTGGTTGAACACCTTCTTGAAGGTCTTGTTGAGTTCCATCTTGAGCACTTGAAGTGGATTTAGCAGTCCTAGCTCTCCTTGCACTAGCTGTCAAGTTCTTACGCCTTTCCATCCTTGCACTATCTGAGATAATTGCATCTTCGGCTTTTTTACATCGCCTATCCCTAAACAACAAAATAAAGTATAATAGGTTCGTAAACATATGTAAGCAAACTATACAGTATATACAATCGGAAGTTTTTTCTACCGAATTTGTTTATCCAATCTAAAATATCTATCATAATCGGAAGACATATTTCAACACTTTCTTCCGAATACACATAATCAAAATCCAAATTAAAGTCTATCTTGCCGAATAAACAACAATTGGGAGCCATACAAAACAAATGACTACCGAATATGCATCATTTTATGTCCAGAAAATACTTAACTTGTTGAGTCTAAGAAATCGGAAGCTAATTACAAAACATATCATCCGATTACTGTGTCTCTATAACCTGTAGTTCCATAGTTTATTCCATAGGCAAAATCACATTTAACTTCCTATTATGTCAGATTAGGACTCGGTATTAAACAAGGTTACACAATCGGTAGGAAACCTAAAAATTTATAACCCGAATATGACTACCGTTCTTGTGAAATGAAGAATTCTACCACAATCGGAAGTTAAAAACAATAACTAACCTACCGATTCTGTGTAATAACCGAAACCCCCCCCCCCCCCCACCCCCAAAAAAAAAAAAAATCATGGATTCGTCGAATTGAAGCAATGGAAACCAAAAAAAGGGTACAATCTTACATAATCGAGGCCATTTGAAGTAGCTCGAGAGTTTGGCTATCAGAATCATCTACATCATGGAGTTCATCTTCTTCGTGTTCTTTGCATTCTTCGTGTTCTTCAGTGAGAATATCTTTATTACGGGCATGCAGTTCAATATTTGGATCGACACCACGAACAAATTTTTTGGTTCGAGCTTTCATATGTTCCTTATCTTTTATTCTTTATAGAGAATAATCGACGATAATTCGATTCGACGATTAACGATAACGATGTATTGAAGCGAAGTTGAACGAGGCAAAAAAAAATTCCTCTCTGCAATCGGAGGACAAGAGGAGAGAAGAGGAGTTGAAGTTGAAAAGAAAAAAAACGAAATGAAATGGAACGGAACGGAATTAGGTTTACATTGTCTTTGTCGGTCAAAGGATATAATCGGTAGTTAATGGCCATCTTTGTTCTACCGATTTTTACAGTTTCCCCAAATTTCAAATAACCAAAATTCTAAAGTTTTCGAATTTCTCGACTTCCCTAATCGGTAGTTTATACATTTATGTTATTCCGATTTTATAGTAGACCCAAATTTTATAATAGCAAAATTCTAAAGATTTCGAATTTCTATACTTTAACAATCGGTAGTTTACCAAGGTTCATGTTTCTACCGATTATGATACGCATTTGGCACAAATATATATATATATATATATCAATCGGTAGTATGTTTGCGTTACATAACTCCCGATTTAGTATTAACAATCGGACACAAAACAACTTCTGATTATGAAAGGGCATTATCATATTCTACTGAACTTTAGGACATCCCTTAACATTGTATATGGTTTGGGAATAAAAAAAGTCACCCCTAATTATTTTGGGATCGCCCCTAAAAATGCCAGGATTGTTATAACTTCTTATGTATCCTATTTTTTTAGGAGTACAATTGGTAACCAAATTTTAATATAACATATCTAAAAATCCGTGCCTTGGAATTTTACAAATTTTATCTCGTTAGAATGGATTTAAAAAAAATCTTCGCAATGAGTACAAACAACAATATTGAATTTAGAGTTTTTGCGAAAAACTTGGAGGTGTTTATCATTTTAGGCACAATTTTAGAAAATTAAATGTATATCCATTTTCCAAACCACCACAAAGGATACATGATACTTTATGTAGCCATATTTTGGTTTATGCATCAACTTATTTTCCGTTGCAACTAATAAAACGATGTACTCCCTTCATTTCAAGAAAAATGATACTTTCACTTTAGGTACAATTTTCGAAAATTGAATGCATAGTCATTATGAAAACCACCACAAAGGATGAATAACACATTATGCAACCATATTTTGGTTTATGCATCGGATAATTTTCCGTTTCAGGAAAAAGTAACACTTTCACCCCGTGTCAGGAAAAATGATACTTTCGCGCCATGTGAGGAAAAATGATATTTCTGCGTCGATTTTTTCGGTCTGCCGTCCCACCGCGACATCGGTCATCTAGTAAAATTAGGGATTTAAATTCTCCAGAAAGCCCGTTAGGCTGGGCAAGCCAGGTAAAAATACTCATTTAAGATCTAAAATTTGTCCACAACTAAACAGGCTCGGCAGGCTAAACATGCGTCAAGTATCTAGTACTTTTAAAGTTATGTAATAAATGAATTCTAGTTTAAAATAATCTTAAGCAATTAATCTTCTAAATATAAAATAGAAATGAAAATAAGAATAAGAATTTTAATCCAAATTATAACCAAAACACATAACAGTTTACTCCAACGTAAAACTAAAATTCTTAAAAAAAATTAAAATGGGTATCAGGCCGGGTTTTTTGGACAGGTACTAGGCCAGGTGATTAAATTTTAGGAAAAGCATGAGCCCTCCCATATAACCTAACTAGACTAGACCATACGGGTTGTAACAACAAGCTATGAGTTTATACGGGTGCAGACAGGCTCGGGCGGGAAATTTAGGGTATATCCCTTCGCGACCTACCATAATTGTATGCCCAACTAGATGGGATAATAAGAGTCTTCCAAAAAGGATGAAACAACTAAATTATCTAGACTTGTTACAATTATATTTTTATCCTTATCCATAATGCTTTCAATCTATTTCTGTTTCTCGCAAAATCAATTAGAAATTGGAAGAAAGAAATTCAAATCAATTTTTTTAAGTCGAAAATTTTTGGGTCCAAGAACAATTGGCCAATAAGGCACTTAGACGATGATTGATGGTGAAAAAGAGAGGGTCTAACAACCACACCCAATATTTCGCTCGGCAATTTGTATGGACTAACTCCAATATAATTCCAAGAGAATCAACTAGACAATCAGACTCAATCAAGGAAATATATCCAAGAGTTAATATCTCTGTTTCTCAATGTAATCAGCAAATCAAACAAATAGAATATGTGATCCTGATTATTATGAAAAACAACTTGAACGGTACCAAAGACAATGTTCAAGTGTCAATCAATTTCAATTAACAACCAAATGTTGGATTTACCAATTGATTGAACTACGCACAACCTATAATATTTCAATTATATAAACAAATATAATGCAGAAAAGAAATAACAGAGACACCAGAAGTTTTGTTAACGAGGAAACCACAAATATAGAAAAACCCCGGGACATAGTCCAGATTTGAACACCACACTGTATTAAGACACTACATCCCAATACAAGTTAGTTTCGGACTGGAATGTAGTTGAGCCCTAACCAAGTCTCACACCGATCAAGGTACAGTCGCGTTCTTTACGCCTCTGAATCCCATCAGGACTCTACGCACTTGATTCCCTTAGCTGATCTCACCCACAACTAAGAGTTGTTACGACCCAAAGTCGAGAACTTCATAAACAAATATGTCTCCCACAGAAAAGTCTATTAGGATAGATAAATCTGTCTCCCGTAGAAATACCTATGAAGTTTTTGTTCCATCTTTTGATAAATCAAGGTGCACAGGAACCAATTGATAATACGGTCTTATATTCCTGAAGAACAGCCTAGAAATATCAACCACCTCACAATAACTTAACTATATGGTAGTAGAACAAGATATTGTGGAATCACAAAGAATGAGACGAAGATCTTTGTGATTACTTTTTATATCTTACCTATCAGAGATAAATCTCGATCAAATCTTAGAGAAGATAGTACTCAATACGATAGAAGAAGTAAGATCAGAACACACAACTATAGAGAAAATAGTTGGGTTTGTGTTAAGTGCATATTTTGCATATATTTAGTGTCGAATCCATGCTAGTAATTGCTTATTTTTCTTACAAAATATTGTATATTACGTTTGTTTTTCTCTATTTGTGTTTTAGTAGGTGAATCATCCAAAAGGAGTGAATTTGCACTTTATTGTGCAACAAAAGAAGTTAGCTACAAGCAGAGAAGGGCCAAATACCAAGTGGAACTCGTTCAAACCTAGGACTCCTTGATATCATCTCGAATAGGACAAAAAGATGAAGCCAAGTGCGGAAGAATGGAGTCAATCCGACATCGTATGAGGAAATTAGAAGCCTTCGAAGCAAGCCTAAGTTGCGAGTATTGTGAACGCACGGAATTTATAAAGGCACCCGAGTTTTATACACAGGGAAATCGCGTAGGGAGTTTGTCAGTGATGAAGGTGTTTCTCATGAGATGAAGATGGACTGTAAGGGACAATGGAGTTGGCTGAATCGAGATGAGAGTTTATGATGCTGTGATGATCAGTATGGAGTCTGTTGCTCGATGGAAGAGACAAAATATCTTGAGTGGGGAGCTGTTAACGTGACTAAATAAGAACAACGAGATTTTCTCGTTTGGCAACAATGAAGGAGTTGAGATACACAGGGAAAGAAGAGGTTTGTTGCCATTAATGAAGTTGGATGAAAATGGAAGAACTCGATTTTGGTGCTGGGATTTAAATGTAATCGAAGTTGTTTTAATAACAGATGGAAAATGGATGTTGCCAATAATCTCGATGAAGCTGTGTTGGACGAGAAGAATAGTTTGTTGTGAGTTGATTTTGCCATTAATGGAGATGAGGAAGTCGAGCTATGGCCGTTGTTGCTGAGCAGATGGGAGATGGTCACTGCGAGTTTGGTTTGCTTCTGTCATTAACGGTGAAGCTGGAGATGGATATGGTGTTAATGATCACGAGAATGGCAGGAAGATGTCTGGTGATTGCTGTTGATGGCAGTGATGAGACGAAGGTATGAATTCTCGGAGTTGATATTGCTTCCATGAAGAAGATAGTCGCTGCAAGTAACTGAAGACCGAGAAACGAAGATAACGAAGATATTTCGAGCTCGACCAAACAGAGAACTGGGAACGAGTTGGCTTTTTACTCAAGATTGACAGAGAAGGAAAAAAGGTTGAAAACTCCAGGAGATATTACGGCTAGAAAGTCTTAGCCGTCGAGAATGAAAAGAAACAAGCAAAAGTTCCAGGAGAGTTTGCGTATGGGAAAACCCAGACGTTATGAAAAAGAAGAATTTTAAGTTAAACATCCAGGAGAATACACGGACGGAAAGTCTTGGCCGTAAGAGAAGAAGAAAAGATAGGCTATCGGTTTCTTTAATCTGACAAGCCAAAGACTAAGCGGGCTGTGTTTATTTCAAGGGATTTATTGTTCATGACCAAGCCCATGAAGACTGTGTGGACGTGAGTTTGGTTATTACACACGAGTTTGGCTAGGTTTTGGTGGAATTTTGGCAAGTTTAACATCTTATTTCGACCAGGATTCACGCACGGGCACAACTACAATTTGGGACCTATATAAGAGACTCTTTTAATTTTTTAAGAGTTATCTTTTAATCTTTTATCAAGCTTTTGGAGAGAAGAACACAAGAGGAGAAACCTAGGGTTTTGGAGCTATTTTCATTACCGTAATTATTTCTCTTACTTTTATCATATGTATCTCATGGGTTTCACTAATCCCATGAGTAGCTAAACTTCTTAGTGATTGGGGATGAATTATAAGTTCTAATATATGATTCAATTTAGCATATAAATTTATTTTAACTCTTCACATGATTATTGTTTGTTTTTACAATATTTAATTTTTATTTTATATTTGATTGATAAATTGTTTAGGTGGCCAACTGAACTAGTTTATTAGTTAACATAATGCTAATAGTGAATTAGGATATCCGTAATTGTTGATTAATTATCTACACGAGTAGAAATTGTGAAACCTTGCAGAGGGATTCTGTGGAGCAATCGCAAGTAGAAACAACATTAGAAAGTGAACCTTGCGCTAAGAGTTCAACTACTAGGATTGACCTAAATTCACAAAATATAAAGCATTCGACCAAATTATACTTAGAGTGCACTACTTCTAGGTGGTTAATAGAATAGAATCTGGCATTCGAGCGCTTCGGTGTTCAGTGACTTAAGGAATTTTGAGGATAGCACTGTGCTAGCTGCTTTCCTACGGTTGATAATAATCTATGAATGATAAAGAATAGATGAATATGCTACTTTGATGACTATTTAGTAACGAAGAAGGATTCCCTGATCATATTTCTCTATATCGCTTGCAACTCAATTTTCAATTGCTTTATTTACTTTGTTTACAATCTAAAAACAAAACCCCCCAATTGTGACTTTTTTGACAACTAAACTCCTTGCTCTTCGTGGGAACGATCCTTGCTTCCATTATATTACCAGTTAATTGTGTGAAAATAAGTGATTTAATTTGATCGTATTCACGACACGCATCAAATTTTGGCGCCGCTGCCGGGGAGAAGTCGGTAGCTTTAGTTGTTTCTTTTAGTTTTATTTTGTTTTTAGATTTTTTTTTTAGTTTTTAACTTTGTTTTCTAGATTTTCTTTTTAGGTACTTAATCTCTGGCATCGAAGGATTGGAATTACCAGAGGTGCGGAATTCAAACTCGCAAGGGAACGATACTACAAGCACGTCCAAAGTTGCAAGAAGAACCTTCTACATCAATAATGGTAGACGGTACAAATAATCCACCTCCACCTTCAGAGAGGAAAACGTTGAGATATCTAACATCACCATGTTTAAAATCTCAACCACTGTGTATTACTTAACTGACACAGTGGAACTTAAGTCAAATCTTCTTCATTGGGTTCCAAAGTTCAAGGGACTACCGGGTGAAGATCCTAATCGACACCTACAGCAGTTTCAGAATACAGTAAGAAGTATGAAAAGAGCGATGATGATGATGATACAACCTTTCTACAAGCTTTTCCGTTTTCATTATTAGACCAAGCAGAATCATGGTTATATTATCTCCCTTCCGGAAGTATTACCACATGGACCGGAATGAAAAAGCTATTTTTAGAGAAGTACTTTCCTGCTTCTAAAGCTGTAATTATTCGTAACGAAATCAGTGGAATTGTGCAGATTACTGGAGAATCATTGTACGACTATTGGGAGAGGTACAAGAGATTGTTGGCGAGTTTCCCACACCATCAGATACCACCACAACTTATCATTAAACACTTCTATGATGGGTTACTACCGCATGAGAGACACTTGATTGATGCGGCTAGCAGTGGTGAACTGGCTAATAAAACTATCGAGGAGGCTACTAGTTTGATTGAGAGCATGGCTGCATATACGCAGCAATTTTATACTAGAGATTCATCGGTGGTTAGAAGAGTTAGTGAGATGGGAGATTCTTCGCACATTGATAAGCACGCAAGTGCTACATTTTATACCCATATTTATAATAGTTAGGACTCGATATTTTTTCTAATAACACTATTTTAGTGCTTTTGTAGAAAGTACAAGTAAATTTGATCGTCCGGAAGTAAACGGCTAAGTTAAATGCCAAAAGTAACGTTTAGAACTTGACTCCAGGCTGGCACTGATGACTATTTATTTAGTCCATGTTAGAGTATATGATTGGTAATAATAAATTATATGGAAAGTTTTAGTATTTAGGGTTATATTTAGTATTTGATATATTTAGTATGAATTGATTTACAAGTATTATTCTTACATACCAAGTTACGGTATCGCTATATATACCATATGGATTCTCAATGTAATAAATCACACCATTCAATAATAGAATTCTCTTAAAAAAAAAAAAAAAAAATTTATCGGTTTGCTACCAAATCGTACTTCTCACCACTACAAGCACCAGCTCCGTTTATCTCGTTACCTCATCACCCTACTCAATCTATGAAACTTCATCCCGTACCATACCCCCACTACAAGCACCAGCTCCGTTCGTCCATACGTCCCCCTTACTTTATTTTTCGATTGTTTTATTCTGTTGCTAAAACAGCCACAGCCGTACCAATTCATTATCTAATCATAACTTATCTACGGTTCTGATGCGCTCCTTTGATTCTTTTCGTGATTGTGGATTCAGTAACTAGTGATTCTCCTAATCAATTATCTCTTTTCTCTACTGTCGCGTTATTCTTCGTCAACTTTTTTAATCCCTATTTTATTCTGTTAATCAATTATCTCTTTTCTCTACAGTCGCGCTATTCTTCGTCAACTTTTCTAATCCCTATTTTGCAGGGTATCTTTTTTTTTTTTTTTTGTTACGGATGGTTCTGATATGCTCCATCGACGATTCCGTGAATTTTGCTGTTTTTTGGCGGTTCTCCTGGCGACGTGCTTTCTTCTTATGTTTCTTGGGCGTTTATTGGCACCTCATTTCATCAACAACTTTCAAGTCAAATCTCTGAAACTAATTTCTTTAAACTAACAGTCCCATCACTTGATACATTCCACGGCCAGAGAATTGATACAAGGAAACAAAGATGCTCTTTGTTTATTCATGCATGTGAGCTAATTAACAAGACAAAAGATAAGTGGGACGTAGCCAAGTCTCCACCATGCATGGTCGGATGTTAACTAAAACATTTGTTATCACCATGCTAACTAAAACATTTGTTATCCAAGAGGTGTATTTCCATCCTTTATAAAAATGAGAAGAAACTCTCGTCATCATGGAAGCAGTAAGTTGGTGGCTGCTAGTGTAGGTTGTGGTAGCTTTCTGCCAGTATTTCACGCGTAAATGAAGATGGGTATTGACTACAGCTGAAGATTTCATGGAGGGTAAACAGTTCTTTGCAGTAGAAGATGGAGGAAATGATTGTGGGTACTGGAAGTGGCAGTTGTTGGTAGGGGATCAATTGAGATGTTTCTGTCGAATGATGGAAACTGCAGCCAGGGATGGAGTCAGTGGTGGTGACTATGAGTTCAGAGGCTGCTGTGCGGCAACAGTTCCGTGGTGGTAATCATTCACCGTGTAATCGATGGAGCAAAGCTGAGATGCCGGTGTTGCTAGAGTGGAAGGAGAATTATGTCTCGGCTGCGTTGTTACTCGATGGGTCTGTGGATAATCCATAGTGCAGCAGCAATGAGTCTTGAGAATTTCTATAATCTTTGGTGTTGATTGTTCGTAGTAAAGAAGCTGAATTCAAGCTTCAATAGTGTTGCTGTCATGATGAATCGATGGATGAACTGAATTGTGCGTCATGGGAGCAGTTTAAAAGGGTTACTGATACTTGTTATTTCGTGCCGAGAATTGGTGGTGATGTACGTCTGTAGATGAAGAATAATAAGAAGAAATTTGAACGGAAAGAATGGAGGTGATGCTCAGTTGGTTGAGGCTCGACTGGTTCTGATTTTGGAGATGCCGATTGACGAAACTGAGATGGTCACTGAGTTTGTCGTGATCATGCTCTGGTTGAGCTATGTAGGCGACGGAGAAGAAGGGCAGTTGGCAGAGATGGCTGCAGTCAGTCATGTTCATGGCTATGAACAGAGCTGTGAAGAGAGTTAGTGGAAGAATGCTTGCACGAACAAAATGGATATTGGCGTTGTCGGCAGTTTAGGAAGCAGCTGGATTCGGAAATTGAAGTGGGTAACGGACCGGCCTGGACTGGGCTTTGGTGTGGTTTCTGTGACCGAGATGGAGAATGGAGTTTGCATCGTGAGAATGTGGCTCGGGCAATGCAGCAGTGGTGGTTTTTCGAGTATGACGCACAACAACAATACATCAATGGAACTGAGGCTTTGCTTTGAACTGAATCTAATCAAAATGGAAGTCGTGAAGAGATGTTGCTGCTGGCTGTAGTAGTTGGATGGAGTTGTATGAGCAATTGGCTGAGCCCTACAATCAATGATGACGAGATGTAGAAGGCTGTGTACTCGAATGGAGGATTGTCAGTGGTGATGTTGCTGGACTATTCAGCAAAATGTAAATGGTCAATGGGGCTTCGAATTCTTCTTTCAATGGAAAATTATTTCAGTAAGTGGCTCTACTGTGAGTTCGTGGTTCTCGACTCAATGGAAAGCTGATATGGGATTTCAAGGGTTTTGTATGATGTTGTTTGATTCAAGACCGAGCAAAATGGTTCATTGGTGCTGGTTGCAATTAATGGCTGAGAGTTGGACATTCGGAGAAAGGAAAGTTGACGCGCTGCTGCTGTCAGTTGGTTGATCGAGCTGTTACTCAGTTTCTGCAGTTTCCAGTGATGACTTGGAGTTGGCTGTGGTGGCTTTGAGTCCTCTAATGGCTGAGATTAGTATAGTTGGTTTTTTCCGGTGATTGAATGGGAGATGAGATTTGGCAGTTGAACTCGAGCCTGGGATGGAGAATAGAAGCTGTGATGATTATTAGAGAGTATATGTAGAATGTGTGTGTAGTCAAGTCAACATTGGTTGACTTGACCCATATTATAGTTTGAGAGTGTGTGAGAAGTGTGTGGTAACAACACATGTCATTGGCTGTCTTAAATACCCAATGATAGCTCTTGTAAGATCATCTGATTGTAATAACAGTTTTGTAAGTTTTCTCATGGTATCATTCGGATCGATTCGGAGGCCAAAATACTTTCTGCAACAACAAATTTTTCAATAATTTTTCTAGCAGTATTCATTGATTCCTACATACAATTTTTCATCCAATTTTTAGGATCAATTTCAATCTTGCCTAAACAGTGTTTTAGGTCAACAAATTACCAAAACTTCATTCTTGTTCTTGGTCTCTTTTCAATAATTCGTTCAACATCTTTTGATGTCCTCAATTGTTTACACGAGAAGACGCAATATGGCATCATCTTCCACTGCTTCTGATGGTAATTTTGCTTTGCCTTTCTCTAATATTGGGAATTTTGTTTCAATCAAACTTGACTCAACAAATTTTCTATTATGGCGTGATCAGTTTGAGTCGATTCTTTACTCTACTTCTTTGTTTGGGTATGTTTCTGGTGAAGAAGTCGAACCTCCTAAACATATTTTTATTAATGGGGAACTTGCTCTTAATCCAAAGTGGGTTTACTGGAAGAAGGTAGATTCTTTTGTGATGAGATGTTTAAAAGCTACATTTACTCCTTTTGTCTTTGGAGATGTGTTGGGTTTGTCAACTGCACATCAGATTTGGTCTTTTCTTGAAGTTAGTTTCAAGAATCAGTCCATGGCTAGAAAAGGGATGCTGAGGAATCAATTGCATGGTTGCAAGAAAGGTAACTCAACTATTCTTGTCTATCTTCAGAATTTAAAGTCCATTTCTGATTCTTTGGCTGCTATTGGGGAGAAAGTGTGTGAGTCAGATTTGGTCATGTATGCTTTGAATGGTTTCGGCAGGGAGTATGATAATTTTGTTATTTCTGCACAAAATCGTGAAGTTCCTTTTACATTTGCTGAAATTAAGCCTAGGCTCCTAAATCATGAGCAATGGCTCATTGATCAACATCAAGATTCCAGCTTAATTTTTGATGCTCAAAATCCAAGTGGTTTGTACTCTAAGAATGAAAAGGGGAAGAATAGTAACCACATCAACAATAGGAACTATGGAAATGGCAATTTCAACAATAACAAGAATCTCTCAAATGCAACAAATGCAAGATATAATGGTTCTTTTGATAGTACTAATTCAAATGCTGGTTTTATGAGAAGAGATTTTTCTCAAGTGGAGTGTCAGATTTGTAGAAAGAAAGGAAATTTTGCTACTAGGTGCTATTTCAGATACTATCCTCCTCAAGGTACATCAAATTCTAATTCAGGATATGGATCAGCTAATGTGGCTCAACAGCAAACTGCTTTTACTTCAATGGGTGAAGAACATGATTTCTCTGGTGCATCTACTTCTGAGGCTCCTCAGTGGCTTGCTGATTCTGGGGCTACTGCACATATGACAAGGGATGGAGCTTTACTTCAGCATACTTCTAGTTATAAAGGCAAGGAAAATGTGCAAGTGGACAATGGTAATTCTGTAGTTATTACTTCTACTGTGACTTCTATTTTGCAAACACCTAAAACTAGTTTTAGGCTAAACACTGTTCTGCTAGTCCCTGAAATGAAACATAATTTGCTTTCTATAGCTAGATTTACAAAGGATAATCATTGATATTTTAAGTTAACTCCTACTGGGTATGAAATTAGGGATCTCAGTTCTCATGTACTGCTTGCTAGAGGTGTTATAGTCAATAATCTTTACCCTATTCATAATTTTGTTTTGCAATCTTCTGCTGTTTGTTTGTCTGCCTTTTCTGCTCCTTCTCATATCTGGCATAGTAGACTAGGACATCCTTCTACTCAAATAATTCAGAAGTTATGCTCTACCAAACAAATTGTTTCCACTACTCCTCAGTCCTCATCTCTTTGTCATCCCTGTCATCTTGCTAAAAGCAAAAGATTGCCTTTTCATTTATCTGATTCTCATGAGCATAAACCTTTAGCTCTCATTCACTGTGATGTGTGGGGTCCAACTGTTCCTTACTTAAATGGTTATAGATACTATATTGTTTTCATAGATGATTTTAGTAGGTATAATTGGATTTATCCTATGGAACTAAATCTGATGCTTCTCAATGCTTTTCTCATTTTAAGACTCATAGTGAGAATCTGTTTTCTACAAAATTTTTGTCTTTTCAAGTAGATGGTGCTGCTGATTTGGTAAAGGGACCTTTTAAGGTTATTCTTGAGAAGAGTGGCATTCATGTTAGAATTTCTTGTCCTCACACTCCACAACAAAATGGTCTAGCTGAGCGTAAACATAGACATATTGTTGAAATGGGAAATACTTTGTTGTTTAATTCTTTTTGTCCAAAAGATTTTTGGTATGATGCCTTTCTCACTGAAGTTTATCTTATCAATAGGACTCCCACAAAGATTTTGAAATTTAAGTCTCCTTTTGAAGTTTTGTTTGGTTCTGTTCCAGATTATAGTTTTCTCAAAGTTTTTGGTTCTATCTGTTATCCTCATTTGGCTCATGCTAGACATGATAAACTGTCTCCTAAAACAGTTAAGTGTGTTTTTATAGGTTATAGCACTTTGCATAAGGGTTATAAGTGCTATAACCCTCTTACTAAGAAATCTTATGTCTCCATAAATGTGGTTTTTGATGAATCTCAGTTTTATTTTCATGACTCTTCTAGTTCTGTTTCTATCACTCCTACCGATTCTAGTTCTCATACTCTGCCAATTGAAACTCCTTCTACTATTGCTCCAATTCCTTCTATGGTCACTAGAGCTCAAAAGGGTATTTCAAAACCAAAACTTTTCCCTGATCATGTCTCTCATATTTCTCTTAAATATCCTATTTCAACTTTTTATGCTGCTTTATTGACTACAATTACTGAACCCAAAACCTTTAAGCAAGCAGTACAAGTGCCTCAGTGTCAAATGTCTATGAGGGATGAGTATACAACTTTAATGAATAATGGTACTTGGGATTATGTAGCTCCAGAACCATTCATGAATATTTTGGGCTCAAAATGGGTTTATAAGATTAAACAGAAGTCAGATGGGTCTATTGACAGGTTTAAGTCCAGATTAGTGGCTAAAGGTTATGATCAACAAGATGGAATTGACTATAATGAAACTTTCAGTCCTATAGTCAAGGAAACTACTGTTAGGATTGTTCTGTGTATGGCTTTGTCTTATGATTGGCAGATTAGGCAATTGGATGTCAGTAATGCTTTCTTGCATGGGTTTTTAGATGAAGATGTTTATATGTCTCAGCCACAAGGGTTTCTAAATCCATATTACCCTTCAAATTATGTTTGTCACCTTAAGAAAAGCTTGTATGGTTTGAAACAAGCACCCAGAGCTTGGTTTCATAGGTTTAGCTCTTTTCTGATTGCTTATGGTTTTAAGAAAGCTATTTCAGATAATTCAATGTTTGTTTTCTATTCTCAAAGAGGGATGATTGTTATTTTACTATATGTTGATGATATTTTGGTTACTGATAGTTCTTCTATTATTATTGATCACTTGATAGCTTCTCTGAAGAAAGAATTTGCAATGAAGGAGTTGGGTGAGCTTGGTTATTTTTTGGGAATTGAGGTTGTTAGGTCTACAGACTCTATTGTTCTCACTCAGAAGAAGTATACTTTAGAATTATTGTCTAAGGAGAAAATGCTTGATTGAAAGCCTTGTGATACTCCAGTTACTAAGGGTGCTAGAGTTTCCTTATATGATGGTACTAAGTTGGACAATGTTAGTGATTACAGAACTATTGTGGGTAGTCTGCAATATTTGACAGTTATAAGGCCTGATATATGCTTTGGTGTCAATTATGTATCACAATTTATGCATTCACCATCTGATGCTCATTTACAACTAGTTAAGAGGATTATCATATACTTGAAGGGTACAATTGGTCTTGGTGTAACTTTGAAGAAGAGTAGTTTAAATCAATTAAAGGCATATACAGATTCAGATTGGGCAGGTTGCCCTGATACAAGAAGGTCAACAGCTGGGTATGTTGTGTTTCTGGGTTCCAATTTGGTTTCTTGGTCTTCTAAGAAGCAACCAACTGTCTCCAAGGCTTCTGCTGAGGCAGAATATAAATGTTTGTCAGTTGCTTCTTCTGAGTTGAAGTGGCTTGCTGATTTACTATCTGAGTTACATGTTCAAATTTTAGCTCCATCTTTGCTTCTCTGTGATAATACCAGTGCTATGTCTTTAGATTCTAATCCTGTTTTCCATGCTAGGACCAAGCACATAGAGATTCAGTATCATACTATCAGGGAGTTGGTGGAGAATGGCTTTCTGAAATTATAACATGTTGCAAGTCAGGACCAACTAGATGATATCTTTACAAAAGGACTTTGTCATCCAACCTTTTCAAGATTGTTGCAGTGCTTAATGGATGTCTCTGTTGCATCCACTGCTACTATACTTGTTACTACTTCAACCACTGCTACAACAACTTCACCTGCTATTTCAGCTGCATAGTGTTCTAATTGTACTACTTCAACTTTTCAGTGTTCTGCCTCTACTGCTACAACTACTTCATTTTGTATTCAGTCTTCTGCTTTTACTGTATGTAGAATGTATGTGTAGTCAAGTCAACATTGGTTGTAGTCTTTCAAACTGTTTTGTTTCTCACTCCTCAGTTTGAGGGGGTGTATTAGAGAGTATATGTAGAATGTGTGTGTAGTCAAGTCAACATTGGTTGACTTGACCCATGTTATAGTTTGAGAGAGTGTGTGGTAACAACACATGTCATTGGCTATCTTAAATGCCCAATGATAGCTCTTGTAAGATCATCTGATTGTAATAACAGTTTTGTAAGTTTTCTCAATGATGGAGTATTGGAATACGGTGATGGTTGTAGTCATTGGGTTTAGCTTGGCATGGACGAGAACAAGGAAATTGAGATGGAAAATTGGAGACGTTGGTGGATTCCGAGACTGGATTGAGGTGGAAATGCAGATGATAATTGCATGGATTTTATGGGTTCATGTTAATGGAAGCAACTCGTCGGAGTGGTTCTTCTCTGTTGGCTGAAATTATGTTGGTTGTATGAAGATGGGTTGTCTCCGAGAATGATGGTAGAAGTTCAGTGGTTGCTCGGTGATTGAGCTTGACCAAGCAGAGGTTGTTTTTATCGATGGAAAAATGATGATAATATCTTGCTTTTGATCGTGATTGATTGGCAGTGATAAGAAGATGAAGAAAGGGAGTTGTTTCCAGAGTTGGTATTCATTGAGGAAGAATTTGGTGATGTGAACCCAGCAGGAAGTGCAACAGACGGACATGGAATTGTTGCCGGTCTTTTGTGTACAGGTCAGATGCCAGCTGGGGTCTTGCATCGAGAAGATATGGCTCGAACAGTGCAGGCAGTGGTGACTGTTCGAGGGCTTTACATCAACAACGTTTATGAAGTTCGTGTTGTGGGAAGTCAAGGCAGGAGCTGGAGTAATTGATTACGCCAGTGAGATGACGAAACTGTGACGTTCAGATGGATTGAGCTGCTTGCAGTTTAAAAGGACGTATGAGAAAAAGGAGAAGAGAAGTTCGTTGTGGTTAGGACTTCGTCAGCAATAGTAGGCCTTATTTTGAAGTCGCGTGGTGATTGGAATGGGCCGGAGGAAACATCTGCCAGGTCTTATTTCCCTTCGCAGCACATATTTAGAAACGGACAGAAACTGAAGAGAAGAAAAGGAGGACGTCCGGCTGGAGAGCCGAGAGGAAGAAGAGAGGGCGCAACAGAGACGAAACGAGGACTCCAGTTTGAAGTTCCATTATTTTGATTTCGATTTGTTTTGTTTGTGATTCTCTTTTATATTTATGGCTTTTGAGAAAGCCATGTTTTGCTAGACTTTTTGTAACTAGTTTTATGTTGAAACCACTTGGAGTTTAGGTTAATTGAATTGATTTATATAACAAAAGACTATTATGATTTGAATAAATTAACTCCGTGATTTTATATATTGATTTAATGATGAAAATAGTTGTTGCTTCGCCGGTTCTGTACAATACAATAACCTATGTGCTTCATTTATAGGATTGCAAATATATTTGTCTACTTATTTGATATCCCATGCTTGGGTTAAAACCTTTGATGGGTTATGCTTAGAATAGCCAGGTATTATTGGTGAACCTAAATTTAGTTTCGTATGATTTTCTCGCTAACACAATTTGATGGTGCATGCTTGGGTTTAGTCTTTTGATGTGCCATGCTTAGGGTGTCCCAGTGATATTTGCGACTCTAATACATATAATAGGAGATGTCAATAGAACGAACGATAAATAATTATTCATGGATTATGTTTCATTTCAGTAATTGAATAGAAATAGTGGTGGATACTGCAAACCATGGTTACCGTCTTTCCCATAGGATTCATTTTATTTGTTTAGTTTATTTTTCTTTTGTTATTCTTTCAAAAATCCAAAAACATTATTGTTGGTTAAAGTTAATTAGGAATACTGATTATTGATATTTCCACCGCTCTCTGTGGGTTCGACCCGTAATTGCCTCTGTCTACTAGTTAGACACTGTGCATTGCGGTTTATTTAAATAGGCATCTCCAGATCCTATCAATTTTTGGCGCCGTTGCCAGGGAGCGGCTGTGTAATATTGTAATTAGTATTTTTGATTTGTAAATAGTTTGGTTTTTATTTATTTATTTGTACAATAATTTTTTATTTTTTTTTTCGTTTTGACTTGTTTCGTATTTTAGAATTTTATTTCAGGTACCTTTTTGAGAACGATGAATGCTTTGCGCGAGACGTCGTCTATGACGCTTGGTGAATACATGTATGGGTCACGGTATAAGGAAGTTCTTGCTTATAATCGTCTCAGGTATGGAACTTGGAATCCACGTAAGTTCGCTATGGGTGGTTATTCAGATGAGTATCAACCCCAATACCATGAGGGTGAAAATGAACTTGATACTAGAAGTGATTTTAGGAATTATGATGCCGATATAATATCTGAATCTATTGTATCTCACCCAACTCATGATCATTTGAATCATTATATGTCTATTCAAAAGGACGAGAGTTGTGTTAGAGACGCCATTTATTCAGATAATGATGATTTAGAAGAACATATTTATATAGAAGATACTATTGTTGAGTCTGATGACTTAGAGACAGTAGACGTGCATAATGAGATATTTTCTAATCATTTGAATAACGAGATTCCTATAAGTCACTTAGTTGTAGATAATAATGAGGCGATTGTTCATGATATTGTTGTTCCTTTGAGCTCATGTTTTGCTGACCCATCTTGTGATAACCTGATTGCTGATGTGAATATGGAGGCGATTGGTATTGATCAGGTTACCGATGATTTTGAGCCTTTATCTATTTTTTAGCACACTTTTCTGATTCGGATGACCCGATGCTTATTGATATTGTCAATGCATTGCGACTTCCAATAGTTAATAAAGGTAACTCACCAACGGAAGTTATTTTCGCGGACTTGGAACCATATTTAGGAGTTCTTGTTTTGGATTATGTTTCAAAATGGTCGGAAGCTAAAGACACCCCTACTAATGATTCTCAAGTTGTTTGTGAGTTTGTGAAGGAATATATTTTTTCTAGACATGGTACACCAAGAGTGGTTATCAGTGATGGAGGTTTGCACTTTAAGAAATCCTTCCATGCTCTTCTCAAGAAGTACAACATAAATCACAATGTCGGTACGCCATATCACCCACAAACTAGTGGGAAAGCTGAAATTTCAAATCGTGAGATCAAGTCCATCTTGGAGAAAACCATTAACACTACACGGAAAGATTGGAGTTATAGACTCAACGATGCACTTTGGCGTATAGAACGGCGTACAAAACACCGATTGGTATGTCTCCATATCGGTTGGTGTATGGAAAAACTTGTCATCTTCCGGTTGAACTTGAACATAAGGCTTATTGGGCGATAAAGATGTGCAACATGGATTATGACAATGCGGGGAAACAAAAAAAAGTTACAACTTAATTTGCTAGAGGAGATACGTAATGATGCTTACGAGAGTGCTCGAAATTTATAAGGAGAAGACTAAACTTTTTCATGACAAGATGATTTCTAGAAAGAGTATTGTTGTGGGCCAAAAAGTTATTATATTTAATTCTCGTCTTAAGTTATTTCCCGGTAAGCTAAGGTCACGTTGGAGTGGACCTTTTGTTGTTACTAATGTTTTTCCTTATGGTGCAGTTGAAGTTACTAGTCTCATGTAAGGGACAATTTTCAAAGTAAACGGCCATAGATTAAAGCCGTATTACGAAAACTTCCCTACAGAGAATGTGGATGTGATTGAGCTTCGTGATGTACTCCCTATGGAAGAGTAGTTTGGAGAATGCCAAGTCAGGCTGATGACGTAAAACTAAGCACTAAATGGGAGGCAATCCATAGGTTTTTTATCTTAAACCATTTTATTTTTTGTTTTATTATTTTTATATCATATTTTCATCCCCATGTTTAATTTCATTGAGTCCGGAATCTATTTTAGAAGATAATTATGACAAATACCTTTTCGTCAGAAAAATTCAGACTGCGCGTAGTTCAGTCCAGAGACCATAACTGTCAGACCTTTTATCTAAACACTGTACCCTTTTGAAACTTTGTAGAAAAGACGTAGATGGACAACTTTTGTGAAATGGAATTTTTCCAAATTCCTTACCAATTTGTACAGTTTGTGTGTTTTATATTCTGTTACGTCCGAATTCAGAATTTTCGGTTTTATACATCGAGGACAATGTGAAGTTTAAGTGTGGGGGAGTATTTTGCATATATATATTTTTTTTTTTGTTGCATAAAACCTTCAACTTGTAGAGATTTTAGAGTCACTAGCATACTTCTAGGTATGTTTACATAGAGAATTCTGACCGACATAACTGAACTTGGAAGTGTTAGGGAACTACGTTGGATTTCTTGCTTATTAGAGTGTTAAATAATGGATTTAATCATGCCGGTGATGCAAATTAGGATCATAGAGAAATGCATTATTAGAGTTGTTAATCAATCATTCGTGGATACTACCTATTTTCAAATCAACAGAGGCACCAGACCAGATTTTCTTTGTAGCTGACTAAAGAGCTTTCTTTTGAGTGTCTGTCACCGTACGTTAATTCGAGTATAATGATGAGCTACCCAACCTCCCACCAATAGAAGCACTACTCTTTGATCTCTTGAGTGCTAATTTTGTCAATCATGAGGGTGACGTCTATAGATGAAAACCACCTTCTTGTAGTTTGATTTGCAGTTAGCACCATTCTATCTCTCGCCAACAACAGAGCCATAGAAACACCATCATCATCAACAAGTGGAGCGACATCAAAATACTACAAGGGAAGTTGAAGACGTTTAAGGTTTACAAGCAACAATTCAAGGAAGAGCGAAATTTCATATTCAAGTAAAGCAACATATACATCAGCAGATTTTTATATACACTAGGGCTTAACCCGTGGCGTTACGGCACGGGCATACGGCACGAGCACTAATTCTATATAAATTCTTTGCATGTGTGTATTTTACCTGTCATGGTTTAAGTACATAATCATACAGAGGAAGTAACAAAGTACATGTCAACCATAGACAACCTTCGGAACCAAGTTGAAAGGTTCCACCTTAAACGTTAAATGTCACATGGTGACTTGAGCTCTGCACCTCCAAGCAATGCCACAATCCACTAATTTTGCAGTAAAATGAATCAAGTACTTACAACTCACATCACATCACAGAAAAAAGAAAAACATTTCTACTTTATACTTAAACAATTTCTTAACATCTTGAAAGTAAGATTAATGGATTTTTTGAAGGACAAATGTATTGAGTTTTCCCTGTCTATACTCATCTCTGCTCTACTGCACCTCTTAAAGAACAAAAAAAGCATCCTTTACATCAGTAACACTATTACCGAAATAATTTTGGGCCAAAGATGCAACATAACTGAATCCTAAATCTCAAAAGAAAAACAACATAGCCGAAATCATCAATAGAAGACCATATTACAACCTACGTTCTCCAATGCCATGTAGTACTGCTTCATCGTCAGCAGTAGCCATATTCATGTTGTATAAATCATTATAATACCCTATATTTTCTGTAGTAGGCTAGTAGCCAATGCAAATATATTGAAGATGAGTATGGTTTTGAACTACAATCTGCTGGATAAATATTACGCTGGTGATGAACTAATAGAAGAGAGCCAAGGCCTACATATTCTTCTTTTCTACCTGCATCACATAATAGAGTTTCCCATTTTGCCACTTATCTCGCTTAAAGATAGTCCTTGGGAGAAAGATATGAGTTTGGTATGGATCTCAACCTTCGACTTGGTTGATACTCAGCTTCTCAAAGGAAAAGAAATACAATTCAAAGGAGCAGAAATCTATCCTATAAATGATCAATTAAAAAATATAAACATGCCAAGTTCCAAATGACCGCCTAAAAATTAAAGAAGTGGCCTTGAAAACCCAACTATTGAAAAACTTCAAAAGGATTCCATCATTAGACAAAGGTGTTAGATGATTCATAAATTTGATATAATCAAATACCATATTGAAGTGGCATGGACAGATGGATGTATTGAAGCAAAGTGGGTATCTGCAATCTCCGTTAATTACATGAGGGCGATCATTTGGTCTTTGTTATTGTCTGAAAAGTTGATTCCGAACAACAAATTACAGGCACAATGTCATAACTATAATGATCCATAAAGCATTTAATACATTTAAATATCAACAAAGTTTTGGTTCAAAACATTGTAATGTACATTTTTTTTCCTTTACCAACTGTCCTCGGAGCCTATTTGCAACAGTATACCTGTGTTAAAAACCTTTGTATAAGTTCCACAAATTAACCAGCCACTTCGATTTTAATCAAATTACAATCACTTAAAAAAAATTGGGAAAAGACACAAACAACCCTTTCTTCCAAATTCATAGTTTCCATTTCGAATTCTAATGCTTCTTTCTCTGTATACTATCATATGCACTCTATTCTAAATTTCATCAAATTTATTTTCTTTTTGACCCAAAATGTGCTTCGCGTGCCATATCTTCATCCTACCAATAAATATTGTTGTCAATACTATATGAGTATGAGTAACATCACATTTGTCTTAATAATTAAGCTGATGCTAGTTGTTCTTAGTTAAAAGCTGTAAGAATCCCCACCTTATGTCGGTTCAAACTTTACGATAAAACTTTATATATTCGGCACTAATTTTTCTTCCTATTTAGCCAAAAAATCACCCTTCCAGCAAAAAAAAAACATCAGAATTGCGAAGCATATGATGTAACATTGTAAAACGGAGCCTTACGTCTTGCACTCTTTTGGTAGTCCCATGTTCTATTATTAGACACCACCAATTCTAATCTTTAACTCAAGCAGTTGTTACTCCCCTGCCTCCGGTAAAATTCAATTTCTAGAGGCCCTTGGGAATAAAATAAGTTTCTTACCATCAAGACCGATCCCTGCAGAACTATATTAAGGAAAAACGAAAGAAAAGATACGGGTGCACAAAGGATATGAAGCATGATGAAATGTAGTAATTATTAAGACAATAATGTTGTACTGAGTTAAAGTAATATTATGGTAGACTTTATTGCCCATGCCGTAACTGGAAGTTTTAACTTACTGTAAGCAAAAGGATCTAGGGCATATTACAAAAGAAGTTGTTATAAAAGAATTTCTAACTTTGGTACATATGCTTGTAGCTAAATAAAGTACATAGCGGAATACATAGGTACATAAACTTTTACCCTCCCCATGAATCCCGAGAAACGACATAACTATTTAAACTGGTGATTAAAGATGACATAAGAACTCCAAAACATATCCTAGATGAACATGTACTTCAATTTATATAGGCAAGTCTTTCTTTCTCGGGTGTCTCATATTAACGTTTTCGTTGTTGGTCCAGGGTTTAAGAAGCAGTCATCATGGTAGTCCCAGTTTAAATGTTTGACCATTAACTGCATCCTAGTTTACCAAAAATACAACCCCATATATATATGGCACATAGACAATTTAAAATCATAATTCTTATACAGTTTCCACTTTCACGCTGCATCACTTGGAATATCAGCTATTTAGTAAATCAAATGATGAGAGTATTATGACAAAAAAAAAGTTCATGTTAAATATGGCATTTTTCTAGGATTGCAGGGATAAAATAGGATGCACTTGTGGCTAATAACAACCTACTTATGCATATCCACTGAACCTATATTCACATTTTTTAACTTTAACTCAGTACGGGCAAGTCCATGCTTATGTAAGTAATTTACCTGAACGTAATAACTAAAAAAAAAAAAGGGTACAACTCTAAATTTTGTGTCTCTGACAGAAAAACAGAAAAGAAAAACATTTCCGATAATTTAATGCAAAGGAAGTTAGGGATGGCTAAGGAGGCCCTTAACATTTCATGCGGTAATAACAGTTATATTACAAAGGATTAACCAAAGCCGTTGATTTATGTGTTGGGAGGACAAATCTGGACCGCCACTTACATAGGCAGTCACTCTGCATATTTACTATCTTGTAAAAGTTAAGGTCTGCTGGTTCTAACTACAAAAAGGTTCATGTCTTTGGCAGCAAAAATATTTGGGTCTTCTGCGAATTCATCTCATGTATTCATTAAGGATGAATTTGACATGTTAGCTAACTACAGCAGTGCTAAAGCAAAATAATTAGATGTGGCCTAGCAAAAAGTACCAATGCCTAAATTAATTTATAGTCCATCAAAGGAGATAAGTGAAGTATAGATTAAGTATGGCGGTAATGTTCATCACACCAAGAAAAAAGTAAAGCCATAATCTTTAGCCATCATTGTATATTAACTTGTAAATGAAGGCATTTTAAGCAGTTATGCATTGAGTAAGTTACCCTTGGCTAATATATGTGCACCTTGGAGATATTTGTTTGATTGTGTCTTCGGCAAACACCAAGGAAATCTCAACGTGAGAGATAAATAAATCCCAAAGCTCCATAACTGCAAACAAACAAAAATAGCATCACGCAAGACTTTATAACAGAATGTAATTTAACTTATAGATAGTAATGCAAACTCATAAATTATAACCCGTCATATGGTCGATCATGTATGAGTTACAAGAAAATCTCGAAATCGAAAGAGATCAATTGATGAAGTTAGATACCATAATAAATTCATCAATGTAGATAAACCTGTCCCCAATCTCTGATGTTACCATAGCTGCAAGGATCATATACATAATATTTCAAACTCAAGAAAAACAACTGATCACATATCTTCTTACCTTTTACCTCCACTAGAGCTCTAGGAATTCTATCAGCCAAATCCAAGCATAATGATTCTTAGCTTCTAGTTAAACCCCAATAATTCCAACACATATCCAATCTAAAAATCAGAAATCAAATCAACCCTACAATTACTAATCAGTCAAATTCCACACAAAAAAAAAAAAAATTAAAATTAATACTCATTGGGTCACCATGTAGAAATACCATTGATGGTGATTAGCGAAATAACTGAGAGTATTGAAATTTCTTACCCGCTTTGTGAAAGATGGGTTTGTATCCATCACTGGTAATTTTCTTTGAACATTGCACAGATTTTTTGATATAAATCCCCATTAGTAAATCCCCTTTGATGGAATTGTCATTAACAGTTTAGATCCCGAAGGTACTATCAATGATTGAATCAACTTGAAATTGAATTTTAGAAACCTTGAATCAAGGATTTGTAGGTTTTGAAGTCAGGGTTTCAATTGTAGGAGGAAACGAAATAATGATATTTCTGACACTAATTTAGTTCCGATATTCATCTTCTAATTATTATTCCATATATCAAAATATAGAAATAGAGGAAATAAAACCCTTGTTAAAAATTTAAGAACGATAGTGAATCATAGTTCGAAGAGAAGAAGAAGACAACGATGTCGTCCTCTATTTTTGTGTCTCTGTATTTTCTACTATTAGATTTGGAATTTGGAACGAATGTGAATTAAAGAAAAGGAAAAAAAATATGTTTTAAATCAACCACATCGGAAGATTTGTCTAACTAAGCCACGCGTGCAGGTAGTAGGGTGTGGTCGGGAGAACAAATCTGGACCACCACTTACATAGGTAAAACTTAACCAAACTGTGTTTTATACTCTTGAATGTTGAAGACTTACATATAAGAAGCGAAATTTTTTATATCAAAGTATGAAGACTTATTTCCAAGAGTGAAGAAAATCAAAAGATGAGAATTATTGAAGTTTATGATACAAATACATTACAAGTTGTAAAGAAAAAAGTGGTAAAGTACTTCTTTCATGGCCATGTCAATTTTAATTTCGTTATTATTTGTGTAGTTGCAATCTTTTAAATATATATATATACAAAAAAAAAATACAAAAGATTTGCATTTAGGTTGTTATTTTATCAATAAGGCCATAGGGAAGAAATATATATAAAGAGTTTATCATCAACAATTGTCGAAGTTCAAGAGTTTATCATCAACAATTGAAGATCGAAGACCAAGAAGATCAAGAAGACGAGCCCAAGGAAGACGTTTCTATTGGATGTTGTGAGAGTGGTGTTACCATCATTGTAATCGGATGTGAAGGTGGTAAGTACCCTTGCTATAATGGTTGATTTCCTTTCTTAGAGATCATCAGAAAATATCTTTTATTTCCCACGATTTTGTGGGATCTCCAGAAATAATTCAGAGGGTGTTAATGGTGGTTTTTATCTTAGGGATAAAATCGTAAAACAGCATATCTACCATGACGTCACTATGAACAATAGCGCATTTATTGAACCAATTAACATGCTTACGTAAGAATTACCAGGGTACCTTTTTTATATATATACATGCATAACCCTAATTCTCTCACCATGCCATCCACATTCATGCGCCAAGGCATGACAACCATGCCACCCGCACCACCATGCCAATGGCAAACCATGCCAGCCACGTCTCCGCGCCAAGGCATTCCAACCATGCCAGCCGCACCATCATGCCAATAGCAAACCATGCCAGCCACATTCCTGCGCCAAGGAATACCAACCATGGCAGTCGCACCACCGTTCCAATGGCAAACCTTGCCAGCCACGTCTCCGTGCCAAGGCATGCCAACCATGCCAGCCGCACCACCGTTCCAATGGCAAAAAGTGCCAGCCACGTCTTCGCGCCAAGGCATGCCAACCATGCCTGCCGCTCCACCGTGCCAATGGCAAACCATGTCAGCCATGTCTCCATGCCAAGGCATGCCAACCATGCCAGCCGCACCACTGTGCCAATGGTAAACCATGCTAGCCACGTATCCGTTCCAAGGCATGCCAGCCGCACCACCGTGCCAATGGAAATCCATGCCAGCCACGTCTCTGCGCCAAGGTATGCCAACCATGCCAGGCACACCATCGTGCCGATACCAAAGCCATGCCGGCCTAAACTATACCGCTGGCTACCAGAAGGGTTGCAGCGATCAACGACCACCCTTCCACCTAGGATGCAGATCTCGTCCCTCCAAGTTTTCCATCAAAACACATGGAAAACCTCCGGCCCAAGGTCAAATAACACGGTTTGCACCTAAACCCTAATATGGTCGCGCTCACTCTATGACAAAGCCATGCCGGCCTAAAATATGCCGCTGGCTACCAGAAGGGTTGCAACGATCAACGGAAACCCTTCCACCTGATATGCAGATCTCGTCCCTCCAAGTTTTCCACCAAAACGCATGGCAAACCTCCGGCCCAAGGTCAAATAACACGGTTTGCACCTAAACCATAATTTGGTCGCGCCCACTCTATGGCAAAGCCATGCCGGCATAAACTATACCGCTGGTTACCAGAAGGTTTGCAACGATCAACATCCACCCTTCCACCTGAGTTGCAGATCTCGACCATCCGAGTTCGTCACCTAACGCATGGCAACTTGCAGTCCAAAGCCAAACGCCACGATTTGCACTAAACCCTAGTTTTGGCCGCGCCTATACCATGCCAGCCTTTTCCTCACGTCACTGGCTGCCAAAATGAAGGGTTGCAATGATCAAAGGCCGCCCTTCCATCTAAGATACGGATCTTAACCGTCCAAGGTCACCATCTAACACGTGTCAACTTGTGGCCAAACGTCAAACCCTAGCTTTTGGTCGCGCCTAACTACTAGCTTGTCGGCCATACTTTCATGCCGCCAGCTACCCAACGAAGGGTTGCAATAATCAACTGCTACACTTCTCTTTGAGATGCATATTTCGACCATCCAAGTTTTCCACCTAACACATGGAAACTTGCGGCCCAAAGACAAAATATCACGGTTTTGCACCTAAACCCTAATTTTGGCTGCGCCTACTCTATGGAAAAGCCATGCTAAACACTGGATGCTGAAACGAAGATTTGCAATAATCAACGGCTATCCTTCCCTTTGAGATGCAGATCTCGACCGTTCAAGTTCGCCACCTATCTTACGGCCCAAAGCCAAAACGTCACGATTTGCACCCAAACTCTAATTTTGGTCGCGCCTATTCTATGGCAAAGCCATAGCGACTCTACCGTGGCCACTGGCATGCCACCATGCCACACTTAACACCATGCCACACGCTTTCCCATGAAAACACTCGAAACATCTAACACATGTCACAAACTGGGGGATGCTCATAAAGGGTATTGGTTTGGCGGTTTACAGCGTGCGGCGTACACTACGCCCGTTACATGAAAGTGTCATAAGAATAAGGCGGTTAGTAAATACAGGGAGTAATGGTGAAATAATTTCCTTCATTATGGAACATCAATTCCAGGCGTTATCGGTTACCACCTCCTCCCATTTACTCATTCGTTTCTATTTCTTACTAGACCAGAGTACGTTTTACTTTGACGTGTATAAATAGGTCTTACATATTTCCCCCGAACGACAAGTTTTGGCCAGGAGCATACAACACTCAGAAATCACTTGCTATCTTTCCCATCTGTTAGTGTAGTTGCAGAATAACCTACAACTACACCCTCAATAGAATTAGTAAAAACTCGAGAAATTCTTGATGAAGAATAAAAATTTTCTTATTAATGTTCTCAATTGATTACAATGAAGTATCTAAATGGAACTAGAATAGTTACAACTTTCTCTATTCTCTTTCCTAAGATATTTTCTAACACTCACTAAAAGAACCTCTCGAATTTTACATTTGAACTCCTATTTATAGTAAAACTAATACAGCTGTATATGAATTGCGAAGTATCGCAATTTATACTCGCAAAATTACTTCATCCTCGCAAAACTTCATATTTCCCTGCGCTACTTCTATCATCGTATCATTTTATTTCTCTTTTCTCCTTTATTTATTACGATACTCGTGAATTATTATCTTGTGATATTCAGTACCTACATCTTGCCTCTTCTCATGTCAATTCTACGAAGAAGAAATGATCGTGAGAACATAACCGTTACTTAGTATTTTAAAATTTTGACACGTCTTTTTTTGTAACGTTCTTTTCTAGTTATTCCCTTATATAACTCCTTTATATTCTCTTCCTTTTCTTCTTCTTATTTCCGCAATTCTATCTTCTACTCATACTTTCTATTACTGTTTTCTCTGCAATTTTTCTTCTTATCTTCATGAGTTCTCCAAGGTAATTTCCTTCTATCTCCGACAATTTTTGTATAATTTGTTTTGATTTTGGTTTATTTCTAA
Source organism: Papaver bracteatum (assembly GCA_023529315.1). Taxonomy (NCBI): domain Eukaryota; kingdom Viridiplantae; phylum Streptophyta; class Magnoliopsida; order Ranunculales; family Papaveraceae; genus Papaver; species Papaver bracteatum. The sequence continues at coordinate 1,792,163 of JAJJWX010001238.1, read as the reverse complement.
CTCCTTTGATGAAATCTCAACTAAAGAATCCAAGCCTTAATCCACGAAGAAGAAAATTGAGAATCAAAAGGTAGTTAAAATACTTTGCCTTCTTTCCCTCCTTTATATTAATATTTCTCTTTATTGTTGCTTTTCTTCTTCTAGCAACCATTTCACGCATGCGATTCTATAGGGAACTTTGACTATTTTTTACTCATACAAGTCCTTTCTTTTTGTTTCAGCCCCTTGACCTTATCCGCCTTTATGTTTCCTTCCTTAGAGATTTCACAGCCACATTTTTTTTTAATTCTCTTTCTTCTTGAAACAATTTCTAAGAAACTTCAAACCCTTATAATCGGATCGATTACGTATTCAATCTCTTCTCTTCTTAAAACCCATCTCAGATAAAAATCAAACCCTAGTCTCTTCTTCAACCGACTTTTCTTAATGAACATAACATGTTTCAATATATATGTTGTCTTTGGGTTCTTCTCGGCTTTGCATTACCGAGGAAGTTAGAGATTTTGTAAGTTGTTTCCTAGTCATGTGTACCTTCCCACATTTTCTAAATTCATTGAGTATTGGAATTTTTTATTTGTTGCGTTGAATGGATTTTGGTTCTTTGAAATGAGCAATAAACTCTTGCTTCATTTATTGGCTATAGTGGTGAGTTTTTACAACACATATTTTGTCTTTTTCAATTAGATCATATCGATTCCAACCTATCGTGGCGATTATTTGCAATCATTCCTCTCACACCTAAAAATATTTCAATTAGAGCATATCGAATGGGAACCACATGTTCCTATTTATTTTTGTTGTATGTAGTCCATCCTAACAAAAATTTAATATGTTTACCGGTTTCAAGCTCTTCCTAATGTTAAATGTTGCCACTTATGTCTTGTTTCGAAACCTAGGGCATGGAATCTACAAAGATCTACTTAGTATTTTAAAATTTTGACACGTCTTTTTGTCTGATAATGTGCAAACAAAAGTGCTTTTTCATGTCTAGTAATTTTGTCTTTCACTTTCTTCATCATAACTTTGGAAGTGATACAATTAGCTTTGAAAGATACAAATGTGGCTAGTTGGTGGGTTATCTTACACCTTTAGTTTCTATATTCCTTTCTGTATCAACCTACCAAGCATGAATATTTTGTATATTCCTTTATGTATCAACTTACTAAGCGCTAATATCTTGTACATTCCTTCTGTGTCAACCTACTAAGCACAAATTGTTATCATTTGTTTTTTCAACGACCGACCTTCAAGTTTTTTTGTTCTTTTGTTCACGTCACCTCTTTTCTAGTTATTCCCTTATATAACTCCTTTATATTCTCTTCCTTTTCTTCTTCTTATTTCCGGTGGGAGTCAATTCTATCTTCTACTCATACTTTCTAGCTAATTAGGACTAGCAAAACCTTCCATATTGATCCAGAAACCACTAAAACTGGGGTTATGAATGGTTTTCAAATCAAATAGTTTCATATAACTCAAGCTTAAACAATAGTGTGTTTCACAGGTCCTTTTGAAGCAATTTTTCTTCTCATACCTTCACGCTCGATGGAACAATGATTGATGGTGTCGGTATATATCTTCATGAGTTCTCCAACCATACGGTAATTTCCTTCTATCTCCTAATTATTTCATATTTATGTAATTGTGACCTCGTTTCATTTGTTCTTTCTCTTTAATTTTTGTATAATTTGTTTTTCGATTTTATTTTAGGTTTATTTCAGCAAAATAACTCCATTTATGAACATCAACATAGATCAAATGAAATCTCAACTAAAGAATCCAATAATAAAATTATCTCTGCCTTAATCCATTTCGAAGAAGAAAATCTGAGAATCAAAATTTGGTAGTTAAAATACTTTGCCTTCTTTCTGAACAATATATTGTTGCCTCAACAATAGCTTTTTGCTAATCTACATTTTGATTCGCAGATTCAGTTATGCCGTTGCTAAAATGGCGAAAAACCAAATCCTAGTAAGAGATCTCGAATAACTAAACCCACACCATTAATTCCGATTGATGATTTCCTTCCTGAAGTTGATAAGGAATTTTCCTCTCCTCCACGTGAAAATGCTTATTCACACACTCCTGCCTCTACTCCATTACCTACCTTTCAATCTCCCATCAGTGTCAATTTATCAACACTTCTTCAAGATCAACCCTCACAAAATATTTCTTCAACTTCTTCTCCTGAAAAACAGCCCTCGCAAAATATTTCTTCAACTTCTTCTTTTGAAAAACCTGTCTTGTCTCCAAATCCTTTGAGTGCTATTTATCCAGACAATTTGCAGCTTGCTCTTATTCCTTCAAATTCTTCTCCTCTTCCTCAGGAAATTCGAGATGGAATTTATTCAACTTTCCGAATGTTATCTGAGGTTTTGACAAATGCTTTGCGAAGTCTACTAATGTTAGATTGCAATATGAGTTTTGCGAAGTTCTGAATAATTTCGTCAATCCAGACATTTCTTCTTCACGTCAATCTTTAGAAAAAGAAATTGAATTGCTTCGTCAATCTTTGAAATCTTCTCAAGCAGAATGCGAGGATCTCCGTAAAGAAAATCATCATTTTCAGAATAATTCTCTCGATCATGCGATACTTCGCAAAAGAAATGATGAATTGAAAGGTATGATTACTATCTTCATATTTTCCCTTTTATTTACTTATATTCTTCATATGTTTGAAACATCCATTAAAACCCATTCCCCTTTATAGAATCCATCCAGAAATGTAGAAGATTGGTACTTCACCATGAATCAGATGCAACAGAATATCGAACCAAGCATGAAAGCCTCTCAAACCAATTCTCCCATTTATCTAATCTTTACTCGTATGCTCTTGATAACTCTGACGCTCTTTTTCAAGAGAATACTCAACTAATATATGATCGAAATTTTTTGAATGATGATATATCTCAACTTTTTTCTTCCTTAACTAAAGCTAATTTGAGAATAGAAACCTTATTAGAAGAGAACAAAACCTTATCAGAAGAGAAATGTTCATTTTTGAATACAATGATTGTTTCTTCGCAAGAATTAAAAACTCTTCAGAATAAATGTTGCGATCAAGAAAATCTTCTTTCTCTGTTGAAAGGTGAACTTGAGGAATTAAAGAAGTCTTGAGATCTTTGAAAGAAATTCTTTTGTTATTGAGAAGAATTCCCTTATTAATAAGAACATAGTCTTGAGTGATAAGAAGAATCAACTTGAAGAAGATTATTCGTCATTAAAAAGTCTTAATGCCAAACTTGCGAAGGATAAGAATTTTCTCCTTTCTAAAGATCAAAAGCTTCAATCTCGACTTAAAGGATTAGTTGGTGATGGTTTTGATAATGCGATGAATCAAATGAAGAACTGTTGTCTATCTTTAACTCAATCTCTTACTTCGCAAAGAGAAGGTAGTCATTAAAATTTGACTGCCTCTGGTATATCTTTAAATTTCGTTATACTCGCAAATTTTATTCTTTGAATTTTGTTTTATTTGCAGAATCTGAGAACAACCTTCGTAATGCAAAAGCTGGATTAGAAGCCTCCTGTTCCGAGCTTCGTAAGAAGAATGCTTTGCTTTCTACTCGCTTAATCAACTCTCGTGATCGTGCTACTCGTAGATTCAATTATCTTGCTTATTCCAAAGATATCGAAGATACCAATCATCAAAAAGCTATACTTCGTGAAAGTCATCTGAAAGCTCAAGTTTTTACGAATAACATTCTTTTATCAAGAGGCTTGCCTCCTATGAAAATTACTCCTCTGAATATATCTGACGATGAAGTTGCTCGTGAGCCTGATAGTGATTTCGATTATGAGAGTGATGATGAAGATCTTGATGATGAAAAAGAATCTATTCCTCAAGGAGATGTCCCTGTTGCATATTCTTCCAAGGATGATATCTTGCAAAAGTCGAAGGCTGCTAATGACCCTACTGATCTTAAAGATCCAGCACAGAGTGTTGATGAAGCATGATAATATTCCTTTTTCAATTTACCATTGACTCTCCTTTTTCTTTCTTTTGAATTCCTTCCTTAGTTCTTGTTGGTTTCCTTTTTGCGAACAATTCTATTTTTTGAGAAGTTCATCTGATATTTTGCGAAGATGATTTATCCTTTCTTTCTGATATTTTGCGAAGATAATTTAACCTTTCTTTGATTAAATTTGCCCCATTTGATCATATGAAGAGAAATAATATATAACTCACAAATAAAGCTTAGTATATCCTTTTCCCCCTATTATTTATCTTTAAATGATTAAACATTGCTTGAAGTATTAAAATATCTGCCTCAATTTATCTTACGAAGTTTCAACTTGTTACGATTGTAGATAAGAAATCGTCCCTTTTAAGCATAAAAAGTAAAATATATGAAATATCCTTAATAAGTATACTACATATACAATACCTTTGTAGAAGTATTAGAAGTACCAAATCCATCAAATGAAGAGATATAAGAAGTATTAGAAGTATTCAATTCACCAAATGAATTATTAGAAGTACTCAATTTCCTTTTACGTATTAGAAGTACCCGATCCACCAAATGAAGAGATATAAGAAGTATTAGAAGTACTCAAATCATCAAATGAAGAAATATAAGAAGTATTAGAAGTACTTAATTCACCAACTGAAGAAGTATTCGATCTGTGAATAATTATGTAACATATGACGAAGTATAATGATTATTTAACTTTCACCAAATGAAATATCCATTAAAGAAGTATAATAAATATGAGATATTCTTGAAGAATTATAAGAAGTATTCAATCTTTTGGAGAAATATTCAATATATGGAGAAGTATAAGAAGTATGCAATTCTCGTAAACTTTTACGAATATGAACTTATCTGTATTTGATTGCTATCAAAATCGCATCTTTTGTTAAGTCTTCATTAAAAACTCTTCAATGATGTTGTCTTCTTTGATAGGACTTCTTGTAAAAATTCTTCAATGATATTGACAGAGATGTCTTCTCTTCAAAACTTCTTGATGTATATTCTTGTAAAATTTCTTCAATGATATTGACAAAGTTGTCTTCTTTTCTTATCTTCATAATGTATATTCTTGTATAATTTCTTCAATGATGTTGATGCAATAAATTTCATTAATTTCTGTGGTCTTATCATGCCTTCCTAAGTAAAGGTCTTATTTTGCCACCTCTTTTGTATTAATTATTTGCGATAATATGACAAGTCTGAACATTCTTGCGAACATACAACCTCGTGACATTATCGTCTTGCGATGAAATCGCATGACGTTCTTACACTTTCATGCAAAAACCCATTGATCTCATCTTAACTTCTTTGTATAGTATTTTAGCCTCTTCAGGAATTGTTGCGACAATATGACAGGCCTAAATATTCTTGCGAACATAAAGCCCCATGACATTGCCGTCTTGCGATGAAATCGCAGGGCGTCTCTACACTTTCATGTAGTGACCCATTGATCTCATCTTAACTTCTTTATTATGTTCTGCGAGTTCTTTATTCTTTTCTTTCTTTCTTTCTTCTCTTTTTTTTTTTTTTTTTAGAAGGCTCGCAAAACTTCATTTGTTGCACAAATATGACAAGCCTTTATGTTTTCGCAAACAAGAAGCCTCGTGACATTTGCATCTTATAGCACTTATCAGCTCCCTAATGGAGGGTGCTGCCCTTTATCTTCCCCCTGATTTCCCCTTCAAGGAAGCGTACATCGACCATACAAGGTTAGCTCTTCCCATCCGGTTCTGCCAACAACCAGCTTTTGATCGCAACCTCTTATCCTTTTTGCCTATAGGGCTTATAGTTAGGAGGTTGCACCCTATGGGGTATCTTTGTTCCAAGTGCATCATTTGCCAAGACTTGTCAAAAATGGCAGATGTGGTTCAACCTCACCCGGCACTCTTGACTCAACCGTGTACCTCGGCGCCTTGATCGTTTTCTGCACTTCTTGGGAAAGACAGTATGCCTTAGTCGCCCAACCTAAATCTTCTTACACCGCATTTTATATTGCGTAATGTCGTTAGATTAGGTGAGAATCCAAGGTGTCTAACCCGGATAGGTACCCCATTATTGGGTTGTACCCAAAAATTTTTACCATGTACTAAGGGCCCTTGGTGGTGTTCCAGTTACCCTTAGCCACGTTATAGGTACCCCCTTAAATGACGTACTTTAGGACTTTGCCTCTTACGAATTATAGCTTCGCGAACTAGGGTGTACGCCACAAAGGTTTGCCTGTATAAAATTTTCTGCGGCTCTCTTTCTTTTTTGGAGGTTGATCACAGATTGCGGTCTTTTATTCGCAAATTAATGAAAGTTTAATCGGAATATAAATTCTAAAATTCGTAACTTTTCCCAATTTCCTGCGAGCAAACAATATTCGTAAAAAATTTCATGAGTTTTATTGGTAATACCTTTTCAAATATAGTCTGTTCCAAGGTCTACCAAGCCTCAAACCCATGTCTCTCCCTTCTGGATCCATCAGCCGATAAGCTCCGCTTCCTACAACTTCTTTAATAACATATGGTCCATCCCATTTTGGTGCTAATTTTCCTCCATTTTATTTTTGATATTTAGGTGTTTCTCGCATGACCAAATCACCTGGTTTATATTCACGTTCAATGAATCTCTTGTTGTATTCTCGAGCTAATCGTTCTTGATAAATCTTCATATGGTGCAACACCTTTTCTCTTTTTTCTTCCAAATCATCCAATTCACTTAATATTACTCCCGCACTTAAATTTCTTTCCCAAGCTTCTTTCTTTGTTGTCGGAATTACAACCTCTGTGGGTAATAATGCTTCTACTCCATATGTTAGACAATAAGGATACATTCCAGTTGCTTCTATTCTAGTTGTATTGTATGCCCAAACTGCGCTAGGTACTTGCTCGCACCACCCTTTGAGATGTCCTTCTAATTTCTTTTTGATTGTATCTGCGATTGTTTTATTTGTTGCTTCTGCTTGTCCATTAGCTTGTGGATATAACGGGGTTGACTTCCCACATTTTATTCTAAAAGCATTGAGTAACATCTCTATATTCTTCCCCTCAAATTGTTTTCCATTATCAGATACTAGTTGTGCTGGAACTCCGTACCTGCAAATGAGGTTCTCAAATATAAACGTAAAAACATCTTTATCACGAATATGATGTACTGCTTTTTACTTCATGAGCTTCGTGAAATAATCTGTTGCCACTATCAAGTATCGTCTTTGTCCAGATCAAGGTATAAATGGTCCAACAATATCCAACCCCCATTTCCCAAAAGGCCAGCAGCTTGTTGAAGAAGTTAATGTGGCCCCTGGTGCATGAATTCTTTTACCATGTCGTTGGCATTCCTTGCATCTTCGTACGAAATATTTTGCGTCTTTATGCATATAAGGCCAGTAATATCCTTGTATCTTTGCTCTATATGCTAGAGATCTTCCCCCCTATGATTGCCAGCTTCTCCTCCATGTAACATCTTCAATATCTTTTCTCCTTCTTCGCGAGTTAATCACCTGAGAGGTGGTCCATTGAAATATTTTCTATATAAAATTCCTTCTCGCAACTCATAGTTTGTTGCACGACTCTTTAATTTATGTGCTTCTAGTCTGTTCCTGGATATTTCTCCTGTTGCGAGGTATGCATGAATTTCTTTTCTCCAATCTGCGATGTTGTTTGATAACTCTCTTTCTACTTCCATCGCAACATCTTCTTCAATTTCTTTCTCTTTGTTCACTGATGGGTGTTGAATTGTTTGTATTTGGATATTTCTTGTATTTGGATTTGTCATCATGCTTGGAATGAATGCAAAAGCATCTGCGAGACGGTTATATTTTCTTGATATATGTCTCCATTTTAATTTTGGTATCTTCACAGATAATTCCTCAACGAGTTTCTTGTATTTCTTCAAAGAAGATTCATTTGTGGTATATTCCCCTTTAATTTGACAAATCACTAATTGCGAATCACTTGTTATCCTTATACTTTCAAGATTCTTTTCTATTGCGATCTTTAATGCATGCACTACAGCTTCGTACTTTGTTTCATTGTTCGTGGATGCAAATTCTAGTCTGAATGAGAATGTTGTTCTTTCTCCTTCTGGTGAAATCAACACGACTCCAATTCCATTTCCCTCACTATTGGATGATCCATCCACTAGAATTTCCCATCTATCGCTCTGTTAACAAGTCTTTTGGATTTCCAAATTCTTCTTCAACATCCATCATTTCCTCTATCGCTTCATCTTCTTCCAAAGGAAATTCTCCAAAAAATCTGACAACTTGTGATTTTTGCGATGACAACACTTCGTATTTTATCTTGTAATGGTTTACTTGTGCATTCCACCTTTCTATTCTTCCTGACCTTTTTGTGTTCTTCATGACTGATTCAATTGGGACTTTGGTTACCACTTTTATTACATGTGTTTGAAAGTATATTCGTAACTTGAATGATGCATAAACCAGGGCTAAGATTAACTTCTCCATTTTAGAATAATTCTTATCTGCTGCATTAAAGGTTTTACTAATGTAGTAAATGGGCCTTTCTATTCCTGCGTCTGCTCGCAATGAAATCGCACTTAGAGCATATGGAGTTGTTGCGAAGTATACCAATAATTCTTCGTTTTTCTCTGGTTTCTGTAGTATAGATGTATTTGCGAGGTATTCTTTGATTCCTTGAAAAGCTTTTTCTGGTTTAATTATGTAGTTGCGGATTATCTCACAACTACACCCTCATAAGAATCCATTAAAATGATTCTTAAACCTAATTAATTTGATATGAAACTAAGAATTAAGGTACTAAAATTATAAAGAGACACAAAGATTTTTACGTGGTTCGATCAATGTGATCTACATCCACGGTGCTTCACTAGTGATTGTATGTGATTACATGATTTTACAATTGAGACTCCATTAATGAATATTTGGAGCTCTAGAATTTTGGGGAAGAAGATGATAAAGAAAATAAATCCCTCTCTAAAATTTTCTCTCTCCTCCTAAAATCATCCCCTCTCTCAAAATGTGTCCCTCCCTTTCCTCTCATGCCTAAATGGATATTTATATGATTTTACACATTGGATAACAACTAATCTTTCCCTTAATTTCGGATCAAAGAATCATCATACGAACCTTCGCAAATTTACTTCCCGAACTTCCTTTACTCGTAAAACGTTCTTCGTGATTTATTTATCTTCGCAAAATATTCTATACTCGCAAAATGTATTTTCTCTCCACAATTTCGTAAGTTATCATTTGCTGTGATATTCCGCTCCTACATCTTTCCTCTTTTTTCTTGAATATTGCTTGAAGAGCGATCTTTAAGAAAAAATCCGTTGTTGTAGTAATCTTTGATCTTTGTTGGTGAAGGAACGAGCGAAAGAATACTAGTCTTGAAAAGTATATACTTGCCTCTATTCTTTTGCGAAGTCCCGGAATGTTGCGAAGTAAATAAGAAATATCAACCATTGAAGTATAAGAAGTATGAAGTATCCTTGAAGAAGTATAAGAAGTACTTAATCCTCGAAATATATAAGAAGTATGAAGTATCCTTAAGAAGTACTTAATCCTCTAAATGTAAGAAATATTGCGAACCCATCATGCGAACTCTCAGTCCATGTTCTTTGCCTCATGCTATGCTGTAATGCAAATAAAAATTTAGATTAGTATTCAACATTTCTTTTATCAAAATTTCTTATTTTTTATTTATATGCTACTTCAAAATCTTTTTGTTTGTTTTGATTTCCTTTGTATTATCTATTTCATCTCTCTTGACAAATATTTTTCCATGGAAAAATATTTCCTAATAGGTACCCCCTCATATGACGCACTGAGGTGATTTTCCTTTTACGAGTATACGCCATAAAGGTTTTCCAACTACTACTCTCCATGTCGAATATCATATCATTGGAAATAAAGTAAATTTTTCAAGAGAAATATATAAATTGATTTGTGCGAGATGTTTTTCTCGGTTTCTTTTGTAATTGTGAAATATTGAGATCTTTGTAATTGTATAATCTTTGTAATTGTGTGATTGAATCGCTTTTTGTAAATCAAATCAAAAATCTTTTATTTTTCGTAAGCAAATAAAATGTTTAAGGAAAGAGGTACTTAACTTTTATGTGAGTCGTTGTTGTCTCTTGCGAAGTATGTGATTTTCTTGCGAAGCTAGCATCGTCTTGCACGTTCTCATAGCATACCAATTATTCTAGCCCACTCTTGCGAAATAGAATTCTGCTGTTTTGCGAACTTTTGCGAAGTAAACGAACATTTGCGAAGTATTGGTGTTGCGAATGTTCGCAACATAAACATTTGCGAAGTGTAAAAGAGTAGTAGTGTTGGTCTTGCGAATATTCACAAAGTAAATATTTGCGAAGATATTTCTTTATTGCTGCGAACGTTCGTAAAAAACATTTTTCTTGCGAACAGTATCCTTCTCAAATCACCATCTTCGTAATTAAATACCATCTTCGTATATTTAATTAAACACCATCTTCGTATATTTAATTAAACACCATCTTCGTAATTTCCAGCTTGATGTTTACTTCGCATATAGAGTCATGGAGACTGATTGAAATCTTCCTTCATACTTAATTTCGTAAAACTTTGTATGAGAATCTTGTTCTTTGCTCTGTATAGCATCTTCGCCAAGAAGAGCTTCAAGGGGAGATTTGGCTTTTGAATTTTTGAGTGGAACAAAATTCACTTCTAAGATAGGTAGTTCAAAATCCATAGCAGAACTGTAAGTTCGTTCAAGAATGTTATTCCCTTTAGCATGACCACCTTCAAGAGAAATCACCGTATCCAGTCTTCATAATTCGGATATGTGAACCAATCTTCATAGATTGGAGTTTGTACTGGGAATAGATCAAGATTTGTCTCACTTGTAACTTCCACTGTCAGTTTTAACTCTTTCCCTTGAGAAGGTAAACAAGAAGCTGAATTTGAAGAGTTCTCAACCTCTGTTCTGAAAATTCCAACAGAAGAGGCTCCTTGATCTGCAGGCTGATTCACTAGTAATTGTCGGAGCAAACTGTGATTTTTCGTTTTTGCAAGTAGCTTCACTCGGTGGTTCGAAGTTTGGTTGGTTTGTTGTTGACATAAAGGCGCAAAGAAAACTTTTGCGATGCAAACATTTGTGAAAAGGATAATAAGATATTAATCATTTGGGATCATTTTTTGGTGTAGCTTTATATGGATTTCATTTTATTGCCTCTCATTCTTAGATCCAATTGAATTCATCACCAACAGAGCTTTAATTTCTTTGAACTTTTCTCAACCAACAAGTTACTGGAAGGATAAATCCATTTAATCTCTCCCCTGTTTAGCGCCAATTATGTAGTTGCGGATTATCTCACAACTACACCCTCATAAGAATCCATTAAAATGATTCCTAAACCTAATTAATTTGATATGAAACTAAGAATTAAGGTACTAAAATTATAAAGAGACATTTACGTGGTTCGATCAATGTGATCTACATCCACGGTGCTTCACTAGTGATTGTATGTGATTACATGATTTTACAATTGAGACTCCATTAATGAATATTTGGAGCTCTAGAATTTTGGGGAAGAAGATGATAAAGAAAATAAATCCCTCTCTAAAATTTTCTCTCTCCTCCTAAAATCATCCCCTCTCTCAAAATGTGTCCCTCCCTTTCCTCTCATGCCTAAATGGCTATTTATATGATTTTACACATTGGATAACAACTAATCTTTCCCTTAATTTCGGATCAAAGAATCATCATACGAACCTTCGCAAATTTACTTCACGAACTTCCTTTACTCGTAAAACGTTCTTCGTGATTTCTTTATCTTCGCAAAATATTCTATACTCGCAAAATGTATTTTCTCTCCACAATTTTGTAAGTTATCATTTGCTGTGATATTCCGCTCCTACAGTTAGCTTTCACTTTCTGATACAAGTAAAACAACTACTCTTCCAGAATCAACTATTCTTGTCTCAACACTCTCTTCGCTTCCCTCCCCAAAGCCAACCCTTCTCCTTCACTTTGTGACCGAAGCAAGTCTGGAACAGCCATTTCTTGGTTTCGGCCGGATTTGTACAGATTGATCTCTCGAATCTAAAGTACACCATTGAAGTACATTGTTTAGGGTTTAGACTCATTTCTCATCCACAACACACGAAATTATCGAAACCAGCAGAAACTGTTTTCATCCTCAAACAATTGGCGACCACAGTGGGAGATCAATCTCTCTGTTCCAATATCGATTTCCAAATTTCCGATATCACCTTTCACTTCCAACTCCAACATGGTGAAACTCATATCAGGATTAGCTGCCGAGAACACCAATGTAGAATCTGTCTCTGGTGTTAACACTACTTCCAACAGTATCCCTACGCCACCCACTTACCCCAGCAGCATCGAAATCACTCCTTTAGGTGTAACACCACCGATCACCAAGGCCAGAGTCGCTGCCGCCTCTAATGTTCTTGTGCAACTTGCTAATCCTGGTAGTACTGAAAGCGATCCTTCAGGCGTTACGCCGTCATTCACCAAGGCCAGAGATACTGCTACCACTCCCAACGCTTCTTCAAGCATGGCGCCTCCAACCGCCACTAAGTCTCCAATTACCCCACCAACGGGATGCGAAACCGGAGGAACCTGAAGAAGCTGACCATATATCACCATCGCTGATTTGATGGAACGATAGGAGGTTCTCGAGAGATCCAAGACGGACATGGTATCGATACATAAAGAAGTACTCGTCTTTTTCAAAGCCATAACAGAGCGGTTGCCTCATGATTCACACCCTCCAGAGCCGATTAGAAACTCCTCCAACACCCCCGGCGCCAGCATCTCGGCAGAACGCATCTCCGCGGACGAGGAGATTTATGCCAGAACCCCATTGGAAAGAAATCATCCATCCAATTTTGTCACACGAGAGAATCGAATCAAGAATGATGAAATAGACACACATCAGCATCAACCTCCATACCCACCTGAAATACAAAGAATTCCTCTTCCAAGAGGATACTCCTCTCCTCAATTCCCCCTGTACGATGGAATCGGAAATGCACGTGAGCATGTATCTCAATTTCTAGAGTCCTTAGGAAAACATGAATACAATCACGTTCTTCATCTGAGGGAGTTTTCGAGATCACTTACCGTAAGAGAATACACGTGGTACAACAACATCGCGCCAAACAGCATCCCCAACTGGGGTGGCATGGTTACCGCATTTTACGAGAAGTACTTATTTGTGTCTGAACAAGTTACCTTCTCGGACCTATGAAGGATGTACCATCGGGACAATGAACATCTAAATGATTTTTTCAAGAGGTTCAGGGTTCAAGCACTAGACTGTCACGACCCAAACGTGACCGAGAAACAATTGGTGAATTCATGCATCAACGGCATGACCCCCATTTATCGCGCCTTGCTAGAAAACCTGCGTTTCCAGGTGTTCTCTGAGATCCATGAAGCTGTCAGACGATCAGTAACGATAGCGCCAGCATTATCAGAAAGAGCTAGACCAACCAGAACCGAAGACGTGCGTGAAACCCGCGGGAATAGACGTCTCATCAACAAGCAGTACAATGCCGGTCCCTCCTCTGTGAGTATAGTAAATGAAGGAGAAAAAAAAAGGAAAGCCCCAGATGTAGACTAGCAACATAAATGCGAAGCACCAGCTCGACGAGTAACCCCTCCACGGAAGGTCGCCGCTAAAGCTCCCATGCGTCATCACGAAACTGAAGGAAATGCTCCGGATTTCCTGTTTCCCATTGAGGAGGTGATCGATCTCTTAGAATCATGGATTCAAGATGACGTTATCAGACTACCGTCTCCTAGACGCCCACCGACTGAGGCCGATATGGAAAACCCCAAATACTGCCACTACCACAGTTTGTTCACCACCCAACCAGCGATTGCAATAGACTAAAGAATATCTTCAAAGAAAGGATAGAAGCAGGGGAACTTCAGTTGTGGAACGAGGGAGTACATCGAGACCCACTTTCGGTGAGGAACTGTGGAGTCCCTGGGGACTCCGTACACGAGACTGTACGATCTATGATGCAGCACGTATGTGAAATTCTCTACATTTCCAAGGTGCAACGCCAAGATATCTTCACGGCTCCCAATCGTGTCGTGTTGGGAAAATGACTTTTTCCCACTACTGAAGCCACACCAAGAGCCCAAGCTCTCTCAGGAAGCGAAACTTAAAAGGACAACTGGGGACTGCTGACCACGCCCTATTTAAGAGGTGTTGAATTCAGCAACACGCTAATTGACGCGGCCTCTGACTTCAACATTGTTACCTTCAAAACGCTGAAAGCTGCGGGATTTCGAAGCAAGAGGCTACCCATTCCCCGTCCATGATTAGGAGCCGAAAGGGAAAGCCTTGAACGCGTATGGATACATTAACCTCAAGATCAGGATGGGAGACGCTATAACGCATATCAAATTCCACATTGTCAAAAAACTAGGTTACGACATGATATTGGGGCACTTGTGGGTACTCGAAAACAAGGGAAAATTTGGAACATCCCCTCTACCAATGTCAACACCCGAAAGAATCTCCAACAAGCCGTCCCACGTGCTGCCGTGTCGACGAATTACCAACGGAACTCGGTCACCTATAGAAAACCCGTTGGCGCTAACTCATAGATTCCAAACGCAAGTAAGTTTGACCGAATGATCTCCTCTACAACCAGTCATTTCTTCTCCTATTTCGTCATGGGGACTCAGCATGATTACCGGTGCGGACGCTGTCAAGAGATGTGAGTGGGGCGCTGGGCCGTTCGAACGCTTTGCTAATAATTTGGAAGATGCAACCGAAACCGACGGGACCAATATTCAAGTTGTTACGCAACACCTGAAATCGTTTCAAATCAGAGATGTGGTGATCAAAGTAAACTCGTTTCAAGTCGTAAAGATGACAGTGAAGATAGCTGCTCGAACCGATTTACCGGAGGAAAAAGAAGATGATCCATATCTGGTGGCAGACGTCCTTCTGGGGGGTTATTGCAAGCTCATCAACACAGACAAGCTGGGAGGTGTGATAATTCACTCGCAATGGCTCAAGCTTTTCAATCCCTAAAACGTTGTACTACTTTATCTTCCAGCACTTCCCCTTTAGTATTTTCTTCAACAATTTCTCCTTCCACTTGATATTTGTATTCCCACGAAATGAATGCACCATTTTCATTCTTCATTAGGGCTTCGTTTTTATTCGAGAACATACCTTTCTTTCCGAATCTCCAAAAAAAAAAAAAAGTATACCCAATATATAAATCCCAAATCATCAAGAAATCATCAAACCACGACCAAAAATACCTTATTTCAATTATTCAAGACTCCAAAAGGAATGATGTACGAATAACGAAGGGCAACAACTTGTTTTAATGGAAGATTTGGGTCTTTCAAATAAGAAGTTTTATTCAAGAATGTGAAACCACAAACGGGACGTTGATCAACGAAGCCCTAACTTCGGAATACAAGGAGGGTAAAAATGAGTCTGTAAAGCATCGACTAC
Organism: Papaver bracteatum; assembly: GCA_023529315.1. Lineage (NCBI taxonomy): Eukaryota > Viridiplantae > Streptophyta > Magnoliopsida > Ranunculales > Papaveraceae > Papaver > Papaver bracteatum. The sequence goes on along the minus strand of JAJJWX010001238.1, from coordinate 1,776,732 downwards.
GCAACAAATAGGAACAGTAAAAAAAGGAGAAGCTAGTTATCGAAAGCAGATGTGCGATCAATGCCTCGATCAGATCCCTTTTAAACACCTTCCCCAACAATCTTTAGGGAAGCAAAGGTTCCACCCAGAAGCCGCATCTGCAATAGCAACCTCAGTATCCCACCCGGAAGTCGTCTCAGCAGCAACAACGTCCGCCTCTTTACCAACATCCGCCTCAATGACCGATGCTACCACGACTTCCCCAATGTCACCGACAACAATTTTGTCGTACTTATACGAAATTTGTTTCAGTCTCCCCAACCGCAACATCATTATCTCCCTCGGAAGTCTACTCAGCGACCCTTCGAGGAGAATTTCCTGATTCACTTACATCAGAATCAAGGGTTATGACACCGCCCTGGGCAAGGGATCCATGTTGATTTTTCCCTAAAAGTTTCACAAGCCCGGTTTTCCACCGTTTCAACCAAGAAGCAAACTATCCCACCCTAACAGATAGCCGTGAAGGAGTTTCACCGCCTTCCGATCTTCCTCCAAAGTCATGTCCCGAATGATCTCGCCAGCTTCGCGGAACAGAAATTCAATTCTATTCAGTGCCTCCCTAAGAGAAGAAAACTGGTTTTCGCCGATTTCAATATTTTTCCCTGGGGAGTTTGAGGCACGTCTGTCACTGGAAGATCCCATTATGCACTGTGAAACCAAAAAAGGAGTTTAAGTTTTTACCCTATCCACACCAACAACCTACGGCAGAAGGAAGGCAAAATAAGAGGTAAACACGAAGATGATACCTGTAAAGAAGATGGGCATAATTCGATCTGCGCAAATAAAAGATTCAAGGCCATCTCTTATATACGGTAGAGCGGTGAGGTCCCAGAAAGGAAAGTTCTATATTATCCACGAATTAAGGCGTGACATTAGGTTTTACTTAAAACCTATTCCACCAGCAAAAACAAGGAAAAGTCTCAAACCTGGCCATGCATGGAGGCACGTGTTTGAGGCACACTCACCCATGTTATTGCTTCTCTGACACCAGCAACGAGGTTTGAAAGCAAACAAGTAACACATTCCTTTTTAGGATTTGAATCAGGAAAGGATTCATATTCGAGGTGCGCCTAGAAAGAGACAACCGGGCCCACAATAGCAAACCCCACGGTTTTAACAATCCACGCACAAGCGAAGTCAAGTCGTGTTAATCCGGGCCAAGCCAATCCACACCGAGCCAAGCCGGACTAAGTCAAGCCGGGCCAAGCCAAGCCACACCGATCCAAGCCGCACTGAGCCAAGTCGTGCCAAGCCGCACCCGAGCCGCACTGAGCCAAGCCGTGCCTGAACCACGCCAAGCCGAGTCGCGCCTCACCAAGTCACGCCCAAGTTAAATCCCATTTCTAGTCACGCCAACACCTTACTGAGCCAGCCTCTGCGTAACGATGCAAATAAAATTCATGCAAGGCCTCCAACACAAGGATCGCGGATCTCAAAAAAAAAAAAAAAACTCTCGAAAAAGGTCAGACAAATCTTCCTAGCCATCTTTCACGACCCGATTCTTTGATTCTTCCCTTGTCTGTCACCATCTTATGCTTACCTCACAACAATGCTCTTGTTCCGAGCTAAGAAGGGGACCTAATGTTGATGGTGGTTTTTAGCTTAGGGATAAAATCATAAAACCGCATATCCGACATGATGTCACTACGAACAATAGCGCATTTATTGAACCAATCAACCTGCTTACGTAAGAAATACCAGGGTACCTTTTTTTTTTATATATACATGCATAACCCTAATTCTTTCACCGTGCCAATGGCAAATCATGCCATCCACATCCCTGTGCCAAGGCATGCCAGCCATGCTAGCCGCACCACCGTGCCAATAGCAAACCATGACAGCCATGTCTCCGTGCCAAGGCATGCCAACCATGCCAGTCGCACCACCTTGCCAATGGAAAATCATGCCAGCCACATCCCTGTGCCAAGGCATGCCAACCATGCTAGCCGCACCACCATGCCAATAGCAAACCATGACAGCCATGTCTCCGTGCCAAGGCATGCCAACCATGCCAGTCGCACCACCTTGCCAATGGTAAACCATGCCAGCCACATCCTTGCGCCAAGGCATGTCAACCATGCCAGCTGCACCATCGTGCCAATAGCAAACCATGCCATCCACGTCTCCGCACCAACCATGCCAGCCGCACCACCATGCCAATAGCAAACCATGCCAGCTTTTACGGTTAAGATCTGCATCTTAGATGGAAGGGAGGCCATTGATCATTGCAACCTGTCGTTTTGGCAGCCAGTGACGTAAGGGAAAGGCTGGCATGGTATAGGCGCAGCCAAAACTAGGGTTTAGTGCAAACCTTGACATTTCGCTTTGGGCCGCAAGTTTCCATGAGTTAGGTGGCGAACTCGGATGGTCGAGATCATCATCTCAAGTGGAAGGGTGGTCGTTGATCATTGCAACCCTTTTGGTAGCCAGCGGTATAGTTTTGGCCGGCATGGCTTTGCCATAGAGTGGGTATGGCCAAATTAGGGTTTAGGTGCAAACCGTGTTATTTGACCTTGGGCCGTAGGTTTACCATGAATTTTGGTGGCAAACTTGGAGGTCCGATATATGCATCTTAAGTGGAAGGGTGGTCATTGATCGTTGCAACCCTTTTGGTAGCCAGCGTCATAGTTTAGGCAGGCATGGCTTTTCCATAGAGTGGGCGCGACCATATTAGGGTTTAGGTGCAAATCGTGTTATTTGACCTTGGGCAGGAGGTTTTCCATGCGTTTTGGTGGCAAACTTGGAGGACCGAGATCTGTATCTCAGGTGGAAGGTGGTCGTTGAACGTTGCATCCCTTCTGGTAGCCAACTGTATAGTTTAGGCCGGCATGGATTTGGTATTGGCACGATGGTGTGGCTGGCATGGTTGGCATGCCTTGGCGTAGAGACGTGGATGGCATGGTTTTCCATTGGCACGGTGGTGCGACTAGCATGGTTGGCATACCTTGGTGCAGAGACGTGGCTGGCATGGTGGTGCGGCTGGCATGGTTGGCATTCCTTGGCGCGAAGACGTGGCTGGCATGGTTTGCCATTGGCACGGTGGTGCGGCTGGTATGGTTGACATGCCTTGGTGCGGAGACGTGGATGGCATGGTTTTACATTGGCACGGTGGTGCGGCTGGTATGGTTGACATGCCTTGGCACGGAGACGTGGATGGCATGGTTTTCCATTAGCACGGTGGTGCGGCTGGCATGGTTGGCATGCCTTGGCGCGGAGACGTGGCTGGCATGGTTTTCCATTGGCACGGTGGTGCGGCTGGCATGGTAGGCATGCCTTGGCGCGGAGACGAACCAGCTAACACGTGGCAACTTTTGGCCGCGCCTAACTACTAGCTTACCGACCATACTTTATGCCGCCAACTACCAAACGAAGAGTTGCAATAATCAAGGGATACCCTTCTCTTTGAGATGCAGATTTCGACCATCCAAGTTCGCCACCTAACGCATGGAAACTTGCGGCCCAAAGCCAAAACATCACGGTTTTGTACCTAAACCCTAATTTTGGTCGCGCCTACTCTATGGAAAACCCATGCTCAATGCTGGATGCTAAAACGAAGGTTTGCAATAATTAACGACTATCCTTCCCTCTGAGATGTAGATCTCGACCGTTCAAGTTTTCCACCTAACTTGCGACCCAAAGCCAAAACGTCATGGTTTGCACCCAAACCCTAATTTTGGCCGCGCCTATTCTATGACAAAGCCATACCGACTCTACCAAGACTGGCATGCCACCATGCCACACGCAACACCATGCTACATGTTTTCCCATGAAAACACTCGAGACATCTAACACATGTCACAAACTGGGGGATGCTCATAAAGGGTATTGGTTTGGCAATTTACAGCGTGCGGCGTACACTACCCCCATTACATGAAAGTGTCATAAGAATAAGGTGGTTAGTAAATACAGGGAGTAATGGTGAGACGCTTTCCTTCATTATGGAACATCAATTCCAGCCGTTACCGGTTACCACCTCCTCCTATTTACTCATTTGTTTCTATTTCTTACGAGACCAGAGTACGTTTCACTTTGACGTATATAAATAGTTCTTACGTATTTCCACCGAATGACAAGTTTTGGTCAGGAGCATACAACACTTAGAAATCACTTTCTAGCTTTCCCATCTGTTAGCTTTCAGTTTCTGATACAAGTCAAACAACTACTCTTCCATAATCAACTATTCTAGTCTCAACATTCTCTTCGCTTCCCTCCCCAAAACCATCCATTCTCCTTCACTTTGTGACCGAAGTAAGTCTGGAACGGCTATTTCTTGGTTTAGGCCGGATTTGTACAAATTGATCTCTCGAATCTAAAGTACTCCCTTGCAGTACATTGTTTAGGGTTTAGACTCATTTCTCATCCACAACACACGAAATTACCGAAACCAGCAGAAACTGTTTTCACCCTTAAACATAAGGTTACCTTCCCACCATTCAACGTGTGTAGGATTCTCTCCTCTTTCCTACTTGCACGCATGTGAGACCCATAAAAAAGTCGTCTTATTGAGTGCAATTATCATAAAATCCTTTAAAGTGGGGCAGAAGTCGAGGCGAAATGCTTATTGATCGCTCTCAAACACGCGTTCTCTCATTATGGTGTGGTTATTTCTCACTCAAAATTTAGAATTAGAATATGTTCTTTGGTATTTCTAACTTCTTATTACTAGCATGCAGAAACTTTATGTCCTCATAGCTCTTTGGATGCTTGGGACCCTGGAACGCTTTGAAGTTGGAGTAGGTTTTCTGGGTATACCTCTCGTAAGCCCTCACGAGACTATAACTCATCCACTAGGGACACCTAGGGGTTTAAAGGCATGTTGCACATGCTAAGTGCAACCGTATCCTTAACGACATGGAGTTGTTGTATTTGTTTAGAGTAATTTGCTCGAGGATTAGCAAAAGCCAAGTGTGGGGGCATTTGTTAATTTCATATTTTGCATATATTTAGTGTCGAATCCTTGTTGTTAATTGCTTATTTTTCTTACAAAATATTTTATATTACGTTTGTTTTTCTCTATTTATGTTTTAGTAGGTGAATCATCCAAAAAAAAGTGAATTTGCACTTTATTGTGCAACAAAAGAAGTTAGATACAAGCGGAGAAGGGCCAAAGACCAAGTGTAACTCGTCCAAACTTAGGAGTCCTTGATATCATCTCGAAGAGAACGAAAATACGAAGCCAAGGGAGAAAGAATGGAGTCAATCCGACATCGTATGAGGAAATTACCATCTTTCGAAGCAAGCCAAAGTTGCGAGTATTGTGAACCGCGTAGAATTAATAAAGGCACCTGAGTTTTCTACTCAGGGAAGACGCGTAGGGAATTTGGCAGTGATGAAGGTATTTCTCATGAGATGAAGATAGACTGTAAGGGACAATGGAGTTTTCTGAACCGAGATGAGAGTTTATGATGTTGTGGTGATCAGTATGGAGTCCGTTGCTCGATGGAAGAGACAGAATAGCTCGAGTTAGGAGCTGTTAACGTGATTAAACAAGAACAATGAGATTTTATCGTTTGGCAGCAATGAAGGAGTTGAACTACACAGGGAAAGAAGAGATTTGTTTCCATTAATGAAGTTGGATGGAAATGGAAGAACTCGAGCTTGGTGCTGGGATTTAAATGCAATCGAAATTGTGGTAATAACAGATGGAAAATGGTTGTTGCCAATAATCTCGATGAAGATGTGTTGGACGAGAAAAATAGTTTGTTGTGATTTGCTTTTACCATTAATGGAGATGAGGAAGTCGAGCTATGGCTGTTGTTGCTGAGCAGATGAGAGATGGTCACTGCGAATTTGGTTTTCTGCTATCATTAATGGTGAAGCTGGAGATGGATATGGTGTTAATTATCACGAGAATGGCAGGAAGATGTCCAGTGACTGCTGTTGATGGCAGTGATTAGACGAAGGTATGCATTATCGGGGTCAATATTGCTGCCATGAAGAAGATAGTCGTTGCAAGTAACTGAAGACCGAGAAAAAAAGATAATGAAGATATTTTGAGCTCGACCAAAGAGAGAACTGGGAACGAGTTGGATTTTTACTCAGGATTCACAGAGAAGTAAAAAAGGTTTGAAAACTCCAGGAGATATTATGGCTAGAAAGTCTTAGCCGCTGAGAATGAAAAGAAAAGAACAAAAGTTCCAGGAGAGTTTGCGTATGGGAAAACCCAGACGTTATGAGAAAGAAGAATTTTAAGTTAAACATCCAGGAGAATACACGGACGGAAAGTCCTGGCCATAAGAGATGAAGAAAAGATAGGCTGTCGGTTTCTTTAAACTGACAAGCCAAAGACTAAGCAGGCTGCGTTTATTTCAAGGGATTTACTATTCATGACCGAGCCCATGAAGACTGTGTAGACGTGAGTTTGGTTATTCCACATGAGTTTGGCTGGGTTTTGGTGGAATTTTGGCAAGTTTACCATCTTATTTCGACCGGGATTCGCGCTCGGGCACAACTACAATTTGGAACCTATATAAGAGACTCTTCTAATATTTTTAGAGTTATCTTTTAATCTTTTATCAAGCTTTTGGAGAGAAGAACACAAGAGGAGAAACCTAGGGTTTTGGAGCTATTTTCATCACCGTAATTATTTCTCTTACTTTTGTCATATGTATCTCATGGGTTTCACTAATCCCATGAGTAGCTAAACTTCTTAGTGATTGGGGATGAATTCTAAGTTCTAAAATATGATTCAATCTAGCATATAAATCTATTTTAACTTTTCACATGATTATTGGTTGTTTTTACAATAATTAATCTTATATTTTATTGATAAATTGTTTAGGTAGCCAACTGAACTAGTTTATTAGTTAACCTAATGCTAGTAGAGAATTAGGATATCCGTAATTGTTGATTAATTCTCTACACTAGTAGAAATTGTGAAACCTTACAGAGAGATTCTGTGGAGCAATCGCAAGTAGAAACAACATTAGAAAGTGAACCTTGCGCTAAGAGTTCAACTACTAGGATTGACCTAATCACAAAATATAAAGCATTCGACCAAATTAAACTTAGAGTGCGCTACTTCTAGGTGGTTTATAAAATAGAATCAGGCATTCGAGCGCTTCGGTGTCCAGTGACTTAAGGAATTTTGAGGATAGTACTGCACTAGCTGTTTTCTTACGGTTGATAACAATATGTGAATGCTAAAGAATAGATGAATATACTACTTTGATGAATATTTAGTAACGAAAAAGGATCCCCTGATCATATTTATCCATATCGCTTACAACTTAATTTTCAATTTCTTTATTTACTTTGTTTACAATCTAAAAACAAAACCCCCCAATTGTGACCTTTTTGACAACTAAACTCCCTACTCTTCGTGGGAACGATCCTTGCTTCCATTATATTACCAGTTAATTATGTGGAAATAAGTGATTTAATTTGATGGCACTCACGAAACGTATCAGTTTGGCTTCAGAATCCCAATGAAGTCTTTAAGTCGTTAACCTATAATGGTTTTAGGAAAAACCTAGGTTAAAGGAGAATCGCCTCTAGTCGCAACTAGTATCACACATGGGGTGTGGGGATTAGGTTTTCCAGTTTCTAGAGTTTTTCGTTATATAGTATTCAAATCAGGGTTTGATAGCTTTGAAACAAAGCAATAAATATTCACCATTAGATGAAATCCTGATTTAAGATTCAAGCTAAGTTTTCTTAAAACCAAAGCATCTCCACTATTAGATTGTCTTAGCTTGTTACACACAAATAAAATATACCTTCATTTAGATATGGATAACCATATGAACACTTTTGTATTAACCACATTCATCTAACACTTCTAGATCAAATGATAATCAAATGAATCTAATTGTGTTACTCAAGAGTTGTTCAATTGTTTATATTCTCATAGAAGTATACAAGACAAAACTGAAACAAAATCGGCTTGATTCAAGAGAATTAGTTCATGAACATTTTAGCCATGGTTTGTAAAGATTGTATTCCTTAATTTATAAATGTGTTTGTTCATGAGTATGAAATCATATTTAACCGATTTTATAACTTAAACCAACTCAATTTGCAAACGGGTACGCAAACTAGAGTTCCGGACTTTGGTCATGTCCGACAGTTCGCAAACGAGTACGCATACTATCATACCGGACCTAACTCAGGTGAAACCATTCGCATACTGGTATGAAAACTTGGTTCCAGGACATTGACAGTTAAAACCGTTCGCATACTGGTACGCAAACTTGGTTCCCAGACTCGAATCATACTACGACAGTTTGCATACTGGTATGCATACTGTGCTATATCCATACAATGGTTATTTGTTCTAAACTCCCATTTCAATCATTGAAACACCCTTAGAATACGACAATAGCTGTCTCACACAAACTATTAGCTTATAAGTAATTTTCAAGTAATCGAATTATTAATATGAAATATTCTGAGTCTACATCAAATGACTGTCACACACAAATCATGTAAGATGTTTCAAGGCAATTTTCACATGATCATCTTTTGACTCATTATTTAGTTTCAACAAAATTATCTCCAACTAAACTCGTCAAGATAATGATGAACGTAGTTGAAGCAAAAATCTTTCCAACATGTTAGAGCATAGCTCGGTTGAACCCACCAAGCGTTGGTTTGTCAAGTTTGATTGTCATATTTCAGTGTGTCAAAACTCATCTAAAGTCGCTTGATTGTATAATAGAGTCAACTTCATTTACGTTAGACTAGAAAGTCTACGAATGTTGAGACATACAAGTATTATTCCGAAGACCTGAAGAATGTGAAGAAGAAGCAAACTACAACGACAACATCATCATTCCTCTTGAGGTTAGTAATATTGACTTGAACTGCTTCATTCTTAACGTATCTTTCAAGTCGTGCTATATTGAAAACATAATTGCGAAGGTGTATATACTGTACATATTGTATAATATTTTAGTGATGTGACATGGTCCTATTTGTAAGATCATAGTGTTAGGGAGTTAGACTACGAGTACAACGCTTATCTTTTGAACTTCGTAGATATGACATTGACATAATCTTGTATATACTGTTATAATTATGTGAATGGGTTATGGTGAAGATTTCATCCTAGGAAACAATGTTTTACATTTTTTTAAAGGAAGTACATTTATGAATTTGTTTTATGAATCGAAAGGGAAATCGTTAGGTTTATTGGTGCAACTATTCATTGCAAATCTTTGGATTACCAATATGTGTGAGATGGTAGAACCGATCGTAACTTTGTTATGTATCTTGGTATAACTAATCACAATGCATGACTTATGATTTGGTATGACTATTTTTTATTAATTGGTATAACCGATCCTAAGTAATCACCATGAGATGGTATGATCGATATTTGTAATTGGTGGGACCGGTCCTAGTAATTGGTGTGACCGATCATAGAGTGTTGTGTAATCGATCCTTATAATTGGTAACCAGTCCTGCTAGTTGGTGTAACCGATCCTGGTAACTGGTGTGACCGATCACAAGCAATACCATGAGTATATGGTAATCGGTCCTGGTAATTGATGTAGCCGATCCTAATAACTTGTGTGACCGATCACAAGTATTTCCATATTAAGGTGTAACCGATCCTAGTGATTGGAAGAACTGATTGAACCCATGTATGTGTTTTGATATTTGATCAATCACATAGTGATCTTGGAATACAGGTGAACCAATTCTAAACTTGTTTAGAAGTGTGGTATAACCGATTCCAATAATGTAAATCCATGTAAATATGAATAAGGATTTACAGTAAAAATATGTCAACATACTTTGAACACGTACAATAACTCTTATCATTTATTGTTCAAAGATATCCCTTAGTACTCATGGAGATTCTATGCCGAAATAAATTGAGAATCTTTTAATTAAGGTTTTTGGTTTTATATGCTTTAATTACCAGCAATTAAATGCATATCTCTAGAGAATAAAAATTAGTAATGTGCATTTACTAATAGGATATTTTATATTGAGAAATTTCGGTGGACAAGCATTTATTAGAATTAGGAAAATCGAATTTTTCTATTAATTGCATCATTCTTGTTGCTTCTAGTGGAGCCGTCTAATCGGAGAGGAAAGTATCATAATTAGGTGAAATATTTTACGACCGCTCGTTTAAAGTCTTCAGTGGGATCAAGAAGCTCTACGAGTACCGTTGGTTGTGAAAAAGCGGGGGTCTAACAACCTCACCCAATATTTCTCTTAGAAATCTGTATGGACTAACTCCAATATACTTTCAAGAAAATCAACTAGACCGTTAGACTCAATCTTAAAGAAATTATATCATAGAGTAATATCTCAATCTCTCAATTCAATCCGCAATCAAACAAATAACAATTTGCGAGCCTGATTGAATACTTGAACGGTACCAAAGACCAATGTTCAAGGATCAATCAACAACCAAAGGTTGGATTTACCAATTGATCGATTCAACGCACAACCTGTGATATTTCAATTATATAACAAAATATAATACGGAAAAGAAATAACACAGGCACCAAAAGTTTTGTTAATGAGGACACCGCAAATGCAGAAAACCCCCGGGACCTAGTCCATATTTGAACACCACACTGTATTAAGCCGCTACAGACACTAGCAAACTACAAAGTTAACTTCAGTCTGGAATGTAGTTGAACCCTAATCAATCTCACACTGATTCAAGGTACAGTCATGCTCCTTACATCTTTGATCCTAGTAGGATACAACGCACTTGATTCCCTTAGCTGATCTCACCCACAACTAAGAGTTGCTACGACCCAAAGTCGAAAACTTAATTAACAAATTCGTATCACACAAAAAAGTCTATTTAATAGATAAATCTGTCTCCCACAGATATACCTATGAGTTTTTGTTCCGTCTTTTGATAAATCAAGGTGAACATGAACCAATTGATAACCCGGACTTATATTCCTGAAGAACATCCTAGTATTATCAATTACCTCACAATAATCACAATCGATTAACGAAATAAGATATTTTGGAATCACAAATGATGAGCCGAAGGTGTTTGTGACTACTTTTCTATCTTGCCTATCGGAGATATAAATTTCAAGCCAATCTTATTATTGCACTCAACCACGGTAAAACAATAAGATCAAATCACGCAACTACACAAAATAGTTGGGTCTGGCTTCACAATCCCAATGAAGTCTTTAAGTCGTTAACCTACAGGGTTTCGTGAAAAACCTAAGGTTAAAGGAGAATTAACTCTAGCTTATACAACTAGTATCACACAAGAGGTATGGGGATTAGGTTTCCCAGTTGCTAGAGTTCTCCTTTATATAGTCTTCAAATCAAGGTTTGCAATCTAAGTTACCTTGGTAACAAAGCATTCAATATTCACAATTAGATGAAAACCTGATTAGATTCAAGCTAATATCTCTCAACCGTAAGATCGACTTAGATTTTTATACACAAATGAAATATAACTTCATTTAGGTTTGAGTAACCATACCTAAGCGTGTACACTTAGTCGGTTCAACAATAGTTAACCAATGGTTATCCATATGAGCCCTTTCATATCAACCTTATTCATCTTTAACATAACTAGTTCAAATGACTCAAATGAACTAGTTAGAGAGTTGTTCAATTTCTTAGATCTTATATAAGTATACAAGACACAATCGAAGCAAAATCGGTTTTGATTCACTCGAATAGATTCGTGAACATTATATCCACGGTTTGAAAATATTGCATTCCTTATTATATAAATGTTTTAGTTCATGAACAAACCAATTTTAGAAAGTAACCTACTTAAGTATGCAAACAGGCACGTACTTAAGTAACCAGATTGAGTTTGTTTTTCACTTCAAACTCCAGCAAAAATTTACGGACGTGAACTTTCCGCCAGTATGCCTACGGGTACGCATACTTGCCCGGATTTCCAACAACCGCCAGTACGCGTACGGGTACGCATACTTTGGGTTCCCGGTTTTGGACTTTTACACAAAAGTGAGAACACACTATGTTTATATCCAAACATGATTACATGTTCTAAACTATCATTTCAATCATTGAAACTTTCTTAGAGGATGTTAAAATAGTGGTTATTGACAAACTATTTTCATCAAAGCGATTTTCAAGTTATTGTTATAATCAACATGACTTTCGTCACGAGTAAAGATGAACTTGGCTAAAACAAAAGCTTACCAACATATATTTCGAGAAATATATAAGCGAGACAAACTTGGATCTAAATAGAAAATGTTTATAATTAAAGTCTATATATCAATATGACTTTTGTCTCAAAATAGGAGATAAAATAGATATACTTTTGAGTGATAGATAAGTTCAAGTATCCGCATACCTTTTGTTGATGAAGTTCCACAAGTTCCCTTGAGTAGTTCTTCGTTTTCATTCGATGAACGTACTATCCTAATTCGAGACTTAGATATAAGTATACTGGAAATCAAGACTTATAGTTTTGGCAACTAAACTTGACAAACAAGCTTGAGATAGCAACGCTCGCGAGTTCGACCGAGCAGTGCTCTAACAGGCGGGAAACTAGATAATTGCAGTGTTATTAGTTTTCGATTGATTTGATTGACTAATGGTTGTTGAAACTTTGATTGCACCTAGTTTGTTTATTCTTGAGAATCTTCTCTTCTGATATAAGATTAACTCAAACTAGATCGAAGTATCGACGGGATATTTATAACTGTTTGTAGATATAAAGATATCTTATGATAATCCATTGTTAACAGATTATGTGTGTGATTGATCACAAGAGATTCAGGTGGTGTTGTACAGGTGTTTATTGAAGATTAAAGAAGATTTGAAGACAAAGAATATTTCTTATTTGGTTCTCTTATCTTTGGGTGTGCACAAACCTTGATCGGATGGGATCCAATAAGAATCGAATTTATTCGATTGATTAGTTGTGTGAGATTTGCATCACTTTATAGTTTCTTCCTTGTTGGAATCTATAACGATTAATTGAAAATCTAAATAAAAAAGCGGGGGTCTAACAACCACACCCAATATTTCGTTTGGCAATCTGAATAGACAAACTCCAATATACTTTCAAGAGAATAAACCAGACAGTCAGACTCAATCTAGATAAAAGTATATCAAAGAGTTTTATATCCCTATTCAATTCGCAATCAGCAAATAAGAATTTGCGAGACTGATTGAATATAAGAGAAATAACTTGAACGGTACCAAAGACCAATGTTCAAGGATCAATCAATTTCAATCAATAACCAAAGGTTGGATTTCCCAATTGATAGATTCAAAGCACTACCTGTGATATTTCAATTATATAAAAAAATATAATTTGGAAAAGAAATAACACAGATACCAGAATTTTGTTAACGAGGAAAACCGCAAATACAGAAAAACCCCGGGACCTAGTCCAGTTTTGAACACAACATTGTATTAAGACGCTAACAATGAACTTTGTACTGGAATGTAGTTGAACCCTAATCAATCCCACACTGATTCAAGGTACAGTTGTGCACCTTCCGTCTCTGATCCCAACTGGATACTATGCACTTGATTCCCTTAGATGATCTCACCCACAATCAAGAGTTGATATGACCCAAAGTCTAAGACTTGATAAACAAATCTGTCTCACACAGAAAAGTCTATTGGAATAGATAAATCTGTCTCCCACAGAAATACATACGAGTTTTGTTCTGTCTTTTGATAAATCAAGGTGAACATGAACCAATTGATATACCAGACTTATATTCCCGAAAAACAACCTAGAAATATCAATCACCTCACAATAATCTTAATCGATTAACGAAACAAGATATTGTGGAATCACAAACGATGAGACGAACATGTTTGTGACTACTTTTCAATCTTACCTATCGGAGATAAATCTCAAACAAATCTTATCAAATATAATACTCAATCATGATAGTAAAAGTAAGATCAGAACACGCAACAGAGAAAAATAGTTGGGTCTGTCTTCACAATCCCAATAAAGTCTTTAAGTCGTTAACCTATAAGGTTTCGTGAAAAACTTAAGGTTAAAGGAGAATCGACTCTAGCTTATGCAACTAGTATCACACAAAAGGTATGGGGATTAGTTTTCCCAGTTGCTAGAGTTCTCCTTGATATAGTTTTCAAATCAGGGTTTGCAATCTAAGTTACCTTGGTAATAAAGCATTAAATATTCTCCGTTAGATGAAATCCTGATTAGATTCAAGCTAATATCTTTCAACTGTTAGATCGAACTTAGCTTGTTATACAAAAATGAAATGTACCCTCATTTATGTTTATGTAACCGTACCTAAACATGTACACCATGTTGGCCCAACAGTATTTAACCGAGGTTATCTATATGAACACTCTCATATCAACCATAACTAGTTCAAATGACTCAAATGAAACTAGTTAAAGAGTTGTTCAATTGCTATATTCTCATAGAAGTATACAAGAACACAATTGAAGCAAAATTGTTTTGATTTACTCTAATAAATTCATGAACATTATAGCCACGGTTTGTAAATAATGTATTCCTTATTATACAAAAGTATTTGTTCATAACAAAACCGATTTTAGAACTTTAACCATTCAAGTATGCAAACGGGTATGCATACTTGAATAGCCGGACCAAGTTTGGTTTTCACCAGTATGAGAATGGGTACACATACCTCCAAACCTAGCATAAAATTTCGGACACAAACATACACCAATATGCGTACGAGTACGCGCACTTAGGTTCCCGGATTTTTCAAACCAACAGGTACGCATATGGGTATGCATACTATGGTTCCCGGACATAGATCACATATATGCAAAAGTGCACAACATGTTTATAATCCAATGTTGGTTAAGTGTTCAAACTCTTATTTCAATCATTGAAACTTTCTTAGAGGATAATAATAGCAGTTTTCACACACTAATAGCATCAAAGTAATTTTCAAGTTATTGAAATAATCATAACGAAACATTCCAAGTCTACACCAAATGATTGTATCACACAAACCATGTAAGATGTTACTCGGAGATTTTCACATGATCATCTTTTGACTTTCGTCGAGAATATAAGATGAACTTGGTTGAAGCGAAAGCTTACCAACACATATTTCGAGAAATATGTAAGCAGTTAAACTCAGCTCGAAATCTCAAATGTGTATAATCGAAATCTATAGTAATACAACTTATGTCTCAATATAGGATATAAAGTATAAATAGACTTTCCAAGTGATAAATGAGTTTTAGTCTCCACATACCTTTTGTTGATGAAGTTCCACAAGCTCGCCTTAGTAGTTTTTCGTCTTCATTTGATGAACGCCGTGAAGTCTAATGCTCAACTACACAGTCTATCCTAGTTCGAGACATCACTTTAAGTAGACTAGAAATCAAGACTTATAGTTTTGATTACTTACATTGACAAACAAGCTTGAGATAGCAACGCTTGCGAGTTCGACCGAGCAGTTCTCTAACACTAAACTTGACTACTTTGGTAGTTATTGGATAGATTGATCTAACTAGGCAAAGGATTTTATTAGATTAAACTGAAGAGCCTTTGCATATGACTTAAGATATCTTTATTTTGAAAGAATCGAAAGAGTTATTACCAAACATATTTTTTATTCCTTTACTATTTGGAATACAATTCAAAGGAATTGTTCCAGTGCGTGCACTCATCAAAGTCGGAAGCACTTGGATACTGAGGAAACTAAGTGAACTAGGGGTAGTTGCTTGGTTTCAACTATACAAAGTTGGTGTAGATTTCGTATATCGGCTTAATTATGAGAGTATTCAATTATGGACTAGGTCCCAGGGTTTTTCTGTACTTGCAGTTTTCCTCGTTAACAAAATCTTATTGCGTCTTTTACTTTTCTATTTCCGAAATTATAATTGTTATTATAATTAAAAGTAAAATACACAAATGTTAACTCTGCATATACTTGATAGTGATCTTATAGAGTTTGGTTAAGTATGAACCTATTATAAAGTATCATACTTTGTTGTTGTATTATCTCGATCTTGTATCTATAGTCAATCACACAAGTTATCTTGTTGTCGTATTGTCTCGATCTCGTATCCATAGACGGCCACACGAAGTGTGAACCGATTTCTTATATTTTTTCGACTCAGTCTATAAACAATCACTTTCGGTAGAGGACTTATAGGTGGATAAATAAAAGATTATGTTGTATTTGGGTACCCTCGTCTTTTCACAACACATATTTCGAGAAAGATATAAGCGAGTTAAACTTCGCTCAAAATATCAAATGTGTATAATATAAAGGTCTATATAGCTATTCAACTTAGTCTTATTAGGAGATAGAATAGAATAAACTTCTGAGTGATAGATAAGTTTTAGTCTCCACATACCTTTTGTTGATGAAGTTCCTCCAAGCTCTCCTCAGTAGATCTTCTTCTTCAATCGATGAACGACGTGAAGTCTAAAGATCAACTATACATTCTATATTAATCCGAGACATAGCTATAAGTAGACTATAAATCAATAATTATAGTGTTGATCACATAAACTTGACAAAAAAGCTTGAAATAACAACGCTTGCAAGTTTGAATGAGCAGTGCTCTAACCCCCCCCCCTGTCAATTTTAGTGACAAAACTATCAATACATATGGATTACAAAATAAATAAACTTTGTAGATTCTCATCCAACATGCTTGATTTCCTTGGTTCTTCAATATTCCTTGAATTCTTCGTTACTCCAAGTACTCCAGTGATTTTGAACGTGTTCAAATCAACATCATTGTTGTTGAATATCCGTAGCCATAACAATAAGAAAACAAATATTCTCAATTATTGTTATACAGTGTCATAGTATTATTACACAGCATCAAAGTTCAATTGTATCACAACTTTGACAATAATATATGTATCAGTACTCCTCCTTAGTCAATACTTCATCTCACAATAAAAACCACTCCCCCTTACATAATGATCCGTAAACCATATGTATGTAGTGTGAACTACAAAATAATTCTCCCCCTTTTTGTCAATATAGATTGGCAAAGGTACGAAAACTCGGGATCCTAATGAAATTCTCAATGAGATTATTCATGACTAAAAGAGAATATATCAACTTTGTTTCGATGATTTCACATAGTTGAAACTTAGTGTATTCATCAAGGAGTTTATAAACATACAAGATAACTCCTACAATATTCTACAGCCGCACTCCCCACAAATATTTGGCAATTTAACACAAGTTCAATTTAGAACTCTCCCCCATGAAATGTCATTCCCAAAAGAACAACTAGAGAGGCCTTACATTTACAAGAAAATAAGGATTTATTTGGACATTAACTGTATCCAGAATACTCGAATAAAATTAACCAAAAGAGAACCTTAATGATCAATTTAATCGGATACGCTCAACATAAGAAAACTTACGGAGACATACAATACTTTCACATATAAGTGGATCAGGGAAAGATCAATACCGCGATTCAAAAGTTTATTCTATCTTTTATAAATATTTTTATAAAGACATAATATACTTAACTTTTGAAATATATGAGATAATCATAGTTCACGGACGTAAACACAAATATCCCATAATATTTTTTGCAATATATAAAACCATAAAGATTAATACTGCAACATCATCTTCCAAATAACTTAGAATTTAAATAAATAAATCTAAAACATTGCAAGATGAAAATCGTTGACAATAGCTGTATGTAATCACAATATTTTTTTATTCCAAACCTTAGTTATCCTTTTTAAAACAAAAGAATAAAGTCACTTAAGAAGTTTCATAGAATTAATAAAATCAAGCTTCTTTGATAACTTCATACCTTTCAATGACACCATCATAAAAGGTATTTTCGATATCCTTGATCCTTTTGACCGTAGAAACTCTATGTCCATGAGTTAGAACATTCATATTTCGATCAAAAATGCGGGCAAGTTGTCTGGCTTTGATGCAATCAGATATGAGCTTCTTCTAGTTCCGTATCAAGACCTTTTGATTTTCAAGGATTTTGGTATGACCATCAAAGAGATGATTTATTTGCAGTTGAAGATTTGCAAATTCTACCTTTGAGTTATTCTGAGATCGAATTAAATCCTTGACAGATTCACTAATCCAGGAGTTGTACTCTTTCCTTGCAATCATCTTTTTCAAGAAAAGTTCTTGAATTGTGCATCCTTTAATGTCTTCTTCCATATAAAGATTCACGACTTCCCGAGGTCTTGAATAGGTCTCCATTTTTTTTTAATTAGGGATGGAAGGAAACAATATAATATATATAATATATATCAGTGTTTATGGGTAAAAACTATTTCTGCTAGTTTTGGTAATTTTGGGTGTGTGGATGAGAAATGAATCTAAACCCTAAACAAATGCACTGCACATGAGTGCTTTTGATTCGAGAGATCAATTTGTACAATTCTGGCCTATACCAAGAAATGGAAGTTCCAGACTTGCTTCGGTCCCAAAGTGAAGGAGATGGGGTTGATCTTAAGGAGGGAAGCGAAGAAGGTGTTGAGATTGTAAAGGTGTTGGCTGTTTATGACTTGTATCAGAATGGTGATTTATGGATACAGATAATAACACTTGGTTTTTTCTGTGTTTGTCTATGTCATTTGGAAATAGGTGAAAGACCTATTTATACAAGTCATTGAGCGCAACCCTCATCTCATAGGAAGTAAAGGAGGTGAAGTGATGGAGTAGTGGGGTCATGCAGGAGTGTTAATTGTTACATGATCACACCTTTGCCCACTTCCCTCATCATTGTTAACCGTCCACTATTCCTGACACGTTCTTGTAATGGCGCGCTGCACGCGGTAAACCGCCAAACCAATACCCTAGTGAGTATCCCCCAGTTTGTGACATGCTTGATATCTCGAATGAGTGGGTCGATTCGTGGGACCCACCATGGGAAATAGCATACGGTACCAAGTTAAATAACTAAGTTATTTAAGAAATTCATATTCATGAAATATCGTGTATACTCGATCCATGTAATGTATCGAAAACAATCAATACATATGAAGCATCGCTGTTTTAAAGCTTAACCAAATGAGTCGCGGATTAAGCGTCTTAAAATAGCATCACGTCCAACCATCTTCGAGTGATCGTTTGGAGGCATATGGGCGGGCCATCCCTTAGTCGATCATTCCCTGTGGAAGAGTGGCGGACGATGATCACCGAGGTGCTTCATTGGTGTTTGTGGGTGAAAACAGTTTCTGTTGATTCCGGTAATTTTGGGTGTGTGGGTGAGAAACGAATTTAAACCCTAAACAATGTACTGCAAGGGAGTACTTTATATTCGAGAGATCAATCTGTACAAGTCCGACTTAAACCAAGAAATGGCCATTCCAGACTTTCCTCGGTCACAAAGTGAAGGAGAATGGGTTGGTTTTGGGGAGGGAAGCAAGGAAAGTGATGAGACCAGAATAGTTGATTCTGGAAGAGTAGTTGTGTTACGACTTGTATCAGAAAGTGGGAATCTAGCAGATGGAAAGCTAGTAAATATTTTCTGAGTGTTGTATGCTCCTCTGAACTTATTGTTCGGTGGAAATAGGTGAGACCTAATTATACAAGTCGAAGTGCAACGTACTCTGGTTTCATTAAGGGATGGAAAAATGGGTGAGTAAATATGAGGAGATGGTAACGTTAACGCATGGAATTGATGTTCCACAAAACCATTAACGCATGGAATTGATGTTCCATAAAACCGTTAATGCATGGAATTGATGTTCCATAAAAAGAACGTTTCACCATTAACTCCCTGTATTTACTAACCGCCCCATCCTTATGACAATTCCTTATGACAGGCGTAGTGTACCCCGCATGATGTAAACCGCCAAACCAATACCCAAAGAGGATTCCACAATTTGTGATATGTATTGATGTCTCGAATGTTTTTGTGGAAAACATATAGCATCTTGTTGTTTCCTGGAAAGTTGAGCTCTTGGTGACCTTCGACGGTCGAGATTTTGCATCTTAAGAGAAAAGGTAATCGTTGATCGTCGCACTCTTTCGTTTGTTGGTGGCCGTATAGGGAAGGAATGCATGGTGGCACAGATAGGTTGGCATGACATTGGCAGGGCATGGTGGCGCATCTAGGTTGGCATGCCATTGGCATGGCATGTCTTGGCGCGGTTTGGCGTGACCAAACTAGGGTTTTGGGTTAAAGGTTACCATGTGTTGTCTGGTAACCTTGGACGGCTAGGATTTGCTCCTGGGATTGAAGGGTGACCGTTGATTGTCGCACGCCTTCGTTTTGGTAGCCACGTAGGGAAGGCCAGCATAGTGGCGCGGCTAGGTTGGCATGGTTTGGCGTGGCCAAACTTAGGTTTTTAACATGCGTTATCTGGTAACCTTGGATGGCTAGGATTTGCTCCTGGGATTGAAGGGTGACCGTTGATCGTCGTACGCCTTTGTTTTGGTAGACGCGTAGAGCAGGCCAGCATGGTGGCGCGTCTAGGTGCGTTTGGCATGGCTATGGCCAAGGAAATGTGCGGTTTGGATTGGCATGTGGGGCCAAGGGTTTGGAAATCTATTGGCACATGGTGTGGCTAGCATGGCTAGGGCCAAGGCGAGGTGCGGTTTGGCTTGGCATGTGGGTCCAAGGATTTGGAAAGACGTTGGCACATGGTGCAGCTAGCATGGCTAGGGCCAAGGCGAGGTGCGATTTGGCTTGGCATGTGGGCCAAGGGTTTGGAAAGCCATTGGCACATGGTACGGCTAGCATGGCTATGGCCAAGGCGAGGTGCGGTTTGGCTTGACCAAGCAAGGGTTTTATGTCAAAGGTTATCATGCGTCGCTTGGTAACCTTGGATGGCTAGGATTTGCTCATGTGATTGAAGGGCGACCGTTGTTAGTTGCACGCCTTCGTTTTGGTAGCCGTGTAGGGGAGTCCAGCATAGTGTTGCAGCTAGCATGGTTAGGGACAAGGCAGGGTGCGGATTGGCTTGGCATGGTGAGTGTGGCTGGCATGGTTTGTCGTTGGCACAGGGGTGCGGCTAGCATGGTTGGCATGCCTTGATGCGGTAGTTGTGTCTGGCATGTCTTGCCATTGGCACAGGGGTGCGGCTAGCATGGTTGCCATGCCTTGGAGAAGTAGTTGTGGATGGCATGGTTTTCCATTGGCACATGTGGCATGGGAATTAAGGTATTGGCATGTCGAAACCCTAATTAGTAATTAAAAAAGGTACCCTGGTAATTTTCTCGCAGACACATTAAAAGGGTACAATAAATGCATTCATTGGAGCTATTATTACTCGAACCCTATGACATCACGACCTTGCCTAGGGTTTTACGACTTTAACCCTAAGCTAAAAACCACCATCAACATTAAGTCCCCTGCTTAGCTCAGAACAAGGGCGTTGTTTCGAGGTAAGCATAAGATGGTGACAAACAAGGACGGAATCGAAACGTAAGTCATGTTAAGATGGCCAGGAAAGTACGACTAACCTTTTTCGAGAGGTAAGGAGAGTTCGTGATTCTCGTGTTGGCGACCTTGCGTAAATTCTACTCGCGGAGTTACTGGTTGGACCATGGAGTGGTAGAGGCGTTTGTTGGCAGTGATGCAAACAGTTGGTGTTGACTTGTCTTGGACGTTCGCCATCTTGGCTAGGCTAGGAAATGCGGAGTTGTTGGCTTAGAGAGCCGTTGGCGTTGCTAGTTTGTCTTGGAATGCCGTTGGTATTGACCTGGCTAGGAGTGGAGCCGCAGACATTGTGTACCGGCTAGGAATGAAGCCGAATATGTTGTACTTGCTAGGAACGGAGCCGCAGATGTTGGATTGGCTTGGGATGGAGCCGCAGACGTTGTACTGGCTAGGAACGGAGCCGCAGACGTTGGTACACCAAATCCAGGATTCTGTCACAGGGCATATCTGTTACTAAAAAAATTTGTAACACATATAGGCCGTTAGAGAAACGATATGATATTAATTGTTATTTTTTTGCAATAGTTTTTTCCTGTGACAATGATTAATTACAGTCGCATTTAAAACCGTAAAAATAATAGATAGTAACAATTGACCTAATTTTAGGACGGCAACACGTGTCGTGTTTGTCACATTTATCTTAACGGTTTTATCTGTTGCTCTTTGTTTACCACAATTCAGAGAATGATACGTGTCACTATTTGTTATGATTACAGTATCACCTATAAGCGTTACTTATTTATTTGCAATAATTCAATTAGGGACATGTGTCATCCTTCTGAACTGATGTTCTTAACATGACGACACGTGTTTTTTTTTATTACATTTGTTGTTACAGTTAAAACTGTTACAATTCTTCAAATTACAATTAAAAAAAAAAGGATAGTCTGGATCCATTTCATGGACCCATGCTTCTAGTTTACAGGCCTGCAATACATGCTTGCACTATAAATAACCCAAAACAATCTCAATCTGCAAACTATCCACATTCTAGATCCATTAATCTCAATCTGCAAACTATCCACATTCTACATCCATTATTACACAATCTCAATCTGCAAACTATATGGGTTCTACCATCCATACATTCATTACGGAAACATAAATACAAAGAAATACTTCTATTCATCATTCATTACGGAAACACAATCTCAATCTGCAAACTATACGGATTATACTTAGATGCAGGGAGTAAGCAACAACTAGAAAAGATAACACACAAAAAAACTGTAACAAACTAACTAGTTAACTGCAACTAGGCAAGATGAAGCTTCATAACTTGGCACTCTCTTTGTCTTTTATGTAGATTCTGTCAGGCAATCAATGCAATGGGTCCTGCAACAAACCGAATACTATAAGCTCTCTATTCATTCGAAAAGGCAAAACTTTTTTTCCAATGAAATAATTTTAACACCGACAAAGATATATATACATCGATGATGAAAGATTTAGACAAAAAAAGGATGGCATCTCATTTATGTACTACAACATGGTAACAAATCATGTACAATAGTCAAAGAGTCTTGTACAAAAAATAAAGTATGAT
Source organism: Papaver bracteatum (assembly GCA_023529315.1). Classification (NCBI taxonomy): domain Eukaryota; kingdom Viridiplantae; phylum Streptophyta; class Magnoliopsida; order Ranunculales; family Papaveraceae; genus Papaver; species Papaver bracteatum. The sequence continues at coordinate 1,753,838 of JAJJWX010001238.1, read as the reverse complement.
AAGAAACAACACTTTCTTCAGGGAAAGCAAGAAACAATGATATCTTAGCAAATTAAAGGTAAGACCATGCTCAGAAAATTCAGGTAAAGCATTAGCAACAAAACTAGGCATACGAACAAAAGAAAAATAATCATCATCACTGAATAACCCAGAATAACATGACCCTAAAGAGCTAAGTTATGAATCTAATTGCCGATTTCTAAAGTCAAACTATGACCAGGCTCTTATATGATATCCCTCTCGCACCCATTGCAGTTTAATCAATCAATACAATTGTAAGAAATAAAAAATCTAGCAAGTATACAAGTGAAGTACTTACCAGGTAATCTATCAGGTACACATGTTGATGATAACCCCACTGCAGCGGCATAATACCTCGCAAGTATAACTGAAGGTGTCAAATCCACAAAATTTTAAACTTAATAGTACAAGTATGACCGAGTTAAAAGGTATAAACTCATGGAAACTTACTCAGTTTAAACTTAATTAGAACAAGCACGAACCTAGCATTTCTTAAGAATCCATGAAGTCTGCACAAGCTGCAATTTATACCGAGAAAACATCTGTTATAATGCAGCTTCAAGTAAGAAAATTTCAATAACTAGCAAACTGGGACAAAGATAGCTATTCTAGAAAGCCAAATAATAACTTTTTGAAATCATGACAATGACAGCTGCAATTGACACAACTTACACCCACGGAAGAATAAAATTATTATATACCTTGTTGTATGGAGTGCGAAGTAGCAAGTAGTCTGTATCATCCATCGAGAATTTCTTACCCTGACATTTCCCGTACCCAAGACAGAGAATTAAGTAATCAGCAATTTAGATTATGATGAACATAGGTATATCGAGAATTTCCCAACCTGAACACTTAGTTGAAGTTTGAGGAGGAGGTGAAGTTGATGACTGTGGTATATCTACAAGTGCAATTTTATAATAGTGGGTTATCTACGAGCATCAAATACGACCTACGAGTGAGTTGTATAGAAGTTGCTGGGAGTTACGTAGGTGGAGAATATTGGACCTACAAATGTGTCATGTGACTTCTTATATGGTTACCCTTAGTTTAGTTGTTAGTGATGAGAGTCCCAAGTGCCCTTAATAATTGAGTGTCTGCCTAAATAATGGGCTGGTAGTTTAGTTATTTGGTAATTGTTGCCTAGTAGATTATGGACATGTGTCCGGCTAGGATTGATAACCCTTGCTTCTCTAGTTGCATTTAGGTTATAAAAAGAACCCTTTTGGAGCAAGTTATGAATTGACGAAGTTGTAGTTGGCTGCTTCGGCAAAGTTACTTAGATTCTGTCCTATTTCCGTTACAAATCCGTTTATCCCTGATTATCAACTGTACTAGAACAGTACAAGTGGTATCAGATTCGTTCGATCCATGGAGGCGTTAGATGAAATCAATAAGCCGACTGACAATAATTCTCTTCAATTGAATGGGTTCTTAACAAAGGAGGAATTAGAGGATCTCAAGAGTAGTTTTGCGCGTATGCTAGACGCTGTTTTCGAAAAACATCTTGGCCAGAAGACCTACAATCGTGAAGATCCAGAAGGAGCTTCCAGTAGTGGGTTCTCATCTGATGAAGGAGATTCTACTATATCAAATGGACCTTCCGACCTAATCAGTGAATCGGTTGCTCAAGATTTATGTGTTGATACATCTGAAGAAGCAAAATCAGTTCCTAATTCTGTTCATTTAGGTTTTTCTTCTATAGTTCTTAGTAGCGATGAATCTTCAGAACTACAATTGATTCCTTCTTATTTCTTTGATGAAGTCGATGATTCTCTCGAATTGGAGTTAATTCCTGCATTTTTCTTTACTGAAATAGAAGATGATGATTCACTCCACCTTGAATTGCTCATTCCTTCATTTTTCATATCTGAAGAAAAGGATTTCCCTGATGAGGTGAATTTTCAACCTAAAGAAGTTATGAGTAATGAGGATAATTGTGAGAAACTCGAATACTTGAAGGAATTGCTCATTAGTCACCGTAAACTCATTGGTAAGAACTGTTTTACTCTTCTCCTTGATGATTCTCGTAGCATATTTGATCGAGGTAAATGTATCCCTATTTCTTTAAATTCAAATGAGAAATTGATTGTTCCATGGATTTCTAGCTTGGGGTTTACATCAGATTTGGGTTTTGTTGATTCAATAATTCCCTTGTTTGTTAATGATGCTGAAATTCATGTTAATTGGAAGATGTTTGTTAAAATGACTAAGAGTGTAGCTTGTAATCTGGGAAGTGGTAGAGATGATTTTCTCGTGAAATTTAAAATGGGTAAGATGAGTAATAAGTTACTGATAGATGAGTGTCTCTTCTTGGTCATGAATTCGGCTAGCTGGATATATGATCGTGGCAAGGTGTTAGATAGTATTCAAGGATTTTTTCACCAAGTTGGTGAATATGAATGTGTTTTTATTACATTTACTCCTCTGATTTTTCTTCTTGGGTCGATTTTATGGACAAGGTACAATGGAAATTTGGTTCTTGGTATGTTACAAAGACATATATATTCATTTGCATGTAAATGGTACCCTCATTTGCTTGATATGAAGGGAGCAAAATTGTTGTTCTTCCAGCTCGAGTGTGAGTTGTTTGAGGTGAGTTCCAAGTTACTAGCTGATGATAATTCCTTACTTGCCTTCTATTTTACGCGTAGAATGTTTGATCGTGGGAAAGCATTCCAACTTATTAAGGTTTTTTGTGGCCTCGATGGTATTTCTGCATTCAATATAAGCATCACTATTTCTGGTTTTTATGTATTCACTATCTGTTCGATCCTACTGGCTGAATACACTGCATATTATGCTCATGAGATACTTCTTGAATATGGGTATGGATTACATTCGTGGCTTCTGAATTCATTTGTGGTGCTGCTGTTTACAAATGGAGACAGTTATCATGGTGGTGTTTGTTTCTCTCCTTATTTTGTTTATACATGTTCATTATTTGACCATGGAAAGAGGTGTAATAGCTCCAGGATAATGGAGAATTATAGTAGACAATTTGTTTATGCCTTTGTTTTAAAACTTGGATACTCAGTAAGGCTTCTATGTGCGAGATCGACTACAATTCTGTTCATGAAAAGGGTTGAGACTGGTGTTGTTTGCAAGTTATGGAACGAAAGGTTGCAGCATGGTACAGTTTTGTGGTCCAGATTGATACTTCAAGTGATTGGTAATGATGAAGCTGGTGTTGTGAGGGAGTTAATTGATCAACAACATCACAGTATATGGAGTTTCTGTAATCCTCTAATCTTGCAGCTGGGAAGTGGTCCACGAAATTCGCTAATATTCTGTGTGGTGGCAAGACAACAAGCTGGTGAATCACAGATTCTCTCAAAGAGGCTTAACTGTAAGCTTGTGTTTCTTTTTCTTCGTGATAGCAAGATGTGTGATGTGCCCCAGATTCTTTTGCAAGAGATTCTAAATTTTGCAATGTGTGATGTGCCCCAGATTATTCTTAGTTCACACAGTTGTTAGCACTCGCGTATCTCTTTCACGAATTGATCCTTTTCAGCACTCCAAATTACTTACTTCTGAAGTATTTTGGAGGTTTATGATCCTAGAGAGGGTTATACTTCAGTTGGAGTTCTCTGCATAGTGAGTTCAGTATTTTAGGAAGGGGGTTATCTGTGCATTATCTATTACACGAGCCTGATGTCTATAGTAGTTGTCTGATGCCGGGTGTTATAGTGGGAACTCCGACCTTAGTGGTGGTACGTTGTTTGTTGTTTGATAGAGGAAGAAAGATTGACAACGTGGTGATGACATTTGCAATAATTGGTGATGCTCTACTCAATTATGTGCTGGCTGGGTTTTCTACTAAGGTTCGAATTTTACATGGATTTTCACCAAGGCACTTTTTCACTGAAGTTTATGCTGTCTCTTTTTTATTCATGTTCATCTATGAGGTGCACACCCATCCTGCAGTTCGAGGCCAGATAGAACAGCTATGTCAACCCATACGCAATAGTGAGTCTTGTGGTTCTATTAGTGCATATACAACAGCGATCCTTGACGACATGGGGACAATCCATTTTAACACACTAAGATGCCTATCTGTCAGCGATCCATCTAATCTGCAGGAAGGAGGACGGTTGTTTGCTGGGCATGCAAATAAAGTATATAAAAGTCTTGCCTGGGCATTTACTCGCAGTGGGTTAATGTCATGTACCCGGCATACATCTTTCCAGATTTTTGCTGCTACAATTCAATATAATGCTGAATCTCAGGGTATTCACAAGCGAGTTACCTGTAAATTTGCGTTTCTTGCTCTTCGTGCCAACAAGCTGGGTTATGAGTCTTTGCAGCAAGAGATAGGATTATGCTTGCTTCATCTCAGTTTGTGGAGTATAGGACGTGGTGATGTTTTCACTTGGCTACCAGAAGTACCCAGTTGGAAAGTTTGTGGTAGTAAGGAATGTTGTTCTCGCTGGGAAACGTCTCTTGCAAAAGTGGTGCAATTCACAGATGTAGTGAGGCCTTGTTCTATGGTTGTTGAGCAGCTTATGGGGCCAGATAATCTCAAGCAACGCCTTTAGTGGCAGTTAAGTGTGGTCCCAATCCAGAGCTACCCTTCAGAAGTAGCTACAGGAAATGGTCGCGAAATATTACAAGCAACTCTTTAGACAACTTCCAAGATTTTAAAGACTGCATATACAAAGCATTGCTCTGCAGTAACTGTAGTCTGGGGTATGACAGTTCATTTCTGCAATGGAATGGACTGGTGTAGGAGGCACGCGATTCAGCAGCTGGTAATTAGTATGCTTCTTATGGGCATCTGGAGTGAAAGTACTGTAAAGAGGATCAATGTGGACTTCACATCAGTTATCATCATTGGGTCTAACTTGCAGATTACTGAGGTGGAAGTATAAACGAAGAAATGTCAACAAGCCCAAGCACCTTGCATCTACATGTGCTGATCAGCTCAAATAGTGCAATCAAAGACAACCTGAGACCAATTTTCTCATCCTTGAGGACAAGGATGTCTTAAGGGGGGTGGTTTGTCATGTGACTTCTTATATGGTTACCCTTAGTTTAGTTGTTAGTGATGAGAGTCCCAAGTGCCCGTAATAATTGAGTGTCTGCCTAAATAATGGGCTGGTAGTTTAGTTATTTGGTAATTGTTGCCTAGTAGATTATGGACATGTGTCCGGCTAGGATTGATAACCCTTGATTCTCCAGTTGCATTTAAGTTGTAAGAAGAACCCCTTTGGAGAAAGTTATGAATTAATGAAGTTGTAGTTGGCTGCTTCGGCAGAGTTACTTAGATTCCGTCCTATTTCCGTTACAAATCCGTTCATCCCTGATTATCAACTGTACTAGAACAGTACAAAATGGTAAAATGTACTCATCAAACACAACATGGGAAGATATTTATCACTAAGAAATTATCGAACATAAACAATGCATAAAGTAAGTTTGATAGCCAAACATGACTGACCTCTTTCTTCTAGAAATAATTAGTGATCGAGGGTAAACTGATCTTGGTACAGGACATTCCAGAATTCCCGAGCGGTACATTAACTGTCTCAAAGGCTTAAGTACAGTAAACCTTCAAGCAAGCGAGAAGTTTAGATGCCTCATAACCTGCGCATAAACCAAAGAAACATTAGAGAACTAGAGTTCATATGAGAGTATACAGTATTGGGAGAAACGTTTCGCACGTCCAAGAGATGCCTCATTCATGATGGGTTTATATCGATTGTACAGAAAATGATAAGCAATATGATTTTATTTAAGTTAAGATCCATGTAATGTAAGGGTGTCCACCGAAGTACCAATATATACCACTGTTATGGATATAGAGTATGATAACTACCAACAAAATATGAAAAAAAATACTAAAACCACAATCCATATCAAAAAAATGGTTCTCAAAATACAATCACATCCATGATGAGTCACATAAGGTTTCATATTTAGAGAGGCAAGAATTAAAAACCAAGCAGGGCTTAGTGTTCATAGAATTAGAAAGAATACAGAGCATTCGACATTATAACGGTACCTTATATGAAAAAATTGAGACCAACTACGGGCATGCAAGATAATCCAGTCAACGCGATACTAAAACCAAGAAGCAATCCATTTGATGGATACCTTGAAGCTCACCACTGTAGAACCTCTATATATGTTTCCTGGCAAATCCATGTGGCCAAAGAAAAATGCATCTAATGTTTATAGGATTCACAAAAATTATGTAGTCAACACGATTCACGTTCTAATTAACTTTTTGCTGTCATCAAAAGCTGGCATTCCATTTTACAAAAAGAAATACATAATACACAGTCTAGCAGACAAAAAAGAATATGTGATCATATGGATATAACATTTATAAAGATAACTTGGTGAATATGAGCAACAAAGCAAAGTAAGATAAGAAACCCATTTGATTCTACAACTTCCAAAAACAAAGTTGAAGTTCGGATTCATAAATAACCTCGACTGATAGATAACAGATGCCTTGGGAGTTGGCTTTTGTTTCTGATTGTTTTTGTAAGCAAATAACTATATTGAGGTTCATTTTGAATCAGTGAATAAGGAGATACCTCTCGGTTTGCGCACATAGGTGGTAAGCTCTTCAAGTTATTATATTGAGCTGCATGTATGGCTGTCTTATCAATCCCAACATAGTAGCCTGCAATCTTCTGCACGAAATATTATATTTAGACGAAGCTCAAGACTATGAATTGCAAGTTTTGCAAATATAGAAGGCAGACTCACAACTGTGAATTTGTTCTCTGACTTTCTTATATCTAAATCAAATAAGAATAATTTGCAAATCAAACTCAAGGAAGATATACAAATTTCACAATTTTCTTCACATGGAAAAACCAGAAGATCATTGCAGATCATTTTACGAAGGCACTACCGAGTTTGTCAAAAAACCATTGCCGAAGGTGCATTGAGACTCTTAAAATGCTACTTCAACCCTCTTGGCTGGAGTAGTGTTATCACTGCGAAGCTAGTCCACAAAATAAATAAATAAAGAATAACAATCAATAAATCAGGCCAAGATATTTTTAGAATGGCTTCTCGATCCATACCTTGAAGAAATTTTCCTGACTCCTAACAGATGGTTGCCTATTAGATCGATGGAGGTTGCCACGGCTACAGAGTTGCCAATCCAAATTGTGTGAGCTAAGCACCACATGTCATCACTTTCCCAACTACTTGAAGAAAAAATTCAAACATATTAAGGAGCAATAACAATTCAAACATATTAGATTGTTTACCGAACCTGAAACTGAAACTGAAATGTTATCTTGTACTTGTAATGGTTTTTGGAACTAAGTTCTGTATTTCAAAACATATATACAACCTGTGATATACAACCGATAATGGTTTTTAAAACAAAGTTATGTAGTTCAAAACATGTGTACAATCCGTGAAATATAACATAAGTGTATGTGAGAAGCATCTCACATGTAAAATTTGAACTAACGAAAAATAGAATTATTGATGTGTTATAGAGTTCCAAATCCTTAATGTAATATACTTTTCAAAAGAACTGTTAGCATGGATCCAAATTCTCCTAGCTAATGTCCAATAATTAAGCAATGAAGATATTATGAGAGAATATAGCAGATTTGTACCTTATTGCTTAAGGCATAGAACTGTAAACTGATTCATAGTCTGCATCGTAGCTCATATCTCAGGATTGCATATATTCCCAAGAATGCCCGATACCCAAGTGCACCCATACTCTATATTTCCATTTCCACAAATAATCTGACTCACGACGTAACGTAAGACAACCTATAAGTAATGTAAAAGGAAAGACTAACCAATAATAGCTTCTTTTTTTTTAATCAGAACAACCTATAATAGCTGATACTATATATCACATATTTTCTGAAAGACAACCTATAAACCAAGTTGTCACACCCCATTTTTCAATCACCCAAACAGAAATGATATAACACAGCAAGACAAGGCAAAGGAAGCATTCTACTACTAAGCTACATCTTAACTATGTTATCTTCTATACACTGAAATTCTCATCTACGCATTCAAAACTACTCTATAACACAGCAAGACAAGGCAAAGGAAGCATTCTACTACTAAGCTACATCTTAACTATGTTATCTTCTATACACTGAAATTCTCATCTACGCATTCAAAACTACTCTGGAACCACCTACCATCTAAAGAAAAATACCCAATAACATACATTATATTAAACAACATACAATTGATGCACGTACTACCACAAGTTTACTTCCCAGATTAATAAAAATATTCAAAGTAAATAATTTAAGAAAGTGAATCATCTATTGTTTAAAAGGAATCTTGTCTAGCATTTTAGGTCAACATGCTACTTGACCTTACCTTATTTACACCATTTACTGACCCTAAATCACTTTAATGATCTCTACAAGTCATAAGATGCAACATATATATAAATCAAGACATAAACAAGGTTTGAGGCTATTGAAAACAATGTTGAAAATCAATACAGAACCAGTCTTCTTTAAAAAAAAAATGCTATGTATGGGATTCAAATACCTAATGTCAATTCAGAATTGTCATTCATCTTAAGCGAAGTCCACCAAATTATTGGATTTTGACTAGTAATAGTCAGATTACGAAGTGGGTTATCACACAAGAGAGAACAAAAGCACCAAATTTTTCTTTTGAAAATAGAAAGATAAAGATAACAATCTAACAGAAACATAATAATATTAACTCAAGAATGACAATAAACCATATGCTAAAAACGTTGAAATCTAAAAAACGAAATCAAAACCATGATAAAATAAACCCTTATTTCCCATCAGCAAAATTTTTGGAAGGAAAATTATAAACCCTAACTTTGAAACAACAAATTAACAAGAAAAATAAAATAAACCCTAATCTTAAAGAATCAACTCATAAAAACAACAAATTGAAACTCTCGTATCTAGATCTGAAATTACTTTGTGGAAATGAAATAAAAACATCAAAAGAAACAAGTAAATATAGCTGAGATGATTGTGACAAGATCCTCGAAGAGATAGTTGAGATGATTGTGAGAACTTCCTGTTTCAATCAACCGAAATCCATAATCAGATTTCAATACTAAAACATTAAGATCCAACAAGCAAAACCCAACTTAAATCTAAAAAAAAAGGAAAGAAACTTATCGTGAGAGGAGAATAAAGAAAAACCATCATAGAAGTGATTGAGATTTCGGCAGCGGCATTATATTCGAGTAAGTTTTTTTTTTTTTTTTTTTTTTTTTGTTAGAGACGAAGAGATAAGATAGAGACGAAAAAGAGATAAGATAGAGAATAGTGAGGTCTGGGTTGCACGGACGCGTAGACGCGGACACGATACGACGCGGACGCGGACACTACAAAATTTTCGAAAAACTAGGACGCGGACGCGTATATATATATTTTATTTATTTTATTTATATATTATTTATATATATAATTATGTATTTATACAGCAAAGTTAAGTATTTACATCCTAAAAATTAGAAAATAATGCTACATGTGTATAAATTTCAAAAGAAAATGAAAGATCGTTTGTTTATACGCGCCGAAGGTCAAGCAATCAATCACTATTAAACACATGGCACAATCAAATTGCATTTTTAGAACAACACATGCCCAACCAAGGGTATATGTGATGTATTTCCAATTACAAAATCCTAATAAAGAGTTACATGATTGATCTAAATGTTTGTCTTTCTTTATTTAGTTAATAATAGTAAAAATAAAGGAAGAAGTTTAAATGAAAATGGAAAAAAAAAAAAGATTCAAACCCAAGTCATCGGTGAGTCCAAAAAGGACGCGTGCGGGACGCTTATTTGGTGCGTCGGACACGCGTCGTGTCAGCGTCAAACGCGCGTCCTGCGTCCGACGTGAGTCGGACGCGGACACGGCACCAAAATCGGTGCGTCCGTGCATCCCAGAGTGAGGTTAAGTGAGAGAAATATTTAGGATATTTTATCTAAAAGACTTTGGACAAAGTGATAAGGCGTGATAGCTTTTAACGGTAGAGATTTGGTTTGGATTTTATCATATGGATCGAGGCGTGTATGAGAAATTTGTGATTTTATCATATGGTTTCTTTTTTAAGGGCGACTCCAAAAGAATTAGGCCAGATTGTGCCACGTTTCCTATAGAGTAGCCCTAAAATAAGATTTTGCAAAAAATTTCTATCTTTTGAATTTTGATTATCTTATAATCGGTAGTAAATGAAGGTATCTTGACTCCCGATTCAATTATTCTCAAGAATTAAATTACTGTGTCGGCATTGGACTGAAAAACAGGAAAAAAAAATCAAAACGAACTGAAATACAATTTTCTCGTAGAAACAAAATTCACAGCCGGGAGGGGCTACGCCCCTAGACCCCTTATATAGCGTACCGGTATTGTATTCATACCATGTCCATGCCGGCACCGAGCTTTTTCAACTTCATTGGTTGAGCCTATAATCGATAGTAAATGAAGATATTCTGACTTCTGATTATACAATGGACCTCTTTACCGAAATCCTAGCATAATCGGTAGTCAAGATAGTTCATATAACTACCGAATATAGAGTAGCCTCAAAATGAGATTTCACAAAAATCCTCTTTTTTTTGAATTTTGGATGAGCCTATAATTGGTAGTAAATGAAATTATCCTGACTTCCGATTATCCAGGCTCTCTTTGCAAATATCCAACTATATTCGGTAGTCAAAATAGTTCATATAACTGTCGAATGTAGAGTAGCCCCAAAAATAAGATTTTTTAATCGGTACATAAAAAAAACTAAACTGCCGATTATGAAGGGACATATAAGTATTTTCAACCTATTTTGTCTTTTGTGTCGCCCCTAATTCTTTTGGAGTCACCCCTAAAAACCCCAGGTTTGTAAAAGCACTTTTCTGCTACGTTGTGTTGTGCAAAAAAACTAGTTAAGTGTTCCTAAAATCTAAAGAAAATTAAAAAATTGATCAAATTGTGTTTGGCAAAACGTAGGTTCACTCATTGTAGTTGAAACTGGTGTGGTATCCGTACCCGATACGCAAACCATTCTGAGGGACCAAAGGTGTAGAATAACATATTTTATCATCTTCGGTTCAAAGATTACTAGATAGAGACTTCAGTCTATCATTCTGAAGAACCATAGATGTGGAATAACATATTTTATCATCTTTGGTTCAGAGATTACTAAATACAGACTTCAGTTCCTCATTCCGAGGAACCAAAGATGTGGAATAACATATTTTTAATAAACTGAGAGACAAATATATCAGAATTGAACATCACAGGTTCAAAGATTACTAGAGTTAGACCTGAGTTTCTCATTCGGGGGAATTGAAGATGAAATATATCAGAACTGAACATCCGAGGTTCAAAGATTATTACTAGAGTTTGACCTGAGTTTCTCTTTCGGGTGAACTGAAGATAAAATATATCAGAATTGAACATCCAAGGTTCAAAGATTACAAGAGTTAGACCCGAGTTTCTCTTCCGGATGAACTGGAGACGAAATATATCAGAATTGAACATCACAGGTTCAAAGTTTACCAGAGTTAGACCTGAGTTTTTCTTCCGAATGAACTGGAGACGAAATATATCAGAATTGAACATCAAAGGTTCAAAGATTACTAGAGTTAGACATGAGTTTCTCTTCCGGATGAACTGGAGACGAAACATATCAGAAATGAACATCACATTTTCAAAGATTACCAGAGTTAGACCTGAGTTTCTCTTCCGAATGAACTGGAGACGAAATATATCAGAATTGAACATCACAGGTTTAAAGATTACTAGAGTTAGACATGAGTTTCTCGTTCGGGTGAACTCAAGATTATATTTATCAGATTTGAACATCCCAGGTTCAAAGATTACTATAGTTAGACCCGAGTTTCTCTTCCGGATGAACTGGAGACTAGATATATCAGAATTGAACATCACAGGTTCAAAAATTACTAGACTTATCCTTAGTTTCTCTTCCGGATGAACTGGAGAAGAAATATATCAGAATTGAACAACACAGGTTCAAAGATTACTAGAGTTAGACCTGAGTTTCTCTTTCGGATGAACTGTAGACGAATTATATCAGAATTGAACATCACATGTTCAAATATTACCAGAATTAGACCTGAGTTTCTCTTCCAGATGAACTGAGGACGAAATATATCAGAATTGAACATCACAGGTTCAAAGATTACCAAAGATAGACCTGAGTTTCTCTTTCGGATGAACTGGAGACGAAATATATCAGAATTGAACATCACAGGTTCAAATATTACCAGAGTTAGACCTGAGTTTCTCATTCGGGTGAACTCAAGATGATATTTATTAGATTTGAACATCCCAGGTTCAAAGATTACTGGAGTTAGACCTGAGTTTCTCTTCCGGATGAACTTGAGACGAAATATATCAGAATTGAACATCACAAGTTCAAATATTATGAGAGTTAGACCTGAGTTTCTCTTTTGGATGAACTGTAGACGAATTATATCAGAGTTGAACATCACAGGTTCAAAGATTACTAGAGTTAGACCTGAGTTTCTCTTCCAGATGAACTGGAGAAGAAATATATCAGAATTGAACATCACAGGTTCAAAGATTACCAGAGTTAGACCTGAGTGTCTCTTTCGGATGAACTGAGGACGAAATATATCAGAATTGAACATCACAGGTTCAAAGATTACCAGAGTTAGACCTGAGTTTCTCTTTCGGATGAACTGAGGACGAAATATATCAGAATTGAACATCACAGGTTCAAAGATTACTAGAGTTAGACCTGAGTTTCTCGTCCAGATAAACTGGAGAAGAAATATATCAGAATTGAACATCACCGGTTCAAAGATTACTAGAGTCATACATGAGTTTCTCTTTCGGATGAATTGGAGACGAAATATATCTGAATTGAACATCATAGGTTCAAAGATTACCAAAGTTAGACCTGAGTTTCTCTTTCGGATGAAATGATGACGAAATATATTAGTATTGAACATGACCATATTACCCTTATCAGAAATAAGTAAAGTAAATGTTACAGACTGTGAAAATGACCATATTACCCTTATTGGAAATAAGTGCAATAAATATTAGGGAAACTGTGAAATGACTATACTACCCTTATCGGACATAAGTAAAAAAACATTACAGACTGTGAAAATCACCAAATTACCCTTATTGGAAAAAGTGCAATAAATATTATGGAGACTGTGAAAATGACCATACCACCCTTATTGAAAATAAATAAAGTAAATGTTACAGACTATGAAAATGACCATGTTACCCATATTGGAAAAAGTGCAACAAATATTATGGAGACTGTGAAAATGACCATAATACCCTTATAGGAAATAAGTAAAGTAAATGTTACAGACTGTGAAAATGACCATATTACCCTTATTGGAAAAAAGTGCAATAAATATTATGGAGACTGTGAAAATGACCTTACTACCCTTGTAGGAAATAAGCAAAGTAAATGTTACAGACTGTGAAAATGACCATGTTACCCTTATTGGAAAAAGTGCAATAAATATTATGGAGACTTAGAAAATGACCATAATACCCTTATAGGAAAGAAGTAAAGTAAATGTTACAGACTCTGAAAATGACCATCTTACCCTTATCGGAAAAAAGGGCAATAAATATTATGGAGACTGTGAAAATGACCATAATACCCTTACAGGAAATAAGTAAAGTAAATGTTACAGACTGTGAAAATGACCATATTACCCTTATCGGAAAAAAGTGCAATAAATATTATGGAGACTGTAAAAATGATCATACTACCCTTATCGGAAATTAGTTAATGAATTCTTATGGATTGTGAAAATGACCATATTACCCTTATTGGAAAAAAGTAGAATAAATATTATGGAGACAGTGAAAATGACCATACTACCCTTATCAGAAATAAGTAAAGTAAATGTTACAGACTGTGAAAATGACCATATAAACCTTATTGGAAAAAAGTGCAATAAATATTATGGATACTGTGAAAATGACCATACTACCCTTATCAGACATTAGTTAAGTAATTCTTACAGGCTGTGAAAATGACCATATTACCATTGTTGGAAAAAAAGTGGAATAAATATTATGGAGACAGTGAAAATGACCATACTACCCTTATCGGAAATAAGTAAAGTAAATGTTACAGACTGTGAAAATGACCATATTACCCTTATTGAAAAAAAGTATAATAATGATGGAGACTATGAAAATTACCATATTACCCTTGTTGGAAAAAAGTGACATAAATATTATCACAGACTGTGAAAATGACCATACTACACTTATCAGAAATAAGTAAATTAAATATTACAGACTGTGAAAATGACCATATTACCCTTATCGTAAATAAGTAAAGTAAATGTTACAGACTAGGAAAATGACCATATTACCCTTATTGGAAAAAAGTGCAATAATTATTATGGAGACTGTAAAAATAACCATACTACCCTTATCGGAAATAAGTAAAGTAAATGTTATAAATTATGAAAATGACCATGTTACCCTTATTGGAAAAAAGCGCAATAAATACTATGGAGACTGTGAAAATGACCATATTATCCTTATCAGAAAAAATTGCGATAAATATTACGGATACTATGAAAATGACTATACTACCCTTATTGGAAATAAGTAAAATAAATATTTTGAACTGTGAAAATTACCATATTACCCTTATTGGAAAAAGTGCAATAAATATTATGGAGACTTATTGGTCATTTTCATAGTCTCCAATCTCCATAATATTTATTCTTTTTTTTTTCCAATAAGGGTAATATGGTCATTTTCACAGTTTGTAAGAATTACTTTACTTATTTCTGATTAGGGTAATATGGTCATTTTCACAGTTTCAATAATATTTATTGCACTTTTTTCCAATAAGGGTAATATGGTCACAGCCTATAACATTTTATTTACTTATTTCCGATAAGGGTAGTATGGTCATTTTCATAGTCTTCATAATATTTATCCCACTTTTTTCCAATAAGGATAATATGGTCATTTTCACAGTCTATAAGAATTACTTTACTTATTTCAGATAAGGGTAGTATGGTCATTTTCACAGTCTTCATAATATTTATGGCACTTATTTCCCATAAGGGTAATATGGTCATTTTCACAATCGGTAAATTTACTTTACTTATTTCCGATAAGGGTAGTATGGTCATTTTCACAGTCTCCATAATAGTTATTGCACTTTTTTTCCAATAAGGATAATATGGTCATTTTCACAGTCTGTAACATTTACTTTATTTATTTTCAATAAGGGTAGTATGGTCATTTTCACAGTCTCCATAATATTTATTGCACTTTTTCCAATAAGGGTAATATGGTCATTTTCACAGTCTGTAATGTTTTTTTTACTTATTCCGATAAGGGTAGTGTGGTCATTTCACAGTTTCCATAATATTTATTGCACTTTTTTTCCAATAAGGGTAGTATGGTCATTTTCACAGTGTCCATAATATTTGTTACACTTTTTTCCAATAAGGGTAATATGGTCATTTTCACAGTCTGAAATGTTTTTTTTTACTTATGTCCGATAAGGTTTGTGTGGTCATTTCACAGTTTCCATAATATTTATTGCACTTTTTTCCAATAAGGGTAGTATGGTAATTTTCACAGTCTCCATAACATTTATTGCACTTTTTTTCAATAAGGGCAGTATGGTCATTTTCACAGTCTCCATAATATTTATGGCACTTATTTCCAATAAGGGTAATATGGTCATTTTCACAATCTGTAACATTTACTTTACTTATTTCTGATAAGGGTAGTATGGTCATTTTCACAGTCTCCATCATATTTATTGTACTTTTTATTTCCAATAAGGGTAATATGGTCATATTCACGGTCTGTAATATTTACTTTACTTGTTTCCGATAAGGGTAGTATGGTCATTTTCACAGTCTCCATAATATTTATTACACTTTTTTCCCATAAGGGTAAATGGTCATTTTCATAGTCTGTAACATTTTACTTTTCTTTTTTTCGATAAGGGTAGTATGGTTATTTTCACAGTCTTCGAAAATTTTATTGCACTTATTCCGATAAGGGTAGTCTGGTCATTTTCACCGTCTTCGGAAGAAGCAAATATTTTGTTGTGGTTTTGTCGACAAAATCGAGAGAAAAAGGTTGGTATTTGTCCAAGTCAAATTTCTTACAAAGTCATTACTTGTTGACTTGGTCTTGATCATGTTTTCTAATATTAAGAAAAAAAAGAGTCAATATTGATTTTTAGAAACTAAATAAGCGAAAATAGTGACAAGCAAAATCCCAAGTGTTACTAATTTGGGGTTGTTTTAGGTGTGGTGAAATTTTTGGGTGGAATTATCATTTTAGATTATAATTGTGATTGTCTGTATAATTTGCAACAAATATTATTGTTACTAATAAAAAAGTTAAATATTCATATTCACTATCACAAATACAAAATTCAACCACAGTTATAATTGTTGCAGGACTTATCACAGGTGTATCAGTGACTGTAAAATAAACTGTGACATGTTACACTGTGAGAAAATCCTGGTTTTGGTATAGGCTTGGGATGGGCGCTAGCTTGGCTTTGCATTGTGCGGACTGCTTGGCGTTGTGAAGCGCTTGCTAGTGCAGCTTGGTTGCCTCCTTCCATGCGTGGCTCAGATAGGAAACCCTTTCCTTATCCAAATCCCAAAGCATCATGTTCGTATGAAAGGTGTTAGCTCTCCTCCTCATGTTATACCGCCGTTTTTGTGGAATGATGGCAACTTGATTCAGTTCCGTGGAAGGATGACGACTGGTTTCAGTTCCGCGGGATGATGACAACTTGCTTTAATTAGGGTTTGGCATGTCGAAACCCTAATTAATGCCCCCTTACTAAAATCGTTGTAGAATTCTCATACGAACTCGAATTTTGACGGTCCGCCCTTCCATTTGACCAGAAAATAATTTCCTATATTCTTACGCGAGAATATTTAGGTTTTGAGTTCGTCTAGGAGGCGAAAACAGCACGACAGTAAAACTCGGGGAGAAATCAGGAGGGCTGTTGCGGCCCCGAGGTGGCATAGTTGCACCCAGTCCTCTATTCTCGTTTATGAATCAGGAAGTAACCTTTATTCTATTCACACTTTAGAAACTCCGCATGCATGAAAAGAGGTATCGACCTTCTTCTGCTTTCGGTTGCTCGTCTGGATCCGTGCTTTAGTTTGCAGTGTCTATCCAGTGGATTCCAAAATTTACCAAACTTCATTGCATTCTTGGGATGGATGGATAGAATATATGCTTCGTAACGACTACGTCGGAGCTAATCTTGGAGATTGTGGTTGCGTTGTCGGTCCATTCTTGACTTTAGGTTGTTCATTGTCCGACCTTCTGATAGCGATGATGATATGCCGTGGATGATTGTATGGTAGAAATATTCCGAAGCCATAAGATGAAATAGTTGAGTTGGGAGACGTTCTATTGCCGATGTGCCGCTATCAAGTCTTCAAGGACTTTGTTCCCAGAGATATCCTTTGAACCGGCTTCCGAATCTTAGACTATCGTATGGAATGGGACCAGGTGAGCAGTCCCCAATCGTACTCATGTTGGATCCAATGGCATGGACTAATATGTGAATGTATCCTTGTGGCGTGCTTTTGGAGTCTTCAATGTGCATGTACGGCTTCATGTTGAGAAATTCTTTCAGATCGTAAAACTTCGGCAGCGATGGCGTTGAAAATCAGACATAACCCGATTGAGGGGAGTAAATGTGCCCTATGCTAGTAGTCCCCATGTGTAGCTTACTTTCATTGTATCACTCTGAATCCATGTCTACGGGATTTGATATGAGCTTATTGTACTCTTCTGTATGTGACGCATGGCTCCCTCTGTTTCTTTAGGAAAATGTTTCAGCCACGTCTCTGGAGTTTTCTCATGAGTCTTTGATATCGAAGGGATTCCGTGTAAATCCCTCAGTCCCAAGTATGGCTTACATGTTTCCATCTTGTAAGGTCAAGGGGTTGACCATGACGAAGATATCACCATCTCGTGCGTTCGTACTGGTGATTTTGTTACTTCTTCCACGTGAGACTAAATATGGAAGAGCACGGGTTACCTTTATAGTGATTGCTGCGGCGGTGAAGATCTGGCTGGTGTCCACAAATGAGCGGT
The DNA here is from genome assembly GCA_023529315.1 of Papaver bracteatum. Lineage (NCBI taxonomy): Eukaryota > Viridiplantae > Streptophyta > Magnoliopsida > Ranunculales > Papaveraceae > Papaver > Papaver bracteatum. Next base: position 1,735,731 of record JAJJWX010001238.1, on the reverse strand, counting down.
AAAAGCTCTTGGTAATAGATGAAATCATACGAGATTACATTGTCGTAGGAACAAAGTAGGTTGTCTGGAATTGCATGGGCATCCATGGAAGTAAAAGGATCGGCTGGATGCATACGCGAGCAAACTGCCCATGATCTCGAGTTTTGGCGGGATATATCAAAAGGTGGCCATGACTACGAATAATTTATGGCTTCGATCATAATCATTGAGATGGTAAGTGTGCTGGCACGACCCTTTGCAGGAAGGAGTGGCGTTGAAGCAGCTTAGGTTCTTGGAGAGGACGTTGAGACTTAAAGGGCCAAACGCTGAAGCTTCGGTTTCGGATCCTGGAGCAGCTTATGGAGAAAACACTGAAGTGGAGTGTCTACTGGAGCGAACGTTGAAGCGGAGCAGTTGTCGTAGGACGTGGAAGCGGAGCGTCTGTGTCAATCGGCGTTCCATGAAATTGAACACCCTTCATATGAACAGTGGTTCGGAGTCTCCAATTTTATTTATCAATCGTATTTTCTAGGAGAGGTTGGGGTTTTGGAACGGCTTCCCTGGTTGGAAACACTTGCTTTCTTGATGCAATGCGGTTGAGGGATGCAAATACGTCTTTGACGCTATGCCTTGAAGAAATATAGAATCTCACATAACTGTTTCATCACAGACTGCGCAAATTTGTGGGCGAAGTCCCCATCATGCGAGTCCTGATGGGAAGAGGGTTTCTGTGAACTCAGGAGGGTTGCTGATTCCCTTTGCTTCCGATTTCGGAGAAGTCGTTCCTGATCTTTTCGTGTGATGAAATTAGATTGTTGATCCCTTCTACTGGGCGTTCAAGGGAAACGCGATCCTCTTGATCTATAAACGCACGTCCTGCTAAAGTGATTTTGTCTTTTCATCAAATCAACAATGGTAAAATGAGGACGGCTTCTTCCGGCTCTTCCAGTATCTTGCCCTGATGGTAGCAGCGTCTCTAGTGACGGTTGGAGCTGTCATGATTGAAAAACATTGGGGTGGAGGAAGCGGCTCTGGTTATGGTGATTGTTTATGTATCGTGTAGAGATGGCACGGTTTTGATCATGGAATGCCGGAGCCATAGCGATGTTTCGAAGGGTGAGGATGGCGCTGCTTTGGCTGGTTGGGGAGCGGAGAAGATGACGCTGGAAGGGCGCAAGCTGTTAGCGCTGGAAAAGATGCAAGTTGTTGGTGCTGACCAGGGTGTGGTATTGTGGCTGGCATGCGCGTGCGACATGTGTGTCTGGCATGCGCATCTGGCATGCGTGTCTGGTAAGCGCGTCTAGTGCCGTCTTGGACGCGGACTGTTGGCGCTAGAACTTTGGCTACCAAGCGGTGATGATAGCGCTGGTGGCTTCAGTCCGTGGGACGGTGGAAATGGTACTTGTAAGGCTTGCAGGGTGGGTCAAGGAATGCTGGTGTTAGCGGTAGCGTGGCGAGCATATTCCAGCTATGTACTCCAGCGTTTCTCTTTCAATTTGTTCTCCTTTTTTTTTTTGGGTGCAAACCCTAGCCATGGGTATGCCTTTCATAAACTTGTGGAAATACTTCATCATAAACAATTCCTTTTCGAATACCACCGTAGTAACATAGGCTACCTCATGAATAGTAACGGTAATCATTATTATGCAAAGTAGGCGCGTACAGGTAGGTGACTGTTTTCTTTTAAATGCAAACAAAGCGCCTAGTTTATGGTTCGATTTTTTCGGGTTTTTGGATTGATAGATGATTGCTTTTTATAAGAGTTTTGGATATTTTGGAATAATGGTTTTTTGATATGCTTAAGTCTGAATTGGAAGTGTAAGTAGAAAATCATCTGGGAAAGTTGTGAAGCCGTGAATATTGTATGATGACGGAAAGCATGGGAACAATATGGCTATCGGTTTTTATTATCTCTGTAAAGATTTGAAGTAGTAGATTATGTGTTTTGTCTAGGCAAGAATTACTCGGTTTTCTATATCTCCTGACGAAAAATAAATCTACCAGGTGTAAGTCCGAGTTTTGTGGGAAGCATCGCCGTGATGTGGAAAGTCCCCGGTCGTCTCCAAGTCACTTGATGACTGAGTCTTCGATCCCTAGGCAGATTGTTTGCTTTCAGCTTCTGTGAAGTCTCCAGTCGTCCCTCATCCCGTCAAGACTGGTAATCAGGTCGTCTGGTAGCTGAGTCATTGATCCTTAAACGGATCGTATGGGGCCATCTGGTAGCTGAATCGTCGATCCTTGAGCGGATCGTTTGCCTCTACCTTCCTGACGTCTGGGTTGAAGTATTAGATCGAGGATTGAAAATTGACATTGTAACCGAAAGATCAACCTCCTACCGTGGTTGCCAATTGTTTGTGGGTGAAAACAGTTTCTGCAGATTTCGTTAATTTCGGGTGTGTGGGTGAGAAACGAATTTAAACCCTAAATAATGTACTACAAGGGAGTACTTTAGATTTGAGAGATCAATATGTACAAGTCCGGCCTAAACCAATAAATGGTCGTTCCAGACTTGCCTCGGTCACAAAGTGAAGGAGAATGGGTTGGTTTTGGGGAGGGAAGCAAGGAAAGTGATGAGACCAGAATAGTTGATTCTGGAAGAGTAGTTGTGTTACGACTTGTATCATAAAGTGGGAAGCTAGCAGATGGAAAGCTAGTAAATATTTTCTGAGTGTTGTATGCTCCTCTGAACTTGTTGTTCGGTGGAAATAGGTGAGACCTATTTATACAAGTCGAAGTGAAACGTAGTCTGGTCTCATTAAGGGATGGAAAAATGGGTGAGTAAATGGGAGGAGGTGGTAATGTTAACGCATGGAATTGATGTTCCATAAAACTGTTAACGCATGGAATTGATGTTCCATAAAACCGTTAATACATGGAATTTATGTTCCATAAAAAGAACATTTCACCATTAACTCCCTGTATTTACTAACCGCCTCATCCTTATGACACTTCCTTATGACGTGCGTAGTGTACGCCGCACGCTGTAAACCTCCAAACCAATACCCAAAGAGGATCCCCAAGTTTGTGATATGTGTTGATGTCTCAAATATTTTTGTGGAAAACATGTAGCATATTGTTGTTGCCTGGCAAGTCGATCTCGGGGAGATTTTCTAGTTTGGTGACCTTCGATGGTCGATATTTTACATCTTAAGAGGAAAGGTAACCGTTGATCGTCGCACGCTTTCGTTTGTTGGTGGCCTCATTGGGAAGGACATCATGGTGGTACGGCTAGGTTGGCATGCCATTGGCAGGGTATGGTGGCACTGCTAGGTTGGCATGGCATGTCTTGGCGCGGTTTGGCGTGGCCATTTTGGGTCAAAGGTTACCATGTGTTGTCTGGTAACCTTGGACGGCTAGGATTTTTTCCTGGGATTGAAGGGCGACCGTTGATTGTCGCACGCCTTCATTTTGGTAGATGCGTAGGGAAGGCCAGCATGGTGGCGCGGCTAGGTTGGCATGGTTTGGCGTGGCCAAACTTAGGTTTTCGGGCCAAAGGTTACCATGCGTCGTCTGGTACCCTTAGATGGCTAGGATTTGCTCCTGGGATTGAAGGGCGGCTCCATCGGGATTTTGAAGGGCGACGTTTGATCATCGCACACATGGTGCGCTAGCATTTTGGTAGCTTGGCATGTGCAGCCAAGGGTTTGGAAAGTCGTTGGCACATGGTGCGACTAGCATGGCTAGGCCAAGGAGAGGTGCGGTTTGGCTTGGCATGTGGGGCCAAGGGATTGGCAAGCCGTTGGCACATGGTGCGGCTAGCATGGCTAGGGCATATGGTGCGGCTATCATGGCTGGGCCAAGGCGAGGTTTTGGCAATCCATTGGTGCCAGGGTTTGGCAATCCATTGCACATGGTACGACTAGCATGGCTAGGGCCAAGCATGCGGTTTGGCTTGACCAATAGAAATCCTTTGCCGGTTTTGGGTCAAAGGATTTGGGAACCTTAGATGGTTAGGATTTGCTCATGTGATTGAAGGGCGGATGCCTCTTTTTTGGTAGTCGTAGGGGAGGCCAGCATGTTTCATGGTTAGGCAAGGTTGGGTGCGGTTTGGCTTGTCCATGGTTTTCCATTGGCCTAAGCCATGGTCGATCACACAATTAGGGTTTTTGGCCTGTCGATATGTGGGCCCATGATGATCACGTTGATACTCTTGGTACCTCATCAGTCTATATCTACACCCTTCATCCAATCTGGCATATGGTTGGCGACACATATGCCATGCCACAAACCATAATTAGGGTTTTGGGCCGAGCGGCCGTCGACGAAATCCTTTGCCGCAAAGGATTTGGGAACGTGACTTTAACTAAGAGGTTTCACGTTGATACTCTTGGTACCTCAGATATTCTCCCAATCCTTTGGAGAGACAAACCATAATTAGGTTTTGGGCGGTCCGTGTATTTGGGGCCCATGTTGGGCCGACGGTGAACATATGTGTACCTGTCCGATGGTTCTAGGCGCGAACTAAGCCATCCAAACATGCAGGCGAAGTTGGATGGTTGTGATCGATTTAAAATGCTAGTGGAATTTCCGCGATCCTTGAAAAGCCTTACGCCCATCATGTTTTGGGGAAACGTTCATGGCTATATGGCCATGACGTGAGAAAGCCGATCAGGTAGGGACAAAGTAGGCACGCTAATGTGTGTATTAGCGCTTCACTGATCATTCGCGGGATAATCTAGGCCGTCCAACCAGGCTGGTGAAGTTGGATGGTCGTGATGATTTTAAGACTTCCTTGAACAGTCTAAGCTCGTCGAGCTTCTTCCAAAGCATCGCAGCCACCGTATTTGAGGGCTGGCATTTGACGTGCTGGGAGGAGTTCGTGTAATGTTCGAACGGCCAGGGCATAAACGGGCCCGCCGATGGTCATCACGAAGATCGCATACTCTTGCCATGGTTTGTCTAAGCTTGTTAAATTGCGCGGCCAACTTGTGTGTCCGTGATCGTTTCTGAGACTGATTCGGACAGTCTAGATTTTGCTTAAGGAAATTAAATGAGTTCGATCGAGATGAGAGTGCATCGACTCGAAATTCTCTATGTTAGAGAGTAGCCTGTACGGGTATTTCGTGCATATCTCAAAATTGGCAATTGGAGATTCATGTTACTCTACTGAAAGTGAACACTCAGTCGTCATGTCATGCTAATAATGAGAGCTCGGCTAGGAACAACACATGGAACACTAGGCTAACCGTGCATTAATTAATAATGATAAAACTCACAAAATATTTGGGATTGTTGTTACATGCACCATTCTGGGTGAATTTTGTGTATTTATTGAATTGCTTCGAATAAATAAAGCGAAGAAGTATTCATCACTCATCAAACGACTTTACCCTTTGCAGGATATCAACGCATTAAAATTGGTTTTACAATTTTAGCCTGACCTAAAATCCACCATCAACAGTCCGAGAACAAGAGAAGAAACCCCTTGTTATGTAAACCCAAAATAAAAAAATCTCCAGAAGAATACACGGACGTTCGCGGGCCAGTTACAGAAAGTTAATGGATCAAACAAGATCCAAAATAAGGAAGTACACTTTGTTTTCAAATATATCATACCTTTTCATGGCTCAATAAATTAGAGCACACAAAAGAAGATACATTAGTTACAAGAAGTCAAGATATGACTCAACTTTTGTAAAAGAAGAAAACTATACTAACACAAAATATTCGATCAGACGATAATATTCAACGAACTTGAGCATCCCGCAAATATCATCCTTGCAATTCTTAAGTTAGATACAAGGATGAAATTACCTTGACTTAGGTAGTATAATGAGAAGTAAGCCCACTACGAATATTGAGGGGAGATTTGTAAATACCTTCTGAGCGTTTATGTGGTGTATTCCTTACCTTCCTTCGGTTATATCTTATTTTTCGGAGAATTAGACATAAACCATTTTGAATATCCATCAGAAGGATTTTTCTGAGGATTAAGTCAAGAACCTCTAGAGATTGATTCCAGAGGATCAGAATAATGAGAATTCCATATCCTAAACTTAGGTTTACCAGATTCATAAACACTGGAATTGTGTATATTTGTCGCGTACAAATTAGCACCATTAAGAGGGACACGATTCCTGTAGAGATTTCTAGAAGAGTGATCTTGGAAACCTCGTGAATGAGAGTTATGGTTTTCTGCGAGAAGGAAATCCATTGTAGATGTTGTCAAATGATTTACTCAGTCGACAGTAAACAAAAGTAGATTTTGAAGATCAGAATTATGTTTCTTTCTAGTAAAACAATATATAACATTATGATTCCTTTTTCCACAGAATGAACAAGTTCGTGGAAAACATTAGAAGCATCTCGTTTTAGACTCATAGACTTCTTAGAATTATGTAAGTCACGTAACTGTTTCTTTGCAGGAAATTCCTTAGAAGAAGATTTCTCCATGCTAGGTAATACTACACGAGTATTAGAGATAGGCACTAAAGAAGACTTATTTACTAAACTAGAGTTTTCCCTTTTCAAGGAGTTGCACTGTTCCTGGGCTAGTAAAATATATGCAACAAGTTTATTTTTTTCAAAACGACAGTTGTTCAATTCCGATGAATGAGTCTCGATTAAACGTTTTTCTCTAATTGAATCTTCTTTAACAATATTTTCAAGCATACTAATCTTTTCGCGTTGTAGAGTAGTTTATTGAACAAGATTTTCGAAATTGTTAGAAAAAGACTCAACAATACTATAGAGTTCCCGTTCTCTATGAAGAGACATCTCAAGTTCATCAGTAAGCTGAGCGATTTTATCTTCAAGTGAACTAACTTTAGACACTTGAACATCAAAAATCTTAACAGCCTTTATTAAGGTTCTGGTGAGCTTCATCTCAGATTCTGACATAGTATCAACTGTCACATTAGAGGGAATGTTATCAGTGTATGATAGCACAAACTTTCTACATCGATATTCAGAAGAATCCACTAAGGAGTTATCCTTTGAGGTAAGCCCAAGATATTTGGAAAAATCAAAATATTTTGAAGGCATTTCTATGTCCGTTAGTTTGGGATAAATTTATATCCACGGAATAAGATTGCTACAAACATAACTTATGAGGTCTTAGCGTGTTTCCCTGCTCTGATACCAATTGAAAAAGTGGGGGTCTAACAACCACACACAATATTTCGTTCAGCAATCTGTATGGACTAACTCCAAAATAATTCCAAGAGAATCAACTAGACTGACAGACAGACTCAATCAAGGAAATATATCCAAGACCTTATATCTCTGTTTCTCAATGTAATCAGCAAATCAAACATATAGAATCCATGATCCTGATTATTATGAGAAACAACTTGAATGGGTACCAAAGACCAATGTTCAAGTGTCAATCAACAACCAAAGGTTGGATTTACCAATTGATTGAACTACGCACAACCTGTGATATTTAAATTATATAAATAAATATAATGCATAAAATAAATAACACAGATACCAGAAGTTTTGTAAATGAGGAAACCGCAAGTCCAGAAAAACCCCGGGACCTAGTCCATATTTGAGCACCACACTATATTAAGCCGCTACAGACACTATCCTACTACAAGTTAACTTCGGACTGGAATGTAGTCGAGCCCTAACTAAGTCTCACACCAATTAAGGTACAGTCACGTTCCTTACACCTCTGAATCCCAGCAGGATTCTATGCTCTTGATTCCCTTAGATGATCTCACCCACAACTAAGAGTGGCTACGACCCTAAGTCGGAGACTTTATAAACAAATTTGTCTCCCACAGAAAAGTCTATTCTGATAGATAAATCTGTCTCCCACAGAAATACCTATGAAGTTTTTTTCCGTCTTTTGATAAATCAAGGTGAATAAGAACCAACTGATAATCCGGTCTTATATTCCCAAAGAACAGCCTAGAAATATCAATCTCCTCATAATAACTTAAATATATGGTAGTAGAACAAGTTATTGTGGAATCACAAAGAATGAGACGAAAAGATTTGTGATTACTTTTTATATCTTACCTATCGGAGAAAAATCTCGAGCAAATATTAGAGAAGATAGTACTTAATACGATAAAATAAGTAAGATCAGAATACGCAACTATAGAGAAAATTGTTGGGTCTAGGCTTCAGAATCCCAATGAAGTCTTTAAGTCGTTAACCTATAATGGTTTTATGAAAAACCTAGGTTAAAGGAGAATCGACTATAGTCGCAACTAGTATCACACATGAGGTATGGGGATTAGATTTTCCAGGTGCTATAGTTCTCCCTTATATAGTCTTCAAATCAGGGTTTGATAGCTTTGAAACAAAGTAATAAAAAATATTCACCGTTAGATGAAATCCTGATTTAAAATTTAAGCTAAGTTTTCTTAAAACCAAAGCAATATCTCTTTACCGTTAGATGGTCTTAGCTTGTTATACACAAATGAAATATACCTTCATTTTGATATGGGTAACCGTACCTAAATTGTATATTGAGTTAGCTCAATAACAATTAACCTAAGTTAGCCATATGAACACTTTTGTATTAACCACATTCATCTAACACTTCTAGATCAAATGATAATCAAATGAATGTAATTGCGTTACTCATAGATTTGTTCAATTATTTATATTCTCGTAGAAGAATACAAGACACAATTGAAACAAATTCGGATTGATTCAAGATAATCAGTTCATGAACATTTTAGCCATTGTTTGCAAAGATCGCATTCCTTAATTTATAAATATATTTGTTCATGAGTATGAAATCATACTTAACCGATTTTAGAACTTAAACCAACTCAGTTGGAAAATGGGTACGCAAACTAGAGTTTTGGGCTTTGGTCATTTTCGACACTTCGCAAACGGGTATGTATATTGTTGTACCAGACCTAACTCAGGTTAAATCGTTCTCATACTGGTATGCAAACTTGGTTCCTAGACTTTGACAGTTGAAACCATTCGCATACTGGTAAGTAAACTTGGTTCCCAAACCCGAATCATACTACGAAAGTTTGCATACTGGTATGCAAAATTGGTTGCCAAACCCGAATCATACTACGATAGTTTGCATGCTGGTATGCATACGGTGCTATATCCATACAATGGTTATTTGTTCTAAACTCCCATTTCAATCATTGAAACACCCTTAGAAGACGACAATAGCTGTCTCACACAAACTATTAGCTTATAAGTAATTTTCAAGTGATCGAATGATCAATACGAAATATTCTGAGTCTACATCAAATGACCGTCTCACATAAATCACGTAAGATGTTTCAAGGAAATTTTCACATAATGATCTTTTGACTCATTATTTAGTTTCCAACAAATAAATTGTTTCCAACTAAACTCGTTAAGAATAATGATGAACGTAGTTAAAGCAAAAAGCTTTCCAACATATATTTTAAGAAAGATATAAGCGAGTTAAACTCAGCTCGAAATATCAAATGTTTATAATGTAAAAGTCTATATAGATATACGACTTAGTCTCATTAGGAGATATAATGGCATAGACTTCTTAGTGATAGATAAGTTTTAGTCTTCACATACCTTTTGTTGATGAATTTCCTCCAAGCTCTCCTAAGTAGATCTTCATCTTCAATTGATGAACGTCGTGAAGTCTAAATCTCAACTACACATTCTATCCTAATCCGACACATAGCTATAAGTAGAATAGAAATCAAGACCTATAGTTTTGATCACCTAAATTTGACAAACAAGCTTGAGAAAGAAACGCTTGCGAGTTCGACCGAGCAGTGCTCTAACAGATTTTTCTTGAATTTCTTGATCCATAAGGATCATCAACCAAGAATCGACATATGTTCTTCATTTTAATAGCTGATTGTTCTTGATCCATGAAGAATATCAATCTAGAATTTGCATATGTGGATTGTCGTATCATATTGGTGTAATTAGTCGGGAGGTATCAGAATTCCTATGTCTACTAGTGCACAATCACAAAAAATTAACTGAATGGTGAAGCTGTAGTTGAAGTGAAACCGAGAACACTAGCGATATATGAAGTATCTCAGGGTAGACCCTTCACCTTCCAAGATTATTTCAACATTCTTAGAAAGCTCAACAAATTCAACCCCTTCGGCATCTTAGGAATTTCAGAAGGCGGCTATTAAACAAGGATGTTAATTGACGGCTATGTAGTAGTTTCCTTAATCTAATGTATTTGTTCTAATCTGATATAGGTTGTTTACGCCCCATTTGGGATTGATTTTTTTTCATCAAAAGCACTTTGTAACAAACTTTTACCGATAATTATGTATGGTAAAAAAAAATTCAAAGCGGTTTTTACCAAAAGCACTTCCATTTTAGGCCTGCTTTTAAAAGCTACTGGTGAGTAGCTTTTAAAAGCTGTAAAGCAGAAGCTGTGGACCCACAAAAAAATGAAATAACAAATTTTCTTTTTTAACCTTATTATTTTGTTAATATGACTAGATTTGTCCTTAGATTTCTATTATATGGTACGCGTGGGGAATACAAGTGATACATGTTAGGATATACAAGTGATGGATATTCCAAACCTGCGTAAATAAAAAACATAGTACGCAACACGAACATAATGATTTTTTTTTTGCTAGCAATTAAACTAGTGAATATTACGCGGATTATTTTATTTTTTATTTTTTTAAAGCAATTTTACTTGGATTAATGTTATACAAAATGTTTATTGATGATTTTTGTACAAGAAGTTCATAGTGGCCATAATATAATAATATTAATACTAAAAATACTATGATAGTAATAAAAATAATAACATATTTTTAAACATGTCTATTTTCATCATTAGTTATATCAACATCACTTCACATGATAATTTACCAAACAAAATTTCATTGGTTTTTAAACTCACGACACTTTTAAGATTAGAATTTACCAAACGTCTAACTATTTTTTTCCACAGCACAGCATAGCAACACACATCACAGCACAACAGAAAAAGCGCTTTTACAAAAGCTACAGCAGTACCAAACTCGCCTTTAATCTAATGTAGTGTGTTTTTATTATATGAAAGGTTTAAATTAGTTATGATATTGATGGTGCAAATGCGAAGAAATTTTTATTGATTAGATGATCATAACACAATATAACACCAAACTAAAACATAAAACAAAATAAAACGATGGTGAATCAATTCGTTCCTACACTTTAATCATTCCACTATACTAAGAAACACCTTGGATATTTCCAAAAGTGCTTTTCATATGTATCTTCTCTGTAGAAGTGTAGAGATGCATAAAAGTCATGCTATCGGGATTTGGACATCCATTGATTCTCTGTATATAATGTTTGCATTTGTGAACTCCATCGCCATGCACAGTGGTCGCAGTATAATAACTTGTTATTCAATTTGGCTTTATGTTTGAAGTCTCTGCACAATGTTGGAAAATTTTCTTCTTCTTCTTCTTCTTCTTCTTCTTTAACCTTTATAACATCATCTAGCATATGTGGTTCCTATGGACAGTTGGTGTTAGAGCATTGCTCGGTTGTACCCACCAAGCGTCGGTATGTCAAGTTTGGTTGTCATATTTTAGTATCAAAACTCAATTAGAGTCGCTTGATTAAATGTACTAGAGTTAACTTCGTTTAGGTTAGATTAGAAAGTCTTTGAATGTTGAGACATACAATTATTGCCTTGAATGCCTGAAGAACGTGAATACGTATCGACTACAATGAAGACATCATCCTTCTACTTGAGGTTAGTGATACTGACTTGACTTGTTTCCAATCCTATTGTTATTTTCAAGTCGTTTAAGATTAAAAACATAACATGCGAGGTTATATTTAATACTCTAGTATTAGACTTGGTTATTTTATTATGATCAAAGTGTCAAGGAGGAATATTTCATTAAGAAGTATAATGTTTATCTTTTGAACTTCGTAAATGCGACATCGACATAATCTATGTAATTCATTACTTGACCGTGTATTGGATATAGGCGATTTCATCATAGGAAACTATGTTTCATTACATATGTTTAAAGGAAGTACATATATGAAACTTGTTTCATAATAAAAAAGAAATCAATGGATCCAGTTTTTTATGAAGATCTATTGGACGACCAATTCGAACCTAAGGTGGGAATTCTGGCCGAACTGATGTTAACTTATGGTGAGAGTTATGGTAGAACTGATCCATACCTACTTTGGGATACATGGTAGAACCGATCCTAGTTTTGTTGGAGTCTTGATACAACCGATCCTTACCTATATTTGGAGTCTTAGTAGAACCGATCCTATCTTTTGTTGGGAGTCATGGTGGAACCGATCCCTTCCCATATTTGGAGACTTGGTAGAACCGATCTTAACCTATGTTGGGAGTCATGGTAGAAATGGTCCCAAGAGCAAAACCGATTTTTAACATTCCAGTTTTGTGTGAGTGTGGAATTAGGGTTTGCCAAATAGGAAAGTTCCAGATGTCGACATAATTTGTACATGTACATAGTTCTTATCTTTAATTGTTCAAAGATATTTCTTGATACTCAAGGTGATCCCAAACCGAAATATTGAGAATCTTTTAATTAAGATTTTTGAATTATATGTTTTTGATTTTCAAGCAATCAAAACATATTTTTGAAAAGCTATATTAGTTAAGTGCTAAACTAATATTAGATACTTTTTAAAAAGAGATTTCGGAATTATAGGTTGGATATCAGTTGAAAATATGAAAATTGAAATTAGGTACTTATTGCATATCCTGGAATCTTTCGGTTTAGGAATTTCCTTGTTGTACAAACAATCTTGGTATATATATAAATAGTTAAGTTTGCATTTCTTGCAAACTATCCTAAGAGTCAGGCAAACTTTATTCGTATTTTTTTATGGTGGAGCCGACTATCAAAAGAGGAAAGTACCATAATTAGGCTAATTCTCTTACGTCCGCTCGTTTAAAGACTTATGCGGGATCAAGAATCTCTACGAGTACCGTTGGTGGGAAACTTGATAGTTGCATTGTTATTTTAGTTTTTAATTATTGATTTGATTGACTAACGGTTGTTGAAACTTTGATTGGACCTAGTTTTATTATTCTTGAGAGCCTACTCTTCTGACATAAGGGCACTCAAACTAGATCAAAGTATTGACGGGATCTTCAAAAAAAAAAAAGATCTGAAGACAACTTGTGATCATCTATTGTTAAAAAAACTTTGTTCTGTGTGTGATTGATCATAAGTGGAATCAAGTTTATGGTGTGCTGGTACAATAAAAGGCAATTGAAGATTTGAAGATAATAAGATTTTTCTAATTGGTTTTCACATCTCGTGATATCTGTGCACACATCTTGATCGGCTGGGATCCGACTAAGACTTGATTTATCTTTGATAAATTTGATCAAATAGTCGTTTAGATTGGAAACTATCATTTGGTGGTATTCTTCAATATCCTAATATGATAGTTGTGAATCTAGATCTGATTATTTCGGATTTGGATTGACCTTACCCGACAAAGGAGTTTAATAGTTTAAACGAAAGAGCCTTTGTCAAAACTCAACAAAACTTTTCGAAAAGATTATTTGAGTAGTTACCAAATAGCTTTGTTCCTTTACTGTTTGGAAGATCAAAAGGAGTTGAATGATTAAGACTTTATATCGGCAAAGCAACTCAAGATAGTGATTTCTGTCTTGGGATTCACATGGGCTGGCCAGACGGTTGTAGGTTCAGGGAACTGAGGGAACTAAGTAACTAGGGGTAGATTACTTGGTCTCAAATATACGAAGTTGGCTTTGTTCTTTGTATATAACGGCTTAATTATAAGAGTATTCAAAATTGGACTAGGTCCCAGGGTTTTTCTGCATTTGCGGTTTTATCGTTGAAAAAATATTGTTGTGTGATTAACTTTCAAATTCCGTAATTATAATCATTTTATTATAATTAAAATTAAATACACTTGTACGTTAATCTTAATCAATTGATATTGATCTTGTAGTAAATAGGTTTTGAACTGTAACTATTATCAAATGAATATATTGAAGTTGTATTATCTCGACTTTGTCTATAGATGATCAATCAAGGTATTAGACTTATAGGTTGAAACGAAAAGATTGTGGTGTACTTGGTTACCCTCGTTATTTCAGTTGGGATTTTGACTTTGCAAATATCCGAGCTTTTCTGGTTGTGATTCGATCACCATTATGATGCGTGACCAACCTTCACATGGACAATTTGAATACATTTATCCATGAAACATAATGGACAAACCTATTTTGCTTCAACACATAATAATTGTTTCACTTTGCTTTTTGAATACATGATGGATGTTGTTGGATGAGAATTATTTTTGTTGGTTGGGTTGAGAATGATTTCTGTTGTTTGGGTTAAGAAAAAAAATTAGTGTTGTATTTATAAGGGGAAAAAAGAGTCATTATTTTGTAGCCGTTGGTAATACATGTGGCGATCTGGATGAAATCGCGCGATTTTATCCAGATCGCCAATGACTACATTTCCAATGACTCTAATTTCTTACCCTATAAATTCAACTCTTCCCATCTTCAGATTCATATCTTCTTTCTTTTTAAAATTCTTATCTCTCAATCTATAAAAAAAAGTATGTTAGAATTCGTGGTTCTAAATTTACTCAAGAAGATGATTTAGCTATATGCAAAGCCTACGTTTTTCACAAGGTAGAAAATATTATGCGCGATCAAGACATGTCAGACGCATCTTTTTAGCAGAAAATTTTCACAATGTTCGTCTCACAAACGGGGAATCCCAGAAATCGAGATGTTCGTGGGTTTTATCTTCGTTTTTATTCAATTAATTGTGCTTCCACGCCATTCTTTGACCGGGTAAGGAAAATTGATCTAGAAAATTTTGTCGGTGTAACTGAAGCTGAAGTGATCCAAACATCACGGATAATTGAGAGAAAACTCACGACAAACTTTTTCTTAAAGAAGCTTGTTTCAACATTCTCAAAAATGGTTCATCTCAATCACATCTGTACTACATCAGAAGGGCTCTCCCTATCTTTACTATGGAAGAAGGGGTTACTCTTATTCGATGTTGGATACATATTATAACGAGAAATATAATTAGTAACTATTTGTGGAAAAGAGTGTTGCAAAGGTTTGTAGGGCTGCGAAATGAATATATAAGAAACAACAAGAGCCTAGAACAAAGATTTTCATTCATTAATAGTGATGTCAGATATTATACAACAATTTTACGGATGGTTTACCGTAGTAATTATGGATTGTCCAATGAAGAATTGGTGAGTTTCTTAATACCTTTGTCCTCATTGAGCAACTGCATCATAGTTTAATCAAAATCATTATTTGACGTAACTTGTTGTTTATCTGTTTTCCAGAAAACTACGGCTCAAGCAAAGTTTAATGAAGAAAACAAAAGAAAGTTTAAACATTTTGAATGATATGAACTCTATAAGGTTCATGTCGCTGGATTTGGTGTAGATTGATGTCATTGTTGTCGTTATGAATTCAATTACTATATATTTAATGTATCAAGTATCACTTAATATGAAACAAAAGTCTAATTTAAAGTCTAAATATTTTCATTAATTAATATTACTGCTACTTCTTTTACATGATATAAGATAATAATAAGAACTAAACTAACAACTTCAATAAAAATCAAATACAATTTTTGACCTCTTGTTTATCTTCATTTGATGTATCTTCCACTCAACGCGCTCATGAACTGTTTCCCCTTTGTTTTTGGATTTTTTGTTATTAACTTTCACAACCAGAGCTTTTCTTTGACTTTTTAGCGGAACATTTGCTTGGATTAACTTCTAAAACTTGCACATCCTTTTTACTATTTTTAATCTTTTTAAAACTTCCACGTATTTTACAAACAACAGCTTCAAGTTTTGCATCGCAAAAAAATGTTATATAGCCTTTTTAGACATTTCACTTGACAAATATCAAATAATGAACTAAAAATTTGAAATAGATTAGTAGAGAAAATTCAAGAGAAGCGAATTTTGGTGTGAATGGAGTGTTTGAAGATGGTGGTAATTTGTAGTGGTAAAAATATGACCGTTTTTTACCGCCAGCGAATTGTCTTCGTCCGCGCGGTTTTATTGAACACGCCAGCGGATTTGCAGAACCCACACGTATCTCGATGTTCCGCCCAGTACTTTTATCATAGTGGAAATTGGAGTTTGCCCATCCACCTGGCTGATTAAACTTTTGAGATTGCAATTGCCATACGAATTGCCCTTAGCCAGGGGCGGAGGTACAGCCGGGCTTCACCTGGCTGAAGCCACCCCAAAGCCCACAAAAAAATATTTTTTGACACCCTATTTTTTATGAGCCCAAAATTAGTGCACTAATTATAGGCTTAAGCCAGGGGATAAAAATTGTCATGGCATGGTTGTTTTACATTTCCAGTTCCGCCACTGCCCTTAGCAGTAGGTGTTCGATTAAATAATTACAATATTAAAAAACTAGGTTTTCACGATAAATAGCTCCGGTTTTTTCTCCAAAAAAAAATCTTTGTTTTTACGTTCGTTTTTCATCTTGATTTTGCGCTGATTATGGCAAAAGATCAATCATCAAATCCTGCACGTGTTCAGGTTCTTAACCCTAAAAATCGATCACGTTCAAGATCAAAAACAAGAACTAGGTACGTTTACCGGCCAAAGAACGGAAACCCTAACTTGGCTGAGAATAGGAAACCGATTGAAGTTAGTTCCAATGGTGTTGCTTCTAGCCAAAATAAGGGAGGAGGAAGATCTTTTGCTTCTCTATTTAAGAAATACACACATGTTGTGTTAAAAATTGATGTTGAAGGTTTATCAAACCCACCAGTACGTGATTCAACAAGTAACTTGGTTGTTAAGCTTCCAAGAACATCTCATATTCAGGTGCGGGAGGTTTGGAAGTATAGTCTTGTTGGTCGTCTTGATTTTAAGAAGATCATGTTTGATAATGCAAAAAGAGAATTACTTAATCAATGGAAGTTGGCTGGTCGGATCAGTTTATTCCATGGATTAAAGGTTATTTCATCATAAAGTTACAAAGTGACGTTGAAAAAAAGCGTGTTAACTATGAAGGTCCGTGAAAGGCTAAAGGCCAACAGTTAAAGGTACAAGAATGCAAGCCTATGTTCGATCCAAAGAAGGAGAAGATTGTTAGAAAAAACAATGTTTTGTTTTAATCAAAAAATGCATGGACCATGTTTTGATCCCAAGACCTATTGCTCCCTAGATGTTTTTTCATGTGAATGAATAAAACATTAGTCCCATATAGACTAAAACACTAAGAGTTTTAGACTTAAATAGCATTGGTTTAGCCTTAAGGGCATGGCCCTTTGGGTCTTTAGACCTTTGTGTATGGGGAAAGCCCTAGACTATGGCAAGGTTGCCTAAACCTTATTGCATTTCTTATTGCCTTTCCCGTTCGCGCGATGCTTCGCACAGAAGCACGCACGCTCGCTCGGCTCGGCTCGGGCTCGGGCGTGGGCGTGGGCGAGGGAGTGGGTGTGGGTGTGGGTTTATCCGACCCTTTCTTTTTACTGAAAATTTCCACTCGTTTCTCCCACACATGTAAAGAATTTTATTCTTTGCCTTCTCGATTTTGGATATCCGACAGCCTCGAGAAGCATCTTTTTCCACGCGTGTCACACGGTATTCTTGACACCTGTACATACTGTTTTCCTCGAGAAGAATCTCGAAAATTTTGAACGCGTTTGCACTGTTCTTTTAACGCGATTTTTTACCTTACCTTTTGTAACGTTCGAGCCGCGTGTTTCACGGATCTTGTCGTGCATTGGATTCGAATTGTTTTCGAACGTTTCAAATATTCTTTTCTTGTGCTATAAATACGAGATGAATTTTTCGTTCGAATCGCATCGAACAAACAATTTTTTTGTTCTCTTTCTTCTTCTTCTCTCTTTGCTTTCGAAATAATTAAATTCTTATTTTACGTTTCTTTTATATCACAGAAAAGTTGAGTTCTTCACTAAAACAAGTTGTAGTTTACAGAAACATAATTTTGTAACACTATTTCTTTGTTTACAGAAACAATCATAGTTTACAGAAACATAAATTAGTTTTACATTTCTCTGAAACTGTTTGAGTTTCGACTTGTATTTTTGTTTTTCATTTCTGCTGCCAAGTTCTAAGGGTTCTCTCTCTGTGTATGCTACACATAGAGGAGAACTAACAGTAGTTGTATCCTGGAGGTAATTTGTTAATTGCTATAGCATCTCAGAGGAGTAGCAGGCAATATTACCTTTAGCTCAGCGTATCTCATACGTGCCTCTACTAAGTTTATTGAGTTATTTGTTACTACTATCAGTGTAATCTAAGTATTATTTCCCATTTGCATTCGATTATTGTAATTAATTCCAACAATCTAAAGGTAATACTTGCCTTATTGTAATATTGTAAGTTTGTGATATTGTAATTGATGTAAGAACATGGGAAAAAATACCGTAGAAAGACCACCAAAGTTCAGTGGTAAGGACTTTAAGAGATGGCAGTCTAAAATGTTATTCTTCCTAAACGACCAAAGGTTAGATGGACTTGCTTTAAATAGACCCTCCAGAAGACTTCATCACCGTGGTAATGAAGATAAACTGGAAAGGTGGAATAGAAAGAATTACTCGTGCAAGAATCATATTCTTAACTGTCTTGATGACTCTTTGTACGACTTCTATAATGCAAAAGAAAATTTTAATGCTTTTGATTTATGGGAAGCTCTAGAAGAAAAATATCATGCTGAAGCTGCTGGAAGTAAGAAGTTCTTGATGGCTAAGTTCTTAGAATACAACATGACTGACGAAAAGCCTGTGGTAGAACAGTTCGTCGAACTTCAACTCCTCATCAGCGAGATTCTTGCTGAAGGCATGACTTTTGATGAAGCTCTACAAGTATCGGCTGTGATTGAAAAGCTTCCACCCTCATGGAGCGAATACAAGAGGAGGCTGCGACACAAGACTCGTGAAATCACCATGGTGGAGCTTGGCAAAAATATCCAGGTTCAGGAGCTTATGTGCAGCAAGGAAAAGAGCATGATGCTGAGCAAAAACATGTCCAACAAAGCTCATGTTTTGGACGATAAAGCTGCTTCAAAGAAAATTCCTGGAGAATCCAGCAAAATGGGTAATAGACGTAACAGACGTCGAAAACCCAGAGGTAACAATTTTAAGCCTAGAGGTGGTGTCACTAAGCACACCATCAAAGGCGACTGTTTTAATTGTGGTAAACCTGGACATATGGCTAAAGACCTGTAAGGCCCCTAAAAGGATCAAATATGATCCAAAACAGAAAAATAAGGCAAACATAGTAGAGGACTCTGGATATTTCACTGGCATGGTGTCTGAAGTCGACCTTGTCTCTAGTATGACTAATGTGAGAGACTGGTGTCTTGATTCTGGAGCCACCAAGCATGTCTGTAAATTCAGAAATTCTTTCTCCTCCTATGCCATAGTAGGAGATGATGAGAAACTTTTCATGGGAAACTCTTCCACCGCGAAAGTGGTGGGGAAAGGCAAGGTCGAACTGAAGCTAACTTCAGGAAAAACTCTCGCATTGAATGACGTATTCTACGTCCCAGACATATGCAAAAATATTATCTCAGAAACCATCCTGCTAGGAAAAGGTTTTAAAATTGTTGTTGAGTCCAATACTGTTGTGATTTCTAAGCATGGTGAATTCGTAGGAAAAGGTTATGTTACCGATAACATGATTAAGCTTAGTGTATCTGATTTGAAATTGAATGTTAATGCATCTTCTTCTGTTTATGTTTGTGACTCCTCACATGTTTGGCATGATAGACTTGGGCATGTTAATTTCAAATCGCTAGAAAGACTTGTTAATTTAGGTTGCATACCAAAAATAAACTTTGATAAAAAACAAAGATGTGAAATCTGTGTTGAATCTAAATATGCAAGAAAACCATTTAATAAAAGTGTTGAACGTAGAACAGTTCCTTTGGAATTAATACACTCGGATTTAGGAGACTTGAAATCAACACCAACAAGAGGTGGTAGAAAATGGTATATCACTTTCATATATGATTACTCACGATACTGTCAGGTTCATCTTCTTAGAAGTAAAGATGAGGCCTTAGAGGCTTTCAAGTTTTATAAACTTGAAGTAGAAAACCAAAAAGGAGTTAAGATTAAAACTCTTAGGTCTGACCGTGGCGGTGAGTATGTGATACCCATAGGAGAGTTTTGTAAAAATAATGGAATCATTCATGAAACCACTGCACCATATTCACCTGAATCGAATGGTGTAGCCGAAAGAAAAAATAGAACACTCATAGATATGGTAAATGCTATGTTGACAAGTTCAGGGTTATTTTCGAACTTGTGGGGGGAAGCTATCCTCTCGGCATGCTATATTTTGAACCGAGTTCCATTTAAAAAATCAGATAAAACTCCCTACGAATTATGGAATGGTAAACAACCTTCCTATGCATACTTTAAAGTGTGGGGGTGTTTGGCCAAGGTGGCCATTCCTCATCCCAAGAAAACTAAAATAGGTCCTAAAACAGTCCATTTGTGTTTTCTTAGGGTATCCTGAGCATACAATTGCACACAGGTTTATGGTCATCAGTTCTGACCATAATAAAATTGGTCAGAATACCATATTGGAATCTAGAGATGCTGTGTTTTATGAACACATATTTCCTTTAAGGTCTGGACCTCGAAAAAGGGTCCATGATGACCTCTCGGATGTTCCATCGACTAGTCAAACCCCAACTTTAGAGTATGAGACTGAACCAAGAAGAAGTAAGAGGGTTAGAACTGAAACAAGTTTTGGCCCAGATTTTTTGACTCTTACGGTAGAGTCTGAACCCCAAACCTACAAGGAAGCTATGACTTCTCCAGAAGCTCCTTTCTGGGAAGAAGCTTCATTAAATGAATGGGAGTCCATTCAGAAAAACGAAACTTAGGAGCTTGTAGACTTGCCTCCTGGAAGTAAATCCATAGGTTGCAAATGGGTGTTCAAAAGGAAACTTAGAACAGATGGAACTACAGATAAATATAAAGCTAGGTTGGTAGCTAAAGGCTATAGACAACAGGAAGGAGTAGATTTCTTTGATACCTATTCATCAGTCTCTAGAATCACCTCGATTAGAATGTTGATTGCTATTGCTTCAATTTATGATTTGCATATACATCAGATGGATGTTAAAACTGCTTTTCTATATGGTGAATTGAATGAAGAAATTTATATGGATCAACCTGAAGGCTTTATAGTAAAAGGTTATGAAAACAAAGTATGCAAGATAAACAAATCTCTTTACGGTTTAAAACAAGCACCTAAATAGTGGCATGAAAAATTTGATCATGTTATGATAATTAATGGCTTCAAGGTTAATGAATCTGATAAATGTATTTACATTAAATCTGTGGATGATTCTCATGTTATTGTATGCCTATATGTTGATGATATGCTCATATTAGGCAGTAACCTTGATATTATTAATACCATTAAAAGCATGCTTAGAGATAATTTTGACATGAAAGACTTAGGCCCTACTGATGTAATCTTAGGGATGAAAATCAGAAAGATGTCTGATGGATATAGTCTTAGTCAATCTCATTATGCTGAAACCGTACTAAAGAGATTTAATTATGAAAATGCTAAACCTGCATCTACTCCTTTTTATCCCACTTGTAAATTGAAAAAGAACAAGGGTAAGGGTATTGATCAACTTGAGTATTCTCGCATTATTGGTAGTCTTATGTATTTTATGAAATGTACAAGACCTGATATTGCTTACTCTGTGAGTAGATTAAGAAGGTATACTTGCAACCCAGGGCAGGATCACTGGAATGCTCTCTTCATAGTTTTACGTTACCTGAGAGGGACCTCAAACTATTGCTTAAGTTTTGGGAAGTATCCTGCTGTACTGGAAGGGTATTGTGATGCCAACTGGATATCAGACTCAGAAGAGTGCAAATCTACTAGTGGGTACATCTTCTTGCTTGGAGGTGCGTCTGTCTCATGGAAGTCTACCAAACAGACATGTATAGCTAAATCCACTATGGAGTCTGAGTTTATAGCCTTGGAAAAAGCTGGAGAGGAAGCTGAATGGATGCGATGTTTCCTGGGAGGAATTCCACTCTGGCCCAAGCCTGTGTCTTCAATCGCCATCCACTGTGACGGTAAAGCTGCTCTTGGTTGCGCAAAGAACAATGTATACAACGAAAAGTCTATACATATACGTAGAAGACACAAGACGGTGAAACAACTACTCTCTACTGGTATTATCTCGATAGACTTTGTAAAATCCAAAGATAATCTTGCAGATCCTTTGACGAAAGGTTTACCGAGAGAGGAAGTTAAATCCACATCGAGGGGGATGGGACTTAAGCTCATAGAATAAATCACCATGAAGGATACTCAACCTTGTGATTGGATTTCCAAGATCAAGGTTCAATGAGACAACTAATTTATGGTGATATTGGTAAAGCACTATCTTTGTCCCTCCCTATGATGTAATCATGTGATAGTGCGAGCCTGCAGATTTGAGGATGATCTTTTGAGATCTTAATGGGTTCCATGGCTTTGATTAAAGCGGGGTGTGGCAGGACACTCTTTATGGACCCACCTTTGTGGATGTTGGAAGTGTGGCCGCTTCCTATGAGAATTTGAGCTGATTCTCTAGAGACATTCATTAAGTCCGGGATTTTAGCCCACGACCAAAATGGGCACAACCGCAAGAGCTTGGCAGCTGTTTTCTTCGGTTGAGGCATCAAGTGTGGCTATTATTTCTGAATTGCATTCATTGTTGGCGGTTCAAGACATTGCGTTCACCGTATCAACAAGCAGTTCAGGTAACCTCTCACTAAGTTAAGGTTCAATCTTTGGGACACATTAGCCTATTTTGTTGCCTTATGTTTTATCGTGTTTTATCGACATGTTTTATTATTCA
This sequence comes from Papaver bracteatum, assembly GCA_023529315.1. NCBI lineage: Eukaryota > Viridiplantae > Streptophyta > Magnoliopsida > Ranunculales > Papaveraceae > Papaver > Papaver bracteatum. The sequence continues at coordinate 1,712,954 of JAJJWX010001238.1, read as the reverse complement.
TGTGGGGGATTGTTAGAAAAAACAATGTTTTGTTTTAATCAAAAAATGCATGGACCATGTTTTGATCCCAAGACCTATTGCTCCCTAGATGTTTTTTCATGTGAATGAATAAAACATTAGTCCCATATAGACTAAAACACTAAGAGTTTTAGACTTAAATAGCATTGGTTTAGCCTTAAGGGCATGGCCCTTTGGGTCTTTAGACCTTTGTGTATGGGGAAAGCCATAGACTATGGCAAGGTTGCCTAAACCTTATTGCATTTCTTATTGCCTTTCCCGTTCGCGCGGTGCTTCGCACAGAAGCACGCACGCTCGCTCGGTTCGGCTCGGCTCGGGCGAGGGCGTGGGCGAGGGCGAGGGCGAGGGCGTGGGCGTGGGAGTGGGAGTGGGAGTGGGTGTGGGTGTGGGTGTGGGTGTGGGTTTATCCGACCCTTTCTTTTTACTGAAAATTTCCACTCGTTTCTCCCACACATGTAAAGAATTTTATTCTTTGCCTTATCGATTTTGGATATCCGACAGCCTCGAGAAGCATCTTTTTCCACGCGTGTCACACGGTGTTCTTGACACCTGTACATACTGTTTTCCTCGAGAAGAATCTCGAAAATTTTGAACGCGTTTGCACTGTTCTTTTAGCGCGATTTTTTACCTTACCTTTTGTAACGTTCGAGACGCGTGTTTCACGGATCTTGTCGTGCATTGGATTCGAATTGTTTTCGAACGTTTCAAATATTCTTTTCTTATGCTATAAATACGAGATGAATTTTTCGTTCTGAACTGGCATCAGAACAAACAATTTTTTTGTTCTCTTTCTTCTTCTTCTCTACTGCTTTCAGAAATAATTAAGTTCTTATTTTACGTTTCTTTTATATCACAAAAGTTGAGTTCTTCACTAAAACAAGTTGTAGTTTACGAAACATAATTTTGTAACACTATTTCTTTGTTTACGTAAACAATCATAGTTTACGAAACATAAATTAGTTTTACATTTCTCTCGAAACTGTTTGAGTTTCGACTTGTATTTTTGTTTTTCATTTCTGCTGCCAAGTTCTAAGGGTTCTCTCTGTGTATGCTACACATAGAGGAGAACTAACAATAGTTGTATCCTGGAGGTAATTTGTTAATTGCTATAGCATCTCATAGGAGTAGCAGTGCAATATTACCTTTAGCTCAGCGTATCTCATACGTGCCTCTACTAAGTTTATTGAGTTATTTGTTACTACTATCAGTGTAATCTAAGTATTATTTCCCATTTGCATTCGATTATTGTAATTAATTCCAACAAAGATTACTAGGGATACGATATGGTGTAGATTTTCTTTTCTACCCGTTGAGTTCTGGGATGAAGAGTTACTATTCAGAATTGCTAGAGTTCTTGGTAAACCCATTGTTGTTGATGCTAAAACCCTAAGACATGAATACGGCTATTTTGCTAGTGTTCTTGTGGATATTGATTTTTCAGAACCAATCCAATATGAATTCATCATTGAACCTGAAGGCGAGGAAGGCTTTTGGCAAGGTGTTGATATTTTAAACGAACTAAAGTTTTGCATGCATTGTAAATCTATTGGCCATGTTAAGAATGAACGTAAACATAAAGAATACGATGATTTGAAGGAGAAGGCCGAGGCTGAAACTGATCTAGTTAAGAAACAAACCATTTTTGAAAGGATGATAGAGTTGAAGAATGAGTGACGTAAGAAACCAGCTCCTACGAATCCACTTGTGGAAGAGAAACAAGAAGATATTGTTGAAGTTACGCCTGTTTATGATGATGTTAATGAAAATAAAGGCAAGGGATTGGGTTTCACCAACACACACCTATATTTTGATGATAGTGATGCTGATGCTGGCAGTTCATCGAAAACTGCAGGATCTAACTTGCAACATGATGGCGCAAAATGGCATGATAGCTCTGTGCACAATGATGGCGTTATAGATAAGCCGGTTTCTTCATAAACGAGCAATGTTTGTGCATCAAAGAATAGTCCACCCGATGTAGCTAGTTCTGCCACTAGTGAAGTTCTTGAGTTGGGAACTGATGTTACTGATGAGGAAATGGCTTATAAGGCTTATGGTGCTATTAAAAACAAAGCTAGAGTACTTGTAGTGGCGGCTAAACAAGCTAAAATTGAACAGGATCTTGCTTTGGACAAATTGGAAGTTGCTAGGAAGACATGCTATGGGAAAAAAAAGGGAGGAACAACAAAAAAACAAGAGTACAACTGAGATTATTGCAACTGAATCACGTATGGAGAATATTGGAGTTGGATCATTACCAACTAATTACGTGTTAGAAAGGATTACAAATGATGATGGTTTTAGCCCACCAATTAAAACAGGAAGAAGAGCGTCCCCAGTTTTATCTCAGAATCAAAAAGTCATCGACACTTCTAATAGATTTGAAACTGGGGATGAGGAAGCAGTTAAGGAGCAAGGAGATTTCTACTGAAAATCCAACAAATCCTGAACATTCAGTTAATCAGAGAGATTAGGTTGTTGAGAGTGAAGCTGAGAAATTGGCATGGGGATCTGAAGTTGATCAAGCTGCTAGAGAAAAGAAAAAATTGGCAGAGAAGCAAAAGCGTGATGTTTTGGCTAAGAAGGCTGGTCCTAAACCAATTCCAGAGACTATTAATCAAGCATGAAAACTAGAAGAGGAAGAAGTAGAGTTAGAAGCTCACCGAAGAAAAAGGGTTCGGCAAGCCCTCCGAAGAAGATGGTTTAATGCGTTTGTTTTACTGGAATGCTCAAGGCTTGGCTAAGGATGATGCAAGGGCCAAGTTAAAGGAGTTATACACTTTGCACAAACCTGATATCATTTGTATTGTTGAACCTATGGTTTTTCGTACTCCACGTTTTGTGAGGAGTTTGAAGTTGAATGATTTTATTGAAGATGTTGAAGTCGATGGTACCAAGGTAATATTTTGGTTCTTAGGAATCATAGTTTGGCTTGTCCATGTATTCTTTCTTGCTCAAAACAGGCTACTACTTTGGATTTTGGTGGTGATTTTATTACGACTGTGCATGCTTCTTTTAATCCTATCACTAGAAAACAATTATGGAACCAATTGGGTTTGGATTTTATATGGATTCCTTGGCTTGTCATTAGGGATTTTAACTGTATTCTGCGTTTGGATGAAAAGAAAGGTGGTATAGTTCCAAAAGCAGTTTATATCAATGAGTTTAGAAGTTGGATGACTGATAATGGTTTGGTTCAAGATGATGCTATTGGCAAGAAGTATACATGGTCTAATTGCTAGAGTGGCCATAATAGAATCGTTTATAAACTTGATAGGGCTATTGTGAATGATGCTTGGAAATAGAAGTGTGATAATTGGAGATGCAACGCTTTGCCACGAATTGCATCTGACCATTCTCCTCTATTTGGCTTTGCTTTTAATAATCTAAGGCCAACTAGAGATCCTTTTATAATTCAGAAGATGTGGCTTTATCATCCAAGTTTTATGGAGTTGGTGAAAGGGAGTTTGCAACTTCGTCTTGATGGTACTCCTCCTTTTGTGTTTACTTGCAAATTAAAAATATTGAAGGAAACGTTGAAGCTATGGAATATAACGGTTTTTGGAGATGTGCAATTTAGATTGAAACAAGCTGAACTTAAACTTGAAGCTGAGAATGATTTTCTTGATTATGATCCGGCGGATGAGTTGCAATTCACTAGGGCTATGGATGCTAAGAAAACTGTTGATGAAGTGTGTAGATGGTGGATTTTCGGCAATGGGTAAAATCGTAAACTCATAATTGTATATGCTCCTGATCCAGCAATCAGATGAGTATTGAGGCTCAATGTCTCTTATTGAAAGCATGAAAGCTCATGCCAAAAAATCTCTGACTGAGAATATTGTCTCTCAGAGTATATGTAGATATGTAGTCTCTGAGCTGTGGCAACGGCATATCTCATGAATACTGAGCAATTTCAGTAATTACTTTTATATAGAATCGAAAAATTGGACAGCTCCTAGATAGCTTGCCTGCTAGTATAGAGCAATAACGTCTTCAGGATGTAACAATGTTTCCCTGACTATATAAAAGAAATATGACGCTTCAACAAGCTCATATCATTCAATTCCTGAATAATTAATGCTCCTAGGCGATCGTACTAGTATAGAGCCATCAATTAATTATTCTTAAAATCATTAGATTCATTAACTGAATTCCTGGAAATTATTCAATGTGTTTCATAATATTTCGTTACTTCAATTTATGGTTCTTCCCAACAGAATTCCATGGGTTGGTAATAAATATTCAACACACGGGCATCTGAGCTACCTTCGAGTAAGCCCCGACCAAAATGGTGCAGATGTACTCGACAATAATGCATTAACAATCACCTGAATACACGAATGAGTATTTCAAAATACGACGAGACGATGAACCTATGCAAAATAGGAAATAAAATAATAAAAATAAAATATTAACCAAGGCGATGAGGGACTGGGCCACCGTCCGGTCGGTCGTGCCATGACCAGTCCCACGTCCAATCCTATATTTTATCATATATTTTATTATTTTACTTGATCTTATGAAAATCATTTCATTTGAACAAATATCCTTCGTTTTAAGGAAACTCCTCCGTTTCATGGTGTTTCCTTCGTATCAAGGAAATAATATAAAATTGGAAAAGGTGCCATGAGACCATGTCTACTAGCCGGCCGGCTATGCCCTAGTCATGGCCGGTCCCACACCTCATGATTCCTCAATATTTTATTATTATTTCCCTAATCTCATGAAAATTCCTTCAAATCATGAAAATTAATAAAAAATTAGGAAAACTCGTGGGACTGGGACCTAGCCGGCCGGTCATGCACTAGCCGATCCCACACGCCCCTTATTATTTTTTTATGTTTCATTGATCCCATGAAATTCCTTGATTTCATGATGTTTCCTTCAAATTATAAAAATTCCTTCAAATAATGAAATAATACATAAAATTAGGGAAAACTCATAAGACCGGCCCCTAGCCGGCCGACCATGCCCAAGCCGGTCCCACATACCCCTTATTTTATTATTATTATTATTATTTTTTATAAAATTTATTATTATTATTATTGTAATATTATTACATGAAACTAGTTGGAGGCCTAACAAGCTAGGCTCCAACGACATACTACTACATTAATTGAACAAAGTTCTTTGTGCTAGCCTACCAGCGAGCCTCATGGGTAACCTTGCCAAGGGGAGCCGAAGCGGGAGGGGGGGGGCGAGATTGTGTCACAAGGGGGGCAAACTAACACTACCTTTCATGTTAATTCCTGTAATATTACGCCATTGGGGACTCGAACCTGGGACCTCCTGGAACGCATGAAACTTCGAGGAACGGGAATGACCAGCTGAGCTAGGGGCCCGTTCTTGTTATTATTATTATTATGAAAGGGAGCCACTAAGGCATTTATTAAGAAACAAAAACATATGCAGAAGTTTACAGGGATTTGGCAGGGAGACGCGCAACAAGTTGCGCCCCAATGCCTTTTTGAATAATAATTCCTAGCCTATGAAAGAGAGAGCTACCTAAATGGTTATTAACATCGTGATTAGACACGCAGTTCTTCAATCTCTTCATGAAGGAAATAACATCGTCTCCTAGTTCACCCAAGGTTGTGAAGGCTAGTACACCAAAACTATACCCATGAGCCGAACATAACTCTGCATATTTGTTACGCTTTCGGGTGATGGCAGCAGCGATAGCATGTCCGGGAGTGAAAGCACGGTTACCCCCTTTAGAAAAAGGGGAAACTCCCATAACATCAAAACATATATCACGTCCATTCTCCCAATTATATACCATGATGTCAGCCGGCTTGGGAGGGGTGCTCCTATCTGCTGAAGGGATCGAAACTTCTTTCCTCGTTGCGACACCCGCTTTATAACATAGTTCAGCCAAGAGGTCTCTTACCAAATCATGACGATATTTCAATCCAACTTCGCTGGCACAATGGATAGCGTGATATCCAAAGCGATCCATAATTCTGTTACAACATGAAAAAAGGCTATCTTCCTCGAAGAGTGGTATGCCGAGTCTGTATTGGAGTACAGACCTAAATTGGCGTGGCCCAACGGCCTGGTTGAGGCCTTGGATAGGGATTGCTTTGAGGTAGTCTTGTGCATGAGCTCTATTATTACACTGCCATAAAATGGAGTCACGTTCCGACATGACGAAAGTGGTTGAGATCGTCTTGGTAACAGCATCAAAATAACGAGTCGCCAGATGGTGCATAGGCTGGGGGGCGATGTCGTTGATGTCAAACGAAGACGAAGACAAATCACAAGATTGTATATAAGTGTATAAAGCTCCCTGAAAGTTGGGGCCGAGATCTGCTGAGTACTGCAAAATGTTGTTTTGCAAATGTTTGGTCTGGTAACATGAAGCAATGTAACAATAACAAATAGTGTCCGCCATTGTATATACTCCCAGGCCTCCATGCTAGATAGGTAGTCTTGTGTTGTGTTAGCCTACCAGCGAGCCTCATGGGTAACCTTGTCAAGGGGAGCCGAAGCGGATGGGGGGGGCGAGATTGTTATTATTATTATTATAGATTGATTATAATTTAATATTATTACATGAAACTAGTTGGAATCCTAACAAGCTAGGCTCCAACGACATACTACTACATTAATTGAACAGGTTGCTGTGCTAGCCTACCAGCGAGCCTCATGGGTAACCATGCCAAGGGGATCCGAAGCGGGAGGGGGGGGAGAGATTGTGTCACAAGGGGGGTAAACTAACACTACCTTCCATGTTAATTCCTACAATATTATGCCATTGGGGGCTTGAACCTGGGACCTCCTGGAATGCATGAAACTTCGGGGAACGGGGATGACCAGCTGAGTTAGGGCCCGTTCTTGTTATTATTATGAAAGAGGCGTCACTAAGGCATATTATTATAAATCGGAATCGAAGTTACAAGAAATGGTTGGTAACCTGGCGACCAGCTGGGCACCAATACCTTTTTGAATAACAATTCCTAACCTATGAAAAATAGAATTGCCAATCTTAAAATTAGCATCATGTCTAGCCATACAATTTCTCAGTCTCTTAAGGAAGGAAATGGTATCATCACTGAGCTCACCAAAGGTAGAAAATGCTAGTACCCCAAAACCATAGCCATGTGAAGTACACTTGTCCAAATACTTATTGTTCTTGCGAGTGACAGCGGCAGAGATAGCGTATCCTGGAGAGAAGTTGCGAGTCCTAGCATTTGTTAAAGGAGAGACGCCTGTGACATCCATACAAACATTTTTTCCATCTTCCAAGTTATAGACCATGATATCTGCTGGCCTGAGCTCCTTGTTGTCGTTAGAAACAAGCCCTAAAGAGACTTCTTTCCTTGCAACAACACCTGCCTTATAAAAAGGGGCCACAAAGGCTTTTATTATTATTATTATGAAAGGGGGCCGCACAGGCTTTTATTAAGACGATAAAACGTAAGTATTTTACAAAGATTTGGCCTGGAGACGCGTTACAAGTTGCGCCCCGATACCTTTCTGGATGAAGATACTCAACCTATGAAATATAAAACTTCCTAAATTATTATTGACATCGTGGATAGCCATGCAGTTCTTCAATCTTTTCAAGAGCATAATAATATCATCACTCAATTCCCCTAAAGTTGTAAATGCGAGAACACCAAAACCGCATCCATGAGACGAACATAGGTCAGCGTATTTGTTACGTTTACGGGTGATGGCGGCAGAAATGGCATGACCAGGTGTAAAGGCACGGTTACCTCCCTTTGAGAATGGTGAAACACCAGTGACGTCGAAACATATGTCCCATCCGTTTTCCCAATTGTATATCATGATGTTCGCCGGTTTAAGAGGGTTGTGTCTATCATCCGTAGGTCCAAAGGATACTTCTTTTCTGGCAGTTACACCTGCCTTATAACATAACTCAGCAAACAGATCCCGTACCATGTCATGCCGGTTTTCAAGCCAACCTCGCTCGCACAATGAATGGCGTGGTCGCCAAAACGATCCATAATGCGCTTACAGCAAGAACAAGTGCTGCCCTCGGCAAACAAAGGTATTCCTAACCGGTATTGAAGCACTGACTTGAACTTGCGGGAACCAATAGCTTGGTTAAGGCCCTGAACTGGGATGGCTTTAAGATAATCTTGTGCATATGGTTTCTTATTGCACTGTCAGAGGATGGAGTCGCGTTCAGTCATAACAAAAGTGGATGGTATAGCCTTCGTGATCGCAGCATAGTAATGGGTCGCCAATAGATGCATGGGCTGTGGGGCGACGTCATCAATGTTGAAAGACGAAGAAGATAGACCGCAAACACTGATGTAATGATCCAACGCAGTGTTTCAACAAACACTGATGTAATGATCGCAACATAGTAATGGTTTATTATTATTATTATCATTATTTAATATTATTACATGAAACTAGTTGGAATCCTAACAAGCTAGGCTCCAACGACATACTACTACATTAATTGAACAGGTTGTTGTGCTAGCCTACCAGCGAGCCTCATGGGTAACCTTGCCAAGGGGAGCCTTAAGCGGGAGGGGGGGATGAGATTGTGTCACAAGGGGGGCAAACTAACATTACCTTCCATGTTAATTCCTGCAATATTACGCCATTTAGGACTTGAACCTGGGACCTCCTGGAACGCATGAAACTTCGGGGAACGGAATGACCAGCTGAGCTAGGGCCCGTTCTTGTTCTTCTTCTTCTTATTATTATTATTATTATGAAAAGGGGCCACGAAGGCTTTTATTATAACTCAATATCAAGATCAACATTACAAGCAATGGTAGGCAGCCTAGCAACAAGCTGGGCCCCAATACCCTTTTGAATGACGATCCCTACCCTATGAAAAAGAGAATTGTCCATTTTGAAATTGGCATCATGACGAGCCATACAATTCCTTAATCGCTTCAGAAAAATAACGAAATCCGACCCCAGCTCCCCAAAAGTGGAAAACGCAAGAACACCAAACCCATATCCAAGCGAAGAGCAGACATTAAGGTATTTATTGTTCTTGCGAGAGACAGCTGCAGAAATGAGATGGCCAGGGATAAAACTACGTGTCTTGGCGCTGGTGAAAGGAGAAACTCCAGTGAATTCAAGGAAAACATCCCTACCGTCCTCCCAATTATAAGCCATAATATCCTCCAGCCGAAATTCCTTACCATTGACAATGCCCAAAGAGACCTCTTTTCTAGCAACCACACCCGCCCGGTAGCACATGTCAGCTAAGATGTCCTTCACAAGATCGTGCCTAAATTTAAGCCCAACCTCACTGGCGCAGTGAACGTCATGATCCCCAAAGGTGTCCATAAGCTTTCCACAACAAGAACATTTGCTACCCTCCTCAAAAAGATGGATGGCAAGCCGATACTGCAACACAGAGCTAAACTGCCTTGGTCCCATAGCTTGATCCAAACCGGGTATCGGTATAGCTTTAAGGAAATCCAAGGCATGTTCAACTCTATTGCATTTCCAAATGGTCAACTCACGAGGAGATAAAATAAAGCTAGCAGGTACCTGATCACGAATCGCTCCAAAGTAGATAGCCGCCAATGTCTTCATATGATGGGGGGCGGTATCGTTAATGTTGAAATCCGTAGAAGATAACTTACAAGCTCGCACAAATAATTGCAATGCAACATGAAACCCGGGGGAGAGCTCTGCCGCGTCTGGACTCTTCAAAATGGCCTGCTGCAAATGTCGAGTCTGCACTTGAGAGGCAAGATAACAATACGTCATCGTATCTGCCATGGTGAGGATGCCCAATCCCCCCTCCTTTATGGGTAGTATGGCGAGGCTCTGTTGAAATAATCCAAAGAAAGCACCATCACCCACCACCAAACGCCGCAAGTATTGAATCAGTCCACTGTCGAAATATTCGGACACAGCATGAAGCATATCAGGGCGCGTTGTACGCAATTCAAAGTACATCTTGGAGACCCCTGAACAGCTTCTCAGAAGAAGGAGTTCGCATTGGGGGTCATTGAGGCCCTGTATATAGTCCATCAACTTGAGCATCTTCTCAACGCGCTGCATAACAACGCTGCAACAGAAGTCTGAATTCAGACTTACTGGACCACCAAGGAGTTTCACACCCCCTGAGGAATTCATACTATTATTATTATTTTTAATAGACACCTCTGAGGGCTTTTATTGAAAAGGAAAAAGAGTCTTTTATACAGAGTTTGTTGGTAGTCTAGCCACCAACTGGGCGCCAACGCCCTTTTGAATAGCAATTCCTATTCTGTGAAACAAAAAGCAGCCATTGTTGTAGTTTGCATTATTGTTAGCGAGGCAGTTCTTAAATATCTTCAAGAAAGTAACTGTGTCTTCGCCTAGTTCTCCTAAAGTAGTGAAAGCGAGAATGCCTAAACCATATCCATGAGAATCACAAGTGTCAAGGTATTTGTTACGCTTGCGAAGAACAGCTTTTTCTATGGCCTTGCCTGGTTTAAAGTAACGGATATCTCCAGCGAACGGTGAAACACCATTGACATCTAAGCAGGTGTCCTTCCCATTATCCCAGTTATAGATGAGCAAATTAGCAGGCAACAAGGTTATATTATTGTTGGAAGTAAAACCCAGATCTTCTTCCTTCCTTGCAGACACTCCAGCCCAAAAACATATATCCAAGAAGATGTCACGTACAAGGTCGTGGCGGAATTTATTTCCGACTTCACTAGCACAATGAAGTGCGTGATCTCCATAGATGTCCATATCTCGGTTGTAACTGGGGCAGCTGCTTCCTTCTGTAAAGAGGGGGATACCAAGCCGGTAACTGAGTACACAACGAAACTGGCGCGGGTTCAATGCTTGGTTTAGGCCACTGATCGGGATCGCGAAAAGGTAGTCCTGGGCATGTTTCCTCTGATTGCTCTGCCACAGTATGCTATCATGTACTGACATAGGGAAAGTGATGGGTAATTGTTTCTTCACATCTTCAAAAAAAGTTACAGCCAAAGTATGCATTGAATGCATGGGAGAGGGGGCCGCAACATTAAGGTTGAATTGTGAAGATTCAAGCCCACATACCTGAATATAGGTTTGAAAAGCTTGCTGAGTTGCGTGAGTGAGATCTGTCAGAGCTGTATCGGGCAAAATGATCTGTTGGAATGTTTGGGTTTGATATTGCGATGCCAGGTAGCAATATTTCGAAGTGTCTGACATAGTATAAATTCCTAGTCCCCCGTCTCTGATAGGAAGAGTCGCCAAACGAAACTGCAAATGACCAAATCATGCGCCATCAGCTGTGACTAGAAGTCGCAGGTATTGATATATGTGGGTGTCGAAGAGATATGAAGCCTCTTCCAGTGCATCTGTACGTGTAGTTCGCATTGTAAAATATAACTTAGACACTCCACAGCAGTTGCGCAATAACATCAATTCACATTGGGGATCTTTGAGCTTTTTGACAGCATTCATGAGTTGTATAGTTTTATCAACCCTTTGTAGAACCATGTCTTTACAAAACTTCAAGTCTAGGCTAACAGCCCCACCTAGAACTTTAACACCTGGCGATGGCCTGCCAATATTTAACGGGAAGACATCAGGCTCGCAGCTTCTTGGGTCTTGAACATGCCAAAATATTTCAGTCTTTTGCACATTGAGATGGAGCCCTCGTGTAATTCCTTCAGACTGAATAATGTGCAGAGCTCTGGAGACTTCCACGGTATCTCCAATGATTTTTCCGTCATCCAGGTACCATGCATGCAGATCTAGAGTGCAATTGGAAGCAATGTTTTGCACTATAGGGTGTATCGTGAGTGAAAAAAGCAATGGTCCTAAGGGGTCTCCTTGCTGTACTCCCTGTGCCGATGAAAGAATGAAGTCATTGTAGTAGAGTCTGGTAGGGGTAGCATAGCATAACTCGACCCAATGTGAGATAGCAAGGCACCGGGATCGCACTTCGCTAATCATCGTAGTTTGGTCCACCAAATTGAACGCATTTATGAAGTCGACAAGCAGCATAGTCGTACCTGGTACATGGCCTTTCATCTCCATTATCCTGTTGACAGAGTAGAGAATGCCTTCTCCACCGCAAGGCACTCTAACTCCAAATTTATAGTCACTGAGGTATAAAGACATATCCTTCCCCACTTTGATGGTTGCCAGTTTAGAGACCAATCTCCTCCAAATGGTGCCTACGGCGATTGGCCGAATACCACCACCGAGCTTCTGAAATGGGGTGAGGGGAGCACTAGCAATGAATTTACCAAGCGCAAAAGGGAACTTACCCAACATCTATAGACTAACTACCTTAGTAATTGAAGATAATAATTCATCTGCAACCGCACTCACTGCGCCACTCATGGTATCGAGGAGATGCTGAGCACGTATTCCATCTCTCCCGCAGGAAGTTGATCGCTGTCGTAGGCGTCAAAAATAAATTCAGTTTCTTGCTTCACTAAAATAAAGTAGTATGCGATAAGAAAGAGTTCGTATCCACAGAGAGGCCTTTGTTGATATAAAAATTTCCAGTTTCTTAGTAACCAAGGGGGGATGTTGATATTTCAAGGTAAATAAACAATGAAATGAAAGCAAAGCAAAGTATTAAAGTAATCAATAAGGTGAAAGTATTGGTCACGGGATAGTTTCATTCACAAATACATATTTTCATCAATGACTAGAATTGAAATTTAATCTCTCATTTACTAAAAGTCCTAAGATACCTTGATCGCAAGAGTAACCCGCTAATTCCCTGATTTCATCACAACCACATTAAAAGATGCATATGTGAATTCTTCCTAAAAAACAACCTAAAGTGTAAAAGAAAATTAGATTTAACTCCCTAGAAGCAATAAGCTATATGGAATAAGACTAATCGAGGCAATCGAAATGTGTAAAAGCACTAAATCAATTTAACCCAAGTTATGATTCATATGTGACTAGTAGGATATATCTCTACAAGCACTATCCACAGTTATGCTACTTAGAATCAGGGATGGACAACGTTTTCGTATTGAAAACCCTAATATAGCTCTAGATATGAATGCAAATCGGATTGATTCCGGACTCAACCAATCAAACAATCAAATCATATTCAATATAAACAATGAATCATAAACAGTAAAATATTGAGACAAAACTACTTCATTGATTTCAATACTATTTGTGAAATCTACTTATTATCCCATAACCAATATTAAGAATTTAGCTACTCATGGTTTTTGAACTCAACATAATTATTATTAAAAATAAAATGAAGAACATAAAAATAAATAGAAGCAAACCCTAGTCGCTGATCTCCTCCAAAAACCCAGTAGAAAGATGTGATATGTGATAAGTCCTCTTAGAATAGAAACTTGTTCTTTTATAGCCTTCCAACTTTCCATAATTAGGTCTTCAAATTCCACCACTAAAAAGTCCACCAAGCCCATGAACCAAGTGTGAGAAACTCATTTGAAAATATGACCCAAAAAATAGTCGCCGAAAAACTGTGTTTCTGGCCGGAAGTTGCTCGGAATCCGGCGCCGGGAAGTCGCCGCCGGTCATCTGAGTCAACTAGTCAACAGTCACCCGATCCAACTCGGGTCAACCACCGAGTCATACCGAGTCAGCGATCTGGCTCAGTTGGATCGGTCAGGCCAGGCCATTGCACATGCCATATCTCAGTCATGCACAATGATTGTGCTACAACCATCATGGCTGTGCCTTCACTTCATTCCCAGCCATGATGGCTGTGCAGCTGCAACATCTGTTCTTTCTCATAATATCCTTGACAAAGCTACTTCCCATTCCATCTTCCCTGTAGTCCATAACCACCAATACTTTTCTTCTCTTTCATGACTCTTCATTTCATTACAAGTGCAAACCATCAATTTCAGTTCCCCCTGCAACTGCAGCTGCTATAAGTCAATCATTAGCAGTTTCTTCCAGTTCCAATACCTGCATTCCATACTTTCACAACCCTATAAGTACTCTACCAACACCAACCAATCATCTACAGATACACAATTCTTCCCTGAGTTCATAATAACCCATCTCAATCTTCTCACAGTTTAATGCAACTCCTGCAACAACAACACCTTGTCCATGACCCCTGCTGTAGCTTTCTCAAGAACTCAGATGGCACCAATTCTGTACTCAATTATCCCCTGAAATAGCAGTCTCAAGCCAAATAATCCACACATTACCAACTGCCTTTTTCCTGCCTCTGCAACTTCAGTTGCACCCCAACTCAGCTATAAATCCACCTGATCAGCAATACACAGCAACACACACACCATTTGAGCTGTAACTGCACATCTTCCTCTTAATACCACCATTACAAACCTAAATTGTGCTCATCTCCTCTAACCAATATCAACACAATCCATTAACGCTCTTGGTTACGGCAAATCCATCTCCTAACACCTCTGTAATTCACTTACATTGCCTGATTCAGATGCTGCAATAAGTTCCAGCTGCACTTTACCAGTACAACATCAAGGCCATTCCCCTCGAGCTCCATAAACTCAAAGCAAGAGCACCAGCCATGGCCAGCTAACAACAACAGCTTTACATTTTCTCGAATCTGCCAAAAACTTGCGACTGCAATGCTATCTCATGGCAAGACAAACCATACACACATGCTCTGTGCTGCTTACCACACTGCCCTGCCATTTTTACATCATCAGCTGCATCTCTTAGCTTATATCCCACCTGCAATTCACTACCTTCATATCAACTTAAACCACTGATGCAATTTACCGCCAGCCCCAGTGAATGTACCTGCAGTTGCATAACAACCCATGTCATACTCAGTAAACCCATTACTCCATTTCCTTGCCCTTCTGCAACATCTCCTACAACTCTTCTTACTGATTTCTCGATTCCTTGCTGCTCAAATTCCTGACAAAGTATCAACATCACCATCTCCAACTGCAACTGTGCTCACAACACCAGTTGTGCATCCAAACATCACCATCCTTATGAACTCACCAATAGAACCATCTGGTTCATTCAATATCCAATCAAACCCATACTCTAGTTCTTCTTTTGGAACCTCAGAAAACCCTAATTTGAGCTCAATTTTGCAATTTCCACAAACCCATTTCAAATTCGTCCTTTGTCTTCTTCGAATTGAGATTGAAATCAGATTCAAAACAACCCAGATCTTTTCATACAAACCCTCACTTCAATTCTTGTTCTTCTCCCCTTCTCTTTGAATTCGAGCCCCAAATAATACCCATCTTCAACTGATTATAACAACAACCCTTGCCATTATCTTCCTGTCTTGTTCTAAGCAGTCTCCTCTTTGCGCTCGTCGATCTCAGAAGGGAAGTCCCAGACAGCCGCCTCTCTTTCTTTTCTGAATTTGAGAATAATGATTGAGAAATCATTTTCTCTAAAATTCAGGGTTAGGTAATAGCTAGAAAAGCTATTTTCACCCCACTTTTAGTGATTAAGGGGTACCCAACTCACACACGGTCCGTCGGTCCCAGATAGTCGACAACCCATTCGCTTCTTGCTCAACTATCAGTTATGACAAAATGATGGTTCATTCTTCACCTCATCCTTGCGCATCTCATCCCGTTCCAAATATAGCTCAAATGTGAATTGAAGTGTTTGCCTTTACGCTCCAAATGGTAAATTTTCCTTCTTTTTCCCCCAAGTGCTCCATTGCACCTAAAAACTCAAAATTAAACATAAGATACATATTTTACAAAATAAATAGCAAAGAAAGCATAAATACTAGATATAAAATTAGGTGTTTATCACACCTATCAAATTCCCCCACACTTAGACTTTGCTAGTCCTCGAGCAAATCAAACAAAACTTATTCTAAAGGATACATACAACTCCCGTGAGCGTTTTCTAGAGAAATACCCACACAACCTACATTTCCAACTTACAAGTTCTCCGAAAAGATAGTATCCAACGCGCTAAGAATACATAGAAATTCTGCACACTAGTCATAAGAAATTAGACACATAAATGAACACAATCTCATTCTTAAAAGTTGAGAGAGAAATAACCATCCCTTATCGAAATAAATTCGGGTTCGGAGTGATCAAAAGTCTTGACTCTGCCTCACAAGAAAGGGTTTTATGAAATTGCACTCAATAATAAACAGCTTTTTATGGGTCACACATGTGTCCAGGTAGGAATGAAGAGAGAATCCTGCGACACGTTGAATAGTAAGAAGGCAATCCCTCCGAAATGTTTTGAAAACCCACATCTTTTATTCATTTTGAAATCCCTTTTTTTTCTGACGATAACGAAGGTGGGAATATGCTTACTTACCTCGTTATCCGTTCGGCGTGAAGCTAGCACCACTCTCACAGCATCCATAGAAACGTCTTCGGTCTTCAATCCTTGTCTTCGTCTTCGGTCTTCAACTCTTGATGATAACTCTTGAACTTCGTAGAATCTTGACAATGTGATTCTTTCCTCTTATTCCTTGTTGCTTGAAACTTCAATGTAGATATTTCTTCTTCCGTTGGCTTATTGAATGAATACAAAACCAAAATATAATCTAAACAAACCAAAATATGATGCAATGAATATATATATATTTTTTTTCTTTTTTTTTGTGTTAAGTAAAAACAAAATGAAAACAAACAAAAATAAAAACTAATGATGATCCTAAAGAACTTTTCTCTTGTCTCTTTTTTTTTTACTTTAGGGAACTAGCATAATGATAATTATGTTCCAATTTTTTTTTTTTTTTTATACAAGAGAATATAATAAAAATAAAAATAAAAATGCAAGTACAAATGCCATGGTGTGAGTACTTTACCGCTTGATTCTTCACAACTTGTATGTCTCGATATCATAAACTTCTTGAATTCTCATCTTGATAATCTTCATTCTTGTACAATAGTCTTCAACTTATAAAAATTCTGCTCCTTGTCTTGTTGCTATACTTGAATCTGAAATCTGCTCATTTTTGTATTGTTGCTTGTAAACCTAGAATGTCTTCAACTTTCCTTCGAACTTGTGATGCTTCCCTTGTTGATGATGATGGTGTTTCTATGGACCTGTTGGTGTAGAGAGATAAAGTGGATGGTGCTAACTGCGAACAAGATTACAAGTGGTATGTAAGTTAGAAATTCGATGTCACCATTCATGATTGATAAAATAGCACTCAAGAGATCAAAATAGTGCTTCTATTGGTGGGAGGTTGGGTAGCTCACCATTCTACCCGGAGTTTACGTACGGTGACACACACTCTAAAAGCACAAATTTAGACAGGTACAAAGAAATGAAGGTCGGTGCCTCTCATGATGTAACATGGGTAGTCTCCACTATAGGGGACCACTACTCTACTACCGAATTCAGTCTGCACCAAATTTTCCACTGGCATGGTTAAATCCAACTTTAACTCTCATACAAGTAAGAAACCCGATCATGTTCTCTGTCATCTCTAAGTTCAGTCACTCTTATGAGAATCTTGATGTAATCGTAACGACATGGATACTATGTGACTCTAAACTAACTACAAGTTGGAGTTTTTTCATGCACTAATTTACACAAAAGTTGAAAATTTTGAAAAAAATTACAATGCAAATGCTTAACCACTCCCCCACACTTAAACTTTACATTGTCCTCAATGTAAATTGAATCATCCAAAGTAAGTCAAGGTGGGAAATTATGAATGAAAAATGACAATAAATCAGCAAAATAAAATCAATATAATACAAGAAAAAGCTAAAAACAAAACAAGAAAATGAAAATAAGACAAGAGATACTCATCCTATGGGTTGCCTCCTATTTAGCGCTTGGTTTAAAGTCGTCAGCCCGACTATCTCCTTGCTTTCTACGACTCCTCCAGAGGGAGTGCATCCACAAAATTCGCTCCTTCCACCACTTCGGAAGTGAAATTCTCATAATATGGTTTCAACCGGTGCCCATTAACTTTAAGTTCCTTGCATGTAGCAATACTACGAATTTCTACTGCACCATGAGAAAACATATTAGTAACAATGAAAGGTCTGATCCATCGTGACCTTAATTTACACGGAAATAAATGCAAGCGAGTATTAAACAAAAGCACTTTCTGCCCAACACAAAATTGTTTTCTAGAAATCATAGTATCATGAAAGGCCTTCGTTTTCTCCTTGTAAATGCGAGAGCTTTCAAATGCATCATTGCGAAACTCTTCTAGCTCTTGGAGTTATAGCTTCCTTTGCTTTCCAGCCCCATCCATCTCCATATTACATTGATTTATCGCCCAAAATGCTTTATGCTCAATCTCCACGGGTAAGTGACAAGGTTTACCATACATAAGCCTAAAAGGAGACATCCCAATAGGTGTCTTGTATGCATTTCTATACGCCCACAAAGCATCATTAAGTTGCAAGCTCCAATATTTCCTTGTTGGATTTACCGTCTTCTCTAGAATGGATTTCACCTCCCGGTTGGAAACCTCGGCTTGCCCATTTTTTTGGGGATGATAAGGTGTTGCAACCTTATGTGACACATTGTACTTCTTCAACAAGCTTTGCAAAGTCCTGTTGTTGAAGTGAGAACCCCCATCGCTAATTATGGCTTTCGGAATTCCAAACCTTGCAAAAATGTTAGCTTGCACAAAATCTGAAACAACCTTGGAATCATTAGTAGTGGTGGCCTTAGCTTCCACCCATTTAGAGACATAATCAACAGCAAGTAAGATGTAATAATTCCCATGTGAGTTGACAAAAGGACCCATAAAATCAATACCCCATACATCAAAAACTTCAATAAATTGAATAAAGGTTTGTGGCATTTGATTTCGGGCACCTAGATTGCATGTTCTTTGGCACCTATCACAAGTTGTGCAAAATATATGTGCATCCTTAAATAAGGTTGGCCAAAAGAAACCGCTTTCAAGTACCTTGTAAGCGGTTCTCTTACTTCCAAAGTGTCCTCCGCAAGCATAGGAGTGACAAAATGACAAGATAGAATTAAACTCAGATTCGGGAACGCACCTTATCATTACTTGGTCGCTGCCATGTTTCCATAAGTATGGATCATCCCATATATATTGGTTTCCTAACCTCTTTAGTTTGTCCCTCTCAGCACGAGACAAGTTCTTTGGGATTTGTTTAGTTACCAAGTAATTCACAATATCCGCATACCATGGTTCTCCAACGGCAATTGAGAAGAGTTTCTCATCCGGGAAACTTTCACGTAATGGGATAGCTTCCTTGTCCACATCAAGACGGCTTAAGTGATCCGTAACGGTGTTCTCAATTCCTTTCTTATCTTTGATTTCAATATCAAACTCTTGCAAGAGTAAAATCCAGCGTATGAGCCTTGGTTTTGCTTCTTTCTTCATTAGAAAGTACCTAAGAGCTGCATGGTCAGTAAAGAAAACAACTTTTGTACCAATTAGATATGAGCGAAATTTCTCCAATGCAAATACAATGGTTAAAAACTCTTTTTCAGTGGTTGTGTAGTTTTGTTGGGCCTCATTTAACATTCTATAAGCATAATAAATGGCATGAGGTATCTTCCCCACACGCTGCCCAAGCACCGCACCAACTGCGTAGTCACTAACATCACACATGAGCTCAAAAGTCTTGCTCCAATCCGGTGGTTTAATGATAGGGGCTAAAATCAAAAGTTCTTTCAAACGATTGAATGCCACCATACACTTCTCATCAAAGTTAAAAACCACATCTTTTTGCAATAAGTTGCAAAGTGGTGATGCTATCTTGGAAAAATCCTTGATAAATCTACGATAGAAACCTGCATGACCAAGAAAAGAGCGTATCTCCCTCACCGTAGTGAGAGGGGTTAAAGCACGAATAAGGTCAATCTTAGATTTATCAACTTCCAAGCCCTTAGAAGATATAATATGGCCTAAAACTATGCCATGAGTTACCATGAAATAGCACTTATCCCAATTAAGCACAAGGTTTGTTTCAACACATCGTTCAAGGATTAATGACAAGTTGTGCAAACATAGGTCAAATGAATCACCAAATACACTAAAGTCATCCATAAACACTTCAATGATGTTTTCAACATATTCGGAAAAGATACTTACCATACACCTTTGAAAGGTAGCTGGAGCATTGCATAAGCCAAAAGGCATCCTTCTATAAGCAAAAGTACCGAAAGGACAAGTGAAAGTGGTTTTCTCTTGGTCCTCCGGTGCTATCACAATCTGATTGTACCCTGAATAACCATCAAGGAAACAATAATAAGCATGTCCAGCTAAACATTCAAGCATTTGATCAATAAAAGGTAAGGGAAAATGATCCTTCCTAGTAGTAGCATTCAACTTTCTATAATCAATACAAACCCTCCAACCGGTTTGCACACGAGTTGGGACAAGTTCGTTCTCATCATTCTCTACCACCGTTACCCCTGATTTCTTTGGTACAACTTGTACCGGGCTCACCCATTTGCTATCGGATATGGGGTAGATAACACCCACTTCCAAAAGCTTGAGTATCTCCTTTTTCACAACTTCCATCATAGGAGGGTTCAAACGACGTTGCGCTTCCCTTTTAAGCTTTGCATCGTCCTCCAAATGAATCTTATGCATACAAACGGCAGGGCTTATACCCTTGATATCAGCAATTGTCCATCTTATGGCCGTCTTGTGCTTCCTTAGCACCCTTAGAAGTTTTTGCTCCTGTAATTCACTAAGCTCGTTAGAAACAATCACAGGTAACTCTTCATTGTCACCCAAGTACAAGTACTTTAAGTGACTTGGAAGAGGTTTCAATTCCAACTTTGGAGATTTAACAATAGAAGGTAAAAGTTGTTCATCATTGCATGGTAAGGAAATAAAATAGACATTATGAGTTTCCGGAAATCCTTGTAGTGAGTTGAGATCACCAAGGGCTTCCTTAACTTCGTTACCACACTCTACTCCATCATCCATAGATGTAGTTAAAACAGTTTCCAAAGCATCATCACCATTTAATTCAAACACTTTTTGCGCCAATGCATCCATAACATCAACGGAGAAACAAGAGTGGACATCGCTAGGATATCTCATCGTCTCAAAAATGTTGAAACGTATTATTTCTCCGTCAAACTCCATAGTCAACGTTCCCTTGTCTACATCAATAATGGTCTTAGCCGTTTTCATGAAGGGACGCCCAAGTAACAATGGAAGAGACGAGTCCGGTGCACCTTCATCCATCTCTAGCACACAAAAGTCAGCAGGGAATACAAGTTGATTAACCTGCACAAGAACATCCTCAACAATACCCATTGGGTAAACATTAGAGCGATCGGCTAATTGCAACACAATTTCAGCCTTTTTTAAAGGACCTAGATTAAGTGAATTATACATAGATGCAGGCATAACATTAACGGATGCACCTAAATCCAACATTTCTTTATCAAAAGTAGTGTTACCAATTGTGACGGGGATGTCAAAGCTACCGGGATCCTTGCATTTCAGTGGGAGTTTGTGTTGTAAGATTGCCGAAGCATTCTCCCCCACACTTAGCACTTCATTTCCCTTAAGCCTTTCCTTGTTGGTACATAAGTCCTTCAACACTTTCGCATACTTGGGAACTTGCTTGATAGCATCAATAAGTGGTATATTCACATGAATCTTCTTGAGAACGTCTAAAATCTCCTTTTCTAGTTCCGCCTTCTTAGAACTTGCAAATCTGCGAGGAAAAGGTATAGGAGGAACATAAGTAGGAATAGGAGTTTTAGAGTTAGGAGTTGGTACCTCGGGTGTTTGGGGAATTTCATCCATCTTTTCCTCCAAAACCGGCTCCATTGGAGCTTCTTCCTCACCCAAATCAGCAACTTTGGGTTGCTCAAGTTGTGTACCACTTCTCAATGTAATAGCATTAACACCCTCCTTTGGGTTGATAGGTTGAGAAGGGAGTCTCCCACTATTTTGAGCTTTCAACTTGTTGATGTCAATCGCCATGGATCCCAATTGAGTCTGCAAATACTTAATCGCACTCTTGGTTTCTTGTTGGCTCTCCTTGAACATGGTAGAAATACCTTGCATCATTGTTTGCAACTTTGCATCAATATCGGAACCTTGGTTTTGCACCGGTTGTTGTTGTTGTTGCTGAAATTGTTGCTGTTGAGGTTGGAATTGTTGTTGATGTTGCTGGAATTGTTGATGTTGCGGTTGAAATTGTTGTTGTTGCGGTTGGAATCCACTTGGACGGTTGAAAGAAGGTTGTTGAGCCGCTCCTTGCTTGTTGGCATAGCTGAAATTTGGATGATCTATCCATCCCGGATTGTAGGTGTTGGAATAGGGATCATACCTTCTTGGTTGGTTTGGAAAAACCGCATTAGCTTTCTCCAACTCTTCACCATATGAAGGTAATATAACCGCAGCCATCTTTTGCATCATGTGCTCCATATTGTCCATCCTTTGATCACGGTGTGATGATGATGAATCACTAAGTTCATGCACTTGCCTCACCATTGGCTCACCTCTTGTGTAGAATTGTTGCGATTTTGCAGCCATGCTTTCAATCAAATCGGTAGCTTGGGCCACCGTCTTGTTCACTAGTGCACCACCACCCGCTGCGTCAAGAAGATATCTATCACTTGATTGGAGACCTTCGTAGAAGTACTGGATTATCATAGCATCGCTGAATTGATGGTGAGGACAGCTTGCCACCAATCTCTTGTATCGCTCCCAACATTCATACAAAGACTCTCCCGCATGTTGCTTTATTCCACAAATCTCTTTGCGAATTTGAGTGGCCTTCGACGCAGGAAAATACCTCTCTAGAATGATTTTCTTCAATCCGTTCCATGTAGTGACACTTCCGGCCGACAAACAATACAACCAATCCTTAGCGCTGTCCACCATAGAAAATGGAAACACTTTCATCATTGCACCATCGGCATCGTTCTCCGCTGGAAGCATAGCCTTGACAATGGTATAGAACTCCATGAGATGCTTATTTGGATCTTCATTCTCCATACCATGAAACTTTGGCAACTCTCTAAGCAACCCCGACTTGATCTCGAATGTTGAGTTGGTTTGAATACACCATCGTTGTGCATCAAGACTATGAGACGCCAAATCCTTAAGTGTACGATTTGCGTCTTCCATTGATTCTTCTTCTTCAACTAGTGGTTCTTCTACAAATGGAACCTCTAGTTCTTCTTCTAGATGTAACTCTTCTTCCACCTCTTGATGAAGAGCTTCGTGTTCTACTTCCACGACTTGCTCTTCCGTTGTGTCTTGACTTGGTTGGAGTATTGTGCCTCTTCGAGTAGCAATCCCGCACCTTGGATAGCTCCAATCCTTAGAAGCCAGGGATTAGTACCTAAAAAACAATTCTCTCAAACAAGTAAGAAACAAGACAAGAAACGGAAAGCAAATATGCAAGCAGAAAAATGATAAAAAGAAACTAAAAACTTAAAAATTTGATCGTTGTCGTAAGCGTCAAAAATAAATTCACTTTCTTGCTTCACTAAAATAAAGTAGTATGCGATAAGAAAGAGTTCGTATCCACAGAGAGGCCTTTGTTGATATAAAAATTTCCAGTTTCTTAGTAACCAAGGGGGGATGTTGATATTTCAAGGTAAATAAACAATGAAATGAAAGCAAAGTAAAGTATTAAAGTAATCAATAAGGTGAAAGTATTGGTCACGGGATAGTTTCATTCACAAATACATATTTTCATCAATGACTAGAATTGAAATTTAATCTCTCATTTACTAAAAGTCCTAAGATACCTTGATCGCAAGAGTAACCCGCTAATTCCCTGATTTCATCACAACCACATTAAAAGATGCATATGTGAATTCTTCCTAAAAAGCAACCTAAAGTGTAAAAGCAAATTAGATTTAACTCCCTAGAAGCAATAAGCTATATGGAATAAGACTAATCGAGGCAATCGAAATGTGTAAAAGCACTAAATCAATTTAACCCACGTTATGATTCATATGTGACTAGTAGGATATATCTCTACAAGCACTATCCACATTTATGCTACTTAGAATCAGGGATGAACAATGTTTTCGTATTGAAAACCCTAATATAGCTCTAGATATGAATGCAAATCGGATTGATTCCTGACTCAACCAATCAAACAATCAAATCATATTCAATATAAACAATGAATCATAAACAGTAAAATATTGAGACAAAACTACTTCATTGATTTCAATACTATTTGTGAAATCTACTTATTATCCCATAACCAATATTAACAATTTAGCTACTCATGGTTTTTGAACTCAACATAACTATTATTAAAAATAAAATGAAGAACATAAAAAATAAATGGAAGCAAACCCTAGTCGCTGCTCTCCTCCAAAAACCCAGTAGAAAGATGTGATATGTGATAAGTCCTCTTAGAATAGAAACTTGTTCTTTTATAGCCTTCCAACTTTCCATAATTAGGTCTTCAAAGTCCACCACTAAAAAGTCCACCAAGCCCATGAACCAAGTGTGAGAAACCCATTTGAAAATATGACCCAAAAAATAGTCGTCGGAAAACTGTGTTTCTGGCCGGAAGTTGCTCGGAATCCGGCGTCGGGAAGTCGCAGCCGGTCATCTGAGTCAACTAGTCAACAGTCACCCGATCCAACTCGGGTCAACCACCGAGTCATACCGAGTCAGCGATCTGGCTCAGTTGGATCGGTCAGGCCAGGCCATTGCACAGGCCATATCTCAGTCATGCACAATGATTGTGCTACATCCATCATGGATGTGCCTTCACTTCATTCCTAGCCATGATGGATGTGCAGCTGCAACATCTGTTCTTTCTCACAATATCCTTGACAAAGCTACTTCCCATTCCATCTTCCCTGTAGTCCATAACCACCAATACTTTTTTGCTCTTTCATGACTCTTCATTTCATTACAAGTGCAAACCATCAATTTCAGTTCCCCCTACAACTGCAACTGCTATAAGTCAATCATTAGCAGTTTCTTCCACTTCCAATACCTGCATTCCATACTTTCACAATCCTATAAGTACTCTATCAACACCAACCAATCATCTATAGATACACAATTCTTCCCTGAGTTCATAATAACCCATCTCAATCTTCTCACAGTTTAATGCCACTCCTGCAACAACAACACCTTGTCCATGACCCCTGCTGTAGCTTTATCAAGAACTCAGATGACACCAATTCTGTACTCAATTATCCCCTGAAATAGCAGTCTCAAGACAAATAATCCACACATTACCAACTGACTTTTGCCTGCCGTTGCAACTTCAGTTGCACCCCAGCTCAGCTATAAATCCACCTGCTCAGCAATACACAGCAACACACACACCATTTGAGCTGTAACTGCACCTCTTCCTCTTAATACCACCATTACAAACCTGAATTGTGCTCATCTCCTCTAACCCATATCAACACAATCCATTAACCCTCTTGGTTACGGCAAATCCATCTCCTAACACCTCTGTAATTCACCTACACTACCTGCTTCAGATGCTTCAATAAATTCCAGCTGCACTTTACCAGTACAACAACAAGGCCATTCCCCTCGAGCTCCATAACCTCAAAGCAAGAGCACCAGCCATGGCCAGCTAACAACAACAGCTTTACATTTTCTCGAATCTGCCAAAAACTTGCGACTGCAATGCTATCTCATGGCAATACAAACCATACACACATGCTCCGTGCTGCTTACCATACTGCCCTTACATTTTTACATCATCAGCTGCATCTCTTAGCTCATATCCCACCTGCAATTCACTACCTTCATATCAACTTAAACCACTGATGCAATTTACCGTCAGCCCTAGTGAATGCACCTACAGTTGCATAACAACCCATGTCATACTCAGTAAACCCATTACTCCATTTCCTTGCCCTTCTGCAATAGCTCCTACAACTCTTTTTACTGATTTCTCGATTCCTTGCTGCTCAAATTCCTGACAAAGTATCAACATCACCATCTCCAACTGCAACTGTGCTCACAGCACTAGTTGTGCATCCAAACATCACCATCCTTATGAACTCACCAATAGCACCATCTAGTTCATTCAATATCCAATCAAACCCATACTCTAGTTCTTATTTTGGAACCTCAGAAAACCCTAATTTGAGCTCAATTTTGCAATTACCACAAACCCATTTCAAATTCGTCCTTTGTCTTCTTCGAATTGAGATTGAAATCAGATTCAAAACAACCCAGATCTTTTCATACAAACCCTCACTTCAATTCTTGTTCTTCTCCCCTTCTCTTTGAATTCAAGCCCCAAATAATACCCATCTTCAACTGATTAGAACAACAACCCTTGCCATTATCTTCCTGTCTTGTTCTAAGCAGTCTCCTCTTTGCGCTCGTCGATCTCAGAAGGGAATTCCCCGATAGCCGCCTCTCTTTCTTTTCTGAATTTGAGAATAATGATTGAGAAATCATTTTCTCTAAAATTCAGGGTTAGGTAATAGCTAGAAAAGTTATTTGCACCCCACTTTTAGTGATTAAGGGGTACCCAACTCACACACGGTCCGTCGGTCCCAGATAGCCGACAACCTATTCGCTTCTTGCTCAACTATCAGTTATGACAAACTAATGGTTCATTCTTCACCTCCTCCTTGCGCATCTCAGCCCGCTCCAAATATAGCTCAAATGTGAATTGAAGTGTTTGCCTTTACGCTCCAAATGGGCAATTTTCCTTCTTTTGCCCCCAAGTGCTCCATTGCACCTAAAAACTCAAAACTAAACATAAGATACATATTTTACAAAATAAATAGCAAAGAAAGCATAAATACTAGATATAAAATTAGGTGTTTATCACACCTATCAGAAGTTCCTTTGGGAAAGCTTTTAATAGCTTTGAGAACTGATGTTGTATCCACAGTAAGTGCATCACAAGGAAATGCATCAGCTGGGATGGTAGGTGATGGAGCAGTGGGGTGCTTGTCTGATAATTCAGTTAGGGTAGCCTCAGTGCATGGAGCTATGCCATTAGATGAAAGCACCTTAATCGCTGCTATATAATGACCATGTGAGATCTTCTTTCGACATGCTTCCAGATTGGCCGCATCCTGTGATTGATTGCTCTTCGGTTTGCTGGACAGTTTACGTTTAGGAAGTTCCAAAAGCTTGATAATTAAGGTGAGGCATCCATTTGGTTCTCGCCAATATTGTAAGTCCCGGTGAATATAGGCGATTTGTAGTTTTATCCTGGTGCCCGATCGTTCTTCATAAGAATTTTTGGGGATATATAGATTGAGGGTACAAATGGGGAGCAACAAAAGTTTGATCCAAGTAGATATATCTGCATGGTTGCGAATAATATCATCTAAGCATGATGTAAGAGTTCTAGAAAAACTTAACCTGCAAGGTGGAGGTACATTGAAGATTGTAGTAAATTGCCGCCGAAAAACGTCATTTAGTAACTCTAGGGAAAGGGATGTAGACACCGTATTTGACATTGGTGTATCACTGCCTGTGGTTGGAGGTCTGGGATTGTCTGAGATGAGAAACTAAACCTTCCCCTCTTTGTATGGCCCTGCTATGATCACGTTATTGTGGTTACAAGTTTTCTTCCAAGCATGTATGATTATGCAGTGGTTGCACATCCAACAACGCAGATGTTGTAGGACTGCTTCCCAAGCAATGTATGTACCCCTGTCTCTGGCAAGCCTCTCACGACATAGTTGTTTAGCCTGCTCAGTCGAAAAATGCCTATCATTAAGATTTCATTGGAAGGAACTGCGAACATATCCCCTTCCATTGACTCCATTACTACGGTCATCATAGTCCTTGAATGGACATGGGATTTTGCCGTTATCATGGATAGAAGAAGATGCAGGAGATGATGATGTTGTAGGTTGGAATGAGGAAGAACACGTTCGTGTTCTGGGCATCGTAACCTCTAATAACTGCTTCAAGTGTATAGTAATGGTGATGCTCAGTTCGTGAAAAAGGCATCACGGGAAAGAGAATAATAAGGGGAATTGAAAGAAGAAGATTTGATAGAAATCTGTGGGAGAAAACCCGAGATAAAGCCGGAAAACATTTCTCAGGGTTTCAATCGCCTGAAAATTTCTCGGACCTTCTATCTCTTACCCTTTATTATTATTATATTAATCATTATTATTTATGTTTTCCTCATCTAATGGAAACTCCTTGATTTCAACAAAACTGTTTGGTTTCAACAAACTCCTTGGTTTTATGATATTTCCATAAAATCATGAAAAATATTATAAAATTAGGAAAAAATGCCGTGGGACTGGGCTCTTTGGCCGTCCAGCCATGTCTTGGTCATAGCCGGTCTCACACTTCATGAATCCTTTATTTTTATTATTATTTTCCTTCATCTCATGAAGTTTTCACGGTTTCGGCAAAAATCCCTGATTTCTTCATATTTTCCCAAATGATTGCTCAAACGCACATCAAAAAATATCAAAATTCTCGGGACTGAGACAAAAACACTTTAGTGATGTGAGCATTTTACCTTGACTGACCAAGGTTGGCTCTTTGGCTTGCAAGGAGCCGGTCCCACGTATTTTCACAATTTGACCTAATTTGCGCAATTGCACGTATTAGGTCCAAAACTCTTCCAAACATTTTGGAGCTTCATGGAACGATCGTTATTTGATCTAGTGACCACCCAGGGCCGGTTTCATGACCCCTTGATTGGTACCTCGTCTCTTCATAATTAATTAGGTTTTATCACCTAAGGCTCAGAAGAGCATTATTTTAATGATTAAACCAGCATTTAATCGTCCTTTCATCAACAAATCAACAAGTCTTCAAGAGACCTTGGTATTTGCTCACGTGAGTATTTAGGCGCTATGTAGTTGACCCATAATCCCATGTAGCCGGTCCCTCTTTCACTCTATGGTTTATCTTCAATAAATCATCAATTGATCAAATTAGGGTTTTGAGTCCAAGGTTCATAATTCCAGCTTCAAACGTTAATAATTTTACGTTGATCTCATGATCAACATTTTATTAATTATACTTAGTTTAGTTGCCAGTATTTTAATTTAATACTTTATTTTGTCACGCAACCAATAATTCATTAAACGAGCAACATTTGCTCAGATGAGCAATATTTGTTCAAACTAAGGAATATTGATTCAACTATCAATATTCAACAAATCATCGAATGAGCAATATTTGCTCACGTTAACTATGTTTATTCATACATTATACTTATGTCTCAATTCGTGAGTCTCAAAATATTTTCAAATCATGTTCAACTCAACAATACAATGACTCATCGTCCCATGAAGTCATGAAGTCAGCAACTGACTAACTAAATATACATCTTCCTTGCAGACTCCACAATCACACGAGACATCAATCGTGTTACATGGGAGGATATTAACTAGGGTTTTGGTATGGCAGTCTATGGCACGTGTATTTATGCACATAATGTGAATGTGAGCAAGTCGTGCAATCAGTTGGAGGAGTTAACAAAGTAGTGGATGGAAAATCAACCAAGTCTCTGCACATTGAACAACTGGTTTTAACACGATTTCCACTTCTCCACTCTTTGATTCCATCAACTTTCACACTTCATTGGATCATGGTATTTACAATTCTAGCAATATAAATAAGTCTCTGAATCATGATTGAAACAAGGACAATCTCACGTAAAACGGAAAACACTAGATTAGTAACTCAATGTCTGAGAAATTACTCTCAACAAAGCAAATTCAATCATTCAAAACTTATCTTATTCAGAATACACAACACACCTACAATCTTCAATCACCATTGATCTCACACATTTCTCAGCTTCCCTCCTATAGATCGACCCATCTTCTCTTGTGACCGAATTTACTCTGGAACGGCCATTGTCTTGGTTCAGGCCGAAGTATTACAGATTGATCTCTCGAATTCAAAGCACTCCTTTCTTGCAGTGCATCTGTGTGAGGTTTAACAGTTCACTCGGTTCAAGGAGTTCCCTTCGCACGGTCGTCTCCTCAATTCCATAAAAACCAGCAACTCGTTTTTCCCCATCTATAAAGTGATAACTGAACTGACAGTTATGCTTAAGATGAAGTATAAAGTTATTTGGCTGGAAAATGGAGACCAAAATACTAGATTTTTTCACAATAGCATTCAGATGAGGATGAGTCAAAAATACAATCTCTGAACTTAAGATTTCCACTAACTATACTTTGTTTTTGCAATATGAAATAAAGGACTACATTGGTAATTATTACAAAGACAAGTTTAATGGTGAAGACATTGATATTGACCCTAATTTT
Organism: Papaver bracteatum; assembly: GCA_023529315.1. NCBI lineage: Eukaryota > Viridiplantae > Streptophyta > Magnoliopsida > Ranunculales > Papaveraceae > Papaver > Papaver bracteatum. The sequence continues at coordinate 1,682,897 of JAJJWX010001238.1, read as the reverse complement.
TTTGACATTAAATATGAGAGTATTTCTGCTCATGAGAGTGCGCTTATAGATGTTATGCCAACTTTGGAGAAAATTAAAAAAGTTGTTTTGATTTGGGAGTTAATTATGCGCTTGACCTAGATGGTTTCTCATGTATCTTTTATAAGAAATGTTGGGATATTATAGTGGAAGATTTGTTTAAGGCCATTACAAACTGTTGGGAGATGGGAAAAATTCTGAATAGCATTAACTCAAGTTTTATCGTACTTATTCCAAAGAACAATGCATCTGATGCTATTAAGAACTATAGGCCTATTGGTTTGAGTGATTTTTTCTTCAAAATCATCACAAAAATCTTGGAAACTGGTCTGGGTACGGTATTTAATAAGTTGATTTCTTAAGAATAAGTTGCTTTCATGAAAAGAAGAAATATACATGAGAATATTGTTTTGGCTTCCGAACTGATTATGAAATTGGTGTGAGTAGAAAACATGGTAATATTGGCCCAAAAATGGATATTGCTCAAGCATTTGATACGGTTAGTTGGGAGTTTGTTGATGAGGTTTTTAGGAGGTATGGCTTCTCAGAAACTTGGTGTAAATGGATTCTTAACATACTTCATTATGCTCGGATTTCTATATTAATGAATGGCAACCCTGAAGGTTTCTTTAGCATCACAAAAGGGTTTCGCCAAGGTGATCCTCTGTGCCTATTGAAGATGTTTTGAGCTGTAACCTCTCTAAACTTTTTTTTCAGAAAAGTATGCATGTTATGATTAGTAAAAAAAGGAGTGGCGCCACCCATTTTCTTTTTGCTGATGATATTCTGATTTTTTACAAAGGTAGTTGGCATAGCTTGCACAATTTGATGTGAATCGTACCAAAAATAAGTTTTATTATGGAGGTGGCTCGCATTCTCGTTGCATAGATATTTCTATCTTTTCGGGGATGGAGAGAGCTGTTTTTTCTGACATATATTTGGGAATACAACTTAAGCCAGAAATTGTTAGACATATTCATGCCAAGCAAGTAGTAGAGAAGATTATGAACAAGTTATCTGGTTGGAAGGGTAAGCTTTTATCTTTTCAGGCTAGATTGATCTTGATTCGTTATGTTATTTCAAGTTATGTTATACATTCTATGTCTGTTTACAAATAGCCTAAGAGGATGATTGGGCAAGTTTAAAGGGCCATTAGGAATTTTTTATGGTCCGGTGATACTGATAAGCATAGGTACTTTACAACGGCATATGATAGTTTATGGTGTACAAATAGGTAAGGTGGTCTTGGTATTAAAAGTTTGGTCGTGGTGAACAAAGATATATTGATGAAGTTATGGGTGAGTATATTAGAGATTTTGAAAAGGCTTGTGCAAGATTTTTGAAGGCCAAGTACTTTAGGATCAATGGCAACATGATTGATTATAAATTGATGTCCACGATTTTCCCTGTAATAAGATGGGTGTATTACTTTGTTGAGAGACATACACGCTGAATTATTAGTGATGGCACAAATACTTCCTTAGTTTTTGATAATTGGTGTGGTAATTAATCAATTGCCAAAAGACTTAGGATTTCTTCTCTTGGTAGAAAATGATCTTAAGTCTAAAGTGAGTGATTTGATTGTTGATGGCCGATGGGTAATTCCCATTAGGACTCGGATTTTGATGGCCAGATGTGGTGATGATCTTAACTCACTTCCTCTCATTACTAGGGGTGAGGGTTATAAAATCTGGGACTTAGACAACAAAGGTGTGTTCTTGGTTAAGTCAGTCAAGGCTGCAATCAGAACCCCTTATGAAGAACAACCAGCAACAAAGCTTTTCTCAAGATCTATTGTGCATCCAACCTTGGCTGTGCAATACTAGAAGATTTGGAGGAAGGAAAGGAATGTTGCGCTACGGATGATCATATGATCAAGAAGATGAAAAAGGAGATGCCTACTTGGTGATGTATTTACAAGAAATAAAATGAATCACTTAGATATATTATTTGGAGTTTTAGATTTTCTAAGAGAATATGAGCATGGGCGGCTAGGATTTTTAATCTTCAGCCAAACGAGGATATTGTAGCCTCCTATAAGGCTGCAACCGGGAGTAACAGAATGATTAAGGACTTATGGCTTGTTGCTAATCTGGAAATAACCATCAACTTGTGGAGACTTCAAAATAAAGTTTTCTCTGGTTGTGTAAAAATTAATTATCTTGGTTTCAGTGGATAGTATACCAGGTAATTAGAGATAATTCTATTAGATTGAAGGGGTTCATGTTTAACATTATGGATGACTTGCGTATCATGAACTATTTTAAGGTTAAACATAGATAATGCAAGAATTATATGCATGTTTGATAACTCTTGGTCTCCTCCAGAACATGGTGAAATTATGATCTTTTGTGATGGTGCAACGCTTGGTGATCCAGACCAACCTAGGGAAGGTGTTAGTATTAGAGCATTGCTCGGTCAAACTCGCATGCGTTGCTATCTCAAGCATGTTTTTCAATGTTAGTTATCAAAACTAATGTCTTGATTTCTAGTCTACTTATAGCTTAGTCTCGATCTAGGACAGTTAAGTATAGTTGAGCTCCAGACTCCATGGAGATTATCTTACAAAGACGAAGAACTCTCAAGGAACCCGTGGAACTTCATCCGACTAAAAGGTATGTGGAGACTTAAACTCGTATATCATTCAAAAGTCTACTCTATCTCCTACTCTTGAGACAAAAGTCATATAAGTATGATAGTTTTAATACATGCACATTTGATATTTCGATCCGAGTTTACTCGTCTATCTTTTCTCGAAATATGTGTTGGTAAGCTTTCGCTTTAACCATTTTCATCTTTACCCGTGATGAAAGTTATGATGACGTTTCAATCTTGAAAATGGATTTGATGACGATAGTCGTGAATAACGATTGTTATAACATTATAAAAGAATGTTTCAATGATTGAAATGTAGAGTTAAGATTACCACCTATGGATATAAGCATATATAGTGTGTTCGCACATTAGTGTATAAATCCATATACCGGAAACCAAGTGCATGCATATGTGTGCATGCGGTATTGGTGAAGGAGACGGGTTGGTTACGCGTACTGGCAGAACTTTCCTTCCGGAAATTTTTGCTGAGTTTGGAGTTTACGAACTCATAAACCAGACACCTTAGGTACGCATACGCGTACTAGAGGAACTTTTCTAACCGAAAAATTCTGCTGAGTTTGGAAACTAAAACCAACTTAAAATCCGGTAGCTAAGGTACACATACCCGTATGCGTACCCAAGCTGGTTATTTCTCAAATCGGTAGTTCATGGACTTAAAATAATAAATTATAAGGAACGCAATCTTTGCAAACCGTGGCTATATTGTTCATGAATTGGTTCAAACGAATCAAACCGATTTTGTTTCAATTGTGTCTATGTATAAAGATCTAAGCAATATAACAACTCTTCAACTAGTTCTTTTGAGTCATTTGAACTAGTTATGAGAAAGATGAATACGGTTAATATGAAAATGCTCATATGGCTAACCATTGGTTAACTATTTGTGAACCAACTAAGTGTACATGTCTAGGTACGGTACTCAAACCTAAATGAAATACATTTTATTTGTGTGCGACAAGCTATGTTTCGATCTAACGGTTGAAAGATATTAGCTTGGTTGAATCAGGTTTTTCATCTAACGGTGAATATTGAATGTTTTATTACCAAGGTAACTTAGATTGCAAACCCTGATTTGAAAACTATATAAGGGGAATTCTAGCAATTGGAAAAACTAATCTCCATACCTCCTGTGTGATACTAGTTGGTTTTGCAAGAGTCGATTCTCCTTTAACCTTAGGTTTCTTCTCGAGACCCTGTAGGTTAACGACTTAAAGACTTCATTGGGAGTGTGAAGTGATCTGTTCTCAATAATGTTGTAGTAAATAGGTACGTTGAGACTTGTGAAAGAAATAGATTTTAGACTTATAAAACTTAAAAATACAGAAAACTTAATGCAAAATTGATTTCAAGATATTAGAAATGACCAAGACACTGATTCCACATGAATGAATGATGGTAAATAACCCAAAACTCTAATTATCTTTTAAGTCCCTTGTTTCTTAATTCACAAATAATCATGCATATTCTCAAATATTAATTGTATTCCCTAAGCATAGATTATCAATTGACTAAACAAAGTATAACCCATCAAATTGAATCACAACTAACTAAGAAAATTATGTAAACAATTTATAACTCTGCAAAAGCAATGATTGAGTAAATTATAAATTAGAGAAAATAAAATAATTACCAATTATTCATGCGTAAATATCTTCCTCATTGCCTTGGTTGTGGGAGAATTAGATCATCATCATGTTGGAAACACACTCAAAAATCATTTTTATTGCTCAAAGGGTGTTTACAAAGATAAAAAGCGAGAAGAAATTATAAAACCGGGTTTGTAACAATTTTATTTGTTACAAACTGAAAAGAATGATGAAAGGAATTTGTTGCTGAAACTGTAGTTATACGACCCTCGCCTATGTGTCGTTATTACTGTTGATAAACGACTGTGTTTTGCAGTCTAATGTTCTTCGAGCTCTCTTTAATTGTAGCAACAGCAGATTTCTCCAACTCGACTTTCTCAGCTCTGTAATCTCCCCAAACTCTCTGTAACCCCTCTTCACATCTCCTCGACCCTTTATATACTTCACAGGACCAAATATATTCCGAAACAACTCCAAACAATCCGCCATTAATCCCATTATTCTCCACAGCATTTCACGAGAAATAATTTCCTTAAATTTCTCTGTCACGCTTCAAACCGCTGCAGGCACACTCCAAATCGATGCATCCAACTCCCAGATGGATTATAACTCGTGCAAGGAGGAGTTTTACACGTAATATCCATGAATAAACCCAACAGTATCCCGGGTTTTTCTTACTTTGTTTTCTTGAAACTCGGTGATACACTTTCTTTTTTTTTACGTCTCTGAAATCATTACGTCCCCTATTTTAGTCAAACAGGATAATGGCATTCATTTTCCTATACAAAATCTCCAAGTATCTCGTCCAAAAATGAATCTAGGGAAGTACGCTATGAGCACGCTGTGAACATATTTTCCCACCATTTTTGGATTTTAAACAAAGAAGGTGGAGTCCCCTTAACCAGAGTGGGGGTGCCGATAGCAGTTGGCTCCCTAGGGGTGCCCTTATCCAAAATGAGGGTGCATTTATCACTTATCTCCGGGGGGAGTCCAAATAGCACTTTTTGAGCAACTTTTTCCACACAAGTGTATTCCTCCAAAAATACCTACACAAACATAAAAACACCATAATAAATATAAAATTCAAGCACTAACAATAGAGACACTGAGGACAATTCAGACACAAAAATGTGTCTATCAAATACCCCCAAACTTATTATTTGCTAGTCCTCGAGCAAAAATAATCTAGAAAATAAAATTCTAACTCACTAGGTGGCCCCAGTGACCGAGTTAATCTCGGGAGGGTTTACCAGAGGTGTACCCACAAAACCATTACTCCAGACCCTAGATATCTACGCAGAACCTTGGAAGGCACTAAAGAATCTCCATGGTTGGCATACAATCATTGATTATAGGAGGAAGTACCCTGATGCGAAATTCCAATTGATGTACACGATTTTGCATTCAAGCATACTAAAATTCATATAAAGTGATAAAGCTCTACTCAGATAGTTTCTAGACATCATAAACCGGAGTCAACCAATCCCATGGATAAATTAAGAAGATGGATGAAGAGAAAAAACATAGATGATGTTGACTAAGGTGAACCTATCCTAATGGACTGAGATACTGGTCTGGAATAATATCAACACACTGGCATATACAAGGGAACCAGTGGTTGATAATCCTAACTCTAGGTTAACTCAGCTGGCATATACAAGGGTATCAGTGGTCGACTTTATTGTATTTATTCCGGTTGGTCTGGTGGTCTGGTATGGTATTTTTTTTTCTTTTTTTTTTTGGTAGTATCTCAGTCACTCTATTTCACCTTAGCAAAGGTAAAAAAGAAAAAAAAAGTGATCAGGATTCTTTTGATGTTTCCATCACGAGATATGGCGAAACTACCATGTTTTTTCTTCTTCTAACACCTGAGCTCTGTTCTTTTATGAATAGACTTTTTAGATGTTTCCATCTAATCAGCTTGGTTCCTTAACTCATACAACCAAGATGCTTCCATCCACTTAGATTGGTTAGTGCCATCCTTAATAAACATAAATTTCTAGGCTCTGGAGTTTATTTATTCTAACAAAAAGGTAACTAAAAGTTTCTTCCCCACCCCCAAACTTAAATCTAACATTGTCCTAAATGTTTCTAATGAAAGAGCAATACCGAAAAGTAAAGTAACACGAGGAATCAGTAAAGAAAGAAGTCGGAAAGATAGTACCTGGGTGAAAAGAGAAATCAAAAACTAATATACAACATGCAATCGCCTCGATGGTCAATCAAGGGTAAATAGGGTCCTCCAGATGGACCTCCTCAACATCACCTGTAGGAAAAGGCTCTAAAAAGGGTTTCAATTTCTGAACGTTAACCTTCGAAGAACTACTGCCATCTGGTGTCTCGATCTCAACAACTCCATGAGGAAAGACAGTGCGAACAATAAAAGGACCCGTCCACCGAGAACGTAACTTCCCAGGAAAAAGATGCAAGCGGGTATCATACATAAGAACTTTTTGACCTGGAGAAAATGACTTCCTTAAAATATTTCTATCATGCACAAGTTTCATTTTGTTCTTATACTCCTTAGCACTATCGTAAGCATCTCTACGAATCTCGTCCAACTCATTGAGCTGGAGTTTCCTATGGGCTCCTGCCTTGTCAAGTGGAAAATTTAGCTTCTTAACAGCCCAATAAGCTCTATGTTCTAACTCAACAGGTAAATGACATGTCTTGCCATAAACAAGCCGATAAGGCGACATTCCAATGGGGTTTTTAAATGCAGTACGATAAGCCCATAAGGCATCAGTAAGCCTAGACGACCAGTCTTTCCGATTAGGATTAACTGTTTTCTATAATATACGTTTTATCTCCCTATTGGAAACCTCAACCTGACCACTAGTCTGTGGATGATACGGGGTAGCTACCTTATGTGTAATACCATATTTCTTCATCAAAAGTTTAAAAGGTCCATTACAAAAGTGCGACCTTCCATCACTAATTATAGCTCGCGGTGTACTAAAACGTGTAAGTATATTATCTTTCAAGAACTCAATCACAACCTTATGTTATTGGTTTTACACGCAACCGCCTCAATCCCTTAGATACATAGTCTACAGCGACGAGGATGTATAAGTTACCAAAATAATTAAGGAACAGACCCATAAAGTCAATACCCCACACATTAAAGACCTCAGTAACTAAAATAGGGTTCAAGGGCATCATGTTCCTACGGGAAATGGTTCCTAATTTCTGGCAACGTTCACAAGTAACACAGTAATTGTGGGAGTCTTTAAACAACGAAGGCCAATAAAATCCACACTGTAATATCTTAGCAGCAGTCTTCTTAGCACTAAAGTGACCCCCACAAGCATGATCATGACAAAAGGAAATAATACTGGAATGGTCACTCTCAGGTATACATCTCCTAATAATCTGGTCTGGACAATATTAAAATAAATAAGGATCATCCCAAAAGAAATGCTTAACCTTGGCTAAAAACCTAGAACGATCTTGTTTACCCCAATGTTGGGGCATTCGACCAGTAACAAGATAATTCACTATATTTGCATACCAAGGTGATTGGGAAACAGAGAACAATTGTTCATCAGGGAAGCTATCCCTTATAGAAAGGGAATCATTAGGGGAATTAACAACGAGCCTAGATAAGTGGTCTGCTACTACATTTTCTGCACTCTTTTTTCTCTCTAATGTCTGGACAGAATTCTTGTAATAAAATGATCCATCTAATCAATCTAGGTTTGGTATCCTTGTTAGACAAAAGGTATTTCAAAGCAGCATGATCAGTATATATTACGATCTTAGAACCTAAGAGGTAGGATCTAAACTTATCTAAGGCAAACACAATAGCCAATAGTTCCTTCTCCACAGTGGTATAGTTTAACTGGGCATCATTCAGAGTTTTGGTAGCATAGTAAATCACATGAAGTAACTTATTTTCTCGCTGACCTAGCACAACACCAATAGCATAATCTGAAGCATCACACATGATCTTAAAGGGTAGGTTCCAGTTGGGTGCCTGGACTTTGGGGGCGGTAGTGAGTAATGTCTTAAGATTCTCAAAAGCCTCTAAACAAGCATCATCAAAGACAAACTTAACATCTTTTGCCAGCAAATTGCAAAGAGGTCTAAAAATCAAGCTAAAATCCTTAATGAATCGACGATAAAAACCTGCATGCCCTAATAATGACCTAATATCTTTTACGGTTTTTGGGACCTGTAAAGTCTTAATAAGGTCAACTTTGGCTCTATCTACCTCTATACCCTTCGAAGATACGATATGCCCTAGAACAACTCCTGAACGAATTATAAAGTGACATTTCTCCCAATTAAGCACTAAATTATTTTCCTTACACCTAGTCAAAATTAATGACAAATGATGCAAGCACTCATCGAAAGATGAACCAAACACTGAAAAATCATCCATAAAGACCTTTAAGAACCGTTCTACCATGTCAGAAAATATGCTCAGCATACAACACTGAAAGGTCACAGGGGAATTACATATCCCCAAAGGCATGCGTCTATACGCAAAGGTACCAAAGGGACAAGTAAAAGTGGTTTTCTCTTGGTCTTCTAGGGCAATTACAACCTGATTATAACCGCAGTATCCATCTAAAAAGAAATGATGGCTACGTCCAGCTAATCTCTCTAGCATTTGGTCGATAAAGGGAAGGGGAAAGTGGTCTTTCCTAGTGACCTTGTTCAATTTCCTATAGTCAATACAGACACGCCAACCCGTGGTCACCCGGGTTGGGATTAACTCATTGTTATCATTCTAGACTACAGTAATACCAGATTTCTTGGGAATAACCTGAACGGGGTTACCCACTTATTGTCTGAAATGAGGTAGATAATGCCTGCATCTAACAGCTTAAGAACCTCAGTTCAAACTACTTCTTTCATATTAGGGTTCAGTCGACGTTGCATCTCCCTAGAAGGTTTGGTATCTTCCTCTAAATAAATCTGATGCATACAAACAGTATGACTTATACCCTTAATGTCTGCTATGGTCCACCCTAAAGTTTCCTTGTTGTTTTGAAGGATGGTCACTAGCCTACTTTCCTGATCACTATCCAAGTCGGAAGCAACAATCACAGGTAAAGTCTCAGACGAGCCTAAAAACACATACTTCAGGGTATCTGGCAATGGATTTAGGTCCAACTTAGGAGGCTTTTCTAACGAAGGAACTAGGGTAAACTTAGAAACGGGTAGAGGTTCGAACTTAGGTTTCCAGCCATTACTAGTGTCTATCAAAGGGGTTGAATCTAACAAAGCATTCACCTCATTAATCACATCATCATCATCAAAATCAATCCCAAAGTGATCTAGGCATTTCTCTAACGAATCTTCTAGCAAAGTGTTTGGTAATGACTCCTCGACTAATGTTCCTATCATGTTCACCTTTTATATGCTCGAGTTATCTAGTTCATAGGGTAGCTTATTAATATTAAAGATGTTAGGCTCAATAGTCATATTACCAAAAGACAAATTCATAATATCATTTCGACAGTTAATGATCGCATTGGATGTGGCTAAAAACGGGCGACCTAAAATTAATGGTATTTGGTTCTCTGGGTCAGGGACAGGTTGGGTATCTAGGATAACAAAATCCACTGGATATATAAACTTTTTGACCTCTATAAGAACATCCTCGATCACACCACGAGGAATTTTAATGGACATATTAGCTAATTGAAGTGTCATATGGGAAGGTTTCATCTCACCAAGTCCTATCTTAAGGTATACATGATATGGAAGTAAGTTCACAATGGCTCCTAAGTCAAGCAACGCTTTCCCAACACGGTATTTACCTATTGTGCAAGAAATGGTAGGGGACCCTGGGTCTTTGTACTTAGGAGTAGTGGTATTCTGAATAATAAAATTCACGTGACTAGGTAGAAAGGATTTCTTCTGGACACTAAGTTTTCGCTTTCGCGTACACATATCCTTAAGAAACTTGGCATAAGCGGGAATCTTCTTGATAGCATCTAACAATGGGAGGTTGATAGTAACCTTCTTAAAAACCTCCAATATATCATTAAAAGTGGACTCCCTCTTAGTTGGAACTAGCAGCTATGGAAATGGGGCTCTAGGAACAAAGTCGGGCTTATCAGGAACCTCATCGGTCTCTTTAGAGACTCTATCACTCTCCTCGGTTTCTGGTTCGAAAGGGTGAACTACAACATGCTCACTATCAGGCATGTCAACCTTGTTGTCTATGACTCTACCACTCCTAAAGGTTTTAATATCATTCACGTGATTGGATGGTCTTTAACCTATTTCATTAATTCCTCTAGGGTTGGGTTGAGTTTGACTAGGAAACTTACCTCTTTCTCTCAAAGATTCATTTATCTGACTAACCTGGGTTTTCAACTCGGAAATAGCCTGAGAGTTAGCCTGACCTATTCTCTTATTTTCTTCTAAACCTTGAGCAACAGATTGCTGAAGCTGCACAGTGTTACGAGTTAACAAAGCAAGATTCTCTTCTAAACTCATAATCCTTTTATCTGAAGGGTTCTGAAACTGTGCCTGAGCTGAAGGACTCTTAGTATATCCAAAGCCTGGGGGAACCTGAGAGTTACTAGACTGACCTTGATTATTGCTATTAGACCAAGAAAGGTTTGGATGGTTTCTCCAGCCAGGGTTATAGGTTTCCGAATAAGGGTCAAACTTTTGACGATTATCAAACCTAGCATTATTATAAAGAGCATTGGCTTGCTCTTCAACAATATGGCCTTCCCAAAAAGTCTATATTCTTCCACTACTACCACTATAATGGCCTAATTCTAAGGCTTCTAACCTTTTGGCTATGGCTGCTATTTTAGCATCAGACTCATAAGATCCTTCTACCCTATTGATATTTCCCCTACTTAGAAGAATTGTTTTCTGGGGTTCCTTACTATTTTCCCATTGTTGGGTCTTATCGGCGATTTTATTCAAAAATGTCATCACCTCATCAACTGTTTTATTCTCAAACCCACCTGTGCATAAGGACTCAACCATGGTTGTTGTCGAATAATCTAAACCCTCATAGAGGATCTGAACTAGCCTAACCTTTTCTAAACCATGGTAAGGACATTGAGATATTAATTCATTGAACCTTTCCAAATACCTATATAAAGATTCTCCCTCTTATTGAGAAAAAGTACAGATTTGCGTCCTAATAGACGATGTTTTATGCCTAGGGAAAAATTTCTATAAAAAGGCAGCTATAAGTTGGTCATGGGTTTCAATTGACTCAGAAGGAAAACTATATGGCCACGATTTGGATTTATCTCTTAGGGAAAATGGGAATAACCTAAGTTTCAAAGCATCATTCCCTAATATGAAAATAGGGGGTTTCACTTTCTTTCTCTAAAAAGATTGGGAGCATCTGCAGGGTCCCATGCTTCAGTTCATAATTTTCCTAATATAAAAATAGGGGTTTTCACTTTCTTTCCCTAAAAAGATTGGGAGCATTTGCAGGGTCCCAGGTTTCAGTTCATAATTTACCTCAGTTTCAGCTAACTTGATACATGACAGACGAGAGGTCCTAGTTGGGTTTAACAAAGATTTCAAAGTTGTCATTGCTGGCACTAACAAAGGACTAGGAATGCTTTCTTCACTAATTGTCAAGTTTTCAAAGCCGAAATTTCCAAAAACGGGGCTCTCAAAAGAAGAGTCTTCGAGCTCCCCGTCTTCACAAGAAGAACTACTAGGTTTGTCACTAATCAAACGACCTAGAGTGTTTCTTTTCCAAGCCCGTTCTCTAATGACCTCGGGCATACACTAGAAAAAAACAAAAGAAAAATAAAAATCCTAAAAGGAAGGGAAGTTCTAAGCAAACACAAAGAAGGCTGACTCTACCAAAGCAAACCTAGAGATTTCTAGCAAACAAAAAGCATGATAGCTCCACTTAGATTGTTTCTAGACCAGCTTCTAATCCTTGAAAGGGAATTCGTTACAATTTAAGCAAACCCCTCTAGAATCAATCCTAGTCAAATTAAGTTGAATAGAGGCGAGGGAATCTTAGTGGATCTTTGATACCTAAGGCCTCACCGGCATTACAAGGCGGCGCAGTCACCATTCAACTCACAGAAACCATCATGAACTTCGAAGTATTCTTAAAAGAGTAACCAATATTTTTTGAATGACTTTCCTATTAAGCTCGTTACCCTATCGGTATCGTTCTATTCCAAATTTTAAAGCTTAGGTTCGCGTTAAGTATCGTTTTCCTTAGGCGGGAAAGAAGAGAACGGTGATGAAATCCAAACCCTTATCTTGTATGGCCAGTCCTTGCCCTTTACTAGGAAATTAAAACAGCCGTATTCAGTTCCTCGACATATATGCAAACAAAGGAATACAGTAACTCGCTGACAGGGGATTCACGAGTGTTTCGACAAACTTACCTCCCGTACCAGACGGGGGATGACCATTGTAGTCGACTCGGGCCACACGACTCCTATGTCATGTACGAACTCGAGGGGACGAGGCGATAACGTAATCGCCGTCCTTCTCTGCAAACAGTTTATATTTAATTTTACCCTTCCTTAGGGTTCAAAAATAAAAATAATGTCCCAAAGTTTAAAGTCCAAAGTCCAAAAATAAAGTGCAAAAGAAAAAGAAAATTACAAGAATATAAGATGTCCTAATACAATCTAAAAAAAATAAAAATAAAATAAACTCTCTTTTTTTTTCTCGCTCTTTTCTCTTTGTCTTTAACTCCAAATCTTTAAGTATTCACCAAAAGCTTTGGCAAAATTTTCTTTCGCTCCAAATTCCAAATTCTGTAAGAAAAAGACAAAAACCCAAAAACGTAAAGTAGAACAAATAAAATAAAACAAAAACCTAAAAAAAAAAATCTAAAAACTCTAGCCTAAAGACAAGTTCGCGTCGGCGGCGCCAAAAATTGATTTGTTCTCAATAATGTTGTAGTAAATAGGTTCGTTGAGACTTGTGAAAGCAATAGATTTTAGACTTATAAAACTTAAAAATAAAGAAAACATAATGAAAAATTGATTTCAAGATATTAGAAATAACCAAGACACTGATTCCACTATTACACATGAATGAATGATGGTAAATAACCCAAAAATCTAATTATCTTTTAAGTCCCTTGTTTCTTAATTCACAAATAATCAGGCATATTCTCAAATATTAATTGTATTCCCTAAGCATAGATTATCAATTGACTAAACAAAGTATAACCCATCAAATTGAATCACAACTAATTAAGAAAATTATGCAAACAATTTAGAACTCTGCAAAAGCAGTGATTGAGTAAATTATAAATTATAAATTAGAGAAAATAAAATAATTACCAATTATTCATGCGTAAATCGCTTCCTCATTGCCTTGGTTGTGGGAGAATTAGCTCATCATCATGTTGGAAACACACTCAAAAATCATTTTTATTGCGCAAAGGGTGTTTACAAAGATGAAAAGGGAGAAGAAATTATAAAACCGGGTTTGTAACAGTTTTATCTGTTACAAACTGAAAAGAACAATGAAAGGAATCTGTCGCTGAAACTGTAGTTATACGACCCTCGCCCCTGTGTCGTTATCACTGTTGATAAACGACTGTGTTTTGCAGTCTAATGTTCTTCGATCTCTCTTCAATGGCAGCAGTAGTAGATTTCTCCAACTCGACTTTCTCAGCTCTGTAATCTCCCCAAACTCTCCGTAACCCCTCTTCACATCTCCTCGACCCTTTATATACTTCACATGACCAAATATCTTCCGAAATAACTCCAAACAATCCGCCATTAATCCCATTATTCTCCATAACATTTTATGGGAAATAATTTCCTTAAATTTCTCTGTCACGCTTCAAACCGCTGCAGGCACACTCCAAATCGATGCATCCAACTCCCATATGGATTATAAATCGTGCAAGGAGGAGTTTTACACGTAATATCCACGAATAAACCCAACAGTATCCCGGGTTTTTCTTACTTTGTTTTCTTGAAGCTCGGTGATACACTTTTTTTTTACGTCTCTGAAGTCATTACGTCCCCTGTTTTAGTCAAACACGATAATAACATTCATTTTCCTATACACAATCTCCAAGTATCTCGTCCAAAAATAAATCCAGGGAAGTACGCTGTGAGCACGCTGTGAACATATTTTTCCCGCCATTTTAGGATTTTAAACAAAAAAGGTGGAGTCCCCTTAACCAGAGTGGGGGTGTCGATAGCAGCTGGCTCCCTGGGGGTGCCCTTATCCAAAATGAGGGTGTCCAAACAACACTTTTTGAGCAGCTTTTTCCACACAAGTGTATTCCTCCAAAAGCACCTACACAAACATAAAAACACCATAATAAATATAGAATTCAAGCACTAACAATAGAGACACTGAGGACAATTCAGACACAAAAATGTGTCTACCCAGACGAAACTACTTCTCTTGTAGTTGAGCGATCTGATATTGCCATTTTCTATCGTACGAGTTCAATTGAAAAATTGACTTGAGATTATATCTCCGATAGGGCAAGATAAAAAGAAATTACAAACATCTTCGTCTCATCATTTGTGATTCCAAAATATCTTGTTTCGCTACCATACGATTAAGATTATAGTGAGGTGATTCATAATTCTAGGTTGTTCTTCGAGGATTATAAGTCCGGGTTTTCGATTAGTTCATGTTCACCTTGATTTCTATCAAAAGACGGAACAAACTCATAGGTTCATCTGTGGGAGACAGATCTATATATTATTATAAACTTTTATGTGTGATACAGATTTGTTTATTAAAGTCTTCGACTTTGGGTCGTAGCAACTCTTGGTGGTGGGTGAGATCATCTTAGGGAATCAAGTGTGTAGTATCATGCTGGGATCAGAGACATAAGGGTGCAACTGTACTTTGAATCAATATGTTATTGACTATAGTTCAACTACAGTCCAAACTGAAGTTAGTTTGTAGTAGGCTAGTGTCTGTAGCGGCTTAATACAGTATGGTGTTCAATCTGGACTAGGTCCCGGGGTTTTTCTGCATTTGCGGTTTTCTCGTTAACAAAATTTTTGGTGCCTGTGTTATTTCTATTACTATTATATTTTTTATATAATTAAAATATCACATGTTGTGCGTTGTATCGATCAATTGTGAAATCCAACCTTTGGTTGTTGATTGGAAATTGATTGATCCTTGGATATTGGTCTTTGGTACCATCCAAGTTTATTTCTCTTGTATTTGATAAAGAATCACAAATGTCTATTTGTTTGAGTATAGATCAAATCGAGAGATAGAGATATTAACTCTTTGATATACTTTTTATTAAGATTGAGTATGACTGTCTAGTTGATTCGCTTAAAAGTATATTAAAGTTCTTCCATACAGATTGATAATCGAAATATTGGGTGAGGTAATTAGACCCCTGTTTTTCAATTGGTATCATAGCAGGGAAACACATTTAAGACCTCAAAAGTCTGTGTTTATAGCGATCTGACTCTATGGACAGTAAAGTCTCTATAAACGCTTCATCAGGAATATACCACAATCTTAGAGAATGTTCTAAAAACCTTGTTATTCTCCAAAGGAAGTTGGATGAACAAATCCAGATCAACCTTGATCTTACTGCAGAAATTGTAAAGCGTAAGTATTTGAAGTCTGTCGAAATTTATTCAATGATGATGACTAACACCTTTGATTCCTCTCTAAAGGATCATAATAAGTCAAGTATTGAACAAAGTATATGCTTTGAGAAACTTGATAGAAGGAAGAACTTATTAAATAAGATTATTGATGTTGGCCCTTGTATGTTTTGTGAGTCTCACAATCACGCTCAACATACATGTACACGTTTTCAAAAAAGTATAAAAGTTGTGAGCAATCTTCACAATAAAGCTGAACAACTGTTCACTTATCTAAAAAGGTGTACAATACTAACAAGAAATCCTAAACGGGAAAGTAGTGTTAGTATGGGAGCCTTTGCTTTAAAATCAACATCACCCTTTTAATGGTTTTTGACAGTGGTTGTTGCCGACATATGACTGGTGACCTTTCATGGTTTGTTTCCATAAATGACTTTGAAGGAGGACCAGTTACCTTCGGAGATGGGAGTTGTTGTTACATTATCAAGAAGGATACGATCAAGCTTCTCGGTGTTCCAGAAATCCATGATATAGTATACGTCAAAGGTATGACTGCAAATCTTCTTTATATTATTCAAATTTATGACAAAGGCCGTAGAGTTGTATTCAATTCAAATGGATGTGACATTGTAGACAAAACTGGAAAAGTGATTTTTCAAGGAACTCATGGTAAAAATAATTGTTATCTTCTTGATACTCAGTTTAGTAATTGTTGCAATTTGACTAAGGTGGAATCTACAAATCTTTGGCATGAGCATTTTGGTCACATAAATTATCGCCTCTTAACTAAGATCATTAACATGGAACTTGTTAGAGGCGTCCCCAAAATCAATGCAAAGATTGACGGTGTATGTGGTGCCTGTCAAAAGGGTAAACAAACGAAAGTTCACCATAAGTCAACTCGAGATATTCTCACTAAGGCTCCACTTGATTTAATTCATATGGATCTCTTCAGACCAATTCAATAATCTACTATTATAGGAAAGAAGTATGCCTTATTTATGGTAGATGACTACACCAGATTCACTTGGGTAGCATTCCTAGCTCATACGATGAAACCCTTGGTGAATTTAAGATTATTGTTAATAGGATCTAGAATGAACAATGTCGCAAACTAAAGATAATTAGAAGTGACCGTGGCACTGAATTCAAAGACACCAAAGTATTTGAATTTTGTGACAAACTGGGGATTATTCAAAAATACTCACCACCCATTACTCCTCAAGCTAATGGAGTTGCCGAAAGAAAGAATAAGAATATTCAGGAAATGGCCAGGGTAATGCTCCATAACAAAAACTTTCCTCTAAGATTTTGGGGAGAAGCTGTTTTCACAGCATGTTACTTGATCAACCGTGTCTATTTACGGTCTAAAACCCTAAACACTCCTTATGAGTTGTGGTATGGTAGGAAACCCAACTTACACTATCTTAGAGTGTTCGGAAGTAAGTGCTACATTCTAAAAGATCGAGAACAAAAAGGGAAATTTGATACTAAAAGTGATGAAGGTATCTTTTTGGGCTATGCGTCTGACAGTCGTGGTTTTCGAGTATTTAATCTCAGAACTCAAGTGATGATGGAATCCGCAAACGTCATCATTGATGATATTAGCGACTTTCATCATAACTTTTCTCCTGCTGAATTGCCTCCAACCGAGATAACTGAGAAAGTCAAAGAAGTTTCGTATTCAGTTGAAGTTACACCTACTGTTACTGATCCTGATCTTTCTAGTGACGAGGGGAAAAAAACTAATCAGATTGTTCCTATTGAACAAGAACGTGTCCCCACACAACACCTCTGGGTTCAAAGAAACATGATCCTAACAGTATCATTGGAGGAAGAGATTCTACTGCAAAGACTAGAGGACAACTTCAAAAATTTTACAATTTTAGATGTTATCTCTCATAAGTAGAACAAAAAAATATTGATAAAGCTCTTAGTGATCCCTTATGGGTGAATGCAATGCATGAAGAGTTAAATCAATTTCAAAGACAAGATGTATGGAAGCTTGTACCTTGTCTTCCAAATATCAATATTGTTGGCACCGAATGGATTTTTAAGAACAAGTCTGATGAGTTTGGGACTATTGTCAGAAACAAAGCAAGACTTGTCGCTCAAGGATACTCATAAATCGAAGGAATTGAATTTGACGAAACATTCGCTCCCGTGGCATACCTTGAGTCCATCATACTGTTATTAGATCATGCTTGTTTTTTTAAGGTAAAGCTATTTCAAATGGACATCAAATCCTCTTTTTTAAACAGAACCTTAAATGAAGAAGTCTATGTAGCTCAACCTAAGGGATTTGAAAACCCTGACTTCCCATATCATGTCCTTAAACTCAATAAGGCGCTATATGGGTTAAAACAAGCACCTCATGCATGGTTCAAAAAACTGACCTCATCTCTTCTTGGGAAAGGTTTTTCGAGAGGAGAAGATGATAAAACACTGTTTACCAAGTGAAGTGGGAAGGATGTTGTGATTTCTCAAGTTTATGTAGATGATATCATCTATGGATCAACATCGGAGAAACTTCCACAAGATTTTCAAGTGTCTCTTGCAAAGGAGTTTGAAATGAGAAATGTTGGTGAATTAAAATTCTTTTTGGGTTTATAAATTCAACAACATAGGGATGAAATTTACTTATCTCAAGAAAAATACGCTAAGGATCTCGTCTCAAGATTTGGTCTAGATAAGTCCATCCCTAAACTAACTCCTATGCCTACCACTGGTAAACTACATCGAGATGATAAAGGTGTAAATGTGGATCAAAAACTTTATCGATCTATAAACCTTCTATATCTTACAACTACTCGAACTGATATTGCTTTTAGTGTTGGTTGTTGTGCTAGGTTTCAGGCAAATCCAAAGGAATCTCATCTTGCAGCTGCAAAAAGGATCATACGCTACATTAATCACACTGCAGGCTATAGTCTATCTTACATTTTTGATAGTAACACTGATCTTACTGCCTATTCAGATGCAGATTGGGAAGGATGTGTGGAAGATAGAAAAAGTACATCAGGGCATTTCTACTATGTGGGACTGAATCTTGTAGCTTGGCATAGCAAGAAACAAAATTCACAATCCCTCTCAACATGTGAAGCAGAATACATCGTTGCAGACTCATGTTATACTCAATTTCTATGGATGAAACAAATGCTTGCTGATTATGGAATTAATACTGGAATAATGAGAATCTTATCCGACAACACCAGTACAATTCACATAACAAAAAATCCAGTTGAGCACTCAGGTACTAAGCACATTGACATAAGGTATCATTTTATTCGAGATCTTTATGAAAATGGTATCATTAATATGGAATTTGTGCCATCGGAATAAGAATTGGATGATATTCTCACCAAACCAATAGATACTGCTACATTTTAACATTTATGGCAGTCTATTTGTGTTTTTTTAGTTCATTAGTCGTCCATAACTCTTGCCCCTGCTTTTATCTCGACCCTTTGGGTAATTGAGTTTGGAACTTATTGAGATGTCCAGTTATTTTACACATTTGTTTCTAGGAGATGTATCTTCAAAGTATCTTAGTGTTACTTTGAAATCCTTCTTTTCTCGTAAAAGTAAGGTCGCTGATCTTGTTGTTCTTTCGAGAATGACATCAAATGGTGGAGAGTTCTTTTGAACTTGCGCTTAATTTCCATATCTTTGTGGGGAGTGCGGTTGTGGAATTTTTTAGGGGTTATCTTGTATCTTTATAAACTCCTTGATGAATGCATTTAGCTCCGGCTTTATGATTGCATCTAAACAAAGTTGATATGTTTGTTTCTTTTGGTCTTGAAGCGTCTCCGTGAAAATTTCATTAGGATCCCGTTCTCGTACCTTTGCCAATTATATTGACAAAAAGGGGGGTAATTAATATGTAGTTCACACTACAAATACATATGGTTTTCGGATCATTATGTAAAGGGGAGTGGTTTTCGTGTTGAGACGAAAGTATTGACTAAGGGGGAGTGATACATATCACCATAGTATTATTGTCAAAGTTGTGATACAATTGAACATTGATGTTGTGTAATAATACTATGACTCTGTATAACAATGATTGAGAGCTTCTGTTTTCTCATTGTTATGGCTACGGATCTTCAACCACTATGATGCTGAACTTAACATCTATGGCTCATGGGTGTACTTGGAAAAGATGAAGTTTTCAAGTAATATTAAAGCACCAAGGAGATCAAGCATGTGGACGAGAAGCTACAAAGTTTTATCTATTTTGTAATTCATATGTATTGATAGTTTTGTCACTAAAATTGACAAAGGGGGAGATTGTTAGAGCATTTCTCGGTCGAACTCACATGCGTTCCTATCTCAAGCATGTTTGTAAATGTTAGTGATCGAAACTATTGTCTTGATTTCTAGTCTACTTATAACTTAGTCTCGGTCTAGGACAGTTAAGTATAGTTGAGCTCCAAACTCCATGGCGATTATCTTACAAAGACGAAGAACTACTCAAGGAACCAGTGGAACTTTATCCGACTAAAATATATGTGGATACTTGAACTCATCTATCACTCAAAAGTCTACTCTATCTCATTCTCTTGAGACAAAATTCGTATAAGTATGATAGTTTTCATACATACACATTTTCTATTTCGAGTCGAGTTTACTTTCCAATCTTTTTCTCGAAATATGTGTTGGTAAGCTTTCGCTTTAACCATTTTCATCTTTACCCTGGACGAAAGTCATGATGATGTTTCAATCTTGAAAATAACTTTGATGACGATAGTCGTCAATAATGGTTTTTTATAACATTATAGAAGAATGTTTCAATGATTGAAATGTAGAGTTGAGATTACCACCTATGGATATAAGCATATATAGTGTGTTCGCACCTTTGATAGGTGTTTTAAACACCGTGATATTTATCTATTGTTTATGCTTTCTTTGCGAGTTTTCTTGTAAAATATGTATCTTATGATTACTTTTGAGTTAATCATGTACTATAGAGTCATTGGGAGAAAAAGAAGATGAAATCATTCATTTGGAGCGGAAAAGACAAAAAGGGAATTCACAGACGATTTGTGGAGTAGGCTAGGATGCGCAGCAAATGAGATGAAGTATGAACTGCCAGTGTTGCGTAAATGATAGTTGAGCAAGAAAACAGAATAGGTTGTCAGTTATCTAGAACCGACAAGCCATATACAAAGTAGTTATCCCTTATCAAGGAGTACAGGCTGCCCATATCAATTTCAATCATTATAGCCCTAAAACCTAGAGATTTTTCCTCATTATTATGTCTGTCTAAAATTAAGAGACTGGAAGAAATAGAGGCACAGTCGAGAGTAATTCAGAGATCCATGAAATTTTGTATCGGAGATGATGGAAGAGGTGGTGAATACTGGTTCGATTTGAATCTGAATCTTATACGAGAAGATTGTGGTGGTGATTCTGGGCAATTACAGAGAAAGAAGAAGCAAATGTTGATTGAGTTACAGAAATTGGTTTGTTGAGATGTAGATAGGTATATATGAATGAGATGGTGATTATTTCGGAGTCTCAGATGAATACGAGTTATGGGTTCTCAAGAATTCAGAGAATGGAGAAGAAGTCAAGAATTAAGGGTTTGAATTAAATCTCTGGGTTTATGAGAAATTGAATGAATCAGATGTAAGTTGAGCTTATTCTCGATAATAATAAGATGGGTTTGGTGATAAATGGTGGGTTGAAGGAGAATCCGAGGTTCAAATGAAGATGAGCAGAGGAAGTTAGGGTTTGAATGGAGGAATAAATGATGATTTCAGAGATGAAGAACAACTGAGAAAGGAAGAGAAGCAACATATAAAGATTGAGGAGATTTGTGTGTTGGCACTGCTAAATCTGTTGATGAATGTGAGACTAAGAATGGGTATTGTTTGAATTCAATGATGGGAATTCTTTGCAGATATGATGTTGTTATTGTCTTGAATGAAATAAGGAGATGAAGTTTTTTAACTTACAGATATGTATCTTATGATTACTTTTGAGTTAATCAGGTACTATAGAGTCATTGGGAGAAAAAGAAGATGAAATCATTCATTTGGAGCGGAAAAGACAAAAAGGGAATTCACAGACGATTTGTGGAGTAGGCTAGGTTGCACAACAAATGAGATGAAGTATGAACTGCCAGTGTTGCGTAACTGATAGTTGAGCAAGAAAACAGAATAGGTTGTCAGTTATCTAGAACCGACAAGCCATATAAAAAGTAGTTATCCCTTATCAAGGAGTACAGGCTGCCCATATCAATTTCAATCATTATAGCCCTAAAACCTAGAGATTTTTCCTCATTATTATGTCTATCTAAAATTGAGAGACTGGAAGAAATAGAGGCGCAGTCGAGAGTAATTCAGAGATCCATGAAATTTTGTATCGGAGATGATGGAAGCGGTGGTGAATACTGGTTCGATTTGAATCTATATCTTATACGAGAAGATTGTGGTGGTGATTCTGGGCAATTACAGAGAAAGAAGAAGCAAATGTTGATTGAGTTACAGAAATTGGTTTGTTGAGATGTAGATAGGTATATATGAATGAGATGGTGATTATTTCTGAGTCTCAGATGAATACGAGTTATGGGTTCTCAAGAATTCAGAGAATGGAGAAGAAGTCAAGAATTAAGGGTTTGAATTAAATCTCTTGGTTTATGAGAAATTGAATGAATCAGATATAAGCTGAGCTTATTCTCGATAATAAGAAGATGGGTTTGGTGATAAATGGTGGGTTGAAGGAGAATCTGAGGTTCAAATGAAGATGAGCAGAGGAAGTTAGGGTTTGAATGGAGGAATAAATGATGATTTCAGAGATGAAGAACAACTGAGAAAGGAAGAGAAGCAACAGATAAAGATTGAGGAGATTTGTGTGTTGGCACTGCTAAATCTGTTGATGAATGTGAGACTAAGAATGGGTATTGTTTGAATTCAATGATAGGAATTCTTTGCATATATGGTGTTGTTATTGTCTTGAATGAAATAAGGAGATGAAGTTGCTTAATTTACAGTTAGGATGGTTATTTTCATGGGTTTTCTACTGAGAAAATGGAGATGTTGGTGGTTTGATACACTGGTTTCTTGGCTCGAGTTTATGAAGAGTGTGGTTGCTTCTAAAGCCATGGATGGAGTGTTTATAATGCTACTGCTATGTTTCACGGGTTGAATCTCTAAATAGGTTTGAGGTATTGCAGTTGTGGTTATGATTATGTTAGATGGAACTGGAAGAAATGGTGGTTAATGTTGTTGTAGGTGAACATGAGAAATTGCAGATGATGTTGTTGGAGATATTAAGAAGAAGATGCAGGTGGTGTTGTTATTGTGCTACTTCCATGGAAACAGACAAGCAATAGGTTTTATAGTGTTCAATGACAGATAGAGAAGCCAAGAGTAACTGAACTTTGAGGTGAACTGCAGATGGTAATGGATGGTGGTGTTGCAGGGACAATCATGGTGCTATGGGAAAGTGAGCTGTAACTGGAACTCAATGTTGCAGAGGACTGAAATTTCTGATAGTTGGAGGAACTGAGTGACTGTCCATTGCAGGTACAGAATGTAAATCCCCATATTTTTAGCATGGCGCATGCTAAAAGATGCGCCATGGCCTGAGATGAAGCTTCATCCAAAGCTTCTGCAACGTGAAAAATGTGGATTGGCATAAGGCCAATACCGCGCCAAAATGGCGCATTATGTTTGGCATTTGCCCAAGGGCTAATGTTGCATCATCATAATGCATTAGGCCAGTTGGGTAAGTGGCCTTGAGCTTACAGCGTAACCATTGCGCATTACGAAAGTATTGGCCTAGAGCCAGTACCGCACAATCATTGTGCATGAGGCCAGAGAGGGCTGGCCGAACGAATGTTGCACAGTCATTATGCGCGATCATTGCATGCAATCATTGCGATGAACAGTGAAGCAAGCATGTCATTTTGGTCCCCTTTCCATACTTGTAGAAATTCCATTAAGACATTTATACGGAGGGGTAGTTGGTTGAAGGTGCATATGTGGACTATGTATCAAGTAAGCTTTATAGCTTACCCGGAAGAGTATAAATGATGCCTAAGGCTCATTTATAGTTGCGTAGCCTTGCGAAGAGGGCATTTGATGCGTTGGCATCACTATGCCACGCCGTGGACCCGATGATGCATAATCATTGTGCATATTGACGGAATGGCCTACATACCAGGTCATTACCGTTTTTGCTAGGATACGGCCTTGCAAACGAGTTGGTTAAGCTTCTGTTCCTTCGTGGATGAACTACGGTCTGTGCTTGATCCCTTTAGAGTAGGGAAGGGTACCTAAGCAGCCACAATGAGTTGCAGCATTGCCGGTCCAGCACGTTGTCGCTCATATCATCTAATTTATAGATGATTGCGACACTTTGGCCTCTCATATCATCCGGCTCGATAGCTCGACGCAAGAGATGATTGTGGCCATACTTGATGAGGCTAGTTGCATTCCATTCCTTGGATGCTCATACTTCCTATCAAGGCGTTCGACATAGGCTGAAAACCCGAGTGTCGTAATTTAGCTCAAGATGAGTCCATTTTGATGGGAAACATCCCAAAGATCAAGACATGTCGATCTATTGATCCACATGGTCACCGGAATTTAGCCAAATTCCATCGTTTAGAGCCTCAAAAGGCCATTTTTGCCATTTTAAGCAAGTTTTTGGTTTTCTTAATAAACCCTTTGCGGCACAAGGGTAAGTTGGAACGGTGTGGAAGCTTAAATAGTTGCATCATGCTCCATGAGCATGCTTGAGAGGGAAAATGAACGTGCATTTGCCCAGCTTTAAGGCTCGGATCGTAGCTTCATCATGGCGCATCGGGGAAGAAATAGGGTTTGCTTTCATTTTATTTTTCATCTTATTCATTTTATGTTGATTATGATTATGATGAACTCAAAAGCTATGAGTAGCTAAACACATATTATTGGTTATGGGATAAAGTGGATTTCACAATATGTTATTTGATTCAATGCATTAGTTTTGTCTCAATAATTTATTGTATATGATTCATTGTTAATATTGTTATATGATTTGATTGTTTGTTTGGTTGGGTCCGGAATCAATCCAATTTGCATTCATTTCTAAAGCTATATTAGGATTTTCAATACGGAAAAGTTGTTTATCCCTGATTCTAAGTAGCATAATTGTGAGTAGTGCTTGTAGTGATATATCCTACTAGTCACAAGTGAATCATAACCTTGGTTAAATCGAATTAGTGCTTTTACACGTTTGATTTCCTTGATTAGTCTTATTCTAGGAAACTTAATGCTCTTGGGTAGTTAAATCTAATTGTGCTTTTACACTTTAGGTTGCTTTCTAAGTAGAATTCAGTTGTGCATCTTTTAATGTGTTTGTGATGAAATCAGGGAATTAGCGGGATATACTTGCGATCAAGGTATCCTAGGACTTTTAGTAAATGAGAGATTAAAATACCAATTATAATCATTGATGAAAATACATGTTTGTGAATGATACTATCCCGTGACCAATATCTTCCTCTTATTGATTACTTTCATATTTTATTGCTTTCAGTTATTTTTATTGCTTTGCTAAAAAAAAAAATCCCCCTTGGTTACTAAGAAACATAAATTTTTATAACAACAATTGCCTCTCCGTGGATACGAACTCTTTCTTATCACATACTATATTTATATCTAGTTGAGCGAGAAAGTGAATTATTTTTGACGCATACGACAGCGATCAACATTAATGTATAAATCCATGTAACGGAAACCAAGTGCGTGCATATGTGTGCATGATGTATTAGTGAAGGAGACAGGTTCGGTACGCGTACTGGCAGAACTTTCCTCCTGGAAAATTCTGCTGAGTTTGGAGTTTATGAACTCATAAGCCAGTCACCTTAGGTACACGTACGCGTACTGGCGGAACTTTTCTAACAAAAAAATTCTTCTAAGTTTGGAAACTAAAACCAACTCAAAATCCGGTATCTAAGGTATGCATACCCGTACGAGTACCCAAGCTGTTTATTTCTCAAATCGGAATCTCATGGACTTAAAACAATAAATTATAAGGAATGCAATCTTTGAAAACTATGGATATATTGTTCATGAATTGGATCAAACGAATCAAACCGATTTTGTTTCAACTGTGTCTATGTATAAAGATCTAAGCAATTTAACAACTCTTCAACTAGTTCTTTTGAGTCATTTGAACTAGTTATGAGAAAGATGAATATGGTTAACTATTTGTGAACCAACTAAGTGTACACGTCTAGGTGCGGTACTCAAACCTAAATGAAATACATTTTGTTTGTATGTGACAATCTATGTTTCGATCTAACGGTTGAAAGATATTAGCTTGGTTGAATCAGGTTTTTCATCTAACGGTGAATATTGAATTCTTTGTTACCAAGGTAACTTAGATTGCAAACCCTAATTTGAAAACTATATAAGGGGAATTCTAGCAACTGGAAAAACTAATCCCCACACCTCATGTGTGATACTAGTTGGTTTTGATATAGTCAATTCTCATTTAACCTTAGTTTTCTTCTCGAGACCCTGTAGGTTAACGACTTAAAGACTTCATTGGGATTGTGAAGCCAGACGAAACTACTTCTCTTGTAGTTGAGCGATCTGATCTTTCCATTTCTATTGTACGAGTTCAATTGAATAATTGACTTGAGATTATATCTCCGATAGGGTAAGATAAAAAATAAATCACAAACATCTTTGTCTTATCGTTTGTGATTCCACAATATCTTGTTTCGCTACTATACGATTAAGATTATTGTGAGGTCATTGATAATTCTAGGTTGTTCTTCAGGAATATAAGTCTGGGTTATCGATTAGTTCCTGTTCACCTTGATTTCTATCAAAAGACGGAACAAACTCATAGGTTTATCTATGGGAAACAGATTTATCTATTATCATAGACTTTTCTGTGTGATACAGATTTTTTTATTAAAGTCTTCGACTTTGGGTCGTAGCAACTCTTGTTGTGGGTGAGATCATCTAAGGGAATCAAGTGCATAGTATCCTACTGGGATCAGAGATGTAAGGAGCGCAACTGTACCTTGAATCAATGTGATATTGATTAGGGTTCAACTACAGTCCAGACAGAAGTTAGTTTGTAGTAGTCTAGTGTATGTAGTGGCTTAATACAGTGTGGTGTTCAATCTGGACTAGGTCCCATGGTTTTTCTGCATTTTCGGTTTCCTCGTTAACAAAACTTCTGGTGTCTGTGTTATTTATATTCCGCATTATATTTTGTATATAATTGAAATATCACAGGTTGTGCATTGTATCGATTAATTGTGAAATCCAACCTTTGGTTGTTGATTGGAAATTGATTGATCCTTGGATATTGGTCTTTGGTACCATCCAAGTTTATATCTCTTGTATTTGATAAAGACTCACAGATTTCTATTTGTTTGACTATATATCAAACTGAGATATTAAATCTTTGATATAATTTTTATTAAGATTGAGTCTAACTGTCTAGTTGATTCTCTTAAAATTATATTAGAGTTCGTCCATACAGATTGCTAATCGAAATATTGGGTGAGGTTGTTAGACCCCCGCTTTTTCAGTTAGTTTTAGAGATACCAATTCAAGAGTCCTTGGTGCTTTGTGTGTTGGCATTGGGCGGAAGATAAATTTTTATGCTGAAGTTTGTGCTATTATTTATGGCATGATGTTGGCCAAGACATGGAATGTCAAGAGGATTTGTATACGATCTGTCTCAATGAGCTGCATTCAAGCTATGTAAAAGGGGGAGTTGCCGTGGGAGCTCACTCAGAAGTGGAAGATGGTGTGTACCTTTTATAGTAAAATACACTATGTTCATAGTAATAAAGAGTTCAATTTTATTGCAGATACCTTGGCCAAAAAAGCATGTTTGTTGGCCGAGGATACTTATGAACTTTATGAGGGTAGGCAAATATTCATTCCGGATGTGGAATGACTTGGGTATCCTTCTTTGGCTAGTTAGATTGCCATGACCTTATTATTTATACATATTTTTATTTGATGAATTTTTATTGACCGAGTAAAAAATAAATAAATAAATACAATATTACCTGATAATTTTATTGACCTTGTCATGAGAACTGTTTTTTTGTAGAGTATTAAACAAGAAGAGGAGTTACGACATTAGGTAAATGCAGAATAAACAAATGAGCCCACCATTCCTCATTAGGACAAAATTTCTAACACTTTTTCTAAAAGTATCAATTTATTACAATTTTTATGTACGGTAAGAGTACCATTGGTATTACATAAATTCATACATTTTATAGGATGGAAGAACATGATGCCGTTGAAGAAATTTACTAGATGTAACTCCTCATGTAGCCCGTTAGTGCCCGATGCTTTGGTAGAGAACTACTATTATCAATTTATCATTATGAATGACTACTATATTCCTGACAAAGGAACTGCCACACCAAAGGAAAGCATAATCCCTGATAAAAACCTGACATTTAAAGATCTGATAAACCAGGATACCAGAACTTGGGACACAACAAAATTAAGTGATGTGTTTGACCAACCTACAAAAGAGTTGGTTGAAAAAATCCCACTCAGTTTAGATACTTCTACTGATAGAAGAACCTGGATACCATCAAGGGATGGTAAATTTTCAACAAAATCGGCATATTCGGCATTAAGTGTCAATGGAGATGCTACTAACTCAGACCTTTGGAAGGCTGTGTGGAAAAAAAAAATGCCAGCTAGAATTAAGCTATTCGTTTGGAAGGCTTTAAATGGTGGCTTACCTGTGATGGAGATTCTCCATTGTCGAATCCACATTTCTGATTATGCTTTCCCTAGATGCAAATTGAAATCGGAATCTACAATGCATTCTTTAGTTACTTGCAAAAATCTCAATAGAGTGTGGTTGTTGATAGATGTTCAAAACCAATAATTTCAAAATCTTACCTTTGCACAATGGATTAGATACTTCCTGCAACTCCATCCTTTTAAGGATCTATCTGGAAGAGCAGAAAGTTTTCCCGTGATTGCTTGATTCTTGTGGTCTATTTGGACTAACAGAAATGACTTAGTTCATAACAGAAAGTCTGAACAACCGATTGCGATCTTGGCTAGGGCAAAAGCAATGCTGCCAAATCCTTATAAACCCTATGATTTCAATCGCATCGCTGCAATTGTGGCTCCTAATCAACCTTCTGATTGGATTTCTCCTCGTACAGGGTGGATTAAATTCAATACCGATGGGGCATGGAACCCTAATTTACAAATTGGGGGAAAGGGATTACTAATAAGAGAATCTAATTGTAATTTTATATATGCAGAACTAACTCACCTCGTGTGTTTCTCAGCAGAAGAAGCAGAAGTGAGATCAATTAGAGATGCCTTGACAGTAGCAGTGGAAAGAAAGGATGATAAGATCGTAATCGAGAGTGATGCGGCGGTCATCATCGAACAAATCAACATGAAGATTTTTCAGGAAGATCTGAGGACTCACTCTCTATTCCAAGACATAAAAAACCTAACTATGAAGATGCAGTCCATGAATTTGCTTTTGTTAACCGGGATGCAAATAATGCCGCCCATGAGCTTTCCCAATGGGCTAATAAAAACAAGAGCCATATGGTGTGGTCTGTTCCACCAGATTGGCTCATGCCTGCCCTATGCGATGATCATAGAGGAAACAACGTGAACGATGTGTAATTTTTCGTTTCTTAAACCTTGCTTATAATTTCTTTTTCATTTTATTTTTTTTATGAATATGAACCACTTCAAAGTTTCTAGTTAATTAAAGAATAGCCATCTCATGACTCATGAGCCATGTGATCCAAACATTAAGGTGGCGTCATGAAGGACGTACCTATGAGCCACATGAATTAGAATATATATGTTGCTTACCTTTTTCAACGCAAATTAGATAAACCTCAAAAACATAGTAGTTTGGTGGATCAAGTAATTAATAACTATATGTGATAAAAATATTTGTAAAGTGCGCACCAATTGATCGAGACACCGTATGAATTAGTTGGGAAAGTACTGTGTTGTCAGAAGATTTTGAAAAGCAATTTTAATTAGTTTTTGGTCCATATTGTATTGTATTGTATTGTATTAAGAACGGGCCCTAGCTCAGTTGGTCATCATGTTCCCCAAAATTTCATGCGTTTCAGGAGGTCTCAGGTTCAAGCCCCCAATGGCGTAATATTGCAGGAATTAACATGGAAGGTAGTGTTAGTTTCCCCCCTTGTGACACAATCTCAGCCCCCCATCCGCTTCGGCTCCCTTGGCTAGGTTACCCATGAGGCTCGCTGGTAGGTTAGCACAGCAACATGTTCAATTAATGTAGTAGTATGTTGTTGGAGCTTAGCTTGTTAGGCTTCCAACTAGTTAATGTAATACTCTTTATCCAAATAATAGAACCAACTTACCGAATAATATAATAAAATAAATAAAAGCATTCCATTTTGGGCAGCAGCCAGCAAGACATCTTATTAGTTTGCTTCTTTAAAAGACGATGACGCTATCCGATAGGTCTATCAGATGAATATTGGGTATATTTATTAAATACCCCTACTTTTGACACCCAATAAATACACCCTTATACAACAATATAAATACCCCTATCATTTAAATATCTTATCCCTTAAAAAACAGATTACCTTAATATCATCACTTACAATATTATTTTACATTTAAAAATCTTATCCATTAAAAAAAAATCTATTATTTTACATCGACCAACAGCACCGCCGTCACCGCCACCACTGCCACCACCACTCCGATGCCACCACCCCTCCGCCACCACCACCACTCTACCACCACTCCGCCACCACCACCACCGCCACACACCACCACTCTGCCATCACCGCCGCCGTCAATATTAGGTGTCAACATCTGAAGTTGATCCAAAAAATCAAAAGTTCAAAAATATTTGTAAAATTTGGTTGTTAATTCCATTTTTCTATTGTTGATACACAAACATTGGTTGTTGACTCCCTAAACTAAGGTTAATTTCAATTGTTGATACACAAATATTTGTTGTTGATTCCTTACACTAAGATCTATTTCTATTGTTGATACACAAATATTGGTTGTTGATTCCATTTTTCTATTGTTGATGCACAAATATTTGTTGTTGATTCCTTACGCTAAGATCTATTTCTATTGTTGATACACAAATATTGGTTGTTGATTCCATTTTTCCATTGTTGATACACAAACATTGGTTGTTGACTCCCTAAACTAAGGTCAATTTCTATTGTTGATACACAAATATTGTTTGTTGACTCCTTACACTAAGATCAATTTCAATTGTTGATACACAAATATTGGTTGTTGATTCCATTTTTCCATTGTTGATACACAAACATTGGTTGTTGACTCCCTAAACTAAGGTCTATTTCTATTGTTGTTGATTCCTTACACTAAGATCTATTTCTATTGTTGATACACAAATATTGGTTGTTGATTCCATTTTTCCATTGTTGATACACAAACATTGGTACTGTATAACTTGGCTTAAGAAACAACTTGGCTTTACAGATACACGACAACAAGAACCTCATGAAAGGAGTACCATCGCCTCCAACTGCAACAACAACGTTATCAGCTCCCTCCCATAAAGCCTAGTCTACACACAACGCAAGGCAACAAAGTCCCTTGTGAAAAAACCGAAAAACATAAAACAAAAAAGTAAAAAAAAAATCTGCAGCTCATTGAAATCCTAGTAACCAAATTATAGCTCAAAGAAAAGAAAGAAAATTTCTCACCTCACCTGTCAATGGCATGAGACAGAGCTGACGTTCATAAATCTTCTCAAACAAGTAGAAATTAACAGGCAGCAGGTTCCATCACCAACTATTTAAAATCTAAGCTAATTCTTCTCCATCAACCACCAATTTCACACTAATCATACTAGTGAAATGAAATTCATCCTGATTAAAACCCATATCTTCAATTTCAAAACTAATTTTAAAGCTCAAACCCATCACCCTGTTCGAAAATTACAACTCATTGAGTAAAATTGAAATTTTAAAAAGAAGAAGCTTACATTTAGATGTTGACCATGATGAATCCTTATTCCTTAAATAGGGTAATCCAAATTCTCACTGTTATAGTGGAGAGAGTGATGAGGATATTGATAAATATGTTGGAATTAATTACAATAATCGAATGCAAATGGGAAATAATACTTAGATTACACTGAAAGCAGTAAAAAATAACTCAATAAACTTAGTAGAGGCACGTATGAGATACGCTGAGCTAAAGGTAATATTGCCTGCTACTCCTCTGAGATGCTATAGCAATTTACAAATTACCTCCAGGATACAACTATCGTTAGTTCTCCTCTATGTGTAGCATACACAGAGAAACCCTTAGAACTTGGCGGCAAAAATGAAAAAACAAAAACACAAATCGAAACTACAACCAGTTTAGATAAATATAAAAACTAATTTATGTTTCAAACTATGATGTTTCAGAACTAATTTCTGTTAAACAAAGTTTCAGAAACTAATTTCTGTAAACAAAGAAGTAGTTATACAAAATTATGTTTCGTAAACTACAACTTGTTTAAGATAAGAACTCGATTTTTTGTTTCGTAAACTTAAAAAGAAATTGTTTCGAAAGCATAAGTAAAGAATAAGAATTTCAGAAGAGAAGAGTTCTGAAAGGTATGGTTTACAAATGAAGTTTACAACTCGTATTTATAGCAAGAAAATGTTCGAACGTTGGAAGAGAATCCAAAGCACGACAGACTGTCCGTGATTCACGCATCTCGAACGTTGAAAAAGTAAGGTAAAAAATCGCGTTAAAAGAACAGTGCACACGCATTCAAAAAATTTCGAGATTCTTCTCGAAGAAAACAGTGTGTACAGGTGTCAAGAAAACCGTGTGACACGCGTGAAAGAAGATGCTTCTCTAGGCTGTCGGATATCCAAAACCGAGAAGGCAAAGAATAAAATTCTTTACATGTGTGGGAGAAGCGTGTGATAAATTTCAGTAAAAAGAAAGGATGGGTCGGATACACCCACACCCACACCCACACCCACTCCCACGCCCACGCCCTCGCCCACTCCCACGCCCACGCCCACGCCGAGCCGAGCCGAGCGAGCGTGCGTGCTTCAGTGCGAAGCACCGCGCGAACGGGAAAGGCAATAAGAAATGCAATAAGGTTTAGGCAACCTTGCCATAGTCTAGGGCTTTCCCCATACACAAAGGTCTAAAGACCCAAAGGGCCATGCCCTTAAGGCTAAACCAATGCTATTTAAGTCTAAAACTCTTAGTGTTTTAGTCTATATGGGACTAATGTTTTATTCATTCACATGAAACAACATCTAGGGAGCAATAGGTCTTGGGATCAAAACATGGTCCATGCATTTATTGATTAAAACAAAACATTGTTTTTTCTAACAAAATATACCCTTGATTTTTCATCCCATTTCTCATAAGACCACAGGAGAACCAGACAGAGAGGGGGAAAGCCTTCACGGTCAATGAAGCGTGTGGCCCTTACCACAAAGGCCACAGTTTTAAATCCCCAGGTTGTATTTGTTTGTTATTCTTGTGATTCTCAAATTTGTTACAGAGATGATAGACAGACATAGAGATGATATTGAAAATCTCTATATCACTGGGGAAAAAATGATATTAAAAATTCGGAAATCGAAATAGAGATGGTGATGGTGGACGTGGTAATTAATGGAGATGAAACGGAGATAAATATGATGGTATTATTGTTGGTTGCTGCGATGAAGATGATGGCGGTGCAGATTCGATTTTAAGATCAGAAATTAAAAAGAAATCGAATGATTTTTCTTAGAACATTATTAATTAATAGGACAAATCTAACATAATCATGGTGATAGATCTGTTGCTGATAGTGGAGGACGTGGTGGTGGTGGTGGCGATGACGACGGAGCTGTAGTTGCAGAGGTGCTGGTGAGTTGAAATAGAAGAAGAGAAGAAAGAAATTGGAATTTTAGATCTCGAAGATTAAAGGAGGAGGGATAACTGTGGAAAGAAAAAAAATATTGATGGACCCCTCATGTGCCTATAATTGGAGAGGGGTATTCCCATAAGGGTATTTGTACAACCCATCAGAAATGAGGGTATTTATATAATTCCCACATGAATATTTAGGTGAACCTTTCTGCCTAAATAGGTCTAAAATTTTGAGTTTCCAACCCTTAATTTTTAAATGCAACAATAACTTAATGGTTGGATTGAAAATTTTATTCCTCAAGCAAGAAGGGCAATTTTAAATTA
Organism: Papaver bracteatum; assembly: GCA_023529315.1. Lineage (NCBI taxonomy): Eukaryota > Viridiplantae > Streptophyta > Magnoliopsida > Ranunculales > Papaveraceae > Papaver > Papaver bracteatum. Next base: position 1,648,943 of record JAJJWX010001238.1, on the reverse strand, counting down.
TGTCGCAATGTATCAGCTTTTTTGTTTTTTTGTTTTTTTTGCCTGATCTGTTTTACAGCAATTAAAATCCATTGAAAAGAATTCTATTTTGGGGCTGAAAACGGATGGATTTTTGGGCTAAACGGGGTCATGAAATAACAACCCATAGGACCCCTTATCCATCATTTTCTATAATGTCTAATCTACCCTTAATTTGATTAGTGCTAATTAACTTGATTAAGCTAACTCATCAGTCTTAGTGAATCGATTAGACTAATCAAAACATTAATCTTTTGCAAATCAAAATTTGATTTTTTTGAGTTTTGAAGAAGGAAAAATGGTGATTTTGGTGAAGTTTTTTTGAACTAAAATGATGAAACCCTTCATCAAAAAATTCAAGATATCCTTATAATCAACTCCCAACATCAATTTCATCAATTCAAATCCGTAAAAAATCTGGAATTTTATGTTGTTACGGCCGGGAAATTGTGTCGAACCAGCCGTAATTAAGCAATTACGGTTAGGATATGATGCATTCCTAGCCGTAAACATTGATAACGGATGGGAAGTTAAGAACTTCTAGCCGTTATTCAACGAGAATCTCCTGAGTCTGTATTACGGCTGGGAATTCTTATATTTCCCGTCCGTAATTGAATATGTAAGCTGAGAAATTTTGATTTTCAACATGAATACATACTACGATTGAAAATTAGTAATACTTTAATTAATTCGACCAAAATAAAACGCATTACATACTTAATAGATCCCCGTTACAAAGTGTTTGATGATGGCGAATTGAGCTTCCAAGTTGAAATCATAACCTTTCCATTTTCTCCATTCTATCTTAGCTTGAGCTGCGACTTCTCTATCAGTCTCACCTCTAAGTCGAAGTTGGTTGCACATACGACGTAAAGCCATATATTCTTCCACATTTTTGCGTATGTCTGAAAATCGAAGATACAATTCAACTCCATCGCAGTTGTTAGTGTTACATGTTTCACTACAAAAATTCTCAAAAATGTTACTCAAATACGATTTACTGGCTAAACCACCTTGCTTTCGTTCTTCTCCATTCTTTGGATAGCAAAGTACAATTTTTTTGCAAAGAGATAAGTCTTATTCCAAAGTGAAGTTGGGTTTATCCTTTGAGTACATTGAGTTTGTAGGAGTTTTGGTGGAGATTATTGATGCAGAAGGTGTGATTTTGTTTTGGAATGGGTGGTTATATGGAGGTGGAGTTATTTCAAGTTTAAATAAGTGGTTGAACAGATAAAACCTTCTATAGATAAGTCTTCAAACGGATCTATTTTTCAAAATTCAAAAAACTAGCCGATATGATGTGGTATTCATAATTATAGGTATTTACGGCTTGGTAATAGCAGGGGAAACCCAGCCGTTATTCTGTATAAACTTGCAGAATTTGTGGTGTGTCAGATTTACGGCTCGGTAGTTCTAGCCGTAAATTATAGTTGTTATTTTTTGTCAGAATTACGGCCTGGATATATAGGAAATTCCAAGACGTAATCTTTTTACGGCCAGGAACCTCAAATGTCCACCAAGCCGTAAACCAGAGATGCAAATTTATGTCAGTTTTACTTCTCGGAGTGCCAACCGCAAACAAATACGCGGCTTGGAAACGTAGCCGTAACCCAGGATCAGTTAATTTTTGAGTCTCCAGTGTAATATACGGCTAGGTATTTCCTGACCGTAATATAGTTACGGTTACGTTTCCTAACCGTTTTTGTACAACGGCCGGGACTTTCCAACCGCAATCCTTTGTAAATTTATTTGACAAGGATTATATGCACTTTCAGTTATGTGAAGGATCGACCTAGCCGAAAGTGCACAAAAAATTAGTTAATCTTGATTGTTTCTTCAATCTTCTTAGATTAGACAATTGGAAAGCCTAACATTCATTAAAAAATGCAAAGTTTTAAAAATTCATCCATCCAAATCCATAACCAAACAACAAAAAAAGTAAATAGACAAATTCGTAGATAATTAAAGATCCATGAAGTATTATAATAAAAAGTAAATTGTCATTCACTTTCAATTGATCCCTCCTCCGACGTGCTTTGCAAAAGCTCATCCAAATCGTCCACTGCCCGAGGTTCCACAACTTGTTCTATAAATCTATATTTTTTACCTCGACCGCTGCTACCTTGAATAGTTTCCTTTTTACGTCCACCTGGAGAACTTGTTCCAGCACGGCTAACTTTTGCTCTTGTTCCAGTACCTCGACCTTTTTTACCTCGACCACTTGTTCCACCATTTGCACCTCGACCACCACGAGCACTTGTTCCACCTTTTTCACCTCTACCACCTAGACTGGCTTTTCGTTGCTTAGATTGAACTTGGTTACGGGAGGGGAGGGGGGGGGGAGTGTCAGAGTCGTCGCTAAAATAAGGAGACCTATCCATTTTAGTTCTCCTTGGTCGTTCCGGTTCATAAGGATATAATCCTCCTTTCTCAGGGATAATTATGCCTCTAACTCGATTCCGCATTAATCTTAGTTCAGCTACCGTTAACCCCTCACCCAAATTAATCATACGAGTGATAGCATTGGCCACCCAATTAACTCGTTCGACCTATTTTTTCATATCAAACATACATACTCTAATTATTCATAGATAATTAAAAAAAATAAACATCATATACAAACATAATTATTAGTATACGTACCACCATCTTCTCCCAATCATGTTCTTCATTGATTGATGTCTTTGAACTCTCTTTCTCTGCGTTCTTGAAATGTCTCCGCGCCTCCGAATCCAAAATTTCCACATAAGGATGAGCCCACTCTCGATACCATTCCATGTAATTCACATCGGCTTGGGAAGTCCCATGAGAAGCTTCAAGGAGTCTTCTACTCATTTGGTTTACTTCTTGGGAATGAGCATTCCAATACCCGATCACCGGTGCATTTTCATAGTTCAATTTTACCTGTTTGTCCTTAAATTGGGAGGTGGATACGCTCAGTCTAAAAGGAGTTTCTTCAGGCACAATTTTTCGGAAAATACCGATTTGGCGGAGCATTCTACGAGGATATAAAATGACGAACCCGGTTACATAAAACAAATGTCCCGTATAGGTTGCCACATCAGAAAATACTCTATACCAACTTCATCTTCTCCATCCTCATCAAGTTTCAAATATGGATCAAAAGCCACATCTTCAATTGTCAAAGCATCAAATTTTTTCCTTATGTCGATCATTTCCGTCTTTTTAGCCTTGTGTTGGGTCCCTCCAAAGGGGTATCTCCCTCATGTAGGTTTTTCTAGGAGACAATTTGAATCCCGAGTAGGCCTCAAGCTTTTAAATGGTCGTAAGCCCATGACTACGGCAAAAAATAAAAAAAGTTGTTTATAAAAAAGTTGTTACACACAAACCAATATATAAAAGTAACACAAATAAACATTTGTTACATTAAAACAAAAAGATACATGGATAAGAGCAACACATCTTGTAATTATATTTCGTTCCATCTAAAAGCTTTGCAAAGACTGAGAGTCTTCAACCACTGCAAATAACAAGCATTTACCTTATTGCCTGAGAAATCGGGGAAAAGGACGGTCCCAAGAGCATGCAACAAGTAAGCTATAGCCGTATGTCTATCTCTTTATGTGTCCATCACCACCAATCCACTCTCCGTATTGCGTTTAGAATCCCCAAACTTATCCCTCATACGACCCAAATTAATATTCCTTGACTTATTAACAACTTCACTAATTTCTCCCAGTGCACTAAATTTCCTCTTAGATCTAGGAGGTGCTTCATACCCTATCTCAAACTCTTCTTTCGCTTTATATTTACCCCATCCAAGATAGTTCTTCGCCAATGGACAAATATCATCAAAAGGCATAGAATTGTTGAAACCCTCAAACACTGCCTTTCCTTCTAAAGCTAGACCAGTGATTTGATTTGCGTCATCCGGAGTGATAGTCATCTTGCCGAATGGGAGGTGAAAAGTCATAGTTTCGGGCCAAAATATTTCTCTGAAACCAAAAACTGTGATAACATCATATGTCTTCTGCAAAGCCTCGATTCCAGACCATAACCTCGAAGATTTTACCAAAGCTATCACATTTGGATGCTCACCGTACAACGTCCAAAACCTTGCTTATTGGAGCTTTAGTTTAGGGACCGCTTTATCCGGAAACTACAAAAAGAAAAAGAAAAATGGTTGTAAAATTAATAATCCATAACAAAATGAATATAACATATATGTAAAATAATTTATTACCTTTGTGCCATAAACCCTAGCAGCCCATGAAGACGTGTAGCCAATTAATATTGAACGATCTCTTGCCTCACCCCAAGGTATCCCATTTCTCTTGGGAGGTAAAGCCTCCATAGCATCAATTACTTCTCTTGGCATTGTCTTAGGTTTATACTTCTTCTTTCCATCCTTATTTTCCTCCTCTTTTCCCTCCTCAACTACGGATTTACCTTTATCAATAGCAGCACCACTAGAAGTGCCAACTTCAGTTCCTCCGGTAACAATAAGTACATCTTCATTTCCACCTATTAGAGCATTGCTCGGTCAAACTCGCATGCGTTGCTATATCAAGCATGTTTGTCAATGTTAGTGATCAAAACTATAAAGTCTTGATTTCTAGTCTACTATAGATAAGGTCTCGGACTAGGATAGAAAGTGTAGTTGAGCTCAAGAACTCCATGGCAATCATCATACAAGACGAAGGACTACTCAAGGAACCAGTGGATCTTCATCGACTAAAAGGTATGTGGAGACTTGAACTTATCTATCACTCAAAAGTATATCTAGTCTATCTCCTATCTTGAGACAAAATTTATTTTACTATATAGACTAAAGATATACACATGTGACATTTCGAGCTGAGTATATCTCGCTTATCTATTTCTCGAAATGTGTGTTGGTAAAGCTTTCGCTTTAGCCAAGTTCATCTTTTCCTAGTGAGGAAAGTCATGTTATGTTTCAATCACTTTGGAAATTGCTCTGTGAATAACAACTATATGACGTCCTCTGAGAATGTTTCAATGATTGAAATGAGAGATTAGACAATATAACCATTGGGGGATATAAACATTGTTTTGGTAACACATATATGTATAAGTCCTTAGCATTTGAACCGAAGTTTGCGAACTTTGTTGATCAAGTGAAAACTGGAACTTGAGCAGTCAACTCAGTCCGCGAACGTGCGTAGTTCTCGAACCCGAGAATTTCTGCTGGAGTTTGTGAACTCCAACCGGTTACTTGAGTCCGCGAACCCAATCCACGAACTTGAGTGGTTATGTCTAAAAACGATGTTCGTGAACTTATTTAAATTATCTAAGGAATGCTATTGCAAACCGTGGCTTTATAGTTCATGAATCGATTCGAGTGAATCACATCATTTTTGCTTCAATTGTGTCTTGTGTAGTACATAAGATCTCATAGTAATTGAACAACTTTCTAACTAGTTCATTTGAGTCATATGGACTAGTTACGGCGAAGAACAATATGGTTAATATGAAAGTTATCATTTGGCTAACCATTTGGTTGACTAATATTGAACCAACTATTGTACATGTTTGGGTACGGTTACACAAACCCAAAATCATCAAGTATAAGTATGTATGGCAAGCTAAGTTTTCGATCTAACGATTGAGCGATATTAGCTTGTATCAAATCAGGTTTTCATCTAACGGTGAATATTGAATGCTTTGTTACTAAGCTAACATTGATTGCAAACCCTGATTTGAAAGACTATATAAGGGAGAACTTTATCAACTGGGAAACCTAATCCCCACACATTCTGTATGATACTAGTTTGCTAAGCTAGAGTCGATTCTCCTTTAACCTTTAGTTTTCTTCTTCTAAAACCAGGTTAACGACTTAAAGACTTCATTGGGATTGTGAAGCCAGACCGATACTACTTTTCTTATAGTTGTGTGATCTTATCTTGATGTTTCTATCGTACGAGTATAATTGTAATAATTTGCATGATATTTTTATCTCCAATAGGCAAGATATAAAAGTAATCACAAACATCTTCGTCTCATCGCTTGTGATTCCACAATATCTTTTTTCGCTGCGTCGATTAAGACTATTGTGAGGTGATTGATAAAACTGAGCGGTTCTTCGGGAATATAAGTCTGGTTTTATTGATTGGTTCCTGTTCACCTTGATTTATCAAAAGACGGAACAAAACTCATAGGTTTATTCGTGGGAGACGGATTTATCTATCTTGTAGACTTTTCTGTGTTAGACAGATTTGTTTGCTAAAGTCTTCGGCTTTGGGTCGTAGCAACTTTTGGTTATGGGTGAGATCAGCTAAGGGAATCAAGTGCGCAGTTTTCTGCTGGGATCAGAGGCGTAGGAGAATAATTGTACCTTGGATCAGTGTGAGATTGGTTGGGGTTCAACTACATTCCAGACCGAAGTTAATTTGGAGTAGGCTAGTGTCTGTAGCGGCTTAATACAGTGTATGTTTAATATGGACTAGGTCCCGGGGTTTTTCTGTATTTTTGGTTTCCTCGTTAACAAAATTCTGGTGTCTGTGTTATTTCTTTTCCGCATTATATTTTTATATAATTGAAATAATACATGTTGTGCATTGTTCAATCAATTAGAATATCCGACCTTTTTGGTTGTTGATTTAAATTGATTGACACTTGGATATTGGTCTTTGGTACCATCCAAGTTATCTCTCTTTGATTAAGACTCGCGAATTGTATTTGCTTGAGTAAATCAAATTGAGAGATTGAGATAATAACTCCTTGAGTATTTTCTATTGATTGAGTCTAACTATCTAGTTGATTCTCTAGAAAACAACTCGGAGTTGTCCATACAGATTGCTAATCGAAATATTGGGTGTGGTTGTTAGACCCCCGATTTTTCACTACCACCACTAGAAGTTCCAACAACTTCAGTAACAGCAACTTCAGTTCCTTCAGTAACAGTAACTTTAGTTCCTCCAGCAACTCCAAGTTCAGTTCCTCCAGTGACTCCAACTCCATCTCCACCACCTATATTTTCTCCAACAGTCACAACTCCACTTGATTTCCTTGCTTTTGCACCCAATGGTTTTGCGTGACGAGGTTGCGGAGTCTGGTCACGACGAGGTGTTACTTCTTGGGATCATTTCTTCTTCTTTTCTTTTCCTCTGTTCCAAGACAAACAAGGCAAAAAACCAAAAGTAGATAAGAAATACGTCTGGGAAAATTTGACTGAACCAAACCATAAAACCTAAAACGGCTAGGAAAATTGGATACTCCAAGACGCAACAACTATTACGGATGGGAACATAGTAATCGACCAAGCCGAAAAACAAATTATGGATGGGAACTTAGTAATCGACCTAGACGAAAAACAATTATGGATAGGAAAACCTATACGTTGGTATATTGCTAGTTCACTACTCAACATAAGACCACATACGGCTAGGAAATTCCAAGCCTAATATATAAACGACTAGGAAACTGAATATTACGGTCAGGAACTAAAGTTACGGATAAAAAAACCGAGACGTAATTATAATACCGCTTAAAAATTTACGAACACAAGAGAATATATGGCTAGGAATATCCTAGCCGTATACAACTAGTTACAGATAGGATTTCTCCATCTCGTACACATTGATTTAGTTACGGCTGGGAGTTCTTAGAGATCCCATCTGTGTAATTTATAAACGGCTGGGAAATCATTAATTCCCAAATGTTATACTTATTTACGGCTGGGAAACGAAAGAACTCTCAGCCGTAAGCATTTTCAGAAACCGTTTTTTCAGACCTAACTTTTTCGAAACCAACAGAATAATCAATGAAACACTTAAATAAAGAGTGGGTTTTTAAATTCTTACCTTATTGCAGTCATATCAGGAGTCTCGGCTGCAGGTGGATCTCCTTCATTCACTTCTTCTTGATCTTCATTTCCATCTTCACTTGATGAAGTTGGTTTCTCTGCTTCAGTAGAAGGTTGATTCGACTAATAATCCCGCTTTATCCCTCTGACTCTCGCTTCCCTGCTTGCATCACAGGTTGCTTGGATTCATATGGTGAACATGCAGTTCATTGTGAAGTAGACCCTGGTTATAAATATAGACATGATCATGTGAGGGATATCTTGTATGATGTACTGTGGAGGTCTGGCATTTCGGCAAAGAAAGAAGCACCTGTGCATTTCTGATGTGACCCACTTGAAGGGAGATCGACACTAAGACCAGCCGATGTTCTTATTTTTGGATGGGCTAATGGGAAACACACATGTGTTGACCTCACCGGGTATCTCCTTTGGTAGGCATTGGACATGGCACCTTTACATCGGGCGAGCAGCAAAAAAGGCCGACTCGTGTAAGATATCGAAGCATGAGAAAGCATGTGTTGACAATGGGCATGCTTTCGTCCCCTTTGCTTTTGATACTTTTGGGTATTTGGCTCCGAAGCGGTTGGACTACTCAAGAGGGTCCGAAAGTCATGCGCAGCAATGTAATGACCCCTGGCTCACGAGATTTTATTTTTAATAGGATAGGTTTTGCTATTCAAAAAGGGCTAGCGGCACAGCTTGTCGCTCGCTTGCCTAGTATGTAATTTTTAACTTTATAATTATTAGTTTTCTTGTTTGTTTTTATAGAATGAGTTTAATCGACGACGATTTTTTTTGAATCGACGATTAATCGTTGAAAAACGTTCAATGGAAGAAGAAAATAAGAAGAAGGAAATAATATAAGAAGAAGAAGGGGAAGAATAACAAGGGGGCGGGTTTTTCCCTTTTAATTATTTTCCGTTTTTTTACCTTTTTTTAAAAAATTAGATTATAGGTAGTTAATGAGAGGGTATAGGGGAATAAATTAAAATTATATAGGGTATTTTTGAACTTTTACACAAATCTGATCTCCCCATATAATATTTAGGTTCCACTTAGTAATTTATCACAAAAACTCTCCCCAGGCCCCAATAATAGCATTCATTCCAAAACGTTACTAATGGGGACATCAGCCCGGAAAAAGAAAGGATTCAATCCAAAAACTCCGCGAAACTGATGTCTTCCGAAAAGGTACGAGGGTTTAGGCTCTAAGAGTCTTATGAAATTTAATTTAGCACTTTTAATCAAAATGACATTGCGCATGGTGAATTTAAAATCCAAACATTTTCCTAAACGATCCCCTTTACATTGTAAGCCAAAAAAGTACAATCACGGCATGCCTTGACACAAAGTAGCCGAAGTACAACTTCGGGCAGCTGAATATTTAGGGCATTAAAAAAACATAATTTTTGTCAATTTATCATTACAAAAGTCAAACCAAATTAAGGAAAAGTCATATGAATTTTTGTATGTTTTTCGTTGCAAGGGCAGCAAAAAGCCATGGCGAAGCACATGATGGAACGAAAAAGAGACATTTGGATGAGGGTCCTATTGAAGAGCCAATACCCAAGCAATACTTCGTTTATTTACGGTGTTAAAAAAATGATCACAATAATATTATATATATATATATATATATATATATATATATAGCATAGGGGCATCATATAAAAGATAAACTTCGGGGAATCAAATTCTCAGGGCCGGCCCTGAGTACAATATATGGATTTGGAAGGGAAATTATAAAGGCCTTGAAATAATTCAAAAATATCATGTGTGGAATGTTGCTACATGAGATGAAATTAGTGTAAGGCAAAATAACTGGTTGTATGGGGAGGAGAATTAGATTATGGAAGAAAAATTCGAGAAACCAACCGACTTTCATTTACAAAATTATAATATCGTTGATCAATTAAATGATCAGCTGGCCCATGTGTGGGAAGAGTCAGCCTTTGTAGAACTCTTCTATCCCTTCAAATTGTTATCATTATGCAGATTAAAATTTCTACAGCTGGTAAGGATATTACTAGGTGGTCATTAACTCCATCAGGTAATTTTTCTACAAAATCTGCATATAAAGTTTTAGTACAAAACAAATGTGATGTTTATCCACGACGGAAAAAAGATGGTTAAGATTGTGCATATGGATATTTTACTAAAGTTTAATATTTTTCCGTGGAAGTGTTTACACAATATACCGCATTTAAAGTCTCATTTGTTTTCCTTAGGTATTTGTCTGATGATTTATGTCCTTTATGGCAACTGAAAATTTTGATAATTTATTTATGCTTCGTGATTTTGCTAGAACCGTTTGGTTTGGATTCTTCCTCAAGCTCTGTCTTTTCTATCTGATTTTAATACTATGCATGATTGAATGTTTAGTTGGTTTGATACTAAACTATCTCCTAAAATGAGTGTTTTCAAAAATTGTATGTGATTGTTCTCTGGAAGATATGGGAAGCCGGATGAAAGACTAGTCTTTAAATTTTTTGAAACAAAGTCCTGCTATTGTTATTTATAATATCAAACTACGATTAGATTCTTTGAATCAAACTCAGGGGATGTATAAAAAGCTTATTCACACCGCTCTTCCATTAGTTAGTAGCGAGCATGATTTTCTTTTGAATACTAAGGTAATAACTCTTAATGAAGATTATCATATAGCTTGATTAATGCTCCGGTTGGAAAATATTCTATGATTGCAGGATGCAGAATCATCTGGTTTAAGTCAAATGGAGATTTTGAAGCATCCAAATGGTGGATCATCGATGTAGATTCTGTAATTGAAGTAGAGGCAATAGCCTCACTAGCAGTTGTTACTTGGGATGTGCAACAAAAGTTGGTAAAAGTTTTGTTTATCTTGGATAATCTCCTTCCAGTCAGAGTGGTTAACGGTGTTTTTTCTGATATGCCATGGACTAATATTTAATTATAAATGACTGTAACATAATTTTTACAAGTTTTTTAAAAGCTCTCTATATGTATGTAAAAAAGAAACAAAAATTGTGCGACTGATGTTTTATCTAAGTTAGCTAGGAAAACTATTGTAAACAGGGAATGGGTTTAGTTTCCTCATAAATCTATTTCAGGTTTACCCTTCAAATGGTGTAATTTCTAAATTTGTGTTTAATATATTGGTTACTTTCAATTACATATATAAGTAGAAACTATCGTATGCATAAAATAGGATATTATGTGTCAATTTGATCATGTTGACCTTTTTTTTTATAAAGATAAGATTGGATATATTACCAAAGCAAAGAGAAACAGAAAGAAAAATAAGCCTGAAAGAGTGTTGTCATACTGTCACAACAGGAATAGGCTCAGAGGAGTGATTATCAGACAACATTCTTTCAGCATAAAGCAAAGTAGAAGTAAAGTTATGATTCTCCATAGGAGTTACAGACCTAAAACCAACAATATTTACGTATGCAGTCTGTTAATTGCTTTCATTAGAGGTATTACTATTCTTACTATCAACCAAAAGAAATTGGGATAAGAAGTTTGGCATTTAGTCATTCCATGTCATGAAAAGACAAGATTTCCTCGCTTTCGTTGCCAATTTGTCTGCCACCTGATTTTCACTTCTCCTTGTGAACTTGAAACCCAATTTTTTTTTACACATTTTTAGAATATTCATTGCTTCCTTGAAAATACCCTGATTTTTTCATACCATCATTGATTCTTTTCCTTCTACAAACTTCATAATTCTTTCATAGTCACCTTCCATCCAGAAGTCCTTTAGATTTATCTCTTCAGCCCTTTTTGCTCCCTGTAGCACAGCTAAATCCTCATCTTTTTCTGGACATGCAGTTTTGAATACTCCATACTTAGCTTTGATTCCATTTCCTGCACAATTTTGTAGGATCATACCATATCCAACATTTGTTGACCTGGTTCGATTAATGTAGTTAATTTCAGATCTCTGTCCGACTCAGTTGGGGCCGAAATACTGAGATAACTTTATCTTGGTGAAATATAAGAGTTGTTATTTTTAAATTATATATCCGCAATATGTATGTCAAGTATTTTGCATATTTTACATATGTTAAACATGTATATATATAAGATCATTTTTTAAGAGAAAAAAATCGGTTGGATTTGATTTTTATTACTAAATTTTCATATGCAAAAATTTTCGGCGAGATATGGGTCGCATCTCGGTGGAATCTCGGCCTACTCTGCGAGATTTTCGGTCAACTATCATATTGCCTATGTGTTGATGGTGGATTTTAGTTCAGGGCTAAAATTGTAAAACCAATTTTTGTACGGCCATCCTGCAAAGGATAAAGCTATTTGATAAGTGATGAAACTTCTCCGCTTTATTAATTCACCTAGAATGGAGCATGTAGCAAAAATTCCCAAGTATTTTGTGAATTTTGGCATTATTAATTAATGCATAAAACACCTTGTATTTCCTGCGCTGTTCTCAGCAGAACTCTCATTGTTGGTGCGGCATGATGACTGATTGTTACTTTCAGCAGAGTAACATGAATATCCAAGTATCAATAATGAGGCATGCACGAAGTACCCATACATGCTACACCATTCTCTAACAAAGAGAATCATCTCTCAAGTGTTATACTAGCCCGATTGAGCATCCAGACTGTCCATATCAGTCTCAGAAACGATCACGACCATCCAACTTCACCAGCATGATTGGATGGCCCAGATCGAATCCATATCCCCCAAGCAGGTATGGAGTATTCACCACGACCCAATGTGGGCCCCGCATGGTCGGCTTCCCCAAAAGCATAACACAGCTTGCTAATACGTCCATCCAAAGCAGCGCGGACATGAAACCCTAAATTAGGGTTTGAGGCACATTACATGTGTCGCAAAACAGTCTCAACCATCCATCTTCGGAGGCATAGATGGTGGGTGTAGATGTAGATTCAAATGGCCCAGAGCATGTCAACACAAATATCGTGAGCCCGCCTACACACATGACCAATAGGTCAGGACCAACTATGGTTGGTCGTCCCAAATTCGTTCACCAAAACAAGGCATGACGCACGTCCGGTGAAACCCTAATTAGGGTTTGTATCAATCATGAGCGTCCATCTTCTCCCGCACGAATGAAGGGTCCAAGATTAGACTAAGTAGGCCTGGTACATATCAACATGACCACCGTGGGCCCATCTGGCTCTACACCCGATCGGCCAAGGCATATCATGCCTGATTGTCTCGATTCGCATGCCCAAACTAGGGGTGGTCACACCTCCCAATTACAAACTAATATCGACCACTCAACTTTTCCGGACAAATTGAGTGGCTCAGATCACGTTTCCATAGGATAGTAAGATATATGCATGAACACCAGCCTACCACCTACTTGCCGAACCAATCGGCCAAGATCGACCAAGCTTGGTTGTCTTGAAACGCGTGCCCGAAGTTGGCATGACGCGCGGCTTTTGCGGCACAAGATTCCTGTCGCAAATTGATCTCAACCACTCTACTTCGTCGGACAAATTGAGTGGACCGGATCACACTTTCATGAGACAATTAGGTACGGGCGCCTACACCGTCATGCTGTCTACACATATGCACGGTCGGCCCTGCCAAAATTGTATCCCAAGCTTGGATTCGACCAAGCTGAAGAGTGATGCATGCGCAGATCTTCAAAAAAACCCTAATTCCACTAACGGTCGCAGATGAGTGTCTCAAAGATCATCTCGTCCGTTCAACTTCACCTGCTTGGTTATACGACCCTAGTCAGGAGTTAATTGGTCAAAGAGGCGTCATGATGATTACCATCCGCCACTCTGCCACACTATGTGGATGGCCAAGGGAGGACTTGCTTGCGCAGTCTCCAAACTATCACATGAAGTAGGCTGGACATGAAGCTAGTTTAAGATGCTCCAACAACGATGCTTCATACGTGCTGAATATATTCGATGCAATACCTGCGTACTGCATAGAATAAACATGATACTTCACAAGTATCGATTTCCTAAATAAATTAGTTATTTAATCTAGCATTACATGTTACCTTTTGTGGGTCCTTCGATCCACACACTCGAGACATCAATCATGTCACAAACTAGGGGATACATACTGGGGTATTGGTCTGGCGGTTTACATCGTGTAGCGTGCAATGCGCCATCACAAGAACGTGTCAGGAAGACATGGACGGTTAGTGATGATAGGAGAAGCGGGCAAGACTGATCGTGTGACACTAACACACAACTCCACTACTCCATCACTCCACTTTTTCTACTTCCCATGAGAGACGTGAATAAGGCTCAAATGACTTGTATAAATAGGTTCTCCTCCCTATTTCAAAAACAAGAACACAACACAGAAACCAAGTGTTAATACGAAACGTATTCAAACACCCAGAGCCTGCTTGCATTAATCGTAAGCCTGCTAACATTTCTGTTACAAGTCATAAACAATCCCACACCTTCACAATATCAACACCTTCTTCGCTTCCCTCCTTAAGATCAACCCCATCTCCTTCACCTTGTGAACGAAACAAATCTAGAACGACCATTTCTTGGTTTAGGCCAGAATTGTATAGATTGATCTCTCGAATCAAAAGCACTCATATGCAATGCATTTGTTTATGGTTTAGATTCATTTCTCATCCACAAACCCCAAATTACCAAAACCAGCAGAAGTAGTTTTTACCCATAAACAATTGGCGACCACAGTGGGAGATCAATCTCTCGGTTGCATTATCAACTTCTTTAATACCCAATCCCATTGGTTGATTTCAAAATGGTTGGTCTTAGGACTCAACAAACACTTTCGCATTCCGGTCGAAGTTCCTTGAATGAAGGTTCCCCTCCTCCCAATGGTGTATCTAATGGTGTAACCGCAAGAATACCAATATTGATCGAGTTAGCACGGGTGCATGAGATTCACACGAAGAACATGAACCTGATCAAAGAAACGATAAACGACATACTCGATCTCCTTGTCAAGATGACATCAGAGATGAGTGGTCCCCCTGTCATGGATATTTCTACACTAGGGACTGATCCTCTCAACGATCCTCCTCAAGTAAAAAGTTTCACCATGAACCAAAGACCGGTGGACCAGGAGGTTGCTTCTCTAGTGGAAAGTTTGTGCGAACTTTTACACCTCTCAAAGAATCAGCGGATGAAGACATTCACTGTAATCAACTAGATATCCTTCGACGTATAACTAATTCCTTTGCGTCCAGAAACCTCCAATGTACCGGATATGTCTGTGAATAACGTTACATTTACAGAAGAATACATGATGGTAGAAGAAGGTCACAACCGGGCCCTGCACGTTATTGTATGCATCAAGGATTCAAAGTTCAAGAGGTCCCTCGTCGATACAGGAGCATCTTCGAATGTGATTACCCTCAAGACACTCAGTACGGCCAAGGTTCGCTCGAACAAGATCGTTCGGCAACCTACCACGATGACAGACTTTGAAGGAAATCAAAACAACACTTACGGGTATGTCAATCTGAATTTATCTGTAGGACTCGTCCAGTCTAAAGTGAAATTCAAAGTCATAGAAAAGGAGCCGGACTACCACATAATATTGGGGAGACCGTGGCTTCATGATAATAGAATTGTTCCTTCAACGTATCACCAGTGCTTGAATACTATGTTGAATAAGGATGTCATTTGTATCCCTGCATCGTCTCTCCTTACGCACCGATCTGTGGCGTAGAGTTATTTGAGCAGAAAGAAGCTCCGCATGGAGAATCATGGAAAGTTCATTACACCTAACTCCCCACGTGAGCATCAGTCTAGGAGGAGGACCGGCTTGCATCATTGAAGGTTAAGCCCCACGATACGGCAGAACATCCTTCTTCGCCTGGTGGAGCTACAACTCATGTTCACACTAAAAGAGAACGGACTTTTGTGGCAATCCGTGATCAGAAGGGAAAGACCGTATACCGACGCTGCTATTAGAAATTAGTAGGGGAGGCTACTACCCAGCCTCTCCGCCCAATGGAATGCTGCAATAATGAAGAGCCATAGGAAGAGGTGTTGGATGCTCCACGACAGCTGCAGGATGGCACCAACTCCACGACCGATGAGCTTGAAGTTGTTAATATCGGGAGTGAAGAATTCCCCGGGCCTATCTCCATCAGCTTAACCTTATCCACAGATGAACGTACGAAACTTGTGCAACTACTCAAGGAATACCAAGACATATTCGCTTGGACGTATGAAGAAATGCCCGGTTTAGATAAAAAATTGGTTACTCATCACCTGCATGTCATACCCAGATCCAAGCCGATCAAATAGTCTCCGAGGCAATTCAGGCACAAAGTGGAAAAGCAGATCAAGACTGAGATACAGAAGCTGCTAGCCGTTGGCTTCATTAAACCCATTCATCACCCAACCTGGTTGGCTAATGTGGTTCCAGTAAAAAAGAAAAATGGGCAGATCAGGTGCTGCGTAGATTTCAGAGACTTGAACAGATGTTGTCCCAAAGATGATTTTCCTCTACCTAACATCGACATGTTAGTAGATGCAACCAGTGGGCACGACATTTTCTCCTTTATGGATGGATACAACGGGTACAATCAGATAAGAATGTACGAGCATGACACAAGTAAGACATCTTTTCGAACTCCTCTCGGGAATTTTTATTATACAGTGATGCCATTTGGTTTGAAGAATGCATGTGCGACCTATCAACGCGCTATGACGGAAATCTTCCATGACATGATGCATAAGAAAGTTGAAGACTACGTGGATGATATAGTAGTCAAATCGAGGGCTCGGTCGGATCACACAGGAGTTCTACGGAAAGTGTTCGAAAGGTTCCGTGAATATAAATTAATTAAAGATGAACCCATTGAAATGCGCTTTTGGTGTTTCTTCAGGCAAATTCCTGAGATTCCAGGTAAACTTTAAGGGAATCGATGTATACCCATCCAAGAATCAAGTTATCCTCACGATGCCGCCGCCAATAACTGTGAAGGAACTCCAAAGCTTCATGGGCAAGGTGAATTACATTCGGCGTTTCATACCCGGCTTGTCCCATCTCGTTGCTTCATTCACTCCCTTGCTGAAGAAGGGAGCAACCTTCATCTGGACCGCACTACAACAGGAAGCATTTCAGAAGATTCAATGGATGTTGTTGTCTCCAGCGGTCATGAAGTCCCATGTCCAAGGGAGACCACTGTGTCTCTACACTGCCTTCAGCGATAATGCTGTAGGGCTTTGCTCGCACAGGAGGATGATAAAGGACTCGAACATCCCATATACTACTTCAGTCGAGTACTAAGAGATGTTGAGCTCAGATATCCCAAGGCGGAGAAGGTGTGCCTAGCCCTAATTCATTCTATTCAGAAGTTCAGACATTACCTGCTGTCCAACAAGGTAATACTCATATCTAAATCTAACCCCGCGAAGTTTTTACTTTCAAATCCGGTATTAATGGGAAGGATGGCCAAGTGGATTCTCCAAATGTCGGAGCTAGACATAACATGCATGTCACCGAGAGCTATCAAAGGACAAGCCGTTGCTGATTTACTGTCAGCGTTCCCTGGAGAAGGCACTTCTGCATTACACGAGGATCTTCTCGGAGAATTTCCAGAGATATTCGTTGTCGAAAGAGAGGTGTGGATACTGTATTTCGATGGCTCCGCCACTCATAGCAATAATACTGGAGGAGAAGGCATGGTCCTAGTATCTCATACTGGTGAAGTCTTTTCACATTCTTTCAAGTTGGACTTTCAGTGCACCAACAACTCAGCGGAATATAAAGCCTTTCTCATAGGACTGTCGATAGCCAAGCAAGCAGGGGCCACTCGCCTAGAGATAAGAGGTGACTCTAAATTACTGGTTAATCAGATGAATGGAGTATATGTATTGAAGGAGGCGACGCTGGCCCCGTACCGATTAGAAATGCAAAGGCTGTTGAACTACTTTGCAGATGCAACCATAACCCATGTTGGTCGCAGCAACAACAGACATGTCGATTGTTTATCCACACT
Source organism: Papaver bracteatum (assembly GCA_023529315.1). Taxonomy (NCBI): domain Eukaryota; kingdom Viridiplantae; phylum Streptophyta; class Magnoliopsida; order Ranunculales; family Papaveraceae; genus Papaver; species Papaver bracteatum. Next base: position 1,631,199 of record JAJJWX010001238.1, on the reverse strand, counting down.
GGCATCCAAATTGCATTTTGAAGGTTTGGAAGAGACTCTAACGGTAAGAAGGAGGACATTGGAATCAACATGGCTCTTACAATGCGAAGACATTGAGACCTGTGATTGGCGAACTCCTATTATTCAAGAACTCAGCAGCTCGCTTTCTCAAGGAAAGGTCAGACTCAAAACTATGCATAACTATTTCATGTTTCATGGTGTGATATATTATCGAAACCCGGATGGTTCCCTATCAAGATGTCTCGGAGATGAAGAGGCGCGGTTACAACTTAACCGTGTTCATACTGAAACATGTGGACAAACATTGGTGGTAATGCTCTACCATCGTCTTCAACGCCTGGGCTATTATTGGACAGAAAGGGAAGCTCAATCTCGTTTACTCCAGAAGTCTTGCACCAATTGCCAAGTGCCGCCACATCAACTGGAGGTTCTCAACATAATCCATGTTGGAGTCTGGAGAGAACCATACATTAGTTATCTCCGCGATGGAGTAAATCCTGACAATCAAAGGGATATTGTCAAGATGAAACAAAAGGCGAAGCGATTTGTATTTCATGAAGGGATCCTATATCGTAAAAGCTTTGGAGGAGATTTATTACGGTGTATGGCTAAGGAATAGATTTCGGCTATGTTGAAAGAAATGCACGAAGGGGAACATCAAGGGAAGCGGAAACTATTTCTCCAGATACACGAGAAATACTATTGGTCGACCATGGAGGATGATGCAGCTTCATTCATTCAAAACTGTCACGAATGTCAAGTTCATGGGAACCTCATTTACGCGCCTTCCACTCCTTTACACTCGATAAACAGTTCATGGCCCTTTTATAGCTGGGGACTTGACATTATTGGGAGGATTAATCCGTTATCGTCGAAGCGGCACGAGTATATCATAACTGCAATGGAATATTTTACCAAGTGGGTTGAAGCCTGTAGTTGCAGGAATTCCCACACTACACCCAATTCAAGAGTTTAACAATATTTATGACATAATTTGAAGATTAAAGATAGTTTTTCATTAATATGATCTTAAGGAATTACAGAAATCAAGAACACAAAACCCTTGATAAAGATTTTCTCTCTCCTAAAAACTTTCCTGGCACTAAAAATTTCATCTCTCTCTCTGAAATTATTCATTCCCTTTATATAGACATTTACATAGTGGATTACAGCTCATGACAGCTCATTTACAGCTAAGACTCCCTTTAGTTTCGGATCTGAGTTCTTGCGATAAATCGCAGTTAGCACCGCCTTAATCATTTGTAGGTTTTATTGATCTGCCGCAGAAATGTCACACTTTAGTCATGTTTCTGTCGTTTTCATCTAATATGTCATTTCTTACGTCACTTTGAGATGTGTCGCAGAATATCATTGATGTATCGCCGAACTGTTGTTTATTTCGCAAGAATATTGTTGTGTAAATATTCTGATCCTACATCTTGCCTCTTCTCATATATTTTCTGTGAAGAAGATAAAGATCATGAGAATTTAAGTTTCTTAATTTGCCGCAACTCCTTTTCTTTTCACATTCCTTTCATTCTGACACGTCTCTTCATCCATCGCTAAATATTATACGCGTGTTTTTTCTCTCATTTATCCCTTGACATGTCTTTTTTCAACCATTGAATTCTGACCGTTCATGTCTTTTCTTCATTAAATGCATTGATGTTCTCGAGAATCTTCTTTTCTTATAAATATCTTCTTCGCTAATCTCCCCTCTTCTTTTTACTCTTTCTTTTCTTTTCTTTTTTACTCCTTCTCTGCAACTCTACTGTTCTTCATCTTCTTCCGCAAATTCCGGATCTAATATTGTTTTAATTTTATTTCTTTATTCTTACTTCTTCATCCAAATCATCATTCCCATACTAAAAAATGGCTCCTGCTAAAAAATTAGGTCAACCTACTTTGAAAAAACACCAGCAGAAGCTTCAATCCTTAGGTTTCAAACTTTCTGAGATCCCTGATCAATCTGAAGACTCTGATCTCTCCATTGATCTGGCTTCAAGATTTCCTTATTCTAATGAGAAGATCCTTGTTTCTCTAGGTCAATTAGAAGCTGGCCTTCCTATCCCTCTTTATAACCCAGATTTCCCTCTTTTTTATGAGATTATTTCTCATGTTAAATTTTCACGATCAATCTGCCAATTGAGTGGAGATTGTATTCGCCTCATTCTTGAATATGCCTTTCGTGGAGCTGGTAAAGGATCTCGCTATCCTAATTCTGCGAAACATCCTGATTTTGAAGATATCCCAATTATTCCAGCGAAATATACCGTGGAGAACTTCTTTGCGAATTATCAAGTGATTCCGATGAAGAAAGAAAACACGTGTTGGGATGTTCGTTTGAATAGGGATAAAAAAGTTGCGAAGGATAAAATTCTTATGCAAGATATAGACTATCATTCAACAAGAAACAATGGTCCACGCTTCTCTAAGGATGATAAATGGTGCAGATTTCCTCTCCTTCTTGAAGGTCCATATATTTCTGGTACTCTTAGCCTTCCTGCGAATCCTACATATCTTGCGGCGTATCACCCTTGGGTTTTTAATTGGCCTAAAAGGAATTCTGAGGTATATCTCGCGAAATTAATCATTATTCGCAGACTTAGACAAATATATTATTCTTACTAATTATTGAACTATCTTTTATCAGATTGGAAAAATGAAGGCTAGCTACGCCAGTACTGGGAATCCCAATCTCCTACAACTTTTGAAAACCTTCACAGATGAAGTAAGAAACATTCTTTAATAACTTTTAACAATATATTGTTGCCCCTATTTCTTATCTTTATGTGTGATTGTTTTCAAGGAAATTCCATTTGTCGCGGTAGTTGAAGCCAAAGATAAAGGCAAAAGAGTATTAACTCCAAATGAAAGTTCTGGTACTTCCCCTCGCCGCAATAAAAATCAAATCACAGACGATCCACCAGAGAAGAGAAGAAAAACTCAACCACTTCTTCAACTTAGAGAAACTTCTATTATCGCTGAAAAAGATAATGAACTCGAAGAAAATGATGGGGTGAACCATGACGTTACCGTGGGCACTTCAACACATATTTCTACCGCAAGAATTAGGTCTGCGATGGGTTTCTCTCATCCTAAGACTCCAATGGATCAGATGTCAAATATTTTTAGGAACCCCATGCAAGGTGTTGGTGAGGATGATATAACTCGTACTTGCGATTATAAAAATTTCTCTCCTTTTCCAATTCCTCTTGATCTCTACTCCCCATTGCTACTATCTTGTGTTGATTATCAGTCTCCATTTTCTCACGCGGATTTTGGGAAGTACTTGCTACTGTATTAATCATCCTTGGTAACAAACTTCCATTTGCTACGGCTAAACTTGTGCCTGCGTGAATTGGATAAGATTCCATCTCATTTTGTTTTTCCTCCAAAGCGATATATTCTTCTTGCAATTCTCGCAGTTCTGTCATAGTAATTGTGTTTTTAACTCTGAAGACCTGAATGTATAATAGATTTTTCGCAAACATAGCATTTATGAAGGACAAAATGAGATATCTTTCATCTACTCTTCCTGCCATTTCACTACACATTGTCCTCCATCTTATCATTAAGTGCTTTAAACTCTCACCCACTCTCTGTTTTAATCCAAACACATCTTCAATTCCAGGTCGCGTAAAGTTATTGCTGATGTATGCTCCTAAAAAAGTAGTTTGCAAGTGGATGAACGAATTTATTGTATTCTTGGGAAGACTCTCGAACCACTTCAGTGCTTCGCCAGTTAAACTTGACGCAAAATATTTGCACAAAACGACATCATGGTTCTCCCATTATAACATACATAGAATATAAGCTTTGATATGTTGGACATCACACGTAGTCCCATCAAATATACTGGTCAACACCGGTAAATTGCATTTTGGAGGTATCCCTCCTAATTGTACCTCTTGAGTAAATGGAGTTTTCGCAGCTTCTTCGATTACCTCATCAAGTTGTCTTCTTCCTCCTTCTCTTCTGTTATTTATCATTCCCCTCATTTCTGCTAATTCTCGCAAGATCTGTTCATTCCTATCAGAATTTTTCTCCATTGGCCTTTTCAATGCAACCTCTCTTCGTCTGCGTTCATGTCTTTATTGTCTTGCGATGTTTCACGCTTCTTCTCCAACATCTTGGTTTTTCCTTCTTCTGCAATTTTCTTCTTCTTGCAAGTTAATTTGTCTTTCATTCTCCTCTCCGCGAATTTCCTCATCTCTTACTGTTTCTCTTCGCTGCCTTTCTATGTCTCTGCGAACTCTCTCATATTCCTCATTGAGATTATCATTATTACGATTTTGCGCACGTCGTCTTTCTCGATTATCATGATTATTCTGACGCAACGCTGCTTGAATTTCTCGTTCTTCTACTTCCGCTCGTAATCTCTCTCTTTCTCCTGCTAAATGTACTTGCTCAATATAATGCCTCTCAATATCATCTTCGATTATTCTGCGATTTCTTCGAATCTCTTCATCACGTAACATTCTCCTTCTCTCTTCTTGATTCTCTTCCTCATCCTGATTATGTCTAATGTCTAAAGTTTCACCGCGTGGAATGTAACGATCATTTATCAAATTCTCGCCAATATTTTGTATAGGGAGATTTTGTCTTGTTTCTTCTCTATATGATCTTGAATTTGATCTCATGATACTTCTCGATCTTCTGTTTTGCAACCTCAAATTTTCCATTCTTAATTCATGATTTTGCCTTGTAAGATTGACACGTTCTTCTGCCTCTAATCTTCTTTCTTCCTGTATCCTTTGTCTCAAATCATCTACTACTTCATGTCCTTCATGAATTAATCCTCCATCCATTTCTTGATTTCTTTCCTCTTCTTGATCTGATCCTTAAAGATCCTTCCAATTCACCTGTTCCTTCCCCTGCAATTCTTTTACTTATCCTCATTCATTCTCTATTTTATGTCACAGACTGCTAGAGATTCTTTTTCTGTTGCTTCAGAATTAGAAAACAGATTATTAACATCGCAAAAAAGGCTTACTGATTCACAATCTGAATCTACGACACTTCGTGAGAAAAATAAGCAATATGAAGCTGAAATATCCCTTCTTCGCGAAAAATGCAAACAATTGGAAGTATCTGGGAACACTGAGCTCCTTAATAAAAACAAATCGCTTGAAGTATAAGTTGAAGTTCTTCAACAGAAATTAGTTGACAAGGAGAAGTTCTGCAAACAAGTTATTGGTATAAATCTTTTTTCTCTTTAATTTCTTTTTTACTTTTCTCAATTCTCGCTATTTTAGCTTATTTGAGCAACCATTTTGCATATGCTTATAATCTTACTGATGAAGCTCTTATTCTCAATTCTTTTGATGAACCCATAGATGAAACCACTCTTCTTCAGCGTCTTAATGATGCTTTAAATAATTATTCAGACGAAAAAATTAATACTCTGTCCCTTGATGAGCTTAAACATCATGTTTCCCTTATGAGAATGGACTATAGATCTACCTTCAGTATGTCCAATAGTTTAAAGACTTGCAGAGATGAATTTAGAGAAAAAAATCAAAGTCTTAAAAGCCAAGAAGAGTGAACTTGAGAAGTATAAAGAACGCATTACTCTTCAAGGCGCTGAAGCTCTATCAAAATTTCGCAATACCCTTATTGATACTGAACTTGACAGAGATAGACTTAAGGATGAAAATATTAAACTTCTTAAGAGATAAAAACAAATCTGTTCCCATCTTCTCATTCAGAATGATGATGAATTAGCATGGGCTGCGACAATTCTCGATAATGCTAGGAAAAACTTAGCGATAAGAATGACAAGGTCACAGGTTCACAAACCTACCTTAGCTCAGTTGGTTAGAGCTTGTGGCTGTTAACCACAAGGTCACAGGTTCAATCCCTGTTTCTAGTGCCAAAATGTAGTTGCAGGAATTCCCACACTACACCCAATTCAAGAGTTTAACAATATTTATGACATAATTTGAAGATTAAAGATAGTTTTTCATTAATATGATCTTAAGGAATTACAGAAATCAAGAACACAAAACCCTTGATAAATATTTTCTCTCTCCTAAAAACTTTCCTGGCACTCAAAATTTCATCTCTCTCTCTGGAATTATTCATTCCCTTTATATAGGCATTTACATAGTGGATTACAGCTCATGACAGCTCATTTACAGCTAAGACTCCCTTTAGTTTCGGATCTGAGTTCTTGCGATAAATCGCAGTTAGCACCGCCTTAATCATTCGCAGGTTTTATTGATCTGCCGCAGAAATGTCACACTTTAGTCATGTTTCTGTCGTTTTCATCTAATATGTCATTTCTTACGTCACTTTGAGATGTGTCGCAGAATATCATTGATGTATCGCCGAACTGTTGTTTATTTCGCAAAAATATTGTTGTGTCAATATTATGATCCTACAAAGCCATCCCTCTACGGGGAACTACAAGAGCGACAATTGACGCCTTTATCAAAGAATACATCATTTGTCGGTTTGGTGTAACCAAGCATATCATCACCGACAATGGCACTCCCTTTGCAAACAAACAGGTACGTGAGCTGCTTGAAGAATATGGGATTAAACAGGTCTTCTCCACCATCTGCTATCCTCAAGGAAACGGACAAACTGAGAGCACCAACAAGACACTCATCCGGATTCTCAGTCGAACAATGCATGAAAACCCCAGGGACTGGCACGAACAGCTACCTATGGCGTTATGGGCGTATCGGACGACACCTAGAAGTTCTGTTGTGGTTTTTCCATATTCACTTGTTTACGGTGTGGATGCAGTTCTCTCAGCAGAAATCAGGATTCCGTCAGCTAAGATTGCAACAGCAAGTTGGGTCCGCTGGAGCGAGGCTGAAGCATCTAACTCAATAATTTCTGAGTTAGACACTCTGGATTCCAGAAAAAGAAAGGCAGAAGAGTGCGCTCAGGTGTATAAAAACAGGGTCTCCAGGGCGTATGACAAGAGTATAAGGCCACCCGTGTTTGGAGTAGGATATTTGGTCATGAAGACATCCAAGCACATTCATCAAGACATGCCTGCACCAAAGTTCTCTCCGAAGTGGGAAGGTCCCTACGTGATTACCAAGGCTTATGGTACCGGTTACTACAAGCTCATTAAGGTGGATGGAGGCAAGTCAGAAACAATCATTAATGGAAAATGGATCAAGGCATACCATGCATGATTATTGTCCCGCAACTGTCCCACGACATGACAATACATGCATTTTCATTACACGTTTGAATTTTCAATTTATTTAGGAAAAAAATGTTAATAAAAAAAAAAACTTCATTCATCTGCCAATGCAATCAAGAATGTTCTAAAGGAAAATTGACAATAAGGAAGCGTAGCTTAGAAGAAGTCGTCCAGCAGATTATAGTTCCTTGAAAACATCATCTTTAACCTAGCGTGATACCTCTCTGTCCTATCCTTGAAGTTTTGAACTGCCTGCTCCAAATTTTTTGATTCCGCAGCCAGAGCCTTCTCCTCCTCCAAGATAGCTTTCACAGCAGGAACAACGTTCACGAGGATACCCGTGATGATATCAAGATGCTGCCATAACCAGCCCATATTAAACTCCATGGATTCGCAGGTATATACCATGTTCTCCCACTTTTCGAGGTTTGATTCAGAGATATTGCGAATGAAAATATTCTTCATCTCAGTAATCATGGGAAGAAGGCAGTTAACTATAGTAACCATAGTATATGAGCAGTGCCGAACTACATTCCTGGTTGCGATGTGTCCATACTTTTTCCACACTTTTGTGTACAGAGGCACAAACTCCTTCCGCACTAAGAATCCACCGACATCTCGGTAGCTGGAAGACAGGCATTTCATGTGTACATCGAATGAAAGATCCGCATTGGGGTATTCGTAAGACGAGATACCCATATCATCATCTTCAAGGTCTGCAACGGCAGGCGTGTTCGAGTTTGAAGGAAGAGGACTGGTTAAGTCATCATCATCGATAACCGTTACCATGTTCCAGTGGGGTATCTCTGTAAAAAGAAAAGATCATTCGCTTGATCATCATGAATAACAAGCAACTGTGCGGGGAAGAAATGGAAAAGAGAGACAAACCGGTATGACCTTCTTGACTCGGAGAACACGAACAGGGGACTCATCATGAGGCCCAGACGCAGATCGTGCACGCTTAACAGAAACTCCTGGGTGGTATGGAGAAGATGATCCATTGTTGTTTGACATGACGAGGAAACGAATTTCTGCCAGAGAACCCTATTGTAAAATTGTAAAAATTGGTTCAAAATATCCACGCACGCATATATGATGAGGAAACCCTAAAGCAAGAGTAAAGCGGTTGCGACGAAGCCTACCCGATATATGAGGATTCAACACCGACTAAGTCATACTTTCTTTCAAACCCTAATCAAAGATTGGGAGAGCAACTAGATGCGAACGATTGTCCAGAGCAGTGTGTAAACACCCACGCCAGGGAATCCCAGTAGAAGAGGAATTTTAATCCTAACTCAAACGCCTAAGGGAGGAGGCCGGTCCCACCAAGTCCCGTGGTCATGCATGCATGGAGGATTGCCCACGATTGGTCAGAGTCCCTCCAGGTAGGCTTCCCTCATCTTGCCTTCTTATGTTATATATGTCACCATCTCATGCCTACCCCACAATAGTGTAACCATTATGCGCTAGGCAGGGGACTTATCGTTGATGGTGGATTTTAGTTCTGGGCTAAAATTGTAAAACCAATTTTTGTGCGGCCATCTTGCAAAGGATAAATCTATTTGATAAGTGATGAATACTTCTCCGCTTTATTAATTCACCTAGAATGGATCATGTAGCAACAATACCCAAGTATTTTGTGAATTTTGGCATTATTAATTAATGCATAAAACGCCTTGTATTTCCTGTGTTGTTCTCACAGAACACTCATTGTTGGTGCGGCATGATGACTGATTGTTACTCTCAGCAGAGTAACATGAATATCCAAGTATCAATAATGAGGCATGCACAAAGTACCCATACATGCTACACCATTCTATAACAAATAGAATCATCTCTCGGAGTGTTATACTAGCCCGATTGAGCATCCGGACTGTCCATATCAGTCTCAGAAACGATCACGACCATCCAACTTCACCAGCATGATTGGATGTCCCAGATCGAATCCATATCCCCCAAGCAGGTATGGAGTATTCACCACCTACCCAATGCGGGCCCCGCATGGTCAGCTTCCCCAAAAGGATAACACAGCTTGCTAATACGTCCAGCCAAAGAAGCGCGGACATGAAACCCTAAATTAGGGTTTGCGGCACATTACATGTGTCACAAAACAGTCTCAACCATCCATATTCGCAGGCATAGATGGAGGGTGTAGATATAGATTCAAAGGGCCTAGAGCATGTCAATACAAACACCGTGGGCCCGCCTACACACATGACCAATCGGTCAGGACCAACTATGGTTGGCGTCCCAATTTCGTTCGCCCAAACAAGGCATGACGCACGGCCGGTGAAACCATAATTAGGGTTTGTATCAATCATGAGCGTCCATGTTCTCCTGCACGAATGAAGGGTCCAGGATTAGACTAAACAGGTCTGGTGCACATCAACATGACCACCGTGGGCCCATATGTCTCCACACCTAATCGGCCAAGGAATATCATGCCTGATTGTCTCGATTCGTATGCCCAAACTAGGCGTGGTCACACCTTCCAATTACAAACTAATCTCGACCACTCAACTTTTCCAGACAAATTGAGTGGCTCAGATCACGTTTCCATAGGATAGTAAGGTATATGCATGAACACTAGCCTACCACCTACTTGTCGAACCAATCGTCCAAGACCGACCGAACTTGGTCGTCTTGAAACGCGTGCCCGAAGTTGGCATGACGCGCGGCTTTTCGGCACCAGATTCTTATCGCAAATTGATCTCGACCACTTAACTTCGCCGGACAAATCGAGTGGCCCGGATCACACTTTCATGAGACAATGAGGTACGGGCGCCTACACCATCATGCTGTCTACACATATGCACGGTCGGCCCCAAAATTTTATCCCAAGCTTGGATTCGACCAAGCTGAAGAGTGATGCATGCGCACCTCTTTAAAAAAACCCTAATTCCACTAACAATCGCAGATGAGTGTCTCAAAGATCATCTCGTCTGTTCAACTTTACATGCTTGGTCATACGACCCTAGTCAGGAGTTAATTGGTCAAAGAGGCGTCATGATGATTACCATCCGCCACTCTACTACACCATGTGGACGGCCAAGGGAGGACTTGCTTGCGTATCCTCCAAACTATCACATGAAGTAGGCTGGAAATGAAGCTATTTTAAGACGCTCCAACAACGATGCTTCATATGTGTTGAATATATTCGATGTAGTACTTGCATAGAATACACACGATACTTCACAAGTATCGATTTCATAAATAACTTAGTTATTTAATATAGCATTACATGCTACCTTCTGTGGTTCCCATGATCAACACACTCGAGACATCAATCATGTCACAAACTAGGGGATACATACTGGGGTATTGGTCTGGCGGTTTACAACGTGCAGCGTGTAATGCGCCATCACAAGATCGTGTCAGGAAGACATGGACGGTTAGTGATGATAGGAGAAGTGAGCAAGACTGATCGTGTGACACTAACACACAACTCCACTACTCCATCACTCCACTTTCTCCACTTCCCATGAGAGACATGAATAAGGCTCAAATGACTTGTATAAATAGGTTCTCCTCCCTATTTCAAAAACAAGAACACAACACAGAAACCAAGTGTTAATACGAAACGAATTCAAACACCCAGAGCCTGCTTGCATTAATCGTAAGCCTGCTCACCTTTCTGTTACAAGTCATAAACAAGCCTACACCTTCACAATATCAACACCTTCTTCGCTTCCCTCCCTAAGATCAACCCCATCTCCTTCACCTTGTGACCGAAACAAATATGGAACGGCTATTTCTTGGTTTAGGACAGAATTGTATAGATTGATCTCTCGAATCAAAAGTACTCTCGTGCACTGCATTTGTTTAGGGTTTAGATTCATTTCTCATCCACACACCCCAAATTACCAAAACCAACAGAAGTAATTTTTACCCATAAACCCTATGTTAAAAGACTCGTCTTGGCCACAGACCGAAACCGAGATTTTCGGTGGAATCTCGGTCGTCTCTGCCAAGATTGACTATATTGAGTTTAATTATTTTATTTTTTATCATTTTTTTATTAATAATATTATGAACCACGAAAGTAAATTTACAAAAGTTATTAATAATATTTTTTTATTTTTTATCATTTATCATTTTGGTCTAGAAAATATTATTTTGTCCCAAGGTGAAAGTTACTCACACAAAATGATGTTAACGTTTTTTTAGAAAACGTCAAAATTACCTTTTCTCTCTCTAATATGTTCCTCTTGTACAAATAAATTAAAGACTAAATGTAAGATAACATATTTCTCAAACTACAAGTCGTAGTTCAACAAATTTTATATATTTGGAAAGCATTCAACGAGATCTATACAACGGCTACCAATTTAACTATTTTTTTCCGAAGCTTTAATTTTCATGTTATCGTTTAGCTAAAAATAAACTACAAAATGAACTTCCACCATGAGTTCATTCAACGAAATAGACTTCTACAATGAACTAAACAACCATGACACATTTATTCTACAAAATGAATTGCAAAAATTAACTATCATTACGAGTTCATTCTACAAAATGAACCGCCACAAAGAACTACCAATATAAGTTCATTCTACAAATGAATCACTAGAATGTACTATTACGAGTTCATTCTACAAAATATATTGCTATAATGAACTACCATTACGAGTTAATTCACAAATTGAACTACTAGAATGAACTACCATTATAATGAACTACTAGAATAAACTGCAAATATGAAATCATTATGAGTTCATTCTATAAAACAAACCCTATTATAGTATTCATTCTCGAGTATGAACTACCATTACCAATGTTGTGAAGACTAAATCTTCGGAAAATAGAGAATTTGTACTCGTTGTATAGATCTAGTTGAGAAATTTATGAATATATGAAATTTATTGAATTTCGACTTATTTTAAGAAAAGCAGAAAGAAAAAGATATTATAGCCATTTAAACATTTTGTAGAAATATATACCAAACTGAACTCTCGGTTCTATTGGTGGATCAAACTGGGACAAACTGAAAATGTACCAAACCAAAATCTTCCCGATACATAGTTTTTTTTTTTTTTAAAATTTCTCAATAATATTATTATTTATTGAAGTGAATATGAATAGACAAGGTAGAATTTAATTATCCTTGTAAGAATTGAGGTAGGATTAGGGTTGTACATGACACGCTTCAGTGTTGTTTTAGCCTAAACCAGAACCGAAGTCGAATTCGAAGGTAACGATCTCTAAAATTATGACATTGAAGATACCAAACCATCAATAATTGGTTTGGTGCAGAACCTCACCAAGTCGTTTTGGTGGAAAATCGTGCTACTTTTTTCGATGAATTGTTATTTTTCTTGATACAAATCTTAGAAACAAAATAATAAATCAATAATCTCAATATAATTTTTCAAATAAACAAAACGTCATAATAAACCTCATCTTACAAATCTCATCATATTACTAATAAGTTACAGTATTAAGTTGATGATTACAACATCAAATGTTTGACGAATTTATTACAACATCAAATGTTTGACGAATTTATCCAGAAAACAAACCTAACTGAAATATTATCATAACAATCTTAAAATCTATTCAAAAATCATCCATGATTATATATTTCACTAATTTCTTTATTAGTTACCAAAACAACTTTAATCGTAAGTGGAGAAGCATGTATTAGTTAGATCTGATTGATATTTCTTAACATTAAAGATTTTTGATGATGAAAGAAGAAGAGCAAGAGGAGGAAGATGGTAGGGCGAGCAGTCGAGAATGATAAGTGAAATTGGTATTAAGACCAATAATTATGATTTTTTTTTTATAATTCTAACCAATGCATATGATTTAGTTCCAGTGTATCAACGATTAAAGATTGTCTAGGAAAGGTTTCGGTTCTTTTTTATTCCAAACTATTATATAACAGTGTCGGCCTGGTTTCAATTTTTTGGGCTCAGTTTTGGTTTGCACGCGGTTTTGGTCCTAACTTGTTTGCGTACGCACCGGAAATTACATTAGTAAACCCCAATGGAATTGTTATAGAAACTTGTCAATTGTTATTTTGTTTCGATATATGTTTGTCTAGTAGTTATCTCATTATTTCGATTATTCTAAATGACATTATCAACTCCATGTCTAATTCATACGGTCTTATTGTATAACCGTTAAAAATAGTCTTTGAAATTAGAAATTAGGCGTCCGCAAAAAATAGTTGCTGGAAATCTCAGAAAGCGGTTATGATTGTGTTAAAACTCTTATTTCTCACATTTGTTATTGGGGCTATAAGAGGGTCGTCAACTTAGAATGACATTGTTGTCAAATTAATTATGGTGAATAAATATGTTGGTTAATGAATAAGCAAAAACGCCTAAGTATTTAGAAATAACCATGGATTCCAATTTGTTAAGGAGCAGAAGACATAATATTAGGGTTTTGCATTAAGTGGAACATATGAGAAATGCCATGGTTTTCAAACTTGTACAGTTCTCTAAAGACACTTGTATTTCAGATTTCAAACTGCATTATAAGGAAGAAGCTGCAAGCATATCTTCACTAGCAGGAGAAAATTTGAGAAGTGAAAACAACTAAACTACAAAATGGCAAATATGTAGTAAGCTACCACGTAACATAATCAAGACAAATGCTGAGTAAACTTTCAACAAAAATGAGGAGGTGGTGGGTAGCACATAATTTTGATAGTAAGTACTTGGCGTGTTACGACTGTTTGTTTTCAAGTGAATTCTCAACTAAAATTGAAGCTAAAACATTTAAATAGGGAGTTCAATTGTCCATATAATTGAAATTTCAAAAATATCATGGAAGGGAACGTTCAAGAAGTTCCAAATGCAATAAATGGGCACGTGACCAAACGTTCTTAGAATATTGGATTCGAAATTTATGTTTTTTAGAATTACAATTTGAATTTGATTCTATTCGGTTCACTTATATACGTAGAAAAGACAACATAGTTTTCTTATGATTTATGCCAAGTAAGTGAACATATAATAGCGAGTTGGTATTATCATGACTTCATGTATATATGTTATCCTACTTAGGGTTGTAGAAAGGTGAATGCTTGTAAAAGATAGAGAGGTAGAGAGAAGTATTTACTTTCACAGATAATGGTATCCAAAAACGTAAAACTCGCCAAGCAACTTAGATAAAAGAAGAATTATTGAAGCGCCATTAACAGATACTATCTTAAGTTCTTAACTCATCTCCAGAATACAACGATTCTTAATATTTTAGACCTTTTATTCGTAATTCCCGAAATGATTGTACAATGGAATATGAGTTTTCAAAATTACAATACATGTCAGAGAAATAATAAAAATAGATTATCTTTCTATATTTTTGTTTGCAAAAAATATTTAAATGTCAATCTAAACATAGTTATAACAACTTTCAACAGAAATTTTTAAAGAGAGTCTCCAAATATCTTTTTTTTTTTTTGGTCAATTAACAATTTCAATTTATTCAAATCAAAATGTGATTACATGATCGCTTACAAGAATAACAAAAACATCAAAGTAAAAGATAATAAGAACCCTAATACAAATGAAGATATCAATTACAAGTACATCGCGAAGAGAAAGAGCTATATACCATAAAGATACCCAATTTTTGTAAATGTAGTAGGGAAGGATGATTGTATAATCTGGAATCGATTCCGACCATTTAATCTGATTTTCTTCTTCTTAAACAAGATATACTCCTATAAGAAAGGAGTTATTTGCACAAAATCTTGTAACTCCAAACGAACCCGGATGCCCTAAATTCTTTGGATTGAATATGGATTCTAAGAAATACCGTGTAGGATTGTCGATGTTCTTGAATCAAGAATAGCAAGTCATGAACCAACGATCAAGGTTTGAATAAATCGCCCTCAAAGCGAAGAGAAACTCGCCCCAAATGACGAAGAAAAATCGCTCCAAATAGCGAAGAAATATGTCAAATGACATTAAAAACAAAAAGAAACTACTTTTATTCGATTAAAACTTAAAAAGAAAATGAAATTTTGCTAAGATCTGGTCCAAAAAGGACCAAATCTGAATAAGAAATGAATGGAGACTAAGGTTTTTTTCTTAAAGAGAAGAGGAAAGGAGTCGAGAGAGAAAGAAGAGTTATATAGATTTATTTATTTATTTATTTAGAGAGTCTCCAAATATCTCATCTTCTATTGAAAATTCTTGATTTGTATACCTTTAACATAACTTTTTTTTTCAAAAAAATATTTGCCGGAATTGGGGTGGAACTACCCAAACCGCCCCCACACATGAAACAAGTCCCACAACACCTAAAAATGTCTTTCCTACTAGATTTGGATGGGATGAGATCCATTCCATATGTGTGGGCGGTTTTGGGACCCAGGTCTTTAAAGAATCGCTGAATTCTTCAGACAATAACTTAGGATTACTATCGCTCAAGGTATTTTTCTTGCGCGTCAACCATAATGTTCACATCAACCTACTCAATGCCAAAACTTAAACTTTTATATGCTTTCTGTTTAATAACTTATCTGTCTGGGTGATATACACCGATGTTCGTGTAACCTAAGAGCAACTGCAGTAATTGGACTATAACTAAAGACTAAATACCAAATGAAAACTAAAAAAATGGATTTAGTCAGTGCTGAGACGTTACGGTGCTGGAGTAAATTTGGTGGAGCGGATGTATAAGAGTTCGTCTGACATGGGACGTAGGTATAAAATGCGCTCGGGTGGGACGTAACTATAATTTACGCCCGAAGTGGGGTGTAGCCTAAAATTGCGTTTGGTGTGGGGCGTAATATATAAAACCGCTCGATTGAGAGGCGTAACTTGAAACTACGCCTGATGGGGCGCAATTAAAACACTACGCCTGATGGGGCGTAACACTGAACTACGCCCAATGAGGCGTGAATTGCAACTACGCCTGGTGACATTAACCAAAAGTGGGACTCCTTCGTTGATAACCAACCTAAAAGAGAAGACCATTTTGTCTATTACATGTGAACTAAAGCTTTTTGACAGCAAACTCCCAGCGTAGCAATGACTAATCACTAAGCAGGAAACGAACAGATTAATAGAAACCAAATCTTCATCATAAACCAGCTATGGCACCAATAAGAAAGCTAACCTAACAATGAAAAAGATGACTTCTCAATACAGTAAATTCGTAATATGACCAATATTTGCTTTACCGTTCTATTATGCAACTTACACGTCTCGTGTCACTTCCTAGAAGTTCACGTGATCTAAGACTAGGTATATTGGATGAAGTAGAAGAGACAAGCATCATCTTGGCTACATTGAGCGACTGAAAGACAAACTGCCACAACTAAGAGGTGCATTTTGAAATTAACAATAAAGCAGGAAAAATTAGTTTAGATGAAAATGGTGAAAGGATGGGGTGTAGATTTAAATTACGCCCATGCAGTAACAGGCGGAGTTTATAATTGCGCCGGTAGTCAGGCGGTATTTAAAATCGCACCTGACGGGGCGTAATTTCAAATTACGCCTCAAGGGGGCGCAATCATATAAAACTGCCTGGTACCAGGCGCAACTCAAAATTACGTCCCGTCGGGAGTAACTCGAAATGCCGCCCCAATCAGGCGCAATTATAACATACGCCTCACTGCCAAACGTAATTTGAAATTCCGTCCCAATTAGGCGTAGTCGTGAGTTACGCCAGACCAAAACCAAACCAAAGACCAAATATAGTTTGGTTTTTGATTTTAATATGGTATATAATCTTTACTCCTCTCCGTAGCGCTTGGTTTTTCGACCAAATTTTTAACTATACTGTGGTTGCTCTAATGTGCTTGTAATTGCCTCGTCTTCTTTCTTCTTATAAAAAGAAGAATGAACGAGAAATGAGGAGTATTGCATGTGGGAGTCTTATGAGAAGACTTTTTTTCCGTTGACCTTTCTACGATCCAAATTCTACCAAAGGTTGCGTACTTGACGGCCACGCCAATTAAAATATCGCACGTACACATGAAAATCTCTAACTCAAACTTCTAGAAATATATCATTTAAAGCTCTCAGCTTTCTAACCTACTTTCGCCCCAAAAATTTTCATTAAAAAAAAATCTATTTTACTGTATTTACAGCAAAACATGTTACTAGTTCATTGTCACACTTGAAGACAAACAAATATGGATAGTTGTTAAATTCTTTTTGTCACCATGAAAAGTTAATTACCCATTCAAGTTAACCCTTAATTTCTTTTCTCTAACAGCAAATCCTATGGGTAGTGTTACCCTTTCATTTTGAAAGGGTCACTACCAATTTGGCCTAATTTGCTCCTACTATGGTAAGTGAAAGGGTGTATTTTGGTCCCAAAACGTTCAACCACTCGTTCAGTTAAACGAGTGGTTGGTAGTGTAACACTTTACGGGAGACTGTATCCCGTAAAGAAAATAACAACAAACGGGAGACCGTCTCCCGTTTAAAATAAAAGAAATTTTATTACGGGGGACTGTCTCCCGTAAGATTTTTATTTTTCTACCAAACGGGAGACCGTCTCCCGTTTGTTTTGTTTTTAAGTAAAAAACGGGAGACAGTCTCTCGTTTAGTATTTGAATAAATTTTGGCCAACGGCTACATTTTAGCCTATAAATCCCACACCTCCAACTATTTTCTCTTCATCCCACTCCCTCTCAACTTCTTCTACTCCATTTTTGTTTTTAAGTTTTCTTCTTAATTTCGATTTCACACTCTCCATCCATGTCTTCTTCACCAACACCGACTCCTTCAACCCAAATTGCTCAAAAAGGTCGTAGGAAGCAACAAATTAAGTTTAATACGGATGAAGATGTAGCTCTTTGTGAAGCACATATAGCAATAACGGGTGATGGTAGTGTTGGTGTTGGTCAAGGAAAAACCAAATATTGGGAACGAATTATTCCATTATTTATCGAGAAAACGAAAGGTAACCCAAATGTTAGAGACAAAACTAGTTTAGAAAACCGAATATACCAAATAAAGAAAGAAATTAAGTTATTTGTCGCCGTTCTTGGAAAACTATATCGAGGTGGACGAGTAAGTGGCTATGGACAAGAGCACACGGTATGTATTTTTGTTTCATACGTATTGCTCATTATGTTTGTAAATGAATACTAATATGAAAAGTTTACATTGTAGTTGATACGTGGTCGGTGTGAGTTTCACAAGATACATGGGAGACCCTTCATCCTTGATGAGTGCTACGAGGTATACAAGAGTGAACCCGGTTATGATTACACCAAATATGTCGATATACCCCCGCTACCCCCACCACCCGTGGTCCAAGTTGTTGATGATTTAGGTGTCGATGGTGTCCATGGTGCGGACGATGTCGAGGAGGAAGAGATGGGATTAGATGTTAATACGGGTGACACTCAAAAACAAAATAAAAGGGGACCCGGGAAGAAAGCTCTTCAAGCTCTTAAACAAGCAAAATATCCATGTGGTACTTCTAGTGGTTCCATTGAATCCAACTTTAGTGAAACCAATGAGAGAATGTTAAGTTATTTGAAAGAGCAAGAAGAACAACTAAAATAGGAAAATATGAGTCGAATCAAAGAAAAGAAAAAGGCTCGTGTGGAAAGAATCATGATGGCGGATATTTCTAAGTTATCTAGTGCCGTCCAAGCTTGGGTTGAACGTAAACAAAACAAGATACTAGAGAAAAGGAACTTGATGGAACAAGATAGTAGCAATGATGAGTAATGGGTAATATGGTTTATGTTTTCCAAGTTTTAATTTTATTTCTATTACTATTGTTTTCCTTGTTGTAATTTCTTTTCAACTAAAAGATTGTTATCATGAACAATATGCAATGTAATGAGATAACAAATATCTAAAATGCAATGTTATTTAGTCATCCAAAATAAACCAAAATAAACACATTGTCCAAACAACCAAAAGAAACTAACTTTAATTACCTTGCGCTTCCTCTGCATGTTCATTACCAAACATCTCCCAAACATGATTTGTCAATCTTAGTCGAAGATCATTATACAAGGGTTCATGTCTTAACTCGTGATAGTTAACGGCTTCGCGAGGTACAATATCACGGTAAACCCTATAGTCTTCATCTCCAAAGGTTCTCCATGCCCCATCTCGTCTCTCATTTTGAATTATCATGTTATGCAATATCACACAAGCCAACATTATGAATTTTAAGTCTTCTTCATCCCAGTATTCAACCGGACCTCTCACTATATGCCATTTTGCTTGTAGAACCCCGAATGCACGCTCAACATCTTTCCGACACGCTTCTTGCATCTTGGTAAAACATTTTTGTCTTTCATTTATTGGTCTTTTGTAAGCTTGCACAATAGTACATAACTTGGGATAAATCCCATCGGCCAAGTAGTAACCCATATCAAATCTTCCACCACCTGTTTGAAAATCAACTTTTGGAGCTGCCTCAGAAAAAATGCCATCGAATAATGGAGATGAGTTAAGTACATTAAGATCATTATTTGATCCGGGACTCCCAAAATATGCATGCCAAAACCACAAATCATAAGTAGCAACCCCCTCTAACACTATCGTCGGTTCACCTTTATAAGATGCATAATATCCTGCCCAAGACGAATGACAGTTCTTCCAAGGCCAATGCATGCAATCCACACTCCCAAGCATACCCGGAAAACCCCTTGCTTTATTCTCAGCTAAAATGCGATTAGTGTCATCTTGGTTTGGAGTGCGCAAGTACTCCCCACTATAACGCCTAACTATGTTCCTAACAAATCTCTTCAAGTACATATATAGGGTTGTTTTACCCATTCTCACATAATCATCTATGGAGTCATCCGACTGTCCCGTAGCAAGTAACCTAAGACAAGCAAGAGTTTTCATATGTGGAGAATGTCCTGGAATACCTAGTGCATCTATTCCTTGAGGCCACTGTGTGTCCATTTCACACAAATCATCTTTAATCTTAAGAAACAATTCTCTTCTCATACGTAAACGGTCATGGAAATTCTTTTCCGAATAAGTAAGTTTACCACCAGTAAAATAATCACGCATCATAATAGCATCGTGAAGAACCCTATTCCTAATAGCATAACGTCTTCTTTTTACCTCAGCCGGTTCGGGTTTTTGAGTCATGAGAGCAATTGATTGTTGCAACATTAACGTCCTCACCACCATCGCCCCATTAGTTCGTCTCCTACTCCGGCGTCTAGAAATGACATTGTCATCCGATTCCGTGTCACTCATTGTACCTACAAAAGAATTTAAAAAAAAAATAGGATCACCAAATAATGTCTATAAAAAAATGTCGATATACAAAAAATAACATATTACTTAAGCCAAAAAAATACATTCATTTTTAAACAAGAATGTAACCTAAATAACATTCATCTTTAAAACAACAATGTAACCAAAATAACATTCATTTTTAAAACAACCAAGTCTACAAAATAACATTCATTCACTACTTCAGTAGGTCCGTAAACCACTGTCCACTCCAGTTAGTTGATTGTTGAGGAGGAACTTGAGTATTAGTAACAATATCCGGAAAAACTTGATTGGAAGACCCGGGGACTTGAGTTTCATTCACAATATCTTGATCAACTTGATCGGAGGAGCACCCAACAATTGGAGCATAACAGTCTTGTGATCTGAAGGACGTTCGTAGAATTTCATTCTCACTTCGAAGCAACTCATTTTCTTTTTCAAGGATCTGAACCCGACTTCTAAGGTACTCAAGCTCTACATTCTCATTTTCCTTTTGAGATCTTACATTTTCATACACGTATGAACTTGTTTGCATAGGAGGAGGGTATGTAACAAGAAATTGAGCTTGAGATGATGAGGAAATGTTGTCACGATTCCGTCCTCGAAGCAATATTGGCTCATCCTTTGCAAAGTATGCACCAACTGAAACTTTAGACCACCATTTTTCATACTCCTCAATAGTTGCAATCGTATTGGGTTTTCTAGAAGTCCTCATACCTTTGCACTTCTCACGATACTTGCGATTCATTCGTACCATTTCTTTTTGTGGAGGTGGGTAAGGTGGAATACCTAATACCTCGGTTACTTGAAGCAAACATCTCTCTCCCAAGTACCTATAGCCTTTATCATCTTCAATATCCAAGAATACACATCGTTTCTTTGACAACGTCTTTGAATATCTTAGGACTTCATTATTAGCATGCTCACTTCCAAGCCATGGCTGCCATGTTGTTCCATTCATTGACCTATTCTCCAATTGCTTACGAGCAATAGAAATTGAGTGTCTTCCCATATCCCTTTGAACCCCCGACTTGTTTCCCTTGTTAAACACCTTGATTTTTGGCCATAAATCATTCCAAACCGGTGGATTTCCTTCAATTTGGGGAGCCAAAGTGTGGAAATAATAGTAAAACCAATACTACAAAAAAAAAAATGAAACGAAAAATCAATATATAACATTTAAGGAAATATAAACATTAAATTGGTTTAAGATGTAAGATGAGCCATATGTACATACCTCTAAGATCATCCACATGCCGTTGAAAGACTTCAATTTGCTACTAACCTCGCCCGAAGATTTATAAAGACAAGCCAATGTGGGAGATCCCCAATCAAACCTAATTGTGTTATCTAAGTTCTCAAAGTTACATAACCATCCTACCTTTGTGGTAGATACACTATTAGGCATAAGCACTTGACCAATCATCCATAAAAGAAAAACCCGAACAATTTCATCCCAATATGGTTCCATAGCAACTCCACCCTTTCCTTGAAATGTTCTCAACCAATCACACAAGTCTACACATTTGATACCACCACTTCTCTGCTTCAAATATGAGAATACATCAAGACCATGAGCTATCCTTTCCCCATTCTCACCAATTTCTTCTTCATTATCACTCGGTTCTTGAGTTTCATCAATTCCTTCTAGTGCTTTCCTCCTTTCCGCGGCTTTCTTTTCCCTTTCTTTTTCGAAAATAAGTTGAACTAAATTTGGCAAAAGGTTTTCCACATACTCCACACAAAGTTCCCTATTATCCTTCACACACCAATCAATATATTCTAGACTAACTCCGTTTTCTACTTCTATACCCGTCAACCAAGTGAAGTCATTGGGTGTGAGTCCTATTTCAAATGTAGGAAAATGAAACGTGTTTGTGGATTTCCAAAAGCGCTCAACAATTGCGTGTGTGAGTTGTTGATCATCTTTCGAAACATTAATCTCTAGTAACCGTCCCAATCCACAATTGTCTATAAACGATTTACATCTATCATTTTGGCATACAATTGCATACATGATATTCATATTACTCCAACCACCCCTAAAATACATCCAAGGTTTATCATCTTCCATGTTAAGTGTGTTGCAAACATGATTTTCTTCACTTCTAGATGACACACTAGTATAATCCATTGTTTCTATAGGAACCCTAAAACACATACCATGAATTATCTATTAAAATTAAACTAAATATCATACTTCAATAACATTCCAAAAAAATGAATTGGGTTCATTGTTCATACCTTCAATTAGACGAATTTGCTCTTAATTTTCTCCAAACCTTGAATTAGAGGAATTGAAAAAAACAAATTAGGGTTTTATCAAAAACTCAATATATATTGAAATTGAAAGGAAAAAACACTAAAATTAAGGGTTAGTAACTCACCCGAATCGTTAATCAAACTATTCTACGAATTTAGCTTAGTTTTAGTAATGGAAAAGAAGGGGGAAGAAGGGGGGAGAATAAAAATGGAAGTGAAGAAGAAGAAAAATGGGAGAAAACTCGTCTCCTGGATGTTTTGTGGATTTACAAAACAAACGGGACACGGTCTCCCGTTTTTATTTTCTTTTGAAACCTTATGGGAGACTGTCTCCCGTAAAGTTATGGAAAAAATTTATTACGGGAGACAGTCTCCCGTAAGGTTTTCAAAAAAAATTTCTTACGGAGGACAGTCCCCCATTCAGTCCTACTTTGTTTTTGCCCATAGTGGCTAGACTCGCTCATATGGGTGAGTAGTCTTCCATATGAGTGAGTTAGTCTCAATTTGGAGACTACCCATAGGAGATGCTCTAAGAGTCGCTTTCGAGCCTAAAAATCATCGGCAGGGATATTATTTACGAATTTGGATTCACTTCCCGCGAAAATTCAACTTGTCTCACTATAATTTGACTTTTTGTAGTCCGGGTGAGTGGATGAATTTTAGCTTTATCCTAATAATTGATTAAGAAGGCTATTATTGTGTCGTCGCATTCTATTAGAGGGGCGTCATCTAATATGACAAAAATGGGTCACCCATAAGTAATATCAAAAACCCCTTATATCAAATAATTTTATAATGACTAAACAACCCTTATGTGGTTAGGCTAATGATAAACTAATAATTAGATTGATAAAAAATTTTATATAATTAGTGAAAAGTCATATTAAGTGATTTTGGTGGGAAGAAAAAGTTGAAAAAAATGAGAAGTTTTGGAGATTTTTTTCTAAGTAAAACCCTAGATTTTAAATCACCCAAACAATGTTCTTTTTATTTCTCAAAATTGATGAAAGTAAGTAAAAAAATTGATTTTTTTAGCTTTTCGGAGCGGTTTACGGCTGGGTTTTTCCTTTGTAGTTAACCGTAAGACAAATTTACGGTTAGGTGATGATGAACTCCTAACCGTAACTAGATAAAATTAGGAAAACGTAATTTTAAACCAGTTACGGCTGGGTTTTTTTGGTGGAAACCCAACTGTAAATCGATTCATGGTGGTTTTTTGGTGGAAACCCAACAAATCGATTACGGTTGGGTTTTTTGTCGAACCCAACTAAAAACGATTCTGGTGGTCTTTTGTGATCGAACCCAATCAGAATCGATTCTGGTTGGGTTTTTTTTGGTCGAACCCAACTGTAAAATAGTTACGGTTGGGTTTTGTTGAGGAAAACCCAACCGTAACTGGTTCTGAAACCTATTTTTTTCTAAGATTTCAATCAATCTAACCACTTCAGATGCAATTGGTTTGTTGATTACCATCACTTCTATCAATATGCTTCTTCCGCACCTTTAATAGAGAATTCAATCGAAGATTATAAGTTTTTCGAACCGTCGATTGATCGATGATGGTGATGATTTTGATTGAAAAAAAAGAGAGGAGTGAATGATTTATGGCTGATGAAGGAGAGGAAGTTAAGAAGAAGAGGAGGAGGAGCAGATCTTTGAATGAGAATTATGTTTTGATTTTAGTTTTTAGGTTTTGATTTTAGTTAAAGGGTAATCTAGACATTTTGTATTAAATCAAGAATACCCCCATAACCAATTTTTTGGTCACTAGAAATACAAGTGAAGCCCCTCTATTGGAATGTGACGTCTGGAATGTGACATCCCAATAATAACCTTCTTGATTAAAGCGGGTTCATTTTACATTAAAAATAACAAGAATAAATAAAAATAGTAGTTGAGTATCAGGAAATTGTTGTTATATTTACGAAAGACCAATTAGCGCGTCATAGATGTCCATGAATATATATAATCATTCTCATTTCGGTCTTAGGCTGCAAGTCAAAAGGAAAGATCTGAAGTCTATGTTCAAAGATTGGAATACAAAAACGTGATAAATAATTAATCTTCGCTCTTCTTTTAATACTTGCCATCTCAAATTTGCTCAGAGTTTTAAGTGCATTCATCGGTTTCTTTCATTGGTTCTTACAGGTTACAAGTTTTTCTATTTCCTGCCAGAATTTGTATATTCAGTCAGTCTCTCTCTTCTCTGCAGAAAATTTCTTTTCTTTTTTTTCTCAAGGCTAGGAACCTTTTCTGGGGTTTTGGTGTGCTGTAATTGGTCGGTATTTTTCTACCAAATATATTTGATATTCTGATATCTGCCTGTCTGGGGTTTTGGTTTGAGTTCAACTTCAAATAAAGTGTACAGAGTAGTACTAGTGGATTGTCTTGAATAAGCTGCTTTTTTTTTTCGGGAAAATCTCTTCTTGATTAGTTAATCGATAAAGAATAATTACTGGGTTTGTCTCTGTTTTACAACTGGAGTTGAAATTTTCTTGAGAGAAAATAAGAATGAGTGGAGTTAGAAGAAAAAAGCTGCAATTGAGTAAGATCTATGCTTTTCATTGTGGGAAGGCTTCATTTGTAGAAGATCATTCACAGATTGGAGGACCTGGATTTTCAAGAGTAGTTTTCTGTAACGAACCTTATAGTTTTGATGCATCATTGCGGAATTATGGAAGTAATTATATTAGAACTACAAAGTACACACTTGCTACGTTTTTCCCTAAATCTTTGTTCGAACAATTTAGAAGAGTTGCAAATATATATTTTCTTATTGCTGCTTCTCTATCTTTCACTTCTCTTTCTCCTTACACCCCGATTAGTGCTGTTCTTCCTCTTGTTGTCGTAATCGGCGCCACTATGATTAAAGAAGCTGTGGAAGATTGGAGAAGAAAATCACAGGTATACTAATCATTTTTGTTTATTTTTATTTTTTTAATCTATGGTTGTTAAATTTCTCTAAGAAGATCTCTAAAATGAAAGTTGCAAAATTTATCGCTAAAGTAAGGAAATTTATGAACTTAAGTTGCTTGATATTATTTTTCCTGACAGAAGATTATGAAGTTACAAGATCAGTGATAAGCTCTGAATTCAGCTGACATAAAAGTTAGATTGAAATGAATTCTGCAAATGAGACACTTCAGCTAACGAGTCACTGTTCATCAATTTCTGAAAGTTTGACCACCTTTTGATCTAGATTTATGTTATCCATAATTTGGATCTTTTTCGTTAGTCTGGGTATTATTTAATTCTAATTCATAATTTATGTTTTGAAGGATAACGAAGTGAATAATCGAACAGTTAAAGTACATCAAAGTGATGGCGTTTTTGATTATACAACATGGAAGAATCTAAGAGTTGGAGATGTAGTGAAGGTGGAAAAGGATGAATATTTTCCAGCAGATCTCCTTTTGCTTTCATCCAGTTATGAAGATGCTATATGTTATGTGGAGACCATGAACCTTGATGGAGAGACGAATTTGAAAGTCAAACAAGCATTGGAGGTAACTTCAAACTTAGTTGAAGACTCTAGCTTTAAAGATTTCAAGGCTGTGGTTAAATGTGAAGACCCAAATGCAAACCTGTATACTTTTGTTGGAAGTATGGATGTTGAAGAACAACAGTATCCACTTGTACCTCAACAACTTCTACTTAGGGACTCAAAGCTTCGGAATACAGATTGTATCTATGGGGCTGTTATCTTCACTGGCAGTGACACAAAAGTTATGCAGAATTCAACAGACCCACCATCCAAGAGAAGCAGAGTTGAGAAAAAGATGGATAAAGTTATTTACTTCTTGTTTGCTATTTTGGTTTTGATGTCTTTCATCGGTTCAATCTGGTTTGGGATTACAACCAGCAAAGACCTAGTAAATGGCAGGATGAAAAGGTGGTATCTTAGACCGGACAACACAACAGATTTCTATGATCCTAAAGATGCACCCTTCGCTGCAATTCTTCATTTTCTAACAGCCTTGATGTTATATGGGTACTTAATCCCGATTTCGTTGTATGTCTCAATCGAAGTCGTGAAAGTTCTGCAAAGTACCTTCATTAACCAAGATCTTCACATGTACCATGAAGAAACTGATAGACCTGCACATGCCCGCACGTCAAATTTGAATGAGGAACTTGGCCAAGTTAACACAATTCTTTCTGATAAAACAGGAACTCTTACCTGCAATTCAATGGAATTCATCAAGTGCTCTATAGCTGGAACAGCTTATGGCCGTGGGATCACTGAGGTTGAGAGATCAATGGCTAGACGAAAAGGATCACCATTAGCTTATGAGGTGGAAGATGATGAGGAGCACAATACGGTGGATCCTACTGATAAGAAACAATCTATTAAAGGGTACAATTTTAAGGATGAAAGAATTGTGAATGGGCGATGGGTTTACGAGCGCAGAGCGGATGTTATTCAGCAGTTCTTTCGTTTATTAGCAATATGTCACACTGCCTTACCTGAAGTGGATGAAGAGACAGGAAGTATATCTTATGAAGCTGAATCCCCAGATGAAGCTGCTTTTGTCATTGCAGCCAGAGAACTTGGCTTCGAATTCTGTAAAAGGACACAAACAAGTATTTCATTGCATGAAATAGATCCCTTATCTGGCAAGAAAGTTGAAAGGTCAGTTCTTTTATGACACAAGAAGTTTTCTTTATACCTTATTTGTATGTATGAGATTTCGAGTGTTCAAATGATTGTTTATTCAACGTTTCATTTTTTTTTTTTGTAGGTCTTATAACCTTTTAAACTTCTTAGAGTTTAATAGCACGAGAAAGAGAATGTCTGTGATAGTAAGAGATGAGGAGGGAAAGTTATTACTACTCTCCAAAGGTGCAGACAGGTGTGTGAAAGACTTGAAAAGTTACTTTCTTGCTATCATTTCCAAAAACTAGGTAGTGTTCTACTTGTTTACAGCTTTTTATGAATTCCAACAATACCATTGTATACTTTTATCCAAGCAGTGTCATGCTTGAAAGGCTTTCAAAGGATGGGAGAGAGTTCGAAGAACAGACTACAGAGCACATGAATGAGTACGCCGATGCAGGTCTGAGGACTTTGGTACTTGCATATCGTAGCATCACCGAGGAAGAATATGAAAAGTTCAATGAGGAATTTACTGAGGCCAAGAACTCAGTTAGTGCAGATCGTGATGCAATGGTCGACGAAGTTGCAGCGAAGTTAGAGAAAGATTTGATTCTTCTCGGTGCAACTGCAGTTGAGGATAAACTTCAAAATGGGGTCAGTACAAGATTTAAACATATCATTTTTGTTCAATACGTGCTCATCACTTATGGGATTTGACTGAATTATGTGTGCTCAGGTTCCTGAATGTATTGACAAACTTGCTCAAGCTGGTATAAAGATATGGGTTTTGACTGGAGATAAGATGGAGACTGCTATCAATATTGGGTATGCTAAAACATAAAAACTTCTTGACATTGAATTTGAATGCGAGCCTAATGTGTTTATGATATCAGTATGCTTACATTTTTCTGACTCGAGTTCCATTATGCAGTTTCTCGTGTAGTTTGCTTAGACAAGGAATGAAGCAGACGATTATCACCTTGGAGACTCCAGAAATTAAGGCAGTTGAAAAAGAGGGGGATAAGTCTGCGATCAGGAAGGTCAGAGCCCTTATATAGAAATCATCTTAGACAAGATTGAAGTGTATAAGAACTGAAACAAAGAGAGGCACTATAATGGATTAATGTCTTACTGATGAGTGACGCTTTCTTTCTTTCAGGTATCAAAAGAAAGTATAATCCATCAGATAACTGAAGGGAAGAAACAAGTTACTGCATCAAGTGGAAGTTCAGATGCATTTGCGTTAATTATTGATGGGAAGTCGCTTGCTTATGCTCTGGAGGATGACGTGAAAAGCCTCTTTCTGGAATTTGCAGTGGGTTGTGCATCAGTTATTTGCTGTCGTTCATCACCAAAACAAAAAGCACTTGTAAGTTCACTTTTATTGTCATATATATTGCACTCAATACTTCTGTTACTTAATATGCTTTGGTGAAAATGAGGTCCTAAGAGATAACCCTTGTAGGTTACAAGACTGGTTAAGAATGGAACTGGTAAGACAACATTAGCTATTGGTGATGGAGCCAACGATGTGGGTATGCTTCAAGAAGCTGATATCGGAATCGGTATTAGTGGTGTGGAAGGCATGCAGGTAAGCTAGTACACTAACAGCACAAGGTCTAATTTCGTTCTTCTTTCTGGAGAGCGATCCTTTCTCTAAGTTGCTCATTTATGTCTTCTAATCTCTGTTTGGTGAAAATTCCAGGCAGTTATGTCGAGCGATATCTCAATTGCTCAATTCCGTTATTTGGAGCGTCTTCTGCTTGTCCATGGACATTGGTGTTACAGAAGGATCTCATCAATGGTATGTTGTTGATGCTTCAAATTTGGATATTTTCCTTCACATGAATTTCAATTGTGCTTGTTTTCGTTCCCTGTTGTGCGTGGTAGAAATATGATATTTTCAAATTCAGCACGCAAAGAAACAATAATCTCGAAACATGTAGATAACCAACTTTTTTCATCTTGCTCTTTCCACAGATATGCTACTTCTTCTACAAGAACATTGCATTCGGTTTTACTCTTTTCTTGTACGAGGCTCATGCATCATTTTCCGGTCAAGCTGCATATAACGATTGGTATATGTCGCTATATAACGTCTTCTTCACATCACTTCCCGTGATTGCGCTGGGGGTCTTTGATCAAGATGTCTCTGCTCGATTTTGCCTCAAGGTATGGCCATTACTAGTATTTCTTGATTGTTGTTTACTAGTTTAGCTCTAATATATCAGCTAACTCAAAACCCAGAATTCCCAACAGTCCGAATTGGAAGAATTCCAGTACAGAATGACGATTAGTCAAGTTGTAATATTGAGAAAACAACTAAGACTAGGCATTTAATATTTCTGATCAGTGATGTAACTTTTTTGCGCTTGAAGATTGCTCACTGTTTACCTCCTTTCATGTGGCAGTTTCCCTTACTATACCAAGAAGGTGTTCAGAATGTGCTCTTCAGCTGGCTTCGAATACTTAGCTGGATGTTAAACGGGGTTTGTAGTGCCATTATGATCTTCTTCTTGTGCATAAATGCACTTGAACTACAAGCATTCCGTAAAGGTGGCGAAGTTGTTGGTTTCGAGATTCTTGGAGCTACTATGTATACATGCGTCATTTGGGTCGTAAACTGTCAGATGGCGCTTTCAGTTAGTTATTTCACCATGATTCAACATCTGTTCATCTGGGGTGGGATTGCTCTTTGGTATCTGTTTCTATTATCTTATGGTGCAATGTCTCCTTTACTATCGACAACTGCCTACAAAGTCTTCATAGAAGCCCTTGCCCCAGCTCCTACATATTGGCTTGTAACGCTCTTCGTTGTGATCGCAACTCTCATGCCATACTTTGCCTATTCTGCAATTCAAATGAGATTCTTTCCAATGTATCACCAGATGATCCAGTGGTTAAGATTAGAAGGACAAACAGATGATCCAGAGTACTGTCACATGGTACGACAAAGATCGATAAGACCCATAACAGTAGGCTACACAGCAAGAAGAGAAGCACGGTCAAATGGGTTCAGAGAAAAGAGACATCACAAGACAAGGATAGTCGCAAGGGATTCCTTGGATATTGCAGTTCCTGAGTGAACTTGGGTCTAATGAGGTTCTTTTGGAGGCTTCCAAAGTAAAAAATGAGTTCGTTTATCGGCTACTTAACTTCAATTTTCAGAGTATAGGTGCCATCTAGGGTTTATCGGGGTGTCAGAGTTGGTGTCTTTCAATGGCTCTCTGCATCTAAGAGGCAAGTTGCTGGAGAGCTGTTGTTCCCATGTTTACCCAGGTAGACTCAAGTTACTGTGGTAAGAGGGGGGCTTCCTAGCAAAATCAGACCGAACCGAAGAAGCTGTAAATATGTAGTATAGTCGTATCAAAACGCATACATTTTGATTTTAATCTTCTCATTTTTAATACCGGAACGAGAGTATCACTGTTTATTGTAAATGGGTCACTGAATGTAGATATTCGTTACAGTTTTGGGTAATACTCGATGTGAATTATATTATCCTTTATCTATGGGTAAGTTTTTTTCGCTTCAGTTTCACTGATAGCGCAAAGTTATTGTTCAAGGTAGCATTATTGTTTTACCGTTTCTTTTCCATTTTGTTTGTAAACGATTAAAAATCCAGTAAACTAGTACAACCGTTGCCACGGTGGAAGGGCCGACCGAAGAAGAATCCGATGATGGATTTTAAATTTGATATTGTTATTTATACTCGTTGCGTAGATTTTTTTAAAACTTTTTCAACGAGATAAAATTTGTAAAATTTTAAGGCACATATTTTTAGATATGTTATATTAAAGTTTGTTTTTTAATTATACCCCTTCAAGAGTAGGATACACAAAGAGTTATAGTAATTGGACTAAAAGGGAGAGATAATCTTGTCTAGTGAAAAAGTAACCAAAAATAAACCACATGGAAATCAAATCCAATTTTTTTATTAAAATTGTTAGGTTCATTTTACAAAAAAGTGGCCATAAAAGGGACTCCCTCCCATCGGGCCCTCCGGTCGGTCGGCCCAACAATCGAGTAAGTTCTAATTTAACCTGACTTGTAGTTCTCGACGTGGATAATAAACCCCAATGTTGAATTTACTTAGTAATGTTATACGTAACAAAACTAGTGACAAAACCCCTAGGTGAACAAACTAGTGACAAGAAAATACCGGTCATATTATTTCTAACAGATAAAAACCGTTTCAAATAAAACTGGTACAAAAACCCCAAATCAAATAATAATGAGTAATTTTTGTTTTTATTATTTTAAAAAAACCCAAACATACCCTTTTACATTCTTCTTCTTCTCTCATTTCTTTTTTCTTCGTTCTTGCGATCTCCTTCTCCCCACTACGATCACCACCATCAGCAACTTTATTCTCCACCGACCAAACTACACCTTTGTATCTCGCTACTACCACCACCTCCTCCGCCTCCTTCAATTTCTTCACCACCAACACCGTTACCACCACCGTAAACATTACCACCACCGACTGTAACTGCAACTGAATCAGATCCAACAACTTTTTTTCAATTTCATGCCCTAAATTTACTTTAATCTTGCCTTCTGCCATTGTCACCGCCACCACCACAACAAGCGCAACATCCGGTATTAATATCTCCATCGCCGCTGGACCAAGAACAAACAGATCTAGAAATGAGATCGATTATATTTCTCGATTAAGTATTTTCCGATAAAAATCGAAATTCAATCTTCGTAGTTCTAAATTGGTGATGGACATCAAAGGGGATTCGGGTGATACATCTAGAAGTGTTCTCTCCCAAAAAAAAACTTGTTAACTTGCTTTTCTAATTATTTAGGTTCTGAAGAATTAAAATATGTAGCTGTAGCGGGAGAGCAATCTTCCGAGGTAATTTAATTTGTCATGCTTTCTTTGATATCCTTATTCGTGATCCCAATCTTACTTTACCATGTTTTGACACCCAAAGGTTGAGATTTGGGATCTCAATTCTATGAAAGGTTAGCACGGTTACTCCGGTGAAAGAATCGGAAGATTGTTTGGCTTTTTGTTTTTCTTCATGTTTAGGGATTTTGGTTTCTCTCTAATTTTAGAATATTTTAGTATCTTTGGTGATTAATTGAAAATCTTTGTTAGGTAGTCTTGAATTTGATTAATTAGAAGCGACATTTTCTAAGGAAATCATGTAAAAATATCATTTCGGTAGAATTTTGTTTATTGATTTCACCATGTTTAGTAATCTTGAATGATGATTTCACCTTGTGTAGATTCCAAGGAACCAGTCTCTTCCTTGGAATATTGGATTTCATTGACTTCTCAGGAAGGAGAATGTATATTTGGGAAGTAAGTTTGTTTCTTTGTAGTATCAAAATGCGTTTATCCAGTTCCCAGATTGGGATTTGGTGTCTCTAGGATTATTCTTCTTGATCCAATCGGATTTATAATGTGCTTTTATGATTGGTACTCCGCAGGAATGTGGTTTCTTATGCTTTTGTCGACAACATTATGTAGCACAGAGCTCTTTCATTGTCTTGAAATGTTTTGTTTTCTATGTATGCTTATTACGCAGACCTTATTTTTTTGATTCTTGAAGATGTTGATATGTTGATCAGGGAACGAGCTAAGCAAAGTGAAATTGCGGCTAATTATGTTAAGGCTGTAGATGAAGAAGATAGTTCTTGTTCCGAGCATTCCGGTTCCAATGACATTAATTCTCCTCAGAGTATTAGAGGTTTCGAAGAAACCTATAAACTAATATTTCAGAATGGCGTTGGTTTTGACAATGGGAACGGACTATTATCTGGTGGTCGGGGATTCACCATTGGAGGCGAGGAACGTTTGAGCAGAGAAAACGGCTACTATTCCGAGTTGGCTGCTGCTGCTTTTGTTTGCAGGGTAAATGTCATCTTTGCAAACAACGTTCTTTGAGAGTTAGACTCCATATGTCTATGGTTGGTAGAAAATGTCATGCTGCAAACAGAAGGGAAGAGGTCTGTTTTTTTTCTTCTTGTAGTAGCACTGCAGTACAAGTATACATGATAAAAATGAATATGTTCTGTTTGACAAAATGTCACTCTTCTGGACCCTTACACATAAATGTTAACATGTTCTCTAGGAAGCATTCCCACAAGAATTTGTTATGGAAAATGGACCTCTACGCTCTCTTTATCCTGTTCAGGAAAACAATGATATATGAGTGATTTGTTATGGCAATGCTCACTAGTCTTGAGCTTTGAATGATGGATTTTTTTTGTTTAAATATTTTCTATGAGTTAGATGGTGTCATTTCTGTTCAATAAACAACAATGACAATATGTGGAAAAATGTGTTGCGGATTTGTTTGAGCTGAGCTAAAATACGTAGAAAAATGATGAAACCTAATTAGGTTTCATCAAGTTTTGGTGAAACCCTTTTTGGTTTCATCATTTTTTTCTGTTTGGTTTCATCATTTTGTTCTTATTTTGCCTAGTTTTTTTTTTGTTTGGTTTCATCATTGAAGCTGTGTCGGTGAAATGACAATATGTGGAAAAATGATGAAACCTAATTTGGTTTCATATAGTTTTGGTGAAACCAATTTTGGTTGCATCATTTGTTTGGTGAAACCAATTTTGGTTCCATCATTTTTCAGTTTGGTTACATCATTTTTCTCGAGAAATTATTTGCACGAGAAATTTTGGTTCCATCATTTTTTCAGTTTGGTTTCATCATTTTTTCTTATTTTCAGTTTGGTTGCATCATTTTTTCTCATTTTGTTGAACATTGATCAATCAAATTAATTGTTTGTGGTGGCAGCGGCCGGTTGGTGGTGGTGGTCGGTGATACTGATGGTGTTTCTCGGTGGTAGTGGTAGTGGTGGTGGTGGTGGTGCAGTGGTCGTACCGCCACCACGACCTCCCAACACCCAAAAATACGATGAAACCAATTATGGTTTCATCGTATTTATGATGAAACCAATTTCGGTTTCATCTATTTTTTGGTGAAACCAATTTTGGTTCCATCATTTTTTCAGTTTGGTTACATCATTTTTCACGAGAAATTATTTGCACGCGAAATTTTGGTTCCATCATTTTTTTCAGTTTGGTTTCATCATTTCTTTCTCATTTTCAGTTTGGTTTCATCATTTTTTCTCATTTTGCTGAACATTGGTCATTCAAATTAATTGTTTGTGGTGGCGGCGGTTGTTTGGTGGGGGTGGTCGGTGATAATGATGGTGTTTCTCGGTGACGGTGGTGGTCGTATGTGGTTGTGGTCGTTGGCTGCGGTGGTGGTGGAGGTTGGAAGTGGTGGTGGTGGTGGTTGGTGACGGCGGTGGTGGTTGGCGGCGGTGACGGAGGTGGTGGGCGGAGGCGGCGGTGGTGATGTGGCGGCGGCGGTGGTGGTACAGTGGTGGTGGTACAGTGGTGGTGGTGGTGGGAGGTGACTGTGGTGCAGTGGTGGCGGTGGTGCATGGGTGGCGGTGGTGATGTGGCGGCGGTGGTGGTGGTACAGTGGTGGTGGTAGTGGTGGGAGGTGGCGGTGGTGGTGGATGTGGTAGTGCTGTAGCGGCAGTGGTGGTGGCGGGAGGCGGTGGTGGTGCAGTGGCGGTGGTGCACTGGTGGCGGCGATGGTGCTGTGGCGGTGGTGGTGTTGTGGCGGCGGCGGTGGTGGTACAGTGGTGGTGGTGGTGGGAGGTGGCGGTGGTGCAGTGGTGGTGGCTGCGGTGGTGATGTGGCGGCAGTGGTGGTGGCGGCGGTGGTGCTGTGACGGCGGCGGCGGTGGTGCAGGGTTGGCGGTGGTGCAGTGGCGGTGGTGGTGCAGTGGCAACGGCGGTGCTGCTGTGTTGCTGTTGGTTGTGATAATTTAATAAAATTTAAATGTGGGGTTGATTTTTGTTTTTGTTGGGGTGATTTAAATAGTAGAAGGGTAATATAGATAGTTTATGATATTTGGGGTTTTTGTGTCATATTTGTTTGGATGGGTTTTTTGTGGATAGGTTATAACCCCTTTGGAGTTATAACCCGCGCGCCGTATACGTAAACCAAAAAGAGTGTACCTAAGTCCTTTTTTTTTTTCAAACATGGGGTTTGGTAGTCTGACATTTGTCCAGGAGTTTGATATAAAGACCAGAAGCACCAGATATTGACTCAATATATATCGACCCTCCTACAGCAGGGGATATATACACCGACTCAAAATTTGTCCCGCCTGTAGAGTTTTCCAGTATATACACAATCACAAAAGTACCGCAAATCATCACAAACAAAAAAACACATGGAATTTCAAGGTTTCTACTTCAGATGCTTGTTTTGTGTCGGGCATCATTGTGGTTTA
This sequence comes from Papaver bracteatum, assembly GCA_023529315.1. NCBI lineage: Eukaryota > Viridiplantae > Streptophyta > Magnoliopsida > Ranunculales > Papaveraceae > Papaver > Papaver bracteatum. The sequence continues at coordinate 1,595,713 of JAJJWX010001238.1, read as the reverse complement.
CATGACAAGTACCTGCATGTACACAATTAGAAGAAGAAGAAAAAAGCAAATACCATGTGGGTGAATCAACATTCAATTTACGCTATTTAGCAGGAAAAACAAATTACAAGCTAATGGAAGGTGGGTAACCTAGCCACAATCTGGGCACCCACCCCCTTCTGAATAGCTAAACCTATTCTATAAAAAAGAGTACTGCCTATCTTATAATTAGAGTCTTGGTTTGAAATACAATTCTTCAACCTCTTCAAGAACATGATTGTTTCTTCACCAAGTTCACCCAAAGTCGAGAAAGCTAAAACACGAAACCCATAACCATGAAGCGAGCACTTGTCAAGATATTTATCACGTTTAAGTCTAGTAGCCCTAGCTATTGCTTGACCAGGTATGAAAGTATGAACTCCCCCGCCAGTAAATGGTGAAACACCTGTAACATCAAAACAGACGTCCTGGCCGTTCTCCCAATTAGGAACAAGGATATCCGCCGGTCTCAAAGAGGTATTGTTATCTTCTAAAAAACCTAGTTCTACCTCCTTCATTGCATGGACATCCTCCTTGTAACAAATGTCGGCATACACATCTCTCACACTGTCGTGACGGAATTTGGTACCGATATCATTAGCGCAATGCAAGGCATGGTCACCGAAAATATCCATATTTTTGTTGCAACTAGAACATGAGCTATCTTCCCTAAAAAGAGGTATGCCCAGTCTATAACTCAACACAGACCTAAATTGACGCGGTCCCATGCTTTGATTTAAACCACTAATGGGAATCGCCTTAAGAAAATCTTGAGCATGAACCATCCTGTTGCTTTGCCATAAAACAGAGTCCCTAGTGGACATATCAAAGTTTGACGGGATATTCTTCTTAACAACATCAAAATACAACACTGCCAGAGAACGCATAGGATGGGGGGCAATATTATTTAGATTGAAGGTAGAAGAAGATAATCCACATACCTCAAGGAAGATATTCAGAGCCTGCTGGAAGCACTCTGTTGGTACATCAGTGGAGGACACATTAAGCATTGTCTCTTGTAAACCTCTAGTATGGAAAGAAGATGCTATATATCAATAGTGGCCTGTATCTTCCATTGTGTAAACCCCAAGCCCGCCTTCTTTCATTGGTAATGTGGCAAAACGCTGTTGTAGTGGTCTGAAACCTGCACCATCACCCGTGACAATGTGTCTCAAAAATTGAAACAATCTTTGATCAAAAAGAGTTTTCGCTTGAAGCAAAGCCAGGGGGTTTGTAGTTCTCATAGCAAAATATAATCTGGACACCCCTGAACAGCTGCGCAATAGAAGAAGCTCGCTTTGAGGATCTTGTAATTTCTTCACACTTTCTATCAGGTAGATTGTTTTGTCCACTCTAGCCTGAACCATCTCGCTGCAGAACTGAAGATCTAAGCTAAATGGTCCACCTAATAGTTTTACCCCTCTATACGCTCTACCGATGTTGACCGGAAACAAATTACCGTCCAAAATCCTTGGGTCAGCAACATGCCAGAAAATCTCTGTTTTCTTTATGTTTAGATGAAGCCCTCTACTTGCACCTTCTGACTGAATGATGCTCAAAGCCTTGGACACCTCCATCGTATCGCCTACCAGTGTACCATCATCCAAATACCATGCTTGTAGGTCAAGTTTGCACTGCGAAGCGATCATACATACAAGCGGATGTAAAGCGAGTGAAAATAATAGTGGACCTAAAGGATCACCTTGTTGCACTCCTATGGAAGAAGATAGAGTGAATTCGTTGTAGTAAAGTCTTGCGGGGTGAGCATAACAGAACTCCACCCACCTGGAAATACTCGGGCACTTGTTCCTCACTTCCCTAATCATAGCGGTCCTGTCCACTAAATTAAAATCATTCGTTATATTTACTAACATCATGGTCATGTTGTCTTGTATTCCTTTCATCTCCAGTAACCTATTAGCTGAGTGTAAAATAGCTTCTCCTCCACATTTGATTCCCACCCCGAATTGGAGATTACCTAAGTAGGAGGCCATATCTTTACTCACCGCATTATCCGCCAACTTGGAGCACAACCTCCTCCAAATGGTGCCAACTTCAATTGGCCTCACACCCCCACCCGGCTTGATCAAAGGCGTTAAGGTCGCACTCGCTATAAACTCTCCCAGAACAGCCGGGCATCTTCCTGCCAACCACAAGTTAACCACCCCTGATATAGAATTCAATAGGTCGTCTGCAACTGATGTAGCCGCACCGGTCAGAGCATCCGTCAAGTGCTGAGCTCTCAACCCGTCCCTGCCACAAGAAGTCCCTCTAGGGAAGCTCCTAATCGCCCCCAAGACAGCTTTGACATCCACGTAAACCGGCGCCTCATTGCCGCATTCTAATGGTATGCATGGAGATGGAGCTTGGGGGTGCTTACTCATCATTTGTTGGAGAGTTTCTGTTGTTGCTGGTGCGACACCATCCGATGAGAGAACTCGTATGGCAGCGGCGTAGTGACCTGAGCCTAGATTTTTCTTACAAGCCTGCAAATTTGATTTTCTACTCTTTGTGCCTTGATAGGCTTGTCTTCGTTCTTTTCCATCCGGTCCAAGCAATTTCTGAGCCAAATTAAGGCATCCATTAGTCTCCCTCCACTGAACCAAAGCCCGATTTATACTAGCAGCCTGTAATCTCCTTCTATTACCAGACCTCCCTTCATTACTATTCTTTGGTGTGTATAATGTTAGAGTGCAGATTGGAAAAAGCAACAACTGAATCCAATTAGTTACAACCGTAGGCTTAGCCAGTACCTTGGCTATAGTTGCTTGGAGGGTTCGAGAGAAATTGAGCCTGCACTGTGGTGGAATGGTGGCTGTAGTAGTAATCTGTTGCTTAAAAATTTCATCCAGCAAACCTAAGGTTAAGCCCTCTGGTTCTTCGACGGCGGCACCACCTACTACCAGTGTACCCGAACAAGGTTTGGCTATGCCGTAAATGAGAAATTCTGGAATATTTCCATCAAGGGGACTAGCTATAACATCATTGTGTCCACGAAAGGGACGACTCCATGCATTTAGGCGCATACATTCACCGCACAACCACATCTGCAGCTTTTTTAGACCAACCTCTCAGGCCTCATATATGTCTGCGTCGTTTTCAATACGTTGCCTGCAGTTAGCCTTTGTATCGATCGATGCAAAATGTCGATCATTGATATGGCTGATAAGGGACGCACGGGTGAAGCCTCTTCCCCTAACCCCATATCGGCATCCATCAAAGACCCTAAAATGGCAATGGAAAACGGACTCATCTAAGGGAGTATCACCAGGTGATGATGATGGCAACCCATGTGATGGTGGAGCAGATGCTCGGTAATGTTCCATGACAAAAGGATAATAGATGTAGCGGACCCCTACACCAGGGAAGAAGAATTGGTGGTTCCGAAAAATCCACAAACACCCTGTGTGCCTAAAACTTGAATTTTTTGGTACTGTAGCACCGAATTGAAAACAAAGGAAATTCAATCACGGATTAATTTGACGGTAGTACGCTGAGAACGGTTGATTATGAGCTTTAGTAATCTTTGTAATGGATCGGGTGATTTTAAATGATTAAACGAGAAATTCCTTTCGAACCGAGCTAACCCCTCTTAGTAATCTTAGTAACCTTGGTAATTTGAAAGTATTCTTAGTAATTAGTGAAGTAATCTTAGTATTTAGTAATCGGTGAAGTAATCTCGATGAAGTATTGTGAATCGGTGAAGTAATCTCGATGAATTATTGTGAATCGGTCAAGTTATGAAGTAATCTCGATGAAGTATTGGCAAGAAGGAATTACTTAAAAGAATCAAAATAAATCCTTCCCATGTAAAGTAGACTCAGACCAAGTTATGTTTCGAAATTACGATCATAAAATGGGAAATTTGCTTCGGGAGAAAATGTTTTCCGGACAACTCATGAGCAGAGAGACACTGCAAATTTGGAATCCCAAATAATAAACTTCCTTCTTTGAAGACCAAAGAAGGGGACGGGTTGACGTGACTTTGTCAGAACGCAAATTTCACAAAGGCTTTTTTTTTTAAAGCTACCAACTAAATTGATCTTCATCATCAAACCCATACTATCGGGATTTTGTGTACTATACCCAAAACTTTAGATTTTAGGGCTTATTAATAACAAAACTAATGAAAAAACCCCTAGGTGAACAAACTAGTGATAAGAAAAAACCAGTCATATTATTTCTAACAAATAAAAACCGTTTCAAACAAAACTGGGACAAAAACCCCAATCCAAATAAAAAAATTAAAATTCAGTTTTAAAAAGATTTATAAATTCCAAAATTGACCTTTCCTATATAAAAACACTTTCAAAGTAAACTTTCACGGAAAGAGGAAACTAAAAACAAATCCGAACAGAGAGCAATTGTGATTCTTCTCTCTTTATTCTTTCCTAGTTTTTCTTCGTTTTTTTATCCAGATCTCGTCTCAATCAAAGATTCGTCATCGTCTTCTCGTTTCTATTGAAAGATTGAGAGAGCAATTTTAGTTTTGATTGAAGAACCTGAAGAGAAGCTACAATTTTTGAGATCCGTAGAAGAATCCAATTCAGTTGTTCGAAGAAGAGAAGATAAACGTAGTTGTTTGAAGAAGAGAAGAATCCAATTCAGTTATTCGAGATCTGGTTGCAATTCAGTTTAGCTGAAATCATATTTTCGCTTTTCAAGTTGAAATTGAATCTTGAATTGAAGAATTCAACTGAACAATCAATCAATTTCGTGCTGATTCATCTTCATCTTCGTATTATAATCTGTGTGTAGTATTCGTATTATTCATCAAGGAATCAATCAACTTTTCAGGTATTTTCAATTCTCTTTTTTGTGTTGATTTTTTATTTTTGTTTTTGTGAATTTGCTAGTCACTCTAGACGAATAAACTGAATTTATGTTAGCATATGATTTTTTTTTATATTTGTGTTGATGTTATTATGAAGTATTTCATCCGTTTGGAATGACTGGTTTTCAATTTTTTGTTGTTGTTGATATTCACATCTGGTGAAACTGTTTTTGGTTGCATCATTTTGTGAAGAATAATAAATTGTTCTTGAATTGAAGAATTCAGCTGAACAATCAATTAATTTCGTGCTGATTCATCTTCGTCTTCGTATTATAATCTGTGTGTAGTATTCGTATTATTCATCAAGGAATCAATCAGATTTTCAGGTATTTCAATTCTCTTTTTTGTGTTGATTTTTGATTTTTGTTTTTGTGAATTTGCTAGTTACTCTAGACGAATAAACTGAATTTATGTTAGCATATGATTTTTTTATATTTGTGTTGATGTTATTATGAAGTATTTCATCCGTTTGGAATGACTGGTTTTCAATTTTTTGTTGTTGTTGATATTCACATCTGGTGAAACTGTTTTTGGTTGCATCATTTTGTCCTGTAGATTATGGATTCTGTTCTCGCAGTTGTTTGTCACAAAGAAGATTGTTTGAATTTTCGTATTGGCCTCCAAGAGTCTTTTGCTAATTTGAAGACTAGTATATGCTCAAGTTGGTGTGATTTCTCTCCTCCTTCTATGGAAATTTTTCATATGGTTGATGATCAGCAAAAAGTCATTGATTCTTATTTTGATCTTCAAGCATTGGCTCTATATAGTCTGCATATTAAAGAAAGAATTATGGAGTTACACGTACGTCATAAAGCTGAGTGTTTTGGTTCAATAAGTTCAGGAATTATAGCTTTTGATGACCAGCCACGGAGTTCTGGAATTATACCTTTTGAGAAGCCACGAATTGATTATGATGTTCCGGATAAAGTGAAATAACCATTGAAGTCTGCTCACTGGTTACATCTTTTTTAAGGAGTTGAACAGTTGTTTCCGGGAGGTGTTCAACGAGTTCGTTGTGATTTACAGAAGTATCATGCAGCGGCCGGTTATGAATTCAAGATATATAGGAATGAGAAGTTGAGTATTGGTGCATGTTGTGATAATAAGAAAGAGGAGAAGTGTAACTGGCATTTATATGCTGTGTCTGTTGATGGTGTTGTAGGAAGTCCTTTTATTATCAAGGAACTAAATAATGAGCATACTTGTGTTGGTGGATTTGTTAACACCCCACAGATGTCGAAGAAACTAGTTAGTAGATTGATTATCGATGAAATTAAACAGGATCCTAATAAGAAAACTAAGCATATTATGGAATCGTTTACTAGAGACTACGGCTTTGACATTAGTCGTTATTATGCATACTCAGGGAAGAAGCATGCATTGAATACCACATGGGGAGAGAACGAGAAATCTTTTAAGTTCTTTAACTGGTATAAAAACAAGTTGATTGAAACCAATCCTGGGTCTCACGTGGTTTTGGAAGTTGAATAAGGGACTCAAAAATTTCAGAGGATGTTTATCTGTTTTGAAGCTTGTAGTCGTGGATTCAATTTATGTCGTCCTGTATTATTCGTTGATGCGGCGCACTTGAAAAGCAAGTACCTTGGCCATATGATGGCAGCAACGGGTCTAACCGGAAATGATGGTAAGGTTTTCATTCATTTTTTTTATGTTGGTTTCATCATTTTCTATTTTTGGTTTCGTCATTTTCTATTTTTTGTTTTCATCGCATCTTATGTTTGTGTTATATTTTTTTTCCATGTTACAGAAATCTACCCTCTTGCTTATGCTATGGTATCATCGGAGAATGAAGCGAACTGGAAATGGTTTTTGGAAAATTTGAAGCAAGTCCTTTCTCCTTTGCAACCAAAGCTTACTTTTGTGAGTGATCGAGGTATTGGATTGGTAACTCAAATTCCTGTTGTATTTCCTGAGGCTTTTCATGGTTGGTGCTACTGGCATATGGAATGCAATATCAACACATGCTTACCAAAGAACTTCAAGGTTTATAACAAATATGTATTGGGATTGTTTAAGAAATATGCGTATGCTTCTACTCATAAAGATTTTACAGAGAGTTGGGATAAGTTGAGGAAGGTTGAAAATCAGAAGTTACAAGACTATCTAAGTAGATCTCCTGTTGATAAATGGGAAAGTTTTTTCTTCAAGGGTCGACGATATGGTAGGTTGTGTTCAAATATTGCTGAGAGTTTCAATGCTTCGGTCATTGAAGAGAGAGAGAAGCTTATAGCCGTCATGGTTGATGAGATCAGAGTGAAGCTTATGGAACAAATGTGTACACGTCGCGATGACTGTGCTAATTTGATGAATTGGCGTCAAACTCTATGTCCAGATTATGAAGTTCTGATCTACGACAAAAAGATTCATGGCTGTAACTACCGAGTCACCAAGTCGTCGGAATATGTGTTTGAAGTTCATGCTTCATTAACACAGACAGTTGATTTGAAAAGAAAAACATGTTCTTGCAATCGTTGGCGTATTGACGGTTTCCCTTGTGCCCATGATGTCCGTTGTATCATGGTGAATGGATAAGATCCTTACAAGTATGTTGAACACTACTTTACAGTAAAGTAATATCGAGAGTCATATAAACATGCAATCAATCATGTTACCACAGTTGAAAAGCCTGTGACAGTGTCGCCGAAATCAATGGTTTTTGGTCCGAATAATGGACCACAGCCAGGACGTCCATCGAAGAAGAAAAGGATTCCTAATACAAGTTCAGTTCCCAATAAGAAGTTGAGAACCTGTGGTTCCTGCAAGGTTTTGACCACCCATAATAAACGGACATGCCCTTCTCGTCAGATTTCATGATCACTTGTAGTCGTTTCGACTACAAGTCATCGAATTTCGCTCTTAGTTTCGTTTTTAGACTACAATGTGTTTCATCTACTATTTCAGATTTTTGTTTTAGAGATTTAATGTGCTGCAGGTGTTTTCATTTTATATTTTGTCTAAGAATAAATAAGTTTGATTAAGTTTGTCAGATTTTATGTTTGATCAAGTTTGTCAGAATTTTTGCAGGCTTTTATAGTTTGGTGTAACCGAATTAGGTTTCATCATTTTTTGATGGAACCATAATAGGTTTCATCATATTTTGGTGGAACCCTTTTTGGTTTCACCATTGTTTTTATTGATGTATCTCTTCATGTGTCACAACAAAATGTTGTTTTGACAACACAGTAGATGTTGTTTTGTCTACTGTTTATTGGTACCCCAAATATATGATACATCATTTATTTATGGATACTGTTTTATACAAATGAGACATCATATTTCTGTAGACATAATCTTTTAAGGGAGCACAACTGAAATTGCACGAAATCATTTTTTATATAAACTGTAACCATTTCACAAGTACTTTAAACTTCAACTAAAACTTGAATCTGCAAGAAGTATTGTATGTCAAGGACTATCATTATTACAATAACCATTTCAAAAGTAATTTAAACTTCAACTAAAACTGAATGTTCAAGAGGACAGGCAAGATATGAGTATTATTCTATATTGTCTAGGAGTATCTTCAGCGCCAACTTTGGTCTCATGTTATGCACCTTTTCTTGTATATCATATTCACGAGACATGTTCCCCTTCAAGAGGCTCTTCATGTAATAGCAAACATGAAGGCCACAATCGTTCCTGAAAAACCAAAACAATGTTTCAACTGTTATAAAGTGACTAGCTGAGAGTGTTCTGATATTTAAAAGTGGTGTAATGATTTCAAGCATATTCATATGTGAACTAATAAACTTCAAAACATAGCTTACCCCTTTTGTTGACAGCATGAAGGGGTGTGCAGAGTGTACGGTGTTGGTTGACTAGTCTTCTCGTCACGGGGGAGCTTTGTGTCGTGCTATGTAAATGCTGATATTATTCGTTGTCTCATGCTCTCAGCACTTTTCCCACATTCTTCTTCGGTGGAAGCCAAGGAGTTGTAGTGATAAAATTATCCGGTTTCAAAATCAAAAGCAAGCATCGTCCAATGGTTTACATCTCCAATTGGTGTCAGCAATGGAACGAACAAAAACCACACGCTATAATCCATGTTGTCGATGAAACCTTCTATTACAGCACCACATTTCTTTCCTAATGAGTGACATGTCTGAAACAAATACCAAATAACAGCTCTTTGATGAGTTACAAACATGCAAGTTTGATGAAACCAAACTTGGTTCCATCAAAATTAACCATATCGACAACAACATTTTTTGTTTTCCACAACTATTTTTTATGCCAAAAAAGTTACATTAAAGAATTTCAGAGTAAACTTACATAGGCAAATGTGCTTAGAAACACAACTCTCTGGTACTTTGGGGAACCATCTTGTTTCAACTCATTTTTTTAATATTGTTTTGCAGCTTCAAAATATAGAACTCAATGATGTCTCCCGCGACATCACCTTTTCTCATCTAACTATCCATATTCTTCCCCGATATATGTAAGTGAAGATGTAAATGCTCCCACGCCGTTGCCCTGTTAATTTTATTTTTAACAAGCTAGTCAATGATGGATCAAAAAAGGAGAAACAATGCATAACTTGGAACAAAATTTTGATGAAACCAGTCTTGGTTTCATCAGTTATTTCCCACTTACCTTTCATTATTTTTTCTGAAAAAAGTTATCACGACGGGTTTCTCATTTCTGTCGAGTACCTTCAAGATCTTCAACTTATCAACTGGTTTCAACTTCACCCCCTGTACTTCCTGAACCTCCTTGTTCTCCTTGCACTTACTAGCTATAACCTTTCTTCTTTTTTTCACACTGGTATTGTAATCCTGCATCTTGATAGGTGGTCCCAAATTCCGTCTGTCTTCCCTCATTCTTATAACCATGTTACTCATCCTATTTTCAGCACTGAGTTCTCCCTGTCCTTGCTCTTGACTGTCACCCTGCAACAGCCCTAAATCACATCCAGGTTGTTCATTTTCTAACTCAAGTAAATCATTCGCCATTTTTACGGTTGAGTAGTAGTATACGCTTCCAACATTTGGATTTGATGATGAACAACTTTTCTTATTGTATTCGTCTTCCATTCTCCGAATTTCATCTTCATCAATTACAAATTGAGTTTCATTGTCTTCTTTCTCAATATTTACCTTCGACGAAGTAGATTTCTCCATTTCAGATTCGACCCGCTCGGCCGCCTTGATATCATCGATAGTATTCGGAGTCAAATCAGTACCATCTCCTTCTTGTTCTTCCTCGGTCACTGGCTTCGACGAAGTAGCTTTCTCAATTTCAGATTCGACTCGCTCTGCCGCCTTGATATCCTCGATAGTATTTGGAGTTAACTCAGCACCATCTCCTTCTTGTTCTTGCTCGATGACTGGTTTCGACGAAGTACCTTTCTACATTTCAGATTCCACCCTCTCTGTCTCCTTGATATCCTCGATAGTATTCGGAGTCAACTCAGTACCATCTCCTTCTTGTTTTTCCTCGGTCACTAGCTTCGAAGAAGGAGATATGACCTGCTCTTTTGGATCTCCTTCTATTTGGTTTAACAAAGTTGTAAGGTCCACATTTGAAAAGACACTATCTAGTGTAACGAGATCTTCACATTTTGCAGATTCGTGTTGATGTTCCGCATCTTGTGGTTTTTCTCCATGGGTTGAATCCTTTTCTGGTTGCATCAGAAAATCTTTAAGAGTTTGATCAGCATCTTCCCATGTTTTAAATCCAGGCATCAAAACCCCACCTTGTTCCATCACAGCATTGTCATCATGTGGTAGCTTTTCTCCAGACGACAAAACTGTTTCTTGTTCTATCACGTTATCCACCATCGCTGCATCTATCATGTTAACATCCCTTGTTATCACCTGCAATATTAAGATATCTAAGTCATTTTTTTTTCATCTTATTGTGTTTGAAAACCTAATGCCGTAATATCTAAAACTTCTGAAAGAAAAGAAAGAACTGGCCAATTCATCATTAAATTTAAATGATGAAACCAAATCTGGTTTTATCAAAAAAGTGATAAAACCAAAATTGGTTACATCAACAAAATGATGAAACCAAATCTGGTTCCATCAAAAAAAAAAAGAGAATTGAAACATACATTAACTTGAACTGATGAAACCAAATCTGGCGGAAACCATACATAATACCACAAAAGTTTATCACTGACAATCAAAAAACCAAATCCTCAATTTAACTCATACAAGTTTCTTAAATTTAAGAGTCAGCAATGTTATTCATAGGCAATCATTTCGGTTTCCATCAAAAAGAATTTTCATAGCAAACAACGCACAAAGCAACTTAATAAAACTAGATCTAACATATTACCTCAATATCTTCTTCACAGTTCGAAACCGCTTCAGGTACTATTGGTACATCAGCTTGTTTTCTTTTACGTCTCAAGTAAATACTCTGTACCGGTTGTTGTTCCTTGTCCTCGGCATCATATTTTTCCAGCAGTGATTCTTCTTCTTCGGAAAGAACATTTGTAGCATTGGTCCTAAGCTTTTCAATCAAGTCTCGCGCAAATTGGTATTTGGCTTTGTAGGATTTATCTTCACTGCTAGAACCAATATTTTATTCAACTTGCACTTCATTTTATTCAACTGGCACTTGAACCAGCACTTTATTTTCATTATCACCACCCGGCACTTCAGGTTGAGCATCATCTTCAGCAACAATTTCCACTTCATCTACAGGCTCAGCCAAGCGCAACTCGGTTTCGTCATACTGAAGCAAAAAAGATCCTTTTCGGTGACCAATATTCTCCTGCAGTGCACAAGAAAAATTGTTTTTAGCTAAAAAAATTGATGAATCCAAAACTGGTTTCATCAAAAAAAGTAAATCCAAAACTGGTGGAACATGGCATGATATACAATTGAGACATACATGATATACAATTGAGACATGGATGATATCTAAAACATAGAAGATTTCTAATATTGTCTAACAAACATAAAAGATTTCGAACATGGCATGATATACTAACTGAATTAATCATATAAGAACCTCAAAGTTATCTAAGAAACAAAAATTCAGATAGAATTTTTGATGAAACCAAAATTGGTTTCATCAGAAAAGTAAATATTTACCTCAGACCAAAGTTCTTTTTTATAGACAAGATCCTCAAAGTTATACAATACTTGGTGACAGATGTCGCTTAGGTTCCATCTAGCAAACCTCGGATACTTGTCGAGCCCATCCTTTCTTTGTGCAATATTTGTCATCTCTGCCAACCAATACTGGAAAAAGAAACAACAACCAATTTATCATCAAAAACATTATAAAAATACTTTAACATATGAATCAAAAATAAGAAATCTTAACTTACCAATGGGTAAATGACGCAACCAACTGCGTTTTCTACGTCTTTTCTGTTTGTCATTATCGAATCAAGTAGATAGTCATGAAAGACTTCAGGCCAGCACACCTTATTCGTATCAAACACCATGTACAAGTACTTTGATGCTAGAGTTTGCCCACTTTTGTTGGGGACAAATACCGAAACCAAAAGGAACATGACGAAAAACTTGACGAAGTCATCCGCTCTGGTTTCATCAGCTACGGCTTCCAACATACAATGTTTAATATCGCCTTTGCCTGTCTTTTTATTTCCACGAAAATATTTAGCCACGAAGACGTTCACCTTTTCGATCAGCACTTCATCAACGTCTGCTTCTACATAATTCACCATTTGTAGACCAAAAGTCACAGCAAAATGTTCGGGAATGGTCCATAAAGTCATTTCCCTTGATCTTGTTACTTTGAAACAATATGGGCGCTTATGATCATATCTTTTTTCAATTGTACTTAAAAACATAATTATTGCTTTTGTCTTCTTAATTAGCTCTTCTTCGTTCATTACGCCATCATAGAACGACTCAAAGAAATGCCAGAACGGACATGATTTAAGAGCTTTCAAATGCAGTTGCTTGTTTTGTATCAACGCCTTAATTTCCACTGCTAGCTTGCACAAATGATGCAATGAACACCTGAACGGTTCTGCCTCTCTTTTTTTACCTATTGTGAAACCAAAAGTAAACCATAATAGAATAATAAACAAATGATGAAACCATAAGCATGAACAAAGTTATGAAACTGTGTGTAATTGAAAAGCGATGAAACCATAAGAAATACACTCGTAATGATGAAAACCATAAGCGCGAACAAAGTGATGAAACTGTGCATAATTGAAAAGTGGTGAAACCATAAGATATACACTTGAAAAAATGATGAAACCATAATCATTTATAGGTGATGAAACCATAAGCATCCACAAACAATAACTCTAGAAGTAAACCAACAACTAAAAAATGATGAAACCAATTTTGGTTTCATCAATAAGCAGAAAATGAAATGTAGTTTCATCAATCATCTGTTTACGCCAACAACAATAGAAAACTGGTTTTCACCATTAACTGAAGATGATGTAACTCGAATTTGGTTTCATCAAACGGAATACACAAGAAATAAACACACCCAAAAATTGAAATTAGTTTTCAATTGGAACCGAAACCTAACAAGTGAAATCTAAAACTAACAGATGAAACCTAAAATCAAACTGAAAACCCAAAAAAATGACGAAACCTAAAATCAATCTGAAAACCCAAAAAAACAAATGAAACCTAAACCATAAAAATCTGGTTACATAAAAAAAATTAAAGAATAATGATTAGATTTCTTACCTTTAGTTGCTGGTTTCGCAGTTTTCCTAAGCGTATCATCTTTCTTTTTCTCCTGCTGATTTTTTTTCTTCGCCATTTTTGCTGTTTTAGACTAATTAGGTCAGAAAAATGAATCTAGTTAGGTCAGATGTTGATTAAACCGTTGAAATAAGAAACCATCGAAGAAGAACAGAAGGTGAAATCGAGATTTAGAGATTCAGAGAGTATTCAGAGAAGAAGGTGAAATCGGGATGAAGAAGTTACGGAAGTTCTGAGTTTTTTCTGGGATGGTTTTGAGAATAGCTGGGGTTTTAAGAATTTTTTGTCCGTTACGCGCACGTTGTAAAGTAATGATAGTGGGTCGTTTTTTTTTTAATTATTTTTTTGAATTAATGGAGGGTAGTTTAGACAGTTTAAGATATTTGGGGGTTTTGTGTCATTTTTGTTTGGATGGGTTTTTTATGGATGGGTTATAACCCCTTTGGGGTTATAACCCGCGCGCCGTATTAATAAATCATAATTTTAATAATACCAAGACTGCCCTTTAGTATTTTTATGTAATGAAACTAATTATTAGATTTTATTTTCATTTTCACTCTTTCCCTTTCGTCTCTGGTCAGAAGAAATTTAGGGTTTTCAGATCTGTTCATAACGTTTACAGAGAGAAATAATACGATTTTAGTTATATCGATCTTTGTTGATGATGTTTACGTATTTACAAACCGAAAAACAAAATCAATCATTCATTTTAGTCTTCAGATTGAGTCTCAGATTAGAGTTCTGTCAGGACCCAACTTCATTTTTTAGTTTTGCTATTATTAAGGGTAGTCTAATTGTTATTGGCACCCAGTAGCTTTTCTCCTTTTAGATTGTGTAGATGATAAATCAGTTGAAATTGTGCTAGTCGCACAAGTGTGTTTTGTGATATCCTCTTATTACCTTCTGTGGCTGAGAGGAAGGCATGGAAAAAAGTAAATCTAAAAGTTCTTCTCTCTCAACTATTATGTTCCTCCCTCTCCAATCTCTATCCTTAGAGATTCACCTTGTTTTTGTGCTAATTTGCAAGGCAGGTCCTTACAATTGGTATCAAGAGTAGTCGACCTGTGAGACCTGTGAACCATGGTTAATCAGAAAGACTTCGATAATCTTCACAAGAAGTTCAACACTCTGATGAAGAGTCGTGAAGAAATTGTGAAGAAGTTTGATGAAGCCCAAGGTAGCATTTCAAACTCGTTAACTGAAATGCAATCCATGGAAGATAGAATCATAAACAGACTTAAAAATGGCGATGAAATATTGGAAACACCTAAAGGATCCGACTCACGAAACAAGTCAGGAGAGGGTAGCGATAATCAAGGTAATCGTCAAATCTTTAATCAGATTACTAATCCTCACAAGCCTAAAATTTAGTTTCCTAGGTTTGATGGTAATAACCCTAGGTCTTGGATTTGCAAGTGTAGAAATTTTTTCCAATTACATGTTACGGATAAAGAACAAAAATTCATGTTAGATTCATTATACTTAGAGGGAACAGCCGATGTATGGTTCCAAGACTATCAGGAAGGAAGAGATGTCATATTATGGGAAGAGTTTGTTGTTGATATTAACTTTAGATTCCAAGAGCTAGGGCATGATGACATAGTAGGGGAGTTCAATAAGTTAAGTCAAGAAGGAACTCTACTGGAATATCAGGAATTGTTTGAAGAACTAAAGGCTCTCATGCTTGCTAAGAACAAACATCTAACTGAAGACTACTTTACTTCCATCTATGTGAGTGGATTGAAGGAGGAGTTAAGGCTTGCAGTACAAATGTTCTCACCCACCAGTCTGAAACATGCAATGTATTTAGCTAGAATGCAAGAAGCTATATTGGAGAAGACTATTAAGAAGGCCAAGTCCCTCCATAAACTTCCACATATCTCCATTCCAAGTCACATCAACCACAAGAATTTTGTGACATCTCCAAGAACAATCTCTGCTTCTCCAAAGGGTTTCACTAGCCAAAAATTACCATCTATTAGGAAACTCACATATGCAGAGATGAGGTCTAGACGTGATAAAGGCTTGTGTTATAACTTTGATGAAGTGTATACTAATGGACATAAATGCACCAGCCAACAATTGTTCATGATATTGAGAGACGATGAATACCAATGCACATCTGAAGAAGTATCACCAGTCATCTCTCCAGTAATTAAAGAGTTTGAGGAGGAAGTTGAGATTTCTCTGCATGCCTTATCAGGTAACATGTCCCACAATACGATAAGGATACAAGGCATGACTAGGAATAACAAACCTGTGACCATATTGGTGGATAGTGGTAGTACACACACTTTCTTAGACCCTGAGGTATCTAGATACAGTGGCGCTTATATAGAGCCTACAACAACTTTGCATGTAGCTATGGCAGATGGGAACAAACTCACTAGTGATACTAGATGTCCCAACTTTTCATGGAACATGCAGGGGCATAAATTTCAATATGATGTCAGGATCTTGGCCTTGGAAGGGTGTGATATGGTTTTAGGTGTGGACTGGATGAAGGAAATAAACCTTGTCAAGTTTTATTTCAAGGAGATGACTATATCTTTCAAGTAGGGAAGTAAAAAGGTTATGCTTAAGGGAAGTACTGAGACTCCAAATATATATATGATTTCAGAAAAAGAATGCCACAAATATTTCAAGAAGAACAAACATGGAGTCATGGGGAAACTCTTCTATATAACAGTTGTTCAAGTGAAGGACAATACCTGAAAAGGTGAGGGTACCCAAATATACCTCAAGCTATAACTTTTCCTTCCTATAAGTCCTTTCTCCGAAAGTGATTGTCTATGGACTGAGTCAAGACAATATAACAACGAAGTGTGTTTACTTGATACAAAGGTTCGGACTTAACCAAACTCAATAGGATTACGTATCAAGTAAATAGGAATTAATGTTTGTGCAATTTACTTTAATTATAATAAATCAATTATAATGCGGAAATATAAAGTAAATGACACAGCAAGATTTTGTTAACGAGGAAACTGCAAATACAGAAAAACCCCGGGACCTAGTCCAGAATTGAATACTCTCGGGATTAAGCCTCTATAAAAAATAAACCAACTTCGTATAGTTGAGACCAAGCAACTAAACCTATAGTTCACCTAGTTCCGTATGTATTCCCACGCCTCCGACCGGTAAACAAGTCACGTACTTGGACCAATTCCTTTGGTTCGTATTCCAAACAGTAAAGGAACAACAAATATGCTTGGTATCAACTCTCTTCAACCAAGTGATATGAGTTGGAAAAAGGCTCTTCTGTTTATCTTAACATAAACTCCTTTGCCATGTTCCAAGATCTATCTTATGCTCAATCACCAAAAGGTAATCGTTAATATTTTTCTATCAATACCTTTAATCCCAAGGAAATGTATTGATGCCGATATTCACAACTATCCTATGAAAATACCACAAGGATAAATCGATTATAGTTGGATTCTATATTACTGAAACAAGTATTGTGCACACCAAATATTTATATAACCAAGTCAGAAATCTTCTATCTCTTCTTTGTCTTCTAATATTCTTAGATCATCAATAAACACCTGCACACAACTACTTAAATCTCTTGTGATCAATCAAACACAGAATGGAGTCTGTTAACAATGGATTATCACAAGATCGTCTTTAGATCTAACAACAGTCTAAAGATCCCTGTCGAAACTTTGAATTAGTTTGAGTGAATCTTATATCAGAAGATAAGATCCTCAAGCATAAACAAACTAGGTGCAATCAAAGTTCAACCACCGTTAGTCAATCAAATCAATATGAAAACTAAAGATAAACCACAATTATCTAGTTTCCCACCAACGGTATGTACTAGAGCTTCTCAATCCCAAAGAAGACTTTAAACCGAGCGGCCGTAAGATATTTTGCCTAATTAGGTTACTCTCCTCTCCGAATAGGCGGCTTCACCAGTAACAGTACAATAGAGGAAGTTTATTGTCACGAAGGATTAGTTTGCTAGAAATGCAAACTCAAAGTATTTATAGACAAGGAAGTTTGGACACCAAGGAATTTCCAAAACCGAAAATATTCTCAAAATATTCAATATTTTCCAAATTCGGTTTTCATAATTCCTGAGAATGCTCTGTCCAAATTAATGATCGAAGTCTCCTTGGAAAATCTTTAACTAGCAAATGCACATTACTAATTCTTATTTTCCATATATAATTAAAAACCTTAATTAAAAGATTCTTAACTTATTTAAATTCGATCTTGAGATTTACTTCCTTCTTAGATGTTAAGGAATATCTCTGAACAATAAAAATATCAATGCACGTGTTCAAAGTGTGTCAACATCTTTCTCTTGTAAGTCCTTTTTCATACTTACTCAATTGAAACCGATTTACCACACTTCCAAGCAAGTTTAGAATTGGTTCATTTGACTTTCAAGAACTATGTGGTTGATCAAGTAATACTCAATCACAAATCATGGGTGTAACGGTTCTACCAAAACAAGTTTCGGTTCTACCTCCATGTGAGTACTGTGCATAGTCACACTAGCTTACCAAACTTTGGTTGACTAGGTACTAGGATCGATTCCCACATATATTTGGTATCTAACTTATATGTGTTGCATATGTCCATAGGATCGGTTCCCCTTTGCCTAAAAACATGTTGCACATGTTCATAGGATCGGTTCCCCTTTCTACTATAAACCTTGGTGCACCTCATACAAGGATCCATTCCCCCTTGTATGTGTTGCATCTCTTACTAGGATCTATTCCCCTTTACCCATTGTTAGGTATTACACACACAAACTCGATCATACCCAGGTGATTATTTAAGATCGGTTTCACTAATAAAAGTCATACCAATACATAAATCAGGCCTCATGTGAATATTTTTACCAAGAACATAACCAAGTCATGAGCGGTTATACTAATCACACATATTGGTCGTTCATAAGATATGCAATGAAGAACAACCCCAATAACGCCAGGCGATTTCCTTTTCGGTTCACAACACAAGATCATGAACTTACTTCCTTAAAACACATGTAAAATATTGTTTCCTAGGATGAAATCCTCACCTCATACCCATACATAATCATAATAGAATTCATACGATTATGTTGATGTCTTATATACAAATTTTAATGGTTAAGCAATAAACCTCATATTGTATTCCTTAATACTATGTCTATCTAGAGTGTTCATGCGTCACAATTTTATGTTTTCAATATGCACGAATTGAAAGATAGTTAGGGAATGAAATAGTTCAAGTCAAATATCACTAACCTCAAGTGGAAGGATGATATTGTGGTTGTAGCTCCGTACTTCTTCAAGTCTTCGCAATACTTGTAATGTCTCATCCTAATACTTTCAAGCTAACCTATACGAAGTTGACTCTAGAACATTTGATCAAGAAACTCTTAAATGAGTTTTGATATGACAACCAAACTTGACACACCAACGCTTGGTGGGTTCAACCGAGCTATGCTCTAACAATACCCCTAAACCTTTACAACCCATTCTAAAAAACTATTGTTCAGTCTTTCAAGAACCCATTAGCTTACCCCCCAAAAGAGCTCCTGATCATCACATACCCTTAAAACCACTCTCAACACCTCCAAACCAAATACCCTATATAATTCATATGTGAAAAAGAGGTTGTGGAACAGTTGGTCCAAGAAATGCTTAAGTTTGGAGTTATCATGCCTAGTCACAACCCCTTCTCATCTCCAATATTATTGGTTAAAAAAAAGGATGGGAGTTGGAGATTATGTGTGGATTACAGAAAACTGAATGAGATCACTATTAAGGATAAATATCCAATTCCAATGATAGAGGAGTTACTTGATGAATTTCATGGGTCCAAGGTTTTTACCAAAATTGACTTGAGAGATGGATACCACCAAATCAGAGTGCATCCACCAGACACTCACAAGACAACATTCAAGACTCATGAAGGACATTATGAGTTTTTGGTTATGCCATTTGGACTAACCAATGATCTATAAAGCTTCCAAGCATTAATGAATGATGTCTTTAAACCACATTTAAGGAAATTCAAATTGGTTTTCTTCGATGACATCCTAATTTATAGCCCTGACATGGAGACTCATGCTAAACACTTGGATCTCACCATGGAGTTACTCAAGGAGTATAAATTTTTTGCTAAGATGAGCAAGTGTTCTTTTGGTCAGGCCTTGCTTAAATACTTAGGTCATATCATCAGTGGGGAGGGTGTTGCTGCTGACCCAACTAAGGTGGAGTGCATGAAGAACTATCCAGTACCCAAGACCTTGAAGGAGTTGAGAGGATTTCTAGGGTTAACTGGGTACTGCAGAAAATTTGTGCAGAACTATGGTATTATTGTTAAACCCCTTACAGGATATTGAAGAAGAACAACTTTCAATGGAATTCAAGTGCTTTTAAGGCTTTTGAGATGCTCAAAGAAGCTATGACTACTGCACCAGTGCTCATTCTGCCTGATTTTAGCAAACCATTATATCTAGCTATCAATGCTTGTGACTTGGGAGTGGGACCTGTGTTGATTCAAGAGAAGAGACCAATTTCTTTCTACAACAAATGAATGGGTAACATATTCTTGGCAATGTCAACTTATGAGAAGGAGATGATGGATATAGTCATGGCTATTAAGAAGTGAAAGCCTTATCTGATGAACACCAAATTCACAATTTACACTGATCACCAAAGTATCAACTACTTCTTGGAGCAGAGGGTTCATTTACTTCTACAAAAAAAGTGGTTAGCTAAACTACTAGGCTACAATTATGAACTAAAGTACAAGAATGGATGTGATAACAAGGTGGCAGATGCTCTATCTAGAGTTCAAATTCTAGAAGATACATCATGCAATGCTATTTCTCAACTCCATCCATCATGGTTGAAGGAGGTACAAGAGAGTTACTCAGAGGATGATTTAGCACAAAAGTTACTCCCAAAACTGATGTTGGGAAGTGATAGTGCTGGGGAGTTCTCACTGGAGAAGGGTATCATTAGATACAAAGGAAGGATTTATAATGGAAGTTCTGGAGGGCTGAGACATAAATTTACGATAGCCGTACATGCCTCTTCAGTGGGAGGACACTCTGGCTCTAGAACAAGCTACCAGAAGGCAAATATCTACTTTTACTGGAAAGTAATGAAGCTAAGAATAACTCAAATGGTATAGGAGTGTGACATATGTCAACAACATAAGGGATTTACCACTCTACCAGCTGGAATTTTACAGCCTCTACCATTACCTGAACAAGCTTGGACTGATATTAGCACAGACTTTATTTTTGGTCTTCCAAACTCTGAAGGGAGAGGCTGAGAGAGGTCATCCTGGTGGTGGTGGTGGACAGATACACCAAGTACAACCATTTCTTAGCACTCAATCATCCATATACAGCAGCATCAATAACTAAGGTAATATTGGACTTAGTCATTAAATTGCACGAATTAAGGGTTGTCTGATTGTTATTGGCACCCCGTAGATTTTTTCCTTTTAGATTGTGTGGATGATAAATTAGTTGTAATTTTGCGAGTCGCACAAGTGCATTTTGTGTTATCCTCTTATTCCCTTCTGTGGCTGAGAGGAAGGCATGGAAAAAAGTAAATATAAAAGTTCTTCTCTCTCGATTAGAGTTATGTCCAAGCATTCTTAAGTGTATTACTAATTATGTTCTATTTATTTACAAATTATTATTATATATTACACTCCCAACAGCTAAATGTTTTCTATTTGACTTATGTTATCTAGCTAAAAAAGTAATCCATGGTTCTACCAAATAATGATGCCTTCACATAACCACTACTGTATCTCCTTCACAATGTTTATTCTTTATACCATTTTTCATGATTATAAAACTCTGAAAATGTGAACACTCATGTCAAAATTTATGTTATTGTTTGAGGGTGAAAATGGTTTCTGCTGAGTTCAGTAATCTCACGTGAGTGGGTGAGAAACGAATTTAAACCCTAAACAATGTACTACAAGGGAGTACTTTAGATTCGAGAGATCAATCTGTACAAATCCGGCCTAAACCAAGAAATGGTCATTCCAGACTTGTTTTGGTCACAAAGTGAAGGAGAAGGGTTGGTTTTGGGGAGGGAAACGAACAAAATGTTGAGACCAGAATAGTTGATTCTGGAAGAGTAGTTATTTTACGACTTGTATCAGAAAGTGGGAAGCTAACAGATGGAGAGCTAGCAAATATTTTTTGAGTATTGTATGTTCCTGACCTGAACTTGTTGTTCGGTGTAAATAGGTAATGCCTATTTATACAAGTCGAAGTGAAACGTACTCTGGTCTCATTAAGAAATGGAAAACGGGTGAGTAAATGGGAGGAGGTGGTAACCGGTAATGCCTGGAATTGATGTTCCATAAAAGAAAGAGTTTCACCATTACACCCTGTATTTACTAACCGCCTCATCCTTATGACACTTTCTTATAACGAGCATAGTGTATGCCGCACGCTGTAAACCGCCAAACCAATACCCAATCAGCATCCCCCAGATTGTGACATGTGTTGATGTCTCGAGTGTTTTCGTGGAAAACATGTAGCATGTTGCTGCTATTTGGCAAGTTGATCTTGGGAGACTTGCTGGCTCGGTGGTGACCATCGACGGTCGAGATTTGGCATCTTGAGAGGAAGGGCAGCCGTTGATTATTGCACCCCTTCGCTTGGTATCCAGCGGCGTGAAAGAATGGCCGACATGGCTTTAACGTGGTTAGGCATGGCCAATCTAGGATTTTGGCGTTGGGCCAAAGGTGGCCATGCGTTAGATGGAAACCTTGGATGGATGATATATGTATCTCAGATGGAAGGGTGGTCGTTGATTGTTGCAACCCTTATTTTGGCAGACAGCGGCATGATTTAGTGCCGACATGGCTTGTCATAGTTTAGGGGTGGCCAAAATTAGGTTTTTAGTATAAACCGTGATGTTTTTCCTTGGGCCGGTGTTGATGGTGGATTTCTATTTAAAGGGTAAAATTGTAAAAAGCTAATTTTTGTAAGCTGACGTCCTACAAAGAATAAATCCTTCAGGCGATGAATACTTCTTGCCATATTAATTCATTGGAGAATGTGCAACCATCCCTGAGAATTAAAACATACCCATAACGGAGCATGTGGCAACCATTCCGACGGAGTATGTAGCAACCATCCCGGTTTTCTGTAGGTATAAAGCATTACGATTAATTCTTTAATTAAAGCCTTGTGTTCGACGTGCAAACACCCGTAGGCTACCTGACGGCAGGTTATACTTGCCCCGTTGAATGCATGCAAGACTACCCGTGTTAGTCTCACTTGCTGAAAACAAACCCAAAAATATATCTCATCCGTCCAACTTCGCAAGCATAGATGGAGGGTGTAGATATAGATTCAGGGGGTCCTGAGCATGCTAACATGATCACCTCGGACCCTCCTTCATACATGACCGAACGGTCAAGACCAACTACAGTTGGTCCTTCCAAAACGTGCGCTCAAAGTGAGCATGACGCACGGCTAGGGTTCCTTTTAATCGTGAACGTCCAACTTCGCAGGCGTAGTTGGACGACTTAGATTATACCCTAAAACAAGTAGTGAAGTGATGGTACACCATTGACGGGCCCACTTTCTACCTACATGACCAACTACCTCATAGGCAAGCCGTGGTGCAAGAAACGGTTGCCCAAACAAGGCTAGATTAACGCCTTATGCAGGTTGAGAAGATCCAAAACGATCACGACCATCCGACTTCGCAGGCATAGTTGGATGGCTTAGATTGCGCCCAGGGTCATAGAGCAAGAATGTACATGCTCACTGTCGACCCAAGATGTTGCATACATGGTCGGTCTCCCCAAAGGAGGCGCACGCAACCCAAAACCGATCGCCCAAAGTGGCCGGTCCAAAACACTAATTGGGGTTTGCGGCGCAGAAACATCTCGAGCGTCCATCTTCGCAGGCTTGGATGAAAGGAAAATATGGAGACTTAGAAAGAACTGAGCATGCTAGCGTGACCACTGTGGGCCCGAATTCTCGCCTAGCTGATCGCCCAAGACCGGCAGTGGTCAAGTTCCTCGGTATGCGCGCCCAAAGGTGACATGTCATGGCCCCACCATAAGTTTTAATCTCGACCATTCGTCTTTGCCACCTGAGTCGAGTGGCTTAGATTAAATCTTTGCGAGTCAAGCATGCATGGGCATGAACACCATTGTACCACCTTCATGAAGGGCTAATCGGTTCCTCCATTGAAACTCTCTAAGCATGCAAATTTTTGGGCCGAAAGAGGCAGCATGCGCGCCTCCCATCCAACGATCGCAAGCAAGGCTACGAGCCATCTCGTCCGTCCAACTTTGCAAGCTTGGACGAATGACTTAGGGTGCGAATCAACCAGAAAACAAGGTATCACCATGATCACCATCCGTCACTCTTATTCACATGGTAACCGACCAAGGTATGGCCTGTTTATACAACCTCCAAACGGTCACCTGAAGATGGCTGCATGCGATGCTATACCAAGTTCACGGTTCACCCTGCACTATTTTCTGTGGGTCCCGCAATCCACACACTCGAGACATTAATCATGTCACAACTGGGGGATACAAACTGGGGTATTGGTCTGGCGGTTTACAGCGTGCAGCGTGCAACACGCCATCACAAGATCGTGTCAGGGAAACATGGGCGGTTAGCGATGATATGAGAAGTGGGCAAGCAACCGTGTGGCACTAACACACAACTCCACTTCCTCCATCACTCCACTTCCTCCACTTTCCCACGAGAGACGTAATGAAGGCTTGTAGACTTGTATAAATAGGTTCTCCTCCCTATTTCCAAAGGCAGAAGTTCGAACAACACAGAAAAACCAAGTGTTAATACCATCGTATTCAACACCCGAAGCTCGCCCCGCAACATTTGCTAGCCTACTCAACCTTCTGTTAACAAGTCATCAAATAGCCTTCACCTTCATACTCTCAACACCTTCTTCGCTTCCCTCCCTAATATCAACCTCACATCCTTCACCTGTGACAAAAAAAAATCTGGAACGGCCGTGTCTTCGGTTTAGGCCAGAATTGTACAGATTATCTCTCGAATCAAAAGTGCTCATCGTGCAGCACATTTGTTGAAGGTTTAAATTCATTTCTCATCCACACACACCCAAAATTACCTAAACCTGTAGAAGTAGTTTTCTCCCACAAATAATTGGCGACCACAGTGGGAGGTTAATCTCTCGGTTGCAATACTCGAATCTTTAAAGTCTACCAGTTTTTATTCGACTTTGGAGAGGCAGATCTTAGATTTGATTTGATTATCAATTCACTCTTCACCAAATCCCATAAGTTCATCCCGGGATGTACTCCCGTTCGTTGAATCCTTCAGAAGCCATGGATAATTCAAGTGTCATCGAAAATGTGACCAGGATGGTGGAAGACGTCCTGGAAAATCAAGCAGGTATTGCCAGAAGGCATAGTGAAACCTTCCGTCTCTTGAATGAAATATCGGCTCAATTACATGAGGGCTCTACAAGCAGCTACTCGGGAAGTATCACTAATGACGCAAGAAATTCTGGAGGTCAGGTTTTCAGAAAAACTGGCGGAACACATGGCCCTAGAGAGCCTAGAGACGAACAAAACATTTCACCTGGCAACGGGAGATTGAGACGGATCGACCAGCATGAAGAATTACGATGCTTGCCGGATGAAAACAGAGAATCAACTGCATACGAAGCCTTGTTAGAAGATTTATACCTCAAGGCTCTTGCCAAAACTCAGAATAATACCCAACCCGTGCTGACTCTTCATCCAGGAGAGGAAACGCTGGAGGAAGGCGAAATCAATCAGAGAGCATATGAACGTAGGATCTTACAGACTTCAAATCACCAGCTCAACGACAATACCATCGCCAACATAACATCCTCCATGTTTCAGCAGAATCACCCAACCAAGAGGGCCGCGGATGCAGTGACACGTGAAAACGCCTCAATTTCGTCTCCAAAGCGTGCTTCACACCGAAACCTAAGGGAAGAGCCACGACACGCGCCGACGCAGGAAAGTTTAGACTCAAAAGATCCACGATTCCTGTTTCCCATAAGGAAGATTGTGGAGTTGTTGGAGATATGGGTACGTGATGGAGAAGTACAACTGCCGCCGGTACAGCGTCCGCCCACCGATCAAGAGACAGCCAACCCGAGGTATTGTCATTACCATCGATTTCTCCATCACCCCACCAGCGAGTGCCATGCATTGAAACGCATTGTCCATGATAAGATGAATTCATAGAAACAATATTTCCCCTCAAAAAATTAGCACGCGCTCTTTGGGAAGAAGGTATTCGGGAGTGCTCGTTCTCATACACGGATTTCGAAAGACAAGTAAGTCCCATCAAACATTACTGTAAGAAAGTTATATATTCTACCGGGGACTTAGCGTCCTACATATATGAACAGGATACTCAATGAGCAAGCGCCATACATGCTCACCACCCCTCACCTTTCCCTTTCACGCCGCGTTTTCAATTTCACATGACATGTATGATCACTCATAATATAAGATTCAGATTCTATTTTAGAGTAATCTTTTTCAAGGGTCAAACATTCATAAAAGCATGTCATAAATAAACCAGTCCAAGATTCAATCACCTATCAATTCAAAACCTAAAACCAAATTGTGCGAAAGGAAATCCTCACAATCACTCGAAAAGCATCTAAAGAGAAAACACAAGTAGACAACATGAATGCTTCAGGGAAAATCTTTCAGCAATACCTCATCCTTCTGAGAAAGAGCGGCTTCCATATTCCGTAGAACGGCTTGCTGAGATTTCAACTCCTCGGCCAACCTACCAACCTTTTGTTTCTGACGAACGACGCATTCAGTGGAAAGCACCGTACCTTGCTTCTTCTGAATCTCCTGAATTGCATGAAACCCTTTGAAGAACCAAGGAGCATTAAAGTCATACTGCGCAAACACATCCAAGTGGCACTTCCAGTCTTCCATCACGTCTTCAGAAACATCACGACCAATTGCGACGCTCATCTCCCGAATATAGGGTAAAGCCTCCTGAACGCGATTTACCAAAGCAAGACGACTCTTCAGCTTCGTGGTGGTAGAAATGTGGCCATGTTTCTTCCATATTATGGTTTACAACTCCTCAAACTGGGCCGGTACGCTAAACCCTCCAACCAACACATGATCAGGACGTGGATTATCAAAGGGAAGGTCGAACATAACACCAGGAACGACTGCTGGCGACGACATATCTTTAGAAACGACTGCTGGTGACAATATCTCTTTAGAAACGACTGCTGGCGATGGCATCTCTTTAGAAAGAACCATCGCAGCTGATGTCCCTTCCAGACTCTTCGAAGTGCTGGTCCAGATTGCTGACACGGCCTCATCTACAAGCTCATTAAAATTACTTCTCTGGAAGGCATTCTCTTCAATCGAGCTTTCACCATCTTCATCGTTGTATATGATAGGATCAGTGTTTCCAGACTTCTCCGCATGAAGATCGGTTTTGCCAGACTTCTCCGCATGAGGATCAGTGTTTCCAGACTGCTTTACATGAAGGTCATTATTATCAGGCTTCTCAGCATGAAGATTTCCAGACTTCCCGTTGCCTCCACGCTCCTTATTGTAAACTCGAGCCAGTACATCAAAGGCATTTTCTTCAGGAATCCTCTGATCACCAACAAAGATTAGTAAAAGCTGCTCATGGAAGTCGAAACTGAAAGTTAAGCATAAAGAATTCAGAATACCTGCATATTGGAAGAGTTAAGAATTACTGGACTACATGCTTGCTTATTTTTCTTAGACTTAAGATTGCAGTCGGTGGCGTTAACCCTGCGTTTCCCTAGAATGGGTCTCAATCGCCTATGATCAGCCAAGACGTCATCAAGAGGTTTATCACGAAGGTCAGTTACCGTTTCGCTATCAAATGATTTAAAGAGCGAAGAATCGCCCCTCCAAAAATATTTGTAACCAGAAGTATCTACCGGCTTTCTCCCCGGGGAAGGAAAAGGAAATTTCAGCTCCGGCGAGAAAACATCAACATCAAGGCATGATGACTTAAGTTCATCTGAAGGCGTTGCGGGACGAAAAAATGGGACACCTTGATCAAAACCCATTTGGCGAGCGACTCTATCAATATTATTCGAAATAATGCTTAGCCTGTCATCACAAAAAGAAGGAACATATCCTGGTATGCAGCTCCGCAGGAAAACAACTTCTTCAGGGCTCATGTCTCTCCCCTCAAGCGGCATCTCAATGACAGGGACGATGGCGGAAGGATGAACCGGTCCCCAAGGACGAAAGTATATGGCACTCACACTATCGAGTAAATCTACAAGCCTCACCATAGATTTTGGATGTCTGTTCTGCCAACGGAGTATTCTTGAATCCCCATACAAGCTGGGGACTGAGGTTGTAGGAGTGGGAGCGTAATCCTTAAAGTGTTCCCACAAAAACACCTGAAGAAAGTCGACGTGTACATATGTATCCACCTTCATGTACCCGTTGGAAATATACATATCCTCCACTAAAGAATTCAGGTGACCATACAGCGAGCCTAGGAATAATGAACCCAAAGGGAGAGTTATACCTTTGCCTAGCTTAATGGCGAATATGATGATTTTCTTTCTAATAGTTTTCGTGCCGGATCCGTCATCAAGAATATCTCTGGACAACCACAAGGACAAGAATGCAGCTGTGCTAAGATCATCATTACCTTGCGTGGAAGACCATTCACTTACCCACCAAGTGTAGAAATATTTCGGCTTCTTCTCCAACTGATCGTATTCGTTCACCTTCTGAATTATCGCCTGATAGATAATGTCTTCGTCTTCAGACAGTTTGCAATTAAGACTGCCAGCGACATGAAGGCTCATTAATGCAGACACGTTCTCAAGAGTGATAGTCATTTCACCCCACGTGCATAAAGATGTGTTCGTAGAAGGACGCCATCGAGCAGCAAAAGCGACCAAACCTGGGATATCCTTCTTGACATGAAGAATTGCAGACGCCTTAATAGCATCAAGAATTCGCGCCCTGGTTAAGTTGTCCCTAATCCCTTCATTACCCAACATGCGCCGCATCCATCCTTCGTATGAGTCAAGTGGATTCTGACAAATTCTGAAGTCAATAGGGGAAGGTGGATATTCTTTCTTCTAGAGACAAAGCCTCATCACGCCTGCTAAAGACGATGGTAGACCCTATTCACTTTCTGAACCAGTAATAAGGATTATATTATGTCTGGGGTGCCTCCTGACATTTGGAAAAGACTTGGTAAGCATTCCATCATTTATATTTGGCACATCTCCGAAAGAGTCGACACCTCCCTTCACAACATTGTCCTCCGCGTTCATCATTGAGCAACTGCAATAAGATTGGAAGTGTTAGCATGTTTCCAAGGAGTCATACAGCAATAAAAGATTCTCGTTATTCCCAACTTCGTTGTTAGGCACCTAATACGGAGATTACATAGGATTGGGATGGTTCAAGCGTCCTCCAGACAAACTCAGTTGAGGGAAATTTACACTACCCTGTGTTCGATTATGAACTGGGAGCAATGGGTATGGAATCTAGTGTTATGTTATGTGCCATTCTCTTCATCTGGAAGTTACCTACAACATATCAAAATTTCACGACAATCGGATGGAAGAGCAAGGAGGGGTGACCAAAACATCAGAAGACACGCAACCTGAAAAATTCTGAAAACCTCCTGGAAGTTTACTATTTTCCGATTTTTATCCCCTAAACACGCTCAAAATTCAAAAAGCTTCTTTTCTAAAGTTTGGAAATTTTCTGGGCTTGAGGATACATATGCGGACCGTCAAAATCAGAGTTTATATGAGGATTCTACATCAATTTCGATAAACGCAAGCGCAAGAGTACCTCAAAATCACGCAGGCGGGCACTAAAGTTTGCATGTGCATCCCTAAAGCTAAGTCAACATGTCAACATATTTTCTACAGTTGGTTGTCATGTCTACAAGTTCAAGGCAGCGGTTCTATCAAGCTACAACCTGGGTTTTGACATGCAAGGATAAAGGGAACGAGAAACATGTTTATGCTTTCTTTTACTACGCAATCCTGGCAGGCGGTAAAGGAATCAATCATAGTATGTTTTGTTATACCTACAATCCTCTCAAAGTGCAAAATAAACTCTAACTAAATAATTAGGGTTTTCGAAAAAAAAAAAAAAAAAATCGACTTACCGACGAACAATGTCAGCGGCGGCGGCAAAAACCAAAGAACGGTGAACTCAAGTGGCCGGAGTAACGACTTGGCAGCGGAAGAGAGCTGGACGTCCACTCGAAAAAAAAAAAAAATCGTGAAGGAAAAAAGAAAAAGGGTTCTCCCTTTTTATAGGCAAAAATTTGAAGAATTCTAATTAGAAAAGGATTCCTTTTTGCTTCAAAAAACCAAGAAGGGAAACCGGCCCACCCAAGGTTTCATGCCTGCGACGGTATGTTCACATGGACAATCACTAGCGGCTGCCTTCCAAGGTTAGTTACCTTTATTTCTTTTACGTATTTTTGTCACCATCTCATGCCTACCCTACAATAGTGTAACCATTGCATGCTAGGCAGGGGACTTAATGTTGATGGTGGATTTCTATTTAAAGGGTAAAATTGTAAAAGGAAATTTTTTGTAAGCTGACGTCCTGCAAAGGATAAAGCCTTCAGGCGATGAATACTTCTCGCCATATTAATTCATTGGAGCATGTGCAATCATCCCCGAGAATTAAAACATACCCAGAACGGAGCATGTGGCAACCATCCCGACGGAGCATGTAGCAACCATCCCGGTTTTCTGTAGGTATACAGCATTACTATTAATGCTTTAATTAAAGCCTTGTGTTCGACGTGCAAACACCCGTAGGATACCTGACGGTAGGTTATACTAGCCCCGTTGAACGCATGCAAGACTACCCGTGTTAGTCTCACTTGCTGAAAACAAACCCAAAAATATATCTCATCCGTCCAACTTCGCAAGCATAGATGAAGGGTGTAGATATAGATTCAGGGGGTCCTGAGCATGCTACCATGATAACCTCCGACCCACCTTCATACATGACCGAACATTCAAGACCAACTACAGTTGGTCCTTCCAAAACGTGCGCTCAAAGTGAGCATGACGCACGGCTAGGGTTCCTTTTAATCGTGAACGTCCAACTTCGCAGGCGTAGTTGGACGGATTAGATTATACCCTAAAACAAGTAGTGAAGTGATGGTACACCATTGGCGGGCCCACTTTCTACCTACATGACCGACTACCTCATAGGCAAGCTGTGGTGCAAGAAACAGTGCCCAAACAAGGCTAGATTAACGCCTTATGCAGGTTGAGAAGATCCAAAATGATCACGACCATCCGACTTCGCATGCATAGTTGGATGGCTTAGATTGCGCCCAGGGTCATAGAGCAAGCATGTACATGCTCACTGTCGACCCAAGATGTTGCATACATGGTCGGTCTCCCCAAAGGAGGCGCACGCAACCAAAAACCGATTGCCCAAAGTGTCCGGTCCAAAACCCTAATTGGGGTTTGCAGCGCAGAAACATCTCGAGAGTCCATCTTCGCAGGCTTGGATGAAAGGCAAAGATGGAGACTTAGAAAGAACCGAGCATGCTACCGTGACCGCCGTGGGCCCGACTTCACGCCTATCTGATCGTCCAAGACCGGAAGTGGTCAAGTTCCTCGGTATGCGCACCCAAAGGTGACATGTCACGGCCCCTCCATAAGTTTTAATCTCGACCATTCGTCTTTGCCACCTGAGTCGAGTGGATTAGATTAAATCTTTGCGAGTCAAGCATGCATGGGCGTGAACACCATTTTACCACCTTCATGCAGGGCTGATCGGTTCCTCCATTGAAACTCTCTAAGCATGCAAACGTTTGGGCCGAAATAGGCAGCATGCGCGCCTCCCATCCAACGATCGCAAGAAAGGCTACGAGCCATCTCGTCCGTCCAACTTTGCAAGCTTGGATGAATGACTTAGGGTGCGAATCAACCAGAAAACAAGGTATCACCATGATCACCATCCGCCACTCTTCTTCACAGGGTAACCAACCAAGGTATGGCCTGTCTATACAGCCTCCAAACGGTCACCTGAAGATGGCTGCATGCGATGTTATACCAAGTTCACGGTCCACCCTGCACTATTTTCTGTGGGTCCCGCGATCCACACACTCGAGACATTAATCACGTCACAACTGGGGGATACAAACTGGGGTATTGGTCTGGCGGTTTACAGCGTGCAGCGTGCAACATGCCATCACAAGATCGTGTCAGGGAAACATGGGCGGTTAGCTATGATAGGAGAAGTGGGAAAGCAACTGTGTGGCACTAACACACAACTCCACTTCCTCCATCACTCCACTTCCTCCACTTTCCCACGTGAGACGTAATGAAGGCTTGTCGACTTGTATAAATAGGTTCTCCTCCCTATTTCCAAAGGCAGAAGTTCGAACAACACAGAAAAACCAAGTGTTAATACCATCGTATTCAACACCCAGAGCCTGCCTGCAACATTTGCTAGCCTGCTCAACCTTCTGTTAACAAGTCATCAAATAGCCTTCACCTTTATACTCTCAACACCTTCTTCGCTTCCCTCCCTAAGATCAACCTCACATCCTTCACCTGTGACCGAAACAATTCTGGAACGGCCGTGTCTTCAGTTTAGGCCAGAATTGTACAGATTATCTCTAGAATCAAAAGTGCTCATCGTGCAGAACATTTGTTGAAGGTTTAAATTCACTTCTCATCCACACACACCCAAAATTACCTAAACCTGCAGAAGTAGTTTTCTCCCACAAACAGTCGGAAGTTAACATGCGTTAGGTGGAAAACTTGAACGGTTGAGATTTGCATCTCAGATGGAAGGGCAGCCGTTGATTATTCAACTCTTCGTTTGGGTAGCAAGCGGAATGAAAGCATGGCCGGCATAGCTTTAGCGTGGTTAGGCATTTCCAAGCTAGGATTTTGGCATTGGGACAAAGGTGTCCATGCGTTAGCTGGTGACCTTGGACAACTAAGATCTGCATCTTAAACGGAAGGGTGGACGTTTGGTCGTTGCAACCCTTCGTTTGGTAGCCAGCGGCATGAAATCATGGTCGGCATGGCTTTAACGTGGAGTGGAGCCACTGGCAGTGTGTGGCATGGGAGGGAAGAAACTTGCGGATTTGTCTAAATTAGGGTTTGGTATGCTGAAACCCTAATTAATGTCCTTTACTAGAATCGATGTAGAATTCTCATACGGACTCGGATTTTGAAGGTCCTCCCCACCATTCTGTCCGGAAAAGAATTTTATCTCTCTCTCTAAGTAGGAATATTTAGGTTTTGAGTTTGTTCGGGAGGTGAAAACATCCCGAAAGTAAAACTCAGGAAGAATTATAAGGTTATTATATGTTGTTTGGCAACCTTGGACGGCTAGGATTCGTATCTAGGTTGGAAGGGTGGTCGTTGATCATCGCACGCCTTCATTTTGGTAGCCGCATAGGGAAGACCGGCTTGGTATGGCACGGCAAAGTGGTTGGCATGCCATTGTCACATGTGGCATGGCATGCCTTGGCATGGTTTGGCGTGGCCAAAACTAGGGTTTTGGGCCAAAGGTTACCATGCGTTGTTTGGTGACCTTGGATGGATAGGATTTGCATCTAGGATTGAAGGGTGGTTGTTGATCGTCGCACGCCTTTGTTTTGGGTAGCCGCGTAGGGAAATCCGGCATGGTAGGGCCAATACAAATGGCGCTGATGGCTTAGCATGGTGGGGCCAAGGCAAGGTGTGGTTGGCTTGGCATGGTGTGGCCAAGGGTTTTGCATGCCATTGACACATGGTGCGGCTAGCATGGTTGGGGCCAAGGCAAGGTGTGGTTGGCTTGGCTTGGTGGGGCCAAGGGTTTGGCATGTCATTGGCGCATGGTGCGACTAGCATGGTTGGCATGCCTTGGCGCAATTGACGTGGCTGGCATGGTTTTCCATTGGAACAGTGGTGCGGCTGGCATGGTTGGCATTCCTTGGCGTGGAGATGTGGCTGGCATGGTTTTTCATTGGCACAGTGGTGCGGCTAGCATGCCTTGGCGCGGAGATGTGGCTGGCATGGTTTGCCATTGGCACAGTGGTGCGGCTGGCATGGTTGGCATGCCTTGGCGCGGAGATGTGGCTGCCATGGTTTACCATTGGCACAGTGGTGTGGCTGGCATGTTTGGCATGCCTTGGCGTGGTAGCATGAGAATTAGGGTTTGGCATAGATGATGCCGGTCAATGTTAAGGGTTCTGTCATGGAACATGACACGTAAAAAAAAAGGTACCCTGGTAATTCTTATGTAAGTATGCTGATCGATTCAATAAATGGTCATAAAGACATCATGTTAGATGTGCGGTTTTACGATTTTAACCCTAAGCTAAAAACCACCATCAATAGCTATCAACCAGTTCAAAGAAACAAATATCACCTTTTTTTACCTAATTATCTAAAACGAATTGAAACCATCCCTTTGATTATTTATTTTTATCTGATTTTCCTTTACTAACGATACCACACTTTCCAGGTCCCCCCCCCCCACACACACACATCTGAAACCCTAAGAGTGACCACCAGCTCCGTTATGTTTTCTATATACTGCTTCGCAAACCGAACAACAACCTTCTGCTTGAAAAAATAAAATAAAAAAAGATGTGCCAAAGTTAACACATTCCTGACCAAAGAGACAGTCACTTGAGGCATGATAAAATACATATGCTCTGAAGAACATAAAGCTTACCACTGCTCCTCCTTTAGCATATGAACATCCAATAAGGACCGTGAAGAACGGATTAGCATATCTAAACTTTTTGGCAGCTTCAACTGCACTTTCTTTTTTAGTTGAATAGGTTGACATCAATTCAACTCCATCTTGATGAGAATTACCTTCACCTAATATTGTGCCCTTCTCTATTACTAGAAATCTGAAATTTCTCAAATTAGCTTCTTTGCGGAGGGAAACTTCCGATAAATCTTTTTGTTGAAGATATTTTAGGGTTTCCTTCATAAATTTATAGGATTCTTCTGTAAAGAATCTATATTGACGACAGTCTGACTGGAAAAGGATGATCCATATAGGATCTTTAAGATATCGAAGACAAGGTCGACTCTGAACTGATGAACACCATCTTCACCAACGACACGCCTACAAATTAGAGCATTATGACACTTGATAAATGAAACAGACACTGATAATTGATAGGTGCTTAAAAACACCTCTCTAAGTATCGATTGATTATGCTTTCTTAGCTAGTTTTTGTGTGAAATTGTATTATTAGTTTTCTTTTATATTTTATGGGACTTTTGGAGCTTATTCCCGAAAAGAACAAGAAATCGTCAAATTGGCCACAAAAGAGGTAGAATTGTCATCGCATGGAATCTACTACGGGCAGTCGCGTAGGCATATCGGACGCTAGAATCTCGTGTCAGCTAATGCACTGGTTTAAAGACCAAAAGACAGGCATTGAGGCCCCTTCCTATGGGTGTGGCAAATCATTATATTTGTCATTTAAGCACCCACTATGGAGGGGGAAAACAGGAAAACTGGTCTGGCTAAGTGGCAAATTTGCCACTTAGCCAGGCCAGGTGAAGTTTTTACCTCAACCGCTAAGTGTAGTTTAAACCGGTAGGTCAAGTATCCACCGCAAGCGGTTTTTGAAAGACCTGCAGGTGTAGTGTACATCGGTGCGTAGAATCTGATCCAACAACCATTAATCTGCCCCCTATAAATACCACATTCCTCAACCATTTTAACTCACACCTTCTCTTCTCAACTCTTAACATTTGTTAATCTAAAACAAATTGCAGCATATAACTCTTTCATTCACTTGTATTGTATAATTTCTTTAATATGTCTCAATCTAAACAACAAAAGAAGAAGATTAGGGGTCCAAAATTTACCATAGCCGAAGATGAAACCATTTGCAGAAACAATGTGTTCTTTACACAAGATAGTATGGATGGTGCCAATCAACAATCTTCCAAGTTGTGGGAGAACATATTTGCTAACTTTCGTCAAGAAACTATGAACATCAACGATCATGATGCAAATGGATTGTCCGGTCGCTTTGTTACAATCAACGCCCAAGTTGCGTTGTATGTCGCTGCTATAATGAAAGCTTCCCGTGGTCGAGAGCGGTCTTGTCGATGTTGATGTCGAACGAAAGTGCCTAAATGATTGGCACCATAAACATGGGAACAATTTTAGTTACGGAAGTTGTTATCATATTTTGAAAGTGTTGCCTAAATATAATCCAGAAGTGTTAGCAAACATGAAGAATATACCTGCAAGTTCACCATACACTTCTTCACCTTCGACGCCAGCTTCACAACCATCTCAATCATATCATCCCCCTTCAGATAATCCATTATCTTCACCAGAAACCACCAGAAACAACAATTCCAACTTGAATGTCAATACCGCAATTAAGAGAAAATTATTAAGAAGAAATCCTTTTCCTAACTATAAAATCCACAAGCTATTTTTTGATATTCATGAATCGGCAAAAAAAATCAGCACGATCCCGGTTATGAGGATTACCTGTCTCTGTACAGAGGGAATCATGAATTTTAACCAAATAACTCATACTAGGTAAACCACTCATCCGTCGTTCTTCACCTCTCTTCGGGTAGTATATTACATAGTTTTTAAAAAGAGATAAATCTTCATCTTCAGTGAAGATAGAATCATGCATAATTTAACCAGAAATTAGAGATTCAACCAAAAATTTAGAGAAAGAAATCAGAGAAAATATTTGTAGAGAAGTGATGTGTGAGTTTAAAACGGATTTAGTGTGGGATATATAAAGGAATGATAGCGGTTGAGTCTACACCGCTAGA
The DNA here is from genome assembly GCA_023529315.1 of Papaver bracteatum. Classification (NCBI taxonomy): domain Eukaryota; kingdom Viridiplantae; phylum Streptophyta; class Magnoliopsida; order Ranunculales; family Papaveraceae; genus Papaver; species Papaver bracteatum. Next base: position 1,559,387 of record JAJJWX010001238.1, on the reverse strand, counting down.
GATTCAGTGTAGACCGTTACTTTTAATGACCGTAAAAAAATAAAAACTTATGGGACAACAAATGAAACTTAAAAAAATTTATTAAAATAAAAAACAAATAAAACAATAATAAATAAACCAAAATAAATGAAACAACACTACTCAATTCGTCCCCCATCTCTTCCAAACTCAGCCCACAGATTTGCTCTGAGATTTTCCCTTAACCTGTTATACAGAACTATGTTCTCAATGTGACTGGTCATTTGCGCATAGTCCCTTGCAGGTACTCCTCTTGCTGGTATAATCTCAGGCCTTAAGTCTTCATCTTGATGGTTAGTCCAATTCTTATTACGACGAGTCTCGTGGATAACCATGTTATGCATAATGATGCAAGTCAGCATAGTTTTATGCATTTCACGAGCACTTAGACCACGATAAGGCCCACAAATGATTGAGAACTTCCGTTTCATAATTCCAAAAGCTCGTTCCAAATACTTTCTCAGATTTATTTGTTTACTATTGAAATACGAGTATGAACGACCCATTTCACCGGCGGGTGGCTGACGGTAACATTGAACTAAAGTTGACCATTTTGGATAAATTCCATCTACAAGATAATAACCATGAGTGTAGTGATTCCCGTTGATAGCGAAGTTTACCTGAGGAGAAATTTCATACTTTAAATCTTCAAACAAAGGCGATTTATGTAAAACATTTATATCGTTTTGAGATCCCGGGAAACCAAAAAAAACGTGCCATATCCAACAATCATAAGATGCCGCAGCCTCAAGGATCACCGTTGGTTTTGCGTAATGACCTTTATACTGACCGGCCCAATAAGTAGGGCATCCGGTCCATACCCAATGCATGCAGTCAAGACTACCCAACATTCCGGTAAATCCCATTTCCTGATTTTGGTTTAATATTTCTCTAACATCTGCATCAGTTGGTTTTCGTAAATAGGTAGGAAAAAAATGATTAATCATTATTTCGCAAAACAACGCAAGATACTTGTATGCAGTTGTTTGGCCAATGCGAAGGTACTCATCATTAGAATCTGGAGGTCTGCCATATCCTTAAACCCTCAAAGCCGAAGTAACCTTTTGTTCAGGGATATGACCCTTAATATTCAGTGCATCATACTGATAATTAAATTGAGGTTCTACCTGAAAAATCTCACCAATAATCTTTAGCACCAAAATGTCTGGGCATGCGGAATTGTCCTTGGAAATTTTCATTAGAGAACACACAGTCAGGAAGAAAATAATCATGCATCAGCTTCTCAAACCATTCATCCCGACCACGGTACGTATATCTTCTTGTGAACACTTCTCTTGGATCCGGATCTCTAGGTATTTGCCCAAATGTATCTAGATGCATCAAGGTGTTGGTTAGTTCTTTATCTTCATCCGACTCATCATCAATTTGTTTCAAGGCCTACAAGAATAATCGTTGTTGTTCTTCAAATCAATCCATATGAATACGCACTTCTTCGTCAGAAGAATCCATATCAATTGAAGTGGAAAAAAATATTAAAAAGAGATACAAAAGAGTGAGTATTAAAGATAGAGTTAATGAGAAAATATGGTGTGATTACATTTTATTAAATGAGGGGAATTTATAGATAACCGTTAGGGAAATGATCGTTATTTAACTAAAATAAGCGTCAATTACAAAACCGGACGGTTTTTGGCGAACCGGCAGTGGTCCAAACTTGACCGCTAGTGGTGTAAACTTGACCGCTGCCGGTTTCCATAAAATCGGCCGGTCTTGTCTCTATCGACTGGTGTAGACTCGACCGCTTATATTTTTTAACCATAGTAGCGCGGCCAGTTTGCCAGTCCATCTGGCAAGGCAAATGCAGGATTTATCCATTTTCCATAGGAAGGGGCCTGATCGCATGAAATTTATGTACATGAGCTTAATATTAGTCATGGAGAATATAGACATGTATCTGTTAGTGGACTTCACCTCAAAGGTTATATGCACGAATGTGCAGTGAAGGAAGAGAAATTAGATGGCTGGAGTTCATGGTGATTATAGCTTAAGGTGCAGGCTGAAATGGGATCGATTTGGATGACATTTTGGTGAAGTTTTCAAGCAATAAAACATCTAAAGAAGTGAAGTTGTTGATATCCAGTTTGTGGGAATGTATGAAGGGAATTGCTGCATTGCTGGTTATGGTGAACGTCTAATGATTGTGGTTTGTGTGTGAATTTGGGTTTGCAGGGAAGGAGGTGGAATGGCCTGAGAAGTCACCCGCAGCTTAATATCTGCATCACCAGCAAACTTCACGAGAAGTGTTCGTAAAAAGGCCTGAACAACCTCGACTTCCAGCCTAGACTGACATGACCAGCATATCGACTGTGTACGAAGGGATTTCTGCCATTAATGGCAGTGATGATGTCGGAGATGGAGAACATATCTGTGATCGATATTGCCGGGAATGATTGCTAAGAACGATAATGACCGTAATGGTGGAGATGGTTGATGGGAAGGGAGACGAGAATGGGAATGAGTATGAAGCTGTTGTTGTTGGGTTGCAGTCAACGGAGATTAATGGTTCAATGAAGAAGAGAATATATGGAGAAGCTCGAGTTGACTGTTGAACAGGGAATGACAGAGATGAGTGATGATAATCAGTGGAGCTGATAATGATTGATAAAGGAAAGATGTGCTTCTTTGGTAGATGGACTTGAGTCGAGACTGTGATGTTGTTGCCAGGGGACGTGGTTTATGGGTTGAGACAGGAGTTGAAGCCAAGAAGAATACGAACCATGGGAAGATGTGGTTTGGTTTGATTTTGAGTTTGAGTTTTGGTTTTACAAGGAGGTGATTGGTGATGCTGGTAACGTGAATGGTTGGGTGATGAGATGGATTTGTGTCGAAAATACCCAGGGAGGAGTTGTTGCTGGAACGGACAGAGTTTGGCAGTAAAGATGGTTGGCCGAGTCTGAGAATGGACGTAGTTGATCTCAGGTATGAACGTTGGCAGTGATGTTGCCGATGTTTGAGTTGGAGTATGGCAGTGGAGATATATGATGGAAGTCAAAATAGATGAAGTTGGGTATCACTGGTGTTGATTGGAAATGGTGATATGGAATGAAATGGAGTTGTATGGGTTTGAGGTACTGGTGATGAAACACTATTTACAATTATGCTGCCATCAGATTAATGTTGTGGTATGATTTGGTATACACAAGGAGTTTAGAGAAGTTGGCCGTGAAGAAGAGGAATAGAATTTAGCTTGTCAGTCCCACTGAATTGACAGGCCAACGAAGACATGGGTTGGGCTTCTATAGCTGCTGCACGAGCTCAATAGGCAGTATTAGGCGACTTCTTTGCATGGCCAAGCCTTGGACATGAAGGATATTTGGAATTTTGGCAGGAGTTTGCAACCTACTTCGACCAGGCGAGATGCACAGACTCAATTTTAAGGAGGTGCACTTTCCTATTTTTATTAGGTTTCCTAGTTTCTTCAAGAAGAGGTTACAAAACTCTATATATAGGGAAGCCTAGATATAATTTGATATATATTCTTTTCACCGTTTCCCCCCCCCCCCCCCCTTAGGGGGGAGAACTATCTCTTTTCTATATTCTTTTTTTTGTAAGGATGAATTCAAAGTTCTAATTGTGAAGCCCTATTATTTACAAGTTTGTTTCAAGTTTTAAATTAATTCATTGTGGATTGTTTTTACTATATTGAAGGTTTATGATTGATTCTTAGATAGGTTTGGGTGCGCAACTAGATTAATCTATTAATCATTCTAATGTTAGTAGAGAGGTGAGTCGATCCGTAATTGTCTCTTATCTCATACACAAGTAGAAATTGCAAGACCTTGCGGAGGGATTCTGTGGATCAATTGCGAGTAAAGACAACACCAGTAAGTGGACCGAGTGTACCGAGTTTAACCGCTGGGATCAAACCTAAATTCATAAACCTTAATGCGTTCTGGGAATTTCATCTTGCAAGCGAACCTCAAGGTGGTTCTTTTGAATAGAATCCGGTAGTCGAGCACTTCCGTATCTAGTGATACAAGGAGTTTTGGGGATAGCTAAGCGTACCTGCTTTCCTAAGGTTGGTGACAATTGATTCTAACAAGAGATAAACGGGTACAATGTTGAGTTAACGGTTAGTAACTGCGAAGGATTTCTTCATCATCTTTATCTTATTATCCTTTTTATCCTTCTATTATATTTTTACTGATTTAGATAACATATCAATTGCATTACTCTTCGTGGGAACGATCCTTACTACCGCTATATTATATTTAATTAGTGGGAAATATCTTGTTATTTTGTTGAGTAAACGACGCTCATCAAAATTAGCGTCGTTGCCGGGGAGTAATTGCTAATTGGTTTGTTATTCTTTTTGGCTTAAAGGTTTTGTGGGTATATCTCTCGTAAGCCCTCACGAGACTATAACTCGTCCACTAGGGACACCTAGGGGTTTAAAGGCCTATTATTCATGCTAAGAGTAACTGTATCCTCACAAAATGGAGTTGTATTATTTTATTTTTTGTTTCATTTTGTTTGCTCGAGGACTAGCAAAGTCTAAGTGTGGGGGAATTTGATAGGTGCTTGAAAACACCTCTCTAAATATCGATTGATTATGCTTTCTTAGCTAGTTTTCGTGTGAAATTGTATTATTAGTTTTCATTTATATTTTATGGGACTTTTGGAGCTTATTCCCGAAAAGAACAAGAAATCGTCAAATTAGCCACAAAAGAGGTAGAATTTTCATTGCATGGAATCTACTACGGGAAGTCGCGTAGGAATGTCGGACGCTAGAAGCTCGTGTTAGCTAATGCACTGGTTCAAAGACCAAAAGACAGGCACTGATCGCATGAAATTTATGTACATTGTCTTAATATTAATCATGGAGAATATAGACCTATATTTGTTAGTGTACTTCACCTCAAGGGTTATATGCACGAATGTGCTATGAAGGGAGAGAAATTAGATGGCTGGAGTTCACGGTGATTGTAGCTTAAGGTGCAGGCTGAAATGGGATCGATTTGGATGATATTTTGGTGAAGTTTTCAAGCAATAAAACAGCTAAAGAACTGAAGCTGTTGTTGTCCAGTTTGTGGGAATGTATGAAGGTAATTGCTGCATTGCTGGTTGTGGTGAACATCTAATGATTGTGGTTTGTGTGTAAAATTGGGTTTGCAGGGAAGGAGGTGAAATGTCCTGAGAAGTCACACGCAGCTTAATATCTGCATCACCAGCAAACTGCACGAGAAGTGTTCGTAAAAAGGCCTGAACGACCTCGACTTCTAGCCTAGTCTGACGTGACAAGAATATCAACTGTGTACGAAGGGATTTCTGCCATTAATGGCAGTGATGGTGATGTCGGAGATGGAGAACATACCTGTGATCGATATTGTCGGGAATGATTGCTAAGAACGATAATGACCGTGGAGCTGTTTGATGGGAAGGGAGACGAGAACGGGAATGAGTATTAAGCTGCTATTGTTGGGTTGAAGTTAACGGAGATTAATGGTTCATTGAAGAAGATAATATATGGAGAAGCTCGAGTTGACTGTTGAACAAGGAATGACAGAGATGAGTGATGATAATCAGTCGAGCTGGTAATGATTGATAAAGAAAAGCTGTGCTGCTTTGGTAGATGGACTTGAGTTGAGACTGTGATGTTGTTTCCAGGGGACGTGTTTGATGGGTTGAGACAGGATTTGAAGCCAAGAATAATACGAACCAGGGGAAGATGTGGTTTGGTTTATTTTTGAGTTTGAGTTTTGGCTTTACAGGGAAGGTGATTGGTGATGCTGGTAACGTGAATGGTTGGGTGATGAGATGGATTTGTGTCGAGAAGACCCGGGGAGGAGTTGCAGATGGAACAGACAGAGTTTGGCAGTAAAGATGGTTGGTCGAGTCTGAGAATAGACGTAGTTGAGCTCAAGTATGAACATTGGCAGTGATGTTTCCGGTGTTTGAGTTGGAGTATGGCAGTGGCGATATATGATGGAAGTCGAAAGAGCTGGAGTTGGGTATCATTGGTGTTGATTGGCAATGGTGATACGGACTGAAATGGAGTTGTATGGTTTTGAGGTACTGGTGATGGAACACTGTTTACAATTCTGCTGCCATCGGATTAATGTTGTGGTATGATTTGGTATACACATGGAGTTTAGAGAAGTTGGCCATGAAGAAGAGGAATAAAATTTAGCTTGTCAGTCCCACGGAATTGACAGGCCAACGAAAACATGTGCTGGGCTTCTACAGCTGTTGTACGAGCTCAATAGGAAGTATTAGGCGACTTCTTTGCATGGCCAAGCCTTGGACGTGAAGGATATTTGGAATTTTGGCAGGAGTTTGCAACCTACTTCGACCGGGCGAGATGCACAGACACAATTTTAAGGAGGTGCACTTTCCTATTTTTATTAGGTTTCCTAGTTTCTTCAAGAAGAGGTTACAAAACTCTATATATAGGGAAGCCTAGATACAATTTGATATATCTTCTTTTCACCGTTTTTCTCCCCTTAGGGGGGAGAACTATCTCTTTTCTATATTCTTTTTATTGTAAGGATGAATTCAAAGTTCTAATTGTGAAGCCCTCTTATTTAAAAGTTTGTTTCAAGTTTTAAACTGATTCATTGTGGATTGTTTTTACTATATTGAAGGTTTATGATTGATTCTTAGATTGGGTTGGGTGCGCAACTAGATTAATCTATTAATCATTCTAATGCTAGTAGAGAGGTGAGTCGATCCGTAATTGTCTCTTATCTCCTACACAAGTAGAAATCGCAAGACCTTGCGGAGGGATTCTGTGGAACAATTGCGAGTAAAGACAACACCAGTAAGTGGACTGAGCGTATCGAGTTTAACTGCTGGGATCAAACCTAAATTCACAAACCTTAATGCGTTCTGGGAATTACATCTTGTAAGCGAACCTCAAGGTGGTTCTTTTGAATAGAATCCGGTAGTCGAGTGCTTCCGTATCCGGTGATACAAGGAGTTTTGGGGATAGATAAGCGTACCTGTTTTCCTAAGGTTGGTGACAATTTATTCTAACAATAGATAAACGGGTACAATGTTGAGTAAACGGTTAGTAACGGCGAAGGATTTCTTCATCATCTTTATCTTATTATCCTTTTTATCCTTCTTTTATATTTTCGCTGATTTAGATAACATATCAATTGCATTACTCTTCGTGGGAACGATCCTTACTACCGCTATATTATATTTAATTAGTGGGAAATATCTTTTTATTTTGTTGAGTAAACGACGCTCATCATTAATGTGTAAATATATTTTTTTATTTTTAACGTTTATTAAAAAAAATTAAACTAAAGAAGGTTGTCGTATATACAATACTAATTTATTTATTTTTTAATTTGTTGAAGATAGCATAATAAATAAGCAATGATAAATTACGTATTTGTATTTGTCATATAGATTTCTATATAAAAATTTGTTTTTTACAACTCTCCAGGATTCTACAAATCTCTATAAGACATTATAAGATAACTCTGCATAACTCCGCAACGTTTTACCAAATTCTGTAGAACCGTCACAAAGTTTTTAATTTTTATGACCTTTTTTAAATCTTTACAAATCTGGAAAAGTATTTATTGAGTAAACCTGTAAGATTCACCAACTTAAGATTTTTCAGACCCAAACCCCCAAATCTTTTTAGTATGCTAACCTTTTTTCCATGAGATACATTTCGTTCCTTTTTTTTTGCACCAGAAGTAACTTCTTTGAATTATGTTCATTCTTGCAATGGTTTTATCTGGAACTTCAAACAAACCCATTTGATAATTAGCCATGGTGCTTAGAGAAGCTTGAATCTGAATGGTTCTTCCTGCTTGAGATGTTAAATTTCCTTGCCATGTCAGTAATATGTTTTCCATTGCAGAGTTATAGAAGGATCAAAAAATTTATCTTTGCTTCTAGGGATTTTAAGAAATCTACCTAAATATTTTTCACATTCTTTCATTTGCTTCATTTGTAGCATCCTGATAATATCTGCACAAGCTTCTTTAGTTAAGTTCTTGCTAAAGAAAATACTTGATTTTTATAGATTGACCATATGACCAGATGAGGTAGTAAACTTGTTCATAATCTCTTTTAGATTGTTTATTTGTCTTCATGGGGGATATTGAATCTAATTGGGGGATACTGATTACTTCCCCCAACCTATGGTTTCTGCTAAGGGGTGAACATTTGGTATAAAAGTACTAAAATACCCTTTGGTTAATTAAAAATCTTTATGAAAAGGCTGTTATACCCTTTTCCCTAAAACATAAATTCTAAAAACCAAATATATATCATCCAGTTCTACACAATCTGTTCCGGCACTTAGGGTTAGGTTTCGAAAATTTATTTTTTCTTCAATCTTCTTCTTCATCGTTCTTCGTCGATTCAAAAATTTCCTCGTCGATTAACCTACCCGAATCATAACAATGCCTCCACGAAAGATACCAAATGCCCCATCGAACTCAAAATCGATTGGTGCACAGAAATAAAAACAAAGACTTTCTAAGATTGCTCAAGAGCAAGAAGAAGAAGAAGCATCGAACTCGGACAATCAACCGCTCGCAAAGATGGCTTCTATGAGAAGGTAAGTGATTTTGAACTCCTTTATGAGTGTTTAAATCGATTTATAGCAATGGGTTTAGGTTAGAATCACGAAACCTAAATGAAACAGTTGAGTTTTAGTAGATTCCGGCATTGAATTGTGTATGAATATTATGATAGTTTTGAGATACGGTATTCAATCTAAGATGAATCAGTGCCGGTATTAAGTTGCGGCTTAGATGTTAGCATGAATGCAATGCCGTTTCCAAACCCTAAAACTTAATGTTATGTACTGGAATACAAATTGTGTTGAATACTATGCCGGTTTTAGATTACGGCATTCCTTATTGATAATTCGTGTATGCCGGTATTGGACTTAAACTTACAAGAACATCTATGATTTTGTCACCAGTGTCGGCATAGTAGCATTGTATGCCGGTAGTAAGTTACGGCATGGAATCCATTAATTTCGATAGTGCCGGTAGTAGTCTTTTGGTATCCAGGAGAATTAATATGACTGCCGGCATTGTCGATAGTTAATGGTCACTGCCGGAACACTGTACCGGCAGGTTATATTTACTTAGTGTCTATGTCGGGAGATGTGTACCGGCGTCTTTTTTTAAGTGATTCTATGCCGATACTAGTACTAAATATGAGATGTCTTATATTCACTTCGTGTGCTTATGATATAGGTCAAAATCCAAGCAAGCTAATGAAATAAAAACTAAAGATGTTGTCACTAAGAGTAGGAGGAAGGACGGTCTTGATACTCCTCAATCTTTTCCTCCTCGGAAAGATGAAGGTCGCAAGAAGCGTTTGGGGGCTGATACAAGAGGGATAATTTGGGAGAGTGGTGGTGACCGTAGTCGACTTGTAATCCACAGACCTACTGCAACAGTTGAGCACGATGAGCAAGATGAAGAGGAAATTGAGGAGGAACATAATGAAGTTGATCCAAGTCAATTAGCAAGCCAAAGCAAAGTTGGTGGGCCAAGTCAACAACCAAAACTAGGCAAAGCCAAAATCAAAGGAAAAGTAAAAGTTAAAGGTGAGCACCTTCCTCATGTTGATGACATGATACCCGACCTTGATCGTGGTAGAATTTGGGGTAAATCTCACGATCCGATAGTTCTATTTGGCTATAAGCACTCGTGGGCTCGTATTATCTATCAAACCTATGTAAGATTTTTTTAATCTTGTGCATATGTATTCTTGTGTATTTATGTAAAATCTTTTAACCGTACTGCTGTGCGTGTTTGCCGAAACCAAGATGCGTTCGATTGGGATTTGTCTTTGGAATGTGAAGAGGTCCAAACATTAGTAAGAGATTCCGATCTATACGCCCTGGTTGAAAATTATGTGATGTATGATTCTGTGACAGTCAATTTCTTCATCGAAAGGTATCATGGTGAAACTGATACCATGTACTTCCCATTTGTGGAGATGACCTTGATCCCGAATGATGCTCAGAACATTTTAGGCTTAAATGTTATCGGAAAATCAATAGCAGAAGGAGATAATTATCCGGACCTGGAATGGTCGAAGTTGCACGCTTTGACTAACAAGATGTTGGGTTGGGACTACAAAACTTCTATGGGAATATTTTATGTATCAAAGTCTAGTACGACAAAGACAATCAAGTTGACGCTGCTTAAGAAGAAGTTTGAAAAAACGCAGGACAGAAGATTGAAGGATGGATGGGACTTGCACAGATTTGTTATACAGCTGATGCATACCTTTTATTCATCTTGGGCACTAAGGTATTCCCTGACACTAGTGGCAATAGGGTTAGCACAAGCCTAATTCAATACTTGGATTCATTGGAAGATGTCGGTAACTATTCTTGGGGCACCATGGTAATGGTACATTTGATGACGGAGATGAGAATACAAACTAATTTTTCGGGAATTTCACTCTGCTCCAGGTAATTTTGTTTTTAAACTTATGTTCTTATGTATATTGTTCATATTTACCCTTTTTATGAACTCAGAAACAATATTTACTGCTTCTTATATGTATCATTCCACATTGGTATAGGTATGGGCTCATGAACACTTCCCAACATTGTTCAAGGACTACCCCCACTTGAAGATTATAGAGCTTCCTGAACATGATGTGCCTAGAGCTAAGAGATACTAGTTCAACAATACTCTAAAGCCCGGTAAAAATGGTCGACTAATAGATATGAGATTGGCTCTGGAAACGATGACTACTAAAGACGTTGTGTTCGACCCTTACAAGGAGGATAGAGAAAACCGCCAAATTTTGAGGTATCCGAACGTTGCATCCTACAATGGACCGTTGTTCCACCCAAAGGGATACGTTATGGCCGATCCTCGACGTGTGATGCGGCAAATTGGATATAAGAAATTACCTAGCTGCATGACAGCCTCTACTTTAAGGTACGCTCTTAACTTGGATGAGTGCATTACAACTGCCTCAAAGTTGAGGGTAGTGTATGATCCAGTTCCAAAACCAATACATTGGAAGGATAGGGAACCAAGTCATTTTGCAGATATCAGTAATTGGGAGGTTGTGAACAACGGTGATGAAGCCGATTCCAGCTATATTGATGACTACATGGAATGGTCACATCCTTTTTTCGTGCGCCCGGACGACGGCGGAGTTCCACCGCAGAAAAACCCTCCGGTTCCAACTCTTACAGAGGCACCATTATCAATGGCCAAACTTAATAAGACTCTAGGATTGTTAGTAAGTATTGATAATTCCTTAGTCGTATAATGCATAGATACTCTTATATTAGCATATATATACTAATTCCGTGTTGGATGTGTGAAACCAGCGGCGTCGGCTTGGCAAGATGAAGAAGATGTTTGGTAGCAAGTACGAGAAAGGAGAGGTGCTATCCCTTGAAGAAATGAAGGAAGTCGAGCAATTTCTTGATAAAATTGAAGATCCAAGTGCAAAAGATTTTTTCGGGGAAACAAGGAAGGTGCCGGCCCACAAGAAGCAAAATACCAAGTGATTAACTCTTTAGTTGTGTTTCTTTGGTTGTTACGTTTTAAACAATTCCGAACTTGTTTTTGGATTAACTCTTTAGTTGTTTGGTTTACTTTTGGTACCCTGATATATAGCTGGATTAAGAACTTTTAAGAACAATCCAGTTATTTGTTTATGTTGAACATGTTTAGATTTCTACTGAAATGCATGTTTTCTTTTAAGTTTTCTTTAGACCATAGGTGCCGGCATTGAAACGTTGTGGTTCTATAGCGCCGGGAATGTACCGGCATTGTTTTGGATAAGTTCATGTGAATAATTTTGATAGTACCGGCATTGAATTATTGATTTCATCTATGCCGGAAATATGATTTTGGTAAACTTGGATAGTTTTTCCAGAAAAACGGCATTGATTTGGATAAAACAACAATGCCGGTACTGAATTAGGAACTTAGATTATTACGATTTTTTTCCCGAATGATCTTTTATTTCGTTCCCAAGTAATCTATTACATTAGTTTTGAAACTTTAAATTAAAACATGGACTGGAGTAATTTTGGTTTGAGATGATCTCATCCATCCCTTTTCAACAATTACGAAACCTTTGAGCCTTTCACAAATATCTTTGAAGACATCGTCAGGAATCTCGGTATCAAGGATCATCTTCATTGGTTCATCTTCACGTTTAACATATTCCTTTCCCTTCATATAATACTCATCACACCCATCAATAGGCTCACAATGGCCCTTGTGGTTTTCTCTTGCTTCGGCTAGTGCAACAGCTTTGTCAAACCATTGAAACTCTTCGGACTTTGGGTGATTCAAACACCTTAGAAACATTCTTCTATTTTCAGCATCATCAGTTTTTGCAACCCAAAATCGACGTGTCCCATCATAGCAACTACACTTAGAATAAATAAAAGGACAGTCCATGGCTAGATGACAAGTTGACTTGAAAATTTGATAGCTGCAATGATGACTCTGTAAGAGAAGATTATATTAGTGATTCGTCCTAGTAGAGAAGATTATAATTGTCCAATTCATCCTTAGTAATTTGGAATGTACTTACTTTCCAGGTATAAGTTATTGATGAATCTCCCATCTCTTGAGAACCTCGAACTGTTCTAGCTTGATCTATTTTTCGAGCCTTGGTTTCATCAGAAAAGGAAATTTGTTATTTGGTGGGTGCTTTGTGTACATTTTTGAAAAGGAATAGGGGGGGGGGGGGTTATATATAGATTGAAGCCCCAACGGTATTATTTTTAAAAAAATGAGCCGTTTTTTTTTTTGAAATTCACATATACCGGCATTGTCGCAGAAAATAATCCTTGCCGGTATTTACTACCATCATACTATATTTTAGTGAAAACCATGCCGGTACTATGTACATAGTCCACAGAATCAGTAAGTAAGAAAATAAGTTACCGACATGAACTTTTAATGATGATCCATACCATAAGTTTGTACCGGCGTACATTACCATAATAATTTCTCAGCCGACACTGGTGATTTCAAAAAAAAAACTATCCGTTGATATTTTTCTCTATATATAGATACCATGCATTTTCCATTTGGCGAGATGACCATTATCCCTGAAGATGTCCAAAGGATAATAGGTCTAGAGGTTCTGGGGAAATCCGTTAAGATAGGAGATGAGTCTCCGGAACTATGATGGGACAAGATCTTTGAGCTGTCTAAAAAGTTGTTAGGGTGGGACAAGGATACAACTTTGGCAAATTGTACAAGACATCCCATTCCAAGACAAAAACTGTCACATTCGTCAATTCCTTCGATTGTTTGGTGAAACGAAGGACAAGGAATTGAATCCCGAACAAGTTCGCCAAATTACTGTTGCTTATCTGTTGCACGTCTTGGGATCCATTATATTCCCTGACGCTAATGGTAACAGGGTTCATTTAAGTCTCCTTTAATACTTGGATCCCCTGAATAGTTTCTGTGAATATTCATGGGGCACTGCTTTCTTGGCACACTTTTTGGCAAAAATGCATAGAGGTTCTAAGGCCAATTCCCGTCAATTTAATGGTTCTCTCACTTTAATTTAGGTATAGCGAACTAGTTATTTTAGAAGTTATTTTGCCATCATTGTCATTAATTTGGTTAGTTTCCAATTATTTTGTCACTAATTGTTTTTCTTATACATTTCACTGGGGTAGGCGTGGGCTTATGAACACTTCCAAAATTTGTTCATGGGGTATAAAGGATTGAAGACTTTTCCTTATTATCAAGAGCATGAGGCTATAGCTTAGAAATACGTCTTCAACGCTAACCCGAAACTCAATAACAGGAAACGGTTATTCACAATGAGATTGGCTTTGGACTACATGACTTTCCAAGATGTTTTGTTTGACCCATATAGGAATTCCTGGGGAGTTTGCTTTGAAATGCGTGACAATATTTCATTTTATAACGGACCGTTATTTCATTCAAAAGGATTTGTTATGCACAACCCTCACCGTGTTATGCACCAGCTTGGGTACAAGTAGAAAGATCTTACAGATACATCTTATCAGAAATTCTCTCATGACTTTCCTCAATGTCAATCAAATGAGAACAATACTATGGTAGTTTACAAGCCAAGTCCAATTCTTGCACATTGGAGTGAAAGGGTAGAACATGGACTTGTTTTTGATAGGGTTGGTTGGGAATTGGTGGATAACGGTTATGAGACAGAACCAACATTTCTCAGAGGTCATTGGAAGTACTCGCATCCTTATATTGTACGCCCGGATTCCATATATGTTCCTCCACAAGGAGCACATCCATCCACAATTGCGGATGAACTTACTGTACCCGGACTAAATAAGATCCTTACGTTTTTGGTACATACGTCATGTTCATTTCCTATTCTTTTAGTCTACATCTATGAACTTATATAGGTCTACATACTAACAACATGTTTAAAAATATGACAACAACGTCAGCGGATAGGAAATTTGGGAAAGTTCTTTAAGAAAAAGAACAAGAAAGGAGAGGTGTTGACCCAGAAATAAATGGATAAAGTCGAGCAAAAGATAGACAAAATTGAAGATCCGAAGGTAAAAGAATTGTGGGACAAAAAGAAGAAGAGGGTATACAAGAAGCCAAGGACCGAGTGATCATATGTTTCTTGAACAATCTAGGGTTGGTTTATGTATGTTTATGTTTATGTCTTGAACAATCTAGTGTTGGTTTATATCTGTTTATGTTTATGTCTTGAAAAATGTGGTATTGGTTTATGTCTGTTTATGTTTATGTCTTGAACAATGTGGTATTGGTTTATGTCCGTTTATGTTTATGTCTTGAACAATCTGTGTGTCTTGATAAACTCTTTGGTTGATTTGGTTTATGTTTAACTTGTTTTCGGTTTGGAATCTCTTAACTTTGGAGTTAGTTATTTTATACAATCTAGTTTTGTTATTAGATTTATTATGTTGACAAACCGGTGTCAAATTAACCCTTTCACCGAGTTTGAATGTTCTTTGAATGCACCAATAACACATGAATTTATAAGTGTGTATAAGGTACCGGAACTGTGTAGGAGAGAAAAACAGTGTCGTCACTCTAAATCTCCCAAACACAAAAAAATAGAATTTCGGCAGGGAATTTAATTTGGATACGATGCCGGTAGTCAGTAATCTGCAAATATAACTTTTGTTTGTCAGAATTTCGGCACTGTTTGTAGTATACCATCAATGCCGGATATTGACTCATTTAACTGAATGTTTTTCCTAAATTACCGACACAGTTTTAACAGTTAAATGTACGTCGGTACAACACTTCCGCCGTGGTAACGATGATACATAAAAAGGCCAGCATAGGTATCAAAATATGGTTTAATATTTATAATTCACACTTCCAAAAAACTAAATGTTGAGTATTAGTGAACCACATATATCCAAATTACTCATCATCGCTTCCACACGTATGAAGTTGAATCTTCTTTTGTTGGAGAGGTTTTTTTTATAGAGCCAACACATCCCAAAATTTATGATTCTCCTCATACAATGCCATACATCCCTTCCAGATATTGGGATCTAGATCCTTGTTTTTAATCATCCCACTGACAGGTGGCAATGGACAATTTTCTTTCAGTTTTAGAATAATGAAATGATTATCGTTCACGAATGCCAAAAAAACTCTTCTCTTCTTAAGGGATCCTTCGCACTTTTGCCACTTTGGTGTAAATGTTACTTCTACGGTGGGGTTAAAATAATGAACAACACAATTAAATGTATCCGCCACTAGATGCCCACAAAGCAGCATTCTCATCCAATATTGAGTAGGAAGGAACTTCATCTCCTGCTCGGGACCTAACACTTGAGCGTACATATCATCAAACGCTTCTTCATCACCAACCAATTGCTCATAAAAGGTCCTCTTATTTAAAGTTGTTCGGCCATCCCATTTCTAGCATATCGGCATGGTGTCATCCCTTTACCAACCGTCATCTCAAATATTCCTAATTGTTCGTTCACGGAATGATAGCCACAATTTCCATCTCCATCGACATCATGTGTATATAAAATATACTCGCGAATAACCTCAAGAAGTTGGTCTATGTAAGACTGTATCTTGGTATGATAATTTCTAATGGTCCTACCTGTTTTGCGCTCCTTATACATCTTCGTATAACCATTTTGCTGCTTAATTATACCCAATCCATACTCTGCAATCCCTATGCTTCCAGTGTATTCAGTATGTGATGGGATTCCGTACTTCCTTGGCCTACCCCTACCCTTTAGAACCGAAAAAACATCAACTTCGATAGGGCCTACGGATTTGTCACCCTCGTGTTGTTGTTGACTATATATAGATCCCTTACCTTTGCCATCACTTATTTTTGGTGTGGATTGAATTTTCACCCTCATGTAGTTGACTTGATGTAGGTTCCTTATTTGGCCTTCCGTTTTTGTTTGGCACCGCCACCTCGTCACCTTGTTGCTCTTGGTAGCTCAATTTTGGTACATTTCACGGCCTACCCCTTTTCTTTGGAACCTCCACTACATCAACTATGAGTGTGGCTTCGGAATGCTCACCTTGTTTTTCTTGGTAGCTCAATATTGGTACATTTCGCGGCCTACCCCTTTTCTTTGGAACCTCCGCTACATCGACTATGGGTGTGGCTTCGGAATGCTCACCTTGTTGTTCTTGGTAGCTCAATATTGGTACATTTCGCGTCCTAACCCTTTTATTTGGAACCTCCGCTACATCGACTATGGGTGTGGCTTTAGAATGCTCAGCTTTTTTTTCTTAGTAGCTCAATGTTGGTACCTTTGGCGGCCTACCCCTTTTCTTTGGAACCTCCAAGCCATAGGATTTTGGTGTGGATACGGATTCCGTCTTTTGATGTTCACTTGATAGTGTTTCCTTCCTCGGCCTCCCCCTTTTCTTTGGAACAGGCGCTTCCGCGAACCTTACTTCCAAAATCTCACTTGCGGATAGATCTCGTTTCTTACTTGCCGCAAGTTCTTCTTCACGTTGAGTCATTTTTTCAATTCTTTCCTTTGTTTTCTCCTTGACGTTTTAGTTTGAGGTCTACCTATCGGATCTCCCTTTGTTGTCTCTTCACTTTGTGCGATCCATGGGCGAGTAATTATCCTTAGTTGGCTCAACAAGACTTGTCGGCTTACCGAGTTGCCACGTGAGTAAGCTTCGTAGAATTCATTTACTTCTTTCGTATCCCATGGTGATTATCCTGGATCTTCCGTAGGGAGGGTGGGTCGAAATATAGTTGCTTCCAAAATGAACGATAACCTCAATATGTATCACCTCTTTATACTTCACAAGCATATGACGACATGGAAGCCCAATGAAGACATGTCGGGATAAATACACACATCACCCGGTTTTCCGTAATTTTTCCCATATTCCATTTGTCTCATCATATGTTTTATTGCCCAATGAGAGACGTTGAATTCTATTCCTTGGAGCAATTTACCATATTTACAAAATTGAGTCATAATTTTCATTGAGCTTTTATCAAAAGCCTCCTTGATCCTATTAATATCACTGTTAAAGTATTGCTCCATTGCCTCGGTGACCGTAACCATATTGCCTTGACCGGACTGGATGAGATCATTAAATCGCCCATGAGCGGACTCCGCTACACTAGTTGCTTCATTTTTGAAATGTCTATACCGGTTTGTTCATGCACGCACAAATTTTTCCTTGAACTTATCCAACCATTGAGTCCGGCAATACTAGACGGCGGTCGGATAAACTTCTTTCCAATCGGCAATAAACTTCTCCAATCTCTTTTCGTACATAACCTCGGTAAGAGACCAATAAACTTTCTCTCAATCTCTTAGAAATTCCAACCACTTTTTATGATTTTCCGCATGTTCTTTGTCCACTCGCTCTTTTATCTTGCCTCTCTCATCTTCTTCTTCTTCGGGGGATAGTTTGTTCTTGCGAACATCTTCCTCTAGTTGAACAATCCTTATCTTCTTAATATCCGCCTTGGTGGGTTCAAACAAGGCATGACAAGTTTTTATAATATTTTTACGTATATGATATGTGCATAGAAAATTTTGTGCGCTCGGGAAGACGTCAGATATTGCATTCATTATGGCGTCATCTTGATCGGTTATGATGACCCTCGAAAGTTTATTTTCCAGGAAAAATAATTTCAATTGTCGTAATGCCCAATGATAATTATAGTCCCTCTCGTTTTCCATTAAATACCAAGCCAATGTGAATGTTACCTTGTCCAATGTTTGCCCCACGATGTTCAACAACGGCATATTGTATTTGTTTGTCTTGTAAGTGCAATCCATCAAAAGAACACCACAACATGTTTTTGCCAATTGTGAAAGCAAAGGATGCGAAATGAATATTTGAAGGGGCTTGTTTTCCGGCCCTCTTTTAATGATACGCGTGTAGTTGTGATCCCAAACTATTTTCTCAAATTCTTGCATAATGGTCCTCCCTTCCCATTCCACCCTTCTAATAGTTGCTTGTGCGCTATAAATTGTACTTAGAGAAGACACGCTCGTCTTATCCTTTTCCTTGAATCCTCTGAAAATTTTTCTCGGTTTGATAAATGCTTTGCTCAATCTCTTTACATCCTCGAATTCATGAGGTTTTAGCTTCGCAACTAGGGAGTGACCAACAAAATCTTTCGGATCCCGGTGGTTATGACAACCGAACCAAACCGCACAAGCCCATTCCTTGTTCATGTCATTTAGATGGAATACAAGCTTAAAGGGACAACTATCCTTCCTTGTACGAGTCTTGTATACCTTATTAGTCTTCTTTGGATATTCATAACCCTTTCTCTTGTGGCTATTCTTCTCCTTGTATTTCCCACTTCTCTTGCAAACCATCTCAAAATGAGTATTTGAACGTTGGTTATTTCTCACCAACATACACATGTTCTTAAGAGCCATCTCTTTAGCCAAAGCGATTGCTTCCTTTGGATCTTTTATTCCCTACACAAGGACAACAATGGGAGATTATAAGTTTCATTACAAGAAATCCATTATTAAGGTCAATATAGTAGGTGAAAAATATTCTTTGCTAACATACCGGAGGCATTTTATAGTATTCCAACGTATCCGGACCAAGGGGCTTTGTATTTGTTGGATCAATATATGTCACCACCTAAAGGTCAAATGAAAATTAGTTCCAACAGAAGGCATTATCGACCTATGTCCCGGCATGGTCTAACTAAAACAAAACTGAAGTCCAAATTTTTAAACCTATTCTGGCATACATATTTCATTTGAAATAAATGCCGGAAACATAGGTGCCGGCTTGCTCGTTATCTATGGTTCTACGCAGGTACCAGTTTCCGGCGTAAAATATAATTAATATCATATGCCGGTATTTAGCTTTGGAAAAAACTCCATGTATGTTTTTTTTGTAAGTACCGGCATAATAAAGTTATAATCGAACAATGCCGTTGGTGGTGCCGGCATTACTTTTAACTATGGTTCTACGCCGGTACCCGGTTCCGGCGTAATAATTAATTAAGTTTTCCATGCCAGTGTTTAGCTACGGAAGGCACTGCTTCTTGTATGTTTTCCATGCAGTATCGGCATAGAAACCTTTGAATTTTACCATGCCGGTATCATATTTCGTAGAATATTCCTTGGTAGGTAAAAAGTAACTTTTGTACCGGCATAGTTTTTTGTTTGAACGTTATGCCGGTTTCGGTTTCAAATTGGGGATATTGAGTTCCGGCATGGCCAAAGCATGAATACTATACCGGTTTGATGGTTGCCGGCATTGTATTCATACAACACCTATGCCGGTACAGATGTTTTTCAGCTGAAAAAATGGCGGGTTCAAAGAAAAAAATCCAATTTCCAACCTCTCAGTAGCTTTACCTGTGTGTTGGGGATGCTTGTATGCTGTGCAAGTTTACTTTCTTGTGTAGGTTCTTCAAAAAGCTCTCCTTGCTCGTAAAAATCATCATTCAAGGGTGTTAGTTCCACAAAAACTTGCAATTGTGAGTTGTTGTCATTAGCTGAAGATTCAAGATATGATCTTTGTTGTAGTTGAGCTAAAGATTCAGCAGCAACAATTCTCTCTTCACAATCATCCTCCAATTTCCCCAAATAAAAGTTCCCTCTAAAAAAAAAAAAATCTCTCCTCCTACTCTCACCACACTCACCCAAGTTCAAATAAAAACACACACTAATCTTATAACAAATACTTAACATTTTTACTAATTATAATTAAACACTAATTAGGATTAGTGAGGGGTATATTAGGAATTAAAAAAATATTTACATAGGGGGTGGCCCTGAATTGCTACTCGGACCTCGTTTTTGTCTTGTAGCTACAATTAGATTGGATATCCCCCAATTGTGGATTCTTAGAAAATAGGATGCAGTCATCTGCAAATAGTATGTGAGAAATTGAAGGACCTGTCTTGGCTGGAATGATTGGTTCAATGATTTTTTTCTTTAGCAACATCTGTAAGTAGTCTGTTAAATCCTTCCATGCACAAAATGAAAAGATACGGAGATATTGAATCACCTTGTCTAAGACCTCTGGTAGGATAAAAAAATTATGTTGGAGTGCCATTGATAAGAATTTAGATTCTGGATGTACTGATATAATGATGTATTAGTAGATACCATTTTTGAGAGAAACCCAAATGAGTCATAACTTGCTAAAGAAAATCCCATTCCATCCTATCAAATGCTTTGGCCATGCATGTCCATCTTTATACCAACCACCCATTGATAATCTTTTGTATATTTCATGTAATGCATCGTTTTATGAGCTATTATCACATTTTCATGTATATTTCTGCCTAGAACATAAGTTGTTTTCCATGGAGATATTATCTTGTGAAGAATTAACTTCATTATTGAGGCTAGAATTTTTGTGACGATCTTGTAAGTAATATTACATAAGCTTATGGGTCTTAACTCATTTTGTTTTGTAACTATTTCTTTTTTGGAAGAAGCACTTAAAAGGTTTCATTTAGCTGATTAGGAAACTGACCCTTATTGAAAAAATCTTGCACCATTTTGTTACCTCTTCACCAACAATACTTTGTAGAAAACAGCTTGATATCCATCAGGTCATGGAGCATCCCAAGCATTGATACTGCATATAGCTTCTTTGATTTATTCCACAGATGAAATTTGAATTAAATTTTGATTTTCTACCTCAGTGATGTAAGGATTTATAGCTGTAGAATACTAGCTAGTATCTATGATATGATCTGTTGGAAGTATAAATTGTGTTGAACTGCTCTATAGAAGAAGTTTAATGTCCTCCTTAGTCGAGACCCATTTTCCATCATCATTAAAAATGGAATCAATGAGATTTATTCTTCTTTTCACTAGTAGAAAATAGAAATTTTGCAACCGACGAAGCAAGTAATATATACGAGTTAAATGACTTGCTTTGGCGGTCAAAGAAAGGGTCGCTGTTTGAGCGTCTTTTTCTACTATGACGTGTATCTGGGGGTCGTTGAAAATCTTATATCTACGACCGATTTTAACGGTAAATATTTTATGACTGACTTCAATCAATCATAGATATAAATCTTAATATAAAAAAATAGATTCAGATTGGCTGTCTGGCCTGACTGAATCTGACTGATCCATCTGAATCTGACTGATCCATCTGGCCTGACTGAATCCAACTAAATATCAAATTAGAATTCAAATGAAGCTTAAATAAGAAGAAAATCAAACTCAAATAATAATAATGCTGGACCAAATTCCATTCCATTAAACATTCATTTTATTCATTGCACAACCCATAACTGAATTCAGTTGACATTTAGTTTCAAAATCACACAAAGAGGATTCAAACCAAGAATTCGCATAATAGAAGTCCTAATAAGTTTTCTTAAAAGATACATGTGGAATCCAGCAACATAAAGAGCACAGTTCAACACAAAAACTCAAAGAACTAACGCATTTAATAGCTAAAATAAGAAAAATGAAAGTCAATGTGGAACCTTCTTCAGTTGGCACGAAGATTAAACTTTTGTTTGTTCCTGAACCTGAAAATACACAATGATTTCAGAAACAATCAGTCTATCTCATCATTATTCACCATAAAAAAGAACAAACCAGATATTGTGGCATATATTACGTCCTATAGGTCCATGTGCTACCATAAAAACAGAATCAAATATGTTTAGATGCCAAAATTAATCATAAGAACTAGCAGATGACACCACACACCAGAGTAAGTTTAAGTTTTCATTGCAAGATTTGAGAACATAGAAAGAATGAATAAGAATCAATACTTCTAAAGGAAGATACATATAAAAGAAATTGTAATATACACCCTATATGCTCGTTTAAGTGAATGTAAAAACACTAAAATGTTGAAAACAAGGTTACCTATCTGCCAATAGAAGAAATAATACTTCGTGGAAAAGACAAATTAAATAACCTTGTTGAACTCATTCTACGTTAATTAAATGATAGTATTGGTTAATATAACACGTTATTATTGTTGATTTACACTAACCGACATATGTGCCACTAAGACTGACAAAGGTTGGGTTACTAAGTAACTCTATAGTCATGATCCAAGAATTTACAAGTACAAAAGAAAAAAACCTCATGTTTGAATGCCAAATAACCTCCTGTAACAGCACTTATAAGCTACATAGAGTCTTGTTCAACAACATACAAAAGCGAAAAGAATGTTATCGATTAGAAACTACCTCTACGAACCAATCCGATGCCATAAGATACTGCTCTCCCTGAAATGCTTCTTTTCCTTTTGATTTTGCCTGGTGAAACTTCTCCTTCATATGGACTTCCCTTTGCCAAAGATTTTCCACATTGTTGTTGAATTCACATCAAATTCGGGGTTTCCAGCATATTTATAATTCTGAATTAGCGATGAATATAAGAGATATGAGATGCTAAGAATCAGTATTGGTGCATCATAACAAGATGAGTCAAACAGGTCCACCATTTTAGTGATAGCCAAAGCCAATAGGGCATGCTAACAACACAAGCTAACCCAGCCTGAGCACTTATATATGGTAATAAGCCATATCTTGGATCCATACTTGCTCCCGAGAATATTGGCAAGTCAACGTATACAAGTTTTAAATAACTAGGCAGTACTGCTATAGGATTATATAATGTAGGACTACAAACTTGATGATTCATAGTGGAGGATGAAAAAGAAGGCATAAACTAGGAGGAAGTCTGCTAGAGGTTCACAAATAGTGGAGGGGAAAGAAAAAGATGTCGATAAATTTTATTAATGTAAAGAGGAGACAGAAGAACCATTTTCCAAGTTACCATAAGAGTATAAATAAACAAAGCAAAGTTGAACAACCCATCAGACTCGGATGACATAAACTCCATACCTTCATTTTGTTTGCATCAGAATTTACATGCCACATTAGTCCGGTGATGCTCCAATCAAGATAAGTTGGAACGAGAGACGTCACAGGAAAAAGAACTTCAACAATTTGATAAGTGCACTACATAGCATCCATTTCTAATGCTGTAACTCCTCCATGGGATCGAAAACAGAAAGAATATAACATAAAAAAAACTCAGTATGTCATAGAAGAAGACTATTTAGTATTGAACGAACACGTCGCTTATAGTTCTAATGTAATAAGTTTATAGCAGTTGAGATACCTTATACAGTCTTTTGTTTATTCAATTGATGTGACAAGATATTAAATAGACTACTAAAATATCAACTATGATATGTATCAAATATAAGACGAGCACTAGTACCCAGACTAGTCATTAGGATACAAAATTTATGATGAAGCTGTATGGGCCTGCATAATCATCTGTGTGTGTAGATAACACATACTCTCAAAAAACATGAAAATTTGGACAAAAAGGAGCAAGTACAAAAGTTTAATATAGACGTACATACATTTTATAATTTTGATCTTCACCAGCTTCCAGTAAGCGCGTAATGGCATCCACGCAATCATGCCTTGCTGCATATATCAGAGGTGTATTTCCATATGATACAACATTTGGCTCAGCGTCTACCTATATATATATGCGAATTGGAAGAATTTATCACATGCTTCAGCACAGAAAAGCTATGGAAGGTGCATAAAATGGGATGTAAATTTACAGAAGCGTGTGGCTCTGCTAATGCAGAGTAATAAGATTGAGAGTTTTTCCAAACCTTCAGAATTATTACTCTGACTATTAGAGCAGGACAATCCAACCTTTTGCAATACTCAAAAGCATCAAAAAGGTCTTATCTTCAGTTTCAAAACCTATTTTAAAGTGTAACTCCCAGTCCAAGGAAAAGTCTATATCCTTGCTTCACACATCTAGTAAGCAGGAAACCTATGTGAAACCAAGCACTTATTATTGCTTAATCAACTCAAAATCCACAAAACTATGAACTCATAAGCAAAGTTCAAAAAAAAAAAAAAACACATACTTCAACCGCCACCATAAGGCCAAGACATCATTGATGAAACATAAATGATTTCAATCAAATAAACTCAAACTATACCTATATTTGACCACTTCAGGAAAAAAAACACTTCCTCATTGCATAAGGTCCTACAAAAATATTCCTCTTCATATTCAAAATCAACATAAAAACAAAAATTTGATCAGATCACCAACACCCAACAAAAATAAATAAATCAAAGCATCACAAAGAACAAAATTTTGCATACAACCAAACCACCAATTCTTGATAACCAGCTACCACCTTCAGTTTCTTGCCCTATCAAAAGCTTATGTCATAGAACCTAAGAATGACTTAGCTGGAATCAATCAAAACCAAACTGAAATATCATCAACTCATGATATTAGAATACCCCTAAATCCCAAATTGAAGAAACAAAAACAAATTAACCCACCTCACAAAAATGCAAGTAATGGAACGAGCAATCTTATTGGAAAAATGAGTCATATTTACCCTCATCACCACCACCACACCATCAATAGGAACTAGTTAAAGTGATCTACAACCCCAATTAACAAAGATAACACTTAATCGAAACTATTCCAGGAAAACCAAGAGCTTTGAAAATTTACCCTAATCCTAAAATTAAAAATTAAATTTTTGTAATTGAACATGATGAATAAGAATCAGTCATAGATAGTTACCAAATTAGTTGCGACAAGACATAATAAAAACACATACTACCATTGAAATCGATTATTTGTTTGATGGTATTGACTTCTACTCAACCTTTCGAATCTGGAAAAATTGCAGAAGAAGACGATGAAGGTCGATTGAGAGCAAATAATAAAAGAGACGAGAGAGGAAGTTAATAAGCATACTTGATCTCCATTAAACTTTCAGAGAAAAAACTAAGAAAAAGATAGAGATGAGTTATGCTGTGAAATAGGTGAGAGAGAATAAAGAAATAAAATGAAAGAGATAAGGTTCCTTCTGGTTATAATGAAGGGATGAGGTATTTAATCACAGCCGTATGTCAATTATCAGACTCAATCTCGAGGAAATCTAACCACTGAAACATCTAGGATCAGCGGTCGCGACATCAGTAGTTGAAGAGGACAAATACGGTATTAAAAATTTGTTATGCAACGACCGTTAATAGGGATTAAAAAACTTTTCCGTGTTTTTTTTAGATCAATGACCGTCTTGACGGTCAATGGTCCGTTGACCGTCAACGAGGGTCACGGATGTGGGTTGAAAAAACCCTATTTTCCACTAGTGTTTGTAGTTTGCTTTAGCATAAAAATACTTGTTATTCCTGTCTTCTTTCTTGGTTATATTTTCTCTTGCTTGCTGGTACACAATATCTTTTTTTTTTTGGTCATACCATGAATTAATTTCATCTTCTAGAACTTTAATCTTGCTTGTATGGTGTTTGCTCATGTTTTTCTTCCTCTGAAGAATTTTCTAAACATTTTTAATTTTTGTATTTACATGTCCAAAAATATTGTGATTCCACTTCCCTAAAGCAGTTATTGTAGCCTGAAGTTTCTCTGTAACATTCAAGTGTTTATTGTCCTCTGGGCTCCAACATTCTTCAATTTCTTCCTTGCAAGTTGGATTGTTGAGCCATACTTGATGGAATCTTTTTGGATTTTGGCTTGAACTGCTGTTGGGTGTGTATGAAGTAAGATTGGCATGATCAGAGCTACGGGGTAAAAGATTATTTATAATTGCATTTGGGTAAGAAAAGAACCAGTAGTTGTTTCCCAAAGCTCTTTCTATTCTAGTTTCGACATTTTTTTGGATACATCTTCGATTGGACCATGTAAATGGTGATTTTGTAAAGGGAATATCCCTAAATCCATGATAATTTATTGTGTCATGAACTATCTTGTATGAAGGAGAGGGTTGAGTGTTGAAGCTTTGTTTTTCTGATGAGTGTAAGTTCATCTTGAGGTCTCCCAGAATAACCCAATGAATTTTTAGGTTTTCTCTTAGCTTCAAAAGACATTGCCACTGAGCTTCTCTTTCTTTTCCTTATGAGAAGTGAGAACCATACATACAAGATAACAACCACTTTTTATTTCCTAAGTTAGAACCCACATTTAAATGCATCATATTACTGGTTGTATGCAAAATTTCAAATCCTAAACCATCTTTCTACAAGAGAGCTAAGCCACCAGCTTTCCCTATAGTCTCTTGACATTTAATGTGAGGATATCCAGGATGAGACAAGTATTTATATACTTTTCCAGGTTTGTTTTTTGTTTCAGACAAAAAAATAATGTTTGGAATATAATTATACAATCATTCAGTGTTGTTTAGTTCTTTTACTTCCTATTCCTCGGAAATTCAAAGCTAAAATCTTCTTTTGAAATATTTAATTTTGCTAGAAATGTTATGGTAAAAAGTTTGTCTATTATGAAGCAGTAAACTATACGAATTAGAGTAATGGCAGTAATAAAAAATTGTGATGTGTAAGTAAAACCAAGAGGAATGAGAAGTGATTGAGATAGTGTTTAAAACCCGGTCATTCTACGATCCTTGATTTCCTTGGTGTTGATTGATGTAGTTGTCCCAATCTTCATGTTCATTATTATGCATCTGGTTATAGTAAGCTTTATAATCTCCATATATTGACTGCTTTCTTGCTTAGATTGACCTTCTTCTTGTTCCACAAAGCTTGCCTGAGATGAACTTCCATACTCCGTGGTTTTTTTGTTTCTTCTAGCATTTGAACTTTCTGGTGTATTTGAAGATCATTGGGAGTATGTAGTGGAGACTAAGTGTCCATCCTCTAGAATAATGAAAGCTTGTTTGGAGTTGTTCTTCCTCCTGTTGCTCTTTTTTGAAGATATATGGATTGTTTCTCCCACTGCGAAGTCTAGATTGTTTTCTCTTGGATCAATTACTTCTCCAAAATCCTCACCAATTTTGAAAATATATTCTGTTATTATCTGGACCTGATTTGCTTTTTCATCACATTCACATTCATTGTGATTTGCATCAAGCATGCAGGGCATATTTTCCTTGGTTGGTTCTGGAAATATGTTGGTATCCATTGAGCATACTTGGCTGCATTTTCTGCCAGAATACTTCTTAGCATATGATTAGTAACATTGAATTCAACGAGAGCACTTATAATATTTGAATGCACATGACATCCATCTTCAGGCTCAAGCTTAGGCTTAGTCCTATGGGTGCTAGATTAGCAGTCAGCCAGGACTACTTTCTAAGTCCTATGGGAATGCTAGTCTAGCGACTAGATTAGCAGCCCACGTCAGCTAGGACCACTACAGCGTTGTTTGATTCAGCGCAACCAATTTCAGCTACCGGATCAAATTTTGTGATCTATGTGATTTTTGTGAGCGCTAAACCATTTAGCGTAAAGGTGATTTTTGTGGCGCTGAACCATTCAGCGCTTCAATCTCGCTGCAAGTTCAACTGCGAGCAAATGCCAAGAGAGAGAACTAATATTAACTTTTAGGCCACACTTTTTTTTTAATTGCAACACTTAACTGCTAATCTAGCCCATATAACTTAGTCTTAAAAACTGTTCCCACTATGCTTGCAATCTGGTTAACCACTTCAGCATTTTTAAATTTTACAGGGAGTTTCTAGATATCAATCCAATATTGCTAAACGTTGAAATAAATGTTACTTAGAATCTTGGATTCATAATGGGATTCCATTCCTCGGCACTAATAGATATCCATATATATTTCCATGAAGCTCCAACCGAAACATCTTTGTATTCTCTCTGAGTCTCCCATTACTAAATGTCAAAGTGAAAATGGTGAAACCTTTTTGTCTGATTATAAAATGACCAAGATAGCATTGCAGTTCGTGAATTATACGTGAATACTTCCGAATCCGAATATTACCCGTATTAACCGTTTGCAACTCCGACCTGGGTTCGAGACTATTCGGTACTTGTAATTCGGTCCACGTCACTGTTTTTTTGGTGAAACCTTTTTGTCTGATTATAAAATGACCAAGATAGCATTGCATTTCGTGAATTATACGTGAATACTTCCGAATCCGAATATTACCCGTATTAACCGTTTGCAACTCCGACCTGGGTTCGAGACTATTCGGTACTTGTAATTCGGTCCACGTCACTGTTTTTTTATATTAATTTATACCCAAAAAAATACGAGGAGGGAAGGAATCGAACCTGAGATGAGAGACGTTAGGTTCCCTGCATGGTGGTCTAACCACAGTTCCAGGCGCTGATTTTTGTTAAAGAGATCATATATTTTCTATGTAACCCATTTAAACCATAAAATTCTTATGTTTTTTCAAGGACTCCTCTTAAAATGTTATTTTTTCACAGTAAAATCTACGAATACTTATTAATTTAATTCTATATATAAGCCGAATTTTCTCTCCCGTATTAAAATATCTAAAACGAATTATACAAGTACGTATGCCGTTCCGAATAATCCCCAAATTAAAAATGATTGACCGAATAGTGGGCCGAATTTATTTTCCGTCAAAACGAATAATACACGTACGTATGTCGTCCCAAACGTTTCCCGTACAAAGAATTGCTAACTAAGGTGTGGCTCAGGGGCGGAGATGAATGGGGACTAGGGAGGACAGTTGTCCTCCCTAGAATTTTAGAAGTTGTCAAATTAGGCTTGGAAATTATGGATTTTGCATAATTATCCCCCCAAAATTTGACAAATTATCGTAACATACCTGGATAATATAAGTGATTGCATCAAATTTCAAAGCATTTGCAGCTTCTGCAGTATCTTAAATGTATGTTATGTAGCAAACATTTGAAAAAAGAACTACAAAATTTCGGGCGGCCTACGGCCGCCGTAGTATACAATGTTGTTATTAGTCATTAGTTGTATTTGTCCTCCCAACAACAAAATTTTGTCTCCGCCCCTGGTGTGGCTTTCCTATCAAACACATACGTTGGAATTTGGATGTTTCCCACAGGCTTTACCCTGGACACGAAATCAAACACCAAACGAGCTGGCAGTTTATTTATCGAAAATTCCAACCGGACCGCCTAAAGCAAACGACCAGACACATACCAAAATCAATGACGTGACCCCCTGTTATCCTCCGCAGGACCCACACAAAAAAAATGTGAGAAAAAAGGTGGGATACAATTTTGGGGTCGTTTTTGAAACGGTCTGTTAAGAATTATTGTTTATTTATTTAGGTTTCACCTATTTACCACCCACATTAATCCTAATTGCCACCCTCATTAATTCCCACCCCCATTTATCCTATTTACCACCCATATAATTTTCAATAAATCCTAAATACTACCTCTTGATTTTTTATTTACACCCAACAACAAAAGAAACCACCCTAAATTATAAATAATATTTGCTTCCCCATCTCCACGGCCAACCACCTTCTTCATCTCCATCACCACCCACTGGCCAGCATCTCTATTCTTTTTTTTTTTTTCCCTACCCTTTCATTCATTTTAGAGATGCTTTATAGAGATTTCCTTTCTCTATCATTTTTATCAATTGTGTGTAAGAGATTATCCGTTTCCCATAGACGACTCTAGTATGCATAATCACATGGTTGCAAAACTATGCTCGATTATTTGGTAATGATTTTGTCTTCTTTGCTGTCGTTTCTTGTGGAAGACATTTCGTCGATTCTTACATATAAACGATGTTTTTAGTTCCATTTATTATCATCACAGTTTTTGATCATTTTTAGAGTCTGAATGGTGGGAACTTTAAAGAACCAATGGAGATTACCAATTGATCATGGTTGAAAAACCCTAGAGAATGAAATGGACAGAATTTAAAATTGTATAGCTGTTAATTAATGATCCCGCCTCCATCGATTAGCACAAAGAAAAAAAAATCCAGGAGAAAGGAAGTTCAGCTTTAAGGTCGTCAATTTCTGGACGACTAGGAATGCGATTGATATGACCACTGTTGTTCTTCGTTGTTCAGAATTAATCAAAGTTATAACCTAGAATTGGTGGCTTTTTAATGGAAAAAGAGGTTACTGAAGAAGGGTGGTAATAGTTTTTTTCATAGGTGGTAAATAGAAAAAAATAGAATTGAAAAGTAAAATTAATTTAGAATTTGTGAGGGGTGGCAAATAGGAAAAGTGTGGATGGTAAATAGGTAAAATCATTTATTTATTGGAGAACTAACTTTCGAAGAGTACGTTTGAGAAACCGCAAAACAACCTCTTACTGGAACTTTTTGTAATTATTTATCCAAACAACACCGACGCGCTTTCTCGCTCTCTCTCTTCCGTTCTCGAACGAACAACACCCCTCCATCCATAACAAACCCTAATACAAAGACATAATCCAGAAGAGGAAGAAGAAGAAGAAGAAGAAGAAGAAAAAAAATCTGTATCTAAATACATTTCCTGCCCCCTTCCATTTTCCATTATCAATTTTCTTTTCTTTTCATAAATCTTCTTTTGTGGATTTGTTATTTTTGTGGTGAGGATGATGGGGTCTCTTCAAGCAGATCAGCTCCAACAATTGAAAGATATATTTGCAAGATTTGATATGGATTCAGATGGAAGTCTAACCCAGCTAGAACTTGCAGCATTATTAAGATCATTAGGTTTAAAGCCAAGTGGTGATCAGATTCAAGCCATGTTATCAAATATAGATGCGAATGGGAATGGGTCTGTTGAATTTGATGAATTAGTTTCAGCTATTATGCCTGACATGAATGAAGAGATCTTGATAAATCAAGAACAATTGATGGAAGTTTTTAGATCTTTTGATAGAGATGGTAATGGATATATAACTGCAGCTGAATTAGCTGGATCAATGGCTAAAATGGGCCAACCATTGAGTTATAGAGAATTAACAGAGATGATGAGAGAAGCTGATATTGATGGAGATGGTGTTATCAATTTTAATGAATTTGCTACCATTATGGCTAAATCTGCTGCTGATTTCCTTGGTCTTGCTGCTGTTTCATAGTGCAAAATCATCAAATAATGGTATGTTGGTTGATCATCAATCAAGCACCAGCAATCTCAAATTAAATCGTTTTAATTGTGATCATCAAATTCTTAATCAAAATGACTAACATCTATGGATTTTACTTGTTCCTCTCTTTTTCTTTTTTAATTAGATTTTGTTCATTTATTAATTTAATTAGGAGTTTTAGTGTACATTGTGGATTTGTTTCTAATTTGTATAAATTTCAGAAAAAAGACTGATTCAAATCTTATTGATTATCTTCTTCATTTCATTTGGAATTCTTCTTTATTCTTTCTTTTAGATTGTCTTTTTCCTTTTCCCTTGTAATCAATCAAATGAAAAACCAAATTTTGGACCACCTCAAATGAATTAGATAGTTCGTATTTAGGGTCAGTATGGTGGTCCCAATAATGGTTTGACCTTTATTTTTCTTAGCTTAAACATTATCCTCTTAGAGCAGATTGTTCATTTTGCTTTGGTTATGGACTCAACAAACTTAAAAAAAAATAATCTTCAAACTAATAAATTTGAGGGTTTGTTGAGTGTGACACTAGATTAGAGCATTTCCTATGGCAATGGCTAAACCTAAAAATCTGTTCAGCCAGGTGGATGGCCAAACTGGGTTTTTCACTATGGGAAATCGCTGGGCGTTAGACAAGTAGACGCGCGTCATTAAGAAAAACGGTGGCGCTTAAAAGAAAAACGATGGCGTCAAGGAAGAAAACTCTGGCGACAGGAAGGCTGACGCCGCGTCACGGACTATGTCGCCGGAGGTTTTCCTGGTGACGCCAACTGGCAGTTTTTAAATTTCGAATTTCACCTTTTCCCTCTATAAATTGCCGTAATCTTCGAACAATTCAGTACACCAAAATTCACTTGAATTTTCTCTTTTAAAAATGGCTGAAAAAAGCGATCACACTTTTCTGCGATGCAAAACTTGAAGCTGTTGTTTCTAAGATATGTGGGAGTTTTAAAAAGATTGAAAATTGTAAAAGGGAAGTGCAAGTTTTAGAAGTTGCTCCAAGATAATGTTCCGCTAAA
Source organism: Papaver bracteatum (assembly GCA_023529315.1). NCBI lineage: Eukaryota > Viridiplantae > Streptophyta > Magnoliopsida > Ranunculales > Papaveraceae > Papaver > Papaver bracteatum. The sequence goes on along the minus strand of JAJJWX010001238.1, from coordinate 1,527,074 downwards.
AGGCAAAGAAAAGCTCCTGTTTTGAAACCTGGCGAGATTGGGGTATACCCAAATTTAAATGGACATTTGCCCTTATTAAGGGGAGGCCAAAATGTGGTGAGTTCACCTTTTTACCCTTTCACTAATTAACCCTATTACTTAACCTAATAACCCTAAAATTAAAAACTTAAGCAAACCGTTAATCTTCTCTTCTTCTTCTTCATCTCATCTAAAACTTGAAAACTTTGATTATCCGGAAAAATGGTTGATTCCAAACGATCAAGAGATAACATAGATTCAACAGTAAGTATCAAAAGATCCAAATCAGAGAAAAAAGGTAAGGGAAAAGATGGAACTAGTAAACCCGAAAGTTCAATCCCTGAGAATGTTGAAAACAACCCTCCGCCGGTGAAAAGAAGACTGTAAGTTGATTTCTAAACTCAACCAAATATTGTTTGGTGTTTTTTGATTGTTAGATTAGGTTAGAAACTGAAAATTTAGATTTTTAGGGGTTTTGGTAAGAAGGTCGATAGTTTAACATCATGCCGTGTTGTTGTTTCTTAACCACGGCGTTGTATGAGGATGAATAACTCAGACGTTTCATATCATCCATGGCGATTGTTAGACAATAACCAGGGGCGATGCAATACCAACAAAACCATGCCACTGATTTGTAGCTTGTATTGTATTGTACTTGTACATTGCCGAATCGTAGGCATCGAAACTTGATATTTTTTAAGTTATAGCCGGCATCATTATTTAATACAACACTGCCGGCGGTTTTTTGGTCGGCTAGGTGCATGATTATTACCATGCCGGCCATCTATTGGTCGACAGTTTACATATTCTATACCTTGCTGGCTAGTGGATGACCAGAACCAAATTTCAATGTGTAACAATTTTGATCTCTTATTTGTGTTCAACAGTGTTGTTTGTTTTTATATCTCTTATTTGTGTATTGCTTAGGTTCCCAGAGGGGAAAAAAGAAGATCTACCTTGTTCGGTTACTCCAGAAGAGCTATTAGAATATATTGACGCAATTTATCCCAATGTAGAAGATCCTAAAGATGAAACTGAAAAGAATTTCCCTGTAAGAAAACTATGTTTGATGGGTAAGGAAGATCCTGAAGAATTTCAAAGGTTTATGAATAGTCCTAGCAATCCCCTCAACTATGTTGAATGCACATCATCAGATGAGGAGGAAGAAGAGGAGGTTGATCCAAGGACCTTTTTCAGGGCATCTGACTTTTCTGGAGTGAACCCCTATTACAATGAGGCCGGTGACTACATAGGTCCAGATAAGGGAAAAGCAAAAGTTGATGCTGGTGAAAATGCTAGTGATGGGGAGGAAGATAACAACAATGAGAAGGATCCTTGAAATTCTTAAACTTTATTATGTTTTATTTGCTTTAGAAACTTAGATTCTGGTTTGAACAATTACATTATGTTTTGTATTTGTATTTTCTTTAGAAACTTAGATTCTGGTTTTATTCGCAAGAAAAATACGATCCACCTTCCCCTCCGATGACTCATGGTGTCTCACCGTGTAGTTGTGTTTGTGTATTAACCATTGTGATTCTTCCATCACCTTTCTTCCAACCCATTCAATTCTTTTAATGGTTTCCTTGGCCGCATAAATTGTAGACAATGAAGAGAGGTTAGGCGGGTCGTCCCTCTTGAAATTACGAAGGAGCTTGCTTGGTTTAATTCCCCAACTTGTTCTTACTTGTTCGAACTCGTGCGTTTTCAACTTGGCAACTTGGAAATGCCCAACAAGACTTAGCGGATATTTATGGTTATGCCAACCAACATCAACTCTACTCATTCTCCACATGTTATCGATTTCTTGGTTCCTCCCGAAAATAATCTTGAATGGGCATTCACACTTCTTAAACTTCGTCTTGTACACCCTAGTCGTCTTCTTATCATACACATAACCCTTTCTCTTGTGACTTTCGTCCGGCGATCCATAACACTCGCATACCATTTCAAACCGCGTAGATTTTTGTTGAGTGTTTTTCACTAGAATGCACATCTTCTCTTTTGCTTTCTCAACAATCCAATTTACCCCGTCGTCTTTTTCCTTCCATTCCAAATTATTAGCATAATGTTCGGAAGTATCGGGACCCCTAATTTTCTGAGCTTGAGGCTGATCCGCCATAGGTACCAATGCCACAATCTACACAACATCAAAAGTTTAGTTAGTATGTATTACCACGGTCGGCATGGTCTACATATAAAACACTGCCGGCAGAAAAAAGCCGGCACGTAAGAGAATATAAACAATGTCGACATGAAACCAGCCGGCAATGTCATAAAACTTGACAATGCCGGCGTAAGCATTTTCAAGTAATGGTTCCTGTGCTTCAAAAAATATAGAAGTCGGGAAGGTTCAAATTTTATACCCTGCCGGCGTGGTACTGCTCATGAAAATTCGGCACGTTGTGCAAAGTACAACCACACCGGCTTTTACGGCCGGCATGATCGACGAGCGACGACCTTGCCGACCCGGTACAACAGAAGTGGAAAAAAAAAAAAAAAATCGATCGTTTGCATTTAAAAATCACAATCTTCACCACGTAAGTTGCCTACCTGATTACTTGCAACTCCATTATCTTATTCTTGGTCATTGGACTCTACGTTTGACTCGAGACATTCATCACTTCCATACCAATCTTGAGTTTGAGGAAAATAAAAGTGAGGATCATGAAAATAATCCATTCGATCATGGTCTGGTAGATCATCATACAAGTACTCATCTGTAGGAGTAAAGTTAGAAGGCTCCCCCACTTCAAAATCAGGATTTGAATCACTCATATCACAAATTTCACAAAAACCCTAACTTTTCCCCCTAAACCTCCTCTACTACTTCATACTAATTCTCTCTCCAAATGATTTATAAAACCCAACTTATAAATAAATAAACTAACTAATATAACTAATATAACTAATCTAATCATTTTAGTTAAATTAGAGTTAATCATTATGGGGGGAATTTTAGCCATTTTGAAAAATCTGGGTTAAGGGGTGGCTTGGATTTACTTCATAATGACCATTTTTTGTCTTATTGGGTATACCCCAATTAATCTGGGTATACCCCAATCTCTCCAGGTTTTGAAACTTAACAACAAAAAATTCAAAAACAAAGGTGAAACTGTCAAAGAGCGCGTTGAATGGAAAATACGTCAAATGAAGATAAACAGGAGGCCAAAACTTGTATTTGATTTTTATTAAAGTTTTTAATATTGTCGAAGTTTATATCTTGTAAAATTGGCAGTAATATCAATGAATGAAAATGTTTATATTTTAAAATAGATTTCCACTTCAGATTACATGAAATTTAATACCATTTATTTAAACTTGCAAATAACATTAAACTACATTTTAATAAACCACAACAAAAACATCAAACTACATCAAATCCAGCCACATTCTCTCTATAAAGTTCATAGCATTCAAAATGCGTAAACTCTCTCCCGCATTCTTCGGTAAACTTGGTCAGAGCGATGGTTTTCAGTTCTTCGTTGGATAATCCATAATTGCTACGATGAACCATCCACAATATTTCCGTATAATGTTTGACTTCATTACTGATGAATGCAATTCTTAGTTCTAGGCTCTTACTGTTTCTTATTGCTTTGTTCCGCGAAAAGACAAAATGTCCCAATACTCTTTCCCAGAATGGTCATGGTTCATTGGTCTCGCCATACGATGTAACCAATATCGAACTAGAGCAACATCTTCTTCCATTGTAAATTCCGGCAGCGGCACTCGAGTGCAGTAACGATGTACTTGCGATGGACCATCTTTTAGAATTCTGAAACACGCTTCGAAATGAAAAGGCATACCATGAGCTTCCTCCCAATTATCAAGAGCTGCTTGGATCACTTCTTCTTCAGTTACACCGATGAACTTTTCTCGATCAATTTCCATTACCTGTTCAAGAAATGGCTGGACTGCAAGCCTAATACGTTGAAAATGAGCACGCAATTGACGAGAATCTCGGTTTCCTGGGTTTCCCGTCAATGAGACGAACATTTAAAACACGTTCTCCTAAAAAGAAATATGCTTTGCATAGAGTTATATTCTCTTCTTCGGTAAACTTGGGACCACGATTTCTAAGAGACATTTCTGCAAAGGAGGAGGATAGATATAAGAAAGAAGAAGAAGAAGAAGATGTGATTTTGGAGATACAATGAATGAATGAATTTTATAGAATTTGAGAACGAAAAATTTGTGCCCGTTTAAATTACCAGCGCCTATTTTCTATTATAAATACATCACTATATTTTATTCTAAACCAAACCAACCGATTTCTCTCTCATCATCCACCATGTTTTCTAAAGGCAAAGCGAAGCAAATACTATGTGTCGAAGCAAAAAAGGTTTTCCCATTATGTTTCATGGATAACAACAGTCTTATGCAATGTCCTTGGATGTATTCAAAGTGTCCGCAGGAAGGTTGTTCACGCATCAGAATGGTGATTGAATCACAACCGAAAAAGCTCAGGTATTTGCAATGTCAAGATCCCAATTGTCCAGAGGAACCACATATGATAGATGATGCTATGAAGATTAAAAAAGAAGAAGAAGAAAAGATTGCAACAATGTGCAAAAACTTCAAACTTAAAGCCAAATTGAAGAAGGAGTTATTACACTGCAATCATTGTGGATATGGAAATCACGAATACAAACATTGTCCACGGAGAATCAGTTCATGCTCAAGGCCCGGTTGCAGGACTTTTATGCATTTGCATACTTGGGAATGTCCCATGTGTTTTTTGGTGGAGTGGGCTGATTGAAGTTGTAGGACAAATCGATTCACTATGGTATTATGTTATTTAATTTGTTGTTTATCAGGTGTTATTACGATTATCTAAAACCATCAATATCAAGTAATTTAAATTTCACTTCGATGAGATGAGAATAAAAGAAATACATTAAATCGATTATAAGCCACAACATACATGAGAATAAAAGAAATACATTAAATTAAAACAACTACAACATATGCGTCAATTCTCAGCGGGTGGTGGAATTCCTAGGTTGATGTAGGGATTGTTCTGTTGAGCACCCTAAGAATGTTGAAACAAGCATGGAAGGCGAAAGGACGACCGCGGTGAGATGCTGGCTACATCGCTAGAGTTATGGGAAACACTTCATGTTCGGCTTCACCGTTCAGCTTATTTTTGTGATTCAACATTAGTTGGGCGACAAACTCTAATACATTCGTTCTAATTACACTAAAACGATGATGCAATCCGTGAGAATCACGCCCACGGATGTTCCCAGTTTCAGTGGTGAACATTCTGTAACATTTGTCCCAGAAAGTGAACATCAAATCGAGTACATTACACATTACAGCTTCTTGTGTGTGAAAAACAAAGGCTCTACAAATATCTAAATCATCTTGTTATGAGAATCCAAGATGAACTGTAGGAGGCATTTTTGACAGGGAAGAAAATGTAGAATGTGAATTTAGAGTTAAAAGTAGGAGTATTTATAGAATTAAAAAACTGTAGCCGTTGGATCAACAAGTTTTGCATCCATTCAGATGGAGCCGTTGGCGTCATCCAGTCAGACGCTGGAGTCTTAGCCGAAGTCTCTAGCGCTAGCATATAAGACGCACGTTATGGAGGAAAACGCGGGCGTTACCTGGGCTGTCGCCCGAGTTATTGGTTATGGCGCGCGTTCTTGCACCAGACGCGTGATAGGTGTTGTAAAACACCTAATTTAATATCTAGTATTTATGCTTTCTTTGCTATTGTTCTTGTAGATTATGTATCTTATGTTTTGTTTTTGAGTATTTAGGTACTTTGGAGTCATTTGGAACAAAAGGAGAATAAACAAATAAAAAGTTCATCTCATATTCAATGGCTATTGGAGGCAAACTATTTCTCATTATTCTCTTTTATTTCTTCATCTTTGTCTGAAAAGTATGTCGGCTTTAGTGATGCAAATTATGTCTGAAAAACATGACAACTTTAGTGAGGATTCTCATTGAAGAGAAGAAGTGAATATGAGGAGTAAAAGACGGATGTTGTTGGTGGAAGGCGAGATAAGGCGTTCATTTGGAGCGAAAAGGATCAAAGAGACCAAGTCACATGCGGAGTATGGGCTGTCAGTTCCCTTCAACTGATAGGCCAAATACTCACTTTGGCAGCCCTTATCCTAGTCACTGGGTGCCGCCATCCAGTCCGTACAAGATCGACCTGATTAGGTCGAGCGCTTCTCAGACTTTACATTCATTTATCTTCCCCCTTCATTACGGTTTGCTTGAAATTCATTTGAGATAGCGGCGATGTTGTCTTAGGATCTAGAGAAGGAGATAAATTCACAGGGAAATGGAGAAAGACAAGCTGCAGATGGGTTTTATCATTTTGATTCAACAACTGTGAATGGTGGAGAAATATATTTTAGGGTTTAATGTATGCTATTGAATTTGTTACTGAAAGTGGAGTTAGGGCTTGAAATTGACAGTGATGAGAAGACAAATTGAAATGGTGAAGAGGGTTTGAAGCAGAATTTGCTGTTAATCGAGAAATTCAGGGATGAGATTGATAGGAGTTACTGCTGTAGAGAAATTGAATCTGATGGATGAATTGGGGTTGTGTAGAAGCATAGCTAGAGTGTGCAAGACAGGTTCTGGTGGAATTGTGGAGCAGTATAAGAGTGTGAAGTTCAGGTTGCTATGAGAAGAACAGCGCTTGGTGTTGATGGTTTTCCTGGCAGAGATGGTTTGCACAGGAAATATGGTTCAAGTTGAGAAGTTAATTGTTGTCATGGGAGGTGTTGTTGTGTTATACAGCTGTGAAGTTTTGCTCCAATGAGTTGGTGAATTGGTATTGCAGATTGAGTGAAATGCAGGTCTAATGGGGTTTTACAAGAATCTGTGTAAGCTGTTGCGAAGGTACATATGCAGTGAGTAGATATGCTGTGGTACACTAAATTATGTTGCTGGTGGAATGCTGTGAATGTGTTGCAGGGGTGAATCATGGAAATAGAAGATAGTGAGTATTGCAATGGAGGTTATGAACTCAGGGTGATGCCTTGGCTGTAGCTGTGAAGTTGAGGTGGGGATGAGTTTGGTTGTGATGCCTTGGGTATTTGGTGGCTTGAATCTATTATCAATTTGCTTCTGCAGAAGTGAACATTAGGTTAAGGCATTGCAGGTTCTGGTGCTGTTGAAGATATGCAGCTGTGTGTTGCTACCATGGGTTGCATTTGCAGTTTGGTGCTAGCTGAGACTTGAGGAAATTGCAGCTGCTGCTGTTATGGCATGTTAGGAGTTGAGCAGGACTGGGTTAGTGATCTAAAATGGCAAGATTGCATGTAATAAGCTGGGTGTGGCAGCAATGTTGCTGATTGAGAGGCTGTGTACCAGGGCATTGCAGATGCAGAGACAGATTTGAACTTGCAGTGGATAAGTTCTGGAGATTGCACGAACTGATGATATTGTAACAGCTGAGTTGCATGTGGAGGTTACAATCTAAGCTTTTGAGGTGCAGGTAGAATTGCAGAGATATCATGGGTTGTGTTGCAGTGAGTCATGGCTCGATGCAAAGGGAGTGTGGCAGTAGTATGGCAATGGATAAGTGACGCTGCTGCGATGCTATGCAAAGAGCAATAGCTGATGGAGCTGTGACAGTGGATGTGCTGCGGATAGCCAGGGAAGTTACAGAATGCATGAATAATGCTTTAAAAAATGTGCGAAAAGCAAGCGAAAATGGCGCGCCGGTGGTACTAGCTTCGGTTGCCGGATTTCGGAACCGAAAGCGAGGATCGTAATATTTTAGTGAATCGCGAGGGGGGTATGAGTCGGATGCAAGAATTGATGGCTGGAAGTATGAGCTACGCGTCACGCTTTTGGGTACATTTTCTCAAGAATAGAAAATTGGATTTAGATGGGTTATGCAAATGTTTGAAATGCATGAAAGCAAAGCTGAGCTACTGGAAGTGTAGAATTTCCTGGTGACGGTTTCCAATGGTTTAAGTGATCGGAGAAAGTTTTCCGGTGACCGGATTCCGGTGATGACGTCAGTACTCCGGCGACCAGTTTTGGACCCGAAAATTCCAAAGATATATTTTTCACACATGGGCTTGGTGGACTGGTATATGGACGTGGACTTGAAGATTTTGAAGACTTTGACCTATTTTTGGAAAACAAAGGGCTATAAAAAGGAAGTTTTCTACACAATTTGATAGACAACGTTTTTATTCTATTCTTGGAGCTTTTGCAGAGAACTAATTCTAGGGTTTGCTCTCTTTTATGTTTCATAGTCTTCCTTTGAATATTTTGATGATGAACTCCATGAATATGAGTAGCTAAATACAATAATTGGTTATGGGATAAAAGTTGATTTCTTCAAGCATGTTATTTGATTCTATGAATTAGTTTTGTCTCAATTTTATCGTTTATGATTCATTGTTTTATTATCATATGATTTGAATGCTAGTTTGGTTGAGTCCGGAATCAATTGGATTTGTTTTCATCTCTAAATCTATATTAGGGTTTTCAATACGTAAAAGTTGTTATCTCTGATTTTTAGTAGCATCTTGTGGTTAATACTTGTAGTGATACATCTTTTTAATCGCATATGAACCATAACCTTTGTTAAAATGAATTAGTGCTTTTACACGTTTGTTTGCATCGATTAGTCTTATTTCATAGAACTTATTGCTCTTAGGGAGTTAAATCTAATTGTGCTTTTACACTTTAGGTTGCTTTTTAAGAAGATTTCACGATAGCATCTTTTAATGTTGTTTGTGATAAAATCAGGAAATAAACGGGATACTCTTGCGATCAAGATATCCTAGGACTTTTGATAATTGAGATATTAAATACCAATTCTAATCATAGATGAAAAATACATGTTTATGAATGATACTATCCCTTAACCAATATCTTCTCTTTATTGATTATTCCAACTATTTACTTTGCTTTATTTAGTATTATTACTTTGATAAAAACAAAAACACAACTTGGGTTATTTGGTTACATAAGAATCTGAAAATTGCATAACAACAATCGCCTCTCTGTGGATACGAACTCTTTCTTATCGAATACTATATTTATATTTAGTTGAGTGAGGAAGTGAAATTATTTTTGACGCATACGACACGCATCAACGCGCGCCTACTGGAGTGTCTCAGTGTTCAAATGAACAGATATGTTCATTTGAACATCCATTTTCTTGGTTTCTTCATCCCATAGTGGGATCAAAATGAACAAACTCTAGGTTTGTTCATCCCATAGGAATTTCTCTTAGGCATCTGTTTGATCAACAACCGCGAGGCGACACCAAATACGTTGGCGTATGATCCAAAACCGCCAGTTTTTCCTTCAAATGCCAGTGTCTGAAGTGAATCCTCCAGCATGTGATCCAAAACCGCTAATGACTAAATCTGGACGGCTGTAAAATCTTGTCATCCAATGGCTGGAATTTTGAGTTGTATAAAATACTCCTCCTTTCAACTCCAAATTCACATATTCTACACCTATGGTCTCTTTATTTTTCTTTTCTGAGTTAAAAAAAATTCTCCAATTCAACAAATTTTTCGAAAGATGTCTCGGCCCTTGTTAGTTCGGCGAGTTCCCTACACTGCAGAAGAAGATGAATCTATTTGCAGAAACTATGTTTTTTTTATTTACTCAGCTTGCTTCAGCAAACTATCCATGTGTGAATTACTGGACGGTTATTCACGACGGGTACTGCAGTGACACTCGTAATCCGAGTCGTCATGTTATATGCGACATAGAAAATCGTTTTATTACATTTAAGAAAGAAGTAAGTGAGTTTGTAGCTTTAACTATGCAAGCCAATCGATATAGACTGAGAGGTGAAACTGATATTGAGATGGTAAGAAGATCTTTAGATGAATGATGAAGATGGAAAAATATGAATTTTCGTTTAGAAAAATGTTTCGAAATCCTTTAAGGTGTTGAACAATTTCAACCCTTTCCCTACAGTTGTTGTTGTTCCACCTAGTACTTCTCAACAGTGAAGCTAATGTAAAACTCTTAAGTTCAAACATATGTAATTTAATTTAAACAAATCGTTGTACTTTTAATTGATTAAAACTAGAATTACAAATGTAGCAGAATTAAAAATTACAATTTCTCTAACGTTGCTCATCGTTATCTTCGGGGCCTGGAGTCAGCCATTCTCCAAGACCTGGGATATCCCCACTTTCCAACATATTTGTTAAATTTCCATAAGGGGAAAAAACTGGTTGATGAACACTAGGCGATTGGAAAGCACTCGGTCCTCCAAACATGTTTGTTGTGGTGGTGGTGGTGTTGTAACAGTGTAGCAAGCATCATTGGGTTGAAGGGCGAGAATGATGATGAAATGCACCTAGGATCTGGATGAATTACTTGATGTTGAGATACAGACACAGTTTGTGGTGAAGTACCGTGTCGTACTTGTGGTGAAGTACCGTGTCGTACTTGTGTTTCTCCCACCACTGCATCACTCTCATGCCATGATATGTTACTCTTAGTAGAATCGGAAGACTGTGAATGCACATCAGTATTTACAGTTGGACACAATCCAAACATTGTGTCAGTATGCCATTTCCGACACACACCCAAGTGTATAGCCTCTATTTGCCGATTCATCCAATACATATCGTTAAGTTGTCTCTTCAACTCTTCGTTACTGGAAGCCACCTTGTAGTAAGGATAATCACGTTCCATAGCTTGGTAAATAATGGGTATCGTGGCTGGCTCACCTTGTGAAGTAATACCTGGCATCTCCCAACAGATTTTGGGCATATTTGACGAAGATGATGAAGAACTTGCACATGTGGCAGGGTAAGTCATAAAGCATGGATTTTCCGGAAGCAGCTGGCTAGGAACGATATTTTCATCATGAGTCAGGCGTGATAACCCTGGGAAATCAAACCCATAGATGTACATGTTGTATGTACCAATTATAGGCTTCGCAATCGACATGTACCAGCTTACATGCTGCACTTCATAAATATCCCTATGTGTCTTTGGTTCACACCTCTCGCACGACAATATCTCAGCCGATCAAAATATGATGCAGAGGTTTGCATCTGTGCTGGCAGGTTAATTGAAATTTCATAAATACTACGTAACTGGTACATTACTCTTTCTCCCAGGTACCAAACCCTTATATCCATTTATGGAGTGCAAAAAACAAATTTACGGAGTGAATAATCAACAATACATTCTACATCATTACCATGATACTCGGGAAAATTAATGTAAGGGTGAACAACAACTTTCCTGTAGCTCCGAGTCATCTGCTGAAACCTCTGAACAACACTGGAAATCGAGTCATCGCTGCCAGTAGCCTTCGCCCAGTTAGTCGCGAGGTACATGTCCATGATTGGAAATCTATGGGTATTGTCTTTAAAAATTGGTTTACCATTACAGAAGTAGGTATACCACCAATACTGCAATTACTCCATAATTTAGTATTTTGACTTAATCTACATTTTTGTTCATAAAAATTATTTAAATTTAAAAATAATACTTTGGATATTTACCTCTATAATGCCCCATAAACCAGTGAAGTTAGCTATACCCATGGACGCTTGATCCATCCCACGGTACATTTCTGCTAAAATTGCAGAGCCCCAATCATAATCAGATGCTTTGTCAAGATCTTCTAGCGCTTCAAGCCAACCAATATGAGAAACGGTAGTTGAGTTTGGAAAGAACGTCTGACCCATTAACCATAAGATAAACACCTTTTCGAGTTCAGGTTAGTCATATACATCTGTTGAGTCTCTATATTGGTTAAGGAAACACTTCAACGCTAAACGTAATAGTCCACCTCCTTTCAAATCTTTATGATCTTCATGTACACGTGCTTCTATAAACGAGGGAAGAAGCGTCTGCCATTTATTATTTGCCATCCATTCGTTTACGTTGTATGGTACAGGATGTCCCACTCCACTTGGGACCCACAATTGAAATTCAAATCAAGGGGTGTAATTCTTGTTACAAGAATAATATCAACTATAATTAATTCTTTTGATTATTTAATATAATTATTTTTTAACTAAACTTACCAATTTCAAAATACAGAAAATGGAACGTGTGCGTCGTCGGCCACCACCTTTTTACCAGTACTTTCGTAATTTTTTTGTAGTGTTTTCTAGGCTTCACACTATAAAGCGTACGCCAGGGATATCTGTCAACCCTTTCTCGGACTGCAAGAGGTAGACCTTCATAAACAGCTTTTAAGTATGAAAATCCACCTCTCATTCTATAAAAACTCTCAGACCGCTCTTGATGCCCCAATACATGACCTTGGACTAATGATGGATCAGCAACGACACTCGGCGAAGCAAACTTTGCTTCCTGATTTTGAGTATAATCTACATTTGTGGCAGGCTGCGGTACGGGTTCATGTCTTTGATCTCTTATGTGCCTTATACTATTGACCACTTTTCTTATCAAGTTGCTCATTTTGTATCAAGAAAATTTTGGTTTAGAAGAGTTTTGTTTAGGAAGAAGAAAATTTTGTTTATGAAGAATTTTAGAAAAAGAGATAGTAGTGGCGTGGGTGAAAATAAATTCAGATGAAGAAATTTATAGGTTTTGATAATTATAGCCGTTGGATATTTGACAGTTGGTGTTTTTGCTTCTCACGCCCGCAGTTGTGAATCACACGCCGAGTGTAACATTCACATGCGGGCGGATGTTCTCAGTCCTGGCGCTTGATGATCAACCGCCCACTTCTTTTCCAATAGTGCAAAATCACGTTTGCCCATCCACCTGGCTCAACAAATATTTTGTTTTGTACATCGCAATAGGAATTTCCCTCATACTTCCAAAATGTGTGACAGATGCATGCAAGTGTGAAAGATACAATATATTTTGATGCAAAGTTGCTTCCCATCTACCGGTTCCATGCGCCAATAGGGGATGGGCGGTTTCATCTACCGGTTCCATACATCCCTATATGTCATGGATCACAGACGTAGATGGGAAATGGTGGGTTTGGGAGAGCTGTCGAGGACCAATAGGGGATGGGCATACATGCAAGGTAATCTTTTGGGGTATAAAACCGGTAGATGGAAAGCATTTTCGATTTTGATGGTACGAGATCAAGATAAAACTGACATTACAAGTTGAAAGGAACAGCTTTCCAAATAATTTAATAGATACTCGTATCAAGATAGAACTTGCTTAAGGGTCACTACTTCACTGCAATTTTCCTAAGGGTCACTACTTCCCTGCATTTATTGACAGTGTGCACAGGTAAAACACAAAAAATGGTCCACATTTAGAATGCTGTTTATGCATATATATTATCTTGTCTCATCTTTACTTACATATATTCATCGACATCGCTAATGGGACTATATCAAAATTTATATAAGATGGAAAATGTTTTAGTTTGTTTTATATGAATTTTAACACCCTCCCTAATAAACCGGTACTCTATTAACAATCAATGCCATTTATATTCATAACCCATTAGCTAAGTGAATATGAAACTTTTAAGCTTAGGTAGGGAAGGATAATGGAGCTCTATATATTAATCTAATGTGGAACCACTGGATCTGGATGACTGATATGTATTAGATCCCGAATATTTGTCAACTTTGCATGTGAGAGGAAGAATTGACTACTTTTCTCGTATTCTAGATGTTTGATTGTGTGGTGTGCATTAGTAGTATATCATCTCATTTTCACCGTCCCTCAAAACCAAAAGCTTGAAGCCACTGAGATGAACATTCCTTTGCTTCTTGGGGTCTTTTAGTTTGTCCCTGAACAAATTAATGATCCGACTTCACCTTCTAATTCGTCTACTTGCATTAGGTGGTGTAAGTAAAATATTTTTTTGTTTTGTTTCCTTGATTTTTCCGATTGATCACATTTAATAGATTAGATATTATGTGAAATCAAATCTGACAAGATCAAATCTCCATATGGAGTTGGAGACTGGAACTGAACAAACTACATAAGCACACTTACAGAGGAAATATAACCATCGAGCTCCAACATCACAGTGAGCTTTAGAAACACAATCCTCGCCTTAGAGACTTTTTTCCCTGCTCTCTTCCGAATCTAAAAATATGCATCTTACCGTCTACTAGACTACTACTTAACACTACTAGTATGAAGTCGAGGACACATTTCCAGACCCATTTTCAAAATGAAGACAGATTCCCAAAGCTTGCATTCAGGGCCGTCGCTGGCTATAGGCCACCTAGGCGACGGCCTAGGGCCCCCAAATATTAGGGGCCCCCAAATTATATATTTGCTGGTATATGGTACGTTTTAGACCTTTGGAAAATTGTTGATTTTCTGTCATCAATGATTAGGGTTCACGGAATATTCTTTTTTGATAATAAAACGTAGACTTTAGATGAGTCATTTTTCTACGGACAACTTGTTTTACTCTTTTTCGACGTTCTAGGGTTTCCTCCAACCTAATTAAAAGACAAGAAAAACATTAAACTATTGAAATCAGGTTACTTGAGGTAAATCCTAGAGCATTATACATGCTGTGTGATTTTCATAGTCTGAATCTTTCAATTTTAGATATGACTAAATCATGTCCTATGGCAATACCATTTTTCAAGGTTGTGTACCATTTGTATAAGCTTTTTTTTCAGCATCTACTAAGCGTTGGGAAGTGTATCAAGATAAGGTTGGTGCTCTCACAGTTAAAGCATTGTCGGATACTCGATGAGAAAGCCATATATAGGCTATTGGAACGATATGATTCCAAGATCCCAAAATTCAAGAGGCTTTACTATACTTGTCAAAGTCCAGTGAGTTTACCGCAGAAACAAGGGCTGAAGCTTCTTCATTATTAGAGCATGGATTTGAAATTTTCATATTTTTAATTTGAAAATATGGACCCGAAGAAACACCATTATCAGGTAAAGATCCCTTTGAAGTTAACTATTTCAGTTACATACTAGATCAAGCTATATCTTCACAATTTTATAGAAAATTCCAGTTAAAGTCACCTCGGCCGAACGAAACTTTTCGAAGTTAAAGTTAATCTTCGGTCGACGATGTCACAAAAAAGGTTGAATGGTTTAACAATGTTATCTATTGAGATTAAGATGTTAGATAACATTAATTTTGATAGTCGTATGAGCCAAGATTTTGGAGAAGGGGATGCAAAAATTTATTTTGGGTTACAAATAAAATTTTAGGGGTGCAAATAAGCAAAATTAGGTTTGCATACAGTAAATTTTTTTCTTCTATTGGGCTTATATTAGGCTTTGGAGCAAGATGGACAGGTGGTATAAATGCACATCATTGTAATGGGCTGGCTCCGTCCCTGTTGATAGTATAATTGAAGATTTTGCGTCGGAAAGGGAAGAAAGATTAGCTTTTATCATGAGATAAGGTATATGTTTTTGACCTTTTTTTTTTGCTGTACAATCTGTAATAATTTTATACAATATCAAATTGCCAATTTTTCTTTTTGTACTATATAGGGGCCCGTTTCAATAAATTCGCTTAGGCCCCTGAAATCTTTGCTACGGCCCTGCTTGCATTATTAAATTCGAAGTGAAATACTAGCGCGGTCGTACATACCATCCCCACGCTGCAAGAAAACTTCCATCTGTTAATTTATTCCTAAAATGATTGGGGCGACCCTGCCTCGCCGATTGTCATCAGAGCGGATTTCAATCATTTGACTGACTCAATCTCCAATTTGTGAGATGACTTTTTACTCGACTATACATTGAATACATTAGTTACAATGGCCAATTGAAATTGTTGTTGGTGGAAACTATGCTGCTCATGCTAAACATTCAGAAACGAAAAGAAAGTGTACAGTTCCATAATCTGTTGGTTGTTGTTGTTTCTCAGTAATAAAATCTTTGTATCTAAGTTGCTCTATGCTCCAAAACAGATGTACATGTTTTCCTAAGTTGGATGTACAAAAATTTTAGTTAACCCACGGGTCATGGGTACTCCTCCTAAAGTGATTCCTTTTTCTTTTTAAAGTTTTTTAGTAGTCAATCTCATATTATATATAAAAATCCTTTGAAAGTCAGATTACAAAAAGTTGGTGGGTAGCCTGGCAACAAGCTGGGCACCAACACCCTTTTGAATTGCTAAACCTATTCTATTAAAAAGAGTACCTCCTATCTTATGATTAACATCCTGATTGGTGATACAATTCATCAACCTCTTCAAGAGAATGATAGTATCTTCGCCCAACTCCCCTAAAGTCGTAAAGGCTAAAACATCAAACCCGTACCCGTTAGTGGAACACTTATCCAGGTATTTGATTCGTTTACGCGTTGTAGCTATCGAAATTGCCTGACCGGGTATAAAAGTACGCGCTCCCCGCCAAAGAACGGTGAAACAACCGTAACATCAAAACAAACATCCTGGCCATTCTCCCAACCGTGAACAAGTATATCACCTGTCTCAAGGGCGTATTGTTGTCTGATAATAATCCAAGATCTACCTCTTTCCTCACATGTACGCCAGCCTTGTAACAAATATCAAATGAAAACATCCCTTTGCGAGGTCATGGCGGAATTTGTTTCCAACATCATTAGCGCAATGCACAAAGATGATCTCCGAAAATATCCATATTTTTGTTGCAACTTGAGCATGTACTATCTTCCCCGAAAAGAGGTATTCCCAATCTATAACTTAACACCGACCTAAATTGCCTCGGTCCTATACTTTGATTTAAACCAGAAATGGGAATCGCCTTAAGGAAATCCAACGCATGTGGCATCCTGTTGCTTTGCCATAAAATGAATCTCACTTGGACATATAGTACTGCGACGGAATCCGCTTCTTCACAACATCAAAATATAACACTGCCAACGAACGCATTGGATGTGGGGCAATATTATTAATGTTGAAGGTAGAAGAAGGCAATCCACATACCTCTAGGAAATTTGTCAAGGCTTGCTTGAAGCACTCGCTAGTCACCTCCTCAGGGGAAACATTTAGCATGGTCCGTTGTAAGCCCCTAGTCTGGAAACAAGAAGCGATGTAACAATACTGGCTAGTATCTTCCATTGTGTATACACCGAGACCCCCATCTTTCATTGGCAAGGTGGAGAGACGTTGTTGCAGTGGTCCGAATCCAGCGCCATCCCCCGTGACAATGTGTCTCAAAAAAAGCATCAAACGTTGATCAAACAAGGATTTAGCTTGAAGAAGTACCAAGGGGCTGGCAGTCCTCATAGCAAAATATAATCTTGACACCCCAGCGCAACTGCGTAATAGAAGAAGCTCACTTTGAGGATCTTGCAGTTTCTTCACACTTTCCATTAGATAAATTGTTTTGTCAACTCTAGCTTGTATTATGTCGCTGCTAAAGTTAAGATCTAGGCTAACCGAGCCGCCCGGCCAGCTTTCACCCCTCTAGAAGGTCTACCGATGCCCGTTGGAAAACGTTATCGGCTAAACTCCTAGGGTCAACAACAGGCCAGAAAATATCAGTCTTCTTGATATTAAGATGAAGACATCTGTTGTCGCCTTCGACCGATCGAATAATGCTTAAAGCCTTTGACACCTCCAGCGTATCCCCTACCAAAGTGCCATCATCCAAGTACCACGCTTGTAGGTCAAGCTTGCATTGCGAAGTAATCATACAGACCATCGGATGTAAAGCTAGAGCAAATAATAAGGGTCCCAAAGGATCACCTTGCTGAACCCCCTTTGCCGAAGATAAATTGAAATCGTTATAATAAAGCCTTGCGGGCTTAGCATAACAAAACTCTACCCACCTCGCGATACCTAGGCATTTGCTCCGCACCTCCTTGATGAGAGTGCACCTGTCAACTAAATTAAAGGCGTTTGTGA
The DNA here is from genome assembly GCA_023529315.1 of Papaver bracteatum. Lineage (NCBI taxonomy): Eukaryota > Viridiplantae > Streptophyta > Magnoliopsida > Ranunculales > Papaveraceae > Papaver > Papaver bracteatum. Next base: position 1,509,305 of record JAJJWX010001238.1, on the reverse strand, counting down.
AATCAACTAACAACATGGTCATATTCCCCTGCCTCCCTTTCGACTCGAGTAACCTATTGGCCGAGTGCAGAATTGCTTCTCCTCCGCCGGGGATACCCACTCCGAATTGATGATTACCCAAGTAGACCGCCATTTCCTTTCCCACCGCCGACGCTGCCAACTTTGAACACATCCTCCTCCAAACCGTGCCTACTGCTATTGGCCTAAGTCCACCTCCTGGCTTGAGCAACGGAGTTAAAGGAGCGCTGGCCACAAACTCACCTAGAACAGATGGACATCTACCTGCCAACCATAAGTTAACTACCCCAGCCATAGATGCTAGAAGATCATCAGCCACCGCCGTAGCAGCCCCACTAAGAGCATCTGCCAAGTGCTGGGCTCTGAGACCGTCCCTCCCACAATAAGTCCCCCTAGGGAAACTCCTAATAGTGACTAATACTTCCTTAGCATCCACATAAACTGCCGCCCCGTTAATTTGTTCTAAAGGTATGTCAGGTGGTTCAGCCGCCGGGTGCATGCGCCTCAGTTCGTTCACTGTTTCTGATGTATTAGGTGCGACACCACTGGAAGAAAGAATACGCACTGCCGCTGCGTAGTGCCCTGAAGCCAACTTTCTCTTACAAGCTTGAAGATTGGTTTTTTTCCTCTTGGTGCCATGAGTAGGTTGTCTACTGTCTTGTCCCGATGGACCCAACAACTTCCGAGCTAAGATAAGGCAGCCATTTGTCTCCCTCCACACATTCAAGGCCCGATTTATGCTATTAGCCTGTAATCTCCTTCTATTAGCAGATCTCGCTTCATTTGTATTCTTGGGGTAGTACAAAGTTAGAGTGCAGCTAGGCAATAACAACAATTTGATCCAAGATGTTACCTCGGTAGGCTTAGCCAGAATCTTGTCTATCGTCGCTTTCAGTGTTCTGAGAAGTTTAGCCTACACGATGGAGGAATGCTAGCGATCGTCTGTACTGTTTCTTAAAAATTGCATCTAGCACTTCTAAGGTCGAACATTCGCCTCCTCATCAAATGCTTCAATGCCGCGTCCAGGGAACCTATGGAAGGTTTGATAATGCCATGAATCAAAAATGTTGCATTGTTTCCATCTAGGGGACCCGCAATAGTATCACCGTGATCACGACAGGGACGGCTCCAGGCACGAAGGTGCATACACTCACCGCACAACCACATCTTCAGGTGTCTTAAACCCACCTCCCAAGCATCATAGATGTCTGCATCATTACCAATACGTGCTCTGCATACACCCCGCTCTCAAGTGACCAAAATGTCGATCGTGAATATGGCTAATTAGAGAACTTCGAGTGAAGCCTCTACCCCTAACCCCATCCCGGCAATCATCAAAGATCCTAAAAGGACAATGGAAGGTTGAATCATCCAAGTGATTAATAACGGCCGAAGGAGAAGAAGATTCTTGGAAGGGAGAAGATGGTTGTCCTTCCCTTGTCATGACCAAAGGAGCCGAAACGCAGCTCACCACAACCCTCCTGTTGCTCATCTGATTCAGGCTTTTTATCAAACACTTTCCGTGCGTTAAACAACTCACAGAAACTTAAACGTATATAATCACAAACGGAAAATGTTTTTTAGTACCATTTAACATTTCTCTGTTCTTAATTTGGCAGTTTCAGACTCCATATTTGTTTGCCGGCCAAAACAAGTTAAGGATTTGTTTGTACTTCGTTGCATTACTAAATTTTGTAAATATACTGACCATTGTCTGAGACTCTCAATCTCTATTAAATTTGCACTCGTATATTTGATCATTCTTTGGTTTATGTTCAAGTTAAGACTTCTACTACATATGAGTAAAACCATTAGTGATCTTGACTTGGGGTACTTATCAAGATAAAAAGGTACAACTGCAAACATAATATATGCAAAACCTATTTTATTTTCCTTATGATCCAATATATGCATTTGCCAACAACAATTGAACCCACTGACATGGCCCGAAGTATTGTGCCTGTTTTTTATGAAATTGAAAGGACATGACTTCCTATATCTAATTTTTTAGTCTCTAATTTTACCAATAATTTCAGGAATCTTCAAACTGGTGGTAATTCCTCTTGCGAAGCAGTTATTTCCACCCGAAAAGGAATGGTTCTCTTAAAACAGGTACAAAAAAGTTAAATATCCTCTACTTTGTATAGATTTCTCTATGCAAATGTTCCGCTGCGTTTGTCCATTCTTACATTGGGTAATGTTCAAATTTGCAATTGTGCATGTTTAGATATTTGGCAAAGGGGACTTACTGTGTATTATCTGAATACTCCTGGAATATTGTTTTCATTTCTTTAGGTGATCTCTCTATGTGATAGATATACCAAACATGGTGAGAGATAATATGAAAGTTTGGTGTTTTTTGTAGGTTTGGAGAAGGAGCGTAACAGTTTCGCACAGATATTGAACAGAATCTTAATTAATGACACAGAGATGAATAAGCAATAAATAAATTCCTAGAAGTAAGTAGTACAACTGTATATTTTCTTAGAATGCTAATTGTATGTTGCAATGCTCCAGTGGCACTTTATTGAAGCTTTAAATGAATGCAATCAAAATGAGTAATAATAAGCTGATTAATGAAAAGGTGTCAGAGATTCACTGTACAGAATCCAGCTTAGTGGAATAAATTTTTCCAAGAGCAAATGCATGAGTCTAATCTATCCTTTAAAGCCCCAAAATTTCATCTTTAAAGGATAATTTTGAAACCAAAAAATGAAAAATAATGTTGTTTGAGTGAAACTAAAAACTGGACAGAATTTCTTCCGTGTAGTCAGCATTGGAATTGATTGGTTTTGAGATTTAGTTTAATGTAAACGGAATTTTCGATGGTATCTATATATGTTCATTTGTGTAGGTTTACTTGCATGATTTGGTTGTTTCATTTGTCATATGTTGGATCTTGCCGTTAAAGCTAGCTAGATGTGAACTACTAAATGATACTTTTACACTTTTAAGGTATATTTACTTAATGGGTTGTACTTTGTTCTTCTTTTGAGTAATACCCAATACTATCTTTCTCGGGTTTAGCATATGCATTGTGTCGTGTATCTTGATTTCGATGAGCAGAGGAACTTGCGTGTTAACAACAAGTGAAAATCTGAACATGCTTTTAATGCTTGGATTCGCAGGAAAGGATCATGATAAAGGTTGCAACTCATGTGGGGAAGGAGGGAGGTGATACTTAGACGGTTTAACATATGCCAACTCATATAACAGTAACTTTTGATCAGAACGATAATCAGGACTGCAAACATAGTTATATTACAGACTCTAATGCTGGAAGATAATCAGGACGCCCAATCTGATCCCCTGCATACTTCCTAGCTCTCTGTAATATTAGTATCATTATCTCTGGCTTTAATTATTCTTAAACCTAAAGTTGGGACGTTAGGTCTGTTAGTCAGCATTTCTCCAATGCAGTTGAGACATGTTTTTAAAAAATTTGTTGGTTCTTCGATAGCGTCTGCCTTCTACCGGTTATTTGATGTGATTTGTTTTTATCGTCTCCAAGGCTAATTTTCGTTGTGTCGTGATAGCTTTTCATTATTCGTTTTGGTCGAGATAGGCAGGTGGTTAATTTTTTCTGATTAATTATTACCTCTATTTTAGCATTCAACTTTTTGTTAATTATAAATTACCACGAATCAAATGTGTATGCCGCATTGTTCAATAATCTATGAATTAAATATTATATCGCAGTAATTTTTTGAAAGGACCTAGACGAAAATTAACCTTTCGATGGTTTGCTGCAACTGATTTTCAAAGTTTTTTTTGTTGTTGTTGAGATTTAGCATCATACTTCCGAGATCATTCTTATTGAATTTTATTGTACGAATAGAAGGGACTTTGGGGAGGATTGTAAACTGGGATTAGTCCCAGACGATCGTTTTTTTAGTCAGGTTTTGATGCACTTTTGGGGCAAATAAGTGAGTTATTCTCCTATTATGTGTGATTTCTTTTTTTTTATTTGATACATATTTGCAACTGTAATGACTGTTTTGTAGGTGTAATTATCTAAAGAGTGTCAAGTGTTGTAGGTTCAGATAAGAAAAAACCTTGAAAACTAAATAAGTTTGAATAACCCTTAAAGCAAAAGATACTAAGTTGTACTGGAATCCTGATGGCAGAGGATAAAAGCCCGCTCTCGATAGGATTGAAGTTATCCTTTGATTTCCTTGCGTTAGTCCATTCAAGTATACAACACATTTCAAAATACAATTAAATTACTCCCAAACAACAATATGCAATTAATTACTCTCAATTGAAAGCTGAATACTTGAATAACAAAAAAAATTATTACAATGAAATTTGACGAACAAATCTAATGATGTTATTCTCATCACATGCTTAATATTCTTTCATGATTGTATTGCTTATTTATTCATCTATATTTTGTTTAAATTTGTTTTTTGCAATAGTTGAATTTTCCTGCATCTCCAAATCTCAATTTTTAAACTAAACTGATTGTATTGCTTAATATTCTTTCATAAGTATCAAGTGCTTGGTTTTAAAACTTACTGGGGATTAATATTGATGAAATTAAGTCATGTGATTGGTTTTTGTTCGAGATATATTTTTGTTGAAACTGTGTGCCTAATATTAACTGATTCTTTTAGTAATAATGCTATCAGGTGTTTGTTGATGTTATGTAAGTTTGGGTACCCTGAAGTGATATATATAAGTTATTTATCGTATAATTGACTAAGTTATAATATTTTTAAAACATTTTGGACACACTAACTGAGTTGTAATCTTATTTAATGTAATGCCACATAGAAATAAGGTATATACACTTAAGCCTAAAAGGAGAGGTTGAGCCGGGGCCGTAAGGCCCCGGTGATACCTAGTACCTTTATAAAAGAATCCTATTTTTGGGGCTGCAGGGGAGAGTTTTTGGGGGTTAAATTACTAAGTGGAGCCTTAATGTTATAGGGGAGATCAGTTTTGTGTAAAAGTTCTAAAATACCCTTTATAATTTTAATTTATTCCCCTTATACCCTCTAATTAACTACCTAATCTAATAAAAAAAAAAACGGACCGACCGACAACATTAAAAGAATAAAAAACCGCCCCTGCCCCCTTCTTCTTCTCTTCTTCTTCTTCTTCTTCTTCTTCTTCTTCTTCTTTCATTCCATTGAACATTTTTCAACGATTAATCGTCGATTCAAAAAAAAATCGTCGTCGATTAAACTCATTCTATAAAATCATGAAACCTAAGGAAAATCTAGGTCAATCTTCGTCGAATCAACCTCCTATTGAAGCAGAGAAATCAACTTCTTCCAATGAAGATGGAACTGAATATCAAGAAGAAGTGAATGAAGGAGATGCACCAGGCGCCGAGACTCCTGATATGACAACAATAAGGTATGAATCCAAAAACCCACTCTTTGTTTAAGCGATTCGTTGATTATTCAGTTGGTTTCGAAAATTTTAGGTCTGAAAAAACGGTTTCTGAAAATGCTTACGGCTGGGAGTTCTTTGGTTCCCAGCCGTAAATAGGTATCACGGTTGGGAATTATTGATTTCTCAGTCGTTTAACAATTACATGGTTGGGATATCTAAGAACTCCCAGCCTTAACCAAATCGACGTGTACGAGATGGAGAATTCCTATCCGTAACTAGTTGTATACGGCTAGGATATTCCTAGCTGTATATTCTCCTGTGTTCATAATTTTTTTAGCGGTTGTATTGTTACGTCTCGGTTTACCCATCCGTAGCTTTATTTCCTGACCGTAATATCCAGTTTCCTAGCCGTTTATGTATTACGTATTGGAATTTCCTAGCTGTATTTTTGGCCTGTGTTGTACTGTGAACTAGCAATATACCAACGTATAGGTTTTCATATCCGTAATTTGTTATCGGCTTGGTCGATTACTAAGTTCCCATCCGTAATTGGTTTTTCGGCTTGGTCGATTACTATGTTCCCATCCGTAATTATGTTTTCGTCTTGGACTATCCAATTTTCCTAGCCGTATGAGGAGTTACGGTTTGGTTCTGTCAAATTTTCCCAAACGTATTTATTATCTAATTTTGTTTTTTTGCCTTGTTTGTCTTGGAACAGAGGAAAAAAGAAGAAGAAAAGATCCCAAGAAGTAACACCTTGTAGTGACCCGACTCCGCAACCTCGTTACGCAAAACCATTGGGTGCATACGAAAGGAAATCAAGCGAAGTTGTAACTGCTGGAGAAAAATAAGGTGGTGGAGATGGAGTTGGAAGCACTGTAGGAACTGAAGTTGGAGTTGTTGGAGGAACTGAAGTTGTTGTTACTGAGGGAACTGAAGTTGTTGTTACTGAGGGAACTGAAGTTGCTGTTACTCAAGGAACTGAAGTTGTTGTGACTAAATTTGTTGGCACTTCTAGTGGTGGTGTAAATGAAGGTGTACTTGTTACTGGAGGAACTGAAGTTGGCACTTCAAGTGCTGCTGCTATTGATAAAAGTAAATCAGTAGTTGAGGAGGGCAAAGAGGGAGGACAAGAAGGAGGGAAAGAATAAGTATAAACCTAAGACAATGCCAAGAGAAGTAATTGATGCTATGGAGGCTTTACCTCCCAAGAGGAATGGGAGACCTTGGGTTGAGCCAAGTGATAGTTCCGTCTTGATTGGCTACACGTCTTCATGGGATGCTAGGGTTTTTGGCACAAAGGTAATAAATCATGTTACATATATGTTATATTCATTTTGTTATGGATTATTATTTTTACAACCAATTTTTTTTTTTTTGTAGTTTCCGGATAAAGCGGTCCTTAAACTAAAGTACCAACAAGCAAATTTTTGGTTGTTGGACGATGAGCATCCAGATGTGATAGCTTTGGTAAAAGCTTCGGGGTTATGGTCTGGAATTGAGGCTTTGCAGAAGACATATGATGTTGTAACAGTTTGTGGTTTTAGAGAAAGATTTTGGCCAGAAACCATGACTTTTCACCTCTCATTCAGCGAGATGACTATCACTCCGGATGACGGAAATCAAATCACTGGTCTAGCTTTGGAAGGAAAGGCGGTGTTTGAAGGTATCAATAATTCCATGCCTTTTGATGAGCTTTGTGCCTTGGCGAAGAACTGTCTTGGTGGGTAAAGATGAAGCGGAAGAAGAGTTTGAGATAGGGTATGGAGCACCCTAGATTTAAAAGGAAATTTAGTGCACCGGGCGAAATTGGTGAAGTAGTTAATATGTCAAGGAAGATTAATTTGGGTCGTCTGAGGGATAAGTTTGGGGATTCTAAACGCAAGACGGATAGGGGATTGGTGGTGATGGACGCAGAAAGAGCTAGACATACGGCTATAGCTTACTTGTTGCATGCTCTTGGGACCGTCCTTTTCCCCGATTTCTCAGGCAATAAGGTAAATGCATGTTACTTGCAGTGGTTGAAGACTCTCAGTCTCGATAAGAAAACAAACGAGGTACTCGTGGGCCACCGCCCTCCTTGCTGATGTGTTGGATTGTCTTTGCAAAGCTTCTAGATGGAACAAAACACAAATTATGGGATGTGTTGCTCTTATCCAGGTATCTTTTTGTTTTAATATAACAGATCTTTATTTTTTTTACATTTATATATACTGATTTGTGTGTAATAACTTATTTATAAACATTTTTTTTTGTCGTAGTCATGGGCTTACGACCATTTTAAAAGCTTGAGGCCTACTCAGAATACAAATTGGACTCTAGATAAACCTACATGAGGGAGATACCCCTTTGGAGGGACCAAACACAAGGCTACAGAGACGGAAATGGTCGTCATGAGGAAAAAATTGGATGCTTTGACAGTTGAAGATGTGGTTTTTGATCCATATTTGAAAATTAATGAGGATGGAGAAGAGGAAGTTGGTGATAGAGTATTTTCTGATGTGGCAACCTATACGGGACCTTTGTTTCATGCAACCGGGTTCGTCATTTTAGATCCTCGTAGAACGCTCTGCCAAATCGTTATTGTACAGAAAATTATGCCTGAAGAGACTCCTTTTAGACTGAGTGTATCCACCTCCCAATTTAAGTACAAACAAGTAAAATTGAACTATGAAAATGCACCGGCGATTGGCCATTGGAATGCTCATTCCGAAGAAGTAAACCAAATGAGTAGAAGACTCCTTGAAGCAGAGCATGGTACTTCCCAAGCGGATGTGAATTACATGGAATGGTATGGAGAGTGGGATCATCCTTATGTGGAAAATTTGGATCCGGAGGCGCGAAGACATTTCAAGAATGTAGAGAAAGAGAGTTCAAAGACATCAATGAATGAAGAACATGATTGGGTGAAGATGGTGGTACGTATACTACTAATTATGTTTGTATATGATGTTTTTTTTAATTATCTATGAATAATGGGAGTATGTGTGTTTAATATGAAAAAATAGATCGAACGAGTTAATTGAGTGTCTAATGACATCAGCCGTATGATTAATTTGGGTGAGGATATAACGGTAGCTGAACTAAGATTAATGCGGAATCGACTTAGAGGCATAATTATCCCTGAGAAAAAGGTTTATATCCTGATGAATCGGAAAAACCAAGGAGAGCTAAAAGGGATAGGTCTCCTTCAGACACCCCCACCCCCCCCCCCCCACCCACCTGACCAAGTTCAATCTAAGCAAGGAAAATCCGGCCAAGGTGGTCGAGGTGCAAAAGGTGGAACAAGTGCTCGAGGTGAAAAAGGTCGAGGTACTGGAACAAGTGAAAAAGTTAGCCGTGTTGGAACAAGTGCTCGAGGTGGATGTGGTGGGGGTAAAAAGGCTCCAACTCAAGGTGGCAGCGGTCGAGGTAAAAAATCTAGAGTTATAGAACAAGTTGTGGAACCTCATGCAAGGGACGATTTGGATGACTTTTTGGAAAGCACGTCGGAGGAGGGATCAAGTGAAAGTGAATGACTATTTACTTTTTATTATATTACTTCATGGACCTTTTATTATCTAAGACTTTGTCTATTTACTGTTTTTGTGTTTGGGTATGGATTTGGATGGAAGAACTTTTAAAACTTTGCATTTATTAATGAATGTTAGTCTTTCCAATTGTCTAATCTAAGAAAACTGAGGAAACAATCAAGATTCAGTAAGTTTTTGTGCACTTTCGGCTAGGTCGATACTTCACATAATCTAGATAAAAGTGCACATGATCCTTGTCAAATATACTTGCACATGATTGCGGTTGGAAAGTCCCGACCGTAAATAAAAAACGGCTAGGAAACTTAGCCGTAACTCTATTACGGTCAGGAAAAACCTGGCAGTATATTTCACTGTTAACTCAAATTTAACTGAACCTTGGTTATGGCTACGTTTCCGAGCCATTTATATTTTTGCGGTTGGGATGCCCGGTCGTAAGGCAGACATAAATTTGCATCTCTGGTTTACGGCTTGGTGAATATTTGAAGTTCCTGGACGTAATATATATTTACGGCTTGGAAATTCATATATATCCAGGTTGTAATTCTGACAAAAAATAACAACTATTATTTACGGCTTGAAATACCTACCCGTAAATCTGACACACCATAAATCCTGCAAGTTTATACAGAATAACGGCTGGGTCTCCCCTCCTATTTCCAAGACGTAAATACCTATAATTATGAATACCACGTCATATCGGCTAGTTTTTTGAATTTTGAAAAAAGATCCATTTGAAGACTGATCTATAGAAGGTTCCAGCTGTTCAACCACTTATTTAAACTTGAAATAACCATATAACCACCCACTCCAAATCAAAATCATACCTTATACACTAATAATCTCCACTAAAACTCCTACAAACTCAATGTATTGTACTACTCAAAGGATAAACCCAACTTTACTTTGGAAGAAGACTTATCTCTTTGAAAAAAAATTGTACTATGCTATCCAAAGAGAGGAGAAGAACAAAGGAAAGGTGATTTACCAAGTCAATCGTATTGGAGTAATATTTTTGAGAACTTCTGTAGTGAAACAGATAACACTAACAACCGCGATAGGGTAGAATTGTATCTTCGATTTTCAGACATACGCAAAAAAGTGGAAGAATATATGGCTTTACGTCGTATGTGCATCCAACTTCGACTTAGAGGTGAGACTGATAGAGAAGTCGCGGCTCAAGCTAAGAAGGAATGGAGAAAATGGAAAGGTTATGATTTCAACTTGGAAGCTCAATTCGCCATCATCATAGACTTCTTAATACATCGAAAGGGATGTTATTAAAACCAACTTTGTAACGGGGATCTATTAAGTATGTAATGGTTTTATTGTGGTCTAATTAATGAAAGTATTACTAATTTTCAATCGTAGTATGTATTCATGTTGAAAAGCAAAATTTCCCAGCTTACATATTAAATTTCGGACGGGAAATATAAGAATTCCCAGCCGTAAAACAGACTCAGGAGATTCTCGTTAAATAACGGCTAGAAGTTCTTAACTTCCCATCCGTTATTATTGTTTACGGCTGGGAATGCATCATATCCTAACCGTAATTTCTTCATTACGGCTGGTTCGACTCAATTTCCCGGCCGTAACATCAAAAAGTTCCAGATTTTTGACGGATTTGAATTGATGAAATTGATGTTGGGAGTTGATTATAAGGTTATCTTGAGTTTTGTGATGAAGGGTTTCATCATTTTTCTTCAAAAAAATTCACCAAAATCACCATTTTTCCTTCTTAAAAACCTGGCTTGATTGGGATATACCCAATTTTAAAGGGACATTTTTTGTGGGTTTTAGGGGGAGGCCTAATAGGTAAGTTACAAAAATACCCTTATCCTTTAAAAACCTATTACTCTAAATCAGTTTTAATTTTTTTTCCATTTTATCTTCTTCTCCTCCCTCCACAACCCTACCGGATCCATCACCCCACCACCACCAAAACGCGTCGATTAATTCGTTAGCATCGTCGATTCGAAAACTCTGATTAATCTTCATCAATGGATCCACCACGGAAGAAGGCAACTCGTATGAAATAAACTAATCACAAACCCAATGAATATAACCCTGGAATTGCAAGTTTGGTTGCTAAGAAAGTGAAGAAAAAAATGGTTGGAGAAGAAGGAATTGAACCCGCTGAAACACGTGAAATGGTGCGCTTAAGAAAGTAAGGGCTTGTTTAAACTCACTCTAGTACTTCGATTTCATATTTACATGTCAAATTAGGTTAGAAAACTCGAATTTGTGAATTGGCAGTTTCCACGCCGGCAATTTTTTTTTATCGACCCTTCCGGGGTTTCATTGTTAGGGTTTGGCCGGAATGGTATAAGCTTGAAGAACCTGCCGGCTCTATGGTTTCTGTAACTGATACTAGCAGGGCCGGAAGGTTATTCAACTAAGTACCTGCCAGCGTTATATTAGTTTTAACGACGCCGGAATTTTATTCGTTTTTCACCCTGCCGGCTACTTTTCTTTGAATGTCTCCTGATGCCTAGAATGTTTTATCCCGAAAGGGTATTTTATAAAAAGATGCCGGCGCTTTGTTATCCGATAACGTATTGTTAATGGATCGGTGTTGGCCGGAAGGCTATTTTGATGACACTTTGCCGGGGTGTCTTAGCCGGTAAGCATCTTTTGGTCGACCTTTCCGGCTATGTGTCCGCCGGATAGGTTGTTTTTGTAGACCCTGCCGGCGTTTGAATTTTTTTTTCTGAATTATTCTTATTCAGATTGCGAACGGCAAAGAATAAAGCTGCTCTAAAAGCATCTCTTAGTAGTCCTCCTTCAAAACCTCCTCGTGTTGGTGATAAACTCTTGTCTTCAAAACATCGAGGGGCATATGTTGAGCGGGGAACGACAAAGATCATTATAAGCAATAATCCAGAACCACCATCTGAACCCAGTGATTCAGACGACACTCTATATGAAAACCAATCAATTCCATATGGTAGAATAGGTGATGTTGATGAAAGAATTCCGGCTGCTGGAGGAGGCAACAATGATGATGATGATGATGGTGATCAAGAAATGCCACATGTTGGAAGAGGTAATGATGATGATGATGGTAATAGAGATAAAGGTAAGAAAACCGTCGAAGAGGAAATTGTTGAAGAGGAAGAGGAACAAGAAGAAGAGAAGGAGATTGAGAACAAGTTGTTGAACCCACCGAAGCTTCAGGGTCAACTTCAACCGGAGCGAGGAAGAGGGTGATCACTAAACCACAGAATTCTCACATGCCTTTCGAACACTTGATGGTTAAACTGAAAAAAGATGAGGACCCAAGGGAGACCCCAAGAGATGGTGTCAATGTTCTTTTTGGATACAAAGACTCATGGGCATGTACGATCCATAATACTATCGTAAGTAATCTTAATCCGTCTTTGTTCTTTATTCAAGTGTGTAACTATCTTAATTAAATTTGCGTCAAGTGTTTGTATATCTTTTCATTTTCATTTTATTTTTGGTATTTAGGATCACAAGAATGCCATCCGTCTCATGAGGTGCCAAGCTTCGAGTTCAGTGGCTCATACTTGGGATCTTGACAAGGAATGTGAGGATGTGAAAGTGATTGTGAGGAACTCCGGGTTGATGCTCATGATTGAGAGTTCGAATATTAATCTTGATAAAGTTACCATCTCTGCATTCTGTGAAAGGTTCTACGGAGAGACTGATACCATGTTATTCCCGTTCGGTGAGATGGAGATAACTCCCGATGATGCTCAACAAATTCTAGGCCTCAAGGTTGAGGGAAAAGCAGTCTGTGAGGGGATGGATAATTCGATATCTTTCGAGAAGATTTATGATTTGAGCAAGAAATTGTTCGGTTGGAATCAGGTTCAGACGGAGGTTGTTCTTGACACGAAGGATGGTCGTCTAACCAAGAAGTTTAATACGAAGAGGTTGAGGGACACATTATGGGATACACAGTCAATCCTTGACAGGGAAGGAATGGTGAACCCGGTGCGAATAAATGCTGTCGCGGCCGGTTATTTGCTATATGTCCTGGGAAAATGTTTCTTCCCCGAAAGTTCCGGAAACCAAGTGGAGGTCGGTTACTTGCAACTATTGGATCCCTTAAATAAGATGCGTGAGTATTCTTGGGGTACTGCGGTGGTCGCCTTCTTGAACAATGAGTTGAAAAAATGTTCTAGGGCACTCACTAAGCAAGTTAACGGAAACACATGTCTCTTCCAGGTAATTTTATTGTCTAAAACATTTATATTACCGAATATTCTCGTAAGATAAGGCTCTTACTAAACTTTTTTTTTTTTGCATAGGTTTGGATATATGAGCACTTCCCTTCCTTGTTCAAAGACAGCTCCTACATCAAAGTGGATGAGAGTGTTGCGGTTAATAGGCCAAGAGCGCAAAGTTACAGTTTTAAGGGTACTCAAGATAAGGAAATGCCGTAACATCTTATGAAACTCCGAAGTGCCATCGACGAATTGACTGTGGAGGAGGTGATTTTTGATCCGTATCGGATGCTAGAAATCAAGGTTTAATCCATCCTAGAAATGAAGTTGTTGCATTATACTATGGACCCTTGATGAATGTGTTTGAAGGATATTCAATGTACGATCCACATCGGATTATGCGAAAATTGGTTTACGTCCAAGAAGAACCTCATTCGATGAAGATAAGCCGTTCTTTACTGTGAACCGGGATGAGTGCACCACGTCCCAAAAAACAATTAACTTCTCTTACGCTCCACGGCCGGCTCAAGAACATTGGGACAATAGACGTGGCTGTAATATCGATGTGAGTCTTTTGGACGAGGTGATCAACGGTCATGAAGCTACTGAGAAATACATGGCGTGGTACTTGGAATGGGCTCGTCCTACTGTGATTAGGAAAATTACTGCTGAATAACTGGCTCTAAAGAAGAAGTTGGAAGCGAAATACCCATCAACATTGCTTAAGTTCTTTGTAAGTATATTTAGAGTTGCTCTTACTATTTTAAGATTGATTGCATTACCGAATCATTCTATTCATTGTTTGTTGTTTAATTGAAAATAGAAGGAGCATTTGAAGACCTTTGGGAAGGTGTTGTTGTACGCGAGAGAAAAAGGAGAGCCTTTGTCGATTGAAGAACAAAGCAAGCACATTGACTATGTTAATAGTGTTAGCAATGAGGATGCCAATGAAATGTTCAAGCAACTTGAGGCTCAAGTAAAGGATGAAAAAAAATCTAGGAGAGAAGCACAAGCCAAGATGAAGGCTGATAAAAAGAGGACTCTTGGTGGTGAAGGTAGCAGCAGTGGTCGTGGTGGTGAAGGTAATTCTCCAAAACGGGGTCGTGCTCGTCGTGGACGTGGTCGTGGTCAATGAATGCTTTCGTAGTTTATTTCTCTATGTTGTGGTGGAAAAATGTTTAAGTTAATGGCGTGGACAAATGTTTTTTAAGGTTTATGGGACGTGTTTTCATTTTGGAAAAAAAGTGTTGGATATCTGGTTGTTGAATGAATGGTTTGTTTAGCTACGTAAAGTTTTAATGCATAAGCCGGAATGCTTCCGTAAAATTAAAATGCCGGCTTTACCAGGGCCGGCAAGGTTCGGAATTGTCGATCGCCGGCCCGACAAAAAATTTCGTAGTTACCAGGGCCAGCATTGTATAAAAATGATAACCTTCCGGCGTGTTCGTCACCGGCAATGTATTGACCCAATATAGTTCCGGCGGTTTTGTTGCAAAAACACATTTCTCCTGATGCCTAAAACATATCTCGCCGGCACGGTAACAAATTTGTGACACCTCCGACTGGAACGTGGCCGGCAGTGTAGTGTACCAATACACTTCCGGCGGGTTTGTGGGAAAAAAATCTTCTCCTAATGCCTACAATCTTACACGACCGACATTTTGGAGAAAACATACCTCGCCGGCGTATTCAAAATTCAAATTTTTTGCAAGTACAATTTCATTGATTGACTTGTACTTGGGCACTATAACGGCCAAATTTGGCCACCATCCTATAAATACACTACTTCTCTCTACAAAACAACATACAAATAGTTCCATATACTCTCCAAAGCTCATATCATCATGCACTCCATCTAACTCACCCAATATCTCTCTACAAACAACAATGGCATCTTTTGATTCGAATGAAGATTTTGCAATCACCAAGGCTTGGTATGCGGAAGATCGACTTAGACGTCAATCCTCCGAAAGGGAAGATTCCAAAACCTTTTGGGCTAGGGTACACAACAAATTTAGCGGCGAGTATGGGAATCCTAATGCAAGAAGTATTGAACAAGTCCACGCTAGGCACCTACTAATCGAAAATGCGATACTTGTTTATTTAGCCCTCCAACCTAGGATTTTTAACACTCGCCCCTTCACCTTGTCCGTTGCAGAATTTGTAAGTCATTTTGTGGTTTTTTTTACGTAACCCATGTTGTTTTATCTTCCAACGAAACACCACTAACAAATGTAAGCTTGTTTTTGTAGCATGAAGCCGTGAAAGTGCGCTACTTGGAAGTAAAAGGGGAAGCATTCGCATTCGATGCAAGCTATCACTTCTTGGCCGATAAAATCCCGTTGGATAACCCGGACTACTTGGTATCGTCTTCGTCGGAGGAAGATTGATGGTTTTAGAAGTTTTAGTATAGGCTTTGTGGGTAGACCTCTATGTAAACCCTCACGAGACTATAACTCGTCCACTAGGGTCGCCTAGGGGTTCAAAGGCTTGATGCACATGCTAAGTGCATTCGTTTTTATGTTTCAATCAATGTAGTAACCAAAAATTGCATAAATAAAGTGAATTACATCTTCCATATTTTCTGTTTTCTGTTCGGTATAAGTACAAGTCGGCATGGTTATAAATCCCTAACCTGCCGGCTATTTACTTGCCGACGTTATAACCGCCGGCATCGTAGTATAATTTACCATGCCAAAGATACTCGGCGTGTTCTTCAACCAATACAATGTCGGCCACCAAAGTCGGCAAATGACTTATTCAAAGTGGACCATGCTTAGGTGCATATTAGCCGGCATGTTATTCAAACTACAACCTTGCCGGCCTTGTGTATTTTCAAAATCTAATTTTTTTTGATCGAAATCGAAATCATAAGTGGGATGAAAGGTTTAATTTAGTGAATTCATAATTTCAAATTTTTAATCTAAACTCAATTAATTAACCTAATCAGAATTTTAATGTTAATTAACCAAGGGTATTTTAGCCATTTAGAAAATACAAGGTTAAGGGTGGCTTGGTTTTACTTCATAATGACCTTATTTTGTCTTATTGGGTATACCCCAATTAATCTGGGTATACCCCAATCAAGCCAGGCTTCAAAACTCAAAAAAATCAAGTTTTGATTTGCAAAAAATTAATGTTTTGATTAGTCTAATCGATTCACTAAGACTGATTAGTTAGCTTAATCAAGTTAATTAGCACTAATCAAATTAAAGGTAAATTAGACATTACAAAAAATTATGGATAAGGGGTCTTATGGGTTGTTATTTCATGACCCCAATTAGCCCCAAAAACCCATCCGTTTGTAGCCCCAAAAATAGGATTCTTATAAAAAGCAAGATCATAAAGAAAAAGATGACTATTTTCCCGTTTCCTTGCGATCTTAATTCAATGCATAAAAGTATTGACGAGAACACGAAGCTTTTCAATGTGTAACAACCGGACAAACTTGTGAAAAGTCCAGTCAAAAATGGTTGATCTGTTATTGAAACCTCTGAGCCCAAACAAAGAACTGTCAAGTGTCAAGCCTCGTTTGGATAACAAGTGCCACAACTAGTTCAATGAGGCCAACAAATATTAGATGACATCTTAAGGATCGCAACATCTCGAATCAAATCAACAAATTTGGTATAGAAAGCAAAGCTAATTAAAAATATAAGTGAAGTTCATAATCCATTCAATTTCAAAAAAGACTAACAGCAGCTAGGTGTATCAGGCTGAAGGTGGTGCGGAAGAGACGGCAGTCTCATCAATACCTTTTGGTGGTTCTTCATTATTGATTTTCTTAACAGACAGCTCTCCAATTTCGATATCGCCATGGGAGACAACACATCGACTACACTTCCTCCGCAACCACCACAAACAACCTCCACACCTTATATCAGGTGGTGTCGTAGTTCTACTGACACAGAATCGACTAACTAAACACGATAACACTGTCAAAACTGTAAGCACAGCCATCACAGCAAAAAATGGTCCCACCGAACCTGAATTATGCCAAGCACGACCACTCGATGATGATAAAGAAGTTGAAGCTTGTGGATTGATTAATGGTTGCTGCTCCTGCTGATAAGGCAAACCTGTTTCTGTAACTGCCATCTCTCTTTTTCTAGTTCTCACAACAGAGCCTCACAAGAGATTGGTTTATATGAGGAAGTGTAACTTTCAAACGAAGTAAAATAACTAGGTACACGCTTTAACTGACTCATTAGTGTGCATGAGTGGGAGACAACATGGAAAAAAAGAAACGATAAAAACCCAAAAGCAAAAGCAATAACAGATTTAAATTTTTAAAGGTGACCTCGAGTTAAATGGAGGTGTTGACCAAAATGGTTCCATAATCTAATCTTATAATCAGACTTTTCCATAAAGAGATTCCTGAGAAAAGGTTAACCCATGTGATCCTATTAAACCCTTCATCCACTTTACATTTTTATCTCCTCGTCTAACTATTGTTGTTGTTGTATTACCTCAACCACCATCTCTGAGCAGCAGATAATGGAGTGTTCAAGAATGGGGCGTAGCGATTGACCAGAGGATTAATAGTCCGACCGATCTTAGCCCATGCACTTTGATGATACCCAGAGGTTACAGGTGCACGGTACATGAACTTCAATACCTGCATGGGTGTTTTTCAAGTAGGAAAAGAGGCTTGTTGTTAGTGAAACTACTTGACGTATTAGAGTACAAAAACTACTGAAGTTACTCAAGCCGGATAAGCAAAGCTTAATGGAAACGCTACAGCTGATTCATTATTAGTTAACAGACAATTCCAACAACTTTCTGATATCTACCAGTCTACCAGTAAATCAGATTCTAGACATGATCACACTAGGGAAGGGAGCTTCACACTGGAATGAGGAAAGACCCGGTGCACGTAGGCATGTCATATGTGGTGGTTATACAGGCTAGAATAAGAAATCTTGTACCTAAACGCTCACATACTGATCTTGACACTTTTTCTTCTCCTTTTTAAAATTTTTATATTGCAAACTAAGAAACAGGAGATCAAACAAACTATGGAGCAATTTGACCAAACACAAAAAGAAATGAAACAAACCTGCCAATACATGAAGGTCTGTATAATGTTGCGTTGCCACCTGAATCCACAGAATTTCAAACTTTAGGTTCATGTTTGAGAGATTGAAATACACAAGTAAGAGAATATCATCAGGAAACTCACGAGAATAGTGAAATGATGAAAAGAAATCCAACTCCGATCTCTGCATGCGATGTCAGTATACCAAGTGTAGTTGTGTTTGATTCCACCCAGAGACAAGCCTCATCCAAGTACTTCCTGCTCAGAAAAAAACTATCACCAGAAGAAACCAAAGAAGACAAAACAAGCATATGGAGATAGGTGACGTGAAGAAAAGAACAAAAAAACTTGAAGGTCGGTCGTTGAAAAAACAAATGATAACAATTTGTGCTTAGTAGGTTGACACAGGAAGGAATGTACAAGATATTCGCGCTTAGTAAGTTGATACAGAAAGGAATATACAAAATATTCGTGCTTGGTAGGTTGATACAGAAAGGAATATAGAAACTAAGGTGTAAGATAACCCACCAACTAGCCACATTTGTATCTTTCAAAGCTAATTGTATCACTTCCAGTTATGATTGAAGAAAGTGAAAGACAATATTTCTGTTCTACTTTAAATTAATTGATTTGACTAAAAACTGAGGTGAAAAACGTAATAGATGTAGACTGATTACATTATCACCTATCAAAACAAAATAATTCGAGCATAACTCATTCAACAAAAGGTCCGCCGCTCAGAACTCAAGGACGAAGACAGTGTTTAACGTTTAAAGATGCAATTGTTGAACAACTCAATACTAGACATGAAAAAGCACTTTTGTTTGCACATTATCAGACAAGTGGGACACATCGTTCAGTAAAACCAGTCTTTCTAAGCCTATCTGTCTATCTTTATCGCAGATACATAATATGAAACTATGACAATGTAGAATCCTAAAACAAAAATTAAAAGGAGAAAGTAAGCAAGGATTGAGACGCTGGCTATCTATCTCTGTAGGACTATTGGGGTAGATACAAAGTCTCCAGCACCAAGACCCAGGATGAACAAACCACATGTTTTGCCGCCAAGGAAGGTAAATATTAAATGAAATAAAAATAAAATAAAGGACGAGGCAGTTGACTTATTTGCTTCTAATTCTACTTTATACTGTGAGAAGCTCGAATCGGCGTTAATCAAGCAGATTGCAACTATCTAGGAGATATAAACTAAAACGATATCGAAGATATAAATTGCAACTTTACTAAGATGGTCCCAACTCCCAGTGCCTAAGAAATCAACAATTTCCATAATATGACTACAGCCTATATGATTGTGTGATCCAAAACTAACACATGACATCATCCGATGGAATATTCGTCTTGGCCCGCAAAAAATTACCTATACAAGGAAGAGTGACTGAAATTGTGCCTTAGGAACTTCGCCACATGTTCAAGCGATCGGCAGAGCACAGGTATTAAAGCAACTGCATTTAACAGGTGTAAGTGGTAGGTGGATTAGGAAGCGGGGAATTCAAAGTGAATTCAGAAAAAGAAGTTAACATTTATGATAATAAGTCAGAGGGAACACTTACATTTCATGTTAAGGTTGGAGCTGACAAAAGTAAGGCAGTAAATGAAGTAGATGAAATCCTTGGTTGCAAGTAGTGATTGCAACCACAATTGGACAGCTTGTAGATTCCATGCCCTGGGTTTCTGAAACAAGACATAAGTGGCAACATTTAACATTAAGAAGAGCTTGAAACTGGTAAACATATTAAATTTTTCTGTTAGGATGTTTACCCCGTAGACTACATACAAGGAAAACAAAGAGGAACATGTGGTTCCCATCAAAGACAATCGATATGCTCTAATTGAAAGATTTTTAGGTGTGAGAGGAATGATTGCAAGCACTGCCACGATAAACACCTGTAGGAGATCAAGCATATTGAACTGATGTTAGTAATTAAAATGGAAAGATACTGGGGGAGAAGACACGGATCCAAACAAAAACAGTCATCACATCAGTTCATAATTGCCTTTCTAATTTTTTAGTGACAGATATTGTATGCTAGATTCAAACAATTCTCTTATGGAATTATAGATACATTCCACATCCAACTCTGAAGATTGTAATTTTCTAGAAAATAATGGTTTCGAACAATGGTAAGGCAGAGAAATTTTCGTTTACACGACCGATTCCATTTCTAGAATGTAAGCAGAATACTTGCTTTTACTTCTTACTTACCAGAGGACTAGAATACATTTAAACACAACCACAAACAAGAAGATAATCTAGGAATATATGGTGTGAAGATTCGCCCCAGTTAAACAAATACTTCTGAGAAGCAGCGATATATTGAACAAAATCATGAAGTTGAGTTTGTCCCATAGGATACTCTGGAGAATTTTGCAGGATAAAACTATTTGCAACTTTACTTCCTGCAAATTAATATTTTTCTGAAGTCAAAAGGAGAAAGCTTCTATTTCATGACTCAGAAACATAGTTACAGATGCCACATGTTTCCAGTATTTGCATTTTATGATTTACACAACCAAACAAGTTCAGTTTATGTTAATAATCCTTGATTAGCTTAAGTTAAGATGCATTAGTAATAAACCAGATTAAAGTGAGATTAGGGTTTGATCAAATGGTTAAAGTTTTGAGTAGCTAGGCGTCCTATAGTCTTGTTGTGACATGTCACTAACCTGGCTTAAGGTGAGATCAAGGTTTACTCCAGTGTTAGAGGTTAGCTTGAGATTGGTTTAAGTTTAAGGAGATAGGTGTCCTATAGCCTAGTTGTGAGGTGTCACAGAATGGAATGGTTATGAGTAGGACTATAATCTAGCCTCTTGCATATAAGAAAGTATTCTGATTTATCCATCATTCGAGCATAAGGGAATGGAAGTAGAAGTCTAAGTCATAAATCCAGTAGTAATGTTATTCTCTTGTTATGATTCCTACATATTTTTCTCTTTTAGTGTGTAACCTCTTGTACCATCATGTTCCCAGTTTAACCATGCTTGGAGTATGTTAATACTAAGTATTTAATCTAGTTCAGCAGGAAGTAAATGTCCTAATCATGTTCAAGTCTAAGGTATGATGCTAAGGTGCTGAATTCTGTATCAATATCATCTTACAGAATTGTATCTCATGGGTAAAATCTGTTTTAGTATGTGTGCTGTTTATACTGACGAAGAGATGAAATATTACAGTTGTGGAACATTTTAATATTGAGGTTAGATTATTATCATGTTTAGTTTAGGTAAGTAATGATATGATTATCCAGCTCAAATCCCAACATCCCACACCTCGGAATACTATTGGGTTTTCACAGCCGATATAGGATGCAGCACTGTCAATATAATTGAGATTTGAGACTTAAGATTAATTTATCGACTTGTTCTTACTCGGTAAAATACTTAGAAAACCTATAGTCAAAATAGCAAGGCCTTTTGTTGAGAAGTTCAAATTAAATGATTATGGGCCTCTCACTGACTGCAAAGTGTCAATTGCTATATAAAAAGGTCCCAAATTAATCTTGAACCCATCATTCAATTAAGTTAAAGGTTAAAGTGAGGCAGATATTGATCCAAAATAATTATCAAAACGGAACTCTCTTTTCCAGAAAGTGCATGCCCACTACCAGCAATATGAATTCACTTAAAACGTAGAAGCATAATTTCTCAGGAAATAGAAGTGTTTCAATGACGGTAATTTGGCAATTTATAAAATTCCAGAACTTCAGGAAGGTAGCTACAGTATTTTTCAAAACCTAAGAATAATTTTTATTTATTCAAAACCTAAGAATATAAACAAGGATGAGCAACAATTTATACCATTAAAGCTATTAAGGCTACATTATTAACTATAGTTTCAAATCAGCTTGCTAGCTAGTAACTATAAAATGTAGGTAAAATTATAGGAATGAGCATCTTTTTTTACCCAAGCATTGGCGGCAAATTGTATGGTTGGTCGATCCAAACGCAAAGAACTTGGATTAGCAGCTGGTGTAATGGAAGTTCCAGATGTGGCAGATGTTCTAGTACTTGCCCCTAAACAACAGAATTCATCTTCATTAGTCACTAAGCACTATAAGAGGTTAAGCTGTGAATATTAATGTGAAAAAATATTCACGGCAACTATGTGTTATTCTTTTGGTATAATCATAGTATTACAGAACCAGAGCTTTGATTTTGTCTACCTGTGCTTCGAGCCCGTACTTGTTCAGAAGCAGGTTGCGATGATGTGGATGAAGACTTCGATGACTGAGAGGAACTGCCAGAAGACATCGCTTCAACCACGAGATCAGGGTCCTGTTCATGTAAATTAACTGTAATTAACACTTAATAATAGCTTACATAAACTACTAAACCAACAAGCTGCAAAGGTAGCACAACAAACCAAGGGGAAAAGGAAAACTAGAAAATTGGAAATAGTAAACAAAGACAGATCTAGATTCCACCCCCAGTCCAGAGTGCAGCTAATTCTGCCAATCTTACAACCCAGATTGAACAGTTTTTTATTGAAACTACTAAAACACTTCCAGCACTAGACAGTATGCCCTAAAAAGAAATCTGGCTACGAGAATCAGGAATTCAAGTAAAAGACTCATCATACAGAAAAAGTAAAAGATTGGATGAACACTAACAATTTCTTTTAAGAAACCCTACCAAAGAGTAACAATTAACGATTCGCACCGTGAATTTCATACTAAGCAGCATAATTAACATTCAACGAATTTAAATAATTTACTTAATTCATGGATAAAAAAAGATGAGATTTTGGACAGAAGGCCAAAATCAAAACTCCCAGACGTGATTAAGGTTTTTCAATCTTAAATCAATAGCAAAAATTCAATTCAACTAAAATTCAACTCAAATCCAACACAATCCTGATTCAAAAATAACGAATAACTACGCATCAGTTATAATTCCATGAAAAAACATTAACAAAAAAAACAAAAAAACTAGGGTAAAATTTAAATGGAAACTCAACTATGTAACGCTGATAAAACTTCTTCTTGTAGTGATCAACCACATCAGAACGAGAAGACATGTGAGGAGGAATGAGTATGTTAGACCAGTAATCTGCCCATCTCGAATCATTCTCGTAATCGTATGCTGCTGCTGCGATCTTCTTTATTTTCTGTGGATCTTCTCCCATCTCTCTCTCACTCACTCACTCACTAATTGGGGTCAAAATAACGTAACGAGTTATACTACAACTTGTCAAATCAGCTAGTGAGCATGGGCGGTCGGATCAACGGATCCAGTCATAAATCGGTTGGCCGAATCGCCATCAATTTTACACCTTGTTTTGTTTTTTTCGGACTCATCTGGGTCGTACTCATCTGGATCTGACTGATATCACCCGACTTATTAGGACCTGATCGAATTAGTGGCTGAGTCAGCAAAAAAACAAACATAATATTTAGCTGCAAGGACGGGAACGAAGTGTATACAAGGTTCCCCTATGTGGGGCGCCGAGCATTTCACAAACGTGATAAAAAGTTTATAAAGAAATTTCATCTCATGGTGTTAGAACCGAAAGAATTTACCAGATCAGGAAAAGAGATCGTTGAATCTCATAAGTACAAAGGAAATAAGTAAAGTATATTTGTGAAGACAAACTTTTGTGTTCATTAATAATCCACTAAATGTTTCTGTCAACTGTATTGAGTCAAAAGCACAAAAATTGGGCACTATCTTGGTGGCCTTCTCTGTAATTAGTTCCTAAGAAGGTGGTTGTTTCATAATCGGTTTACTTTTTTTTTTTTTTTTGAAACGAAGGAACCAATTTATTAAACAAGCACTTCCCAGGGGTATGTTGTCCCCATAAGTCATTCAAAACAATTACATTTAGGAAAATTGGGCATGTATTGTCCCATATGTCCGTCGAGATGTTGCCGTTGTTGTTTACCGGTTGTAGTTGTTTCTTAGCCGCGTGATTCGCCAATCCATTCGCCGCCTGATTCGCCTCCTTGTACGTGTGTGTGACCACATATTGTTCTATTTGTTGTAGATGGCCGCGTATTTCCCTTAGCATCGACTGAATGATCCATGGTGCCTGAGTTGTGTGTTGCACAATCAGCATTAGTAGTGCGGTTGAGTCTGTCTCGAAGTGAATCATGTTCCATCCCTTAAGAATTGCCATTCTGGTCGCCAGTAGAAACGCCCATGTTTCCGCCACTAGAGCCGTTGTGATTCCTATTGGGGCCGTCATTGCCAGAATAATTGCTCCCTGTGAATTTCTGCATATCCATCCTGCTCCTGCACTTTCCGGTGGTTCTCCCGATCTTCCTTTGCTTGCCCCATCTGTGTTGATTTTTAGCCATTCATGTTGTGGTGCGTTCCATTTCACCCAGATAGTGTTTATATTCAATGTCGTCCTATATGTTTGTTGTTGAAAAACGCCATGTTGTCGGTTTTGCATGTTATTTTGAATAGCCCAATAATATTCTTGACTGAGTAGCAAGGAAATATGGAAGATTTGTTGTGGTGTCTACTAGCTGTTGTTGTAAACCTTTGCGTTTCTTGCAAGCCATATGTTCCAAATCATGAAACAGCAATTCGTGAAGTAGTCTTCCTTTGCTGAAATTTATAGGAATTCGTTGAAGTTTTTTGGAGCAGTTGTATGAGATGGATTGACGTTGTTGGTTCTTCGTTGTCGGCTGACTGGTAGGTTCTCGCTTTGTTGTTGTAGTCGACAAATCGCTGTCGGGATTAGATGTGGTGGTAGTGCAACCCCCATGTAGGGGTTGTGTTGTCCCGAGTCTCTATTTAGGTGTGAACATAACATGTTCCAAGTCTGTTTTGCTCTCGGACAATCAAACATGCAATGTTGGACTGTTTCCGGTTGTAGGTTACATATAGGGCAAATGTTCGTGTTGGAGATTTTCCTATAATGTAGTGCTACAAAAGTTGGCAGGCCATCATGACGGACTTTCCATAAGAAAAGTCTAATTTTTTGTGGACAAACGGCTTTCCAGATGATTTTGTAAATTTTTTTCTTCGGTTGTTAGATTGTTTGTGTTGGTTGTTGTTTAATCAACAACTCATATCCACTTTTAGCCGTATATTGTCCCATTTTGGCGTGTGGCCAAATTGGTTTGTCAGGGATAGAAGGATTTGGAATGTGGATGGCTCTTATGGACTTAGTAACATCTGCCGGGTAAATCTGGTCCAGGAGATTGAAGTTCCAATTGAACGAGTGTGGTTCCATAAAAGTGCTTACCAGATTATTGCCTAAGCTTCCCGACAGTGATGTTTCCTCGCGCATTGGGATCCATCTTTCTTTCAAAGTGGTAGAATTTCCGTCACCTATCATGATCGCATGGTTTTCCTGCACAAAGGTAGCAATTTTAGCCGGATTCTTCCAAGCCAAGCTTGCCGCTGCGGGCGGTGTCGGTATCTGTTTTAGAATTTCTGCTTGTCCCATGTATTTTGTTCGATACATCCTGTTGCAGATCGAATTCGGGTTAGCGTATATCTTCCAAATTCTTTTGCCCAACAAAGCAAAGTTGTGTTTCCTCGAATTCCTAATCCTCGGGCTTCCTTTCCTCACTGGCATTTCCAGTTTCTCTTTTCCAATCATGTGCAGCTTTTTTTAGAATTGTCATATCCCCAGAAGAAGTTCTGAGCTATCTAATCTATTTTTTGGTTCACATGAGTCGGTAGAAGTTGGGTTTGCATGGTATGGTTTACTGTTGGTAGTAGGATGGAGTTGATGAGTTACCATCTTCCCGCATGGTTTAGGCATTTTTCCATCCACCGCTTCGCTTTTCTCTCCAACCGACAAAGCAGCTGAGCAAATATTGGAGACGAATTTCTTCCCTATTTGAACTCCACACCTAAATACTTAGGTGGGTTATCAATAGTTGGGATGTTAAATGTTATTGACAGCCATGCTTTGGTATCTTGAGTCGTACGAGGATGATGAATGATGATTGATTTTTGGGTATTGATAGCATGTCCTGCTGAAGCGGAATATGAGTGTAAAATGTTGTTGAGATTGTTACATGTATTCTGATCAGCTGAGCAGGTAATGAGAAGATCATCCGCATACATAAGGTGCAAAATGGGTGGAGTGTTGGCTCCTATCTTCATCCCTTTCAATTTTCCTTCATTTTCCAAAATTGCCAGGTTTGTAGACAAAATCTCTGCACACGTGATGAAAATATAGGGTGACAAGGAGTCTCCTTGCCGGAGGCCCCGGTTGGGATGGATACGTCCATGGGGGGTGCCACTGACATTGATTGAATAAGTAACCGAGGTTATGCACAACATTATGTAATCCACAAATTTGGTAGGGAATCCTAAGGAAAGAAGTGTTTGTTTAATGAAACCCCAATCCAGACTGTCATAGGCTTTCTTGATGTCTAACTTCAAAGCAATCTTTGGATTTTTTGTTGGTGGGGTGGATCTAATATGATGAAAAATCTCAGTTGCTATGGAAATATTATCATGGATTGCCCTATTCGGCACAAAAGCGCCCTGGTAAGGATTGATCATGAATTTTAGGGTGAGTCTCAACCTATCAACCAGTAATTTTGAAATGATCTTGTACACCACATTACAGAGACCAATCGGTCTGAAGTCATTGGGAGTGATAGGATTCTCTGATTTTGGGATTAGAGTGATATTTGTGTGATTGAACTGGTTGTGAAGTTCTACCTTGTGATTTATGTCAAGATAAACCTAGTATTTGGTTAAGTGCAATATGTTTTATGGATATTGAGTCTCTTTATTATTCCTTTTGTAAGAGATGAAAATCTTTTCCAAATGATTTGTTTGTGCTATATCCTTTATTTTCTCCAAAAATTTTCGATATAAGAGCAAGTTAAGTGGGACTACCCAAATATGATGATTTGCCATGTCAGGTGGGATAGACAAACTCATTTTTGTGCAGTGGGAAAATTGTTTCTCGCCCCAAATAGAACTGGTTGAGGCAGTTAGGGATGGTCATCCCAACATGAGACGAGGCTCGTCTCAACGTCCCTAACTGCTCGGCAACGGATTTTTGGTAATTAAAACGCCAACGGCTCTTTGTCCCTCTACCTATATAAACATACTAAATCCAATGTTGTTAAGCACACTCAACAACTATCTATACTTATTTTCACAAAAAATATTCAAATTTGTTAAATATATTTATTTATTTTCATTCGTTTCATTCATTTATAGATCCTAATTTGGAATATGAGGAAGCGCGATTATTAGCGGGAGTATTTTTGCAACAACAACAAGGGTTTATGCAGTTACTGGTTCAAATAGATCACCAACATCATGATACACTTATACACTGTCCAAGTTTCGCGATACCCAGAACCAGTAGTTGTATCGAGAAGAAGATATATGTGGAGATTTCGAAAACAAGGTCAGTGGTCACGAACAAATAATTTGTGATTATTTTGTTAATAAAAGTGTGTACTTTGATCAAGATTTTCAACGTCGCTACTGCATGATGCAACACTTGGTCATGAGGTTTATTGAAGAGCTTTGTCAGGTAAACCTTAAATCCAGCTATCAATTTGATGCACAAAACATACGAGGGCATAGTACCGAACAAAAGGTCATTGCATCCCTAAGGATTCTAGGATATGGTTTGCTTGCGGATGCTTGTGATAATCTCAAAATATATTACGCAATTGTAGTCAACCATTTTTGTCCACGTTATTTACGTTAACCAACGCAAGATGATGTCGACCAACTACTAGCTGAAATAAAAAGAGAGGCTTTCAGGAATGCTAGGTAGCCTTGTTTGCATGCATTGGGTGTGGCATGGATGTCTGTATGATTGGCAAGGTCATTAATATCTTGCACAAATCACCATTGTTCGAAGAATTGAAGTATGAAAATGCTCCAGCTGTTAATTTCACCATCAATGGCAATAACTATAACATTAGATATTTTTTTGGTGAACGGAAATTATCCAACGTGGTCAACTTTTGTTCAAGCGTACGATGAGATACCTATAAATGAGGAATTTGTTTATGCTCAAAGGTTGTTTAACAAAAACATATGGGTTGTACGAAGGATGTGGAACGAGCATTTGGAATTTTATAGAGAAAGTTCCATATAATTTGAGACCATATCGTTAGTTCAAACCAATAGAATTGAATGGGATTATGCTCACCTGCATTATTTTCACAATATGGTAATCGAGGAAACTCAGCGGGATAAAAGTTGGGTTCATTATCCAGATAAAGATTTGAGGAAAAAAGTTCAACCCGCCTGGGGTGTGCCCGCATGAGAGTATAAAATTACAGAAGTGAGAATTCAAAACATAGGTTTAGATTTAAGACTAATGGAGGATCTCACTGCAGACTTGCGGGCTGATTTTGGAAGAAGAAACTAAATCTAAGGATTACATTGGAATTAAACTAAATATTACATCCAGAATTTAAAACTAACTAAGACAGTGTAATGACAGTATGGGATTCCTCATCTAAGGCATCCTCTTCATCAGAATAAACATCAACTTATGTTGGGCGTTGTTGTGCCTTTTGTGCTTGAATTTCATAAAATTCTTCTTGCCATAATTTCAGTTATGCGTGATTCTTTTTGCCATAAGGCAGTTAAAAATATTATTTTTAATTTCCTTACGATCTTCTTCATTTCTAAAGATATTTTCTTACGTTTAACTATTTTGAGAATATCATTCTTTCCTTGTTTTTCAAAAAAATCTTGAAGTTGATGATTGTGCAACATCTTGAGCTTCCTTTCTTAGCTTTTTTGTTTTTTTCATACCCACTCCCTCCCATTTATCATCTCTTCCATTAACATTCATATTTTAATTACCATGTAGTGATCCACCGGTGCTGGGTAAGAGTTTGAGTTTGTTTCCGGTGAATAATAAGGAGTAACTTGAGAACCATGTTTGGGTTGACTACCATATTATGATCCACCGGTCTTGTAAGGGGATTCATTTAGTATTGATAGAGCACTGCTCGGTCGGTCGAACTCGCAAGCATTGCTATCTCAAGCTTGTATTTCAAGTTTAGTTGTCAAAACTAAACTTGATTTTACGTCTACTTATAGGTACGTCTTGATTTCTAGTCTACTTATACATACGTCTTGATTTATAGTCTTCTTATAGCTACGTCTCGGATTGGGATAGAATGTGTAGTTGATCTTTAGACTTCACGGTGTTCATCGATTGAAGACAAATATCTACTGAGGGGATCTTGGAGGAACTTCATCAACAAAAGGTATGTGGAGACTTGAACTCATCTATCACTCAGAAGTGTATTCTATTTTATCTCTAATTGAGACTAAGTCCTATAGCTATATAGACTTTACACTATACACATTTGATATTTCGAGTTGAGTTTAACTCGCTTATATCTTTCTCGAAACATGTGTTGGAAAGCTTTTTTCTTTAACTAAGTTCATCATTATTCTTGACGAAAGTCAAAATATGATCATGTGAAAATCGCCTTGTAACATTTTATATGATAGTGTGAGACAGTCATTTTATGTAGACTCAGAATGTTTCGTATTGATAATTTGATCACTTGAAAATTGCTTATAAGCTAATAGTTTGTGTGAGACAGCTATTGATAATTTGATCACTTGAAAATTGCTTATAAGCTAATAGTTTGTGAGACAGCTATTGTCGTCTTCTAAGAATGTTTCAATGATTGAATTAATCATTATCTGGATATAGCACAGTATGCATACCCGTATGCAAACTGTTGTAAGAATGATTCAAGTCCGGGAACCAAGAATGTATACCCGTATGTGAACGGTTTTAAGTATGCATACCCGTTTGAAAACTGTTTCACCTGAATTCGGTCCGGAACGACAGTATACGTACCCGTTTGTGAACTATCGGAAAAGATCAAGTCATGAACTTAAGTTTGCGTACCGTTTGGAAACTTATGTGGTAAAGTTCTAAAATTGATTAAGTATGATTTCATACTCATGAACAAATACATTTATATATTAAGGAATGCAATCTTTGCAAACCGTGGCTAAAATGTTCATGAACTGATTCTTTTGAATTAATCCGATTTTGCTTCAATTATGTCTTGTATACTTCTATGAGAATATAAATAATTAAACAACTCTATGAGTAACACAATTAGATTCACTTGATCTAAAAGTGTTAAGATGAACATGGTTAATACAAAAGTGTTCATATGGCTAACTTCGGTTAACTTTTATTGAACCAACTCAATATACACGTTTAGGTACGGTTACCCATATCTAAATTAAGGTATAATTCATTTGTGTGTAACAAGCGAAGACCATCTAACGGTGGAGAGATATTGCTTTGGTTTTAAGCAAACTTAGCTTGAATCTTAAATTAGGTTTTCATTTAATGGTGAATATTGATTGCTTTGTTTCAAACCTATCAAACCCTGATTCGAAGACTATATAAGGGATAACTCTAGCAATTGGGAAACCTAATCCCCTCACCTCATGTGTGATACTAGTTGCGACTAGAGTCGATTCTCCTTTAACCTAGGTTTTTCCTAAAACCATTATAGGTTAACGAGTTAAAGACTTCATTAGGATTCTGAATCCAGACCCAACTATTTTTTATGTAGTTACGTGTTCTGATCTTACTTGTTCTATCGTATTGAGTATTATCTTCTCTAAGATTTGCTCGATATTTATCTCTGATAGGTAAGATATAAAAATAATCACAAAGCTCTTCGTCTCATTCTTTGTGATTCAACAATAACTTGTTCTACTAACATATAGTTAATTTATTGTGAGGTGATTGATATTTCTAGGTTGTTCTTTGGAATATGAGACCGGATTATTATTTGGTTCCTGTTCACCTTCATTTGTCCAAAGACGGAACAAAAACTTCGTAGGTATTTCTGTGGGAGACAGATTTATCTATCAGAATACACATTTTTTTTGAGACAAATTTGTTTATCAAGTTTTTGACTTTGGGTCGTAGCAACACTTAGTTTTGGGTGAGATCATCTAAGGGAATCAAGTGCGTAGAGTCCTGCTGGGATTCAGAGACGTAAGGAACGCGACTGTACCTTAATCAGTATGATATTGGTTAGGGCTTAACTACATTCTAGTCCGAAGTTAACTTAGAATCTGTAGCGGCTTAATACAGTGTGGTGTTCAAATCTGGACTAGGTCCCGGGTTTTTTTGTATTTACGATATACCTGTTAACAAATTTTCTGGTGTCTGTGTTATTTCTTTTCCGCATTACATTTGTTTATATAATTGAAATATCATAGGTTGTGCGTAGTTCAATCAATTGGTAAATCCAACCTTTGGTTGTTGATTGAAATTGATTGACACTTGAACATTGGTCTTTGGTAGCGTTCAAGTTGTTTCTCATAATAACCAGGCTCACATATTATATCTGTTGGATTTGCTGATTACATTGAGAAACAGAAATATAACTCTTGGATATATTTTCCTTGATTGAGTCTAACTCTCTAGTTGATTCTCTTGGAATTATATTGGAGTTAGTCCATATAGATTTCCTAACGAAATATTGGGTGTGGTTGTTAGACCCCCACTTTTTCAATTGGTATCAAATAAGGAAAACACGTTTAAGACCTCATCAGCCTGTGTTTGTAGCAATCTGAATCTATGGACAGAAGCGTTATCTCTATAAACGCATCACCAGTTCAGAAACGTTCTGACTTGGTCCAAAGTCTTGTTTCTCCTGGGATATCTCTCACGTCTTCTCCATTATCTGAAACTGTGTATAACTGGGAAACACGCCTAGATGAACAGTTGGGTGATCTTTTAGATGAAAGTGATTCGGATGATGGACAAGATGTTGATGAGAAAGTCTCACAATATATCAAGCTTTTTGACCATCTCATAAATAAAAAGAAGTCAACATTTTTCTTGATTGAGTTTCTGACTCCTATATGTCTAGAAAACAAGAAAATGAGAAAAATCTTTAAGGGTTACGATTGTGGGTATAATCTCCTACAATCCCTTCGTAAAGATCTAGAAGATGTGCGTTCAAAGAATTCCCAATGTGAAAATCTTCGTCGAAATCTCTATGTGTTAAAAGAAGAACTTGTTGAATCCGAAGAAAGATGTAGCTCTCAACTATGTTGTTTTAAAGACAGAGAAAACGTTTTTCTCTCATGAGAGAAACAATTGGAGGATTACCTTTCTATGGCTCAAAACAAGGTAAATGTGCTAGAAGAAAACTTGAAGAAGTTTAATCTTAGTTCAACAAAATTATCCACTATGCTGGGAACTTGTAAGAAACATCGTATTACACGAGGTTTGGGATATGAAGAAATAGACACTCGAAGCAGTAGCAAGATTGATTTTATTGGTACTAATAGCAATTTCCTGCTGAAAATTTTTACTAATAACAAAAGTGAAAAGTTACCTTATATAGCAGAAGCGTCAAAGAACAAAGGAAGTCAACCTCCTACTCATATGAGAAAGGTTAATAACATTCCCTTCAGATATTATTATTGCATAAACAAAGGTCATCTTGAGAAGAGATGTCGTTTTCCTTTGTGGAATGAAAAACTTCATAACATTCTTATCTGGATGTCTAAGGAAGTAATCAAACCTGTTTCTCATATTACTAGTCTTAAATGTCCAACTCTCAGACAAAAAAATTGTTGTGATGAGCCAAGCTTGCCTGTAAATATAACACAAATGCTTTCTACAATTGTAAAAAGAATTGTGTTATAAGGACAAATGATTGTTTTATTGATCCAATTAGTAAAGAAAAATCTTCAAACTCTTTTTCCGTGGCTAAAGGAGTGTTGGATCAAAAGTGTCAATCGTACCTGAATACATTCCTATCAATAATCGTGTTTCAGAACTCAAGAACAGTACAAATAGACTCAAACGTAGCATTAAAAATGCAAGGAAGGCAACAGTTTCATGTATCTCTTGTCCTCCTCTTGTTAATTCTCTTGAGACTAACTCTATTGACCTCCCTGATGATTTTCAAGAAAGAAAAATGGAAAATGTCAATACCCTTGATGAGATATATGCTCGTCAAATTACAACTTGACTACTTACAAATGTGCATCCTCTTTTAGACCGTGTGAGGATGTTCATGACTCTCAAGAAGCTATTTTCTTCTTGACAGAGTGGTCTTTGTTGTGTGGGTTTATTTTTCGGTTTAAAAATAAAATGATCATCTTACTATTGAGCTCTGCATTGGTTAATGTTTATACGATAATCAATAACTTTCTTTGTTGTTCCCTTCGAAAATCTTCATTCTTTTTTTTTCTTCATAAATGACGGTTGAATTGTTGACTATCAATAGTTACCTTGTGCTCTATTTCTGGGCTAAGATGTTCTGTCATATTTTCAGAAGTTGTTTTTGATGTTATCAAAACATACTTCTAAAAATATCCATTGGTTCTTTGGTTGTGAATTTGGTTCATAACCACGAACGAACGTGCACCCAACCCTTTCCCGAACGTATAGTAACCCTGGGGTTTTCCTATGAAAATCTCGTATATATATATATATATATATATATTATAGATTTCTTCTTCTGATATATGCTCATTCCGTGACATCAAGATTTTTCTTGTGATATTATGGTGTGCACAATGGATGGATGCAAAAAGGAAGACAAAGTTGAAGAGGGCAAAGTCTTGAGTTTCACGAGAACCCTGTTTTCATTACCTGCTACCCTGCATTGGACCATGAAAATGACCTTCCAGTTTAGATGTCATCTCAATTGGTTGGAAATCTTCTTCGAGATTTTGAGGTTGTTCATGGTCAACTTGAAATTGCAACAAAGAATCTTGAGTTTCTGAAGATTGAACAGAAGAAAGCAACTAATGAACTTGTTTTTGTTCGATCCCTAGTTGTTGGTTATGTCTAAAGTTTTTAGTCTAGGAAACTTCTTATGAGAATTTATTCTTGTGTTTTAAGAAGGATAACTAGGGTTTGAAATAGCAAATGTTGTGATTACACATAGCTATTGCCAACAATTTTCATCTTGCAATGTTTTAGATTTATTTATTTAAATTCTAAGTTATTTGGAAGATGATTTTGCAGTATTAATCTTATTGGTTTCATATATTGTAAATAATGTTATGGAATATGTATGTTTACGTCTGTGAACTATGATTGTCCCACATATGTCAAAAGTTAAGTTTATTGTGTCATTATGCAAATATTGATAAAAGATAGAATGAACTTTTGAATATTCCGCATAATTGATCTTTCCTGATCCACTTCTATGTGAAAGTACTGTATGGCTCCATAAGTTTTCTTATGTTGAGCATTCCGATTAAATTAATCATTAAGGTTCCTTAGTGGTTAATTTAATTGAGTATCTTGGATACAAATTTCATGTTTCATGTAATTTGTTTGGGTCCAAAGAAATCTTTTTTTTCTTGTAAAAGTAAGGTCACTCTTGTTGTTCTTTCGGTAATGACATTTTATGGGGGAGAGTTCTTAATTGAACTTGTTCTTAATTGTCGAATCTTTGTGGGGAATGCGGCTGTGGAATATTGTAGGAGTTATTTTGTATCTTTATAAACTCCTTGATGAATACACTAAGTTTCGACTATGTGAAATCATCGAAACAAAGTTGATATATTCTCTCTTTTAGTCATGAATAATCTCTTTGAGAATTTCATTATGATCCCACTAGTTTTCGTACATTTGCCAATTTATATTGACAAAAAGGGGGAGAATTATTTTGTAGTTCACACTACATACATATGGTTTATGGATCATTATGTAAGGGGGAGTGGTTTTCATTGTGAGATGAAGTATTGACTAAGGGGGAGTAATACATATCATTATAGAATTATTTTCAAAGTTGTGATACAATTAAACTTTGATGTTATGTAATAATACTATAACATTGTATAACAATAATTGAGAACATTTTTTTTCTTATTGTTATGGCTACAGATCTTCAACAACTATGATGCCAAGTTGAACACGTTCAAAATCATTGGAGTACTTGGAGTGACGAAGAATTCAAGGAATGATGAAGAACCAAGAAAATAAAGCATTTGGATGAGGAGCTACAAAGTTTATTTATTTTGTAATCCATATGTATTGATAGTTTTTTCACTAAAATTGACAAAGGGGGAGATTATTAGAGCACTGTCCGGTCGAACTCACAAGCGTTCCTATCTCAAGCTTGTTTGTCAAGTTTAGTTGTCAAAACTATAAGTCTTGATTTCTAGTCTACTTATAGCTATGTCTCGGATTAGGATAGAATGTGTAGTTAAGCTTTAGACTTCACGACCTTCATCAATTGAAGATGAAGATCTACCGAAGGGAGCTTGGAGGAACTTCATCAACAAAAGGTATGTGGAGACTTGAACTCATCTATCACTCAGAAGTCTATTCTATTTTATCTCTTATTGAGACTAAGTCGTATAACTATATAGACTTTACACTATACACATTTTATATTTCAAGTTGAGTTTAACTCACTTATAAATTTCTCAAAATATGTGTTGGAAAGCTTTTTGCTTTGACTACGTTCATCATTATTCTTGACGAAAGTCAAAAGATGATCATGTGAAAATCGCCTTGTAACATCTTACATGATTTGTGTGAGACAATCATTTGATGTAGACTCGGAATTTTTCTTATTGATCATTCGATCACTTGAAAAATGCTTATAATCTAATAGTTTGTATGAGACAGCTGTTGTCGTCTACTAAGAATGTTTCAAAGATTAAAATGGGAGTTTAAAACAATTAATCATTGTCTGGATATAGTACAGTATGAATACTCGTATGAAAACTGTTGTAAGAATGATTTGAGTTTGGGAACCAAGTATGCATACCCGCATGCAAACGGTTTTAACTGTCAAAGTCCTGGAACAAAGTTTGCGTACCCGTTTGCAAACTGTTTCACCTGAATTCGGCCTGGAACGAAAGTATGCGTACCAGTTTGCGAACTATCGAAAAAGATCAAGTGTGGAACTTAAGTTTGCGTACCTGTTTGCAAACTTATGTGGTTAATTTCTAAAATTGGTTAAGTATGACTTCATACTCATGAAAAAATATATTTATATATTAAGGAATGCAATCTTTGCAAACCGTGGCTAAAATGTTCATGAACTGATTCTTTTAAATCAATCTGATTTGCTTCAATCGTGTCTTGTATACTTCTATGAGAATATAAATAATTGAACAACTCTATGAGTAACACAATTATATTCATTTGATTATCATTTGATCTAGAAGTGTTAAGATGAACATGGTTAATACAAAAGTGTTCATATGGCTAACTTCGGTTAACTGTTATTGAACCAACTCAATATACACGTTTAGGTACGATTACCTATATCTAAATGAAGGTATAATTCATTTGTGTGTAACAAGCTAAGACCATCTAACGGTGGATATATATTGCTTTGGTTTTAAGCAAACTTAGCTTGAATCTTAAATCGGGTTTTTATCTAACGGTGAATATTGATTGCTTTATTTCAAAGTTATCAAACCCTGATTTGAAGACTATATAAAGGAGAACTCTAGCAACTGGGAAACCTAATCCCCACACCTCATGTGTGATACTAGTTGTGACTAGGGTCGATTCTCCTTTAACCTAGGTTTTTCCAAAAACCATTATAGGTTAACGACTTAAAGACTTCATTGGGATTCTGAAGCCAGACCCAACTATTTGTTATGTAGTTGCGTGTTCTGATCTTACTTGTTCTATCGTATTGAGTAATATCTTCTCTAAGATTTGCTCGAGATTTATCTCCGATAGGTAAGATATAAAAATTAATCACAAAGCTCTTCGTTTAATTCTTTGTGATTCCACAATAACTTGTTCTACTAACATATAGTTAAGTTATTGTGAGGTGATTGATATTTCTAGGTTGTTCTTCGGAAATATAAGACCGAATTATCAATTGGATCCTGTTCACCTTGATTTATCAAAAGACGGAACAAAAACTTCATACGTATTTCTGTGGGAGACAGATTTATCTATCAGAATAGACTTTTTTGTGGGAGACATATATGTTTTATCAAGTCGTCGACTTTGGGTCGTAGCAACTCTTAGTTGTGTGTGAGATCAACTAAGGGAATCAAGTGTGTAGAGTCCTGCTGGGATTCAGAGATGTAAGGAACGCGAATGTACCTTAATAAGTGTGAGACTGGTTAGGGCTCAACTACATTCTAGTTTGAAGTTAACTTGTAGCAGGCTAGAGTCTGTAGAGGCTTAATACGGTGTGGTGTTTAAATCTGGACTAGGTCCCGGGATTTTTTTGCATTTGTGGTTTCCTCGTTAACAAAACCTCTGGTGTCTGTGTTATTTCTTTTCAGTTGGTAAATCCAACCTTTGATTGTTGATTGAAATTGATTGGCACTTGAACATTGGTCTTTGGTACCGTTCAAGTTGTTTCTCATAATAATCAGGCTCACGGATTTTATCTTTTTGATTTGCTGATTACATTGAGAAACAGAGATATAACTCTTGGATATATTTTCCTTGATTGAGTCTGGCTGTCTAGTTGATTCTCTTCGAATTATATTGGATTTAGTCCATACAGATTGCCTAACGAAATTTTGGGTGTGGTTGTTAGATCCCCGCTTTTTCAGGTGCAACATATACATCCAACAGATCAGGGTTATATCAGTTCAGCTTTCTGAGGATGTGGAAGCATGCTCCGTGCTTGAAACTCTAACTTCTTGTCGTTTTGTCATTCCTCTATAGTTTTCCTTTGTTGTTGATTTACCAATATGTAAATTAGTTATTTATAACAAATTGATAAAAGATTTCAAAATTAATTAATAATTTGAAATGCAACTTACCACATCGACATCAGTATTACCGCTTCCTCTTTGTCGGATCATTTACATCATCAAAGCTACCCAATTGTTCAGGCCTTTGCTAATTGTACTAAAACGACTTGACAACCCGGTAACATCACGATTTTTTGGATTCCCAGTTTCCTGAAAAAATGTGTAAAATGTTCCCCGGAGCGTATGATGTGGTTGTTGAACACCATTGGTTGGATCAAGCGTAAATGCTACGTATGCTATGCAAATAGCTTTATCTTCATCAAGACTAAACTTTGGACCGCGAACTCCTTGTGATGTATTATTTTGTGTTTCCGATAGGGTTGCCATTTTTTGAGATTTTTTTTTTTAAGATTGAGTTGAAATTAATGAGGTGTTTAAGATTGAAAGATTAAGACTGGAGAGTTTTAAGAGTTTGAGATTGAAAGATGAAGATTATAGTGAAATTATAAGAAAGTGTGGGTGAAGAATGTGTGGTTTTGAAGTTAAAAATGGTTGTATTTATAGAGAGAGGAATTATAACCATTTGATGAGAGTAGTCGTTGCCGGCTCAATCAAGCACGTCCTTCTCAACGTGAGACGAGTCTAGTCTTACCTTGGGACGAGTGTCGGCACAGTGTAGGCCGACCATCCTCTGTTTATGTGCTCGACTCTTGTTGAGCCGGCGGGCCCCACACCTCATGGTTCCTCATTATTTTATATTATTTCCCTAATCTCATGAAAACTCCTTAATCTCATGATATTTCCTTGATCCCATGAAAAATAATATAAAATTAAGGAAACCCATAGGACCGGCCATAGCCGGCCGGTCATGCCCTAGCTGGCCCCACACGTTTTATTTTATTATTATTATATTTTTCATGTTTCCTTAATCCCACGAAATTCCTTGATTTCAAATATTTCCTTCAAATCATAAAATCATACATAAAATTGGGAAAAAACGCACGGGACCGGGCCCTAGCCGGTCCCATACTTCCTTATTTTATTATTATTATTATTATTTATGTTTTCCTCATCTCATGGAAACTCTTTGATTTCAACAAAAAACTCTTTGATTTCAACAAACTCCTTGGTTTTATCGTGAACGCGCAATTGGGGGATACATTTATTAATTGGGGGATATGAATTACTTTCCCCAACCCATAGTGTCTGTTAAGGTGTGACTTTTGGGTATGAAAATACTAAAATACCCTTCCTTCAAAATAAAAATTAAAAAACTTAAAATCAAAAAACAAAAAACAAAATCATATCCCCCATTTCCATCTTCACCTCTTATTAATCTCTTTTAGGGTTAGAGCTTTGAAACCCAAATATACTCCATTCCCTTTCAAATTCTAAACTCTCCCACTCCCTATCAAATTCTTGCCGGCTCCTCACTTTGGAAATGATTTTTTTTTCTTAATTCGGAAGTGATGAAGATTATGCTGAAAGTGATGAATACCATGCCGGAATTGATGAAGACAATGCCGGAAGTGATGAAGAACATGTCGGAAATGATGAAGGTCACGCCGGAAGTGATGAAGACCATGCCGGAATTGATGTAATTCAATGCCGGAACTAAATTCCGGCATGCTCGATATAAATCTATTAATGCCGGTAGTCAAGTGAAAAAAAAAATCATTTTTCTGAATACTTTTCATCATGTACCGGCATAGAAATTTAGGATGAAGACCACGCCGGAAGTGAGTTCCGGCATGGTTATTTAGGATGAAGACCATGCCGGAAGTGATGAAGAACATGTCGGAAATGATGAAAACCATGCCGGAAGTGATGAAATTCAATGCCGGAACTAAATGTCGGCATGCTCGATATAAATCTATCAATGCCGATAGTTAAGTGAAAACAAAATCAATCTCCTGGATACTTTTCATCATGTTCCGGCGTAGTTCCGGCGTGCTCGAAAATCAGATAACTGTGCCGGAAGTAGACTGATTAAAACCAGCATGGTTTTTTGGTTGAATACCATGCCGGCACCAAGCTTTTTCAGCTGCAACAATGGTGGATTCAAAGAAAAAAAATCAAATTTTTGACCTCTTAGCAGCAATTCTCTCATCACAATCATCTTCCATTTTCAAAAAAAAAATTCACTCAAATTTTTTTTTCCCTCCTTCTACTCTCGACTAACCCACACAAATTCAAATAAAAATAAATACACACTAATTTATCCCCCAAATACTTAAGATTTTACTAATTATAATTAATCACTAATCCTGATTAGTGGGGGCTAGATTAGGAATTAAAAAAAATATTACATAGGGGGTCACCCAAAATTGCTATTGGGACACCGTTTTTGTCCTGTAGCTATATCCCCCAATTAATAAATGTATCCCCCAATTGCGCGTTCTTTATCATGTTTCCTTAAAATCATGAAAAGATATTATAAAAAATAGGAAAATATTGTGGGACGGACTCCTTGGCCGGCCGACCATGCCGTGGCCATGGACGGTCCCACACTTCATGATTCCTTTATTTTTTATTATTTTCCTTCATCTCATGAAGGTTTTGACGGTTTCATCAATAATCCCTGATTTCTTCATATTTTCTCAAATGATTGCTCAAATGCACATCTGAAAAAACCAAAATTTTCATAACTGAGATACGAACACTTTGGTGATGTGAGCATGTTACCTTGACTGACCAGGGTTGTCTCTTTGGTGTGCCAGAAGCCAGTCCCACGGATTTTCACAGTTTGACCTAATTTGCGCAATTGCTCGTATTAGGTCCAAAACTCTTCCAAACAACCTGGAACTTCATGAAACGATCATCATTCGATCCCGTGACCACCCATGGACAATTTCATGACCCCATGGTCGGTCGGCCCCTCGATTCTTCATAATTAATTAGGTTTTATCACCTAAGGCTCAGACGAGCATTATTTTAATAAATGATTAAACCAGCATTTAATCATCCTTTCATCAACAAATCAACTGGTCTTCAGGAGACCTTGATATTTTCTCACGTGAGCATCTGGGCACCACATGGTCGATCTATGGCCCCATGTAGTCGGTCCCTCCTTCATTCCATGATTTATTTTCAATAAATCATCAATTTATCAAATTAGGGTTTTAAGTTCAAGGTTCATAATTCCAGATTCAAACGATAATAATTTTACATTGATCTCATGATCAACATTTTATTAATTATACCGTATTATGTTTTAATACTTTATTTTGGTCATGCTACCAAATACTCATCAAACGAGCAATATTTGCTCAAATGAGCAATACTTGCTCAAACCAAGGAATGTTGGTTCAACTATCAATATCTAAAGATTCGTCGAGTGAGCACTATTTGGTCACGTTAATTATCAATGTGTATTTACGAATTATACCTCTGTCTCAGCAGACATGTTCAATTCATGAATCTCAACATTTTCAAATCACGTTCGACTCAAAAATACAAGGACTCATCGTCCCATGAAGTCATGAAGTCAACAACTGACTAAATAAATACATGTATGCCTTGCAGAGTCCATTATCACACGAGACGTCAATCGTGTCACATGGGGGGGATATTAACTAGGATTTTGATCTGGCGGTCTACGGCACGTGTGTTCATACACACGATGAGAATGTGATCAAGTCATGCAATCAGTTGGGGGAGTTAATAAAGTAGTGGGTGGAAAATCAACCAAGTCGCTGCACGTTGAGCAACTGGTTTTAACACGATTTCCACTTTCCTATTCTTTGATTCCATCAAACTGTCACACTTCATGAGATCGTGGTGTTTACAATCCTAGCAGTATAAATAAGCCTTTAAATCATGATTGAAACAAGGGCAATATCACGTCAAACAGACAACACGAGATTAAAAATCCAACTCTCAACAGAGCAAATTCAATCGTTGAGAACTTATCTTATTTTCAGAATACACAACACACCTACTATATTTGATCACCATTGATCTCACACATTTATCAGCTTCCCTCCTACAGATCGACCCATCCTCTCTTGTGACCGAATTTACTGTGGAACGACCATTGTCTTGGTTTAGGCCGGAGTACTACAGATTGATCTCTCGAATTCAAAGCACTCCCTTGCAATGCATATGTGTAAGGTTAAGCATTTTGCTCGGGTCAAGGAGTCTCCTCCACACGGTCGTCTCCTCAATTCCGTAAAAACCAGCAAATCGTTTTGCCCCATCTACACTTCTATAAAAAGATATTAGTATATTAACATTTTACTTGAAAGCAAGGATACGAAGGAAAAAAAATGGATTTTTACCTCAATAATGCTTTATAAAAACCATGTGATGTAACGTGAAGTGACGTTTTATCCAGGCTAAATATAACTCGTCTAAAATTGCAGATCCCTGTGTTAAAATGCTTTATAAAAACCAAATCTAGATCTTCTACTATCTCCAACTAACCTACCTACATGCGTCAAGATGCTTGAGTTTGAAAAGAACCATTCGTCGGGAAACAATAAAACAAATACTTTACGATTCTGCATTTGTACTGTCTTATCTTTAAAAGGCGGCCGTTGATGGTGGTTTTTCGAATAAGGATAAAATTGTATTTAATGCGCTGACGCCCTGCAAGGGGATAGAGCCATTTAATAAGTGATGAGTGCAAAAAACCTATTCACTCATTGAGCAATTCAATATCTATGAAATTCATTCAGAATGGTGCACGTAGTAGCAATCCCAAATATTCTATGAATTCTATTTTATGCAAACATTATTAACTAATGCATGACTCGCCTGGTATTTTTCCATGCTATGTTCCTAGCCGAACTCTCGATACTGACATGACATACGATCAATGCTCACTCTCAACAGAGTAGCATGAATCTCCCGAAGTGCTAGTATTGGTATCTGCACAAAAATACTCATACAGGATACATCTATCTAACAAAGAGATCAATGCGTTCACACACTTTTTAAATTAAAGTTAGCGTAATCGAACACATATTTACTCCTTAAAGAAAATCTAGACTGTTAATGCCAATCTTAGGAACGATCACAACCACATGATTTGGCCGCGCGATTTAACAAGCTTGGATTACTCCTAACAGAACTAGGTAATCACCTTAATAACCACCGACGGGCCCACTAATTCCCTAGTCGATCGATCCCTATGTATCTCGTTCACAAGTGCTTCGAACGCTGACCCAAACATGGGCATTCACGCTGCTTAAAATAACTCAAACAAATTGAGACCAGCAAAAGAGGTCTCAAAACGCATCACGAACCGTCCAACATTGTCAGCCTGGTTGGACGGCTTCGATCCTCCTACTAGCAGTTAAGGAAGTGCCAACATGGTCATTGGAGGGCTCTAGTGAATTTACTTGCATGCGTCAAGCCTATAGAGTGCTCAATCGCTTACCTAAATTTGGGTTATGGCAGTTTACAACTGTCGCAAATCGATCGTGGTCGTCCAACTTTGTCGGCCTAGTTAGACGGATTGGATCACATCTCGAGCAACCAAAGAAGTGCCAACGTGTTCACCATTGGCCCAACTTCTCCCTTGGTCGATCGACCTCTCCATGGTAAAACCAGAACATACTAAATCGTTTGCCTAAAGTAGCTTGAACGCGCTGCTTTGAAAACCCCAAAACTGCGTTTGCGACAACACCTTATTGTCGCAAATCAATCGCGGCCATCCATCTTCGTCGGCCTCGTTGAGCGGCTTAGATTCAATCTCAGGCGCCCCGAATGTGTTAGTATGATCACTGTTGACCTATATCTATATATGGCCAACCAGCATGTTCGAACAAGGGCTCAATGTACCCGAACGCACCCTCAATGAGGGGTTAGCTGTGCTGCTCGAAACCTTAAAAATAGTTAGCGACAACGTTCAACTTCCGCAAATCATCTTGTCTAAACAACTTTGCTAGCTTGGTCAGACGGTTTAGATCGAATTCTAGGAAGCTAGAAGGATGACGCCATGATCACCGATCATCCATCTTCCACAAGCAGTGACCGACCAAGTGATGGCGTGTCCCTAGAGCCACCAAACGATCACCCAAAAGTGGTTGATCATGCTGCTTCCTTCAAGGCGCTCATACGTGACTTGTTCAATCAAGCTATAAAACAACGATACAATACGCACATCGATTATTTTGATCTGCTT
Source organism: Papaver bracteatum (assembly GCA_023529315.1). NCBI lineage: Eukaryota > Viridiplantae > Streptophyta > Magnoliopsida > Ranunculales > Papaveraceae > Papaver > Papaver bracteatum. The sequence goes on along the minus strand of JAJJWX010001238.1, from coordinate 1,465,418 downwards.
GCTCAAAAACGATGCTTCACATGCATCGAATACATGCGATATTTTATAAGTATCGGCTTCATAAATAACTTAGTTATTCAACCTAGCAGCGTCATGTGTTATTTTTTGCGGCAAGTCTCACGACTTGGCCCACCTACTCGAGCAGTGGAAGAACTAAAGGGGGGCTAACCCTGGCTGTAGCCCCCCCTTTTTTCTTGCAAAACCCTACCATGTTAGTATTTTACCCCTTAAAAAATAAAATTTGTTAAGTTAGTCCACCTGATCCATTAAATTAGTCCACATGTTCTCATTAATTCAGTCCACCTGTTCTCATTAATTCAGTCCACCAAAGCCATAATATCCACCTTCGAAATCAAAAATATATCGCTGCCTTGTTGATTTCATTTGCAGAGTAGGAAGAAGAGAAAAGAAGAGGCGGAGAGCGAAAGTTTAAGGGGCTAAAACATTCAGCTCACCACTTTCACTAGTTTGGTCCCATCATGTCCAAAAAAAAATTCGCGACCTTCGTCCGCCTTGGTGTTTTTTTTAGCCCCCCTTAGTTTGAAAAACCTGGCTCCGCTACTGTACTCGAGACATCAAATATGTCACAAACTGGGGGATACTTACTGGGGTATTGGTCTGGAGGTTTACAGTGTGTGGCGTGCAACATGCCCATTATGAGAACGTGTCAGGAAAGATGGACGGTTTTCAGTAATGAGAGAAGTGGGAGAACGTGTCATCATCCATCCCTCATAACGAGACACAATGATCACTACACTACACCATATCATGAATTTTGAGACATATTCATTTTTTTGCTTTGAGACACATATATCAGTTGGCAACACGACACCGCCTATAAAGGTCTCAAAGAAAAAATATGTGTCGCTTTAATTCCTAATTATTAATATTAATGTAGAGACTTTCTGTTACCCTTATATGTGTCTCTGATACCCTTATATGTGCCTTAGCCAACATGATGTTTTGGTAATTTCGGTTATAAGCATTATTTTCTGATTATATTTTCATTTTAATTTCATTGTTCACCAACTCGAGTTTTTCTTTTTCCTTTAGCTCTCTTTTCTTCTTATCCTTTTTGGTCTTCGCAAAGCTAATAAGAACCCTAACTTACCAAAATCGAACCAGATAAATCAAACCTGAAATCAGATCTGTTTCCTCAAATCAGTCCTTGAATCAGTACCAGAGCAGAAAGCACTTTAAGCCTACTAAAAAATCGTATCTATTTTTCCTTGTTAGAAAAACCTTAAATCACCAGAAATCAGTACTCTGACTTTGGGTAACCTAATCTCATGTATAAAAATCTATTTTACAGATTTTGACTATTCTGATTTTGTGAACCCTAGAACTTCAATTTTATTCTTGATTTTGTATCAGCAGAAGAAGATTCAAGAACAAAACTAGACGATTCAAGTGCAAAACCTAGAAGATTCAAGTACACGGCTGAGATTCAAGTATAAACTCTCTGTTATTTTTTTTATTTTTTTGGTTTTTCATCTTGATTTGAGGTTATTATGCTGTGAATATAAAAAATTGTATGGTATAGATCTTGCAATTTGTGTATTTGATTGTTGATTTCATAGAGTTTTATAACATGGGTATTTTTAGGATTTCAATTTTACAAAGTCTTTTACAGTAATTTTGATCACGTCTCTTTCCGTGTTTGGGTATTTTATTTTGTTGTTAGCTTTTGTTTCAACTGAAAAATGGTTGCATGGTGTCTTCGCAGATTTTGAGTCTGGTTTGTGTTGTTTATGGGCTTAGATAGGGGTTAATATTAATTTTCAACTGAATATTAGTTTACTTCCTAAGGACTTGCTTAGGTTTCAGTTGTTTTTATGAATTATGTCCATTGAGGAGTTTTTCTTTAAATTTTGTTGGATGTAATCTAGGAGAACAGTTTTTTCTTTTCTTGTGATATTTGTGCATTCCCTATCTGTAGACCTTGTTATGAATGTGAGAGGAAGGAAAGGAACCAGTCTTGTCCTCGTGTGTTCATTTATTCACGTATTAATTCTTTATTTTATGCTTTGGTGGATTCAAGTTATGCAAAACCATGGAGAGACCTTGATCTCGGTACTGGAACACTTAGCACGGTCGATACCCAAGTCAAAGACTATGAGACCAGGTATATCTTTTTCTATCACTGGTACAATGAAAAGAATTGGGGCATTATCAGGTTTTTCAACTGCGCTTTTTATTGGGGGATTCTCGATACTGGAAATGCACAAGGTACTTTTCTTGACAAAAGAAGCCATGATAAATATATTACATAACAAGCTAATATTTTTATGATTTTGCTGTTATCTAATGTTTATGGTGATGCCTTGTGTTTCAAAATCTCTGATGACCGAAATGTATATGTAATTGGACAAATCACACTATTACACTCTGTGTTTCTTTTAATTGCTGAATGATGATGTTTCATAATTCTCAGCTAGTTTTCTTTTCTTTTTATCCGTTAACATCTATTTGCAAAAAAGGGACTTGATGAGTGTGACCCCTGTTATAGTATATGAGTATGGGATGGGTGGTCAGGCGGAATATGAGGTGACCAATTCCTTCTATTTCGGTAAGATGCATTACGTTGAAGTACTGGACTTGCAACTAACTATTATAGTAAATGGTTGTTTCTGTTCTTTTTATGCGCCAGATCAAAGCGTTAAGAGCGGAATCATCACCACACTCCCTGCTACATGTATGATTAGTTTCCTTGAAATGAAAGAGGTTTTTTCTTCTTGACACTTTCCATTTTATAATTGGTCTAAGCAAGATTACTTTTTCTCTCTCTCCATAACTATAAGCACTAATTTTTTTATTATCAGGCTTGGAGTATCAAAACCAGAAGAGGTGTTCGATCCTTTATATGAAAATCTCCAACAACAAAGATAAAGTAGCAATACTGGATAAGGATATTGTAGGCATGTCTGCTCCAGAGATGGATGTTTCCCGTCCCTCTTGATCATACCTGTTTTGTTTTCAGGTAACCCTTCTTTGTCAAAGTGGTGCCGAGGATTTATCAAAGAATGCATCTGGAGCAACTATCAGCACAATTAAGGTCACAAGTTTGATTCTGTTCTTTTCAAATACTTCTCTTTTATTTGAATACTTACACAATTCTCTAATGTACTATCTTTGCAGTCATTAATTGGACATTTCGATCTCGATCCAAATCACGTGTTCGATATCGTGAGTTCTCTACTTTTCATTATACCCTGATAAGAAATCATTGTTTTACTGTTTGAATATGTATTTTTTTCCAAGGCCTTAAAGTTTATCAGATAAGAACTTCGTTAATATAGTGAAATAATTTGGTACAATTGTTTTCTGAGCACCAGTAATCGGAGTGCTTTGAACTACACCCTGACAATCACCTTTTCTTAGACTTGATACCTATATTTCCCAAGGTATAAAGACAGCTTGGTCAATTACATTTAAGTGGTAAATTCTATGTGGTTTTGTACCTTTTCATTTTCTGTCTCTAACTCTATATGTGTATTTGTGTATTAATGTGATACAGTCCCACGCTTCTCAAATATTGGGGGTTCAAGTTTCAGTATTATCAACGTATGGATGTGATGAGCCATGTTCCGTCCGGACTTTATCAGCTTGCAGCTGCGCTTGTTAAAGCAGACTTCATTAATCTTGATAGCATGTAAGTACATGTTATTGTATTCCATATTCTTTTTTCTTCTCTTGGTGTTTAATGAGGTTAACTTCGCGTAAGTAAATCTTCTATTCTGCTCAAACCAATCAATACAGCCTCCTAAGGATGTCGGTTGTAGTCAGTTCTTCTCATTCTCTTAGGGCTATTGTTTGATGGGTGATGCATATAGTATAATATAGACGTTGCGCTTGCTGACGTGTATATTATTGCTGTTGTTTATGAGAATCGTCCTGCTAACAGTCGTATTTCTTCCTTATAATTCATGGTCATCTATTCATCATCTGTTAATGATACACCACTGCTGAAAAGATTGAGTAGCAGAAAATGTCTAAAATTGAGCATCAGATGATGGTGGAGAACTGATCTATTGCCAATGATTCCTATAATTCCAGTGGAAAACATCTTTCCCCCCTAAATTCATGTTGGTGATTGGAGTGGTTTCAGAACATCGATATTCAGTGTCAAACATATACGATTTTCAAGAGGAGCGGATTGGAACAAACAGGATGCGTGTATAAAACACTTGAGAATCAACTAAGTGAATGAGATCTCAATCCTTGGTCATTGTTGCTACAAACCATAAACAAGTTACGTAGTTCTATGATCAGGATGTGGCTCTTCGTTAGCGTTTTATTTCGATTAATGTTGTTATATCGAAGACAATTGTATTCTATAGAATTTACTCTGGTAGACAGTTTTGAGCTTATAAGCTTGTCTGTTGCAAGCAAGGATATATTTTTTTCTGTTGTATTGGGCGTATATTATTTTTTCGTCTTTGCATTCTCTGGAGCTGAACTCTGTTCACATATTTAATTTATGAGCAGATGAGAAGATGACTTTATTCGTTTCCCATGATATGGCAGGAGTCCACCTTCATCCTTGAATATTCTTCTCATTTTACAGAGCGCAGACTTTTCTGCTGCATCCGATGCTACCTGGGTCTTGATTCTTCTAGTTTATTGAAGGTAGGTTTTATTTCTTTGTTTCAGATACAATAATTTAGTACTCACCTAGTATCTAAGAAACCTAGTTTTTCGACACAAACAAGTTGTGGATTATGATGTGGTCTTCACATAAATCTACAAACTAGCAAAAACGCGGAAATAATTAACTGAATATGAAACATCTGAAGTATTTTACTGGCATACATAGAAATTTCAAAGTATATATTTTAAGCCCTTCACTACTTGGCAGTGTCAGCAGCGTTGTAAGTTCCTTCATCCTACTTCTTTCAATTCATAAGCTCCTACTAAAGGCTAATAACTTCAGACTTGAGACGTATGGTTGGGGATTTCGTCATTCTCTGATCTTGGTTCATCACTGACTAAAAAGTATTTTGTTGTTATTGCAGGCAGTTTCTTTGTTCTTACTTGTATCATATTACACTTTCTAGAATACTGCACCGATCGCTGATGTTTGTGCCCTATTGCTGTATCTTGGATGGTACCAGGTATGGAAGACTTAGTTTTCATCCCCTTGATAAATAATATTTGGGTTTTACGGAATCCAGAGGAGAGTATAAAATTCTATTGTTTTTCCTTCATAGTGATTTTGGGTTGTAGATCAGTTTTTACAGATTGAAAGAAGCATGACGAAAACCTTTTCTATCTGGTAATGTCAAAGCATTGTAGATTCTTTAGTATATAGCTGGTAGTGACTTGGTATTCTACCATGTTATATAATGACATGATACTCTACATGGTTCTGATTTTCAATCTTAGCCGAGTGATATCAGTAAACTGTTAGTGGTATATTATCTTGGTGTTTTGGTGTTGAATCCTACAGGTTCTAACTTAGCTTGGAACTAAGTGTTAGTCACTCCAAAGGGAAGATAAATTTGCAGCATCTATGGTCATAAAGTGATAAGAAGATCGATGAGGAGGACACTCCGCTAAAAGGTGTATATGTGCAAGGAAAATGTTCAAGTTTGATGTTAAATTGTTTCTTAGTGCTTGAATTCACTGTGTTTTGAGATCTTGATTTCATTTGTTGGAGGCATAAATCACTGATGTGCAGTTTCATGAATATATAACAATTAAATTTTATGAAATTGGCAATTGTGAATTTTTTATTTTTTTAATAATAATTATATAATTTGAGACGTTTATATGTGTTGTTTTAATTATTCTATATGTTGCTTTAATAACGTCGCTAATTAAATTAAGAGACACTTATATGCGTCGCTTTAATAATTAAAGAAACACTTATAAGTGTCGCTTGAAACGTCTCAAACGATTCCGGGCGCACGATTTGAGACACTTATATGTGTCTCTGAAATTCAAAGCAACACCTATAAATGTCTCCAAATCGTTGATACAAGTCGGTCAACTTGGTCGTGCGTGCCATTGGCACATGCCAACATGCACCACTAGCCAAATTCTAAGCCGATGCCAACACCAAAACACCAAGATAATATACAAATGGCACGCACGACCAAGTTGACCTAGTTGCACTTCTGATACAAGTCGAGATACTACCTAGACAGAACTCTCTGGTCTCATCACCCTTCTTCGCTATCCTCCCCAAATCAACCCTTCTCATCCACTTTGTGACCGAAGCAAATCTGGAACGGCCATCTTCTTGGTTTAGGCCAGAGTTGTACAGATTGATATGTCGAATCAAAAGTGCTCACGTGCAACACATTTGTTTAAGGGTTTAAAACAGTCTCTCCACCATCGAATTTACCAAATTCGGCAGAGGCGATTTTATCCCATAAAAAATTGGCGACCACAGCGGGAGTTTCAATCTCTCGGTTACAAAAACTGATCTTTAGTCTGGAATCTGCTTTACCATTCGCTCAACATGGTAAAACTAAGATCTAGGTCTGCGAAAAACTCTGAAGGCGCCAACATAGAAGCCGCCCCTAGCACAAATGCTCCTTCCACCAATGCCTCTGCGTTACCTGCCGATCTTAGCAGCATGGAAAGTACCCCTCCAAGTGTTACACCTCTTGTTACCAGGGGAAGGGATACTTCCGTTCCAAATGTCTCTGCACCATCCGCCAACTCAAACAGCATTGAGGGCAGCCCTTTAGGTGTCACGCCGCCAGTCACCAGGGCTCGTGCCGCCGCTACCACCACTAGTGTTTCAGCAGGCATGATGCCTCCGATCACCACTCGAGCCACAACATCTACTCAATCGCCGGGGCGAGATAACAAAGGAGGCAAACCTTATTTCACCATCACGGATTTGATGGAAAGGCAGGAGGCTCTAGCCAGGGCTCAAACGGATATGGTTTCAACCCAGAAGGAGGTGCTCGTCTTCCTCAAAGCCTTAACGGAGCAACTTCCACGGGAGCTACGGTGACCTGAATCAAGAGAAGATGCTTCCGACAACCTTGATGCTAATGTCACATCCCCAGGAGAGATATGCCAGACAGTGACAAGGTCAAGCGCTCCCAATGATCTTGGAATTGGCACCGCAACTGAGCACACCAACGCAAGCGAGGAAATCCGCATTAGGAACCCAGTGGCAAGAAACCGCCCACTGGATTTCGTAACACGTGAAGACCTGGAATGACTCCTAAAAAACCGAATCAAGAACGATACAGATGTACATCAACACTAACCTCCTTATCCAATTGAAATCCAGAGAATTCCCCTCCCAAGAGGATACTCATCCCCTCAGTTTTCCTTATACGACGGAACCGGAAAAGCAAGGGAACATGTCTCAAGATTTCTAGAGGCTCTAGGTGAGCACGAATAAAACCATGTTCTCTGCCTGCGAGAATTTTCAAAGTCACTCACTGGAAGAGCGTACACGTGGTACAACTGCATCGCCCCAGGCAGCATCCGCGATTGGGGTGAAATGGTTACGTCCTTTTACAAGAAGTATTTCTTTGTGTCCGAGCAAGTCACTCTCTCGGATCTGGGAAGAATGTTCCAACATAATGACAAACATCCAAATGATTTTTTCAAGAGATTCAAAATTCAAGCACTGGACTGCCACAACCCGGGTGCGACTGAGTAGCAACTAGTAAATTCGTGCATCAATGGCATGACTCCCATCTATCGGGCTTTACTGGAAAACTTACGATTCTAGACCTTCTTCGAACTCCATGCAGCTGCTAAACGATCATCCACGACACGCCAGCCCTGTTGGAAAGAACTAGGCCTCCCAGAAATGAAGATACACGAGAAGTTCGAAGAAGCCCATGTTTTCTCAACAAGCCATACAACACCGGCCCCTCCTCCGTGAGCGTTGTGGACGAAAGAGGAAAGAGGAAAACACCTCCAATGGATCAACACCTTGGGCGCACAGCCCCATCACGAAGGGAATCCCCGCGAAAGGCCCCAACCAAGCCTTCTGAATGTCGTCCTGAAGCCATAGGAGACGACTCGGACTTCCCTTTTCCGATCGAGGAAGTGATCGAACTTCTGGAAACATGGGTCCAGGATGGTGTCATCAGGCTACCGGCTACTCAGCACCCACCTACTGAAGAAGATATGGCACTTTGTCACTACCACATATTCGTCAGTCATCCAACCAGCGACTGCAACAGGTTGAAAAGCATTTTCAAAGAAAGGATAGAGGCAGGGGAGTTAAGACTAAGAAATGAAGGAGTACATAGAGATCCGCTTCCCATAAGAAACTGTGAAATCTCTGGGGAATCCATACACCAAACAGTGCAGTCCATGATGCAGCACATATGAGAAATCCTCTACTTTTCCAAGGAGCAACGTCGAGACGCATTCGCAGCCCTCAACCACATAATATCTGGGAAGCGACTTCACCCTGCCACAAAAAACACACCTAAGGAACAGATCTCGCCAGGCGCCCCTGCCGATAAGCACAACTGGGGACTTCTCACCATGGTCCGCTTAAAGGACGCCGAGTTTGACAACACGCTCATCGACGCAACCCCAGAGTTCAATATTGTTACGTTCAAGACCCTGAAAGCGGCAGGAGTAACATAACAAGAGGACACTCACTCCCCATCGGATATCAAAGACCACGATGGAAATCACGTGCATGCGCTTGGATATGCTAGTCTTGGGATCAATATAGGAAACATCGCAACGCTCGGGACTTTCTACATTGTCAAGAATCTAAATTACGACATGGTTTTGGGGCGCCCGTGGGTACTCGACAACAAAACGGAATTAGGAGCATCACCCTTGCCCGTGTCAACGCCGGAGAGGGTATCCAACAAGCCGACTAACTTTCTACCCTGTCAACATCTTACCGGCGATACTTTACTACTGGGAAAGGATTCGCCAAAGCCACCTGCCAAACTCCAAACTCAAGTAAGCCTGACTAAGACGCTCTCTTTATCACCAACCATTTCTCATCGCAACCCGCCCTGGGGACTCGACACGGTTGTCGTGCACAACACTATCAAGAGATGTGAATGGGACGCCGAACCTTTTAAGCATTTCACCAAGGATCTAGAAGTCACCCTGGAAGACTGCGGAAACAACCACTAGGCGATTATACCAAAACCCAATCCCTTCAGGATATGGGATATAGTAATCAGAGCCGCCTCATTTCAAGTCGTAAATATGACTGTGAAGATACCGATTCGGAAAATTTCTCCCGAAGAAGAGAAAGATGAACCATACCTAGTAGCTGACATCCTCTTGGGTGGCTATTGCAAACCTATCAACACAGATAAACTGGAAGGCATAGTGATCCATTCGCGCTGGTTGGAGGCTACCAACATATGAAAGGTCAAGATCAATTTCCTGACACATGCTCCTCAATACCTCTTTAGCAATTTTCCTTTTCACAACTACTATGTATTGCATCAGGATGGATGCATCACTTACATTCATCCAGACAATAATCGCTCATGTTGGGCAATCTAATATATCATCTCCAGTGAAATAAAAGAACCTTTTTTTTCCTTGAAAATTTCTCAAGATCAACCCAAAATTCAAAACCCGTTACCCAAAAAAAAAAAAAAGGAGAGAAGCAACACATAGAAGACAAAATGGGTATATTTTCGGAGGAACTTTCAAGCTCACAAATTATTACAAGACCAAGCCATGGAGGCTCAACACAAGATACAATGAAAGGAAAATTGTAAGACATTAAAAAGGCGACTAGGCCACAAGAGAAGCAAAAGAAAGAAGATTCGCCTCGTTAAGATTCCTCCCTACACTTCCCTCAGCAATCCTCCGGGAAGCAAAGGTTCCACAAAGAAGACACGTCAACAGCAGCAACGGCCTCCGTTTTCCATCCAGATGCCTCTCCAGCAGCGCCAGCTAACGCTTCTTTCCCCTTCATCTCGGACGTGGAATCAACGTGCGCAATCATGATTCCTTAAGCATCACCAACGGCATCAACAAAGTTTTTACCCAGATTCTCCTCAGCAGCTCCTACAGGAAAATCACTTGACTCGCTCATGTCAGAACTCATGGGAACCTGTGCTTTTTTGCGTACATCACCCGGAGGAACAGAAGGGATATCTTGGATGATGGCTCTAATCTCGCAAAGTAATGAGCCGATCCTACCCAACGACTCTTTGTAAGAAGATCGCGCTCCATTAATCCTATGACGCTTCTCGGAGAAACCAACAATACCATCGCCATTATCACCATGGGATGCCATCGCAAAAGTATGAAAACGGTGTAGTCGCCTCACTATACGACCAGTAGAGAGGGAGAAGATAACGAAATCTTGCCAAAAATATTTATGTGAGAAGGAAGGGCGCGCTTCATGGATGTAACGGCCCTAGGAAATCACACATCAATAAAGGATCCCCAATCAGAGCCTGCACAAAGAAGACAATTCAACTCATAAGGAAATTTTGCATCAAGAGAGCATTCTTCCCTCGCTTAAAGCGCCCCCACCGGCTAGCATGCTCAATTTTCCAACTCGAGCCAGCTTTCCAAAATTCATGCCGGTCCCACCAATCACGCCGACCTGTCATTGCCGCCCAAGTTGCACCAGCTATCACGAATATCTCCCACCGACCCCACCAGCCAGCACGCTCAGTTTCACAACTCGCGCCAGCAGCTCAATGCTTCCCATCCATCCATTTCCGCCAAATTGTGCCAACCTCCCGCTCCACGCAAAACTGCCAAGGATGAGGATTCCGAATCCAGTTCGCATCTCAGAAAAAAGGTCAAATAAATCTCCTGTTTCTCTTTCAGATCTTGTCTTGGCGCCATCTTATGCTTACCTCGCAACAAAGCTCATGTTCCGAGCTAAGCAGGGGACTTAATGTCGATGGTGGATTTTAGATAAGGGGTAAAATCGTAAAACCCCATGACCTAGTGTTACCAGCAACACATTAACTAAGAGCATTTAATTCAGGTGTCAACAATTAATGGGGGTATTTTTTCAAAATACCAGAATAGGGTTTTCGACACAGAACCCTAATTCCAAAACCAAGCAGCATACTGCGCACCATGGAAACGATGCCAAAACCAAGCCGCATACTGTGCACCATGGCAACGACGCCAAAACCAAACCGCATACTGCGCACCATGGCAACGACGCCAAAACCAAGACGCATACTGCGCACCATGGCAACGACGCCAAAACCAAGCCGCATACTGTACACCATGGCAACGACGCCAAAACCAAACCACATACTGCACCCACAGGCAACCATGCCAAACTAAGCCGCTATACCATTTGGCACATGCCAAAAATAGTGCCCTAGGCTTGCAAACCGTGCAACTAGGTCAACTTGTCGTGCGTACCATTGGCACTTGCCAACACGCACCACTAGCCAAATTCTAAGCCGCTATACCATTTGGAACATGCCAAAAATAGCTCCCTAGGCTTGCAAACCGTGAAACTAGGTCAACTTGGTCGTGCGTGCCATTGTCACATGCCAACACGCACCACTAGCCAATTTCTAAGCTGCTATACCATTTGTCACATGCCAAAAATAGCGCCCTAGGCTTGCAAACCGTGCAACTAGGTCAACTTGGCCGTGCGTGCCATTGGCACATGCCAACACGCACCACTAGCCAAATTCTAAGCCGCTATAACATTTGGAACATGCCAAAAATAGCGCCCTAGGCTTGCAAACCGTACAACTAGGTCAACTTGGACGTGCGTGCCTTTGGCACATGCCAACATGCACCACTAGCCAAATTCTAAGCCGCTATACCATTTGGCACATGCCAAAAATAGCGCCCTAGGCTTGCAAACCGTGCAACTAGGTCAACTTGGTCGTGCGTGCCATTGGCACATGCCAACACGCACCACTAGCCAATTTCTAAGCCACAATACCATTTGGCACATGCCAAAAATAGCGCCCTAGGCTTGCAAACCGTGTAACTAGGTCAACTTGGCCGTGCGTGCCATTGGCACATGCCAACACGCACCACTAGCCAAATTCTAAGCCGCTATACCATTTGGCACATGCCAAAAATAGCGTCATAGGCTTGCAAACCATGCAACTAGGTCAACTTGGTCGTGCGTGCCATTGGCACATGCCAACATGCACCACTAACCAATTTCTAAGCGCTATACCATTTGGTACATGCCAAAAATAGCACCCTAGGCTTTCAAACCGTGCAACTAGGTCAACTTGGCCGTGCGTTCCATTGGCACAAGCCAACACGCACCACTAGCCAAATTCTAAGCATCTATACCATTTGGCACATGCCAAAAATAGCGCCCTAGGCTTGCAAACCATGCAACAAGGTCAACTTGGCCGTGCGTGCCATTGGCACATGCCAACACGCACCACTAGCCAATTTCTAAGCCGCTATACCATTTGGCACATGCCAAAAATAGCGCCCTAGGCTTGCAAACCGTGCAACTAGGTCAACTTGTCCTTGTGTGCCATTGGCACATGCCAACACGCACCACTAGACAAATTCTAAGCCGTTATACCGTTTGGCACATGCCAAAAATAACGCCCTAGGCTTGCAAACAGTGCAACTAGGTCAACTTGGTCGTGCGTGCCATTGGCACATGCCAACACGCACCACTGGCCTATTTCTAAGCCGCTATACCATTTCGCACATGCCAAAAATAGCGCCATAGGCTTGCAAACCGTGCAACTAGGTCAACTTGGCCGTGCGTGCCATTGGCTCATGCCAACACGCATCACTAGCCAATTTCTATTTTCAAGCCGCTATACCATTGTAGCGCCCGCGACTTGGCCAAAGTGGCCGTGCGTGCCATTGGCACATGCCAACACGCAACCACTAGCCAATTCCCATTCCAAAGCCTCTATACCATTGTAGCGCCCGCGACTTGGCCAAAGTGGCCGTGCATGCCATTGGCACATGCCAACACGCAACCACTAGCCACTTTTATCCCCAACTAGCTAGCCAATTTCCAAGGCATTCCGCACATGCCATTGGCACATGCCACACATGCTCCACTAGCGACTTTGGCATTGCCATTCGCACTCAAAGTGCAACTCGCGGCCAAGGCATTCCGCACATGCCAAATGCTCCACCAAGCGACTTTGGCATTGCCATCCGCACTCAAAGCACAACTTGCGGTCGAGACATCCCGCACATGCCGCAACGCTACACTAGCAACTTTGGCATTGCAACTTGCGCCCACTCTCGAGACATTAACACAAACTGGGGGATGCTTTCTTAGGGTTTTGGTTTAGCGGTCACAGCGTGCAGCGTACACTACGCTCGCAATAAAGCAAGGCGTGCAAGGAATGAATACGGTCAATTAAATAAGGAAATTTATGGTGAAAACGTTTTCACCATAAAGCCAACGGTTTCCACCTCCTCTGTTTTAATTGGAACATTTACTCAATTCCTTAATGAGGCTAGGGTACGTTCAATCTCACTTGTATAAATAGGTTTCACCTATTCTGCCAAAACACACAAGTCTTGGTCAGGCAAAAATACAACACTATCAGATAGCAACTTTGCAAGCTCTCTCAAAAGCTTCCATCACTAGCAAGCTTCTACACTTCTGATACAAGTCGAGATACTACCTAGCAAGAACTCTCTGGTCTCATCACCCTTCTTCGCTATCCTCCCCAAATCAACCCTTCTCCTCCACTTTGTGACCGAAGCAAATCTGGAACGGCCATCTTCTTGGTTTAGGCCAGAGTTGTGCAGATTGATATCTCGAATCAAAAGTGCTCACGTGCAGCACATTTGTTTAAGGGTTTAAACCAGTGTCTCCACCATCGAATTTACCAAATTCGGCAGAGGCGATTTTCTCCCGTAAACAACGGGATAATGTTATTCCACCACCTTTTTATTTCAGATGATTGGAATTCGCCGCAGGATCGTTGAAATAATGTGAAAGTCTTGTATTATGGTGGATTCATTCAAAAAAAAATTTTGTCATATGGAGGCACTTCTTCCCCATAACATGGTACAATAATCATCATCAAATCTGAGGGTGAGAAACATGAAACAACAATAACATCATTAATTCTATAAAATTTTGATATCTGAATATAAAATTAAATCCCTCCAACAACAAAGAAAAAAACCTTCAAAAAGAATATAAAATTAAATTAAAATATAAAAATATCGTGGAACCGAATACTTGATTTTTATTTTTATTTTTTAACTATGGGATATGGTTGTTCATACGCACCTTTTACATTGCGCTAGTTAACTTTAAATTTGATAACATCACATCTTGACAATCTGACAGTGATTGAGGTGCGCGTTCAAATGTTGCCTGTGCTTTTACACCATCAAAAAAAAATTCCTTAAAACCTCCACGAATCTTCTTAACTTGCATTCCAGTATACAAGTTAAGGAGTATTTAATACACCATTTTTCATATTTCATATTGAGAATTGTTATCTTTTCTTAATTTAGCTTTTTTTTTTTTTTTTTGAGCTAAACAATTCTCTACTTTCAAAGAAACTTTAGTTCCATTATTACCCTTGCACTAGATGATAAGGAAATAGTTTTTCTTCGAATTTTGTTCCCGCTAAATACTATTTGCAAACTTCATAGCAAGAAAGTGTTGCAGCACAACTCCTCTTTCCAGCTCCTCCTGCTTCAAATATGTAATACTTCTGTTGTTTGCAAGTAAAGGAAATTACTTCGGGATAAATTTATACAAGATTTTCTAACAGTTGGATTAGAAGAAACAAGGTAAAAGTTCTACCAATTTTTAACTAACAAAAAAAAAAGACAATAAGGGGGTTTGAAATTTAGATAAGTGAGAAAGCAAAGTAGCCATAGGACAGTTTACTGACACTAACTTAACAAGTAGAGAGCACGTGCATTGCACGTCGGCAAACCATAGTTTTTTTACAGTTGTCTTCCATGTTCGCAGAACTATGACATTCGTAGAAACATTATTTCTCTTTCATAAAAATGTACGCTAGTTATGTTACATGAAAATAATTAGTGAATGAAAATGAAGAAGCAGATTGTGTGTGCTTTTAATTTTTGGGATTAATGTAAAATGGACTGTTCAGCAAGACTACCAAAAAAAGGAAAAGAGTAGAAGAATAATCAACTGGAATGAGGCGGACACCTTCAGCTGATGAAGGTCTAGTTAGCTAGATAGTGATATAAGGCATTTCATTCCTTACACTTTCCACTTGTGAGCATCTAACAATCGAAAACATTATAATTTCCAAATACTCAGTACCATTTATCAAAAAAAGAAAAACTTACTACAAAAAATGAAGAGTTTCATATTTCAATGCTAGAATCTTATTCTTCTGCGTATATGCAGATCCACATCTCAAACATGCTTAAAAATTGCAGTCATTTATCAAATTCATACTTTTCATTCCAACAGAAAAAAAAAAAAAAAAAAAGTTGCTTACACAGTATGAACCCCCAGCTACATCCAGCTCTTATACCCACTGCAATGTTTTGTATAACACGACGAAGTTTGTAGGTGAGCATCTCTTTGACCTTGGCATTGCCTTTCTTTTTTTCTTTCTTGTTCTCAGGTAGCTCTCTTAGTCGAGCTAGCTCAATTATCGGTGGACTTGGACATGGATGAATACCCGAAACCTGATCTTGCATTGCACTAAACACTTCATAAAAGTTAATAGAGAAGTTGAATAAAAAATGAGTCCATGAAAACAGCAGATTAAATCAAAATCTTCACTCCCTTAGGTGGAACAATATCACTTGTCTAACAATCATTTCTAATTATCAATTCACGTCATGGATCAGTTACATAAGAAGGTAGAAATTTGTCCCATTTCTCGCATATGCATTTCTATAAAGACGTTAGAGTGAACTGCCTTTCCGTGAATTTTTCAAACACTTAGGCTGCACTACTTCAATAGTGAAAATACATCTAACTACATAAAATTCAGTAAAACTGAAAATGAGACATTATGAAATTGAACGTTTTATTCAAACAGAAAGTAAGAAATTTGAGTTTCAAATTATTAACTGATCACCGGGGACAAAACCCAAATTCTTTCTCCTGTTTCCTAATGTACTTGTACGTGTGTATGTGAAGCATTCCAATTCAGAAATTCAATGATTGTTCTCAATGCAATCTCTGGTGGTTAAGGCTACTCAAATGAAACTAAATTTCGAAAGGAAAACCTCTCTCGGAAAATGAATGAAGGTTACTAATCAAGTACTTTGGTGAACATAGAATAAATTCAAGATGAAGAAGAAAATTTGGGTTGAAGAATAGGCTTTAATCTGAAATATATGTTCATCGTCTTCATCTCAGAGCTGTTAGGCGAAGAAGAAAAATGAGAAAAAGTAAAATTTTGATTAAACTTTCTTTTATAGTTATAATTTTTGGATTTAAAGTCCTCCAAAATTATAGTTATATATATTTAATTAAACCCCCGAAACAGCTAACATATTACACCGAGCTCCTTATAGAATTGACGACCTTCATCATTTCTTTACCTTGACAGTCGTACAATCCAATGGGCGTGATCAATACACACGGAAAAACAACTCGGAATGTAACGACTGATTGTAATGATATATCAGATCCAATGGTCCAATTTCATTCTGGTTCCAAATTCATTAAGCGTTTCCATTTTTGCTTGCGCGCATTAAAGAGGGGGGAGATTATGACGGGGAAAAGAGAGTGGATGAGCGGATGCGGAATTTGGAGGGATCTTATAGAGCTACCATTTTTTTTTCCCGCCTCTTTCAAATTCTCAAGATTTGTCTCTTCTAGGAGTTTCATATTTGAATGGAATGCGCTACTCCATGTAAGAGAGATCGGGACATTAACTCGATATCTCCCCTTTTAATGGCAATAAGGGATTAAAAATTTCAAGTAGATATAACCATTAAATTTCCAAATTTTAAAAAATTCACCGTTAGATCTCATAAATAGAATTACGTCAGAACTATTACTATTATCCGTTAGATTATTGGACTTTCTCTTTTTTACCAGTCGTTCGATTTTAAAGAAGTGGTATAAAGAATATTTACAGGGACATAAGAGTAAATGCACCTTTTATATATATTTAAAAACCTCATATCTTTTAAATTACATGTTGGATTTTCGTAAATTTTATATATTTGGAAAGCCCTTTAAGCTGAACCCTTTAAATTAGCTATGCAATGAGCACAAATAATGATATCAAATTTTTGTTTTTCAATTTTTTTTATATTTCTCAAAATTTTATATTTTTTCTCCTTGAAAGTTAGACAGCTTAAAATTTAGACATAACTTAAAAATAAATTGAAAAAATCTACAAAAATTAAAATAAAAAATGATTGATTCTTAAATACAAAAAACGACTAATTTTCAAATAAAAAAAATATGGTGTCGAATAACCACCAAATTATTTGCAAAGTAGAAAAATAGCATCGCCGACGTGCAACGCACGTGCTCACTACTTGTTATTTGATAAGGACAATAGTGGAAGCAATATTTTCTTATGCATAGATATTTGTGCAATCTAAAGAAATCTTAAATTAAGAAAAATTGATGTATTCAATGCTCCTTAATGCATCTACTGATGCAAATTTGATTGGACAATAATACGTCAATACCTTAATTAGACGTAATCTATAATTTGATAGGGATTACAAAACTAAGTAGATATAACTGTTCGATTTCTTAACTTTAAAATTCCACCGTTAGATCTCACAAATGAAAATTTCGTCCAAACTATTGCTATTATCCGTTAGATAATTAGATTTCCTCTTTTTTATCAGCCGTTAGATTTTAAAGAAACGGTATAAAGAATATTTACAGGGACGTAAGAGTAAATACACTTTTTATATATTTAAAAACCTCATATCTTTTAAACTACATGTTGGATTTTTATAAATTTTATATATTTAGAAAATCTTTTATATTATCTACGCAACGAGCACAAATAATGATATCAAAATTTTATTTTTCAATTTCTTTTATATTTTTCTCAAAATTTTATATGTTTTCTCCTTTAAATTAGCCATAACTTAAAGATAAATTGAAAAAATCTACAAAAAAACAAAAAAAACAACAACAAATGATTGATTCTTAAGTTCAAAAAAAGACTATTTTTTAAATATAAAAAGATGGTGTCGGATCACCACCAAATTATTTGCAAAGTTGAAAAATAGCATCGCCGACGTGCCACGTGCTCACTACTTGTAAGTAGTAAATGAGATAAACTTCATTGGAAGCCAAGTATTCAAAGTAAATAGACAAATTAAGTTGTTAAGTAGCCGTTAGTTTTAGCATAAACCAAATCTCCCTGAATAGAAACTAAAATAGACTCCTTTTCGAGTTTTCCTATGAATTTAGTTTTTCATCTACATGATTACTAATTATTACTAATATTTAAGAATAAAGAAGAGATCATGTATGTTCAAATGATTTTATCATTTCCACCAAATTGCAATATTGTACAACCTTTGCAAATTCCATTCTTTCCAAATCTGGTTGCAATCTTCTTGAGTTGTCTCTTCGACCCCAAAAGCTTCCAAATGCAAACTCTCCTTGCTGAGAGAATTCGGTTAAAGCCTTCTCAACTTCCTGAATAACCCATCCACAGTCATTATAACTGTCTGAAGCAATTCTGGGAATTCTATTCTTTTCACCGGAAAATCGATCATTTTCAATCACCATAATCTTCTTCTCATCCTTCTTCTTATTTTTTTTCTTGCGTAATCTCTTGCGAACAAGCCTTCTAGACTTCTTTACCAATTTCTTAGGTAGTCTAAGCAAGACGAAAACGATGAACTGTAAAATCAAACAAGAACAACAACAACAAATGACAATTCCGTCGGCAGCCAACAAATTCAAATCTTCCATGAAAGAAATGTTTATTTGTTTTTTTCCGAAGAGAAATGATGATGTAGAAAATGGAAGAAGATAATGGGAAGCGATTCCTTGTTTAAGGATTAATATCCTTTCTCTTCTTGAGAGGATTTAGTAAGGGTGAAGCAACAAGGAATATGTTGTCGAAAGAGTAGTGAAATGATGTGACTTGAATGGATTGGATTACTTAATGTTCAACATTGGTTTAACTTCTGACTGTAGTCATCAGAGATGTGTCAAGACTCAAGAGGCTCTATTTCTAACACCAAAGATGTATCAAGACTCCAGGCTAATGTAAATAGAGCCTGGAGGATCTCAAGGGGATGAAAATTCTGAAGGAAGAAATTATTATTAGTTCAGTTATGGAGACTGCGACTGCAAGATTACTTGCATTTTATTTCTTTCAAGTTTTTTGCATGTCTTTCAAGGAAGAACTTGACTTCCTTGTGAAAAATCAAGAGAGGCACGCACAAAATTGCAGGAGAAAATCCTAAAACATTTATATACTTTTCTACAAGGATAAAGAGGAGATAGAGCGATAGTATTTGACGATTCCACGATATCTAAACTGCTGGAAGTACCTCGTGTTATGTCAGTTAATTACACTTTGGTCATCCGCTCTGCCGGATGATTTTTTTCTATTATAAAGTTTGATTTCCAAGGAATTGAAGAAAGTATGGCATGTTGCCATGTTCAGTCGGCTCACACTGGGAATCAAGATAACTTAAAGGACAGCTGTGGCGGCCAAAAAAATAAATAAACAAAAAGAATAACCATTTATTAAGAAGAACTCGGCAAAAAATATTGATAGCAAAGAAAATTTGCATAATAAAAATATACAAAAAAAAAGGGGGGGAAAGGAAAATTATGTGGCATTGGAGAGAAGTAAACATGGTAACGTGATCTTACTCAGAGTTTCATACCCAGGGGCCAGGTCTCCTAACTTATAAACAGATCTACAAATACTTGAGTCCTACTGGCAGCGTAACATGTACAACTAAATCGACAGATATACCATGGGTAACTTTTGTTTTTAAGAAATGGAGATTTACCTTCCCGTAATCCTACATCTCAGTTTGTTCCTTCAAAGATCTAGATTCTAGAAAGACAAGTCTCTCCGTCCCTCCCTCCCTCTCTATGATGATTGCCAATGACTGTGTACTATCAAGTATAGCTACCTCGACTAAAAAAATCAGTACTGTAATCCTGACCGCCAAATGCCATCCTTTGAAACAACCTGATCTCAGAAGACTGCTGTCTTGAATCAAACACCTCACTTTGGCCTGCCCTCATTCCATTGTTAATATTTGAATCGTCATCTATACATTCCAAAGCCCTCACCACCTGCGACACAATTTTCCCGAATAAAAAAATCACATTCTACCTACCTTCTTCCTAGAAAAAAAAAAAATAGGGTTCAAAGAAAATGGGAGAATTGGGTCAGACAGGTAAGTTAAAGAGCTGAATACCTGACCCATACTAGGTCTCTTCGTAGCTGAATGCCGCACACACGTTGCAGCTGCTTCAACCATCCGGAACATCTCAGTTGGTACATAGTTTCCTCCGAGCTTTGGGTCCACCAATCCATCAAAGTCTCTTTTGTCAAGTGCATCACTAAGTAATGGTCGAGCCTGCAGAAACAGGATCATTCTAATTTAAGTGTATAGTCAGTAGAAACCTATTGTTCTGTGGGTTTCACAATTACTTCAGGCTCATATCTTGGCCTCGGAAATTGAACCACTTTCCAGAACAAAAAGGAGATGAAGCCAGTTTTATGACACTATGTCGAGAAGTAACACCAGGTAAATAATGGTAGCTTTAGTGACCAAAAGATCAATCATATTTGAAAGCAAATCAAACCTTGATAGAGATGAGGAACCTGCCAAATGGAAGAGAAGGCAAAGCTATGGACATAGTACAATATCTGTGATCACAACTAACTCTAAAAGGGAGGGATATCCACAAATCTGAAGTTCACTCTTACCAGATGAACCAGAGTTCTACACTAACTTCTACCACGCTTTCACATCATCACATATACTCCTAATGACATTAGGCGACAAATATTACACATTTTTTACACTTCAAAACTCCACAGAGAGAGAGCTTTCATACCAATGTTTCCTTTATAACTTAGTTGCCCAGATACGCTGCTCTGGTTTTTCGCTTAAACTATCTTTTTGTAGAAACAGAGAAGCAACATTGCTTGCACTATAGTCTATATAGTCTATTTTCACCTTTTTTACTAGATTAGAATCTAGAAAAGTATGTCCGGCAAACAAGTAAGAAGTATGGAACAACTTGCATTAAATTGATAAAAAAGCTTACCCATTCAACCAGGCTCTCGTCTCCTAAAGGTTGAGATGCGTCCACAGGCTTGCGCCCGGAAATTAATTCTAGCAGCACAACCCCGAATGAGTACACATCAGACTTTTCAGTCAACTTCCCACTAGATGCGTATTCAGGAGCCAGGTATCTGAAAATTAGACAACAAACTTCTTCAGGTCTAGTTTGTATCGTCTATTAATTGATTTTCTTCCGATAACGTCCCTTGCGTCCTAGTTTCTCTAGAGGATAGTGAGGTTAAGTAAAGGAGACTGTACCCAAAGGTTCCCATTACACGAGTGGAAACATGTGTATTGGCATCCAATGCCAACCTTGCAAGCCCAAAATCTGAAACCTGTAAAATGAGAAGGGCCCAAAAGAAAGTAAGAAAGTAAACCACAGCAACAAGGAAAGATATACAAAAAAAAAAAAGGAGTTGAAAAAAGTTGGGCCTACCAAAGCATCAAAATTATTATCTAATAGAATGTTCGATGACTTGATATCCCTGTGTATTATCCGAGGATGACCTTAAAAAAACACAAATAGAGACAATTATCCATTAGTAAAAGAAGACAAAAGAAAACAACAGTATGAGTAGGAAATTTCACTTTGTCAATAAATTCCTAATCACGAAATTGTGTGTCCACTAGTTAATAAAGCTGTAGGAACTGCTTTTGGTAGTTTTCAAATATTTTTTGTCCATAATGATAGCGTTTGATGCACCACAACATATATTTCATATCTATTGCCATAAACAATTTTTGCTTGAAAAAATAATCAAATTACCAATTTCACTGATTACGTTCTTTCGAACCCATAAGAATGATTTTCAGATGTTTAACCAGGTATAATTTCAGAAGCAAAGAGGCGAAGATGTTAGACATCCTTGCTTCTGAAGCTACAAAGACAGGAAAGATACTCACAATATTCGTGCAGGTAAGCTATTCCACGAGCTGCACCTGTGGCAACTTTAAGTCGAGTTGCCCAACCCATCGCAGTATTTTCCCCTACAAAATACAAGGATGAAAGGATGTAAAAGGGGTTTTGTTGTCGATACGACTAGTTCCTAGCTTAGTAATCAACACGGGACTTCTCCCTTATGTCCTTTCATGAAAGCACATCTTACCATGGAGATGAAAATATAGGGTATTGTTTGGAACAAAGTCGTAAATAAGCAGTCTTTGATTATCAGATATGCAATACCCTACAAGTGAAACCAAATGACGATGGTGTACACGACTAATCGTCTCAACTTCAGCTCTGAATTCACGTTCTCCCTGAGAACCACCAATCTTTAATTGTTTTATAGCCACTTCTCTTCCATCAGCCAAATTTCCTTTGTAGACACAACCAAAACCGCCTTCTCCCAAAAGATTGCGATCTGAAAACCCATCTGTAACTTCCAACAGTTCTTCATATGTGAACAATGCCCTTGAGTTGCTTAATCCACCAGGATCTGGTGGTGAATGTGTAAAATCAGTAGCTGCACCACTTGGTCCACTTCCTATTAGAGGAACTGGAGACTGGGATTTAAACAAAGATAGATCTGAAAAGCAAATTAATGACTTGTTAATACAATCTCAATTACTTTTGAGTGAGAAAGTATATATTTGATATGGTATTGCAGGTGACAAGCTCATATTATTATATATTTGATATGTGACAATCTCATACTGTCTTTAAATACAAGTCCAATCAACAGTGAAATTTTTCACAATGTACTATCATTTTGACCTGATTCTTATCAAATATTATTGTGAATAATAGTTATCAACCTTTAGTGGCAAACTGAACCAAATGCCAAGTCCACCTAAGAAGTATATTTAAATGTGAGTGCTTCATAAAATGGATATTTACAATGGCAATAAGTTACGAAATAAAACCATAAAGGAAGTACTTTTAATGCATTACCCGACCGCGGGGAAGAATCGAAAGGAGAAGGCAAAACATAGCCACCATGATATCCAGCATTTCTTTTCTTTTGTCTCCTCCAATACAGGAGAGCGGAAAGGAGAACAAGCGCTACTACGCATACTGTGGCAGTGATAGCTATTATGGTAGTTGAATTACTTCCCTTATTACCTGCAGAAGCTTGTGGCGGTGAATCAGGAACTTTAGGACTTGGATTTGGATTTGGGAGTAATCCACCACCTGTAGAATTTGAAGGAGGAGCAGGAGGAGATGGAGTAGGACGTGTTGGTTGTGAAAGTGGTGGAGGTGCTTTTGGAGGGGAATTTGTGGAGGGTGGAGACGCAGGATCAGATGGGGGAGGTGGACTATTCTTAGGAGGAGGAGGTGGTGAATTATCAGATGCTGGAGGTGAATTTCCAGGTGGATTAGCTGATGGCGGTGGAAAACTAGGGGGGGGAGAAGAAACATCAGGTGGTGGTGGAGAAGGCGAAATTGTTTGAGGAGGTGGTGTGGAGGGCGGGGAAGGGGAAACTGTGGGAGGTGAACTTTCAGTGGGAGGTGGTGGTGATAGTACTGGAGGAGGTGGTGAGGGCACAACTGGAGGGGAAGATGGTGGAGGAGTGAGAACAGGTGGAGGAGTGAGAACAGGTGGAGAAGTTGGAGGCAATGGATCGGGTGGTGGTGGTGATGTTGATGATGGTGGTGGAGGTGACAAGGGTAAAGGTGGAGGTGCACCAGGAACGGGGGGAGATGCAGCAGGAATGGGAGTAGGAGGCAATTGCGGTGGTGGCGCTGAAGGTGTGGATGGAGTTGAAGGGGCCGGTGGATCAGATGTTGCATTTGGTTGAACTGTAGCGGGTGGTGGTGAATTTGTCGTAGGATCTGTAGGGAGAGGTGATGAAATTGGTGGAACCACAGTAGGAGAAGAAGCCATTTTCAAGAAAAAAGATTTTATTTAAGAATTCAATTTGAAAGATTTTACAAATCAATTGAGAAGAACTCCTGATAATATCTTCATCTTGAAAATCCAGTAGCAATCTCTTCTCCTACATCTCAATCTGAACACTTTCAAAACTAAGTACAATTTACTCGGTTACTTCCATTAAAACTGCAAATCAACTCACAATTACCTATTTTTTCTCTTCTAGATACCAAATCAAACCTAGAAAGGTCTCCAAGTCAACCAAGTTAGACCACCAGCAGAGTTTCCAATCAGTAACCCTAGAACTGAAACAAAACCAAAATTGATATCAACAATCCCAAAAATAACAGAACAATCTCAAAACCCAAGAACTTGAACAATGAACTGATACAACCAAATCAACAATGTGAACAAAAAAATAAACAATTAAAATTAGTGAAAATAAAACAAAATTAAAATGCCGAAATTTCCAGGAAGATTACCTAATAATAATACTAAAACCAAATGTAGGATTCTTCACTTTTCCGGAGGAAGCAATTCTGGTCGTCAAAACAATATTAAAGAGTTGAAGAAGAATACTCAACAAAATACAGTACGAAATAAAAGAATAAGTCTAATTTGTACTCCCTAAAACGACGTGAGAAGGACTTGCGAATATGTTTCTTTATTTGAGTTCTAGGGAGTTATGAAACTAACCATATAAATCAACAACTGGATACTGCAAATCAATTCGATCCTCGTATGTGGTTCCGAGTAAAGAGGGTAAACAGCTCTGCCACCGGCATGACTCGAACCAATTTTTTACTCTTTTCACTACGGTTTTGACTTTTTGATATGTTCTGGTTGAGGTTCGGGAACGACCGTTTCTTTCACGGTAATGGCCGTTTATATCACGCCATCTATTTACCGAATCTAAGAGCATCTCCAAAAGTGAGTGCTAAAAATCTTATGTGAAATTTTTATTTAGATCCTTATTTATGGGGTCATATGTATGTGTCAAAAATAATAATGTTTTGCTCATGAACCATCTCTTGGAGATGCTCTAAGCGATTTCACAAAAAAAAAAAAAATCGATGTGGAGATATTTTTTTCTACGCTTCCATGTAATGTGTAATACCCGGGTCAGGTGTGAACTCCGAGTCTGACTCGACCCAACAATAGTTTGTGATTTACTTTTTTCTTTTCGGTTATTTGTTGCTTTTGGGAACATGCTATTCCTTGAGATTTAAGTTTGTCAACCCCCGTATGGAACACAATAATTACGACAGTGTGTGATGTGATCTTCAACTCACCTTTGCCTAAAACAAAGGATTAAACTGCTCTGTTAACTTAAAATGTTTATATTATACAATTTTTTTTCCTGTTCCGATGCTAATATGTTACACACATTTAGAGAATAGAAACTTTTTTTTTAGGGGTTAAGGAGACACAACTTATAGGAAAACCAGAAAAAGTAAATAAAGAAAACAACGTTTTTACACGAAGAGTAGCTCAACACAACAAAGTGACTAAATTTTATAATAAAGTTCGCCCACAACATCTTCCACCATTATCTTATTTAAAACATGTGCACATGAACTACTAATGTACTCAACAAACTCTCCATCTGGATGGTATCTAGCCAGCATATCTGCAACTCTGTTGGCTTCTTTATACGTGTTCTAATAGATTCTCACACATGATGACACTTCCATCGAGATTTCGAATTGTCCTTGGAGAGGTAGGACACTATTGTCATTAAATCAGAACGCAGAGAAACCTTTGAGCAGTCTTTCATGATAGCAAGTTTCAGGATGCTTCAACACCTTGAAGCTCATGCAAGGTAATACATCTAGGATCTGAGCTACCAGTAACTGCATTAGTTGGTTCACTAGTCTCTTTGACAATTCCCCAAAGCCAACACCATTTTCACCTAATGATCTATCCGTGCTCACTGCAACTTTCGCAAAGTCTGGCTTTCTCCAAGAAGTTGTAATCTGCTTGGGAAGAGAAAACTTGGGTATGCATCCCCATTGAGCAGCAATGACTCTGTTCTCATTAGTGTCAACCATGACATTGTCAGCGGAAGATATCTTTAGTCGCGTATCAACACAAATATATTGAATTAACATCTCATGACACATAGATTTCTGAGTGAATATTCTAAGATTCCTTTCACCCCACATATGGTATATACAAGCATTTAAAGAAAGCTTCCTCAAGGTACCAACAGACTTATTGTCAGAAAATTGAATCACACACCGATTATCCTGAGCATCCCAATGAGAAAGGCTAGAGAACCTTGTACCAAGTAAGGGACATAATATTTCCCAGATGATAGAAAAGTAGCTACATTTGAGCATTAGGTTGCATAACACACACATATAAGATGCACCTTCATGCCCCATAAAGAAGCTTGGATCTAGTCTTCAATCCTCTATGAAGAGCCACCCACACAATAAAGACTGTCTTGGAATAAAATGAACAAACCAAACCAGAGACTTCCAATCTTTCTTGGGATCATGGGCCCTCATAGCATTATAAATATCTTTGAGAGTGTATTCCTCATATATCACAGTTTCCCACACAATCCTATCCCCAATCAAGTGATCAATTTTGAGGTTAAATACATCTAGGTAAGTGTTACCTAAGGCATTAGCCAGATTGGGGATATAGATCATTCTCCAATATTCAAATAGTTAATCACACTTGTAACCACATGACGAACAGAATCATATTGCAAATGAGGAAGAAACATGCTAAGTAAGTTGCCTTGGGGAAGCTAGCTATCTTTCCATAACTTAGTGTTTTCTTTATTTCCTAGAAAATACAGAAAAAATTGACTTGCAACAGCCCGAAGATCCAAAATGCGACTACAACACCATAAAGAATCAGTTGGTGGCTTGAGATGCCAGAAGTCTATGCCATTTGTAAAGTTCTGTTTGACTTACTAAACCCAAATAGTGTGTTTGTTGGACATAATGTCGCATATATGCTTAAGATTAGGGGCACTATTGGTAGTCTCAATATATTTAATCCCATACCACATTCACTATAAGGGAGATAAACATTAGACCACTTAATTGAAGACTGTTTATAGACAATCTATGCCATACCAGAGAAACCTTTTTAAAATAATTTAAATAAGATTAACAGTCTTCTTGGGGAGAACAGAGCAAGAAATCTAAAAATCGATGTGCCACTCGATATATATGACCTTAATGAGAAGAACTCTTCCTGCAAGAGACAAAATTCTGGCTTACCAATATTTAATTCTGGAAATTATATGATCCATAAGTGTAGCGCATTCATTATGAGAGATCCCGGTGGACAACAAAAAAAGGCCAAGATGCCTGACAGGTAAAGCTCAAACTTCAAATCTCAAGATATATTTTATGTTGATGGAAGAGGGGATCAACAGAGGACATAAAAATGTTCCTTTTACTATTGTTCTTGTTGGCCATTTGAAATATAGATGATTTTCTCTTTCATCTTAGGGATAAAAGTGGCAGAAGGTTGAGAATAAATCACCCTCTTAGGGCATTTGTTTTCATTGTGGCAAAAGGTTGGGCACACATATCACTTGGGAGGCTTCCACACATATTCAACATTTATAGTACATTCCTTCCCATTTTCAAAGACGACCGGAATGGTCTTCTTCAACACATACTAAAGATTAATCTCAAAACATACATGGGAAAAAATATTCTTTACGAGCAGCAGTTGGTCCATCCAACAACAATGGCTTTCCAACAACCTAGAAATGATGACCCTTCAAGATTTAAAGCATGAAGATGAGCTCCTCTAATGGTCATCCATACGGGGATTGACTGTATATTCGCTAACCCATCTTCAATAAAGGGTTGCCATGATTTAACAATAAAATGAATGTCAAACTGGTCGGTTGTCAGCCGACACAAAAATAATTTCACTTTCTTACTTCCTAAAATAAAGTAGTATGCAATAAGAAAGAGTTCGTATCCACGAAGAGGCTATTGTTGTTATACAAATTTTCAGTTTCCTAGTAACCAAAGGGGGATGTTGTTTTATCAAAGCAATAAAAATAAATTGAAAGCAATAAAGTATGAAAATAATCAATATGGAGAAAGTATTGGTCACGGGATAGTTTCATTCACAAATACATATTTTCATCAATGACTAGAATTGAAATTTAATCTCTCATTTACTAAAAGTCCTAGGATACCTTGATCGCAAGAGTATCCCGCTAATTCCCTGATTTCATCACAACCACATTAAAAGATGCATATGTGAATTCTTCCTAGAAAGCAACCTAAAGTGTAAAAGCAAATTAGATTTAACTCCCTAGAAGCAATAAGCTATATGGAATAAGACTAATCAAGGCAATCGAAATGTGTAAAAGCACTAAATCAATTTAACCCAAGTTATGATTCATATGTGACTAGTAGGATATATCTCTACAAGCACTACCCACATTTATGCTACTTAGAATCAGGGATGAACAACGTTTTCGTATTGAAAACCCTAATATAGCTCTAGATATGAATGCAAATCGGATTGATTCCGGACTCAACCAAATAAACAATCAAATCATAAATCAATATCAACAATGAAACATAAACAATAAACTTGAGACAAAACTAATGCATTGAATCAGATTTTATTTGTGAAATCCACTTATTATCCCATAACCAATATTAAGAATCTAGCTACTCATGGTTTTTGAGCTCAACATAATTATTTTTAAAAATAAATTGAAGAACATAAAAATAAATGGAAGCAAACCCTATTCGCTGCTCTCCTCCAAAAACCCAGTAGAAAGATATGTGATAAGTTGATCTCCAAAGAATAGAAACTCCTCCTTTTATAGCTTTCCAACTTTCCAAATTAGGTCTTCAAAGCCCACGGTCTAATAGCAAGAAGTCCACCAAGCCCATGAACCAAGTCTGAGAAACCCATTTGAAATTATGTCCCAAAAATATGCTCGCCGGAAAACCGGTGCACTGGCCGGAATCCGGTCACCGTCGCTGGCATCCGGCCACCGGAAAACTTTCCCCGATCACTTGAAGCATTAGAAGACATCACCAGGAAAGTGCACACTCCCAGAAGCTCAACTCGATTTCTTTGCAATTCAAACATTCACAAAATACCACCTAAACCAATTCCTTGTTCTTGCGAAAACGCACCCAAAAGCGTGACCCGTAGCTCATATGTCCGGCCGCCAACTCTTGTATCCAACACATACCCCCTTCGCGATTCACTGAAATATTGCAATCCATGCTTTAACTTCAGAAATCCGGCTACCGGAACTATGCTCATTGGCGCGCCATTTTCACTCCGTTTTCGCACTATTTCTGCGAATGCAGCTAACCCTTGCCTGCACAGTTTATAACAGTACCACTTCCTACAACAACACAATCACACTGTAACTTCATTTGATACCTGCAACCTGCATTCTATTGCAACATTGCCAGTACCCATGGTAGTTTCAGTACCACCTGCAATTCATCAGTCACCACTAGCATAGCCAACAGATCCACCTGAATCACCAGTACCAACACCAGCTGCCATTACCAGAGCAGTACCAGGACCTAGTTGTAGCTTTTGCATCCACATGCATCTTCACTTCACCATATCCAAGCCATTTCAGCTCTATTCCATAAGCACCAGTTGCTACTCCAGCTGCAATATGTCCATTCATGCATCTTCTTGCCGCAGAACATGCCAAACAACAATCCACCACCTGACACATTCCAACAGCATCATGCTCTTCCATCATCTCCAACCAACACCAGTTAACTCAGTTGTATCCTCTCCTATACATACATCTAGGCATTCATTCAACACTCATCTCAGTCAAACCACCACTTCCTTAAGCTTCTGTGTAACAATAACAACATCACAGTTCCACTTGCTACTCCTTCCACCTGCCACAGAAACTCCCATCAACTGAAGCATCAACTCCTGCAATATCAAGCTATAGCTTTCCACCAGCTTCACCTGCAATACCTCAACAACAATTGCATCGCCACCTACAACTGCACATCATACTTGCTCCATCCACCAATAACATCTCTGCCTCTTCTTTCACTTCAAATCCACCTGACACAGCATTTCTACATCACTTGCACCTGTAAGATCTTTCCCTACATTGCAATTCTTGATCTAACCCGCAACTCAGCTCACTCATACAGTAGCAACACACCAACATCATCTGTAGCTTTCTCAATCCCACTGCCACTGCAAGTTAGCTCACCACATAGCTCAGACCTCGCTACTTCAATCCACCAATTCCAGTTCAACTCAACAACTGCACCTCCTTGCAGCTCCATGTTCTACCAGCTATAGCAGCTTCATCATTTTAATCGAGATCCACACTCCAACTGCAACCATCGTGGCCACGGCTAACCAGCAGCTGCCATCCAACTCCATTAAGCTCCCATCTGCAAAACAGCACACTGCATCTCTATTTCCCTGACTTAACGTTGAAGTTTTCAAGTCCCAGAAGCATGCCAAAGTTCGAACCCATCTTTACATGTAACCACGACATCCCCTCGGTTTATCTTCAGCTTCTCAGACTTGGACTCAGTCAAATACCAACTCTATCATTCATATCCCTTGCAAACCCATACTAGCACCTTCCTTACCAAGCTCTATCACCGAGGTCAGTCGATGGTTTTTAATGGCAGCAGCCATTTTCTTCTTTCGGTCTCACCTTCAACAGCAACCATCTTCGTTAACCACAGCTCCCTTCCTGACTATGTGTAGTTCAATATCCATGCCAAAATTACAGGCTTCTCGTCTCTGCCAGCATCACCATCTTCTTCAATCACTGGTTCTCTCCTCTTTATCATCTCCTCTTACGATTCAACACAGAGACCACAATCTCTTCCAAACTTGTTGTACAAATCAAATTTGAGCAAAACCCCTTTTAATCCAGCTCCAATTTCTTGCCTTCAACCAACAACAACACCTCCTAGATGTTTAAGAATCAAATCCCACTCAAACCCCATATGTTTCTTATAGAAATGTAACCTATCTTCATCTCCTCTCTGTCGATCTCTCGATTCTCTGAGATTTTAATTTCACACAGAAACCCTAGCAGCCACACACTCTAAGTGTTAGAGCCCCAATGATTGAGAAATGAATTCTCATATGAATTCTAGGCTGTGTAGGAAGTGGACTTGATATTGGAACCCCAGGTGAAGTGGATAAGGGGTAACTAAGGATGTTAAATTGCATGTCGGTTCCAGAGAACTGACACGCCCATCCTCTTTCTTACTCAACCGTAGATAGCTTCGCTCGCCTATGAATTGAAGTGTTTGCCTTTACGCTCCAAATGGGAAATTTTCCTTCTTTTGCCCCCAAGTGCTCCATTGCACCTAATAATCTCAAAACTACACATAAGATATATATTTTACAAAATAAATAGCAAAGAAAGCATAAATACTAGATATAAAATTAGGTGTTTTACAACACCTATCACAAACATGTAGACCGGACCATGTTCCAACGTTGCAACACGACCTTCATCAAGAGAAAATTTAAGAATGAAGGCCTTCTCACCATGGATAGTCATAGATAGGTTACATTTAATCCTCCATGATTTCCCGATAGAACTTTTGACATAGTTGAATGAAAATCTCCGCCTAACAAAGTCACACACCACTAGATTTTCATACCCATCCATATGGTTACCAATATCATAATCCTTAATCGAAGCGATTGCAACTCTATTAATTACATAAGGAGGACGGTACTGTAATCCACAAAAGAACTCAGCAAAATTATTTTGGAACGGCTAGCAACACCACTCTAATTAGGTTTAGATGAATCAATATATTTAAAATTCGGAATACAGGTACCAGAAGATTCAGAAATATAAGGGGGGGGGGGAGGGAAAGAGGTCAGCTCCGGTATAAATACCTAGATCTGATGGAGGAGAAAAATCTATGGCTTCTCTTACGAATTCCTAATCTCTTGACAGTTGGTCAAAATCCCTGGCCAAGTCAAAGAGAGAAAAAACACTAATATTCCAATATATAAAAAATTTGAGAAATTGTTGCTTAATTTGTATGTTTGTGCCTTTGTATTACCAAAAAAAAAAAAAAAAAAGTCAATTGTATGTCAATCTTAAATGAAAACCATTTATGTTAGGGCAGTCCGTATATTTCTTGTGGTTATCTAGGAGAACTTACTCTTTCTATTGCCTTTTTTACACTTTTCACCACTGTTGAATTCGTCAATATAACTCATGATTTTTTAATTTTATTTTACTCGCAATCACTGTATGTTTTTATCAACACTTACATGGGTAAAATTGAAAGTGTCAATGGACTAGTCAATCATATCAGTGTACAATAAAAATATCGGGTCGTTACTTCAGTATGCGTAGATCAGAATGACCTGGATGGAGTTCTTCTTGGACCTAACCGATTTTTCGCATTACCCGACACGGATCGTACATTGAAAATCCTTAGGGGTAAAAAAAGGGACCGTAGAAAAATGCAACATCATTTCTCCTTATAATATCCGATCTTTTCTATCTTGTTGATACATATCAAAAATATACCTCGTCTGTGGTCATATTGTACAAGTTAACTCGCATATTGATAAGTTGTTGAGGCATATCCTTCTCCTAACCACCTTTAAAAGTGTACTTGTATCCTCTAGGCTTGTGTTTCAGAAGATCAGTCTTAACTTTAAAGTTGGGATTGGCTTTCACCAAAGATGAGAAGTTCTTGTATATCCAAATCTACGCAAACACAAAGTATAATAAGAATATTATCTTACCAAACACTAACTACACAAACATTTTGTGAATATAAATAATTTAGACAATTGAATTACCTGGAAGAGACTAAGATTCCCATTAACTTGCTTGACTAGTGCCATTTGAGTCTTTGTCAACTCTGCATTCAAGTGGTCAACCACCGCAGTACCCCATGAATACTTATGCATTTCATCAAGGGGATGCAATAGTTGAAGATACTTGATGTCGACCAAGTTTCTAGACTGTCAGGGAAGACACAGTTGGCCAGGATGTATAGAAAATAAGCGAAAGTAGTAGCATTGACTCGCACTTCGTCCAAACTTCCCTCATCTTCAAAAATATTATTGGTCCCACTGTATGTGTCCCTCGAATTCTTTAGATTTAGCTTCTTGCTTCAATAACTATCCTTCATCATAAACATAGACCCCGACTACTTCTCATCCCAACCGAATAAGCTCTTGGTCAATTTGAAAAGATCCTCCCAAGGAATTTGTTCATCCCAGCCGTCTTTGGTGGCTTTTCCATCAACCTCGAGGCCAAGAATTTGTTGAAAATCATCAGGAAAAATCGCCATCTCACTAAATGGGAAGAACATTGTGTTTGTCTCCCCATAAAACCTCTCACAAAATGTAGATATGGTAACTTTGTCATACTCAACAACTGAACTTTTCACCGCAAGCCACAGCTTTGAGTTCTTGATAATATATTTCACGACGTCACATTCCTTGTTAAATGACCATTTTTTCATCATAATATTTGAAGCTTGGCGCCTCAAAAAGACGGATGACTTTCTTATGATCCTAAATAACATAAACCAAAAACACACAATTTTAAAATAAAATAAAATACAAACACTTGAAACAAATTTAAGATAGAATGTCTTAGATAACAACAAAGCGGGATTGAGATTACTTACGACCGTAGAATAGATTTTATACTCCCATGAGTCTTTGTATCAAAAAATAACATGTCCACCATCTTCAGGTAATCCTAGGAGGGGCTCACCTTCGTTTTGTACCTTCTTCAAGTGATAGGGCAGCACGTGGGAATAAATATGTTTATCGATAACCTTCTTTTTTCCGGTTGCAGCTTGTGGTCCTTGTTCAACCCGAACCCCTGTTTCTTGACCATTACCTTCTTGTTATTCATCTTCTTTATCTTCTTCAACAATTTTTTACTTGTCCATCATCTTTATCACCATTTTTATCACTATCATCATTACCTCCTCCAGTAGGTGGAATGTCATTCCCATCATCATCATTACCTCCTCCACCAGCCCTTCATCACCATCATCATTACCTCCTTTACTAGACGGAATTGATTGGTCTTTGTCTGGGGTTTCATCTAAATCACTTGGTTTCAGTGGTGGCTGATAATCATTCCGTTCACGGATCCTAAGTGTTCACGGTCCACAAATACCTCTCAATGAGTCGTAGTCAAAAGTTTATCGCCTACAAGAGGAGGTTTTGAAGAGGAAGCAAGGTAGTCAACATCGGTTGTATCGGCCGATATTATAGGTTTTTATTGCGTTTCGAAAAAAACCTTTATGATATCTAAAATATCGGCGATACAAGGATTGAACGATAAAAACGCTCATATCGGCCGATACAAACCGATATATCGGGTTTACCGAAGGGTAATTTTGTAGAATAAATTATTTAGATCTGAAAATCCGTAAACAAAAACCCTTCATCTTAATAAAAAAATTTTTTACCCTGAACACCTCAATTCATTCATTAAAAAAAATTCCAACTATTTCATTTTTTTAATGAGTTTCTTATCCTTGAAACAACTATGTTTCTTTATTGCTCCTTCTCTTTCTTATGAAGATTTATCAAATAAAAATTCATTAACGTTGATGCTTTTATCTTCAATATCATTAATTCAGGTTAGCAGCAATGACAGGGTCATCTGAAATAGGAGTAGTAAATATGTGATAGAAAGTGGAATATGATTGAATTTGTATTGTGAAGTTTTGATCTTGAAAATTAATCCATCACATGACACCAATTTTTTTAAATTGAACATATATAAATATTTAAAATTCTAGTCTGAATGATGTATCGCCGATAAAAACTGGGATAAAATTTTGTATAGGTGTATCGGACCCGACCGATACGAAACCGATACACGATATTAACTACTTTGAGAGGGAGTAACATGTTTCTTTCCTTGCTTGACCCTTTGCAGCCTAAACAATAATAGACTACACAAGAATTCAATTAAAATTTGAGTATACAAACTAAGTATTCAAGAGCAATGGAAATACGTCGCAACTAGTCGGCATGGTCGATAATTCCCCATGGTGACGACATACACTTAGTCATAAAGTTAATATTCCAATAACATAACAATTAATAACAAAATGGTACACTGGGAAACTTGGTTTTGGTCAGCTTATGATTGGTATGGTCGATTGATAGGTGTAGAATACACCTAATTTACTATCTAGTAGTTTATGCTTTCTTTGCTATTTTTCTTGTAAATTATGTATTTTACGTGGTTTTTTGAGTTATTAGGTACTCTGGAGTCGCACGGAGGAAAATAAGAAGAAATCACCAAAATTGAGCAAAAAGGGCAAATTTGTCATTTCATAGGGCGAGCACTATCTGGAGCCCGGTAATGGTTAAGGGGCAACTCTTTTGGAGGTATACTAAACGCAAACCATCTACGATTAAGGGGTTGTCATTTGGGATACCCCTTATCATTTATTAGAAGGTGTAATTATCACTGGGTGGTTTTATATTGGGTGCAAATAGCTATCCAAGTTTGATCCAACCCTAGAATCGAGATATTTCTTTCATTTCATTACACCACTGAAATTGAGAAATAACAGAAAATGCGGCTGTTATTGCTCTGTCTTATAGAAAATCCAGAGAATCAAAATCGAGTGGGCTGAGAAGGAATTTTTCTTGTGGTTACTAATAAGAAGAGCTGATGATCGTGAGATCGAGAAGATGTTATTGTGGTGACTAATTAATCTATACAAGAACAAGAAGAAAGAGGTACTGTGGAGATGGGGTTTGAAGGAAATAGGGTTTTGTTACTGCATCTGCTTTAAGGGGATTCGTGGAAGAATTGTAGAATGGGTTTTGTATGGTGGTACTGTTAAGATGATGAAGAACAATTAGGGTTTGTATGGAATTACAGATCGAAGATGGGTTTCTGGAAATAATTGAGATCGAAAAGGGTTGAAGCATCGATGGAGAATATGAATATGTTCTATCAATGGGTGCTATCGAAATATATATGGAGGTTCAGAGAGATCAAGAAACGCAGAGTTAGGGTTTTCATTGGAATTTTTTGCTGCTCTCAACTGAGGCTAATTCAGTGATGGATAAGACCATGATCGAGATGGTGATTGTTTGGAGTCTCAGATGAATATGAGTTATATTGTCCCCTGAGATGGGTTTGTGTCCGGAAATCAAGAAGCAAATAATGGTTCATGGGTGTTGATCTGTCGAGCTACAAGATTGAAATTAGAAGCTCTGCTTGTGAACTGTTGAAATAGATGTATGTTAGGGTTTTATGAGTTGCTGGTAATATGAGTGATTATTACTGTACAATTGCAGGAACTGAGCTGGTAAATGCACAGAGAGATGGAGTTTGCAGTGTGCGGGTGCATTTGTTGGGTGTTGTTCTTGTGGTGGAAATTGGAAGTCGATGAGGTGGGTTATGGGTCGAAAGCTATGAGTTGCAAGAACAACATGCAGTGTTCTTAATGTTTGGCAGAGGAGCACTGAATTCTCGTGTTGGTGGTAGTTATAATAGAACAGCTGATGATTATTGATGATAAGCATAATTGGTGCAGATTACAGCTTAAATGGAGGCATGATGTGATGTTTGTTGTTTTTAGATGAGCTAAAATGGAAATGGATTAGGATGTGGTGGTAGAAGTTACATTGCAAATTGTGTTTCCAAGGGAATGACTGAGTAGTGAGTACAGATTGGTGGTGAATGATTATGAGGATTGAGAAGGTGGCAATGCAGTTAAGACTGGTGTATGATTACGAGGAACTTGCGGGTGAACTAAACAGATGATACTGCGATCGAGTTGGGGTGGCGGTTGCATCGCACATCCATCATGGCTGGGTGGCGAGAAGGGTACCAGTGTGGTTGCAGAGAAATTACAGATGGTGGATACATAGCACAGCCATCATGGCTGGGTGTGCAGGGGAAGCATGGCCATCTTGGACGTGAACAATTTGGTTTTGTGCAAGTGGCTTGGTCAGAACTAGTCAGCCGAGTTAGCCAGATGACTCGGTTCTAACTCAGT
Organism: Papaver bracteatum; assembly: GCA_023529315.1. Lineage (NCBI taxonomy): Eukaryota > Viridiplantae > Streptophyta > Magnoliopsida > Ranunculales > Papaveraceae > Papaver > Papaver bracteatum. The sequence goes on along the minus strand of JAJJWX010001238.1, from coordinate 1,428,475 downwards.
CCCTTGACCTTGACCCTTGACTAACCTTTGACCGTTAAGTTTGACCTTTGACCGTTAGTCCTAACGGTGGACTGGCGGAATATTCTGTCACCGGGGGAGAATTTTCAGGTGGCCGGCGACGACTAATTCCGGCCAAAAACACAGTTTTCCGGCGAGCAAAATTACAAAATTTTGGGTGGACTTCTCTCATGTGTGTGAATACTTAGAATTGGGAATTGGATGAAAACTTGGAAGTTTTGGAGAATTGGACTAGAAATTGGAATATGACTCAAATTGGGAAAGTGGCGTTGTTTTGGAATGAGGATTCTTTTCCTACAAAGACATGGAGAGTATTGAAGCCTATAAATAAAGGAGTTCTCTACAACTTTTTACACACATCTACTTTGGAGAAGGAGTTAAAGTGCACAAGGATTGGAGGAAGGAGCAACCATCATCTTTTCAATAAGTTTTCTTTCTTCCTTAAATTATTATTATTATTGTGTGAACTCCAAACTATGAGTAGCTAATTTTCTTATTGATTGAGGACAAATTCCTAGTTCTTAATATATGGTTTGAGTTTTGTTTCAATTCTACTTTGAAGTTTTTCATATGATTATCGTTTGTTTTTACTAATATTAGTTTTTATGCTTGATTGATAGGTCGTTTGGGTGGCCAACTAAATTGATTTGTTAATTGATCTAAAGCTAGTGAAAGTTAGGGGTTAAGTAATCGTTTCTTGACTATTTACATAAGTAGAAAACACAAGACCTTACAGAGGGATTCCGTGGAGCAATTGTGTGTAAAAAAAACGTTAGCAAGTGGACCTTGATCTAAGAGTTTAACTACTAATATCAACCTAATAAATTCATGAATCTTAATGCGTTTAACTAAATTACATCTTGGGTGATCTGCTACTAGGTGGTTTGGTGAATAGAATCCGGTAGGCGAGAACTTCCGTATCCGGTGAAATAAGGGATTTTGGGGTTAGCACTGATCTAGCTGCTATACCTACGGTTGGTGATAATCTATGACTAATAACAAGTGGAAAATAACATAACTTTAATCATTGTTTTGCAGCAAAGAAGGATTCCTTGATCTATTCTCTCTCATTGATTTCAACTTACACTTTTAATTACTTTGTTTATTTCTTTTGCTTTATAAATTTTACAACCAATACCCCCCTTTTGTGATAATTTTACAACTAATAATCTCTTGCTCCTCGTGGGATCGATCTTGACTACCTTATATTACTTGTTAATTAGGTAGTAACATATTAATTAATTTGTTGTGGTTACGACACGCATACAAATTTTGGCGCCGTTGTCGGGGAGCAACGGACGATTTTAGTTGTTTTCTTTTTACTTTTTGCATTATTCTTGCTTTGTTAGATTCTATACCATATCTAAGTTAGTTTCGTAAACCTTGTTGTAGGTGCTATATCTTTGGTGAATGCTTCAAGGGGGAAGACCGAGTCCAATTGGAATACGTCTTCTATCCGGCACTCAACTAAAGGACTTTATTCGAGCAGTTAACACTCCGCTTCCTCGTTCTACATCAAGTGAATTCGCAGATTCGGACATAGAAGAAGAGACAATGGGTGATCGTACACTCAAGGACCTAGCTTCTCACAAGCTCGATACACAACAATGGTGTATCCAAACTAACTCAACTTTCGAAATCAAGCCGGGGTTTATTAGAGAATTACCAAAGTTCCATGGCATGGTGAATGAAGACCCAAAAAAACATATTATGGACTTCAACACCATAGTCACGGCCATGCTTCCACCGAATACTAATGCGGATGGAGCAATGTTGAAATCTTTTCCGTTCTCTTTGGCGGGAAATGCTAAGGAATGGTTGTATTATTTGCCTTCCGGAAGTATCACAACATGGAATGGGATGAAGAAACTTTTCCTCGAGAGATATTTTCCCGCATCAAAGGCTACTCAAATTCGCAAAGAAATTTGTGGGATAAAGCAACATGTGGGAGAGTCATTATATGAATGTTGGGATCGGTACAAGAGGTTGGTGGCAAGTTGTCCACACCATCAATTTAGTGACGCCATGATAATACAATACTTCTATGAAGGTCTCCAAACAAGTGATAGATATCTTCTTGACGCCGCCGGTGGTGGTGCACTAGTGCACAAGACGGTGGCCGAAGCTACCGAGTTGATTGAAAGTATGGCGGCAAACTCACAACAATTTTATGCAAGAGGTGATTCAATGGTTAAGTTGGTGCATGAAGTTAGTGACTCGTCTTCACAATCCGATCAACGGTTAAACAACATAGAGAGGGTAGTGCAACGGTTGGCCGCGGTAATTATTCTGGATGATGAAACCGAAAAAGTAAATGCTTTATATCCAAATCAAAGGCCAAGGTACGATCCATACTCAAATACTTACAATCCCGGTTGGAAGGATCATCCCAACTTTAGATATGCAAACAAGCAAGCGGCGGCTCCTAATCCATATGCGCAACCAGGTGGATTCCAACAATCACGTTTCCAACCTCAACAACAACAATTCCAACCACAACAAGTCAAGGAGAAAGATTCTTCGAATAATGACAAGTTGAATGTGATAATGCAAAGCATGCAAGGTCTCACTTCTATGTTACAACAAACCCAACAAAAGACCGATTCGACAATCACGGATTTACAAACTCAAATGGGACAATTGGCGACCGATATGAACTTAATGAAAGCTCAAGCATCCACAAAGATTCCTTCACAACCAATTGTGAATCCAAGAGAGAATGTTAGTGCGGTTACTTTAAGAAGTGGAAGACAAGTGGAGAGTCCAACTCGTCATGAAGAAGCTAGTGAAGAGGTAGTCAAAGAGAAGGAGGATGCCGAACCAAGGGAGACTTCAACACCAACCGCCCAATCCAAGGAACCGGTTCTTACTTTCACTACTCCACCACCTTGTCCTAGTCGTTTTGCTAAGTCCAAGAAGGAAGCTCAAGATAAGGTACTCATGGATATCTTCAAGAAGATAGAAATCAACATTCCATTTATCGAGGCCATTAGGACAATGCCAAGGTATGCTGAGTTCATGAAGGAATTATGCACAAAGAAGGATAGGTTGCTTGATAATGAAATTACTAAAGTTGGCGAGAGTGCGTCGGCTATGCTTTTGAAGAAGATGCCTACAAAGTGCACGGATCCCGGTGGTTTCACGGTGCCAATTACTATTGGTAAGAAAAGGTTTGAACATGCTTTACTTGACTTGGGAGCTTCCATTAGTGTGATGTCGGCCGATATATATGACTCCTTGAATCTTGGACCGTTGAAAGAGACAAGAGTTATTATCCAACTAGCAAATAAGTCTAACATCTATCCAAAGGGACTTGTAGAAGACGTTCTAGTGCAAGTGAATGAGTTAATTTTTCTGGTGGATTTCTTTGTGGTGGATATGGACAACAATGAGAATCGTTTGTCTACTTCTCTACTTCTTGGGAGGTCATTTATGAAGACCGCAAAGACGAAGATTGATGTTGATAAGGGTACACTCACTATGGAATTCAACAAGGAAGTAATACACTTCAACATATTTGAAGCCATGCGCTACCCAAGTGATGTGCATTCCGTTTACTCTATTGATGTGGTTAGTTCATTAGCGCAACAAATGGTGGAATTGAATCGAGAGGACGAACTTGATGTGGTGTTGCAAAAGAGCGTTGAATTGGATGTCCACGGCGTGTCTAACTTGGATGTTGAAATTTCCACGGAATTGGTGGAGACATGTGGTGACTTGACGGCATTACAAGAAGCTAAGGGTAATGTTTCCTATATTTCTTTACCCGTGAATGATGAATTACTTGTACCATCTATTGTGAAGGAACCTAAACTAGAGTTGAAGCCACTTCCGGACCATTTGAAGTATGCATTTTTGGGAGATGGAGATGAGCTTCCGGTGATTATTTCAAAGAACCTCACACCGGTACAAGAAGACTGTTTGCTTAGAGTCTTAAAAGAGCACAAAATGGCTATTGGTTAGACAATTGCGGACATCAAAGGCATTAGTCCATCCATATGCATGCATAGGATTTTAATGGAAGAGAACGTGAAACCGGTACGTGATGCTCAACGTAGGCTTAATCCTCCCATGATAGAGGTTGTGAAGAAAGAAATACTCAAATTGCTAAGTCCGGGGGTGATCTACCCAATTTCCGATAGAAAATGGGTTAGTCCGGTACAAGTGGTGCCAAAGAAGTCCGGTGTTACAGTTGTTCGAAATCAAGACGATGAACTTTTTCCTACAAGAGTTCAAACCGGTTGGAGAGTGTGCATTGATTATAGAAAGCTTAATTCCGTAACCCGAAAGGATCACTTTTCTTTACCTTTCATTAATCAAATGTTGGAGCGGTTAGCGGGTCATTCTTATTATTGTTTCTTGGATGGTTATTCGGGATACAATCAACTTGTTATTGCATCGGAGGACCAAAATAAGACCACTTTTACTTGTCCGTTTGGAACGTTTGTGTATAGACGGATGTCGTTTGGTTTTTGCAATGCACCGAATACTTTCCAAAATTGCATGGTAAGCATATTCTCGGATTACGTGGAGTGCATTATTGAGGTATTTATGGACGACTTTAGTGTTTATGGCAATTCTTTTGATATTTGTTTAGACAACCTTGAACTAGTTCTTAAACGATGCATAGACACTAACCTTGTTCTTAATTGGGAGAAATGTCATTTTATGGTAAATCATGGCATAGTACTTGGTCACATTGTGTCCTCTCAAGGGCTCGAAGTGGAAAAGTCGAAGATAGATTTAATAATAAACTTACAATATCCCACTTCGGTAAGGGAAGTTCGTTCTTTTCTTGGCCATGCAGGTTTCTATAGGCGGTTTATCAAGGATTTCTCCAAAATCTCCATGCCGATGTGCAAGTTACTACAAAAGGAGGTACCTTTTGACTTTAAAAAGGAATGCAAGGATGCTTTTGACAAATTGAAGGCAATGTTGACAAGTGCGCCAATTATCAAGTCACCGGATTGGAATCTTCCATTTGAATTAATGTGTGATGCTAGTGATTATGCGGTTGGAGCCGTTTTGGGTCAAAGAGTGGACAAGTTGTCCCATGTTATATATTATGCATCTAGGACCCTTAATGATGCACAAATAAACTATTCTACCACGGAAAATGAATTATTGTCTATAGTGTTTGCATTAGAAAAGTTTCGATCATACTTGGTGGGTACAAAGGTTATTGTGTATTCCGATCATGCAGCACTTAGATACTTAATAAAGAAGAAAGAAGTTAAGCCAAGACTAATCCGGTGGATCCTATTACTACAAGAGTTCGACATAGAAATTCGAGATAAGAAAGGTGTGGAGAATACCGTTGCAGATCATCTTAGTAGACTTTTTATGTCTCAAGAAGAACTTCCATTACAAGACCGTTTTCCGGACAAACAACTTTTCTCCTTGGAAGAATCAACACCTTAGTATGCAGATATAGTGAATTACTTGGTGACAAGGAAGGTACCTAGCACAATGTCTAACTTCCAAAAGATGAAGCTTAAGAAGATAGCCAAGCAATATGTGTGGGATGAACTATACTTATGGAAATATGGTGTTGATCAAATCATACGAAGGTGCGTACCTAACTCCGAATTTCAATCTATTCTCTCATTTTGTCATACTTTTGCTTGTGGTGGCCATTTTGGTTCTAAACGCACCGCTCTCAAAGTTCTTGAAAGTGGATTTTATTGGCCCACCTTGTTTGAAGATTCATATGTTTTTTGTAAATCGCGTGATAGATGTCAAAGAACGGGCAATCTAGGTGCTCGAAATCAAATGCCACTCACACCAATTCTCGCCGTAGAGATTTTTGATGTGTGGGGTATCGATTTTATGGGACCTTTTGTCAATTCGAATGGAAATTTTTATATACTTCTTGCCGTAGATTATGTTTCCAAATGGGTGGAGGCTAGAGCCACCAAAACTAATGATTCTCAAGTTGTTTGTGATTTCGTAAGAGAAAACATATTCACTAGGCACGGCACACCAAGAGTGGTGATAAGCGATGGAGTCTCACATTTCAAGAAGTCTTTCCACGCTCTCCTCAAGAAGTATAACATAACACACAAGATTGGTACGCCTTACCATCCACAAACTAGTGGACAAGCGGAAATTTCAAACCGTGAAATCAAGTCCATTCTTGAAAAAATGGTGAATACGACAAGGAAAGATTGGAGCTTTAAGCTTAATGATGCACTTTGGGCATATAGAACGGCGTACAAGACACCGATTGGTAAGTCTCCATATCGGTTGGTTTATGGCAAAGCTTGTCATCTTCCGGTTGAACTTGAACATAAGGCTTATTGGGCGATAAAGAAATTCAACATGGAGTATGATGAAGCGGGGAAACAAAGAAAGTTACAACTAAATGAGCTAGAGGATATACATAATGATGCTTACGAGAGTGTCCGGATTTACAAGGAAAAGACCAAGCTTTTTCATGACAAGATGATTTCTCGTAAAAGTTTCATCATGGGGCAAAAAGTCCTTTTATTTCATTCTCGCCTTAAACTATTTCCTGGAAAGTTAAGGTCCCGTTGGATTGGACCATATGTTGTTACTAATGTTTTTCCTTATGGTGCAGTTGAAATTACTAGTATTAGAGACAACTCGGTTTCCAAAGTCAACGACCATAGATTGAAGCCATACTATGAGAACATCGCCTATGTGAATGTGGATGAACTTCCATTTGAAGATTTTCTCCCTCTAGAGGAGTAATGTGAAGCAAGAGCTATGTCGGGCCGTCGACTTTAAAACAAGCGCTAAGTGGGAGGCAACCCACCGGTTTTGTATTTCTTATCCTTTTGTTTTTATTTGCTTTTTGTTTTGTTTATTTATTTTTCTTGTTCCATATCATATTAAGATTTCCCACCTTGACTTTACTTGGACGATTCAATTACATTGAGGACAATGTAAGGTTTAAGTGTGGGGGAGTGGCTAAGCATATATTTTTGCATATAAAAAAAAAAGAAGAATTTTTTGCATAAAATTTTCAACTTTTAGAGATTTTAGAGTCACTAGCATCCTTCTAGGTATGTTTACATAGAGAATTATGACCGACATAATTGAACTTGGAAGTGTTAGGGAACTACGTTCGATTTCTTGCTTGTTAGAGTGTTAAATAATGGATTTAATCATGCCGGTGATGCAAATTTGGTGCAGGGAGAAGTGCGTTATTAGAGTTGCTGATCAATCATTAGTGGAGACTACCCATTTTCATATCATGTGAGGCACCGACCAAAAATTATTCCTTTACTAAAGAGCTTCTTTTGAGTGTGTGTCACCGTACGTTAATTCCGGGTAGAATGGTGAGCTACCCAATTTCACACCAATTTCAGCACTATTTTGATCTATTGAGTGCTAATTTTTGTCAATCATAAGGGTGACGTCTACAGATGAAATCCTCCTTCTTGTAGTTCGATTTGCAGTTAGCACCATTCTCTCTCTCGACAACAACGAGTCCATAGAAACATCACAATTATCAACAAGGAGCGACATCAAAATCTACAAGGAAAGTTGAAAAGGTTTAAGGTTTGCAAGCAACAATGGAACAAGAAAAAGAGCAAATTTCATATTCAAGTAAAGAAACATACAATGAGAAGATTTTTACGTACATGTTGAAGACTTAAAATACAATGAGGTAATTCTATATTCAAGTATGAAGACTAATTTACAAGAGCGAATAAAGTAAAAGGTGAGAATTATTGAAGTTTATGATTTCAAGACGATACAAGTTGTGAAGAATCAAGCGGTAAAGTACTTTTCCACGGCCATGGTTTATTTTATTTTTCACTTTGATTTGTATTGTGTTTCTCTTGTTTCAAAAAAAATAAATATAAATAAATAAATGAATAAATAAATAAATAAATATATGAGACAAGAGAAATATCTATTATTGTTTTGTTTTGAATAAGCCGCGGGGAAGAAAAATCTATAAGGAAGTTTCAAGCGACAAAGAAAAGGTTACAAATTGTTAAGGATCTATGAAGCTAAAGAGTTTATCACCAATAGTTGAATCCGAAGACCAAGAAAATGAAGACAAGGAGCGGAAGACGTTTCTATTGGATGCTGTGAGAGTGGTGTTATCATAATTGGAAATCGGATGTGAAGGTAAGTAAGTAATCTCATCCTCGATATAAGTGGTTGATTTCCTTTCTTAGAGATCGTTAGAAAAATGGTTTTTCAAAATGTTAAAATATGTGGGTTTTTCAAAATTTCGGAAGTTATCCTTCCTACCATTCAACGTGTTGCAGGAATTATCTCTTCATTCCTACCTGCACAAATTTGAGACCCATAAAAAAAGCCGTCTTTTTTTTAGTGCAATTATCATAAAACCCTTTTGGTGAGGCAGAAGTCGAGGCGAAATGCTTATTGATCGTTTCTCAAACACGTGTTCTCTCATTATGGTGTGGTTATTTCTCACTCAACATTTAAGAATGAGAATATGTTCTTTAGTATTTCTAACTTCTTATTACTAGCATGCAGAAACTCTATGTCTTCATAACTCTTAGGATGCTTGGGACGCTGGAACGCTTTGGAGTTGTAAGTTTTAATTTGATTTGCTCGAGGACTAGCAAAGTCTAAGTGTGGGGGAATTTGATAAGTGTAGAATACACCTAATTTACTATCTAGTAGTTTATGCTTTCTTTGCTATTTTTCTTGTAAATTATGTATTTTACGTGTGTTTTTGAGTTATTAGGTACTCTGGAGTCGCACGGAGGAAAAGAAGAAGAAATCACCAAAATTGAGCAAAAAGGGCAAATTTGTCATTTCATAGGGCGAGCACTATCTGGAGCCCGGTAATGGTTAAGGGGCAACTCTTTTGGAGGTATACTAAACGCAAACCAGCTACGGTTAAGGGGTTGTCATTTGGGATACCCCTTATCATTTATTAGAAGGTGTAATTATCACTGGGTGGTTTTATATTGGGTGCAAATAGCTATCCAAGTTTTATCCAACCCTACAATCGAGATATTTCTTTCATTTCATTACACCACTGAAATTGAGAAACAACAGAAAATGCGACTGCTATTGCTCTGTCTGATAGAAAATCCAGAGAATCAAAATCGAGTGAGCTGAGAAGGAATTGTTCTTGTGGTTACTAATAAGAAGAGCTGATGATCGTGAGATCGAGAAGCTGTTATTGTGGTGACTAATTAATCTATACAAGAACAAGAAGAAAGAGGTATTGTGGAGATGGGGTTTGAAGGAAATAGGGTTTTGTTACTGCATCTGCTTTAAGGGGATTCGTGGAAGAATTGTAGAATGGGTTTTGTATGGTGGTATTGTTAAGATGATGAAGAACAGTTAGGGTTTGTATGGAATTACAGATCGAAGATGGGTTTTTGGAAATAATTGAGATCAAAAAGGGTTGAAGCATCGATGGAGAATATGAATCTGTTCTATCAATGGGTGCTTTCGAAATATATATGGAGGTTTAGAGAGATCGAGAAACGCAGAGTTAGGGTTTCCATTGGAATTTTTTGCTCCTCTCAACTGAGGCTAATTCAGTGATGGATAAGACCATGATCGAGATGGTGATTGTTTGGAGTCTCAGATGAATATGAGTTATATTGTCCCCTGAGATGGGTTTGTGGCCGGAAATCAAGAAGCAAAGAATGGTTCATGGGTGGTGATCTGTCGAGCTACAAGATTGAAATTAGAAGCTTTGCTTGTGAACTGTTGAAATAGATGTATGTTAGGGTTTTATGAGTTGCTGGTAATATGAGTGATTGTTACTGTACAATTGCAGGAACTGAGCTGGTAAATGCACAGAGAGCCGGAGTTTGCAGGTGCAGGTGCATTAGTTGGGTGTTGTTGCTGTGGTGGAAATTGGCAGCTGATGAGGTGGGTTATGGCTAAGAAACTGCAGAGTTGCAAGAACAACAGGCAGTGTTCTTAATTTTTGGCAGGGGAGCACTGAATTCTCGTGTTGGTGGTAGTTATAATAGAACATCTGATGATTATTGATGATAAGCAGAATTGGTGCAGATTACAGCTTAAATGGAGGCATGATGTGATGTTTGTTGTTTTTAGATGAGCTAAAATGGAAATGGATTAGGCTGTGGTGGTATAAGTTACATTGCAAATTGTGTTTCCATGGGAATGACTGAGTAGTGAGTACAGATTGGTGGTGAATGATTATGAGGATTGAGAAGGTGGCAATGCAGTTAAGACTGGTGTATGATTACAGGGAACTTGCAGGTGAACTAAACAGGATGACTGCGACTGGAGTTGGGGTGGCAGTTGCATCGCACAGCCATCATGGCTGGGTGGCAGAGAAGGGTACCAGGTGTGGTTGCAGAGAAATTACATATGGTGGATACATAGCACAGCCATCATGGCTGGGTGTGCAGGGGAAGCATGGCCATCTTGGACGTGAACAATTTGGTTATGTGCAAGTGGCTTGGTCAGAACTAGTCAGCCGAGTTATCCAGATGACTCGGTTCTGACTCGTTCTAACTCAGTCCCTTGACCTTGACCCTCGACTAACCTTTGACCGTTAAGTTTAACCTTTGACCGTTAGTCTTAACGGTGGACTGACGGAATATTCTGTCACCGGGGGAGAATTTTCAGGTGGCCGGCGACGACTAATTCCGACCAAAAACACAGTTTTCCGGCGAGCAAAATTACAGAATTTTGGGTGGACTTCTCTCATGTGTGTGAAGACTTAGAATTGGGAATTGGATGAAAACTTGGAAGTTTTGGAGAATTGGACTAGAAATTGGAATATGGCTCAAATTGGGAAAGTGGAGTTCTTTTGGAATGAGGATTCTTTTCCTACAAAGACATGGAGAGTATTGAAGCCTATAAATAAATGAGTTCTCTACAACTTTTTACACACATCTACTTTGGAGAAGGAGTTAAAGTGCACAAGGATTGGAGGAAGGAGCAACCATCATCTTTTCAATAAGTTTTCTTTCTTCCTTAAATTATTATTATTATTGTGTGAACTCCAAACTATGAGTAGCTAATTTTATTATTGATTGAGGATGAATTCCTAGTTCTTAATATATGGTTTGAGTTTTGTTTCAATTCTACTTTGAAGTTTTTCATATGATTATCGATTATTTTTACTAATATTAGTGTTTATGCTTGATTGATAGGTCGTTTGGGTGGCCAACTAAATTGATTTGTTAATTGATCTAAAGCTAGTGAAAGTTAGGGGATAAGTAATCGTTTCTTGACTATTTACATAAGTAGAAAACACAAGACCTTGCGGAGGGATTCCGTGGAGCAATTGTGTGTAAAAACAACGTTAGCAAGTGGACCTTGATCTAAGAGTTTAACTACTAATATCAACCTAATAAATTCATGAATCTTAATGCGTTTAACTAAATTACATCTTGGGTGATCTACTACTAGGTGGTTTGGTGAATAGAATTCGGTAGGCGAGAACTTCCGTATCCGGTGAAATAAGGGATTTTGGGGTTAGCACTGATCTAGCTGCTATACCTACGGTTGGTGATAATCTATGACTAATAACAAGTGGAAAAGAACATAACTTTAATCATTGTTTTGCAGCAAAGAAGGATTCCTTGATCTATTCTCTCTCATTGATTTCAACTTACACTTTTAATTACTTTGTTTATTTCTTTTGCTTTATAAATTTTACAACCAATACCCCTCTTTTGTGACAATTTTACAACTAATAATTTCTTGCTCCTTGTGGGATTGATCTTGATTACCCTATATTACTTGTTAATTAGGTAGTAACATATTAATTAATTTGTTGTGGTTACGACACGCATACATCGATAATCTACAAAATGCCAACTATTAATTAGTCGACAGGATACTACAAAATAACATGCCAACCAATAACAAAATGGAACACATGAGAAACAAGCTTTTAATAGTATTAGACGGCAGGTTAGGAATTCCGAACACTGACGACTAAAAATACATCATTAGTAGTCGGCATGCTAGTAGGATGAATATCGTGACGACCCTGTAATGCCACTTCCAGAAATGAAAAGTGGTCACGATATTTAAATTAGGAACGACTAATCCTAAATATGAAAAGTCGGCATGGTAGGCGAACAAAAAACCTGAGACTGCATAATTGCAGTTTCAAAATTTCGAATTTTTTGACTAATTGGACATGCAAACAACAGAATGAAGTACTGGAGTGAGTTTATGTAATCACTTACTTTCTTAATCTTATCATTTCTTCGGTTTTAGTAGTTTCGGGGATTTCTTCTTCGTCAACTTTTTTTTTTATCGGTATTGAATAGATTTTTCAATGCCAGGGTCATCACGATTAGGTTTCCTACTAGTTTGTTTCATACACAGGCGCATGTTTAAAAATTAATAGACGAGTTTTTTTTTCCATTTGAATGATGAAGATGGATGGAGAGATTGTTATGGTGAGCATAGGAAGAGGAAAAAATGAAATGAGAAAATATTTGGTTAAGTTTTAACCATAATTGTGAAGGGTATAACTTCACCAATTTTGATAACCTTTTACCCTTCTTCTAAGTTCACTTAAAATTGAGTATATCCTAGCTAGACTGGGTATACCCCAATCCCGCCAGTTTTTTCTGGCCATTCATTCTCTTCTTTTTTATTAATTTACTTTTGATTTTTCAAAATGAATGGAATTTTTTCGGTTATCAATTTTTTTTTTGAGGAGATACTACACTGACCGAGGATTTTCTCCCGAAATATCCCAACACTCACAGCCCATGAGGCCCACACGAAGGAGTTATTGGGGTGGGTTTTTGGTGTGTGTTGCGGGAGGACTCGGTAGATAAATCAATTCCCTTTTTTTTTATCTTGTACACTGAGAAAGAGTGAAAAATGAGTAGTGACGAACTAACTTTTCACCCTTATTCATTTTGCAAGATGGGTTCCATTAACTTGTATACCAGGGCACATGTTAAGGTAAGATAAAGTAATAATATGTTGTATTGGTTATTGTATTTCTTGTTGGGTAACTAAATTTTTTTGGAAATCAATTAGTGTTTATAAAAAGGTTGACTTACACTTATACCCCTCAAAATTTAATCATTATTTTACTTAATGCACAGTTGTCTCATTCTCCATTTCTAGCTAGGCGCTCAAGCTAGCAAAAAATATTTTCGAACCCATAGCACCCATATTTGTCTGTTGAGAATTTGGAATGGCTATGCGACATTAAAATTGAATGGTTATGTGACATTTAAATAGGCCCTTTTACATGTTAAGTTTCCGTAGAGTGCTTGGTTTGACTCATACTCGTACCCTCTAAGATTTCCAAGGTGCTACCACCACGTGGCAGTAATTTGTCTCGTGAGAAACACGAGAGACATTATCAACGGAAAAAACAAGAAAGACATTTTTACTGTCTTTTCTAATATCCCGTCTCTTATAATGCGACTTCTTGCAGTTGAGGTGAACCGCGTCCATTTGCAACTTTTAGCGAAACATATGAGAAGAATGTTTCCATTTGGAGTCCAGCATACCTGCAAAAAAATACATTAATAATATTTTTTTGCTTAATCTTAATGCAGTTGGCGATTTATAATTTTTCATTTAATCTTAATGCAGTTAGTTTCACCAAATTACAACTTATTTTATGGCCTATAAGGCACCATTATAACATTAAGTGTCTTTACTGGGCCGATCGACCGGAGGGTCCGTAGGGAGGGAGTCCCTTTTATGGCCACTTTTTTGTCAAATGAAACCTAACACAAAATGTTCAATTTGATAAAAAGATTGGAAATGAGTTTGGTGGTAGTCTTTGAGACATGAAAAGTCTAAAATGTCTCTCATTTTAGTCTAATTATTATAACTCCTTATATATCCTATTTTTTCAGGGGTATAATTGGCAACCAAACTTTAATATAACATATTTACAAATCCGTACCTTAGAATTTTACAAATTTTATATCGTTGGAAAGGATTTTAAAAAATCTACACAACGAGTACAAACAACGATACAAAATTTAATGTTTTTACGAAAAATTCGATGGTGACTTTTAAAATTTAATGCATAGCCATTATTATGCAAAGCACCACAAAGGATGCATAATACATGGGGAAATTGGTGCAAACCACCACAAATGTTACATAGCACGTGGGGTAAATTGATGCAAACCACCACAAAAGATGCATAAAAAATGGGAGAAATTTGTAAACTACCATAAATTAAATGCATATCAATTTTAGCCTTATAGCACTATTACGCATAACGGTGTTTTGATTTTCTTCGGTTGGCCCTCCGCACCATGGTAGCGGTGATCTAGTTTGATGGAGAATGGGATAATTGTGCATTTAATTGAGTTGTAAATAAAATAATGATTAAATTTTGAGGGATATAAGTGTAAGTCACCCTTTCTAGAAACAATAACTTTGATTTTCAAGATTTTTTAGTTACCCAACAAGAAATACAATAACCAATACAACATAGTATTATTTTATCTTACCTTAACATGTGCCATGTATACAAGTTAATGGAACCCTCAAGATTTTCCATCTAGAAAATCAAAACTAATCAAGTGCTTGACTTTCATAAAGTCAACCTTTGAACTGGAAACCCTAGCATTGCGCACGAGAATGACGTAAAAATACTAGAAGTGAAAACTACTACCACACCCATTTTTCAGATTTTTTATACTAAGAAACCCACGTCCAGAAAAGTTAAGGTGCGCACCCATTTTCTAGTTAAAAATTTCTCAGACACCCATAGTTTCTGAAATTGTATTTTCGTCTAAACTGCTTTTTTTTTTTTGGAAAATTAAGAAAATGCCCATGTGGGGAAATGTAATTAAGAAAATGCCCACATTTTTTCGAAAATTAAGAAAATGCCCATGTCGTTTGTTTTTCCATCCCGTTTTTTCAAAAAGACGGTCAACGTCCGTTAGAGGACAGGTGGCCTTAAATCGGTCATGCAAATAGACATTTTAGCCCTTGATCCATCTAGGTTGGCCAGAGCTGGACCGGTGACTCAGCTAAAATCGAGTTGACTCGGTGCAAAAAATGAGTCACAAGATGACTCGGTTTAAAACCAACACATTATTCATCTTACTCCCCAGTGCCCATTCCAAACTGCAATCCATGCCTGTATATTCTCCAATACCAGTCGCTGCAAGTTCAACTCATTTCCTGGCTCAAACACCATCACAATCACAACAAGCAACAATACCATCACTTCAGCTTTCTGCGGTCAGCTACACGACCACCTGCAACACCAATCAACACCAACCTCAGCTAAAAACACCAACCTCCACCTTCTTCATCTTCAACACAAACCACCAACAACAACCACCGTTCTACTGCCAAATTTTCATTTCGGAAACACCATCATCTGTAATATCATTATCATTCACACCAAAAACCCACCATAATACATCTTCTTCGATTCTTCAACATTAGAATTCAACCATACTCACTATTAATCGATACACGTTAATTAACCATTAGAATTGCCGCAAATCAAGAAAAAAAACTAATTTCATAAATTACAGATCCAAACATCTAATTAAATCAATTGAAAACAAAGAATCATCAATTCGTTCAAAATTACAACTACCCCTTTCATCAATTAGCAGAAGAAATTCGAACATGATAAAAAAAACAAATTCTTCATCTTTTTACCTTTCAATTAGGGTTTTCTACAATGGATTTTTAGGGTTTTAATGTGGTTCCAATTAAAACCATTGTTAAAACCGTAAAAATCCATCATAAATCTCTAAATTGAAATTGTCTTCAAACCCACGACAATCACGGAGTTGCTGGTGCAAACTTATTCAAAATCAAGGAAACAAAAAAAAATAAAAAATCGACAATAACATAATTAATAGACACAATCACTAAATAATTTCATAAGATGACGATGATGATCTTAATGGTGCCGGCATGGGTAATATTTGATGATGAAGAATTAAGACGTGAAAGTGAGAGAGGGAGAGAGAGTTGAAGAAGTTGAGCCGCTGTTGTTAGAAGTGGCGAGAACTGGGGAGAAGAAAGGGGATAAATGGGAAGGTAGGGTTTTAGAAAATCAAACGGTCACAACTTCATCAGATTCATCTTAAACCGTTCATCAGTTATGGACAGATTTGTAATTTCACTCACCATTTTCTAATCTCGCGTGATGAGAAATTGACTAAGTAAACGAGTTTTTACCAAATAAATAATCAAATCATCTATTTATTTCCACCATAACCTAACGGCGTATATTACTCTGTGAAAGAAATTTTTACAGACAAAACAAAACCCTAAGTCTCTCTGTTCCTCTCTCTCTCTCGGAGTGTCTGTGGATTTCCATTTTGTAGAAGGAAGGAAGGAAGGAAGAGATGGGTGGGAAGAGGGAAGTAACGACATCATTAGATGCAGTTCGTGATAAGAATTTGATGCAACTAAAAAAGATGAATACTGCTATTTTCCCTGTTCGTTATAATGATAAATAATATGATGATGCTCTTGCTTCTGGTGAATTTATTAAGCTAGGTACATACACACACCCCTTTCTCTCCAATTACTCGGTAAATTGGGCTAAGGGTTATCTTAGCTGGATTTGATTAGATACAACATTAGTGTTTTTTATTTTATTTTTCTCTCAAAATTTAGGTATTGATTGGTCCAATTTGTTATATTAAAAAATGGGTTTCAAGAAATTTTTGTTAGTTTTCATTTTAATGTGAAATAGATTGGAAGTTCGGGTTTAGTGGAATTAGTTAGAAGTGTTTAATGTAATGTTTGGAAATTTTCTATGATAACTTGGTGATTATGAGCATGTCAGTTGTGTATGGAGTTGTTGGTATAATGGTATGTATTGAAGTTAATTTTGTGGACTGTATACAATCTCCCACGGTATAGAATAGTAAGAATGAGCTTGTTTCATTGTAAAGTAAATAAACTCTCAGTGATGAGAAATGTGGACTGTACATCGATTCATTTTCTTTAGACAAAGAATATTGATGTAGTTAAAGATATAACTTGATCACTCTTATGATGTATGGATGATTTTATCTTGAATCTTTATGTGGGGTATGAATTGTTGCTCATTTTGTTTTTATTTGGAAAATGGGGTGATTCTGTATTAGTGTTGAATATGGTTCAGTATATTGTCTTTAACTGGCTTAGATAGACACATATGATTATCACCTTGCCGATATGAAATTTATGCGTCAAGTTGTCATAATCACACATTCTGGTAGCATATGTTGCTCGAAATACTCATAATGGTTGAATAATTTGTTTGATGTTGTGATGCAAGAAATAGGTACTGAAGGTGTTGGTCGTATTGAGAATTATGGATGATGTGTTGGTTTTCAGTCAGCTGGATATGTTTTAGATGGTGATATGGTTGGTTGATGGGGGTTAGAAGATGATGATGGTTAGGGGTGCAGTTGAGAGGGAGATAAGAAGTTGTTGCTGCAAAGTTCGAATTTACAGGCGAGAAGAGAGATTTACGATCTGCAGTTAACGAAAGATGGATTATAAGGTATTTTATGGAGCTGTGCTTGTAGTCATAGCTCAATAGAAGGATAGGAGGGTTATTGGAAGTTGGGACGGAGAAAGAAAAGTGACTTATGGAGTGGCCTGAATTTGGTCGGGAAAACATGCCAAAACAGACATATTTTATTTCCACTTAGGACTGATCTTGAATATATAGGCAAATGTATAGTTCATTGTGCGTGTGACATGTATTTAAAAGAAAATGGAGGTGTGAATAGTGATGCATAACAGGTTATGCATCTACCAAATTTGTTGCATCACTTGTTATGCATTCTCGAAATTGATTGCATAACACGTTTTACGGCTTTTTTCTTTTTGCATAACTTGTTATGCAATCCAGAAAATGGTTGCATAACACGTTATGCGGCTATTTTTTTCTTAGTATTGAAACCAACAAAAAATAAGGTTGCATAACTTGTCATGCACCTACAGTAATAGCTACATAACATGTTATGTAGTCGTGAAAATGGATGCATAACCTGTTATGCATCCGAAAATATGACTGCTTGATGCATTATGCATCGAGAAAATTGTTGCACAATCTTTTATGCATCGAGAAAATAGATGCATAACCTGATATGTATCCGTAAATATGGATGTATATTGCATTATGCGTCAATTTTTTATGTACGCACTAAAATCAACCAAAACAATGGTCACATAACTTGTTATAGATGCATAATTTGTTATGCAATCCAGAAAATGGTTGCATAATTCGTTATGCGTCTGCATAATATGTTATGCATCGTTTTTGGTGGCTGCATAATGGTTATGTAGTCAGTTTTCGAAATTTTGCCTAAAATGAAGATCACCTCCAATATTTTTGTGACAAACAAAAATTTGATGTTGTTGTTTGTACTCGTTGCGTAGCTCTCTTAAAAAGTTTTCCAACGATATAAAATTTGTAAAATTCTAAGGCGCGGATTTTTAGATATGTTATATCCAAGTTGCGTTGCCAATTATACCATAAATCATCATGCAGACATGTTTTAATAATTTCGGATAATTATGTGTGTCACAGAAATAATTATGGGTGTCATGGTATCCAAAATTAATTGTGGGCTTGACAATGAATTTTTTTTTTTTTTTTGGTCTCCCCTTAATTTTCCCGTACTAGAATCGAACATCATGCGGGGAGTGGACTGAAGAAACTCCCCAACCAAACCAAGACACCTGGTAAAATAACCACTGCCTTACGTTTTTGTTTCCTCTCTTCAGTGACTGAACCGACCAATGTCCAGGTGAGCCAATGAGTGAACGAGACCCTAGGCCCGAGGGTATGCTTGCTAGTAGTTGCTACCTTTCTTTCTTTTTTTCTTTATAGGAGTTTTATTTAAGACTCATCAGCTGGAGGGCATTCAGGAATTCAGTCATTTTGGCATCTGCTTAACTTATGACGTGCTCCTCCGAGAGTTACTTTTGGGCCATCAAACCAGTCAGGAGTAACTCGGTCAAAGTCACTTTTGCAGTCTTGCTTGGTTCCAACTCCTAAGCATCTTTGACATCTAATTCCTATTGTGTTTAGTGGCAACTGTATAGAATTTTCGAACTATACTAGTCAACCATCCGGTCAAATTACACTGGCTTTCTCAATTACCGAGGAAATACTGCGCTTCTGATACTAGCCACATGACACATACCACGGTAAAAACGAACAAATAAAAAGAGAGGAAAACGGAAAGCACTAAAGTTGGTTGGTTATCTGTGATGCCCTATCCCGATTACAATATCGGTGGAGTGTCGGGTCATTACATTTTCCATACATCTAAAGGTGAATCATGTAATGGAATGGTTGGGTAGTGGGTACCATTCCAAGAAAATTACATGGTTAGTACATCACTGATCACGTACGGTTGTATAATTGACAAATTCAAGAGTGAGCTAGGAAGGTTCTATCGGGTGAGGTTCAGCTAAAACTGATGATGCAAAAATGATTAGCTTCACCGGTTGAGAACCAGAAAACAAGCAACTTGAATCGAGAGTTCACTATCAAACATTATTTGCCAACCTCGAGTTTCTTCTAGAAATGATCTCAGCTGCCCAACTCTTCCCAATTTCTGTCTGAAACTTGCCTGCAATGCATTGAAAAGCATATATAATGTACAATTGCAAGATTCAACTGATAGTCGAAGTATTTTCACCACGTGAAAACAGAAGGAAAGCAGGATGATGTAATGCAATAAAACTGTCAACTTACCTGCCGTGGATAGAAAAAACTCATCAAGGACCTTCCCATGTTCTGTCGAAATAAGTAACAAATGCAAAGGCAAAACAAAAGATAGCAATAAGGAGACAATCAATGGTGGAAACTTGGGTAATAATGTAATAGGACTAAATGAAGTGAAATCAAGGAAAAAAAATGAAGCACCATGTACTATCTATATAGTCGGGTTTTGTGTCTATGCCGTAAATTATACACTGTAGATGGAAATATGAGCAGGTTTTTAGCACATCAACAGAATAACACGAGATATAATTTGAGGTATATGACTATCAAAGCTGATTGAAAGATGAGTCGAGAAGACATCATTTAAAGCCACCTTTACTACCAGCTATATTATTTACTGATAGTTTCTGACATGCCAACTGGCAGTGGGATAAATCAAACTCCAAACAATAGTTTAGCACCTAGTTCGTTTTGTAAGGCCTTATTACATCTTTTAGTGTGAGCAGCGCAAGCCAGAAAAAAGGCTATGACAATATATAAATTTCGGCACAAGGACATGGTCATGGATGTATCACAAAAAACTTACCCATTTCATACTCCAAGGCTTGCAGAATCATCTCAACCTGAATACGAAATAAACAAAAGTTCAGACTTGACGTCCACTGATAATATACTCACATATTGAGGTTTCTACTGTAAAATTATATCATTAGGCACTTCGCAAGAATAAATCGAGGTCAGTTACTAAAAACTAGACAACCACCTCCACGTGGTGTGTGAGACATAAACCTATTCATACGTGAGAAAATAAACACCTCTTCTTTTACAATACTATGTCCAAAAGACTTGTTACCAACTAATATGCAAAGAGAAGCTTTCTGATATTGCCGTCACTGAATTCTTTTACCTTTTCATTTAAACTGTCAAATTAGGTCATACAGACTAAGGTGAACACTTAGATTGGATTCATGAATAATGTACAAAACCTTACAAACTTAAGAAAGTTGCTCTCAGATACAGTTTACTTGGATATGCTTTTAACAAAAACCTTTAAGGGTCATAAGTCGGTAACCGAGTCAAGAATAAGATAGCATCACAAAAATGACAACTGGCTTTCCCTACAGAAGGAAGAAAAAAAAAAATACCTTGTCAAAATCTTTAACAAGATTGGCCTCTATTGAAGCATTGTTCTCGTACTCCGTCCATAGTTCTTGTATCTCATCAGCTGAAAATCCAACATATCCTATCATAAGAACTATAAAATTCACTAAAAAATAATAATTCTGCAACGCGCACATAACCAACGTAGTTGAAGATACATCATCAAACATCACCTCTAAGTCCCCCTCCGAGAAGTACACACATTTCATTTAACGCTGCTTGCTCACGCCTGCTTTTCTCTGCTTTAGGAATACCGTCCGAGGGTGTTATATCTCCAACAATAGCTGCAAAAACCAAGGATGCATATCAAACTCCAATACCCATTAAAGAGATTAAAAATTCTTTTTGTCATTGAAATATAAAATTTGATAGAATTCACAATCATTTAAGTACAAAACAAACAGGAAAGTTCTAACATCTGACATGCCTGTCATTGCTCTTTGTTTAAACAATTTTGAGACCATCTGTATGTTTGCTTCTTTGTTCTATACACTCTCACACAACACGATATACTTCATTGCAAAGCACCCGTAGTTATTCTTTGTTGCAGTTTCTTCTCCTAACCAATATGTGTCAAACTGTGGGTATTCAAGCTTTCTCATTATGGATGATGTTACTTCTCTTTTTCTTTTTCCTCTTCATCAACTACTATAATGCTACTCCTAGTTAGTAGAACATCAACACAGCAGGAGAACTACAGCGCCGATGAAAAATAAACAATGCAAGAGTCTTTTTTAAGAAGAAAGCAGGAAGAGGGAAACTAAGAAAACCTTAAGATGCAATGTTTTAGGTAGCAAAGATATCTAAGCTGGAGATAGAAATAGCATTTTGTCCATTTCTCATCCACTGTTTTTTGAAATAGTGTATGTTCTATGATTGTCTGGCACAAACTATTCCCTTAACATCTCAATTGAGTTACAGTTGGCTATTATATGTATAGTCAATGACCTACAATAGCTTTCTTTACAACAAAAAAAACCGTCACAAAGGAACAAGAACAACTTAATTCTGCTGGATGAAGAGGATGGGCAGACTTTAAAAAATCCACACAACACCAGCAAACCCTAGCACCAACTTCAACGACGCTTTTCATTATTTAATTCTAAATCTTTAGAAACTTTTATTTGTCATGATTTGATGACTAGGTAAAGTCTATATCCTTAAGAATTTAAATAAGCATATCTTGACAACTTCACCTAAATAGTAAGAGATCTAAAGTATAAGTAATTCAAAAGGAAGCAGAGAGATTAAAACAAAATGGAAGAGTGTCCGTGAAAATGCAGTATTCTGTGTGCAAAACTTTGGTGCAAACATCAAAACAGGCATTAATTATCCAACCCAAACTGTATGATTTTGAAGAACTTGATGGAACTCAAAATCCAACCCCAACAGTATGATTCTGAATTAAAAAAAAAAAATCTTTATCCTACGTCTCTGACAAACAAGTAAAGTCTTGAATATAAAATATTAGGTACATGCCAAATGAAATAAGAAAAGAATGCAGAGACTCGAGTACCTTCTGCAATATCATGCACAATTGCTATCTTGATACACCTACAACAACCGAGATATGGAATTGTTAAACAGCATTCTAAACACAAAACATATAATATTTTCGAGATGCTATTATATATTTAATTTAATTAACTACAAAACATACAACACAAAGCTATCTAACTTGATATCCAATTCGGCATGTTAGATTATTCTGAGACAGACGATGAAAAAGATTGGCAACATTTTCATAGAAAATTGCTCTTGACTCGCTTTATGTGGGCCATCATCCTAGACATTGTCAAATCTTGACCGACAGACACAAGGTCAGCTACTGACCTTGACAAACATAAAAGGCTAAGCATACATAATATACTCGCCATAAAATGAGTATCTAAAGAGAATGGTCAGCTTAATAGTCATGTTCTAGCATTGTTTTAGCATCCTGGTCGACATCCCATAAACCATATAACATCGAAACTTCTTTCTAAGAATCGTGTGCATCAGAAACTACACTTTTCACCAGCTAATGCATTCTTTACTAATTTCATGTGCATTTAAATTATGCAACTCTACTCATTTTTAACCTCAAATATTGTTTTTAATATTTGGACACTTAATTTACCAATGGAAGTGCTCAAACGGACCAATCTTAATATAGTAGAAGCTGAGAATGCATATCATGTCAAATTTCCATAACCATGGCCCGACAAATTTTACTTCAATGTTCTGAAGACAAGTACCGCACATTGCCTTACAATTGACTGTTCAAGAACATATTCCTCTAGTGCATGTCCTCCCTCAGTACGACAGATCTCACCTTTCCCTGTTTACACCAGGTAGGTCGCCAGCAATCAAGGCCATTACTGCCATGCGGTACATGTGATCAGCAACAGATTCAGGGCCCTTTATCCCATGGTTGACCCATCCCTTCCTTTTGGTGGTCTGGAAAAGAGAAAAATGAAACTCTTCAAGTAAACCAACAAATAACAATGAATGTTAATGAGTTCAAACTGTTAACTCTAAAGATCATTTTGTAACTCAACATACAAATATGCTATTTCTAGCGTCTACAGAACTACAAAAGGAAACTAAACGATGCAGATAAGTTAAAGTAATAAAAAAGATAATTTTAATTGGCCGACATAATTAACTTGCTGCAAGAAAGTAACAGCCACAGGTGGCTGGTCGCTTATCCATGCATTAAACATAGACAATCATGACCAATAACAATTAAACCACAGGGAATAAGTTAACCCTTTATAATATTCACTCATTGCTGCATGATGTCGGCTGGCCCTCAATTATGAAAACTTATAATCATTACTATATCATTTTCTCAAAGAGTAATGTACTGCTGGTAACTGGAATTAGATGAAAGACTTCAAGGAAACAATAAAATGTCTTAGAAAATACTAAGAAAACTTAATGAAGTATATTGTTCCTGCAGATTCCATTGCCTTCTAATTGAAAAAGAAGCAGAAATGTGTTAATGCCAGACGCATGTATAGACTGTATGAAAAGGATCCTACTAAAACTTAGTCGGTTTACTTAATTATTAGTTTAGTACAATAAATTTTGAAACAGCATGCTGAAGAAACTCTTACCTAATTCATATGCAAAAGGTTTTTAAGTATAAGTAACCAATTAAACACGGGGCAACAAGAGTGCTGCATTATTTGTATGTGATATTTACTCCATGCTTTAAAAGTTAGACAATGTGTACCGACTAATCAAGATGAAGCATGAATTTGTTAGTATGGTGTTTGCACCAAAATTGAGACTTGCAAAACTAGGTTTAGCTGTCCATAATAAATGTATTAAGGGGCACAAAGACATCAGTGCATTCATAATACAATCAAAATGAAACTTTTGCTACTAATTTACATGTATGGGTGATACTTTGCAGACTGACTCATAAATATGAGGGTTCTTCCCATTCATGTAGTATACTTATATGAGTTACATGAGAATAAAATGACGTAATTCCAGTAGAGGGTGAAATTTGTGCTCATAAGGTTGAGAGAAAGAGGGGATTCATTTTTAAATTGACGACTCTTTCCACATTTGATCGAACAACTTAAAATCAAACACTGTGATCTGAAAATAAACATAGGTATATCTAAATTGAATCAAATTAAAAAAAATTAACTAAATATATGTGAGTCTAAACATCATCAATACCTTAAGACGATGACATAAAGTGAGAAAGTCGATTGCAGAAGAAGATGACGATGAAACCGAAGTTGATTTCTTTGATCCAACACCATCGTCACCAGTAAAGGAAGCACTTATAGAACCTGAATTACGGTTTTGACAACAGCGAATTGCAAGGATTTCAGGCGCATCTTTGTATAGATCAAGTTTTAGTGAGGAGATACGAGAAAGGAAAGATGGTGATGAAGAAGAACGAGTTTGGAAATTTGGAGTTACAGTGGAGGAGGATGAAGAGGTAAAGTGATTAGTTGCCATTGTTGTTAATCCCATGAAGATTTAGAGAAATCGAAGATGGTAGAGAAAATGAGAGACTGAGTTAGGTTCGAGCAGTTTTGCCCCTTTCTGATCGATGTTTTCGGAATTCCCGGGTTCATTTTTACGCGTCCAAAAAGAACTTTTGATGGTTGATATTTAACACGAATTCTTTGGGGCCCAAAAAAATAATTAGGGGCCCTGACTAATTTATAACCACACCAAAATTTATAGGGGTTCCAAAACTAGATGAAAGTACTATTTTACCCTCTGCAAAATTTTTTTTTCTGAGACCCGTATGAAAAGTCATTAGATAGTGTAGTTTTAATAGGACGACCCTTAACAGTCGTTAAAGTTTCAAAAACGACTTCAAAAATCGGCAGTATTTCCAAGTTTTCTCTTGACGATTCTAAAGTGTCGTTAATGCTTACAAAAGAGTCGTTATCTTCTTCTAAGAATCATTAATGGCCGAAATACATTAAAGAAGTTGGCGATCCTTTTATAAGCATTAACGACACTTTAAAATCGTCAAGAAACAATTTCTAAATAACGACTGTTAAGTGTCGTCATTGAATAACTATACTACCTAACGACTGTTCATGCGGGTCTCAGAAAAAAATTTGCAACAAGAGGTGATTTTTTCGTGATTTTTTGGGTGATGACCTTTGTTAGAGTCGTCAGGGTTTATCATAGTACCATGACGATTTTTCATAACCTCAAAACGTTGCAGGTTTGAGTCGTCAATGGCGGTGTCAATTAATTGACGACTTTCCGGAATCGTTTGGGTATACACCCCTCGACCCTGACGACTCTTTCTCTGAGTTCTAGCATAGTGTTTATGGATCGGCCACTTAGAACACTTAATCTAACTACACTAATTAACTTAACTAATTATTAACACTAATCATTTAGGGGTAGTTTAGGTATTTTAAAAATAGTGGGATAAGGGACAACCACCAATTGCTATTTCATGACCTTTTTTTGTCATGTAGCTAGGGCCCCTAATTATTTTTTGGGGCCCCCAAAGAATTCGTGATATTTAACGGCCTCCAAATTCTAACAGGGGTAGTCAAACAAGATTTATATGGACTTACGTAGATTTGTAATTTGAGCGACTCTCGGAGATTCTCTGAAAATCTAGAGACTTCTAGCGATTCTCTGAGAGTATTTTAAAGAGTATTTGTGACTTATAGAGACAAAAAATGAGATTTGCAAATTTGTAGAGACAAAAAAATGTAAATACCCCATGAAAAATTTAAAACATCTACCAATTTTTTATTATCCATGTTACAATGTTTATAACAGTACCATGAATATTTAATCAAATATGAGTCCATTGTCAAAATAAATCTCATTGTTGTCGTATGCCTTAATTTTCATTCTCTTTACCCCACTCGTCCCATATTTTATTCGTTATACTATCTCACCACTGATTAGCATCTTCTCGTTGTTGCCTCTGAATTTGATTTTGGGGAAGATTGTCTTCAGGATCTCTTTGATCAGTGGAAGTATTCGGTTCCTCTTCATCAACTGTAAATTCATCAGATCGACATTCTTTGCGCAAAAAATTGTGTAGTCCCGCACATGCCAAAACAATTTCGGCTTGTGTTTTGTATGGAAACGGAGGTGCACTCTTAAATATTAAGAAGCGTGATTTAAATACACCAAATATTCTCTCAACTACATTCCTTAGAGATGCATGTCGATGATTGAATAACTCATCCGCTTTTACTGGCCGGCGCCCAGAACCTAAGTATTCTTGAATATGATAACGAACGCCGCGGTATGGAGCTAAGAATTGACGCTGGTTGGCAAATCCACAGTCCACCAAATAAAATTTACCTATGTTTTTTTTGATAAACTTGATCATTATATATATGAAAATTAAATTATAAGAGATTGGTAAAATAAAATTATGTATAATTACCTTGCGGAATGGTTAGTCCGTTCCTCTTAGGTAAAGCATCATTTAGAATCTTCGAGTCATGAGAAGACCCTTCCCACCCACTCAAGACATATATAAATTCAAAATCAAAGTTGCATGCAGCAAAAACATTTTGAGATAATGATCCCTTACGATTACGATAAGCACTCACATCTCTTCCCTTTACCATTGCTGGAATATATGTACCATCCATAACTCCAATGCAGTCCTATAAAAAGTTTAGAGTTGCATGTTGTTACAATCTTGAGTAATATATATGTACGCACATAAATTGTAGTTCTCGTTGTTACCTTTAAGTACGATAAAATCGTGTAATTTCTTTTATCTTAGCTTTAGCTGTTCTTGACGAGCTGACCATCATCTGCTACACTAAAGTATTCAAGGCCCTCAGCATTCGATTGAAGTTTGATATAATCGTCCAACGAGATCGACCAAATGTATCACGAACAACCGCATACCGAGAATTTTGACCAACAATAAGTAAAAATGTGCCAAGCATTTCTTCAACAGAGATGAAACGTGTATCTTGTATGGGCGTTCTTTCTCTAATTATTTGGCAGAGCTTTCGAAATACAAACGGATACATTTGATATTACCGCCGAAAGTCTTCAGGATCATCCATTAATACTCTATGTATATAGCTATCCCCAAACCTCGTAATTGGTCTACGTATTGGCCTTTCAATTTGGCTAATGATTTCCATCAATTCCATTGTCATTTTCAGTAATAATGTGCCAAGCATTATTAATGCTGTTGCAGTAATCAACAACCCTTCTATTCATTTCTTCCCTTATCTGTATCTTTCATCTCTCCATAAAGAATTGGACCCACTGGTGACAACAACTGCCTACTAGAATAAGAACAGTAGTAGCTCGAATAAAAAATGGAACTTTCTTTCCTTCGATTCAGATGCACCTTCTCCCTAAGTTGGATAATTAAAATAAGGTGGATAAATGGATTCATGCAGCATGGACACTTGTTTGTTGGATAAGTGTATCCATGACATTTGTAGGAAAATAGTTCACTTTTGTTTTACAGTTCACAGCCTGTAATGTTCAATTTTTTATAAAAGCGTCACAAGATTGAGATTACATGAAAGTCAATAAATGCTGATAATTGGGTAGTATGTAACCCTCCATTATTCTGTTGACAGGGAAGAATCGTTATCTTGAGCATAATGTTTACCAAATATTCCTCAAATTTCAAGTATCTAGAAATTAAACCTCTTGAGTAGAGATTCCAACTA
The DNA here is from genome assembly GCA_023529315.1 of Papaver bracteatum. Lineage (NCBI taxonomy): Eukaryota > Viridiplantae > Streptophyta > Magnoliopsida > Ranunculales > Papaveraceae > Papaver > Papaver bracteatum. The sequence goes on along the minus strand of JAJJWX010001238.1, from coordinate 1,400,536 downwards.
TGCCTATTTTCTTAGAAAAGTCTTTCCAAATCTCTAAAAATAATAAATTCATGACTTTCAATTATTTTTCGAATAACAGGGGTGTTGAGGTGACTCTTACGAACTCCTAATCCAATAACATGGAGTTTCAGAGAGTTTAAATGACTTAAAAAAAGTCTTTAACCAATAACAAGAGACATTTGGGGACGCTCCAAAAATCTCTATGGACTAACAGGCGATTTGGAAATTCTCTGGAAGTCACTTGAAATCACGTTTGACTACCCCATGTAAGTTTTCCAAGGCCAATTCGCATTGGAAAATATGCCTGCCAAATTTCCTAGCCAAGTGAATGGGAAAATGTGCTTGTTCAATGTGGTAAAGACTAAGAGAAATTCCTATGGGAATGAACAAACTCAAAATTTTGTTGAGCCACGTGGATGGTCAAACGGGTTTCTCCACTATGGTAAAGCAGGGCAAAATGAACAGATTTGGTTTTCTAGGGCCCCACTAGTATTTCTTTTAAATATAAAATGTTTTGTAGGATAAATATGAAAAATATAATATAATATTTAAGTGATATAAAATATGATGAAATGGGATAAAATAAGATGAAGTGAGATAAAATATGATAAAGTGAGATAAAATAAGGTTAAAAAGTAGTAAAATAATCAGGGATTGTACTTGGCGTCAATCCAAGAGTCGCGGGCGTCATTAGAAATGTCGCTGGCATTTCTGGCATGGTCGCGCGTTATTAGCGTTGACACCAGCGTCAGTAGCTATGGCGCGCGCCATTACAACAGACGCGCGCCTGTTGTTCCGACTCAATGTACAAATGAACAGATCAGTTCATTTGAACATCCATTTTCTTGGTTTTTGTTCATCCCATATGAACTGCTCTAAGTCGTAGCAAATTTTCCAAAGCCTAGCGAAGTGGATGGGAAAATGTGCTTGTTCAATGTGGCAAACACCGAGTCGAACGGACGAGTAAAATGTTGGAAAAAACTTACCGGGCTGCAATGGAGATGAAACACAAAAAACAGACTGTGGTTGTACTCAAAAGCTTTCAAGGCTCTGGTGATTTCTTTTAGACAAATATTTCTACCCTTCCAACGAGTTGGCAATTGCAACATCTACGCAAACCTTGGAAGGCACTAAAGAATCCCTTGCTGGCATACTTATTGACTACAGTATGTGAAATCACCGCCTTCAGATGAACCTATCCTAACGGACTGAAAGCCCTACAACCGAAAATTGGATTCAAGGTTTGCACCCTTGACCCAATCAAGAACACATGAAAAGAAAGTTCGATGATGCTTTAGAAGAAGAGAGAAAACAGAGAAAGGGTTTTTAAGATATGATATCGAAATGGGTTTGGGAGATGCTACTTATAGGGGTTTTTGCATCTGTTGGGAAAAAATTGACCACAATGACATGTCTTTTCACCAACACATCTGAAATCATAAGTTTCTCTTCTAAAGAGATGGTTCGTCTCTTCATCAATGGAGAATGATAATCACCCCAAACTTAGAGTTTTTAGTGTCTCTAGACACACAACTTCCTAATTGCAAGTCTGGTTGAATTTAGAATTTTGTTTCTAAATCGGAAACGTTTTCCAACTCATCTAAAATGTCAAACAATTGCATATCCAAAAATTCTTCAAACAATTACTTAAAGGGGTTTTTGCATCTGTTGGGAAAAGACATGTCGAATGACTCTTTAAAGCTTCTTCAGAGAAATAGAAGGATTATTTTGCTCATATGACCAGGGGCTACGCCCCAACCAGACCATTTTGAAAATTAGTCCCTATTGTAATACTTCGTTCTACACAAACACAAACAATACTGACTCGACCACAACAAACCTACTGCGCAAACAAAAAGCATGATGGCTCCACTTGAAAATATTCCAACATAAAATCCACCAGCTAATTAGACTTATCCGCTAGTGGTCACGAATCAGCTGTTCGATATAGATTCGTTTAGCCTTCACCAACCTCCTCATAACAAGAAATTCAAATATTAATTCTTTTAACAATTATCGCTCAAACCCTTTTGTATCGTAAAACTAACCTATCTAATTGAATCACAACCAATTTTATCAATCATAAATCAATTAAAAATAATGCAAAAGTCATATAAAGAATTAATTAAAATTACCCATGTATGAAATTTGGCTTCCTCCGTCGTCCAATTTCCATGTTGTAGACACGCTATTTTTCATTGCTCAAAATGACTTATCCGCTAGTGCCTCCTGGTTGTTTGCCGAGTCATCATACACGCACAAATCACGCTCAAATCTCATATAATCTCGTGAATAACTCTCCCATGCACGGACTGCCCTATTTTGAACTCATGGATTATCAATTAACCGAACGACCATATCCAACTCATCCAAGTCATCCCTCTCAAAATCAATTTAATCTCACTAGAACACCTTCAAAATTTAAATCAGCCATAAATTATGTAATTCAAAGATTCGTTTACCCTTATCCAAAGTGGGAGTCCGAATAGCTCTTTTTCCGAGCAACTTTTTCGAGCCGAATATTCCAACAATCTTTATTTCCAAAAATACCTACAAACACACAAAACACCATAATAAGGACTAAAACGAGTTTTTCAAATCCACCAGCTAATTAGACCAATCACGCTAGATTCGTTTAGCCTTCGGGTATTTTTCAAATTCCAACGACGCTTTTCTTCTTTTTTATATAAAAAGATTTTTCTAAAAGGTTTCTTCAAACCTCCGCTCAAACCCTTTCGTAAAATTTTCTCAAAATGAGTAGTCAAAGGAGAGAAAATAAACATATTTGTTCAATCTCCAGGCAACCTCCAAATGAACAAAATTGGACTCAGAATCGAGATCAAGAATCGACAACATTAAATAATTGGCTGGTAAAGGTGTACTCTATGATAGTAAATCTCAAAATGAAGCTCGAGATTATATATCAAATTAAGTGGTGGGTAGTTAGAAATAACGGATGTGTACTGGTCGTGATTGAAAACGTAGGGGTACCAAGTACACTACCAAATTTTCATTCGGAAACTTGTATGGATAAAACCTAACACATTTGCAAGTAGACCAACTGAATGATCCTTGATAATATGTATATGGAGTTTATATATCTAACCTCTTCTCGATCAATATGTATATAGAAAAGAGTCTGTGAACCTGATTGTTAAGAAAAGTACTTGGACAATCTCAAAAATTAATAACCAAGATCAATCTAGTCTTATCCAAATAATCCAATTGGGATTTTATCAAGTAATTAGACTTGTTATCTATCTTTCAAGATACGATGTCTACAAGAAACGAGTCTCGTAATCGATCACAATTAGATGGACGTATCTACTAAGATTGAATACGTACAACTTGCGTAAATCCACTTATAAAGATAAACTAGATAATGCTAAAAAGGAAAAACACAAGACACCAGAAGTTTTGTTAACGAGTAAACCGAAACTGCATAAAAACCCAAGGACCTCGTCCATAATTGAACACCAAACTGTATTAATCCACTACAGACAATAACTGGGGCGGAGCCAAGGGTTGACTAACCTGGCTCTAGCCCCCCCTAAAATCATAATAATCATAGAAAACCCTTTATATTTATCATATTGCATTTAGTTCACATAAATTTTCTATTTAGTCCACTAATGTTTGGCAAATTTTTTTTTAGCCCCCCTCATTTTTAATATCTGGCTCCGCCACTGGACACTAACCTATTATCAGACTTCAGACTGGAATGTAGTTGAGACCGAATCCACACTCCAAGAGAATCAGTTACAGTCGCGCTCCTTACATCTCTTGAACCTCACAATGATTTACTCAATTGATTTAGCTGGCGTACTTTACATCCTAAGAATTTTTTCAGTCGAAGTGAAGACTTTTGATGCCAATCCACCTCTAATAAATAAGCCTATTTGATTTTCATCTAGATCAAAAATCAAGGTGAAGAAATCTGTTTGTAATAGTCAAAGATAGAAAACCTCATAAATTCGGAACTTACGACTCCCGAAGAGCAGCCTATATTATTAACCACCTCTCAAAGAACAATCTTCAAACGATCAATTAAGATCAGTTTCATATATCTATCTTGAGGAATCACAAAGTTTGAGACGAAGATAACTTTGTGATTACTAGCTATCTTGCCTGAAAGATATTACGAAAACCTCGATAACTTAAAAGCAAGATCAGTCGGACCTTGCTTCACGAATCCCCAAAGCGAAATATTTTAGTCATACACTTAATTATGTTTCTCAGGGGAAGCCTAGGTTTATAGAGGACGACTCTAGAATCAACTTGGAAACAAAGTGTCAAGGATTGATTTTCCTAATTGAAAGAGCATCTCTATTTATAGTTTTTCAAAGACCACGGGTTTCTTGTAATTCAAACTAAGATAACTTGGGAATCAAGAAAACACTTTTAGGTATTGAAAATGCAATAAAAGAATTTACACTAGGAACCCGGTACTATAACCGTGTATAATGACTGTTCTGTTTGGCAAGTATTCCAAAGAACTAAAATAGATTTGATGTTCATTTAAACACCTAAGAATTTAATGATGAGCACATACACAAGTGTTTGAGTGATCAATGAAGTCTTATAAATGTTTGAGAGAGTTATAGCAATACTAAACATTTAAAAAAAATAAGTCTTTGAGCATCTGCTAAAATATGTTGGGACAGTTGGTACAATGGTTCGTGAAACGTCGCCAACCTCACAAGACTACTGAACTCAGTTGACCATGATTCGTTAACCGGTTTCGCCAACTGCTAGTGTATAATACCAACTTCAATAATTCAGTTCACAACGGTTCGTGAACCGGGTTCATGAATTGTTCCCAACTGAATTCACGATTTTCAAACTGGTTCACCAACCTACCCTGAGAAAAAATATCAGATACTTTAACATTTTTCTCTTATGATGTTTGAAAAAAATTCTCAAGTGATAAAATCTTTTGCATGGAAATTTTCAATTGGTCCACAAATTAATTCAAATAATAAATTGCTAAGATTTAATATTGTTAAGGATCATTGAACATCTTTGCTCGAAACATATTTTGAGATTTTTAAGAAGACAATCTTGACTCAAAATTTCTTCTTTGTAAATCTGCTAGAAGTCATACGACATCGTCTCAACAGATAGAACGGTAAGATAGTGAGTAAAATAGAATTGCTCAGTCTTCACATACCTGATACTGAAGTTCTTCAAATGTCTTCGCCGATCTTTAGTCTTCGAGGATGATGTCTGATACTCAACTACCAAATTCTAACCTAGTCCGAGAGTTGACTTAGTAGACTAGAAATCAAGATACAATTTTGATCATTTAACATTGATAACAAGATTGAAATAGTGAAAATAGAAATTGTATAAGTGTCCTTACTTTTGGCGGGTCTTCATAAATATCCTTCTCCACTATATTAATATCCCAAATCCAAAAACAAGGAAATTTTATTAATTATACTTTCCTTTAATACCCCCTCTCAAACTTTAGTGCACTTTTATTTTTTAGATCTGGAAACGATCTTTTTCTTTTCCTTTCTCCGCCATCACCACCACCCCTCTCCATTATCGGCACCTTACCACCGCCACCATCAATGTCTCTGCTACCACCATCATCGCTATCCTACCAGCACCACCACCATCGCTTTCCCTACCAGCACCACTACAACGATCTCCACTATCAACAACATTACAGAGAGAACCATATTTCCAAATCAATCTCAGATTTAAAATTACATTGAAAAACTTATTTTCAAATCCTAATCTTTATTAAAAATATCAAGTTTATTCCGATTTCAGTTGATTTCAGCTTGAAGAACCTGAAATCGATGATAACAGTGCGTATCAGTTGGGAAGAGACGATGAAAATCTTCATTCGTAAGTAGATCTGAAGTTTCAATTATCAAAAATAAATTAAAAGATAAGCTTGATCTCTTACTGTTATTCTAAGTAGTAGTCTAAATTTGATCTTGGGTTTGATTTTTTGGTGTTGATTCAACATGGTTTCTTTTTTTTATTTCGATTTTAAATTGAGCTCTTGATTGTGATTCATTCTAAACCAAGCAAATGGAGTTTGTTGTACTATTGTGGTGGTGGTGGTGATAGAAACATTTTGGTATTGTTGTTGTTGTTGTGGTGGTGGTGGTGGTGGTGGAAGGTGTTGTTACATCGGTGGTGCTGGATGTTTTGTTGCACTGCAGGTGATAGTGGTGGCTTTTATTATATGAGTTGGTGGCATTGTTGGTATGAGTTGTTGTGACAGAGATTGAAGCCTGTTGCTGAATGAAATATGGTGGTTATATGGGTTGAAGTAGGCAGTGATATTGGATCAACTATGGTTGTTGATCCATATATTTTGGATCAACTACTGTTGTTGACCCATTTTTTAATTGGATCAACTATGGTGGTTTTGGTTGGAATGATGAAATTGATGTTGGATTTTGGTCCTGGTTGTTTTGGTGGTGGTGGTGGTGCTGGAGATGTGTGATTTGTTGGTGGCGGTAATGGTGGAGAGGTAAGAATGAGAAATTAGTCATGTAAATAGTAGTAGAATGGTGTTCTTGTTATTTGTAGTTGTCGAGATTGGTTTTGAAGCTGGTCTTGGAGATGTTGGTGTTTATGAAGCTACAGGTAATGATCAGGTAATGAAATATGGTGGTTATATGGGTTGAAGCAGGCAGTCATATTGGATCAACTATGGTTGTTGATCCATATATTTTGGATCAACTATGGTTGTTGATCCATCTATATGGGATCAACTACTGTTGTTGATCCTTTGAACTCATGCTTTGTAGTTTAAATCATGTAAACTTCTTCCAATGTTAAACTTGTGGTGCAATGGTAGCATGAATGACTTCATGTCAGATGATGCGTGTTCGACTCACGCCAAGTTCACTCCATTTTACATGGATAAACTTTCATTGTTGATCCAATTTTAGTGGATCAACAATGGAAGTTGATCCACTCAATTGGATAAACTTCTACTGTTGATCATTTTTTTCTTGGATCAACTATCGTTGTTAATCCCCTAAACTAGATAAACTTCTAATGTTGGTTCTATTTTTATTTGGATCAACTATTGTTGTTGATACAAAAATATCTGAACCAGCGGCAGCGGCGGCGGTGACGGTGGTGGCGGCGACGAACTTGTGGTGGTGGCGGAAACAGACTAGTGGTGGTGGAGGACTAATGGTGGTGGAATGGTAGTTGAATTTTGGTGGTGGTGGTGGTGCTAGTGGTGGTGGTGAAGTGTTAGTGGAAGAAATTTGTTCCATTTTGAAATAAAGAAAAATATTATATGGGTGAGGGTATTAAGGTAATCTAATATTAAATGGATAAGGTTATTAAAAAAGGAGGGACATATTTATTGTTGCATAAGGATATATTTGTAGGGAGTTTAAAAGTAGGGACATATAATTAATATACCCTAGTGAAAACATGGGGATACCAAAATACACGACCAACTTTTTTTAGGCAACCTGTATGAACAAAACTTAAATACAATTTCGAGAGTTCAACTTAATGAATCTCAATTGAGGAATAATATTCAGAGTTATATCTCTTTCTCTCACAATCAGAAAGTTGACTGGACCAAATCCGTGAACCTGATTTACGTGTGAGAGTTCACGATCTCAAAAATCAATATCCAAGAATCAATCAAGTCGTATAAAAAAAAACAAGGATGGAGGTATCTACTTTATTTGATTTACGTATAACCTGTGATATTTCAATTATAAAGATATACAATATAATGTGGAAAATAAATAACATAGACACCAAAAAAATTATTAACGAGGAAACTGCAAGTGAAGAAAAACCCCGGGACCTAGTCCAGATTTGAACACCAAACTATATTAAACCGCTACAGACACTAACCTACTACCAATTAACTTCAGACTGGAATGTAGTTGATACCGAATTAATCCATCGCAGAAATTCAGTTACAATCGCGCTCCTTACGCCTCTTGAAGCAGGACTCTGCGCAAATGATTCCCTTTGATGACTTCCTTTGCATCCTAAGAGTTGCTTCAACTCAATTGAAGACTTTAAACCAATCTGTCTCCCACAAATAAGCATATATGTGTGATTTCCTTTCTGATCAATGGATCAAGGTGAGACTAGAAATCGATAGCAATAGACAAAGTCTAGCTAACCTCAAAATCCGGACTTATGCTTCCCGAAGAGCATCCTAGATTATTATTCACCTCACAAGTATTAAAACCGTGGAATCACAAATTCTGAGATGAAGAGAACTTTGCGATTTTTATCTATCTTGTTCGAGTGAGCAGCTCAACAATCAAACAAGATCAATATAAACAAACTATCAAGATAAACGATAGTTGAACCTGGCTTCACGAATCCCCAGGTGAAAACCTTTTAGTCGCTAAACCCTAGAAGGATTTTAGAGAGAGAACGACTCTAGTTTACAACTATGACACACAAATAATAGTGCCATGGATTAAAAAAAAAGTTGCTGGAGGTTCTCCCTTATATAAACTTTCAAAGTATAGGTTACCCTAGGTTTAAGCTAAGATAGCTTTGGAACCAAGCAAAAAAAATAAAATTCACCGTTAGACGAATCTGTTAGAGCAATGCTCGGTCGAACTCGCAAGCGTTGCTATCTCAAGCTTGTTTGTCAAGTTTAGTTGCCAAAACTATAAGTTTTGATTTCTAGTCTACTTATAGCTAAGTCTCGGACTAGGATAATAAGTGTAGTCGAGCTCTAGACTCCACGATGTTCATCATGCAAAGACGAAGAATTACTCAAGGAACTTGTAGAACTTAATCGACAAAAAGGTATGCGGAGACTTAGACTTATCTATCACTTAAAAGTCTATCTATTATATCTCCTATATTGAGACAAAATTCGTATTGCTATATAGACTTCAATTATACACATGTGCTATTTCGAGCCAAGTTTAACTTGCTTATGTATTTCTCGAAATATGTGTTGGTAAGCTTTCGCTTTGGCCAAGTTCATCTTTACTCATGACGAAAGTTATGTTGATTATTTTAATAACTTGAAAATCGCTTTGATGAAAAATAGTTTGTGAATAATATCTATATAACATCCTCCAAGAAAGCTTCAAAGATTGAAATGAGAGTTTAGAACATGTAACCATCTTTGGATATAAACATGGTGTATTCTCACATTTGTGTAAAATTCCAAAACCGGGAACCCAAAGTATGCGTACCCGTACGCGTACTGGCGGTTGTTGGAAAACTGGGTAACTATGCGTACCCGTACGTATACTGGTGGAAAGTTCATGTTCATGAATTTCTGCTGGAGTTTGAAAGTGAAAAACAAACTCGTCCAGTTACTTAAGTACACGTACCCGTATGTATACTTAAGTAGGTTACATTCTAAAATCGGTTTGTTCATGAACTAAAACATTTATATATTAAGGAATGCAACCTTTGCAAACCGTGGATATAATGTTCATGAATCGATTCGAGTGAATCAAAACCGATTTTGCTTTGATTGTGTCTTATATACTTCTATAAGATCTAAGCAATTGAACAACTCTCTAACTAGTTCATTTGAGTCACTTGAACTAGTTATGGTGAAGATGAATAAAGTTGATATGAAAGTGCTCATATGGCTAACCATTGGTTAACTATTGTTGAACCAACTAATTGTACACGTTTAGGTACGATTACTCAAACCTAAATGAAGTTACATTTTATTTTTGTATAACAAGCTAAGTTCAATCTAACGGTTGAAAGATAATCAAGTTTTCACCTAACGGTGAATATTGAATGCTTTGTTACCAAGGTAACTTAGATTGCAAACCCTGATTTGGAGACTATATAAAGGAGAACTCTAGCAACTAGGCAACCTAATCCCCACACCTCCTGTATGATACCAGTGGTATAAGCTTGAATCGATTTTCCTTTAACCTTAGGTTTTTCACGAAACCCTGTAGGTTAACGACTTAAAGACTTCATTGGGAATGTGAAGCCAGACCCAAAAATTTTCTCTGTAATTGCGTGATCTGATCTTGTTGTTTCTACCGTGATTGAGTACAATCGCAAGATTGTCTTGAGATTTATATCTCCGATAGGCAAAATAAAAAATTAGCCACAAACATATTCGTCTCATCGTTTGTGATTCCACAATATCTTGTTTCGCTAGTCGATTAAGATTATTGTGAGGTAATTGATAATACTAAGTTGTTCTTCGGGAATATAAGTCTGGGTTATCTATTGGTTCTTGTTCACCTTGATTTATCAAAAGAAGAAACAAAACTCATAGGTATTTCTGTGGGAGACATATTTATCTATTCTTATTGAAAAAGCGGGGGTCTAACAACCACACCCAATATTTCGAATTAGCAATCTGTATGGACAAACTCCAATATACTTTCTAGAGAATCAACTAGACAGTCAGACCCAATCTAGATAAAAAGTATATCAAAGAGTTTAAATCTCAATCTCTCGATTTGATATATACTCAAGCAAATAGAAATCTGTGAGTCTCTATCAAATACTAGAGAGATAACTTGGATGGTACCAAAGACCAATATCCAAGTATCAATCAATTTAAATCAACAACCAAAAATATCGGATATTCTAATTGATTGAACAACGCACAACCTGTATTAGTTCAATTATATAACAAAATATAATGCGGAAAAGAAATAACACAGACACCAGATTTTTGTTCACGAGGAAACCGCAAATGCAGAAAAACCCCGGGACCTAGTCCAGATTAAACATACATTGTATTAAGCCGCTACAGACACTAGCCTACTCCAAGCTAACTTCGGTCTGGACTGTAGTTGAACCCCAATCAATCTCACATTGATCCAAGGTACAACTATGCTCCTATGTCTCTGATCCTAGCAGGATACTACGTACTTGATTCCCTTAGATGATCTCACACACAACTAAGAGTTGCTACGACCCAAAGTCGAAGACTTTAATAAACAAATTTGTATCACATATAAAAGTCTACAGTAATAGATAAATTCGTCTCCCACGAATATACCTACAAGTTTTTGTTCCGTCTTTTGATAAATCAAGGTGAACATCAACCAATTGATAAAACTAGACTTATATTCACGAAAAACGGCTCAACTTTATCAATCACCTCACAATAGTCTTAATCGACGCAGCGAAAAAAGATATTGTGGAATCACAAACGATGAGACGAAGTGTTTGTGACTACTTTTATATCTTGCCTATCGGAGATAGAAATCTCAAGCCAATTATTACAATTGTACTCGTACGATAGAAACAACAAAATCAGATCACACAACTACAAGAAAAGCAATATCGGTCTGGCTTCACAATCCCAATGAAGTCTTTAAGTCGTTAACCTGGTTTTAGAAGAAGAAAACCAAAGGTTAAAGGAGAATCGACTATAGCTTAGCACAACTAGTATCACACAGAATGTGTGGGGATTAGGTTTCCAAGTTGCTAGTGTTCTCCCTTATATAGTCTCTCAAATCAGGGTTTGCAATCAATGTTAGCTAGCTAACAAAGCATTCAGTATTCACCGTTTAATGAAAACCTGATTAGATTCAAGTTAATATTTATCAACCGCTAGATCGAAAACATAGCTTGTTATACACACATGTAATGCATTTTTTTAGGCTCGTGTAACCGTACCCAAACTTGTACATTAGTTGGTTCAACAATAGTTAACCAAAAGGTTAGCCATATGATAACTTTCATATCAACCATATTCTTCTTCACCATAACTAGTCCAAATGACTCAAATGAACTAGTTAGAGAGTTGTTCAATTGCTTAGATCTTTATGTACTACACAAGACACAATCGAAGCAAAAATTATGTGATTCACTCGAATCGATTTATGAACTATAAATCCACGGTTTGCAATAGCATTCCTTTGTTTATTAAATAAGTTCACGAACATCGTTTTTAGATATAACCTAATCAAGTTCGCGGACTTAAGTTCGCGGACTTAAGTTCCCAGATGGAGTTCACAAACTCCGGTAGAAATTCTCGGGTTCGAGAACTTTGCCAGTTCGCTGAATGCGTTCGCGGACTGAGATCGCGGACTGAAGATCACGTACTACTCTGGTTTCACTTGATCAACAAAGTTCGCAAACTTTGGTTCAAGGAACAAGGACTTATACATATATGTGTTTCCACAACAATGCTTATATCCTCCAATGGTTATATTGTCTAAACTCCCATTCCAATCATTGAAACATTCTCAGAGGGCTTTATATAGTTGTTATTCACAAACTATTTTTCGTCAGAACAATTTTCAAAGTGATTGAAACTTAACATGACTTTCGTTACTAGGTAAAGATGAACTTGGCTAAAGTGAAAGCTTTACCAACACATATTTTGAGAAATAGATAAGCGAGATATACTCAGCTCGAAATGCCATATGTGTATAATCTTAGTCTATATAGTAATATGACTTTTGTCTCAAGATAGGAGATAGAGTAGATACAATTTGAGTGATAGATAAGTTCAAGTCTCCACATACCTTTTAGTCGATGAAGATCCACTGGTTCCTTGAGTAGTCCTTCGTCTTGTATGATGATTTCCATGGAGTTCTTGAGCTCAACTACACTTTCTATCCTAGTCCAAGATCTTAGCTATAGTAGACTAGAAATCAAGACTTTATAGTTTTGATCACTAACATTGAAAAACATGATTGAGATAGCAATGCATGCGAGTTCGACCGAGAAATGCTCTAACAATCTACCCCTTTGTCAATTTTAGTGACAAAACTATTAATAAATATGGAATACAAAAAATATATAAATAAACTTTGTAGCTTATATTCCATATGTCATCTAATCTTCAACATTACTCGAAATCTTCGTCACTTCCAAGTACTCCAATGATCCCAAAGGTTGTAAGTTTAGCATCATCGTTGTTGAAAATCCATAGATATAACAACGAGAAAACAAGAGTTCTTAATCATTGTTATACAGTGTCATAGTATCATTACACAACGTCAAAATCCAATTGCATCACAACTTTAACAACAATACTATGGTGATACGTCACTCCCCCTTAGTCATTACTCCATCTCTCATGGAAACCACTCCCCCTTACATAATGATTCGAAAACCATATGTATTTGTAGTGTGAACTACATATTAATTCTCCCCCTTTTCGTCAATAAAATTGGCAAAGGTACAAGAACGGGATCCTAATGAAATTTTCGTAAGAGACATTTCATGACCAAATGTAAATGTATATCATCTTGTTTAGATGCAATCATAAAGCCAAAGCTAAATGCATTCATCAAGGAGTTCATAAATATACAAGATAACCCCTATAATATTCCATAGCTGCACTCCCCACAAAGATTTGGCAATTAAGCACAAGTTCAAAAGAACTCTCCCCCATAAAATGTTATTCCCAAGGGAACAACAAGAGCGACCTTAATTTCAAAATAAAATAAGGATTTATTTGGACTCAACAAATCACATACAAGTATGAATTTGGAATCCAAAAAGAATATTCAATCAAATTAACCGTAAGCGAACCTAAGATAATTTAACCAAATATGCTCAACACAAGTAAACTTATGGATACTTAAGAAATCAATTAGATTAATCACAATCAAACCCATAATTAATCTAATCGAAGTACACAACTAAACTAATCACAGGAATAATCAATTTAATTGGCCATGCTCAACACAAAGTACCTTACGGAACAACAACTAAGCTAATCATAAAATAATCAACTTTGGTTATTCTCGTGCTCAACATAAGACACTTTATGCAACAACATAATATTTTCACAAAAATTATGGATCGGAGATCGACCTTATACCGTGGAATAAACAAGGATTCATTTTATTTTCTATCACCATTTGCACAATGACATACGATAGACATAATCCTTGAGTCACAAAAGATTTTAACCTATCTTACATCAATAATTGACAATATAGGCTTAACTTTTATGTTTGTCAAAAGTCTATTCATTTTTTTATCAATACTTGCATATCAATTCATGAACGACTTTACTTTTGACAAAGTATGGGACAATCAAGTTCATGGACGTAAACAAACATATCCCATAACAATATTGCAATATATAAAATCAAAAAGATTAATACTGCAAAAATCATCTTCCAAACAAGTTTAGAATTTAAACTAATAAATTTAAAAACAAGAAGATGAAAAACGTTGGACATAGATATGTGTAATAACAATAATGGCTATTCCAAGCACTAGTTATTCTTCTAATCAAAACAAGAAAAATAGAAGATTTACTAGGCAATAAGACCTTTGAAGAATTCTTTATCGTCCCCGAACTACTTGTCGTCAACAGCCATTGGAACATAAGGTTCATTAAAGTAAGAGTTTATATTAATAAACCTTCTTGGTTGATTTTGTCGAACCAGGGCTTTCTGAATCTCATGAGTCTTATACACAAAAGCCTTTATTTGTTGAATCTCCTTCAACACTTCAAGAACATCAGAAAACTTCTGAGAATTTGAAGGAACGGCTCTTGAATTTCTCTCATTCCTTCTCTTCCTTTTCAATGTTGGAGGCAATAGAGATTTTTCTTTTTTCCTTCATGATTAATGGCTTAACAATCACATTACCATATTTTCCATCAGAAGACATCGTACTTGGAGTTTCCATGAGCGTATGGGTTTGTGAGAGGAAATCACAATTAACTCAACAAGTAGTATTGAGATAAAAAGAGGTTTTAGAGAAGGAAAAAGGAATGTAAGGTTTGAAACCTTTAAACAGTTTCGTATACGACCAACTCTCAACCATATGAAGAGTAGAATTGTCAATAATACCTTTTCTTTTGTTTGATAGACAAAAAGAAGAAGAAGAAACTAAGAAAAGAAGAGAAACAAACTTTTCCTAAAGGCCTGAAACATACAAAATCATTGTCTCTTTTAATCAGGCATATGAGACAAAATTTCAAACACAACACAATCAAGTTGCATTGTGGTGAACAACAATTTGTCCACCATTTTCCTTTTGAGAGGAATCCACAGACCTTTTTCTATCAAGACCATTTGACCATATTTTATTTTTTAATGGTCCTATTTTATCCTTGGAAACTAACTTCTTAGACGAAGATAAAATCTTACATACCTCAACGGTTTTCTGAGCCAATTTAAGCTTTCTTGCTAAATGATTTGCTCTTTGTTGAAGTTTGTTGACGTGCCTTTGTTGGTGTTTGAGCTTATAACACTTTGAAAGTTCATGACCCTTTAATGAACAATATGAACACGTCAAACTTGGATAAAAATCAGGCTTTTGAGATGTGCAAGCAGCTAGGCACATAGTGGAACTTGAAACATTATAAACAGAGTTTCCAAAGAATGGGTCAACTTTGTCTTCCAAAATAGTTGGATTATCTTCTGAAAGAATATCAAGATTGATGTATGTATTGCTACAATTATAAAAATTAATATTTCACCAAGAAGTGCAACACTTGATTTTTCGTCTTCATTAGAATCATAGTCGTCAGACATTTCATCAAGAGTTGCAGCAAGACCGTTGTTCCCAGCGTATTTTCTATGATTTGGACACTCGTTTGCAAAATGACCAAATCCCTTACACTTAAAGCACAGAGGCATATCCTCATCATCAGTTTCATTAATATCCCTGTTTTTAGGAGGAACACGATTATGAGGTTTAAGTGATGCCTTAGGTTTTTTTTTTGTTAAGTCAAAAATTTCATTGAAAAGACAAAAAATACAAGATAGTTTTTGAGAACAGGAGGCAGAAACACCCCAGATACTCAAAAGAAACTATTTAAAACGAAAGTACGGAACATTTGGTAATTCTATTGAATTTAAAAAATTAGGACGACCAATGAAGTTTATCCAGACTCCATTGTCCAACAAACACCCAGCTTTGGCCATCTTATCAGCTGCAAAATTTTCCTCACGGTAAGAATGAGTAAATCTTATAGACTCATACAGACGTTGAACGTCATTCCATCTCTGCTGAGCGAACCAAGGGATTTTGTTATCCTTCAAAGCAGTTAAAACACTCGAAGAGTCCGTCCGTATCAAAACATTTTTATAACCCCAACGAATAGCCCATTCCAGACCCCAGAGAATACCATACAACTCCGCCATGTAGTTTGAAGTAACTCCTAGACCAACACACATCGCACCCAGCACAGCACTGTCTTCATTTCTCGCCACAATTCCTGCTCCCGCCACCCCCGGGTTTCCCCTAGAAGCCCCGTCACAGCACATCAATAATTCGTTGTGCATTGGAGGGTTCCAGTAGCACTGAACCGGCTCTATAACCTTCACCTTTCTATGTCCGACTCTGAAGAAGATAAGGATATTAAGGTCTTCAACAGTGTTGAACATACAACCTTTCATTCTTGAGGAGTACTCATGAATGAGATTGAACACTCTCTTCTTAAAGAAAATCCAGCTCGGTTTCTTCTTTTCATAGACCATCTTGTTCCTCTGGTACCACAACTCGTAACGCAAAGACCAAAATTGAAACTAGCCAAAGATCTTTTACCATTCGACTACACCCTTTCGAAGCCTTACTCGAAGATATTAAACTACATTGAGGAGAGAGATTAAAGATACCTGAAATCCAACTCCAGACTTGTTTCGCAGCCGGGAAGTGCCAAAGTAAGTGATCAAGGGACTCCTCATCGTTATTACAGATGCAACACTTAGAAGCAAGCGAAATCTTGAATCTGCTACGCACTTTATCTAAAGTTGCACAGGCACCCCGGACGAATTTCCAGTTTTGAGCTGCTAGCGACGGGTGAACCACACTCCTCCATAGCAGATTTGCTTCTACCAAAGTTGGATATTTGATCCTAACCAAATCCTTAGCCGACTTGACGGAGAACTTTCCCCTTAAATCTGGCATCCAAATCTTCTTGTCTATGCCACCTTGAATCCTCGGAAGCTCCTCCAAAACAACACCCGCAGCTATCAAGTTATTCAGATGCCCACCTTGAATCGACCACTCTCCCTGATTAATGATATCACTAACACAGGCCCTTCTATCCAGGTCAGAACGACCTAAAACATCAGCTAAAGAAGAAGTTCCATACCACACATCAAAAAACAACGACGTGTTCCTACCATCTCCAATTATGCACTTAGTGTTTCGAACCACATCAATATGGACCCAACGGATTCCAGGCAAGATCGAAGATTTCACCCCAGCCCTCTTGATACGACCATCCCTGCAGGTTAATTTTGATTCTAAAAAACGAGCCCAATTTTTACCTGAAGTTCTAATATTCCACCAAAGTTTCATAAGCATAGCCTTGTTCATAGTACGAAGGCTACAAAGCCCCAGGCCTCCTTCCTTTACTGGGCAACAAATTTTGTCGTAACCTACCACAAACGCTCTTGCAAGATTTGAGTCTCCCGACCACAGAAAATTACGAATAATCCGCTCACATTGTTGAATAAATTTTACAGGCCATCTATACACAGCCATGTTGTGAATAGAATAGCTTGAAAAAACCGAATTAATAAGCACCACCCTATCTTGAAAACAAAGCATTTTACCTTTCATAACCGAGAGATTATCTTTTAACTTCTCCACCACATTACTGATGTGTCTATATTTCACTGCGCCTGGCATTACCTTAACCCCCAAATACCTGTCTGGAAAATAAGTTATGCCCATACCCAAAAAATCTGCAATGTTTTGACGCCTACTTATAGACCCTCCTCCATAGTAAATTTTACTCTTTTCTCTACAAACTTGCTGACCAGAAGAACCTTGATAAACTTCAAGAAGATTAACTAAATTCCTCACACTCTTCATATTACCCTTGCAAAAAATCATAATATCATCCGCAAAGAAAAGATGAGTGGGAGCAATCCCATTTCTCCTTACCATATGAGTCATATCTTTGTTTTCAAAAAGTTTTCTAATGTTTCTACTAAGAACATCTTCTATCAAAACAAAAATAAGAGGCGAGAGAGGATCCCCCTGACGCAAACCCCTAGTGATCTTTAAAAAACCCTCCGGGCTACCATTTAGAAGAATCGAAATACGAGCAGATTTTAGAATATTAAGAATCCAACAACACCAATCTTCTGAAAAACCATAAGTTCTAAACACCTTCAAAACAAAAGACCAACTTACTGTATCAAAGGCCTGAGAGATGTCTAGATTCAGACCCAAGTTGCCATCTTTTCGCTTAATATGTAACTCATTCACCATCTCCGACGCCAAACTGATGTTTTCATGAATACTCCTCCCTTTCATAAAAGCCACCTGCTCCTCGGAAACCAGACCTCCTAAAACCTTACCAAGTCTTGTCGCAAGAATTTTGGTAAAAATTTTAAAATAAAAATTGCTAAGAGCAATGGGTCTAAAATTTCTTAAACAACAAGACTTCTTACCTTTGGAAGCAAAAGAATGAGGCTAGAATTAACTCCATTCAGAATTGATTTAGTAGTCCAGCAGATAGTAATAGCGTTGAATAAATCTTGGTGTATAAGATCCCAGCAGTGCCTGTAAAAACACCCTGAAAACCCGTCCGGGCCCGGGGCACTATCAGCCCCCAAAGCAAAAACCACTTCTTTCAGTTCCTCCATAGTTGGAATAGCATCCAAAAGCCTGCTGTCATCCACAGAAATTATCTCATGATCATAATTAAATAGATTTTCATCCACCGGCTGATCCACTCCATTAAACTTTGCTTCATAATAAGCCACCACATGGTCAGTTAGACCTTGTTGGTCTGATATAGTTACCCCCTCCTCATTAACCAACTCCGAAATAGTATTTGTGCTTCTGCGAGTATTAATAGAATTATGAAAGTACGAAGTATTACTGGAGCCTTCTAATAACCACTTGTTTCTTGATTTTTGTCTAAGCATAACATTGTTTTGCATCTGAACCTCTTTAGCAGCCACCAAAGCATTCTTCATGTCATTTAGTTTTGTAATATTGTGAGGATCTTCATCAGAGTTTCTACTTGCTACTTCAAATTTCAGTTGTGCCTGTTTAAGTCTCACATTAACATGCCCAAAAACTGACAGATTCCACACCTTGATGTCCTCCTTAAGACGCTTAAGCTTTAAATGAAAAATAAAATCCGCATTACCATACAGAGGACGATTCCAAGAACTTTCCACCATACTCCAAAAGTCCGGATGTAGAAACCACATCTTCTGAATTCTGAAAGGAGCCCTCTTTGGCCTAGAAGCGAAAACAGGGTAACCTATAAGAATCGAATGGTCGGAAACTTCCCTCGGAAGAGATTTACACCGCCAATTCGAGAACTTATTTAACCAATGCTCATTTATGATAGCCCTATCCAGTTTGCTAACAATTCTACCGACACCCGACTGACCGTTGGTCCAAGTAAATTTTGTACCCAAAGAATCAGCCTCAAACAGGTCATTGTTCTCCATCCAGTCACTGAACTCATTAATGCAAGACGAGTTAGGAACCCTTCCTCCCTTCTTTTCATCATTTCGCAGAACACAGTTAAAATCTCCTAGAGCTAGCCAAGGAAAACCAGGATCCACACCAGAAAGTTGATCCCACAACCTTCTTCTAATAACTTGAATATAACTTGCGTGAACAAACGAAATAAAAACACCCTCCAACTTCACCGTAATAGCCTGTTTAGACATGTTGATCACCTGCGGTTCCCCCATATCATCCTTCCAAAGAATCCACAGATTTCCCACCGAGCTCCCCTGAGAATTATGAATTGCCTTATTCGTAAAACCACACAAATTTAGACTAGAAATAAACACATCTGAATAACAAATCTTAGGCTCTGCTACACAAATAATCACAGACTTAAACTCACTGATCAGCTGACGCAACTTTACACCCGCCTCTACCTTAGCAATCCCATTTACATTCCAGTAGATGACACGCATTGGGAAACTATTTGTATTTTTTATTTTTAGCTTTGGGGGTTTGTGGAGCATTTAAAGCACCCCTTCTTCTCCCCTTTGTAACTTTTATTCCCACCTCAGTAGATTCAGCACTTTGCTTACCAGAGAGATCCCGTTTGGTACTAGGATAGCCACTCTCTAATCTTTTGTTCTTCGTTTTGTCCTCATCTTCCTGTATTTCCCCCCATTTCGAGCCTTTTACTCCCACGGCAGCGTTCTCCGGCGACAATTCATCATCTGTGGTATCCTCCGAAAGGCATTCTTCCAGCACCTCACCAGGCCGGCTCAGTTCATCACTTAAAACATTGAATCTGTTTGGAGATATAACCACATCTTTTTCAGTAATGGCATTGTAATAAGGAGTTTCACTTACCGCCGCAGTCTTGTTATCGTATATCTTATCCGAGTGTAGCTCATCAGCTTCCCCAGACTTTGTTGATTCACTGCTCGCTAACAAAGTATCAGCTTGCACTTGGTTTGTACCATCAGAGTCATCCCTTGTAGCTATGTTGTCCACTTTAGGAACTTGGATCTCAATCAAATCACCATTTATGTTTACATCCCCACAGTTGTCAGTATCCAGTTGCTCATCTCCCCTCACCTCCTCCACCGCTGACACATCATCGACTTGATTTTGTGCATCACCCGCATTCTCATTTTCTTTGTTTTTGTTTTTTTTATTCTTCGCAGTCTGCCATCCTTGGTTTGCGCCTCCTTTAGCCAAATTGTCTTTAATTAGATCATCATTCTTAGGCTTCCTTCTACACTCCTGAATTGAGTGGCCAATTATACCACAATTTGAGCAAAACTTGGGTCTCCTCGGAATTTCGATAGATTGCCAGAAAGTACGCCCCCCTGCAGTCAATCTAACCCTTTCCGGGATGTGCTTAGCAAAGTCCACATCCACCAGCACAGAAGCAAAATTTCCAAATTCTAGGTTAATAGTTCTCTGATCAACCAAAATCGGGCTACCCGCAGCTTTAGCAATCGAAAAAACAGATCTTTCCGTCCATAATTCAGCAAGAAGCCCTGGGAAGTGAACCCATACTGCAGAATGAGAAGTATTTTGGCGTTCTGGATCAAATCCAGGGTACCAATCCATTAATCTTAGCTCCTGTTGATTCACATACCATTTAATTTTTCGGATTTTCTCTTTTGTTTGTTGATCTTGTAGCATAACAACGAAAAAACCTTTACTCATAGACATGAATCTAACCGAGTTACTGGTTAGCTCCCATTGAGTAATCAAATTATTTTTAACCTCAACAAATTTCATACCTGTAAAGTTTAATCTTGCGATGAAACTGCTCTCAAAAGGTTTGCAGCCCTCTTGGTAAAATTCCGCCGGAATCGTTAAACATGGTTCACCATCCACCAGAGATGGGTTTGGTAAAGAAGTGACATCCACAGACGTTGGTTTTAAATTTTGTTTTGTTTTTACACTATCAGCATAAGATCGGTTCAAATGGTTACCTGTTTCTTGTAAAGACGACGATTCTCCCATGATTAGTAGGAGGAAAATTTTGATCAGAATCGAAGTAAAATTCAGCTCAGATCCAATCTACAGCTAAATCGCAGCTAAAGTCGCCGCATTTTCTCTCTCCGCATTTTTTTTCTTCCTTATGCTTATCTCTGGAGAACCGTTTACTTCTCTTCAACAAAAGATCCTTAAACTGTCTTGTGATCATCGAGACTGATTTGTCAAGATTTTCATCTGATGAATTTGTCTCAGAGTGATCATTTTCAGAGATATACACTTTTTTACTTTTATCAAGTAATTTAGTGTCCTTTAGTGCTTTGAACACAACATCCTTATATTTGGACGAATGTTCATGATAAAAAATCTTAAGCTTTCTAACCAGCGTATTTCTGGAGAGAGTATCAAGGTTATTTTCCTCAACGATGGCATACTTCTTAGCATCGTATCTAGAAGGGAGCAATCGGAGAATTTTCATCACAATGTCCTTTTCAGGAATAGTCTTACCCAACGCAAAAGATGCATTAACAATTTCAGACACTTTGTGATTAAAATTATCAAATATTTTTGCATCTTCCATATGAAGGTTTTCCCAATCAGAATTAAGGTTTTGAAGCCTAGCTTCCTTCAAATACGGTTTCTAAGATATCCCAAGCTTCTTGCGACTTAGTGCAATTAGACACATGGTGCTGAAGATTTTGGGTAATGTCATGTATGATGGAATTCAAACCGTCGGAGTTTTGCAAGAATTTTGGCAGGGGTGTATTCACCAATATTCTTTGGAACGTTTACATCTCCAACTGCCTCAATGGTGAGCGTCGTTTACTCAACAAAATAAAAAGATATTTCCCACTAAATAAATATAATATAGCGGTAGTAAGAGATCGTTCCCACGAAGAGTAATGCAATTGTTATGTTATCTAAATCGGCGAAAATAATAAATAAGGATAAAAAGAAAAGGATATTGAAGAAATCCTTCGCAGTTACTAACCGTTAACTCAACATTGTACCCGTTTATCTCTTGTTAGAAACAATTGTCACCAACCGTAGGAAAGCAGGTATGCTTAGCAATCCCCAAAAACTCCTTGCATCACCGGATACGGAAGCGCTCGACTACCGGATTCTATTCAAAAGAACCACCTTGACACGGAAGCGCTCGACTACAAGATGTAATTCCCAGAACGCATTAATATTTGTGAATTTAGGTTTGATCCCAGCAGTAAAACTCGGTACGCTCGGTCCACTTACTGGTGTTGTCTTTACTCTCAATTGCTCCACATAATCCCTCTGTAAGGTCTTGCGATTTCTACTTGTGTAGGAGATGAGAGACAATTACGGGTCGACTCAACTCTCTACTAGCATTAGAATGATTAATAAACTAATATGGTTGCGCACCCAAACCAATCTAAGAACCAATCATAAACCTTCGATATGGTAAAAACAATCCACAATGAATCAATTTAAAACTTGAAACAAACTTGCAAAATAATTGAGCTTCACAATTAGAACTTTGAATTCATCCTTACAATAAAAATAGAAAAGAGATAGTTCTCCCCCTAAGGGGGAGAAAAATGGTGAAAAGAAGATATATGTCAAGAAGATTATAAAATTGTGCCTAGGGTTCCCTATATATATAGTTTTATAACCTCCTCCTAAAGAAACTAGAAAACCTAGCAAAAATAGGAAAGTGCACCTCCTCTTGAAGAAAACTAGAAAACCTAGCAAAAATAGGAGAGTGTCACGTGCATCAAATCCCGGACCAAAGCAGGTTGCAAAACCCTGGCAAAATTCCCAAAGTCATGGCCTTAGTTCTGTTCGTGTAAGTATTTTGTCTCAAAAGCCTATTGGGCTTGTAGATCCATCCCACTCTGTAGCTGAACTAAATTTAGATGGAACCAACAGTGTAACCTTTCTTACTTCTCATCTCGGCCATTCATAGCTTCCCGAGCTCAAATTTTCTAACCCAACTCAAGGAATCAAACCTATCTTCATCGCTGGCTTAGATGAGCTTGGTACTATCTCATAAGCTTCTCTCTGCCGATCACCGGTCAAGCACCAGCACCATATTCTTCATGCCACTTCCAAACTCCATTCTCTGCTAAACTGGGGCTGAACTCCCATTATCATCATGCACAACATCTTCCCTCTCGAACTCAGCCATCTATCATCGACTCCATCGACTACCACTGTTAAGCTCGAGTTCAGCGATTACACAGCAACAGCTCCGTTCTTCATCGCTATCCGCATCTCAGATTCTCTCGTCAGCAACACCTCCATTTAACCCTGCTTATGCCACATAACTCACCATGCATTAAGTCCTTCTCGTCACTAAGTTCTGTGGAAACAGATTATCATTGAGCTACTACAGCTCAGTCCTACGACCAAAAGCCTTCTTAATCCTCAAGTTAACATGAACTTCATTTTCCTTTCCTCCATCATTTCCGGAATTCCTTGCCAACTCCATCGATCTCTTAGAATGGAGTTGTTCTCGCCAAAATTTATTCCCTTTGTAAGCATCAGTCGAACCATGAGCAGCCAGAAAAACACGATCAATGTCTTAGCTTTATCGTCGTCATTCCTAACTTCCTCTTTTACTCGTCGAGTAGCAACCAACCACTATCAATGTTCTCCATTACTTCCCAGCAGCTGTGCATATTGCCATGCAATACCGGTCAGTCCTCCTACAACCCACCATTAACTTCCAGCAACAACGTCACATTTCATTACTTCCTATGTCACAGCAACCAACTTTCCTGTCCTTCGAGCTCAAGACTCAGTTCGTCCAACAGACTGTATTATTTCAAACTCCTCGGTTAAACCCATCTCCGGCTTCTCCAGTAACAACAAACAAGTTCTATCCGTGGTTGTATTCTTCTCTCCAGCTTACTCATCTTCCCAGCTCCCATGTCGATCTTCATTGTTGAAGTTAGTCACAGCAGCAGCTTCCATCGCAACTAACTCCTCCTCCATACCATCATCATTTCCATGCATGCCATAATCTTCAAACTCCACTTGTGGTGTAATACTTGTTGAGCTAAGGCCCGTCATCTGTAACCCGGGTATGTGTTAAGCCCATTATCTCCTAAATTACGTGGGTACCTATAATAAACCCAATTAGAATCAAATGGATGCCTTCCTTGGCTGCCTCCAGTAATTCTTCATGGACTTCAGTTAGTTTCAATCCTTAACGCCCACACAACTAACCACAGTGATTTCCCATGCGATGATAATTCCGTCTTTCTTTTTGGAAAATTGGACGATTCTTTGTTCTTTTCGGGAATAAGCTCCAAAATTCCCATAAAATATAAAAGATAACTAATAATACAATTTTACACGAAAACTAGCTAAGAAAGCATGACCAATCGATACTTAGAGAGGTTTTTTTACACACCTATCAAATTCCCCCACACCCAAACTTTGCTAGTCCTCGAGCAAACAAAACGAAAGAAAAATAAAATACAACTCCATGTCGTGAGGATACGGTTACTCTTAGCATGAATAACAGGCCTTTAAACCACTAGGTGTCCCTAGTGGACGAGTTATAGTCTCGTGAGGGCTTACGAGAGATATACCCACAAAACCTTTACGCCAAAAAGAATAACAAACAAATTAACAGTTACTCCCCGGCAACGACGCCAATTTTGGTGAGCGTCGTTTACTCAACAAAATAAAAAGATATTTCCCACTAACTAAATATAATATATCGGTAGTAAGAGATCGTTCCCACGAAGAGTAATGCAATTGTTATGTTATCTAAATTGGCGAAAATAATAAAGAAGGATAAAAAGAAAAGGATATTGAAGAAATCCTTCGTAGTTACTAACCGTTAACTCAACATTGTACCCGTTTATCTCTTGTTAGAAACAATTGTCACCAACCATAGGAAAGCAGGTACGCTTCGCAATACCCAAAAACTCCTTGCATCACCGGATACGGAAGCGCTCGACTACCGGATTCTATTCAAAAGAACCACCTTGACACGGAAGCGCTCGACTACAAGATGTAATTCCCAGAACGCATTAATATTTGTAAATTTAGGTTTGATCCCAGCAGTAAAACTCGGTACGCTCGGTCCACTTACTGGTGTTGTCTTTACTCGCAATTGCTCCACAGAATCCCTCCGTAAGGTCTTGCAATTTCTACTTGTGTAGGAGATGAGAGACAATTACGGGTCGACTCAACTCTCTACTAGCATTAGAATGATTAATAAACTAATACGGTTGCGCACCCAAACCAATCTAAGAACCAATCATGAACCTTCGATATGGTAAAAACAATCCACAATGAATCAATTTAAAACTTGAAACAAACTTGCAAAATAATTGAGCTTCACAATTAGAACTTTGAATTCATCCTTACAATAAAAATAGAAAATAGATAGTTCTCCCCCTAAGGGGGAGAAAAACGGTGAAAAGAAGATATATGTCAAGAAGATCATAAAATTGTGCCTAGGGTTCCCTATATATAGAGTTTTGTAACCTCCTCCTAAATAACCTAGAAAACCTAGCAAAAATAGGAAAGTGCACCTCCTCTTGAAGAAAACTAGAAAACCTAGCAAAAATAGGAGAGTGTCCCGTGCATCAAATCCCAGACCAAAGAAGGTTGCAAAACCCTGGACAAATTCCCAAAGTCACGGCCTTAGTTCTGTTCGTGTAAGTATTTTGGCTCAAAATCCTATTAGGCTTGTAGATCCATCCCACTCTGTAGCTGAACTAAATTTAGATGGAACCAACAGTGTAACCTTTCTTACTTCTCATCTCGGCCATTCATAGCTTCCCGAGCTCAAATTTTCTAACCCAACTCAAGGACTCAAACCTATCTTCATCGCTGGCTTAGCTGAGCTTGGTACTATCTCATAAGCTTCTCTTTGCCGATCGCCGGTCAAGCACCAGCACCATATTATTCATGCCACTTCCAAACTCCATTCTCTGCTAAACTGGGGCTGAACTTCCATCATCATCATGCACAACATCTTTCCTCTCGAACTCAGCCATCTCTCATCGACTCCATCGACCACCACTGTTAAGCTCGAGTTCAGCGATTACACGGCAACATCTCCATTCTTCATCGCTGTCCCCAGCTCAGATTCTCTCGTCAGCAACACCTCCATTTAACCCTGCTTACGCCACAGAACTCACCATGCATTAAGTCCTTCTCGTCACTGAGTTCTGTGGAAACAGATTATCATTGAGCTACTACAACTCACTCCTACGACCAACAGCCTTCTTAATCCTCAAGTTAACATGAACTTCATTTTCCTTTCCTCCATCATTTCCGGAATTCCTTGACAACACCATCGATCTCTTAGTGGAGCTGTTCTCGCCAAAATTTATTCCCTTTGTAAGCATCAGTCGAACCATGAGCAGCCAGAAAAACACGATCAATGTCTTAGCTTTATCGTCGTCATTCCTAACTTCCTCATTTACTCGTCGAGCAGCAACCAACCACTATCCATGTTATCCATTACTTCCCAGCAGCTGTGCATATTTCCATGCAATACCGGTCAGTCCTCCTACAACCCACCATTAACTTCCAGCAAAAACGTCACATTTCATTACTTCCTATGTCACAGCAACCAACTTTCCTGTCCTTCGAGCCCAAGACTCAGTTCGTCCAACAGACTGTATTATTTCAAACTCCTTGGCTAAACCCATCTCCGGCTTCTCTAGTAACAGCAAGAAAGTTCCATCCATGGCTGTATTCTTCTCTCCAGCTTACTCATCTTCCCAGCTCTCATGTCGATCTTCATTGTTGAAGTTAGTCATAGCAACAGCTTCCATCGCAACTAACTCCTCCTCCATACCATCATCATTTCCATGCATGCCATAATCTGCAAACTCCACTTGTGGTGTAATACTTGTTGAGCTAAGGCCCATCATCTGTAACCCGGGTATGTGTTAAGCCCATTATCTCCTAAATTGCGTGGGTACCTATAATAAACCCAATTAGAATCAAATGGCTGCCTTCCTTGGCTGCCTCCAGTAATTCTTCATGGACTTCAGTTAGTTTCAATCCTTAACGCCCACACAACTAACCACAGTGATTTCCCATGCGATGATAATTCCGTCTTTCTTTTTGGCAAATTGGACGATTCTTTGTTATTTTCGGGAATAAGCTCCAAAATTTCCATAAAATATAAAAGATAACTAATAATACAATTTTACACGAAAACTAGCTTAGAAAGCATAACCAAAAGATACTTAGAGAGGTGTTTTTACACACCTATCACTCAACGAGAGCATTATAACCATTAACAACATATACCCATGATTGAAAATCACGTTCTTGAAGAAAAGATCTCATAGCAATTTTCCACCATAAGTAATTAGAGCCATCGAAGACTGGTAGTACGTTAATAGAGATAACACCTCTGTCCATAGATTCAGATCGCTACAAACACAGACTTGTAACTTCTTGCACGTGTTTGCCTGCTCTGATACTGATTTAAGATTTTTTAAAGTTTTCGTAGTAGTAATTAAGATTCGTTCTCTCAGATTTGCGAAGATTAAATTTAAAGGTTGATGAAAATAATAAAAGCAAGAGTCACTGGGTCTAAGATTCCACCGAATTCACAACACGGGGTTCAATTATTTATTCTCAACAATTATCGCTCAGTAAATAAATAAAACATCGACTCTTATTTTTCCAAGGTAGATATTCAAAACATTAATTGTATCCCCTAAGCATAGATTATCTAAACAAAGCATAACATATCTAATTGAATCACAACTAATTTTATCGAATCATAAATTAATTCAAAATAAGTGCAAAAGTCAAATAGATAATAGAATAAATTCACCCATGTGTGAAGTTCGGCTTCCTCCGTCGACCCAGTGTTGGGGCCTAGCTTCTCATGATAAAAACACACTCAAAAATATAATTCATAGCTCAAATGGTGTTTTTATTGGAGAAAACTAATAATACAATAAATATGCAACGCTGTACCGGCGTTATAAAATTCAATGTTACAAAAGATGTTGCAAATTGGAAATAAATGTGCCAAACTGACTGTTACGAGTATTTTTGATAAACGACAGTTCTCTGCGACAGTCAATGGACGTTATAATTCTTCTTCTTCTTCTTCTCTGCAGCAGCAGAGAAGTTTCTCTGCAACTCTCTGTTCTTCTCCCCAACTCTCGATATCCTTCCTTCCTTCCCAGAGACCTTATTTATACTTGACAGCACCAAATATCTTCCTCTTAATCACTCCAAATATTCCTCCATTACTCGGCAATAAAAGAATATATTCTCAGAATATTTTATTTTCTTTCTTTTCTCTTCACATATCTGTTGTAGTCATCCTTTGTCCAAAAACTCTTCCACACATCCCAGCATGTGTCAAACACGCTCAGGTCACATGAAATATTCCCAAACATAACCAGAAATCCCGTAATATCTTCAAGAAAACAATATCTTCCCTGTTTTACTTCAAACCGTGTGAACAGCCCAATCTTTTCAATTCTAACGCCATTACCACTCCTGTTTAGTCAAAACAGGATATTCCAAGTCAATCCCAGCGATTTAATCTCGCCAAAATTCCCTGAAATCTTTCACAAAAACTCTCGGACCCGTAACTCCCTGTTTTTCTTTATCTCGACAATCTACCCAATTCTTACCGAAAGGAAGACCCATACCATGCCTGTTACACTCAACTGATTCATCTCAGATAAATTCGGCCTTTTAGTCTCACTAAAACTCAACTGATTATCGAACCCTAATTATGTTCGTGAGCTGCACAAATTCCCGCCATTTTTGTTCTTGCTGTTTTCATTAATCTTTGATTATCCAGCCAAATATAACTGAAACAAAGCAAATTACCATCTCTGTTTAGGTCGTAGCAACAAACCCATTTGATTTCAGCCATTGAATCTCGTTCGAACACCTCCAAAAGCTAAACCCTAAATCTGTTCCAATGAAAACCAGTTTCCCGCCAAAATTTGAATTAGAATTTTGGAAGAAGATGACCTCCCCCTAATCCTGTACGGGTGTCCCTTTAGCAATTTGGGTGTAAAAATTAATTCTTAGGGTGCGGATAACCACAGGTTCCAAATAACAAAAAAGGTGCCCCTTAGCAACTGGACACCCCTTAGTAATTGAGGTTCCCCTTAACCGACATTGAGAGTCCGAATAACACGTTCCTCTGGGTACAAAAAACCACTTTTCGACCAACTTTCTCCATAAGAGCTTATTTGACAAAAACACCTACAAACAAGATTATTAGTGATGAAATGAGTCCTAGCTAATGTATTTACGGGTGAAAATGCGTCGCACTTTCGTGCTCATCAGATACCAATTGAAAAAGCGGGGGTCTAACAACCACACCCAATATTTCGAATTAGCAATATCTATGGACAAAATCCAATATAATTTCTAGAGAATCAACTAGATAGCCAGACTCAATCTAGATAAAAAGTATATTGAAGAGTTTATATCTCAATCTCTCGATTTGATATATATACTCAAGCAAATAGAAATATGCGAGTCTTGGTCAAATACTAGAGAGATAACTTGGATGGTACCAAAGACCAATATCCAAGTGTCAATCAATTTAAATCAACAACCAAAAATATCATATATTCTAATTAATTGAACAACGCACAACCTATATTATTTCAATTATATAACAAAATATAATGCGGAAAAGAAATAACACATACACCAGAATTTTGTTAACGAGGAAACCGCAAATGAAGATAACCCCTGGGACCTAGTCCAGATTCAAACATACACTGTATTAAGCCGCTACAGACACTAGCCTACTCCAAGCTAACTTCGGTCTGGACTGTAGTTGAACCCCAATCAATCTCACACTGATCCAAGGTACAGTTATGCTCCTACGTCTCTGATCCCAATAGGATACTACGTACTTGATTCCCTTAGCTGATCTCACCCACAACTAAGAGTTGCTACAACCCAAAGTCGAAGACTTTAATAAATAAATTTGTATCACACAAAAAAGTCTACAGTAATAGATAAATTCGTCTCCCACAAATATACCTACAAGTTTTTGTTCCGTCTTTTCATAAATCAAGGTGAACAGGAACCAATTGATATAACCAGACTTATATTCCCGAAGAACATCTCAGCTTTATCAATCATCTCACAATAGTCTTAATCGACGTAGCGAAAAAAGATATTGTGGAATCACAAACGATGAGACGAAGTGTTTGTGACTACTTTTATATCTTGCCTATCGGAGATAGATATCTCAAGCCAATTATTACAATTGTACTCGTATGATAGAAACAAAAAGATCATATCACACAACTACAAGAAAGGTAGTATCGGTCTTACTTCACAATCCCAATGAAGTCTTTAATTCGTTAACCTGGTTTTAGAATAAGAAAACCAATGGTTAAAGGATAATTGACTCTAGCTTAGCACAACTAGCATCACACATAATGTATGGGGATTAGCTTTCCAAGTTGCTAGAGTTCTCCCTTATATAGTCTCTCAAATCAGGGTTTGCAATCAATGTTAACTTGCTAACAAAGCATTCAATATTCACCGTTAGATAAAAACATGATTAGATTCAAGCTAATATTTATCAACCGTTAGATCAAAAACATAGCTTGTTATACACACATGTAATGCACGTTTCTAAGCTTGTGTAACCGTACCCAAACTTGTACATTAGTTGGTTCAACAATAATTAACCAAAAGGTTAGCCATATGATAACTTTCATATCAACCATATTCTTCTTCACCATAACTAGTCTAAATGACTCAAATGAACTAGTTATCCAGTTGTTTAATTGCTTAGATCTTTATGTACTACACAAGACACAATCGAAGAAAAAACGATGTGATTCACTCGAATCGATTCATGAACTATAAATCCACGGTTTGCAATATCATTCCTTTGTTTATTAAGATAAGTTCACGAACATCGATTTTAGACATAACCTAATCAAGTTTGCGGACTGGGTTCACGGACTTAAGTTACCGGATGGAGTTCATAAACTCCAGCAGAAATTCTCGGGTTCGAGAATTTCGCCAGTTCGCGGACTGAAGTTCATGTATTACTCCGGTTTCACTTGATCAACAAAGTTCGCAAACTTTGGTTCAAAGAACAAGGACTTATACATATATGTGTTTTCACAATAATGCTTATATCCTCCAATAATTATGTTGTCTAAACTCTTCCAATCATTGAAACATTCTCAGAGGGCGTTATATAGTTGTTATTCACAAACTATTTTTCGTTAGAGCAATTTTCAAAGTGATTGAGACTTAACATGACTTTCGTCACTAGGTAAAGATGAACTTGGATAAAGCGAAAGCTTTTCCAACACATATTTTGAGAAATAGATAAGCGAGATATACTCATCTCGAAATGCCACATGTGTATAATCTTAGTCTATATAGTAATACGACTTTTGTATCAAGATAAAAGATAGAGTAGATAGACTTTTAAAGGATAGATAAGTTCAAGTCTTTACATACCTTTTAGTCAATGAAGATCCACTGGTTCCTTGAGTAGTCCTTCGTCTTGTATGATGATTGCCATGGAGTGCTTGAGCTCAACTACACTTTCTATCCTAGTCCGAGACCTTAGCTATAGTAGACTAGAAATCAAGACTTTGTAGTTTTGATCACTAACATTGACAAACATGCTTGAGATAGCAACGCATGCGAGTTCGACCGAGCAATGCTCTAACACCTATAGGCTTTTCTGTGTGATAAAAATTGTTTATTAAAGTCTTCGACTTTGGGTTGTAACAACTCTTAGTTGTGGGTGAGATCAGCTAAGGGAATCAAATGTTTAGTATCCTGCTGGGATCAGATACGTAAGGAGCGCAATTGTACCTTAAATCAGTGTGAGATTGATTGAGGTTCAACTATAGTCCAGACCGCAGTTAGTTTGTAGTAGGCTAGTGTCTGTAGCGGCTTAATACAGTGTGGTGTTCAAATCTGGACTAGGTCCCGAGGTTTTTCTACATTTGCGGTTTCTTCGTTAACAAAACTTCTGGTGTCTGTGTTATTTCTTTTCTGCATTATATTTTGTTATATAATTGAAATATCACAGGTTGTGCGTTGAATCGATCAATTGGTTAATCCAACCTTTGGTTGTTGATTAAAATTGGTTGATCCTTGAACATTGGTCTTTGGTACCGTTTAAGTTATCTCTCTTATATTCAATCGGGCTCGCAAATTATTATTTGTTTGATTGCAGATTGAATTGAGAGATTAAGATATAACTCTTTGATATACTTTTTATAAGATTGAGTCTAACTGTCTAGTTAATTCTCTTGTAAGTATATTGGAGTTAGTCCATACAGATTGCTAAGCGAAATATTGGGTGAGGTTGTTAGACCCCCGCTTTTTCAGAATATTTGAAATGATATTAACATAACAAGATATATACTCTGGTAAGGATGAACCTTAACGGATCCGTGTATAAAGACATTATTCATGGACGATTAGCCGAGACCATCCGATTGAACCATAAGCTTAATCATTTGCATATGACACTTAATAATTTTACTTGAGTCATAACCATAGGTTATAATGTGATCAATCATGTCTATGTAGTGTTTTTAGAGATTTATTCGAATGCTAATTATCTCACAGAAATAATTTTTGTGTACGTGTACCGGGTATGTGTACCCTTAAAACACAAACGAGTTCAGGAACTTACATAAATTTTCCGGTTTGCGTACCGGATATGGATACCTCTCTGGTTTCAAAACCAACAGTGTTTTTTTTTGTTTGCATACAGGGTATGCATACCATTCCTGGTTCACGAGAAACAGAATTTTTATGGTATGGATACCAGGTATGCGTACCAAAAAGTTGCTATCGACATAACTGAGTACATGTACTACGGTTCCGGACCTATAGCAATTTTCTCCAATATGTGAACTGGTATTCATATTTTCATGTATCCAGAATTACAGTAGTTCTATATTTCTCTCTAAATCAATTTGAAACATTCCCGAATAATATCAATGACACATATCACTGTTTCAGGCATAATCTTGAATCACGATTTAGATTATGAAGAGTAAATTATTTTTAACCGAAATTCATCAATATTTCGAGAACTAATTATCAAAACTTGACTCGAAATTCTTGTTATGCTTGCAATAGTCTAATTAGTCTTGCGACAACATCTCATATATAGAAGGACGAATATAACTTGAGATATAAGTGGTTCAATCTTCAATTACCTTTGTTGAAGAAGTTCTCCAAAAGCTTCGGTTGATCTTCGTCTTCAAATGGTAGAACGAAGTGATGTCCGATTCTCAACTATACACTTCTATCATAATCTGAGACTTAACTAATTGTAGATTATAAATCAAGATATAGTTTTGATCAACTAAATTTGACAACAAGATTGATATAGCAACACTAGTGAGTTCGACCGAGCAATGCTCTAATAGATAGCAAAACTTTCCAGCTTTAAATTAGTTCTTTCAATGAATTCCTTCTAAAAATTAGGTTTTTTGAATTGGATACCTCATCCTTTTACGAGACAATGCAGTAGAACTCTATATAAAATGATGTTTGGATTGGGATATACTAATTTTGAACTCTAATATGCGTAAAGTTACTCAATTACCCTTCCCTAATAATAACTAGAACTACTACTTTTTTGGTTTTTGGTTCAAACCTTATTCTTTTCCTTCTCCATCATCATTAATCTAATGATCAATTCATTTTTCCTTCTCTATATTTCATCGTTTTCAAATGAAAAAAGTTCGTCGATTAAACTTTTTTTTATTGTCTATTAATTCTTTCAAATTCTATCTAGTACTTTGTTTGGTTGTTTGAATAGTGTAGGTGTAAATTATCCACAGAACCAGGTGGCAACATCCTAAGCTATGACACACCCAGAAACGAAGAAGCGCGAAGCATGGAATGAAGAACAACCAGCGCGAGATTTAAGGAGCCACGTGGATCGGGCATAATTGCTCTACAACTGTCGGACAAGACTTGACCCAGGCTCCTAACAAAGCTGACAAGACAAGACACGGCGGGTCAAACGAGGAGCTGTGGTCAAATAGATAAGAAGATACGCGTCACATCGGCCAACTAAGAAGGGAGACACACAATACAGGCGACATCGTGCCAAGAGAACACCCGAAGAGGTCGGCTCGGACAAGAGACGGGCAAAGGAATCAAGATAGATCGGCCACATGCATAGAAGAAGGGACGACATAAGCAGGCCCGATCACAGAACTTCAAAATAGATGTAACATGACCAACACCCTAACATTGGTTGTATGAAACCTCTCCTATAAATAGAGTAACTTGTATCCAGGAAGAAGGAGGTTAGAATGGGGAGAGAGAGGGAGAATAGATTTCACCAAGTAAGAGGAGAGTAAGAAGGAGTTAGTCGTGTAAGAAGTTTGGTCAAAAGCAACACCTTTGTAACACTTTGAAGTAATAAGATTCACCCTTTCACCCCCGTGGACGTAGGTAATCATATCGAACCACGTATATCTTGTGTTCATTGTTGAGTGTTTACTTTCATTTGCATGAGTAGGAGGTTTATATCCTTTGGATGTAGTTTGTAGTAAAATACATATACATTCTGGCGCCGACTAAGGGGACTCGACTAAGATCTCCGGATACCTTGCCCTGACGACCTTCAGAGACGATCAAAATCTCCTAAATACACGTTAGTGTGTCGTAGTTGAAGCTAGGATGAACTCTGTTGGTCGAAGTGATGTTTTTTTGAGACAGTTAGCACGCGTGTAGATTTACAGCAGTAGCAGCGCCTTCAAAAAAGTGAGGATTACCCACAGTTTGATCGGCGTAGAATCTCCATAAGCTCACCGGTGACTAACAGTTCGGGTTAGAAGCTAAGGGGAGAATCTGCTGATAAGATGACTGTTTGTTTTCGATAGTTGAGTGATTTTTAGTTAAGTGAGTTGCCCTCCAGCTACGGTATAAAGTTGGGTGCTCGGATTTACCAAAGGTTTGCATTTTAAATATTACCTCGTGCATTAAGCTGTCAACCATAGGGAGTTTCTTGCCGGTGATGTAGCATAAGTCATCGAAAAGATCATAATCAGATCTCGAGGAAGTAGAGTTTGCACGTACTTGATTTGATCCTTGGGGTTATGTGCCGTACCTTTTAATCGTCACGTGCACAAGTTTAATGATTTGGAGCATATAGAATAAAGGACAAGCTAACTTAAATGCATAGGACGGGTACTGAAAGCAACTTCGTACGGAGTAACAACGGCAAAGAAGTAGGGTCTTCCACAAGATCAGCATAAGGCCAAACTAGGGTAGATAGGCAGAACCCACCTGACAAATGGAGTAGTAGTAATTGGGCAGTCAGTCGAACTTTTTCCTCTATTGTTTGAAAATTTTGTCTGTGATAATAGGTCAAAGTAAGGTGTTTTTTGTATTTGCTGACGTAGGTAGGGGCGATACTCGGCCAACTACGCGACGTACCCGATGGATACTACTTCAGGAACGAGAAGGATATTGAGGAATCGTACAACAAATGGCAGCATCATGCAGGCATGGGTAACAGGGCCGAGGCAAGAAGACAGTCGACAACCACCGCCCGAGGAATCTCATGCAACTGCACGGGGAATTCCAATTGTCGATGAGGAGGTGGATCTAGGGCGAGATGATAACACCTTACCCTTGGACCAGGTTATCTTAACCCAGAGAAGAGTTGACCAAGTTGACGGACTAACGGCTTCAGATACAGACGACGATGAGGAATCACTTGCAGCATAAGCCCAGAGACAAAGAGTGAGGCAGCAAGTTGAGTACCAGGAAGCCTTAGGGAGAGAACAAGAGCGTCTCAGGCAGATTCAACTTGGGCGAGGAGCAGCCAGCAACATCGGCCCAACACCTGTTCACGCGGTCGGCCATGTAACCCACACGATACTACCCCCACCACCCACATCTGCACCATTAAAGCGTCGGCCACACCAGCCCAATGGACACTCTAGTCACGAAATCACTGACCCGACACTCTTAGCCATTCTAGAAAGTCAAATAAATCAAGAAGCGGCACTAAGAGAGCTCCAACAACGGAACATCGCCTTAGAATATGAGAACTATCAGTTGAGGAATCAGCGAACCAGATCAAGAGGCTCGTCTAGTCGAGGAACATCGAGGCATCATGACCGATCAGGTCACTCACCACCTATGATGGAACCAAGCAACCCTAATCAGCCCGGCCAATCAGGTCAACCACCATTGCCTCCGGTGCCCCCCACGCAAAGATACGGGCCACCCGAGGACTCGTCCACTGACGATGATAGGCAAGGAAGAGACGGGCGACATGATCGAGCAACAGAGGCTAAACTTAAGGAATTAGAGGCAAAAATCAAAGAGCTCTCGGGCGGAAGCGAAGAGAACAAGTTGGCAGAGATCATGTGTGAATCCGAGAAGACACCTTTTTTCTCAAGAACTCGAACAAATGTCGTTCCCGCCCAAGCGTACTTTACCTACATTCCCTTCTAGATTTGACGGAATAGGGGATGCGATCGAGCATCTAAAGTTGTACACCATGTCATTGATACAATGGAGGAACAACCCGGTAGTTATGTGTAAATTCTTTCTAGCTATCCTGGAGGGCGAGGCACGAGATTGGTTTTATTTGCTCACACCTGGGTCGATAAACGGGTATGATGCGCTAGTTGAAGCCTTCCTAGAGACCTACATGCACAACAGTCGACCTCGGCCAAGAATGAACAAGTTATTTACCCTCGCCTGAAGATTCATGGATCCCTTAAGAACCCTGACCGATAGGTGGAGGAAACTATGTACTGAAATTGGGAAGGTGCCGGTGGATCAGGCCATCTTTGGGTTTGAAAACGCGTTAGGGAGATCGGACCCCATCTGGATAGTCATGTTCTCCGAGAAACCGAAAACCATAAAGGAGATGAGAAAAATGCAGGAGCATTACATCGCTTTGGAAGAAATTCAGGCCGAGTCAAGGGATAGAGGAATACAAGAAGCTAGTACTGAAGCTGGTATCGAAGCCAAAACTATTTCGGACGATCCTATGAGGCGTCCAGAAAATAGGTCGGACCCTCCCCGAGGGGGAGCGAGAAAAGAGAATGGATGGACAAAGGGAAGAAGCCGAGACAGGAAGCCCGATCGTATACCCCTATCAATGCTTCTTTGGAGGAGGTATTTAAGGAAGTCGAGAAGAGAAACGACATCAACTACCCAGCGTCAAGGGGGATTCAGTTCCAAGAGACCAGGGATCACCCCGAATACTGTCACTACCATCAGTATAGGGGCCACTTCACTAACAACTACTAAGAATTAAAGGATATCTTTCAGCATCTCATCTGAGACGGGTATCTAAGGAAATTCGTACGACGCCCATCTCAGCCGACAACAACACCCGATATACCGGTTCATCAAGTCCGTATTGATAGAACGACTCAGTTTGTGAGTACCATTTCACACTCAGCTGTTCAAGGTTATGCCCTCGGCCCGATAATCACCTCTAGGATCCAAAAAAGGGACCGTGATGGTAAAGAAATATTTAGTGTATCCAAGGCTTCGCCCATGGAACCTTGGATGGTGCAACCCATTTCGTTCTCGGCTAAGGATATCCCAGCCAATGGGCAAGCACACGGCGACCCCTTGGTCATCACTCTACTGATTGAGGATTGGGGCGTAAGGAGAATCCTGGTAGATAATGGAAGTTCAGTCGAGGTGTTATTCTACGATACGTTTAGGAGGATGAAGCTATCAGACGACATACTCGTCCCGTCAACATATCGTATCTGCGGCTTCAATAGTACTGTAACTATTCCCAAGGGTGAAGTAACCTTAAGGGTTTCAGACAGTGGAGGCTACCTCGATACACTAACCACCTTTTGCGTGGTCGACATCGCCTCACCTTATGAAGCGATCATAGAGCGTCCATGGATCGCTGGGATTAACGGGGTAGCATCGGCATACCATCAGAGGTTAAGATTTCCGACTTGCAAGGGAATAGCTGAAGTTGTGGGAGACTCCCAGGCAGCACGACAGTGCATGAAGGTTGATGTAGAAATTAATGAAAAACGGCGAGCTCGGCAAAAGCAAGAGAAGAACAAAGCAAAGGAAGTTCAGACGATAAGAGAATTGGAAGAAGTGATTTCACATGTTGTAATGGCATATGAGACCCAGGGGCAAGCAAGAGAAGAACAAAGCAAAGACGCTTTATATAAACCAAAGGAAGCGGCTCTATTCCGGGAAGCCAAATCCAATTTCTCGGCGGTTGAGCCGACTCGGGAAGTAAATTTGGGGACGATAGAGGCGCCAAAAATAGTAAGGATCGGGACACTACTATCGGACGAACAAGCAAGTCAACTCACAACGGTGTTAATGGAAAACTTAGACACATTTGCCTGGGAAGTATGTGATTTAGAGGGAATTGACCCGAAGGTCTGCTGCCATCACCTAAAGATCGATCCGAAGTTCAAACTAGTGAGGCAAAAAATGAGGCGCATCGCGCCAGAATTACAGGCAGAAATCGAGGTCGAGCTAAAGAAGCTACAAGAATCCGGAATAATCAGGAAATCCCATTATCCACAATGGATATCTAACATGGTCGTGGTACCGAAAAAGAAAGGAGAAGTCAGAATATGTATTGATTTTAGCGACTTGAACAAAGCCTGCCCGAAGGACAGTTTCACCCTCCCCAGCATAGATCAATTAGTAGAATCAATAGTCGGATACGAGGCAATGACCTTAATGGATGGATGCATGGGCTACAACCAAATATCGTTGGAACCTGAAGACCAGGAGCATACTTCCTTCTTTACACCAAGGGGATTGTACTGTTACACCAAGATGTCATTCGGACTTAGAAATGCTGGGGATACATACCAAAGATTGGTAGGCGACATGTTTGAAGACAAGATCCACAACACCATAGAAGTTTATGTGGATGACATGTTAGTTAAGAGTCGCCGAGCTAAGGACCACGTCCTAGACCTTAGGGAGATTTTTCAGACAATGAGGAAACACAAGATGAAGATTAACCCCACCAAGTGCGACTTTTGGGTCACATCAGGAAATTCTTGGGGTATATCATCACCCCTAGAGGAATAGAAGCGGATCCCGAGAAGGTCCGGGCATTCCTTGAAAGACTTGCGGAAACTAAATGGTTGCATAGCAGCATTGGGGCGATTTGTATCACGGTCATTGGACAAATGCAAGGCCTTTTACGACATTCTGAAGAAAGGAGAAAAATTCCAATGGACGTACGCCAGCAAAGAGGCCTTTATAAATATCAAGTTACACCTAGCTAGCCTCCCGGTTCTTTAGAGGCCCGAGCCGTCAGAAATTCTCACCTTATACTTAGGGGAGACACCCTATGCCATTAGTGCAGTGCTAGTAAAATCGGAGGGAAATGTGGAGAAGCCAGTATATTTCACTAGTAAAACATTAAGTCCGGCCGAGAGAAACTATACAAGAATGGAGCAGATGGTACTCGCGCTAGATTTTGCTGCTTCTAAGCTCCGAACATATTTTCAAGCTCACCGAATACGGGTGCTCACCAAATTTCCTATCGAAGGAGTTTTGGATAGTGCTGGACGATCAGGAAGAATCTCCAAGTGGGGAGCCTTAATCAAGCAATATGATGTGGTGTACGAGACAAGAATCGCGATCAAAGGACAAGTAGTGGCCGATTTCTTGGCAGATTTCCCCCTTAGTGATGAGGACGAGGTAGAAGATATACCAGGGATGATGGTGGAACAAGAGGAACCAGCGAACCTATTAGCCGCCAATAGTCCTACACGCTGGGAGGTCTTCGTCGATGGGGCATCGAACAAGGAAGGATCAGGCCTCGGGCTAGTATTTAACACGCCGAAGGGGAGGAAGATCGTGCATTCATTCAGACTAGAATTCAAGGCAACCAACAATGTCACCGAGTATGAAGCGGTGATCCATGATTTACGAATAATTGTGGAAATGGGGCTGCAAGAGGTCCGCTTGACTAGTGATCCGGCAGATTACGGGCCAATACGCTACACACGATCCGGTGCTGCAAAAGTATTGGGTGCTCGCCCAATTATACATCAAGAAAATACCCAACATTAGATTCCGCCACATTTTCCGAAAAGATAACAGACACCCGGACGCTTTATCATACATCGCCTCACAGCTAATGGACCCGAGCATCGAAGGCATACGTGTTATGAGGCTTCTTACCCCTTCTATCCCGGAAACACCAGAATACGGGTCGACGTGGCCATTAATACAACCGAGAGGTACAAAGAAGGCGACTGGAGAAAGCCGATATATCAGTACTTAGAGACGGGTGAGCTACCCAAGGGCCGGCCCGAGATAAACAAAATCAAAAGCAAGTCGGGTGCTTACGAGTTAAGGGAAGGGATATTATATAGGAAATCTTACTTAGGACCACTCCTACGATGCTTGAGTAAAGAAGAGGGCCACATAATCCTACATGAATTACACTATGGAGCGGCTGGAAATCACAGCTCGGGCAGAAGATTGTCGGCCAAGGCAAACACAATGGGATACTTTTGGGTGTACATGAACGAAGATGCAAAGAAAATGGCGAAAGCTTGTGAATAATGTCAGCGTTATGGGAAGAAAATCCATGCTCCAGGAGTACCTTTAAACTCAGTCATAAGCCCGTGGCCCTTTTCCAAGTGGGGCGTAGACATTGTCGGGCCACTACATGTAGGAACAGGGCAAAGGAAGTATCTGATCGTGGCCACTGATTACTTTACCAAATGGGTAGAGGCGGCACCACTAAGCCACATTCGGGACAAAGATGTCTTTAAGTTTATTTGGGAACATATTATTTGCCGCTTCGGGGTCCCTGCAACAATCGTCTCTGATAATGGAAAACAACTACATGGCGAGAACATTGATCTCCTATTCAACACTTACAACATCAGAAAGAGTAAAGCTACCCCGATTTACCCCCAGAGTAATGGCCAAGCCGAGATTACTAACGAAACCATCGTCGATAACATGAAGAAGAAACTAGATGGGGAATATGGTAATTGGTGTGAGGAGTTATATAATGTTCTGTGGGCATACAGAACCACGCGGAGGGAGGCTACATGATTCTCTCCGTTTATGCTCACTTATGGAACCGAGGAAATTCTACCAACGGAAGGAATGATCCCCACTACAAGAACCGAGGGTTGGAGGCGAAACGTCTAGTCCGATCTAATTTTGGAAAAGCTCGATGATCTGGAAGAAACAAGGGAGATGGCACTACAAAAGATGGAAAACTACCAAAGGAGGTTACAGCGAGAATACAACAAGAGAGTTCGACCAAGAGAATTTAACCCCGGGGAACAAGTATTAAAATTTTTGGTTGAATGGGAACGAGACAAAAAGGGCGGAAAATTAGCACCGAAGTGGGCCGGGCCGTATATAATTGTGTCAAAGGCAGGCGAGGGGTCGTAACGGCTATTGCGACTCGATGGAACAAAAGATCCCAAACCGTGGAACATCAAGTACTTGAAACTCTACCACCCCTGAATGGCGACGCGCAGAAAAAAGGTAAGCATACATGTCTTCTATATCTTTGAAACCGTGAGGGGTATGAGGTAGGGCATGAGCGACTAATGGTCATTCGTACTCGGGACAAAGCCAGTGTGGAAGTGCCGAGGTGACTTACACTCGAATGGTCATTCGTACTCGGGGCAAAGCTAGTGGGGAAGTTCCGAGGTGACTTACACTCGAATGGGCATTCGTACTCGGGGCAAAGCCAGTGTGGAAGTGCCGAGGTGCCTTACAGTCGCCTGGATATTCGTACTCGGGGCAGTGGCAGTGTGCAAGTGCCGAGGTAGCCTAAGGGTTATGGTGGTTGGAAACCAGTTCCAAAGGTTGTTGAGATGCGAGGTCTCCTCAGCTAGGTGGCCTACTTACATTTGAAAGGTCGCCCCCATCGCAGGTGGCCGTGTCCACTTGGCCGAGACTGGTTGGTCGATAACCACTCGGGAATATCGGGCCTAGAACTAAGTTGACCGATACCTTTCCACTGAATCAAAGAGATAGTGATGAGATACCCCGATCAGGACCTGGCATTGGGCCCGATGACCCTCCTTGTTGGGTGTGTTCGATAGAAAAGGTTAAAATATTAACTTACTTAAACAACAATTGCAGGAACGATATGAGAAACAAACCTAATTCGATAAGCGTTATGCGTCTATGAAGAAAATAAAAAAAGTGTCACGCAACCGTACGAAACGAAAAGTTTAGCGGAAATAAAACAAACAACATCGGCGACGCAGCACCCCCATTAAAATAAACAAACAGTGCATCAGAAATAAAAAGGGGAGAAGTGTTCAAAGCGATTTACAACCCGATAGAAAGGGCAACTTAGTGGCACAACACTACAAAAAGAGACTTCAAGCCTTGGGAGGAGCAGTGTCGGCCTTCTTTTGTGCGACCTCGCGTCGCTTCTTCTCCACCCACTCCTCAATACCCGATTTAACCTTCTCGTTTATCTCCTCTGCATGGGCGACGCGTTCATCCTCGATTTGTTGGGTAATCTGAGAGGCGTTTTCCTCGGCTTCGACTATCTTGGAACCCAGATCGGCCTCGACCTGCTTCAAACGTCGGACCTCCAAATCCAATTCACGAGAACGTTGTTGCTCGCCTACAAGAATAAAAAAAATGTGGATTATTCATTATGGTCTAAAGGTCCCTCAAGACATAATCTAAGCCTAAGTAACTGCTTCAACACGACGCTCACGAGACCTGAAAGAGCTGGTAACACGGATGAAAGTGACTCTGCGGATTTCGATAATTCATCCTCGGCCTTAGACAATTTCATGGTTAGATCATTATAGCATTGCTCATTGAACTCGTTACTAGGACAGTACTTCTTATGCTCACTCTAATCATCCATTAAACGATTACGCGACACCTGGAGCACAGCAAGCTGCGATCTACTCCACTCTAGCTCGTCCCTCAGTTTATCAAACTCACTCACTCGGCCTAGCAGATCACTATTAGCTCGCTCCACCACATATTTATCTCTTAATATTCGTCGGTGATCCTCATGCAGATCCCGGTTCTGCAATTGAAGAGCATCTACCCGTTGCTCTAAATTCGTGGCTAGAGCAGCTCTTTCGGAAGCAAGACGTTGAAAAGAGCCCAAGTGATCCCGTAAATTGTCCATCTCTGCAGGGTCATACTCAAACTGACGATATCGTTCTAGCTCGCCCTCAAGTTTCGTGATGTCCTCGACCTGATGGTCTATTTTGTCGTCTTTGTTGGACATCCGCCGACGGAGATTCTCCACTAAATCCTTTTTGATATCCCATTTTTTCTTCAGGATCCTAAACTCTGAAGCAGCGTCTACACCTATACTAGATACCTCGGCTAGTAGAAGGATACCTGACTCAGGATACTGGCACGATAAGCTCAATCAACACAAGTTAAGGTTTCAAGAAAAATAATCTACCTTGAGCATCGGAAAGTTTGATCTCCAGCTCGTTCGCGCGACTCTTCTCATTCTGCAGTTGAAGTTGGAGAGATTCTATCAACTGCTTGTCTCTGCGGCGATTGGCGGCATCTAAATGCACCCGGTTCAGGATATGACACAAGTAAACAAGACTCAATTATAGGTAACAATGAGAACAGAAATACGAAGTGGGGCATCACCATGCTGTCACGAATCGCTCACCACAGTGTCAAGCGTCAGGACAATATCACCATACAAGGGAACTGAATTCAGCATCTCTTCATCAGCATACGCTCCAAAGTCGGGGGAAGTGAGCGCACCCAGAGAGTTCATAATAGGGCCAGAGATAGTGAAGGAAGTTTCAGCGCTAGAAGACGACCCCTCAGTAATCTGGGGCACACGAGGAAGCTCTACCGGTACATCAATAACAATCTTCTCTGCGTCGGGCATCTCCAGGGGCTCCTGCTGGTCGCCCATCATTTGATCATCATCCTTGCCACCCGAGACATCATCACCAAATAACTCATCTTCATCGGGTATCTCAATCACTGGCTTGCCCTTTGATGGGGGCTTAGCAACATGCTTACCTCTGAGGGGATTACGCCTAAGAGGGTGAGGGTCAACCTCGTCAACATCATCATCATCGTGCCTAGGATGTTTCTGCACAAGGTGTCTCGTCAGAACATGTGAAGGCAAAAAACAGGGGCAAGTACATGTACTTATAAGAAAACCATTGTGTTTGTTACCTTCCCCTGGAC
The DNA here is from genome assembly GCA_023529315.1 of Papaver bracteatum. Lineage (NCBI taxonomy): Eukaryota > Viridiplantae > Streptophyta > Magnoliopsida > Ranunculales > Papaveraceae > Papaver > Papaver bracteatum. The sequence goes on along the minus strand of JAJJWX010001238.1, from coordinate 1,356,097 downwards.
TTCCTCAACCCTTGTGCCAGCACCTCTTTTCCTAGACGATCTGGCACCCTTGGTGGAATCGCCCTGATATTTTCAAACAACAACAAATGACTAGTTGACGCCCGAAGCTAACAAGATAGCAAACAACAACAAAGGAGAAAACGCATACCTTATCAGCCTTCTCGTCATTAACCACCCAGAAAGGATAGGGATCGGCGGGAAAAGTAGGCGACGGGAAGCTACCATGAAGAATGGGACCTCGGACTAGAAGTGGAACTCGGGGATAAATTGGGTCATTAGAATGGCGGGCTCGCTTGTTGGAACCCTGGCCGATGGGATCGGCATCCAACATCATCCTTTCTACACCATCGGGCATAGTTATGACCCTATGAGGACTAGCAGCAAAAACGGCAAGGTCGCCTAAGGTTGAAGTACCAGCTCGATAGTTGACAAGGAAATTTGCAACAGTATATTCTGGAGCGTCCTCGGGCTTGTAGGTCGACCACTCGGCAGTAGAACCGTGACCGTCTCGGCGATCCCTCCATTCGTTCATAATTCGAAAAGTATTGCCAGTCTATTGAGCCGAAGCACAAGAGGGCTTGAGCTGGGAAAGAATCTTGTAATAAAAAGGGATATCAGGGTTGTACATGGGAAGACGAAGGCCTAGTTCCAGTTGGCCTTGAGTGATGACCACGCAATTAGCCGACTGCTCGTGCTTCTTCATATCGGACTTCTTCAAGAGACTTTTTTGGCCCGAGAGCAGGGTAACTTCGTAGTCTCCAAGGTCATACTTTTCCTTCAGCTGTTGAATGAACTCCTCATCGAAAAGATCCCTCACCCTTCTCTCGAACATGCACGAAACAGAAGGAGAACCATCAGGAAAGATAGAGCTTATGGCGCGATTATCGTATTTAGAAGGACTATCAAACGAAAACAGAGAAGCAAGAGAAAAAGCATCAAACTCAGAAAAAACGTCATCAACAGACCTTCTCTCAGTCATAGAGGGATAAGAAGTCATTAATGGAAATAGCACAGAACTTGGTTTTCGACGAAGAGAGGTGGGACGACGAGAAGGTAACCGCAGCTACTATAGCAATCGTTGAGGAAGAAATAAAGGAAGAAAATCAAGAAAACAAGGGTTTCCAAAAGCAAAGACTAATGAAGGAATCTGGAAGAAAAGATTGCAGCGGCGGAAAACAGAAAGAGAAGTGGTGAAGAATAAAAAAGAGAAAAATAATCGGGCTATTTAAAGAAGAAGAGTTGTAACCGACGCCGATGGTTACAGGTAATAAAGTGGGGTTAGTGGGGCACTGCATGGCGGTATTTGCGTCATGGACGAGAACGTGGGCGATTGGGACGACTTTCTCCCACTCGTGTCTTTTACACGAGCGAAAGAAGGGGCATAAATATAGGTGTAAATTATCCACAAAACCAGGTGGCAACATCATAAGCTATGACACACCCAGAAACGAAGAAGCGCGAAGCATGGAATGAATACCAACCAGCGCGAGATTTAAGGAGCCACGTGGATCGGGCGTAATTGCTCTACAACTGTCGGACAAGACTTTACCCAGGCTCCTGACAAAGCTGACAAGATAAGACACGGCGGGTCAAAGGAGGAGCTATGGTCAAATGGATAAGAATATACGCGTCACATCGGCCAACTAAGAAGGGCGACACACAATACATGCGACATCGTGCCAAGAGAACACCCGAAGAGGTCGGCTCGGACAAGAGACGGGCGAAGGAATCAAGATACATCGGCCACATGTATAGAAGAAGGGACGACACAAGCAGGCCCGATCACAGAACTTCAAAATAGATGTAACATGACCAACACCCTAACATTGGTTGTATGAAACCTCTCCTATAAATATAGTAACTTGTATCCAGGAAGAGGGATGTTAAAATGGGGAGAGAGAGGGAGAATAGATTTCACCAAGTAAGAGGAGAGTAAGAAGGAGTTAGTCGTGTAAGAAGTTTGGTCAAAAGTAACACCTTTGTAACACTTTGAAGTAATAAGATTCACCCTTTCACCCCCGTGGATGTAGGTAATCATACCGAACCACGTATATCTTGTGTTCATTGTTGAGTGTTTACTTTCATTTGCATGAATAGGAGGTTTATATCCTTTGGATGTAGTTTGTAGTAAAATACATCTACAAATAGCATATTAGGTCATACAATAAAAAATTGTTGAATTGCAGTTATACAGTCGTCATGGTATTTCTTGGTTGAGTATGACAACTTTTTTTTTTTATAACAGAGAAATTGAATTACTTAAGCAGTTTCAAGCACTGCAAGCCTTTGTAACAAAGTAGATATCCATGGAGTATAATCCATGTATTCTTCTAGTAGAAGTTTGTCTCTTCTTACTTTCTTAGCTATACTATCAGCTAAATTATTGAAATCCCTTTTAACATGAGAGATTTTACATAACTTAAAATTAGAAACTAAAGCTTTGATGTTTTGAATCAGGTGGTTATTCTCCCATCTAACAGACATATTATTAGAAACTATAGACTGCACCACTACTTCCGCATCAGCCATAAGTAGAACTTCATAAATATTTAGCTGCTTTATCCAACTTAGTGCTTCCAAGATGCCCATACATTCTGCAGCTTTTGAATCAATCACTCCGTCTGCATATGATCCTTTAACTCCATCAAAGGTACCTGCATAAGACATTAGCACCATTCCAGTGCCAGAAGAGAATGTTAGATGATCATAAGAGGCATCTACATAAACTTTTGTTATATGTTCTTGAGTAATAGATGTATCAGTAGGTAGAGGTATAGCATTCATATTATTCTTAACAGAAAGTAAGAAATTTTGAAGATGGAAGTTGATCCTAGAAACTGTGGAGAGAGGGTTTAGAGTTTTTTGTTGAAAAACATGTTCACATCTTTCCTTCCTAATTACCCAGTAGCCAACCATTAAAGTTATCCTCCAGAGGTTGTCAGCTTCCTTCCCATTTGAGTGAGTGGAGTCAAACCAGGTTATTATCCACTCCTTTATACTTGCACAATTAGACGCAACCTGATCCACATTGATTCCCAGATTTCTCCAAACAATTCTAGCATGCTGACATTGAATCAGAAGATGGAAAATGGATTCATTCTGCTGATTACAGATTGTACACTTAGGATTAAGATCATTATTGTATCTTGCTACCTTATCATTGGTTTGAACAATCTACCTGAGACACTTCCATATGAATAACTTAACTCTATGTGGCACTTGAAAATTCCAAAGAGATTTCCAAACAGTTTTGGGAAATGTATTGCTGGCTTCATGCTGCAAGAAGTTCTCTTCTACCATTTTATTATAAGAACTTTTCACTGAAAAAGATCCATCTCTGGTGTGTCTCCATCTGATTATGTCTTATTCTTCTATATCAGCTTGCATCTTTATAATTTTCTCTTTTACATCAGGAAAGAAGAGTATTTGGAGTAACTCAACATTCCATTCAGAAGAATTTGGAAGTAAAAGTTCAGAAACAAACTCAAAACCCAGGTGCATAGGGCAGGAAGGAATTGGCTTAGTGTCCATATTTATTATCCAAGAGTCTAATTAGATTCTTGTATGCCTTCCATTCTTAATTTCCATATAAACATTATGTTGAAGATTTTGCAGTCCAACTTCTACACCTTTCCAGATCCAACTAGAATTGCTCCTCTCTTTTTGTAAGTGAAGGAAGTCAACATCTTTTAAGTATTTTTCTTTTAGAATTTTACTGCACAATAAATCAGGTTGTGTACTGATTCTCCAAGCAACTTTGGTAAGAAGAGCATGGTTAAGTTTTTCAAGGTTTCTGAAAGTCAAACCTCCTATCTCTTTTGGTACACACAAACTGCCCCATGAGGTTGTTACCTTTGTTAGCTTTATAAACCCAAAAGAATTTCCGTTGTAGAGTGTCTAGCTTCTTTATCAGCTTCTTTGGAATTTTGAAAATGCTCATATGATACATAGGAACAGCATTTAGAACAGCTTTAACCATAGTGCCTCTCGCTGCTTGACACATAGTACCTCCTTGCCAGTTAGATAGTCTTCTTTCAAAAGCCAAATTAATATCTTCAAAAGAACTGACTTTAGATTTACCAATGAGCAGAGGAGAACCCAAATACTTTTCTTTATTATCCATATTATTTACTCCAAGTATATGACTAAGAGTGTCACACTTAGAAGGTTCCATATTATTACTAAATAAAATGGAGGATTTGTCAAAATTTATGACCTGACCAGATTGTGAGCTGAAATCTTCAATGACTTGAAGAAGATTAGACACACTGGTTAAATTGGCATAAGTAAAGATAAGACAATCATCTGCAAAAATAAAATGGTTAATGGGTGGAGCATTTCTTGCTGCTTTAATCCCTGGAATTTTCTTGTTGTTATGAGCTTCAGACAAAGTTCTTGAAAACCATTCCATAGCTAAGATAAAAAGATGAGGAGACAAAGGATCTCCTTGTCTGATACCCCTTGTAGGCCTGAACTCTTCACAAGGTGAGCCATTAAGCATGACTGAGAGAGAAGTAGTGCTTATACATTGTTCAATTAGCTATAACCAATCATCACAGAAACCAAAACTTTTCATGACCTTTAGAATGAAACCCCATTCCAACCTATCAAAAGCTTTTGACATATTAACTTTTAGAGCAAGCCATCCACTGTCACCCTCGTTTTTCCTCATTGAATGAATCAATTCATGAGCAATAATAGTGTTATCATTGATGAGTCTTCCAGAAACATAAGCTGCTTGATAAGGAGAAACAATTCTATCCATTAATGGCTTCATTCTATCCACTAATATTTTAGAAAGAATTTTATAGGAAGTATTACACAAACTTATTGGTATAAACTCAGAAGGAGAAGTAGGTTTCTTAGTCTTGGGAATAAGTGAGATATATGTTTTGTTGAGAGCCAGACACATGTGATTTGAATTGAAAAAACTTTTAACCATATCACAAACATCATCACCAACTATATTCCATTGAGCTTTGTAAAAACCTGCTTGAAAACCTTCAGGTCCAGGGGCAGACCAGTTCTCCATACTTTTAAGAGCTGAGAAAATTTCTTCATTAGAAGGAACGACTACAAGCAATCTATTTTCTTCATCAGAGTTCAAAGGACTTATATGAGAATAGAATTTATCTTCAATTTGAGGACTAGTAGTGGTGCTAATATCTTGAAAATTCTCAGTAAGTAACTTGGCCAACTGATCTCTAGTATGTAGCCAATTTCCATTCAAGTCCTTAAGAGAGTCAATGTTATTTCTTGTTATTTTCCTCTTAGTTAAGGTATGGAAATATTTTGTGTTGTTGTCCACGTGCTTGAGGAAGTTGTCTCTGGATTTCTGTTTATTGAACTCATTTTGGATGTTATGCCACTTTTGCAATTATTCATTAACCTGAAAAGCCTTAGAAGTATTTTCTTGAGAATGAGGAGGGCTTGCATGTCAGATAACTGTTTTTGAAGATTATCCACTTTCAAATTAATGTCTCCAAAGTGCTTTCTATTCCACTTAGAAAGAGCTATTCTAGTGAACTGCATTTTCCTAGTAAGTTTGAAAGCTGCTGATCCTTGAACTTGTTTGCTCCAAGCCTTAGCAATCTCTACAGCACATTTCTTGTCATTTAACCAAGTTTGGAAAAACTTAAAAGGCTTCCATAGTTTAGGTTGATTGTAATATGTGATAAGAAAAATGGGACAGTGATTACTACCCATTTGATTGAGATGCAAAACTTTAGAGGAAGGAAAGATGGTGTTCCAAGATGCATTACCCAGAGCCATATCAATTCTTAATCTTTTTTTGCCAGTACCCAAGTTATTTCTAGTCCAAGTATGATCTTTACCTATGAAACCCAAATATTCTAAACCAATATCATGAAGAATGGAAGTAATTTTCCCATCATTAGAAGAAGAAGAAGAAGAAGAAGAAGAAGTACTTGAATCTGTCAAATGAATATTCAAATCTCCCAATAAACACCATGGACTGTGTATATTTTTACCTGTTTCTTCAATGAATTCCCATTGTTCTATTTTCCTATGACCATTTCCATAACCATACATACAAGAAATAAGCCACTCTGGTTAGCTTGGGTTGTCTTGAATGACTAAATGGAACATATTGATTTCACTGCAAAGTAACTCACAAGAAAAACCATTTTTCCACATAAGAGTAAGACCCCCTGATAATCCTACTACTGAAGATATATATCTAACATTAGGGAAAAGAAATGGAGAAACTAGGGGCTTCATTTTAGTTTCATCTAGCTTAGTTTCACATAAGAAAATAACATCAAGATTTTGTGTTCTTATTAGATCTCTGAGATGATCCTTAGTGTTAGAACTTTTGAGACCTTGAACATTCCAGGACAAAACCTTCATGGTAAAAATATGAATTATCACTAAACTAAACAAAATAATTTTATGATTTTTAGTGAAATTTGAGAGTTTAAATATACAAGGAAACTTAAATGCAAGAAAAGAAAAAATACGAGACATATAAATTCTACCTATTAACTCAAAACTACAAATGCATAAAGGAGTTATAGATATAATAATAGGTATAAAAACTAAACAATTTTTTAACAAAGAGAAAACCCAGAAGGAAGTAAAACAAAAAAGATGTTTAAAGTGGATAGTACCTGATTCCCCTCAGAAGCACTGCATTTTAAGTTTCATTGGTTATGACCCTGTGAGTAGTCTTGGTGTTTGTGGAGGAGTTCAGCAAGGTATCATGCTCAGAAGTTTCAGTTAACAAAGGAGTGGTATTATTTTCTTCAGCAACACGATGGCGCTTTCCCAATCTTCCTTCCTCCTCAGCATCAGTATCATTATTTTTAGTGAGAAAATCCAAGTTGATGATTTCACCATCTTTGGGTGGAACAAAGATGGTTGTCTTCACAAATTTTCTAGGGTTGGGATTAACCAAAGGAGCATTGGTTGTTGACAAAAGTGAAAGGCTTTTCCTTGCACTGTTAACCTTACCAAAGAAATAAGGTTTATCATGAGCCTTTTTTAGATAGATAGTTGCATCTTTACAGGCGCCTTTGGAGTGATTAATTATATAGCATTCAGTGCAAATGCTCTTAGGTTGTCTCTCAAAGAAGAACTTCTGCCATTTAATAACTCCTGTGTTTATGATGCACTTAAATCCTCTCCTCATAGGCATTGACAAATCAACATTGATGCATACCTTATCTGGCTCACTTCCAACTAGTAATGCATCCTTAGGTTCAATAGTTGTGACTTTCCCCATAATCTCTCCTATCTTAGTGAAAGAAGAGATATTCATATGCTCTGGTAAAACAAATTTGAGTTGTATCCAAAATTGTTGAAAACCCCAGTGTTTTTCTGTATATAAACCATCACAGGAATGTAATCATGCACCACTAGAAGGTACTTATTGATATTCCATGGTCTTTCATCAATCACCTTATTTAAAAATTTCCATTCACTGAATTTGAAAATCATTAGATTAGGTTCCACCTCTACAATCCTCAGATTATCCTTAGTGAGGAAAGGCCAAGTGAAGGTAATAAATTTTTCAGCAGTATCATAATTCATTCTTCCTTCAATGAATATTTTCCCGATAGCACTTGCTTCCCAATCCACATCAGATTCTTCTTGAATATTTTTGCTCTGGCTAGCTACAACTACTTCATTGATGTCTCTAACTTCTAAAGTTTCTTTCTTGAACTTACTCACCAGATCACCCACATTACTAAAACTGCCTCCCTCCATTGGCTGATTTCCTCGACTATCAAGATATTGAAGCCAAAAAATTTGGTAAGAGTTACGGATTTTAGAGTTAATGGTTTTGTGACCGAGATATGAGAAGTTTGGGTTGATAAAAAGGAATATAGAACAAGAATTTATAAAAAAAAAAACTTTAGAGGATAAATGCGGATTATTATCCTTACCAAAAATATTTAAACAAGAATATATAGAATTTTCCTTTTTTGAAGGGATGATATAGATGGCATATAACTGAAGGAGAAACAATAGGAGAGTAATTAGCTGCATGCAGCTGACTTCCGGAAGTTTGAATTTATTTTAATTTTTCTGAGCGCGGGATATGGATCCACTGGGTTTTGATGAGTTGAATCAGTACTGAAACTTCTTGAACTTGATACCTTGAGCAAAAGCTTTGAATCCTTCACAATACAAACCATTTAGCAAAAGCTTGAAGACATACTCTGCAAAAGCAATGATCACAACATAAAACTTGGCAAAAGCCATTAGAGAAAACTTTCAAAATGCAAAAGCACAAAAGAGGGGAATAAAAAGAACAATTAATTGGGGGATATGAATTACTTCCCCCAACCCATGGTATGTGTTAAGGGGTTATTTTTGGTTATGAAAATACTAAAATACCCTTCCCACAAAATTAAAATCAAAAACTTAAAATCAAAAAACAAAATCATATCCCCCATTTCCATATCCACTTCTTATTAATCTTATTTAGGGGTAGAGCTTTGAAACCTAAATATTTCACATTCCGTTTAAAATTCTAAAATCTCCCCACTCTACATCAAATTCTCTTCTCTTCACTTTGGAAAATATTTTTATTTTATTCGGAAGTGATGAAGATCATGCTGAAAGTGATGATGACCATGCCGGAATTGATTCTCGAGCATGCCGGTATCATGTTCCGGCATATGGTCTTCATCAATTCCGGCATGGTTTTCATCACTTCCTTTTTGAATTTTTTCTGATTTTAATCACTTCACTTCAAGCATGGTCAGTTGATATGAAGACCATGCCGATATTGCTTTCCCGGATAGCATGTTGCTTTATTTTCTATGCCGAAAAACAATACCGGCATGGTATTCATATCAAATGACCATGCCAGCAGTGGAGTGATTAAAACCAGAAAAAATTCAAAACGGAAGTGATGAAGACCATGCCGGAATTGATGAAGACCATATGTCGGAACATGATACGGCATTCTCGAGAATTTCCTATCAATGCCGGTATTCAAGTGAAAAAAATGAACATTCTGGATACTTTTCATCTGTTCCGGCATAGAAATTTAAGCAAAATACTATGCCGGAACATGATACTCGGCATGCTCGATAATTTCTTGTCAATGCCGGTAGTCAAGTGAAGAAAAAATCAACATTCTAGGTACTTTTCATCTTGTTCCGGCATAGAAATGTAAGCAAAATACTATCTTAGAACAGTGTGACATGCTCGAAAACTAGATTACCATGCTTGATTTTGTTCAAACCCGAAAAAATCAACATTATGAAGATCAAAACTAGAAAAAAATAGTGGCAAACAATTTTTGAAAATTTCCGACAAATGCCGGCATGGTTTTTTGGTTGAATACCATGCCTAAGCATCGAGATTTTCAAACAAATTTGCAACAATGGTGAATTCAAAGGAAACAAATCAAATTTTCAACCTCTTAGCGAAGAATTCTCTCATCACAATCATCTTCCATTTTCAAAAAAAAAAATTCCACTTATTTTTTTTCCTCTCCTTCTACTCCTCACTCACACAAATTAAAATCAAAACACACACTAAACTATCCCCCAAATACTTAAGCATATACTAATTATTATTAACTACTAAACATGATTAGTGAGGGCTAGATTAGGAATTAAAAAAAAAATTACATAGGGGGTCACCCAGATTTGCTATTGGGACACCGTTTTTGTCCTGTAGCTATATCCCCCAATTAGTTTCCATATCCCCCAATTAATTCTTCAATAAAAAAGAGTTAGCAGTTCATAATACTTATATCAAACTTTTTAATTTAGAGATCGAATTTAAACATCAAAGAACGAAAGAACCAATTAATAATAAAAACCAAATAAAGAGCTCAAAAGAAACTGATTAATTATATATAATCATCAAAACTGAGAAGAACCAAATGAACTGAGTCAAAGTTCAAAAAACACCGATCCTCAGAGAAGAGAGAGAAAATTCTTTTTATATTTATTTCCATTCGTCAAAATTGTAAGCTGAATAGCATGACGACTTTTCAAAGATTTTTATTTCTAAAAGTAACATTCACAGAGTCGTCATGGTCTTCATCCCTAAACCTTGAAGACTAGTGATGTAGTATGAATAGTCGTCAGGTTTTGAAAAGTTAAACCTTGACGATTAATAACTCTTAGAAAACTAGTTTTCTTGTGAACAATTTTGTTATAGGTCGTCATGGTTTTGTAAAATAAGATGACGATTAATAGACAGTCGTCTATGTTTTTTTTCAGCAAAATTGGTCAATGTGCTTTGTTTCAGTCGAGCATGTCGACTAAGTTTGGTCGGTGTGCTTTTTTTAGTGGAGCATGTCGAATTTTCATGGACTAAATTCTAAAAGTTCCTAGTTGACGTGCTTTTTTTTTCGGTCGAACATGCCGACTTTTCATTGGCCGAATTGTGAAAATCTGAATTCCAACGATCATTTGACCAATTAAACCAACAAAACCATGTTCAATTCCATTTTGAAAAGTGTTTGACCAGAACAATTCATTTTGGTTACAAAATTCTCAAAATTCTCAAAAAAAAAAGAAAACATTTTTCTAACAAAAATTCATAAGTTAAATCTAACAAAATTCATAAGATTTAAATTTTTTCTAACAAGATTCATAAGTTTGAATTAGTGCTAATTACTTAGGGATAGTTAAGTCATTTTCAAAAATATTTGGCTACGGGGCTTTAATTTAACTTCCTAATGACCATATTGGTATGCCCTAATTAGTCGCAATCTCCCGAGTGTAAAAATACCGGTGTGAACATATAATAATATTTTTTTATTTTTATAAAGAAGATAATTTTTACACATATTAAGCCAACTTAGAGCCAAGTTAGGACCAAAAAATTTATTCTCATACTAGGTTTTTTCCTTTATAGAGTATTTTTATATGGAGTTTCTACTGTACAAATAATAATAACATCGAGGGAGCTAAAGCCGGATCATGTTCACTATGTTCAACAAACCATATGTTCAACAAATAAGAAACCATATGTTCAACAAATAAGATCTGAGGGAGCTAGTTCAACAGCCACAACAGAAAGAGGCAGATTTTGTTAATTGGTTGTTTCTTTTGTTAATAGATTATTAGGCCTCTTCCTATGCACATGCCAAAAAAATGGTGTTTGGCATGCCAAACCATTTGTGCCACTATGGGGAAATCTCTGAGCGATCGAATCCCTAGCGAGCGATATTGTCCATGTTGACAGCGCTATTCACTCTAGCGCCAACGGCTAGTTCTTCATCGCTATAAATATGTAACTTTCAAACTCAAAATTTACCCCAAATTTTTTACACAAAAAAATTTCTCTTCTTCTCAATATATTTCTCTTTTCTTCTATTTTCTCCAAATGGCAGAATTAAGCCAACTTGATTCGGCAACGCAACTTGATTTTTCTGGAGTAGTGCTTGAAAGTGCCGTTGAGAAGATATGTGATAGATTTAAAGAAATAAGTAAAAAGCAAAGAAGTCTCCAAATGTTGGATATCAACCAAGTCAAAACCGCAACTAAGAGAAGGCAAAGAAAGGTTAAAGACAAGGAAAATCAAGGAAAAACAAATTTGATGCCAAAGAAGAAGATAAACAAAGGAGACTCCGTTCATGAGCGCATTGATTGGAAGTTTGGTCAAATGAAGAAGATGAACAAGATGAAGAACATTGTCCCATATTTTTATTTTTAAAGTCTAGTTATTTTTATTTTTTAAATTATTACTAGTATTTTCTAGTTTTATGTCTTGTAAAATGACTATTAATTATATTGAAGTTTTTATTTTTGTGAAGTTTGAATTTAAAAATTTGACGAATATTGTTGAAAATTAATATTAGTTATATTGTTAAACATTAAAACTATTACAAATATTTAAACTTTAAAAGTGGACAATTAAGAAATTACAACATAAATGTTGGACAATATCTTGGACAATATTTTAAAATCTCGAAACAACTTTCAAAATGAAAGTTTTTCCCGTAGATGCGACGATATTCCACACGACACCTTTCCTGAAATTTCATCGTGGTTTCACCACTTCTCAAGGTTGGACCTTCTCGCTGAAGTAAAACAACATACCAAGTAACTTCCTTCCTAATTATTTCGAAGCGCATAACCAAATCTAAAACACTACGACCGCGTAGGTTCATTGTTTGTTCTTGAAATTTAACAAAAATCTTATCCCACAATAGTTCGGGATTAAATACTGGCTCCGTTGTAATATCAACATAATTCCTGCAAATAAAGTCATCTTCCGCATTAACCCATTTTCGGTTTTGCCTCAATTGACGTCTCCTAATTTCACTATCTACAATTGCACGACAAGCTGCTCTTCGATTTTGGATAATACATTGGTTTTCCATGCACTCAGCCAAATTAATATTATCAGCCATGCTCTCTAAGGATTGGAGATTGAGAAATTCTTGAGAGATTAAGAATTTCTGGTGTGAGTTGAAATGAGACTAAAATCAAGTATTTATAGGGTGGGGAAATTGTAGCCGTTAGATGAAGATCTGCAGAGCGATTATCATAACAGCGAGCGATAGCTTGACCGTCGCTGGCGACAGGAAGACCATCGAGCGATATGCTGACCATCGAGTGACAAAAACTCTATCGCTCGCTGGAAATTCTGTCGTGTATGCCAATATGCCAGAAATAACATATTGGCATATGAGTTTGGCAGTTTGGCATACCTATAGTGGGTGCATATATGCCAAATACATGAGCATGAGTTTGGCAAAAAAAAAAATTAGAATTTTAGAAGATTGGAAAAAGGACTACAAACCTCCTAGCAGAAGATGCAAGGACTTTAGGTTTTGTAAGCTGGACAGGTCTACTGATCCGCCTAGTCGTATTAGATCAAGTGTATTAAGTTTGGTAAGCCAATCTTGAACATGAACAAAAGGTCATCCAACAAGACTTTAGGTTTTGTAAGCTGGACAGGTCTACTGATCCGCCTAGTCGTATTAGATCAAGTTTGCCTAGTTGTATTAAGTTTGGTAAGCCAATCTTGAACATGAACAAAAGGTCATCCAACAAGATTAACGTTAACGCCCAAAGTGATACTGATTGTATTGCCTAAGAGCGTCCACAGTCATGGACTAAAAACTGGACTAAAGGACATATAGTCCAGAAAATCAATCGCAGTGTGGCTGTACTAAAACCATATATTTGGTTTTAGTTGGAGAGAGAGTGAAAACTGGACCAAATTTGGTCTCGACCCTCGACTAAAACTAAATATAGTCAGCGTAATTTCGTCTGCGCGCTGATGACAAAGTAAACCAAATGTACGCGCCCTAACCATGCGTAAGCCAAAAATCCGCGCCACAACCAGGCGTAAACGAAATGTGCGCGCCTCAACCAGGCGTAACCCAAAAGTTTATTAAACGTTCGCCCACGCCCTTTGAAAATACGCCCCAATGGGGCGCACTTTGAAAATCGCAACCAGGCGTAACCCAAAAGTTTATTAAACGTTCGCCCACGCCCTTTGAAAATACGCCCTAATGGGGCGCACTTTGTGAGTTCGCCCCATGCATTCTTTTTTTTTTTTTTTTTTTTCTTCTTTGGGGCGTACTCTGTGAGTTTGCCCCATGCAATTTTTTTTTTTTTAAATTTTTTTTCTTTCAGGCGTAGCCTGTGATACCGCCTGACTAAATTTTTTAGTTTCTACCGTTGTTTTGAAACACAACTAAAACCAAAAAAATATAGTTTTTGGTTTTAGGATAGTCCATGATTTTTTAGTTTCTACCCGTTGTTTTAAAACACAACTAAAACCAAAAAAATATAGTTTTTGGTTTTAGGATAGTCCATGATTGTGGACGCTCTAACACAATGCATTGCCTGAAATGGCATTTGCACCTACCCTCATCAGAAAACAATCAAGGAATGTTTAGCAAGCAAATAGAGCGTAGTACTAGTACACACTCTCTTGAACTTGAACAATAGTCATCCAACAAGGTAAAAAGTACTTATTAGAATCCAACAAGACTACCCAAGCAAATAGAGTCGAGGAATGTTTAGCAAGCAAATAGAGCCTAGAAGGAATGTTTAACAAGTCAAGGAATGTTTAGCAAGTCAAGGAATGTTTAGCAAGCAAATAGAGCCTAGAAGAAACCCTCAACACTTTATACAAATATAGTATACAAATCCTTAGCCAATCTTACCCATTTTCATAAAACAACCACAAGAAGGAATGTTTAGCAAGCAAAGACAGCCTAGCATACAAATCATTAGCAAACCTAAATTTCACTAGGACAACTAGCTTATATAAAGAGAACAGACAACTAGCCTCAGCAGAACCTAATAAACTTCCCCAGGTAACTAGGTTATATAGCCTCAGCAAAACCAAATAAATTTCCCCAGGCAACTAGGTTATATAAAGAGAGAACTAGCAACTAGATGGTAAACTTACAAACAAGAAATCCGTCAAACCATACACAACTGCTCATCAAGACTTCAGCACACAACTCAGCAACTAGATGTTTGCCAGTGAAGGCTTTTCATAATAGATGTTTGCCAGTGAAGGCTTTTCATAATAGATGTTTGCCAGTGAAGATTTTCAAAAAAATTTGAGCCAACAATCAAGGAAGACAAGTAATTAAACAAACTATAAAATCATGGAAATGTCAACTGCTTGTATATCAAAAGAAACAACCAATTAACAAAATCTGAGCTACTACTTAGTTTCCATAAGTGCATTGAAAAGCATACAACTAATGCAAAAATCCAGAATCATATCCATAGATTAACAATGTATAACCACTTCAGGGGAGCCCTCATGAAAAGACAAAAAGATGACAACTCATACTGCAAGGTAGCTCCTAATCGAATAAACTGAATCCCATATCATCATCACTTTCTTCCTTGGCTTCCTCCTGCAATATATAAATAAAAGTACAGATTAAACATGAAGCAAGGTTGCAAGAACCAGATTCAGGAAAAGATCACACATAAAGCAAGTAAATCAAACATGGATGATGAACTTTTACCTTTTTCTCCTCAGCTGCTGGTGCAGCTGGTGCAGCAGCAGCACCACCTGAGGGAGCTGAGACAGCAACGGCAGCACCACCACCACCAGATCCAATGTTGGTGATCAAGTCTTCAATGTTTCTCTTCTCAACCAACTTGGCAAATAGGCTGGGCCAGTATGACTCACATTGGACATTGGCTTTCTTTACCAAAGTAGCAATCTTCTCAGCCTATTCAAAACAATTTCATTGTCATAATAGCAACAACAGATAAAAAGTCAGCCAAAATTCAAAACCCTAATAAATGTAGTCCAGCATAGGTTATTGTGATGGTAAAAGAAGTAACAATGGTACATAAAACAATTGTGATGCAACATTGCAAAATCTCCACCAGGATACTATTGTAACCGCTCATGTAGAATAACAGTATCTAACACAAACCCACACTTAGCTTAGCAACATTGAAGACCTTCTAAAGATGACGTAAATTTGCATTGTGAATACACATCATGAAAAAGAACCGGAGTTCTTGAAAATATAGAGATCAACAAAACCCTAGAAAAGGACACCTCAAATCAACTACGACTCTAATCACCAAAGGACATGTCACAAACCCTAAGAGTATCTATCAATGAGACACAAACAGGGATGTAAATTCAGGATTTCTTATAATATAAATAAAATCCTACATTAAAAAGGAAACCCCAACTTCGAATACGAAAATGAATCAAAACTATCAAAATGAAAACGAATCAATAATATCAAAACCCTTAAAAAAAACACCATCAAATATAACAAAATACACCTAAAAACAAAAGATGAAAGGAGAATAACTTACAGTGACGGGAATCCCATCGTCGTGAAGGATCAAGCAGGCGTAAGTACAAGCGATCTCTCCTCCTGAAGACATCTTTGTAGCAGAGGTTCGAAGTTTTTAACCTAATCAACAAAATAAACAAAACATAAATCGAACGAACAACCGGCAGAGAAGAAAACTAAGAAGGAAGGAATCGGAGAGAGGGGAAGAAGATGAACCTTACAAGAGAAACGAGAGCAGAGGCAGAGATCTCCTTTAGGGTTTTACTTTGCTAGAGAAACAAAACTTATGATCGGTGGAACTTTTATATCCTTTATAAAGCTCTTAGAAAAACTAGGGTTTCCACTAATTTTGTATTTCCAATTTTGGGTCTCAATCTATTTTGGGCCCAGGCTTAATCTGTGCCACTACTTGGACGCGTGTTTTGGGACGGTCCAATTAACTCGGGGGTTGCCGGGTGGAATGATAAGGGACAGCTTGGAGCAAGCAGCTGCCCTTTGTCTTGGCCTAAAACTGGAGATATAGCCAAGCCAAAATGAGAGAGAAAATGACAATCTATCTTACAAAAACAAATAGTTTTTGGCCAATCCGATGGACGTGAATAAGCTTATTTCCCTAACCGACGGCTGCCATTCCTATGAAAGTGCAAAAGACAAATCGCGGTTGAGAATGGACCCATTTTCTACGGGCACATCCGACGTCCCATATCTCTTTTGCACTTAATCCCCTATTCTGTTACAGAACCCATCATCACTGATATCTTCTTGCAATTAATTCTCTTTCGTTACAAAGTAAATTAGGGCTCCTCTACTGAATGTTCTCCTCCATTAACAACGACATGATTTGCGCCATTAAATCCCTTTGATTGATACCCGGATAATCAATTTGATCTGTTACGTTAGGAGAGCTACTCTTTGAAATGTTTCCCTACATAAAGCTCAACAGGTTTTATCATCTTCCCAAGTTTCTCCATTTGTTTCTTTCGCATAATCTCTCAGGACTAATAGGTCAGACTGGTCAGTACTATTTTCAATTTATTTATTTGTTATTTATAATTTGCATTTGATGAGTTTCTTCGATTTGAATTTTGTTTTTTTTTTCCATCTTCAATTGATTTTTTATTGTGACTGACTTTGTTGATGCATATCATGGATTTGCTTAGTTTCTTGAACTCGAATTATATTTCTTTGTTCAATTGATTTTTAATTGTGACTGATACCAAAGTATTGCCTATATACAGTTGAGGAATATTTCAACCAAAATGCACAGCTAGGAACAAAACCAATCTAACAGTAGTTGGTTTAGCTAAAGAGCCTTCCATTAAAATATGTCACAAAGCTAGCGAAATTTGTCGGTCTTACTCTTTTTTGTAGGTAATGTTGTCCTTCCCCTATATTTGCACTCAGTCGGGATAGAGTGAGCTTTATAATTTCGGACCACAGATGAATCTTACACTACATATTTGACATTAAATTTGGGATTGAGAGAGAGGTAGGCAGGGAGTTTTGGTCACTGCTCCTAAAATACAGGTCTCGGGTTCATTAGTAAAGATTCTTGTTGGTGATAGACATGTAAGTTTTTCTATTGGTTTCATTTAATGAATGATTTTCTTGATTTGGTTGTTCTTCTAAAATCATTATGGATCAATTTTCTGATTGATGTAAGAATAGAGTTTACAATGAACTCTAAAAGGTAATAATTTATGTGCGCAATGTTGCAGATTTGTGAGCTACTACACATATTGGACCATCAATCTTAGGTGTGTATCAGTTTTTTCTTGATCGAAAAGGACATGCAAAAACTCATAGAAGCCACTTTCCAGTGTATGGAAGTTATAAAATAGGTCGTAGGTCAAATAATAATCGTTAAAAGAGTATATCCTCTCATGCCAGACAATGCTGAGTGGGAAATTTTGTTCCATTTTGTGGTGAAGGTATACAATCATTACCAGTATTCGACTATGAACAAAGATATTACGGTAAATTGGTGGATTAGTACCAACCCAGTCATAGGATTATGGGATTATAACATCCAACAATGAGTTCCCTGGTGGTGGCTTTCCAAAACAGGAACTCACCTCCCATGCGTACCTGTACCTGACGTAGTTTTTCATTTCAACTGATTTTTCATTCTTTGAAGTTTCTTAGAGTTTGTATTTGGGCTACTTTCAATTAAGTTTGTTAAAAGTAAATTTGTTACTTTACTTTAGCACAAAACAGTTTTGTTTTGAACTATCCATACCTTTTTGGTGATGTACTATAGTCTTGCTTTGGCTTCTTTGATTTGGGTAACTCTTTATGTGTCTAATAGTTAGTCTGTGACTCTATGGTAGTAGTTGACTCATTGGTCTGTCTTGCAGTTGCGAGTTAACAATGGTTGAATTTAGTTTATGTATGTGTTTGATTTTGCTCCTCCTATCCTGTAGTCCTACGTGATTATCCACACGTTTACTAATCCAGTTCAGTTGTACAACATAATAATCATTGTTGGAGACTACATAACTAAATTTCTCTTTTTTGAAATGTGAAAATGTTTCCAATTATGGCGGTAGCCGCAGTACCCTTTCACGGAATATTGGAAGGTATGACACTATGACGTACTGCATTTTATTTGAAAGTGGATTTATTTTTCTCCATTTAAAGCTTATTCCTGATATATATATTTTATAGTCTTTAATTTATGATATTCGAAGCCTAAATAGAGGTATGGTTATGTTTTTTGAAACAGATAAAGTGCTATGTTATCTAACTAATAATATCAGTTCTAAGTGGTCTCTGTTTGTTTGTTTTTGCAGCTTTATCTGAGGTTAGCAATAGAAAAATAACTACATTGTGCCAACACGTATACAAATCTTGAAATATGTATAACAAGGTATGAAGGTTTCCCACTGCAACTACGTACATGTCGGTCAGGTGTCTAAGACTATAATTAGGGGTATTTTGTATCCCCATCATGGTTATGGCTTTGAATGTTTTGGATTTTTTGTTTATGTTTATGTGTTGTGTAGAGTTGGCATCCGCCCAATGTAGGTAACGGGAGGTTAATGTCCACTATAGATCACATAAAAAGATGTCGTTGGTGTTTAGAATGATGTATAAGTCGATTGCAAATATTAATGCATTTTTGTTGTAAATCCAGGATGAGAGACCTGTTTTCACTTCTAGCAACAAAAATGCAATAGGTAAGTTTTCAAGGATGTAGAGAAATGAGGTGTCTCCTCCCGTTGCTGCTGATGAGATGGCAGAGGAGACTCGAGAGAATCAACATTTTGTTTCAGAACCAGCCCATAATTCAATGCTGATTATGAAAAAAATATTAGAGGCGAAGAGGACACGCCAAAACTCCAGATTTGGATGCTTCTCATGGGAATGGATTGTATTCAGCTGTGGTAGATTCGTTTAGAATTTAAAATGAATAAAACATAAAATCATGAATTTAAATTAAAAATTCTGCTCAATTCTACGAAAAGCCTATGCACGTCCAGTACAATTTTTAGTTGAACTGATTAAAGTTCGCAAGTCTTTGCTAGAATTAAGCAATCAACGTGGAAAATTCCATCTAACTAGCAAAACTCCGATTTGCATCTTTGGACTTGCCTGAAGTATTGTCTCTACTACATTACTTTATATTTGGACGAAAATAGCCAGAGACTTGGTTGCTAGGATTTCCAAATTACAAATGCAGTACAAATATGTGACAAGAGGGTGAAAATGGTGCGAATCCAGGATTTAATGGAAAATCCAAAGTGATGTATTATCAGCACCGTCCATTTGAATTACATTTGTAACTAAATTGGGTATTCGCTAATTAGTATGCAGCTTCAGTACAATAAACTGCAGTAACTTTTACTGACGAGCGAACTTCCGATGACCCAGAATACGAAGATTTCTACTCTTTAATTAGGTACATAGAGATCGACTTTTTAGTTGTGCATTCTTACTCTTTTAACATTAGTATTGTTGTTGGGGAGCATCTAGCTGAAGTTTCAGTGTATTACCCTTGCAGCAGATATACTTATTTGGAGGGAAAGTATTCAATCTTTAGGTATCTCAGACCTTCTAACCGTAAGCGTATCCGATGACATTTTGTTGTTGTCTTCAAATTTTAGGTACCCGTTTTGTGCATTGAGGTCAATATAAATCAGCAATATTATACCTACGCCCTTCTAGGGGCCAAAAAAATAAGGAAAAAATATTGAATCCTCCAATAAATCAACACCAAAACAATTAAAATTATAAAAAAATCGCCTAAAAAACTGTTAAAAAAACCCGTCCTTTCACATAATCTCTCTCCAAAACCTGCACCTTATGGTTTTTCTTAACGGTTTTTGAGGCGGCCCATCCAAAACTACTGAATCACAAAAACACTCAAAAATTACTAAACTTTGTAAGAAAATTTGTAGGCACAAACACAATACCAAGTATTGATGATCCATCTAAACTGACACACCATACTGCGATTATTAATAAAAATGTCGCGTATAAATTTTTTACGGCTGGGAATTTTGAATTTCCACTGTAATTTTCTATTTACCCTAGGATATAAGCATTCCGGCTGGGAAATTTAGCTATTACAGTTGGGAATTCCCTAGCCGTAAATCCAACTTCTTTTTCATTTTTTTTTTCTAGAACTATATACATCTAGGAAAATCTTAACCATAGACAAATATTTATGGTTGGAATTAAAATTTTCCCAACGTAAACCTATTTTATGGATGAGAATTGCTATTTTTTTAGGCATAATAGCTAAATTACGGTTGAAAATATAAGAACTCCAAGCCGTAAATAGTTTCAGAAATACGAATTTAAACTCTAACTGATCGAATCTCACCTTTTAACTAATCAAGAGCAAAAATAAATGATGGGTTTTTCAATTGTTATCTAATAGCAGTCATTTTTGGAGTATTAATTTTCTATTTCAACTCCTTTATTCACCAATTCTCCATTTTCTATTCGAGAAAGATTCTATTTGAGAATCGATGATGCATCGAAGAAAAAGAAAAAAAAAACTCGAGATGAACATGAGAGGAAATAGAAGAGAGGGGTTGAATTTTTTTTAATTTTTTTTTAATTAGATTTAGGTTAGTTATATGAGAAGGGTATTTTTGACTTTTGCTAGACTAGGTTCCCATATCCACATTAAGGATATTTCAATCCTATGAAGTCCCAAGCCCCTTTCTTTGCAGCCTGAATATAACATGATTCAAAATTATGGGTCGTTCCATGTGTACAAGATGAACAAATCATGGATCTCTTTTATATGACAATAACTAAAACCCGGGCCGTCATGGCACGGGTCATATCCTAGTTATTATTAACATGAAATGCAGTGGTGAAGGACGAGGAAGACTACGTGTAGGATAATATTCAAATCTCTATTTCCCTTTCTGTATTACACGTGCAGGACAGATGTGTATGATCTGTATCCCACACACATGGTCTTTCCTATTTAGTTCAGATTGTTATCGTGTACATAAATATATCATGTAATAATTTGTCCTTTCTGTAATGAATCATTTTCCTCTCTTCTGAGAGTTTCTCTATTCTCTTGTGATTGGTACATTGTTGTTATGGTATCAAACAGGTTAGGTTAGGGTTCTTCATTTTTGAACCTCATAATATTTGATCCTGATCTATTGTGAAGCTTGAATTTCTTCACCGATTGTACCATCAATCTGCTTTTTAGAGAGGTATTGATTCAAACTCGGTTTCTTGAATCAAGATTCATTTTCTTGATTATAATTTTTTCATATTTACTTGATTTTGCGCTAATCTAGTTTTTTTTCATCATTTTCTTAGTTTATTTCTTTACTTTCTTAGATATCTTCATTAAATTTGTGTAAAATTTTAGTATCTTCTAGTTTCAACAATGGAAAATCCAACAACAACAGATTCTTTCTCTCAAATTCTATTAGATCAGTTAACAAATCTACATTTCAAGCTTAAAGAGGATAATTACATTACTTGGAAGAATTTAATGAATCTTGTGATTCAGAAGTACAAACTTTTGAGATATCTTAATGGATTTTATCCATGTCCTCCTCAGTTTACATCACCTCGTAATGGAGCTAATGGCAAAGAAAATCCTCTCTATCTCGACTGGCTAGACGAAGATTCAACAATTATTATGTGGATCGACTCGATAATCTCAGATTTTGTTATAGACAATTTTTCCAGATCTACAACCTCACATCAATTATGGACAAGTATTGAGGAAAGCTTTGCAAGATCTTATTCTACTCATTCTATTCAACCGCGCACCAAATTGTTATCTCTTGCTCAAGGTGAGAAATTTGTTTCATCTATGATTAATGAAATCAAATCCTTATCTAATTATTTAGCAGCTGCTGGTGAGGTCATTTAGATAAAGAATTAGTAGTTGTTACTCTCAAAGCCTTAAATTCATATTGCATTCCTTTTGCTACTGCTATGCGTCATAGAAATCCACCGGTAACATGCATTGAGTTGCATAAAAATCTGTTAAGTGAGGAAACGGTGGTGAGTGAAAGACATAAAACTACACATGATACCTCAGATGCAAAATCTTTTGTAGCTAACAGAGGAAATTATAGAGGTAGATATATAATTCTTATAAAGGAAACTCATATAAAGGCAGAGGTTATAATAGTGGAAGATATCCAAATCCCTCACTATTCAGCAGAAATCCTTCAGGAATAGGTTATTCGATAGCCACTGATAAGCAACCATGTCATATCTGCAAACAAGAAGGACATCTTGCTCCTAATTATACTCATAGATTGAATTTTTCATATCAAGTAGACCTCCACCATCCAATTTGAGTGTTATGCTAACAGCAGCTGATATTTTTGATGAATAGAAGTGGATTGCAGATAGTGGAGCTAATAATCACATTACTCTATCAACCAAACATCTACAAGAAGTGACTCCTTATGATGGTGCTGAGGCCATTCAAACAACTAATGGATAAGGAATGTCCATTTCCTACATAGGTAACTCTAGTAGAATTGCTAATGATCATTCATTTCCACTCAAATATGTATTAGTTGTCCCACAATCATCACACAATCTCTTATCTATTCACAAATTTACATATGACAACAATTGTTCATTAACACTTGAATCTCATGGATTTTCTGTGAATGATCTCAATTCTGGGAGGATCCTCTTCCAAGGACCACATAAAAATGGTCTTTATCCTATATCTTTCAACACATAATCTCATGCCCTTACTTCCATCACCACTGACATGCTCTACTTCACGGAAGATTTAGACATCCATCATTTCAGACTCTTCAAAGGCTGTGTCATAAACTGAAATTGTCCAATATCTCTAGTAAACCCCTTTTTTGTACTGATTGCAAAATTTGTAAATCTCAAAAATTACCTTCTCAGTTATCTTGTAATGTGGCAACCAGACACTTGAATTATTGCATATGGAATTATGGGTCCTTGTCATACTCCTTTTACTTCTGGTACTTTTTACTATGCAAATATAATTGAAGATTTTATTAAAAGTTAGAGCATTGCTAGGTTGAACTCACAAGTGTTGCTATATGAATCTTGTTGTAAAATTTAATTGTCAAAACTATATCTTGATTTCTAGTCTACAATTAGTTAAGTTTCGGTCTAGGATAGAGGTAGTTGAGAAACGAACCAGTCATCATTTGCGTTCTACCGTTTGTAGGTGAAGATCAACTGAAGCTTTTGGAAACTTCATCAACAAAAGGTAAGTGAAGACTGAACCACCTATTTTTCAAATTATATTCACCTTTTTGTCTTTGAGACGATTGTCCCATAACTAATTAGACTAGCTTGCATAGACAAGAATTTCGTGTCGAGATCTAATTATTTAGTTTACGAAATTCTCGGAATATAATGACTAAGCTTAATGAACATTGTTCATACTTATCAAATTCAGTGGAGAATGATAGACACATTTTTGTGTCCGATTTGTCTCGATTCTAAATATTGATAGTGCTCATTTTTGTACTTATTACGGTATTTAATGTGTGTGTAGGTATTTTTGGCCAATAAACATTTTTTGGGAAAATCGGCTCTAAAAGTTGTTAAAAGCACCCCGAATGTATTGTTATTGGCACCCACGGTTTGGATAAGGGGAACCGCAAAGCACCTTCTATGGGCACTCCTACTCTAGATATGAGCGCCTCTCTTTCTTAATCGTTCAAATCACGTTTTTGCAGGAAACTGCAGCTGTCATCTGCATTATTTTTCGGTGAAGATTGGAGGAGTTTTATTGGATTTTATTCTTGGATACGGATTGGATTGGATTGGATTGGATTGGGCCTAATTTAGTGAAACAGGGGATGTATGTGTTTCAGAATCGAAGAAAGAGGAGAATTATCGTGGTTATCAAGAAAACAGCACGAGTTATTCTCGTGTTAGCTTTGGTTTATTTTTGGAGATTTTCAAAGGCTGTTAGGATCTGATTTTGTTCTTACCTAGTTGACATTTGTTCTTACCTAATTGACAGAGGCGGATGAGGTGTTTTGGGAGAAAAAAGAGGAATCAAATCTTCTTATTTTCGGTGATTTTATGAAACATGGGAGATAGAATTACTATCGGATTTTTGGAAGTTCCGCGAAAACCTAAGAGAGGATTTAACGCGCATGATTGAATGCATGGTATCTTGATAGAGATTGGATGCTTGGACCGTGTGAAGATAAAAATGGGAAGAAAAATAAATCCCAAGACTTAGGGATAAAAAAAATGAAGAGATTTCCCGAGATATTTTAGAACCTGTGTGGTATATATAGAGTTGCTGGGAGTCGCAGAGGGGGTACATAACCTTAGGAGAAGTTTAGAAGATAATATAGAGCTGAAATCACGAGTTGAAGCATTATTACTGCTGCTGTAATACCAAGAACACGAAGAACATTAGACGCACAGAACATGTCGCATAAAGTATCGCTTATTCAACAGCATAGACTATATATTGTTTATCAACAGTAGTTGCATTAGGTCTCTAGCCACTGTTTCCTCTTTGTAACAAAGATTTTGTAACAAGTTCACATTGTTGCAAATCGGCTGTGTTATTACTTTTTCACCTCGTAATCTTTTGAGCTATAAACACATATTCTGAGAATATGATTAATATGAGGAGCTGAACCATTTTGCTGAGGCAATAGAGGAAGCTATTTTTTTCAACAAAAAAGTGGTATATTCTTATTTATTTATTGCAATTATTGCAATTATTTTATGATTATTTGTCTTGATCGAAAATTGTTTGAATGATTTTTGTTAAACATTTGTTATTTCTTTTGATAGAGCATGCTTGGCTATAGGTTTTTGATATTCTATACTTTGGATTCACACTTGTTATTTTAAAAGTCTACATGTTGCAATATTTAGAATCAATTTAAACGCAAAAATTGCATAATTATAAATATTGGATTAAGTCACTTTGAACTTGGAAAATAGTGGAATCTTGACCTCAGTGTTCTTTTAATATTGATATATCATATTTGTCTAAGTTTGCTATAATATTTAGTGTGTTTTCTATTTTAGTTTTAGAATTGAAGTCTAAAAAAATCCTTCACAAGTCTGAGAAACGAATTCCTTTTACCACTATCTACAAAACACATCAATTTTAGCGCCGCCGACGCGGACTTGTTTTTAGCAAGGTTGTGAAATCGTAAGTTGAAATGCGAATCGCTTTTCAATTTTCGAGAATCGAATCGTATATTGAATCGTGAATCGAAGATTCATGGCCGATTATTAAATCGTTATATTTATGCTTATAAATATAACTATACTAGATAAAACAATTTTTATTTGACGTATTAATAATATAGATATAAAATATGTGCATTGATGAGCATCAACAATAAAGTTGGTACAACGGTTGAGTGTTCAGTTAATAACCAGGGGCTCTTAGGTTCCAATCTCTCAAGCGTCCCTTAAAAAAGTTCTTCATTAATTTTATGTTTTCTATAGAAACATCTTTGTTTGACTTGGTTACAAGTCAAGAATCGTATCCAAAAAAATCAAAGTGACGCTTTATGTGAAAAACAGTTTGAACTAACACTTTGAAGTGAAATAGAAATGTTTGAGGCGAATCGTGCGATTTAAATCGCAAATCGCACGATTTTAAAAACCTTGGTTTTTAGGGTTTTAGATTTTTACTTTTTTTATATTTTTATTATTTTGTTCTATTTTACGTTTTTGGGTATTTATCTTTTGTCTACAGGTTTTGGATCATAAAGAAAATAGAGCCAAGGAGTTTGGTGATTTCGTAAAGACTTAGCGCTAAAGATTAAAGCAAAAAATAACTGGCAAAAAAAAAGTTATTTTATAGGTTTTTGTTTATTTTTCCTTTTTAGAAAAAAATGTATTAGGGTTTATTTATTATTTTTGTAATTTTTCTTTTCTTTTTAGACACTTTGGACTTTTGGACTTTGGAACATTATTTTTATTTTTCTACCCTTTGGAAGGGTACTATTGAATATAAACTTTTTGCAGAGAAGGAGGACAATTACGATATTGTCTCTGCACCTTGAGTTTGTACACTGACATAAGAGTCGGTGGCCCGAGTCGACTACAACTGGTTCATTCCCCGTCTGGAATGGGAGGTAAGATTCTGAACACCCATGAATCCCCTATCAGCGGGTTTACTGTCTTCCTTCGTATGCATGATGAGTGCCAAATATTGCATATTCATACACCTTTTCATTGGCACTTAACTCATCTTTCGCGCTTCAAAGTCATATATTATCCCAAATTCTGCATTCTTACCATCTTCAAGAATAAATATTTGTATTAATTAATTTTGTGTTTTTAAGTACTAAATAAAGCTTGGAAGAATTGAGAAGACAAAAGAGAAGAAAGTTGGAAGCGTTGCAACCCGCTCGCGCATCGGTGGCAACTTTGTTTACAAATTCATGGGATTAAACAACCCATGATCCAAAACCCAAGACCCAAATCCATTTCCACCTCACCCCCATTGGATTCTTTCCAAAACATCCACCTCACCCCCATTGTATTCCATTATATCCATCAATTAAGAAAACATGTTTTGTTTAATTGTTGAGTGGTTGCTACAGTGAAATTCGGATCCCAAGTGTGAGAGAATTTTTGTGTATAAATAGAGAGGGTTGTTGTGTGGAAAACTCATCCAAGAATAGCTTGTTCATGTTAGTTTATCAAATTTCAATTTTGTTGTAATGTTCTTCATGTTCTAATTTCATTTACTAGGGTTTAGATGAAGCCCTAATCTCATTGGTATGTATTCATATCTTGTATCTTGTTCTTGAAAGTTTAGAATTGTTTAAAGATATAATTTAATCCAAGTTTTTCAACATCTTGCTCTCACAATGTATGCCATGTATCCATTGTAGTTAGAATATCTCTATGTTGATTATGCTACAACTCATGCTTAACCAAATATTGATCTTTAGATTAGTTGTGCTTAATTAGACAGTTAATGCTTTGGAGAAATACTTTAGTTGTGATTAAATTATCCATTGGAGAAACACCTTAGTTATACGGTAGACTTGAATCTACTATAAGGACAAGAATAATATTACAAGTTGAATGCATATCATAGGTTATTGGTGGATTTGAATACCCTAGTATCCATATTATCATTGTTTACATATCTTGTTATTTGCATCTTTTACTTTTATTATTTCAGTCACTTGAAAATCATATCGTCGTATCGACAAAATCAAACCCCTTTTGGTTACTCTCTGAATCAGGATTTAGAATCAACTTCTACACTCTCCAAGTCTATGTGGTTCGACCTGTGCTTGCCCTGTGTTGCTTGTCGACACTGTGCACTTGCAGTATACACAATAGTAGGTATCTTTCCGAGCCTATCAATGCATATATGTTGAGGACTGAATACAGACATTTATTTTCCTAATAAAGGACAATGCCAGACCGTACAAGATAAGGGTTCGGATTTCATCACCGTTCTCTTCTTCCCCGCCTTAGGAACACGTAACCTATGCGAACCTAAGCCTGAAATTTTTGACTAGAACGAGACTAATAAGGTAACGAGCTTATAGGAAAGTCGTTCAAAAGGATCGTATTGGGTATCTTGTTAGCCTACCTCAAAGTTCAGGAAGATTAATGTAAGTCGATTAGAGACGCCTTATAACCTAGGGAAGTGTTGCCAAAGATATGGGGGTATCAAAGATCCTCTGAGCTTATCCTGCTTCTCTTTGACTTACTTTATTCAGATCGTCCTACGAGGTTTGCTAAAATTGTACCTAGTTGCCTCTTGGAAGAGTAGAAGATGGTCTAGAAATAATTTAAGTGGAGCCATCATGCTTTTTGTTTGCTAGAATAGGTTTGATTTGGTTGAGTCAGTCTTGCTTTATGATTGCTTAGAATCTCCATAACGTAAAAGAGACGCTTTAGGTCGATTTATTAGAGAGAAACCTAGTAGTTCTAAGAATCTCGATTACCTTAATTTAGAAAGTATGATTTTCAGAGAGTCCAGTTTTGAACGTCCGTCTTTTACTGAGGAGAGAACCCTTAAGACTCCAATAGCGCCATAAATGACAATTTTGAAAGCTTTGTCAAATCCAACTAGGACTACTCGTCCCTCGTGTATCAGGTTAGCTGTCACGAAAGCAAATTATGAACTTAAACTTGGGACCATACAGATGCTCCCAATCTTTTTAGGGAAATAAAATGAAAACCCCTATTTCCATGTTAGGGATATTGAGGAAATTTGTAGTACCCTAAAAATTAGAGGCCTTGATGATGATGCATTAAAACTTAGGTTAATCCTTTTTTTCCTGAAAGATAAAGCTAAATTGTGGCTATATAGTTTGACTTCCGAGTCAATCGAAACATATGAACAACTTACATCTTCAACAAGTTTTTCCCTAGGCACAAAACTTCATCTATTAGGACGCAAATTTGCAAGTTTTTCTCAACAGGAGGGAGAATCTTTGTATATGTATTTGGAAAGGTTCAATGATTTGTTAACACAGTGTCCTCATCATGGTTTAGAAAAGGTTAAGCTAGTTCAGATCCTTTATGAGGGTTTGGATTATTCCACAACAACCATGGTAAAATCTCTGTATATAGGTGGGTTTGAAAACCAAACAGTTGATACGTCGATGACATTTTTGAATAACATCGCCGAAAAGAACTAACAATGGGAAAATAGTAGGGAACCACAAAAAATAATTATCAAGGCATAGGAAACATTATTAGGGTAGAAGAATGCTTTGAATCAGATGCCAAAATCGATGCTATAGCAAAAAGCTTAGATGCTTTAAAAGTGGGTCACACTAGTGGTAGAGTGGAGCCTTTTTGGGAAGGTCGGGAAAATGAAGAGCAAGCCAATGCTCTTTATAATAACGCTAGATTCGATAACCATCAAAAGTTTGACCCATATTCAGAAACCTATAATCCTTGTTGGAGAAACCATTCGAACCTTTCATGGTCTAAGGGCCAGAGTCAAGGTCAGTTTAGTAATTCAAATGTTCCCCCAAGTTTTGGTTACACAAAGAATTTTTCAGGTTCAGGGAATAAAATGACTAGCTTAGAGGAATCTATTAAGATGTTAGAAAAAACTCAAGAAATGTTAGCGCTGAAAAAGCGGGGGTCTAACAACCACACCCAATATTTCGTTTAGGCAATCTATTTGGACTAACTCCAATATATTTCTAAGAGAATCACTAGATAGTTAGACTCAATCAAGGAAAATACATCCAAGAGTTATATCTTTGTTTCTCAATATAATCAGCAAATTAAACAGATAGAAATCCGTGAGCCTGATTCTTATGAGAAATAACTTAAACGGTACAAAAGACAAATATTCAAGTGTCAGTCAATTTATATCAACAACCAAAGTTTGGATTATCTAATTGATTGAACTACGCACAATTTGTGATATTTCAATTATATAAAAAAATATAATGCGGAAAACAAATAATACAGACACCAGATATTTTGTTAACGACGAAACAGAAAATGCAGAAAAACTCAGGGACCTAGTACATATTTGAACACCACACTATATTAAGCCGCTATAGACTCTATCCCACTACAAGTTAACTTCGGACATGAATATAGTTGAGCCCTAACCAATCTCACACTGATTAAGGTACAATCGCGTTCTTTATGCCTCTGAATCCCAGTAGGACTCTCTACGCACTTGATTCCCTTAGCTGATCTCACCTACAACTAAGAGTTGCTACGACCCAAAGTCGAAGACTTGATAAACAAATCTATCTCACACAAAAAATCTATTGAATAGATAGATAAATCTGTCTTTCACATAAATACCTACGAGTTTTTGTTCCGTCTTTTGATAAATCAAGGTGAACAAGAACCAATTGATACACCAGACTTATATTCCCGAGGAACAACCTAGTAATATCTGTTGAAGCACTGCTTGAACTCGCAAGCGTTGCTATCTCAAGCTTGTTATCAAGTTTAGTTGCCAAAACTATTAGTCTTGATTTCAAGTCTACTTATAACTAAGTCTCGGATTATGATATAAAGTGTAGTTGAGATTTAGACTTCACGACATTCATCGATTGAATACGAAGAAAAGGTATGTGGAGACTTGAACTCATCTATCACTCAAAAGTCTATCTACTATATCTCCTATTTGAGACAAAAGTAATATAGATATTTAGACTTCTATTATGCACATTTGATATTTTGAGATGAGTTTAACTCGCTTAATTACATATTTCTCAAAATATGTGTTGGTAAGCTTTCGCTTCAACCAAGTTCATCTTATACTCTTGACGAAAGTCAAAAGATGATCATATGAATTCGCCTTGTAACATCTCGTTTGATGTAGACTCGAAATATTTCGTATTAATTATGCCAATCACTTGAAAATGGCTTTGATGCTAATAGTTAGTGAAAACAACTATTGTCATCCTCTAAGAATGTTTCAATGATTGAAATAGAGTTTAGAACAAATGGATTTAAACATATTATGTGTACTTTCATATATGTAATCCATGGTATGCATACCCGTATGCGTACTTGTTGGTTTGAGGAAGTCCGGAAACATGGTATGCAAACCCGTACGCGTACTGGCGTAAGGTTCGGGAATTTCTGCCGAGTTTGGATATTGATTTGGTATGCATACTGGAGAAACCCAAACTTGGTACGGCTACTTAGGTACACATACCCGTACGCATACCTAAGTAGATGATGTTCAAAAATCAGTTTGTTCACGAACTAATATATTTATATATAATAAGGAATGCAATCTTTTTCAAACCGTGGCTATAATGTTCATGACTTGATTCGAGTGAATCAAAATCGATTTTGCTTCAACTGTGTCTTGTATACTTCATTGAGAATATAAACTGTTAGAGCATTGCTCGGTTGAACCCACCAAGCGTTGGTATGTCAAGTTTGGTTGTCATATTTTAGTGAAGCAAAACTCATTTTAGAGTCGCTTGATTTAAATGTACTAGAGTCAACTTCGCATAGGTTAGATTGAAAGTAATAGGGTGAGACATTACAAGTATTGCGAAGACTTGAAGAAGTGCGGAGCTACAACGACAACATCATCCTTCCACTTGAGGTTAGTGATATTTGACTTGAACTGTTTCATTCCCTAACGTATCTTTCAAGTCGTGCATATTGAAAACATAAAACTGCGAAGCATGAACACTCTAGATAGACATAGTATTTAGGAATACAATATGAAGTTTCTTGCTTAACCATTAAACTTTCTATATAAGACATCGACATAATCGTATGAATGCTATTGTGATTATGTATGGGTATGAGGTGAGGATTTCTTCCTATGAAACAATGTTTACATGTGTTCTCAGGAAGTAAGTTCATGATATGTGTTGTGAACCGAAAAGGAAATCGGCAGGCGTTATTGGGGCTGTTCTTCATTGCATATCTTATGAACGACCAATATGTGTGATTAGTCATGAATTGTTTGTGTTCTTGGTAAAACTATTCACATGAGTCCCGACTTATGTATTGGTATGACTTTTATTAGTGAAACCGATCTTAAGTAATCACCTGGGGTATGATCGGTTGTGCATGTCTAAAATTATTACTGGGAAGAGGGGAACCGATCCTAATAAGAGGTGCAGTGCATCACAAGGGGAACCGATCCTTGTATAAGGTGCAACAAGGTTTATGGGAGAAAGGGGAACCGATCCTATGAACATGTGCAACACATTTTTGGGAAGTGGGAACTGATCCTATGGACATGTGCAGTGCATACAAGTTAGATACCAAATATATGTGGGGAACCGATCCTAGTACCTAGTCAGCCGTATTTTTGGTAAGCTAGTGTAACTATGCACAGTACTCACATGGAGGTAGAACCGAAACTTGTTTTGGTATAACCGTAAACCCATGAGTTATGATTGAGTGGAACTTGATCAATCACATAGTTCTTGAAAGTCAGATGAACCAATTCTAAACTTGTTTGGAAGTGTGGTAAATCGGTTTCAAGTGAGCAAGCATGGTAAATACTTGCAAGAGTAAGACGTCGTCACTCTTTGAACACGGTGCATTAATGCTTATTCTATTTTGTTCAAGGATATTCCTTAAAGGCTAAGAAGGAAGTAAATCTCAAGATCGAATTTAAATAAGTTAAGAATCTTTTTAATTAAGGGTTTTTAATTATATATGGAAAATAAGAATTAGTAATGCGCATTTGCTAATTAAAGATTTTCCAAGGAGATTGCGATCATTATTTTTGGACAGTGCATTCACAGGAATTATGGAAACCGAATTTGGTGGAGTAATAAAAAATATCTTGAGAATATTTTTGGTTTTGGAAATTCCTTGGTGTCCAAACTTCCTTGTCTATATATACTTTGAGTTTGCATTTCTAGCAAACTAATCATGTGTAACCTAGACTTACTCTTTTGTCTTTGTTACTGGTGAAGTCGCCTATCGGAGAGGAGAGTAATCTAATCAGGTGAAATCTCTTACGATCGCTCAATTTAAAGTCTTCTTTGGGGCTGAGAAGCTCTAGCGCGACCCGTTGGTGGGAAACTAGATATTGCGGTTTATCTTTAGTTTTCGTATTGATTTGATTGACTAACGGTGGTTGAACTTTGATTGCACCTAGTTTTTTTTATGCTTGAGAATCTTCTCTTCTGATATAAGATTCACTCAAACTAGTTCAAGGTTTCGACAGGGATCTTTAGACTGATGTTACATCTAAAGACAATCTTGTGATAATCCATTGTTAACATACTTCGTTCCGTGCGTGATTGATCACAAGAGATTCAAGTAGTTGTGTGCAGGTGTTTATTGAAGATATAAGAAGATTTGAAGACAAATAAGATATTTAAGATTTCTTACTTGGTGTTTTTACAATCTTTGGTGTGCATAATACTTGTTTGGGAAAAAGAGGATCCAATTAATAATCGGTTTATCCTTGTGGTAGATTGGATTGATTAATTGAGGAAGACCGGCATCAACACATATCACTTGGTTGAAGAGTGTTGTTGGCTTAATATTAGCGATTGCCTTTGGGCATTTGAACATAAGATAGATCTTAGAACCTGGCAAAGGAGTTTATGTTAAGATAAATAAGGGAACCTTTGCGCAACTCATATCACTTGGTTGAAGAGAGTTGATACCAAACAGATTCGTTGTTCCTTTACTGTTTGGAATACAAACCAAAGGAATTGGTCCAAGTACGTGACTTGTTTATAGGTTGGACGCATGGGAATACAGACGGAACAAGGTGAACTATAGGTTTAGTTTCTTGGCCTTAACTATACGAAGTTGTCTTATTTTGTATAGTGGCTTAATCCTGAGAGTAATCAATTCTGGACTAGGTCCCGGGGTTTTTCTGCATTTGCGGTTTCCTCGTTAACAAAATCATGTTGTGTCATTTACTTTATATTTTCGCATTATAATTGTTTTATTATAATTAAAGTAAATTGCACAAACGTTAATTCCTATTTACTTGATACGTGAATCCTATTGAGTTTGGTTAAGTCCGAACCTTTGTATCAAGTAAACACACTTTGTTGTTGTATTATCTCGATCTCGTATCCATAGACGATCACACAAAGTGTGAACCAATTTGTTATATTGTCTCGACTCAGTCCATAGACAATCACTTTCGGGAAAGGACTTATAGGCAGGAAAAGTAATAGCTTGAGGTATAATTGGGGTACCCTCGCCTTTTCATAAACAATTGAACAACTCTAGAATTAGTTTCATTTGACTCATTTGAACTAGTTATGGTTAAGATGAATAAGGTTGATATGAAAGTGTTCATATGGCTAACTTCGGTTAACTTTGTTGAGCCAACAAGGTGTACACGTTTAGGTACAATTACTCATATCTAAATGAAGGTACATTTCATTTGTGTGTAACAAGCTAAGTTCGATCTAACAGTTGAAAGATATTAGCTTAAGTCTAATCAGGTTTTCATATAACCGTGAATATTGAATGCTTTGTTACCAATGTAACATTGATTGCAAACCATGATTTGAAGACTATATAAAGGAGAACTCTAGCAACTGGAAAACCTAATCCCCACACCTCATGTGTGATACTAGTTGTGACTAGAATCGATTCTCCTTAAACCTTAGGTTTTTCATGAAACCCTGTAGGTTAACGACTTAAATACTTCATTGGGATCGTGAAGCCAGACCCAAATATTTTCTTTGTAGTTGTGTGATATGATCTTGCATCTTCTATCGTGTTTAAGTACTATCTTCTCTAAGATTGGCTCGAGATTTAATCTCCGATAAGCAAGATAAAAAGTAGTCACAAACATATCTGTTTCATCATTTATTGTGAGGTGATTGATATTTCTAGGCTGTTCTTCGGGAATATAAGTCCGGTATATCAATTGGTTCATGTTCACCTTGATTTTCAAAAGACGGAACAAAACTCATAGGTTTATCTGTGGGAGACAGATTTATCTATACAATAGATTTTTTTTATGTGAGACAAATTTGTTTATCAAGTCTTCGACTTTGGGTCGTAGCAACTCTTAGTTGTGGGTGAGATCAGCTAATCAAGTGCGTAGAGTCCTGTTGGGATTCAGAGACGTAAGGAGTGCAACTGTACCTTGATTAGTGTGAGATTGATTATGGCTCGGCTACATTCCAGTCCGAAGTTAACTTGTAGTAGGCTAGTGTCTGTAGCGGCTTAATACAGTGTGGTGTTCAAATATGGACTAGATCCCGGGGTTTTTTTTCATTTGCTTTTCTTGTTAACAAAATTTCTAGTGTCTGTGTTATTTCTTTTCCCATTATATTTTGTTATATAATATAAATATCGCAAGTTGTACGTAGTTCAATCGATTAGAGAATCCAATCTTTGGTTGTTAATTATATTGATTGATAATTGAACATTGGTCTTTGGTACCGTACCGTTCAAGTTGTTTCACATAATAATCAGGCCGTGACGGATCATAAATTTTTTACTCCCAAAGGGTCGGATTACATCCCGCTTGGCAAGCTCCGACTCCCTGAAACGCCACTCAAGTTTAAAATATTATGTTCATTGATAAAATCCCTATCTCAGTAGGTGACCATCTTTTCTTACCGAACAAGGAACTTGAGATTCTGCTAAACATAAATCTCATTGGTCTTAAGGTTAAAATTTTATGAACATATGTCCCATACCATAATACTCATAAAATTCCACAAGAGTTCCAATTTTAGCGGGAAATAAGAGTCGATCAGTTACCGAAAATAACAGACAATTGCCGAAAATAAGGGTCGGCCAGTTGCCATTTCAAATAATTCAAATGGCCAGTTGCCATTCAAATAATTCATGTGCCCAATTGCCAATTCAAATAATTCATGTGCCCAGTTACCAGATGGCCAGTTGCCATTTCAAATAATTCATGTGGCCAGTTGCCATCGTCTTACTGTGACGCCATTAGCCAGTTGCCATCGTCTTACTGTGACGCCATTAGCCAGTTGCCAATGGTGAAAGATGGCCAATTGCCATCGTTTTACTGATACCCCATTGGCCAGTTGCCAATGGTGAAGGATTGCAATCATCTCCGAGTATATAGTATAAACTGCCAAAGCAGCAACCAACACTTACAGATGATATGAACAACCTTATAGATTTGTGTTGAACCGCATAACGACTGCCTACGTACCATTTCCGTTGCTCGAAGGGATCAAGCACGACCGTAGTTCGTCATGATAATGTGAACTACCCATAATGACAGCAACTGTCTCTTTCGACAGTATGAACTGCATAGTGCAGCAGTAAGCATCTATAACGCTGGATAATTTGAATTGCATAGCAACAACTATTCCTATAACAACAATATTGTAATTGAGATACTGTAATACCATCTGCATAACCATTTATCAAGTGTTCGAGTACGTATAATAAAATATGCACTTAAATGATTCAATGAGAACATATATACAGTAATTTCCTTGATTGTGAAAGATGAATCATTGAAACAAAACTAAAATATATACAAGCTCCGTTTATAGGCTACTTGCTTTGTGATACACACCATTAAGATATATACAAGCTCCGTTTATATCTAAGCATCTTATATGGAAAATTAGTTCCAGGAGCACACGTTCCTATGTGTTTCCATTTCCATTCAAACACTGAGATAGGTTTGGAGTCAAGAGTATTAAAGATAGCTAAAGTAATACTTCATTTTCACTAGACCTATACCAAGAAATATGTACTTGTCCACATCGAGTAAGGCCAACCGCAATTATTTAGAAACCTCTAAAATAAAACTAAAAATACCAACCTGCCGGCGGAATTCGAGTTAGCCAAGACGTCCAAAGAAAAATGTTCTAGACAGCCTCTCCAATGAGACCCATAGCCTTTCGCAGCGAAGGTCGGGTTTACATTCTTTCAGTTATCCGTAGAAACTCCATCCATGCTCTTGAGTACAGAGTACAGACTCTGTAGAAATCAAAGAAAAGATAGTCCAACACTCTACATTTTATATATACCAAAATGGTGCATCTTTTCATTTTATCCGCCTACTAAAATCATTACAAATAAAACAGGAGGTTGAATTACAAATAAGAAATCCGACAGGGATGTTATAAATATGTGAGGACCTTCTAGTACATAATGATTCAGCCAAAACAATTCCACGAGCAGTCCATCACATACCCATTTGCGCCAGATTTCAGAACAAAGGGGACGACATACTAAATACAGTACAAATGAGACAAAGTGGTGGTTACATTTACCAGCTCATTTCATTGCCAAGCTCTAGCAAAATGTTTAACAAGGTACAAAAACACCTCCAACTAAAAGAACTACGAACAATATACCTTCCGCAAGATGATTAAAAGAAAAGAAATTCCAAAACAATTCATTTGCATATTAAAATTAGCAGCAACCCAATGTAAGAAATTTACCCGCACCTATTTGTGAAATTGGTTGAGCACCAAGGTAGTAATATAGAATGCACAAACGAAGATATAAGACCACTAGTGTAAGAAAGGAAAAACAACTTATACACCACAAAGTATAGCCATAAAAACTATATCTACATGGGAATTAAACATGTCCATTAGTGAACCCATATGCCGCATCATTTCAAACATTCCGTGGACAGTATTTAAGAGTCTGTTCTGAATGCTAGCGAACCATAAAAATATCAAATCATAAAAAGCCAGATGCTCACAAATAAATGAAAAGCAAAAAATGACTCCTACACTAAACAGGGAGAGTAGCGATCTCACATGATAGGCACAAAAGTGTACATTTAAACATCTGCCTCTAGGATGAAAGAAACTAGTCGAATGCGCACCTAATAGTCTCCATGAATTTCAACATTTGGCCACTAGCTCAAGTGAGTCACACTAAGAAATTTAAGATAATAATAAAAGTTCAAGAGAACATACACTATGCAGTATTTAATTATTTATGAATTTCTCATATTTGTAACTGACCATGTCACCACTATATATACGTTTGGTCAACCACTTAATCTAATATACTCAATACAAGCCAATATCAAACCTCTTTCGTACATTTCATCGAGCACCCTAACTTCGACATTTCAAAGACTACTGCAAGAACAATCATATTTCCAGCTTTAAATCTGAGGATGAAATCATGACCAAGTGTTGAATCCCAAAATTTATCAAGTATGATAGCACAAGTTCATCAATTGATAAGAACTACTTTGAACGGTTGAGTGAAAACTAGTTACCTCAAGGCAATTCCCAAATCCGAAGAACAACAAGAAGATATTCTTATAACCCAAACATAAAAGGCGTCAGTAACATAAGACAACCATGTATCTACCTCGTTCATTGATCATGATTTTCCAAGAAGAGAGGGAGATCCAGAGAAAGAGGGGAAAAAATAGGGAGGAAGGGAGGAGAAACTCCGTTCTCTATCCTTTTTTTTTTTTCGTTTTTATTTTAGAGGAATGCTACACTTACCGCAACTCCGTCCCGCAAAAGTGTCCCGATAGTGAAATGGACCGTCAGATTAAAGCTTCTCAGCATCTAGGATGGGGAGTTGGCAGTTGTGGGGCCTACTTCTATTAGACACGGATTGAAATTGCGGGAGGAATTGTCGGTCAACCTATCATTTCTTTTTATTTTAACATCAACATTAACCTTCGACTAGTCTAGTGACAGACACGTGCACAGTGAGGTGTCCACTTGCAAACAACACTATTAAGGCACCCAGGGATTGAATTAAGGCAAACCTTGTAATCTAGGCACAAATAGGGCTGCACATGGTTCGGTTCGGTACGGTTTTTGGCATAAAAATAACCGAAACCGATACACTCGGTTTTCCAATACTTGAAACCGGTGAAACCATTTAGACTATTCGGTTTCACTCGGTTCGGTTCCTACTCAGTTCGGTAATAGACCGGCCGATTTTGGTTAACCGACTGCAAAAATTGATCTTATCTTTAATCAAGTAATTCATACAATCAACAGATGAAGAAAAAACTTTATTACAACTATTGTTCAACTACGCATAAAATAAATATACTACTACAACAATTATTTCTCGTTCTCACTTGAAGAACTAAATGAAAATCATCCGGTTAAACATACCCTGCTATGATACAGAATTACATAGATCATACAGAAACCTTTTCAAAGATAACAACAATTTCAAGTAACTTGAAAACTACCCCACCATCGTCATCTTCCACAACACAGCACAGTCGGATTAGATCTGTAACTTTCTGGCAGATTGCTAACAAGAAAGGATTAGATTTCTATAACCCACCATCGCCATCTTCCACAATTACAGGATTACATTTGTAACTCTCTAGAAGACTTCTAACAACACTATTAAAAAAAACCAATTTTAGGATGAACCCTAATTTCAATTTCGTCGAATCGAAATAAGGAATCACGAAATAATTATAATTATGACATACCCATGTTAGGAATTGAAGTTAGAAAATCAACAATAAAAAAATTAATCACATCAGTAACCTATTGAATATAGCAGAATCAAGTTGGTTGATATTGTTATCATTTATAGTGAATCGGTAGATGCAAGCGATTCTGAATTGGAAATCAAACAAGGGTATGCAAGGAAATTCAACAACACCTTGAAAAAAACCAACCCAAAACAGAGCAATGTCACTTTTATCAACAAATCAATAACAACTATTGAGAGCACTTCCAACAGAAGAAAAAAAAAGAAGAAAAAAAAAAAAAACTTAAAGAACCCAACGAGAGAGATAGCTAATCAAATCGAAAGAACTGAGCTTAATAAAGATAAAAACGACTAAAAAACAAATATATCCAAAAAGGGTTTGATAAATCAAGCCCACACAGGAGAGATCAGATTCAAGAAAATAATCAACAGGAAAATTAATCTAACCCTAGAAAACGAGCATAAAGAAACCCACAGATTGAAGAAAAAAAAACACTAGACTAGAAGAGAAAGAAATAGAGAATCATCCGGTGGACGATTAGCTTCTTCTGGTTTCTCTTATCTCATGAAAGAGAAGAGATGATGTATTTCAGCTTCAGATGGGACATCCGTGTGAAGGATAGAACAAAGAGGAGGAAGTGAAGAAGTGAGTCGCTGCTTAAAGAAAGATAATGAAAAGAAACTTTAGTTATATACCTAAATCGACGCCTAACAATAAACCCTACTAATCAACGACTTAAATCACATGACCTTGTATTCGGTTTCTCGGTTTCATCGGTACGGTTAGACTAGGGAACTGAATCCGAAACCTAACATGCCGGTTATCTGAAAATGGAAACCGAAACCTAAACCATTATATTTGGTTTCACTTCGGTTCGGTTTATAGTACATCGGTTTCGGTTCGGTTCACAGTTTAGGTTCGGTTTTGTGCAGCCCTAGGCACAAACATATATTACTTGGGGCTACCTTGTGTTAAAAACACTGACTCAGGTATTGAAGTTCTAGGCATTCGAAGTCCAAAATACGACTAATGGGTTTAGCTAAACCTGAGAAAAACTTTGAGATATTACACAGGCTCACGGATTTTTATCTGTTTGATTTGTTGATTACATTGTGAAACAGAGATACAACTCTTGAATATATTTTCATTGATTGAGTCCGACTGTCTAGTTGATTCTCTTGGAATTATATTAGAGTTTGTCCATAGAGATTGCTAAGCGAAATATTGGGTGTGATTGTTAGACCCCCTGTTTTTTAATTGGTATCATAGCAGGCAAATACGTTTAAGACCTCATAAGTCTGTGTTTGTAGCGATCTGACTATATGGACAAAGGAGTCATCCCTATAAATGTACCACCAGTCTTTGATGGCTCAAATTACTCATGGTGGAAAATTTCTACGCGTGCCTTTCTTCAAGCGCGTGCTTTTCAAACACGGGTTTATGTTGTTAATGGCTATGATCCTCCAATGGTTACAATTGATGGTGTATCTATTGCTAAGGATATTAGTCGATATGAACCTAACGAGATTCTCGCTGCAAAGAAAAATTCTAACGGTTTAAACGTTATCATACATGCCATTACCCCAGATCTTCAGCACCATGTGACTACGTGCACTCGGTCTAAAGATGCGTGGGATATCTTAGAAACCGTATTTGAAGGGAATACTTGTGAAAAAGAATCTAGGCTTCAAAACCTAAATTCTGATTGGGAAAACCTTCGTATGGCATATGAGGATTCATTTGATGAGTTTAAACACAAAGTGTATGAAATTGTTAATGCATTTTTTTGCGTTGGGTAAGACTATTCCTGAAAAGGACATTGTGATGAAAATTCTCAGATCATTGCCATCTAGATATGATTCTAAGAAACATGCCATCGTTGAAGTAAATAAACTTGATACACTTTCCAGGAATACTCTTATTGGAAAGTTAAAAATACTTGATCTTGATCAGAACACAGTCAGAACATCAGCTTTCAATGATGTGACCAACACAATCAAAGCTTTTAACTTATCTTGGGCTGATGAATGTTGTTCCAATAATGTTGATTTTGATATATCACTAATTACAAAAAAGATCAAGGATTTGGCAAAGAGAAGTAAAAGTGATGAGAAAGGTCTCTCTCCGGTTAATGCTTCTGATGATTCATTACAAGAAAAATCATCACAGGTTGTTAATAACTTGGATTCTTCCAATGTGTTCAATGAATTTTCGGCTCTCACAATAGAAACTTCTTCCTACTCAAATTTTGATTTAGAGTTTGAGTATGACACTGAGATTGTTAATTTCTTCAACAATAACTCACCCTTGATTTGTTCATTATGTGGAAGTGCAAGTCATGTTCAAAGTAAGTGTTGGAAATTCAAGATGAACAACAAAATAATTGCCAAACTTCAAAATGACATGCAAAGAATGAATCTGGCTCTGAGTAATCAACAGAGTTCTCCTGATAACAAGAAGAAATCTAAAAGAACCAGAATCATACGAGGTAAAAAATATGTCTATACAACAATCCTTGAAAAGTCATTATGTGATAAAAGATGTGAGTATTTGGCTCACTCCGTCACTATCTAATACTAGTGACGTTTGCATCCTTATGTTTAACTTGAGAAAATAAAGATTGCATCAAGGTTGCTCAAGTTTTGTATATTTGGTAATTTCTTATCTTTTCGTTAAGAAAATATCTTATTGTTAAGAATAGATAAAAGATCATGAACCGTACCAGACATGTTCAAAGTTCTTCTAGGGTTTGCTTGTCCGTAAGTCTATTTATATTTATTTGTGATAAAAATGCCCTTCACTTCTCTTTTCTTTGAAATATACAATTTCATGGCTCATGTTACAAGAGGTACCACAAAAAAGGGATGCAATTGAAGTAGTTAATGTGTATCTTTGTGAAGGAATCCCTTCCTCAAGGAAGAAAAAAGTGAGATCTACAAATGATGAAGGTTCTTTCTTTAACTGCCTCTTGTTTGTTTGTCATTTTGATAATAACTTTAGAGGTATGGTGAAGGATTTCATCAACAAAAGAAATGATTTAAAATCTCGAATCATTTTCTCTTTAGAAAAGATAGCTCACTATGAACATATGTTGTCTCTAACAAAGAACATCTTGTGTGGACTAAAAAGAGAACTTAGTGAGTTAACTGATATTTCGGAGGATTTGGAGGAATTGAACGATCCCATAATCAATGAGTTTTCAATAACGAGAAGGAATTCTCAGTAGATGCTATGAGAAAGATTTACGATGTGTAGGAAACTTCTTATGAGAATTTATTCTCGTGTTTTAAGAAGGATTAATAGGATTTGGAATAGCCATTATTGTGAGTACACATAGTTATTTCCAACGATTTTCATCTTGCAATGTTTTTAGATTTATTTATTTAAATTCTAAAGTTTATTTGGAAGATGATTTTGCAGTATTAATCTTTATGGTTTCATATATTTCAAGTTGTTATGGGATATGTGTGTTTGCGTACGTGAACTATGATTGTCCCATATATGTCAAAAGTTAAGTCTTTCATATGTCATTATGCAAATATTGATAAAAGATTGAATGAACTTTTGACAAATAAAAGTTAGCCTATTATGTCATTATGCAAATATTAATGGAAGATATGATGAACTTTTGATTACAAAGATTAAGTCCATTATATGTCTCTATGCAAATAGTGATGAAAGATAGAATAAATCTTTGCTTATTTCGTAGTATTGGTCTTCCCTGATCCACATCTTTGTGTAAATATTGCGCGGCCCCGTAAGTTCTCTTATGTGAGCATTTCTAATTAAATTAATCATGGGTTCTCTTGTGGTTAATTTAATTGAGTATTTTGGATACAAATTCATGTTTCATGTTATTTGTTAATGTCCAAAGAAATCCTTCTTTTCTTGTGAAAGTAAGGTCTCTCTTGTTGTTCTTTCGGGAATGATATTTTACGGGGAAGAGTTCTTAATTGAACTTGTGCTTAATTGCCAAATCTTTGTGGGGAGTGCGGCTGTGCAATATTGTAGGAGTTATCTTGTATCCTTATAAACTCCTTGATGAATGGATTTAGCTTAGGCTATATGATGGCATCTAAACAAGTTGATATGTTGTTCTCTTTTGGTCATGAAGTATCTCTATGGAAATTTCATTAGGATCCCACTAATTTTCGTATATTTGCCAATTTTTATTGACAAAAAGGGGGAGAATTAATGTGTAGTTCACACTACAAATACATGTAGTTTACGGATCATTATGTAAGGGGGAGTGGTTTTCATGTGTGATGAAGTATTGACTAAGGGGGAGTGATACATATCACCATATTATTGTTGTCAAAGTTGTGATACAATTGAACTTTTATGTTGTGTAATAATACTATGACATTGTATAACAATGATTGAGAGCAATTGTTTTCTCATTGTTATAGCTACGTATCTTCAACAACTATGATGCTGAGTTGAACACGTTCAAAATCATCGGAGTACTTGGAAGTGACAAAGATTTCGAATAATGTTGAAGACCAAGGAGATCAAGCATTTGGATGAGAAGCTACAAAGTTTATTTATTTTGTAATCCATATGTATTAATAGTTTTGTCACTAACATTTACAAAGGGAAAGATTGTTAGAGCACTGCTCGGTCGAACTCGCAAGCGTTGCTATCTCAAGCTTGTTGTCAAGTTTAGTTGCCAAAACTATAAGTCTTGATTTCTTATCTACTTATAACTAAGTCTCGGATTAGGATAGAAAGTGTAGTTGATCTTTAGACTTTACGGCGTTCATCGATTGAAGACGAAGAACTACTAAGGGGAGCTTATGGAACTTCATCAACAAAAGGTATGTGGAGACTTGAACTCATCTATCACTCAAAAGTCTATCTACTCTGTATCCTATTTGAGGCAAAAGTCGTATAGTTATACAGACTTCTATTATGCCCATTTGATATTTTGAGATGAGTTTAACTCGCTTACATATTTCTCGAAATATCGCTTCAACCAAGTTTATCTTATACTCTTGACGAAAGTCAAAAGATTATCATATGAAAATCTCCTTGTAACATCTTTATCGGTCCCTGATAATGCATATTCTTTGATCGTTTTGTTCTTTTGTCACACCTCAAGTGCTTTAATGTCCTATTTTATGCCAAATTGTGCATTTTGCATCTCGAGGCATTAATAATTATTTTATTATAAATATTGATTATCTATGTTTGTTTTTGTAGGAGAAAAAGTAGGGAAAGAATGCTGGAGAAGCGGTAGGTCAGTACACCAAGGGATGAAGTTCTTTATATGCAAGCTTGAAGCGCTGCCAATATATACAGTGGCATATTGGTTTTAGTTATGGAAAGGGGTTGTGGTTCAAGTTGAAGACTCTCTAAAGCCGGCAAGTCAAGATGAGCATGCCAAATGGTTAGCAATTCACGTTTGGGAAATTATAAGGAAAGGTCCAAGAGGTAACCAAGCCCAAGGTCCATTTTTGTATACCAAATCAAGGTATTTATGCTTTATACCGGAACCTATTACCTTTCTCAAACCACATTTCCTTCACGAGAACAAGTTCCTTTCTCTGTGTCGTTCTCTCCCAATAATTCACTCAGACCAATCTTTTCTTTGTCCCCCGTTTCTATCAGCATGTCAAATCCCTCTGTAATTTCCTTCTCTCAACTGTGAATCACAGTTTCTCAACTACTCATTTCATTCCTAGACCTAGACTATGAATTGTACAATATTAGGTCGGTTAATTAGTTTTTAAGATCGACAAGAATGACAATGAAGTCTAAATCTCTAGTTCTCTGTAACACCGGCAACATCAGACTATTTGTGAATAGATTAGGGTGGCAGGTTCAGTGGTGAGTGACAAAGAAATCAAATCCCTAAATTTCCTCTTGTGCATCTTATTGATTATTAAGATTTGGATTTTGGGAATTTTTTGTATAAATAGGGGAGGCAGTGATATTTTGAA
Source organism: Papaver bracteatum (assembly GCA_023529315.1). Taxonomy (NCBI): domain Eukaryota; kingdom Viridiplantae; phylum Streptophyta; class Magnoliopsida; order Ranunculales; family Papaveraceae; genus Papaver; species Papaver bracteatum. Next base: position 1,311,114 of record JAJJWX010001238.1, on the reverse strand, counting down.
GTTAAGCCAGGGTTAGCTGGTGCAATATGTAACATTAGTTTAGGTTTAATTTCAGTTTGTGTTATGTTCTAAATATCTCTGCTAGGGCAGAGATGAAACCCTTTAATAATTAGGATTTCTTGGTTTGATTTACTCATGGGGTATTGAATGAAAAACATGATTTAATCTCTGAATACTAGCAATTTACTCTCACCTTGTATGTGAAGCATCCGTGGTAGTTAAAACAATTCTTTGTTATGTATTCAAGCCTATATGAGAAGATTTAGTTCAATTTGTGATTATCTATGCTTTAATCAGATAGGTAATGCTAGGGATTGACAATTTATCTGAGGTTAATTCATCAATTTTTGCAAGTGATTATATCACATCTTCAAGGTAGTTTGAGGCTAGCATCTTTATAGCTCCTTGATTGAAAGGAAAACTAGTATATCAAATTAGAGAATTCCTATGCTTTTAGGGGTGGATTCAAAGCTCTAGTTCATCATTTTTATTACTTTTTAATCTTATTTCTTTAGTATAATCATTTCCAAATTGTCGTCAATCGACCAAACTCTTTCGTTCATAATTAGTATTAGTAGAACTTAGAAGTTTAGTTTCACCAATCCAAATCCCCATAGGATCGACCCTTATTTGCCCTATTTTATATTGTAGAAATTGTGCGCTTGCGGTATATAATCGTAGGTTTTCCTAGCCTACCACATCTCCATTGATGTAAACTCGGAATGTTTCATATTGATTATATCAGTCACTTGAAAATGCCTTTGATGCTAATATTTAATGAAAACAACTATTGTTATCCTCTAAGAATGTTTCAATGATTGAAGTAGAGTTTAGAACAAATGGATTTAAACATATTATGTTTACTTGCATATATGTAATCCATGTCCGGGAACCATGGTATGCATACCCTTATGTTTACTTGTTGGTTTGAGGATGTCCGGGAACATGGTATGCAAACCGGCACACGTACTGGCGTAAGGTTCAGGTACGGGAATTTCTTCTGAGTTTGGATATTAATTTGGTATACGACCCAAACTTGGTTCGGCTACTTAGGTACGCATACCTAAGTTGATGATGTTCTGAAATCGGTTTGTTCATGAACTAATACATTTATATAATAAAGAATGCAATCTTTTGCAAACCGTGGCTATAATGTTCATGACTTGATTCGAGTGAATCAAAATCAATTTTTCTTCATTTGTGTCTTGTATACTTCTTTGAAAATATAAACAATTGAACAACTCTATAACTAGTTTCATTTGAGTTATTTGAACTAGTTATGGTTAAGATGAATAAGGTTGATATGAAAATGTTCATATGACTAACTTCGGTTAACTATTGTTGAGCTAACAAGGTATACACATTTAGGTACGGTTACTCATATCTAAATTAAGGTACATTTTATTTGTGTGTAACAACTTAATTTCAATCTAACGGTTGAAAGATATTAGCTTGAATCTAATCAGGTTTTCATCTAACGATGAATATTGAATGCTTTGTTACCAAGATAACATTGATTGCAAACCCTGATTGGAAGACTATATAAGGTAGAACTCTAGCAACTGGGAAACCTAATCCCTATACCTCCTTGTGATACTAGTTACGACTAGATTCGATTCTCATTTAACCTAGGTTTTTCTAAAACCATTATAGGTTAACGACTTAAAGACTTCATTGGGATTCTGAAGCCAAGCCCAACTATTTTCTCTGTAGTTGCGTGTTCTGATCATATTGAGTACTATCTTCTCTAAGATTTGCTCGAGATTTAATTTCTGATAGGTAAGATATAAAAAGTAATCACAAAGCTTTTCGTACCATTCTTTGTGATTCCACAATATCTTGTTCTGCTACCATATTGTTAAGTTATTATAAGGTGATTGATATTACTAGGTTGTTCTTCGGTATTATAAGTGTGGTGTATCAATTGGTTCCTGTTCACCTTGATTTATCAAAAGACGGAACAAAAACTCGTAAGTATTTATGTGGGAGACAAATTTATCTATTTAATGGACTTTTTTTGTGTGAGACATATTTGTTTATCAAGTCTTCGACTTTGGGTCGTAGCAACTCTTAGTTGTGGGTGAGATCAACTAAGGGAATCAAGTGCGTAGAGTCTTGTTGGGATTCAGAGGCGTAAGTAACGCGACTGTACCTTAATCAGTGTGAGATTGGTACGGGGTTCAACTACATTCCAATCTGAAATTAACTTGTAGTAGGCTAGAGTCTGTAGCGGCATAATACAGTGTGGTGTTCAAATCTAGACTACGTCTAGTTTTTTTTTTTGCATTTGCGTTTTCCTGGTTAACACAATTTCTGGTGTCTGTGTTATTTCTTTTCCACATTATATTTGTTTATATAATTGAAATATCACAGGTTGTGCGTAGTTCAATTAATTAGATAATCCAACCTTTGGTTGTTGATATAAATTGATTAATACTTGAACATTGGTCTTTGGTACCGTTCAAGCTGTTTCTCATAATAATCAGGCTCGCGGATTTCTATCTGTTTGATTTGCTGATTACACTATGAAACAGAGAAATAACTCTTGATGTATTTTTCTTGATTGAGTCTGACTGTCTAGTTGATTCTCTTGGATATATATTGGAGTTAGTCCATACAGATTTCCGAAATAAAATACTGGGTGTGGTTGTTAGACCCCCGCTTTTTCAATTGGTATAAGAGTAGGCAAACACGTTTAAGACCTTATAAGTCTGTGTTTGTAGCAATCTGACTCTATGGACAGAAACGTTATCTCTATGAACGTACCACCAGTCTTCGATGGATCGAATTATCTATAGTGGAAAATTTATATGCGTGCCTTTCTTCAAGAGTGTGATTTTCAATCATGGGTTCGTGTAGTTAATGGCTATGATCCTCCAGTTGTTACAGAAGGCGATGTAACTTTTCCAAAGGAGATTGATGCATATGATCCTTCCGAGATTCTCGCTGCAAAGCAAAATTCTGACGGATTAAATGCTATCATCCATGCCATTACCCTAGATCTTCAACACCACGTGACTACGTGAACTAAGTCTAAAGAAGCTTGAGATATCTTAGAAACTGTATTCAAAGGAAATTCCTATGATAAATAAGCTTGGCTTCAAAATTTAAATTCTGATTGGGAGAACCTTCTTATGGCTAATGAAGATTCGTTTTATGAGCTTAATCCCAAAGTGTTTGAAATTGTTAATGCATCTTTTGCATTGGGTAAGACTATTCTTGAATAGGACATTGTGATGAAAATTCTCAGATTGTTGCTATCCAGATACGATTCTAAGAAACATGCCATCGTTGAAGGAAATAACCTTGATACACTTTCCAGAAATACTCTTGTTGGGAAGTTAAACATCTTTGATCATGAGCATACATCCAAGTCTGGGAAGGATATTGCTTTCAAAGCAAAAAAGAACACTAAATTGCTTGATAAAAGTAAAAGTGTTGGCAACTCTGTTGTGCATCCTATTGACACTGATTCATCAGATGAAGATCTTGACAACTCAGTTTCACTAATCACATGACAGTTTAAATATCTTCTTTTGAAGAGAAGTAAACGGTTCATCAGAGATAAACCCAGGTCATCAGTCAAATCTCATGACCACGCCCCTCCGAAAACAGGGACACTGCTGATAGTGATGATGAGGATATGCCACAGTGCTTCAAATGTAAAGATTTTGGTCATTTTGCTAATAAGTATCCAAATCATAGAAAATACACTAGGAACAAAGGTCTTGTTGCAACTCTTGATGAAATGTATGATCATTATGATTCGAACAAAGATGAAAAGTCATGTGTTGCACTCCTTGGTGAAAATATTGGTTTTGATAATTGTAGCAATAGGTACATCAATCTTGATATTCATCCTAGAGAAACTTCATCAACCACTATGGAAGATAAAATGGTTTTTTCCCTGTCTACTGAAAAATCTATTTCACATGTTTCAGGTACCTCAATTTGTTTAGCAGCATGCTCAGCTAGGGTGTCTGAAACTTCCTCCACACTGACATGTTCTTATTGTACTTCTAAGGGTCATGAACTCTCTAAGTGTTACAAGTAAAAGGATAAAATAAGTTATGTCAACAAACTTCAACGGAGAGTAAATCGATTAGAAAACAAGCTCAAACTTGTTCAGAAGCCTAGTTCATCTGAGGTATGTACACTCAATACTTTTTCGAAAAAGTTAATTTCTAAAGAAAAAATTAGACCTCTACTAAAAAGAACAAGGTCTAAACACTTTGTGAAAAAAGGTATTAAGAATTCCGTACAAGAAGAGTATGGTGGACAAATTATTGTTCAACCCAACCCAACTTAATTGTGTTGAAGGTGCATCTTGTCTCATGTGCATGTATTCAAAGAGATACGAGATGTGCAAAGATCAGACTTTAGGAAAAAGAAAATTATTGTGTTATTTTTCTCTTCTTTGTGTTTTCTGAATTCTGTTGATCCTTTCATATCATAAATTGGAATTGAAAAGGTTTTCCTTTTTTCATTAAAAGAGGGTTAAAATCGAAAATTCTACCTTCTTTAGGGCTTATGAATTGGTCGTACGTGAACCCTACTCTATATAGGTTCCGCAACCCTACATTCCTTTTTTCTTACCTAAAAACTCTTTTTATCACAAGATTGCTTGTTGACCTTTGTTTGTGTATTTCTTACACAATTCCATACTTGTATGGAGACTCCAAGCATCATGTCTTCTGATGGAAAAGATGTTAATATGATTATTAAGCCATCAACCATGAAGAAAAAAGATAAGTCTCCTTCCTCTACAACTTTGAACAGAAGAAACCAAGGGCTATCACCTTCCTCTAATCTTCAGAAGTTTCCTAGTGTTCTTGAAGAGTTGAGGGAAACAAGGAAGGAGATTCAGCAAATAAAGGCTATTGTTTTAAGAACTCTTGAAATTCAGAAGGCCCTAGATCGGGATCAGTCAAGAAGGTTTGTTGGAATTGACTTATTTCTTCACAAACCTTATGTTCCAATGGATGTTGACGACAAGGAGTTCAGGGACGATAAATAATTTTTTAGAGGTCTTAATGTCTAGGAAACTTCTTATGAGAATTTATTCTTGTGTTTGAAGAAGGATAACTATGGTTTGGTATAGCCTATATTGTGATTACACATAGCTATTGCCAACGATTTTCATCTTGCAATATTTTTAGATTTATTTATTTAAATTCTAAAGTTTAGTTGGAAGATGATTTTGCAGTATTTAGCTTTACTGGTTTCATATATTGCAAATAATGTTATGGGATATGTGTGTTTACGTCTGTGAACTATGATTGTCCCATATATGTCAAAAGTTAAGTATATTATGTCATTATGCAAATATTGATGGAAAATAGAATGAACTTTTGATGTCAAAGATTAAGTCTATGGTGTCATTATGCAAATTTTGATGAAAAATAGAATGAATCTTTGAATATTCCGCAGTATTGATCTTTTCCTGATCCACTTATATATGAAAGTACTGTACGGCTCGTAAGTTTTTTTTATGTCGAGCATTTCCGATTATATTAATCATTGAGGTTCCTTTGTGGTTAATTTAATTGAGTTTTCCGGATACAAATTCAAGTTTTGTGTGATTTGTTAATGTCCAAAGAAATACTTCTTTTCTTGTAAAAGTAAGGTCGCTCTTATTATTCCTTCGGGAATGACATTATGGGGGAGAGTTCTTAATTGAACTTGTGCTTAATTGCCAAATCTCTGTGGGGAATGCGGCTGTGGAATATTGTAGGAGTTATCTTGTATCTTTATAAACTCTTTGATGAATACACTAAATTTCGACTATGTGAAATCATCGAAACAAAGTTGATATGTTCTCTTTTAGTCATGAAGTATCTCTTTGAGAATTTCATTATAATCCCGCTAGTTTTCGTTCCTTTGCCAACTTATATTGACAAAAAGAGGGAGAATTATTGTGTAGTTCACACTACAAATACATATGGTTTACGAATCATTATGTAAGGGGGAGTGGTTTTCATTGTGAGATGAAGTATTGACTAAGGGGGTGATAATATCACCATAGTATCATTCTCAAAGTTGTGGTACAATTGAATTTTGATGATGTATAATAAGACTATGACACTGTATAACAATACAAAAACATATTGTTTTTATATATTACTAGGATATGACCCGTGTCGTGACGGCCTAGGTTTTAGTTATTGTCATATAAAAGGAGATCCAAGATTTGTTCTTCTTGTACACATGGAACGACCCATAATTTTGAATCCTGTTATTCAGGCTGTAAAGAAAGGGGTTTGGGACTTCGTAGGTTTGGAATTCCTTAATGTGGATATGGGAACCTAGTCTAGCAAAGGTCAAAAATACCCTTATCATATAACTAACCTAAATCTAATTCAAAAAAAAAATAAAAAAACATTAACCCCTCTCTTCTATTTCCTCTCATGTTCATCTATGTCACCCTTCATCTCGAGTTTTTTTTCTTTTTCTTCGATGCATCATTGATTCTCAAATAGAATCTTTCTTGAATAGAATCTTTCTTGAATAGAAAATGGAGAATTGGTGAATAAAAGAGTTGAAATAGAAAATTAATATTTCAAAAATGACTGCTATTAGATAACAAGTGAAAAACCCATCATTTATTTCTGCTCTTGATTAGTTAAAAGGTGGGATTCGATCGGTTAGAGTTTAAATTCGTGTTTATGAAACTGTTTACAGCTTGGAGTTCTTATATTTTCAACCGTAATTTAGTTATTATGCATGAAAAATAACAATTCTGATCCATAAAATAGGTTTACGTTGGGAAATTTTTAATATCAACCATAAATACTTGTCTATGGTTAAGATTATCCTAGACGTATATAGTTCTAAAAAAAATAATGAAAAAGAAGTTGGATTTATGGCTAGGGAATTCTCAACAGTAATAGCTAACTTTCCCGTCCGGAATGCTTATATCCTAGGGTAAATAACAAATTACAGCTGGAAATTCAAAATTTCCAGCCGTAAAAAACTTATACCCGACATTTTTATTAATAACCGCAGTATCATCAATACTTGGTATTGTGTTTGTGCCTACAAATTTTCTTACAAAGTTTAGTAATTTTTGAGTTTTTTTTGTGATTCAGTAGTTCTGGACGGGCCCCCTCAAAAACCGTTAAGAAAAACCATAGGGTGCGGGTTTTGGAGAGAGATTATGTGAGAGGACGGCTTCTTTTACCAGTTTTTCAGGCGGTTTTTTATAATTTTAGTTGTTTTGGTGTTGATTTATTGGCCGATTGAATCTTTTTTTTTCCTTCTTTTTCTGGCCCCTAGAATGGCGTAGGCATTATTGTTGGTTTATCCCGACCTTAATGCACAAAACGGGTACCTAGAATTTGAAGAGAACAACAAAATGCCATCGGATACGCTTACGGTTAGAAGGTCTGAGATACCTAAAGATTGGATACTTGCCCTCCAAATAAGTATATCCGCTGCAAGGGTAATACACTCCAACTTCAGCCAGATGCTCCCCAACAACAATACTAATGTTAGAAGAATAAGAATGCACAACTAAAAAGTCGGTCTCTATGTACCTAATTAAAGAGTAGACATCTTCGTATTCTGGGTCATTGGAAGTTCGCTCGTCAGTAAAAGTAACTGCAGTTTATTGTACTGAATCTTCATACTAATTTGCGAATACCCAATTTAGTTACAATGTACTTCAAATGGATGGAGTTGATAATATATCACTTTGGATTTGCCATTAAATCCTGGATTCACACCATTTTCACCCTCGTCACATATTTGTACTGCATTTGTAATTTGGCAATCCTAGCAACCAAGTCTCTGGCTATTTTCGTCCAAATATAAAGTAATGTAGTGGATACAATACTTCAGGCAAGTCCAAATATGCAGATCGGAGCTTTGCTAGTTAGATGGAATTTTCCACGTTGATTGCTTAATTCTAGCAAAGACTTGCAAACTTTAATCAGTTCAACTAAAAATTGTACTGGATGTGCATAGGATTTTCGTAGAATTGAGCAGAATTTTTAATTTAAATTCATGATTTTATGTTTTATTCATTTTAAATTCTAAACGGATCTACCACATCTGAATACAATCCATCCCCATGAGACGCATCCAAATCTAGAGTTTTGGCGTGTCCTCTTCGCCTCTAATATTTTTTTCATTATCAGCATTGAATTATGGGCTGGTTCTGAAACAAAATGTTGATTCTCTCAAGTCTCCTCTGCTATCTCATCAGCAGCAATATGAGGAGACACCTCATTTCTCTGCAGCCTTGAAAAATTACCGATTGCGTTTTTGTTGCTAGCAGTGAAAACATATCTCTCATCCTGGATTTACAACAAAAATGCATCAATATTTGCAATCGACTTATACATAGTTCTAAACACCAACCACATCTTTTTAGGTGATCTATAGTGGACACTGGGCGGATGCCAACTCTACACAACACATAAACATAAAAAAATTCCAAAACATTCAAAGCCATAACCATGATGGGGATATAAAATACCCCTAATTATAGTCTTAGACACCTGACATGTACATAGTTGCAGTAGGAAACCTTCATACCTTGCTATACATACGTCAAGATTTGTATACGTGTTGGAACAATGTAGTTATTTTGCTATTGCTAACCTCAGCTAAAGCTGCAAAAACAAACAAACAGAGACCACTTAGAACTGATATTATTAGTTAGACAACATAGCACTTTATCTGTTTCAAAAAACATAATTTAGGCTTCGGATATCATAAATTAAAGAGTATAAAAAATATATATCAGGAATAAGCTTTAAATGGAGAAAAATAAATCCACTTTCAAATAAAATGCAGTATGTCATAGTGCCTTCCAATATTATGTGAAAGGGTACTTTGGCTACCGCCATAATTGGAAACATTTCCACATTTCAAAAAAGAGAAATTTAGTTTTGTAGTCTCCAACAATGATTACTATGTTGTACAACTGAACTGGATTAGTATACATGTGGATAATCACGTAGGCCTACATGACAGGAGCAGCAAAATCAAACAAATACATAAACTAAATTCAGCCATTGTTAACTCGCAACTGCAATATAGACCAATGAGTCAACTACTACCATAGAGTCACAGACTAACTATTAGACACATAAAGAGTTACCCAAATCAAATAAGCCAAAGCAAGACTCTAGTATATCACCAAAAAGGTCTTGATAGTTCAAAACAAAACTGTTTTGTGCCAAAGTAAAGTAACAAATTTACTTTTAACAAACTTAATTGAAAGTAACCCAAATACAAACTCTAAAAAATGTCAAAGAATGAAAAATCAGTTGAAATGAAAAACTACATCAGGTACAAGTACGCATGGGAGGTGAGTTCCTGTTTTGGAAAGCCACCACCATGGAACGCATTGTTGGATGTTATAATCCAATAATCCTATGATTGGGTTGGTACTAATCCACCCGTTTACCGTAATATCTTCGTTCATATTCGAACACTGGTAGTGATTGTATACTTTCACCACAGAATGAAACAAAATTTCCCACTCAGCATTGTCTGGCATGAGAGGATATACTCTTTTAATGATCATTATTTGACCTACGACCTGTTTTTTAACTTCCATACACTGGAAAATGGCTTCTATGAGTTTTGGCATGTCCTTTCGATCAAGAAAAAGATGATACACACCTAAGATTGATGGTCCAATATGTGTAGTAGCTCACAAATCTGCAATATTGCACACGGAAACTATTACCTTTTAGAGTTCATTGTAAACTCTATTCTTACATCAATCAGAAAATTGATCCATAATGATTTTAGAAAAACAATCAAATTAAGAAAATCATTCATTAAATGAAACCAATAGAAAAACTTACATGTCTATCACCAACATGAATCTTTACTAATAAACCCGATACCTATATTTTAGGAGCAGTGACCAAAATTCTCTGCCTCCCTCTTTCTCCCAATCTCAAATTTAATGTCAAATATGTAATTTTATCACAGATGAATAAGCTCAAGGCCCGGACTAAAGAATATTACATCTTTTAAGAAGGGTCGCATTTCTCATTTATCACAAAACTAAAAACTACATGTGTAGTGTAAGATTCATCTGTAGTCCTAAAATATAAACATTACTCTATCATGACTGAGTGCAAGTATAGGGGAAGGATGGCATTACCGACAAATTTCGCTAGCTTTGTGACATATTTTAATGGAAAGCTCTTTAGCTAAATCAACTACTGTTAGATTGATTCTGTTCCTATCTGTGCATTTTGGTTGTAATATTCTTCAACTATATATAAGCAATACTTTGGTATCATTCACAATTAAAAATAAATTGAACAAAGAAATAAAATTCCAGTTCAAGAAACTAAGAAAATCCATGATATGCATCAACAAAGTCAGTCACAATAAAAAAATCAATTGAAGATGGGGAAAAAAACAAAATTCAAATCGAACAAACTCATCAAATGCAAATTATAAAGAAAAAAAAAATTAAATTGAAAATAGTACAGACCAGTCTGACCTATTAGTCCTGAGAGAGTATGCGAAAGAAACAAATGGAGAAACTTGGGAAGATGATAACCCCTGTTGAGGTTTATGTAGGGAAACATTTCAAATAGTAGCTCTCCTAACGTAACGAATCAAATTGATTATCCGGGTATCAATCAAAGGGATTGAATGGCGCAAATCATGTCGTTGCTAATGGAGGAGAAAATTTAGTTGAAGAGCCCTAATTTACTTTGTAACAGAAGAGAATTAAGTGCAAGAAGATATCAGTGATGATGGGTTCTGTAACGGAACAGAGGATTAAGTGCAAAAGAGATATGGGACGTCGGATATGCCCGTAAAAAATGGGTCCATTTTCAACCGCGATTTGTTTTTTGCACTTCCAGAGGAATGGAAGCCATCTAATAGGGAAATAAGCTTATTCACGTTTGTCGGATTGGCCAAAAACCATTTGTTTTTGTAAGATAGATTATGGATACGGATCTTAAACAACCATGATGTTGAGTTGAACACGTTCAGAATCACTGGAGTACTTGGAATTGACAAAGATTTCGAGTAATGTTGAAGAACCAAGGAAATCAAGCATTTGGATGAGAAGCTACAAAGTTTATTTATTTTTTAATCCATATGTATTGATAGTTTTGTCACTAAAATTGACAAAGGGGAAGATTGATAGAGCACTGCTCGGTCTAACTCACAAGTGTTGCTATCTCAAGCTTGTTTGTCAAGTTTAGATGTCAAAATTATAAGTCTTGATTTATAGTCTACTTATAGATATGTCTCGGATTAAGATAGAATGTGTATCTAGGATTTAAATTTCACGACGTTCATCGATTGAAGACAAAGAACTACTAAGGAGAGCTTGTGGAACTTCATCAACAAAAGGTATTTAGAGACTTGAACTCATCTATCACTCAGAAGTCTATTTCTATTTTATCTCCTATTGAGACAAAAGTCGTATAACTATATAGACTTTATACACATTTGATATTTCGAGCTGAGTTTAACTCGTTTACATATTTCTCGAAATATGTGTTAGTAAGATTTCGCTTTAACCAAGTTCATATTTTATTCTTGATGAAAGTCAAAAGATGATCATGTGAAAATTTCATGGTAACATCTTAAATGATTTTTGTGAGACAGTCATTTGATATAGACTCAAAATGTTTCGTATTGATCATTTGATCACTTGAAAATTACTTTGAAGCTAATGGTTTATGTGAGACAACTATTCTCATCTTCTAAGAATGTGTCAATGATTAAAATGAGAGTTTAGAACAATTAACCATTGACTGGATATAGCACAATATGCGTACTTTTATGCTAATTGTTGCAAGTGTATTCCAAGCCTGGGAATTTAGTATGCATACCCGTATGCATACTGATTCAACAGTTGAAGTCCGGGAACTATAGTATGCATACCCGTATGCGTACTGGTTTCAACTGAGATTGGTCATGAACGACAGTATGCGTTTGCATACTAGCGAACAAAACCAAGTCCGGGAACTTAGGTATGTGTTAGAGCATAGCTCGGTCAAACTCGCATGCGTTGCTATCTCAAGCATGTTTGTCAATATTAGTGATCAAATCTATAAAGTCTTTGATTTCTAGTCTACTATAGCTAAGGTCTCGGACTAGGATAGATAGTGTAGTTGAGCTCAAGAACTCCATGGCGATCATCATACAAGATAAAGGACTACTCAAGGAACCAATGGATCTTCATCGACTAAAAGGTATGCGGAGACTTGAACTTATCTATCACTCAAAAGTCTGTCTACTCTATCTCCAATCTTGAGACAAAAGTCGTATTACTATATAGACTAAGATTATACACATATGATATTTCAAGCTGAGTATATATCGCTTATCTATTTCTCGAAATATGTGTTGGTAAATCTTTCGCTTTAGCCAAGTTCATCTTTACCTAGTTACGAAAGTCATGTTATGTTTCAATCATTTTGGAAATTGCTCTGACGAAAAATAGATTGTGAATAACAACTATATAACGTCCTCTGAGAATGTTTCAATGATTGAAATGAGAGTTTAGACAATATAAGCATTGGAGGATATAATAATTATTGTGGCAACACATATATGTATAAGTCCTTATTGCTTGAACCGAAGTTTGCGAACTTTGTTGATCAAGTGAAACCGGTGTAGTGCGTGAGCTCAGTCCGCGAACTCAGCATACAAGTTCAGTCCGCGAACTGGCGATTTTCTCGAACCCGAGAATTTCTGCTGGAGTTTGTGAACTCCATCCGGGAACTTAGTCTGCGAACCCAGTCCGCGAACCTGAGTAGGTTATGTTTAAAAACGATGTTTGTGAACTTATCTTAATAAACTAAGGAATGCTATTTCAAATCGTTGTTTATAGTTCATGAATCGATTCGAGTGAATCACATAGTTTTTCCTTCAATTGTGTCTTGTGTAGTACATAAAGATCTAAGCAATTGAACAACTCTCTAACTAGTTCATTTGAGTCATTTGGACTAGTTATGGTGAAGAAGAATATGGTTGATATGAAAGTTATCATTTGGATAACCATTTGGTTAACTAGTGTTGAACCAACTAATGTACACGTTTGGTTACGGTTACACAAGCCTAGAAACTTTCATTACAAGTGTGTATAACAAGTTATGTTTTCGATCTAACAATTGATAAATATTAGCTTGAATCTAATCAGGTTTTTATCTAACGGTGAATATTGAATGCTTTGTTACTAAGCTAACATTGATTGCAAACCCTGATTTGAAAGACTATATAAGGGAGAACTATATAAACTGGGAAACCTAATCCCCACACATTATGTGTGATACTAGTTTGCTAAGCTAGAGTCGATTCTCCTTTAACCTTTGGTTTTTTTCTTCTAAAAACCAGGTTAACGACTTAAATACTTCATTGGGATTGTGAAGCCAGACCGATACTACTTTTATCATAGTTGTGTGATCTGATCTTGCATCTTCTATCGTACGAGTACAATTATAATAATTGGCTTGAGATTTTTATCTCCGATGGGCAAGATATAAAAGTAGTCACAAACACTTCGTCTCATCGTTTGTGATTCCTTAATAATCTTCTTCGCTGCTTCGATTAAGTTTATTGTGAGGTGATTGATAAAGCTGAGCTATTCTTTGGGAATATAAGTTTGGTTTTATCAACTGGTTCCTGTTCACCTTGATTTATCAAAATACTTAACAAAACTCATAGGTTTATTCATGGGAGACGAATTTATCTATCCTTGTAGACTTTTCTGTGTGAGACAGATTTGTTTATTAAAGTCTTCGACTTTGGGTCATAGCAACTCTTGGTTGTGGGTGAGATCAACTAAGGGAATCAAGTGCGTAGTATCCTGCTGGGATCAGAGGCGTAGGATCATAATTGTACCTTGGATCATTGTGAGATTGATTGGGGTTCAACTACAGTCCAGGCCGAAGTTAGCTTGGAGTAGGCTAGTGTCTGTAGCGAATTAATACAATGTATGTTTAATCTGGACTAGGTCCCGGGGTTTTTTCTGCATTTGCAGTTTCCTCGTTAACCAAATTCTAGTGTCTGTGTTATTTATTTTCCGCATTATATTTTGTTATATAATTAAAATAATATAGGTTGTGCGTTGTTCAATCAATTAGAATATCCGACCTTATTGGTTGTTGATTTAAATTGATTGACACTTGGATATTGGTCTTTGGTACCATGTTATTTCATTTCAATTAGTAAAGGATACAAAAATGAAGGTGACTGTTCATGGTTCCGAGGTCATGGTATGTTATGGTTCCTCTAAGTTTTGGACCTTTCTTTTACTATGAAGATCAAAGTGAATTTTTTTACAATGATAATTTTGGTTGAGATCTCTAATCAATTCCACCATTCTGGCCATTCCAAACTGATTAACAGGAGCATAGAAATTACAACAAGGAAGGACACCATGGTATTCAAAGTGATCCTTTGATGTTGTTGTACTTCTAGAAACATCATTTATGTTCCAAGATTTGTCATTTGATAAAAGGACCACAAAATCAAAAAAGCAAGAGTTCCAAACATTAAAATACAAGAACTGATTCTCGTTATAACAAAAACCTCACTCCAATCGAGACAAGTTATACATACACATCAATGAAAATGTAAAACCTAATGATCGATAGAGATCTGTAATTTAGAGAACAACAAAAATCACCAAATTCCAAAATTACTATTACTAATACACTTCATTTGGATTCTGAAGCCAGACCCAACTATTTTATTTGTAGTTGAGTGTTTTAATCTTACTTTGTTCTATCGTATTGAGTACTATCTTCTCTAAGATTTGCTCGAGATTTAATCTTCGATAGGTAAGATATAAAAAGTAATCACAAAGCTCTTCGTATCATTCTTTATGATTCCACAATATCTTGTTCTGCTACCATATTGTTAAGTTAATGTGAGGTGATTAATATTACTAAGATGTTCTCCGGGAATATAATTCCGGTGTATCAATTGGTTCATGTTCACCTTAATTTATCAAAAGACGGAACAAAAACTCTTAGGTATTTCTGTGGGAGACAGATTTATCTATTTAACAGACTTTTATGTGTGAGACAGATTTGTTTATCAAGTCTTCGACTTTGGGTCATAGCAACTCTTAGTTGTGGGTGAGATCAGCTAAGGGAATCAAGTGCGCAGAGTCCTGCTGGGATTCAGAGGTGTAAGAAACGCGATTGTACCTTAATTAGTGTGAGATTGGTTAGGGCTCAACTACATTCCAGTTCGAAGTTAACTTGTAGCAGGATAGAGTCTGTAGCGGCTTAATACAGTGTGGTGTTCAAATTTGGACTAGGTCCTGGGGTTTTTCTGCATTTGCGGTTTCCACGTTTACAAAATTTCTGGTGTCTGTGTTATATTTTTTCCATATTATATTTGTTTATATAATTGAAATATCACAGGTTATGCGTAGTTCAATCAATTAGGTAATCCAACCTTTGGTTGTTGATATAAATTGATTGACACTTGAATACTGGTCCTTGGTAACGTTCAAGCTGTTTCTCATAATAATCAGGATCGCGGATTTCTATCTGTTTGATTTGTTAATTATATTGAGAAACAGAGATATAACTCTGTTTATGGTGTTTATTTTTGACGAGGGCAAAATTTGTAAAAATCGCCTCTGAACCTACATCAGAGACATATCTATAATTATATATGTATTAGGGATTCACCCAGCTGAAATCTCGATATTCTATATATGTTTATAAATATGTGTAAATTCCTGACCCGACATCAGAATTATAGATTCGTACTTCTACACTATATTCCGCAAGAGAATTGAGAATGTGTATCCATCTAATGGCTATACTAGTCTTGAATATGCCTGCAAGATTTTAGATCTTCACTCAACTGAACTCTCATTACTTTATACACGTCCATACAAATTGTCATGTATTAATCAATATATACTGATGGTACAATTTATAAATATTCAGAATAAGCTACTACGCTATTCTGAATTACCAGAAGAATAATATTTAGAATATTACTTCGAGCCGCAGAACTTCCACGGATGAATTCCTTGAATATGATTTGTATGCTACAAACGAAGTGCTAGGGACAACATGGCCGCACTCCGTAATCAGGTCGTGGCCATTGACTCCCTAGCTAGACAACTATCTAGCCAGGCCACGACTTCCTGATCTTTTAGCCTGCCCATGTCTTTGGTCATGAAATTCCTATCCCTATCTAGCCAACTAGCTAAGGCCGTAGCCACCGGTTCCCTAACTAGTCACGGCCTCGTAGTCTATCCCAAACATCTATGGCCACCTAGTCTTAGCCACGACCTCTTTGCCTCTTAGCTTGGTAATTGGCCACGACTATCTTATCTATTAGCCTAGCCATGTATTTGTCCATGACATCCTTATCTCTTAGCAAGCCAGGCCGTCGCCACCTTGCCTTCCGGCCTAGCCTAGCTTCCTAGCTAGACAACTAGCCAGCCAGGCCACGGACTTCCTATCTCCTGGCTTGGCCTATCCATGGCCAAGACCCCCTTGTCTCCCAGCTTATCCTAAGCTGACCACGACCTCCCTGTCTACCGGCATGGAAATCCATGGCCACGGCTTCCCTGTCTACCGGTCTGGATAACCATGGCCACGCCTCCCTATCTCCATGACCTCCCTGTCTTCAGGCCTGACCTATACTAGTCACGGCTTCCTTTCTCGTTGTCCTAGTTTGGCCCAGCCTAACCATATGGACACAACTATATTTCTCCAAGCCTAGCACATATGTACATGCTGATTCAGCTAGCTATCCATTAGGTCATGCCCACGCCACGACTTAGATAGCTATTAGCTTGGTGCCCTCGCCTTCATGTATTATAATGGTTAGCTGTTTACAATGCCATCTTATGGCAGATTCATTATTATCCACGCATAACCTTAGAGCTAAGTTGGCTCTTCAAGCTATGTCATTCCGACTAGCTTAGGCTATTACTCAATCAAGTGTATCGTGGAAAGGCTAGAGATAACCCATGACTCTACTAATTCCTACGAGAAATCAAAACATGTTACATGGGGTATGGGTATTAGTCTAGTGGTTTACAACAACATGCGGCGTAGAAACACCCCATGATAAGGAAGTTACAAGTAATGGTAACAATTGAGAGCGGTTAATTAAAGGAAGTTGTTAAGTAATGGATTAATGGTTTACGGTTTCCAGAAACTTCCCTAGTACAATGGGCTTAACCATACCATTATCCCACTATCTCCATCTCTCAATCTCTCCACAATATCCACTACTTACGAGGAAACAGTGAGTGTTCCAACTATAAATAGACTACCTTGTCTATTTAGAAGAGAGAACAAGCTTATCATGCCCAAGTTCTTCTTCTTCCATAGTTTAATAACCTCACACCCAATTCAATCACCACTTGATAAGACACATTTTTGTGTCTGAATTGTCCTTAGTGTCTCTATTGTTAGTGCTTGATATTGTACTTTTTATGTTTGTGTAGGTGTTTTTAGAGAAGTACACTTGTGTGGGTAAAGTTGCTCAAAAAGTGCTATTTGGACCCCTCGGAGAAAATTACTAAAGGCACCCTCACTTTGGATAAGGGGCACCTTAGTTGGGCACCTGCTATTCACACCCCCATCTCTGTTAGGGAGAGGTCATCACCTTCGTTTGAACCTGGACTTTGGCGGGAAATGGAATTCTTTACAAAACAGAATTAAGGTTCGGATTTTGGAGGCAATTTAAGTAGACTCAATGGCAGAAATTGATTTGGAAGACTTGATTAAGCTTCACAGGCATGGTATGATCAATGTTTTGGATTAGAATTGGCTGGAAACTCAGATTGTATAACTCGGGGAGTTTACGTATTTTGAAGAACCCGATACTGATGATTTGGTTCTGGAAGTCTTCTAGAGATATTCAACCGCTAAAATCTGTTGTGTTGGGCCTGTTTCATATAAACAGGACTGGTAAGTCCATCAAACTCGAAGCAATAGGGTTGCATCGTCGGAATTGAAGAAATAGGGACGTATATAATTTTCGTGAGAAAAACTCGAGGATTCTGTGGGTTTACTTGTGGAAGATACGTGAAGATTTGTTGTTGCATGAGTGTGAATCAACATTATATGGGTATACTACGTGTTTAGAGCATATATGTTGAGGATTATCGCGTGCAGGAAAAGAAACATGAAAGAAAATATTCATGTGGCTGGTAGCATTAATGAAGATGATTTTGGAGTTATTACAGTAATTTTTGGAGTCCTGAGAGTATATAAAGGTGATACGGGACTCAGAGAAGGGATGGAGTGAGAAGGGAGCGAGTAGAGAGTTGAGAATGGAGAAAAAATCAAGTTGCAGAGACGAATCAGTTCTGCTGGTGAATAAGAACACGAAGAACATAAGACCATATAAGACAGTCGTATTTCTACAGTACCAGCGACACTTTATAGTTATTTTTCTATGTAACAGTTCGGTTTGTAACAAATATAATTGTTACAAACCCGTTTTTTATTAATTTTCTCCTATTTAAATATTGTGAACACCTTTTTGAGCAACGAAAAATTACTATGAGTGTGTTTTCACCATGAGAAGCTAGACCCTAACACTAGGACAATGGAGGAAGCTGGATTTCTCCCTTGGTAATTTATTTAATTCTTTATTTACCTTTTGCACCGATTTTAAATGATTTATGATTTCTATTAATCAATTGTTATCTTGTTTGATAGTGTATGCTTAGTCTTAGGTGCTTTTAATACACCATGCTTGTAATTTACAATTGATGTTTTACAAAATCTATTTTGGCAAAGAATAGAGTTAATACTTCTTTTGTTTTGAGCTATAATTGCCTTGGATTAATTTTTGAACCACTTGAATATGAAATACAGTGAAATCTCGAGTCCCAGTTAATTCTTCATCCCGTGACATATTTTGTATATATTTTCTTATTTTTAGTATTTTTCATATTTAAGCCTAGAATCAATCTCAACAAAGTCCGAGTGAACGACAACCATTCTTACCACTTTCTAAAATTCGATTACCAATGATTTCCTAAAATTTATTTGCTTTCCCTCCCATAAGATCAACCCATTTTCTCTCTTTGTAGCCGAAACAAAACGTGAACAACCAACTTCTTGGTTTAGGCTCGTTTTGTATGATTTTGATTTTCAAACCTAAAGAAAGTACTTTGACAGTACATTGTTTTACCTAGGAGCGATTTTTGGGTATTAACAAAATCTTGGATATATTTTCTTGATTGAGTCTGACTGTCTAGTTGATTCTCTTGGATATATATTGGAGTTAGTCCATACAGATTGCCGAAACGAAATATTGGGTGTGGTTGTTAGACCCCCGCTTTTTCAGGTTGAACCCACCAAGCGTTGCTATGCCAAATTTGGTTGTCATATTTTACCACCAAAACTCAAAGTTGCTTGATTATATTACTAGAGTCAACTGCATTAGATTAGACTAGAAACGTTGTAAATGTTGAGACAAGCTCATGCTACTCTGAGACCTGAAAACGTATCAGCACAAGAGTAGACATCATCCTTCTGATCGAGGTTACTAATACATACTTGAATTTTTTTCATTCTATCTACGTTTCTTTTAAGTCGTTCAGAGTGAAAACATAACATATGAAGTATATATACATATCTTCATTACTAATGACTTGATCATCCAACAACATGATAATTGAAACTAAATACTCAATTCTCCTTCATTCTGACCCCACAAAAATCTGATGTGTATAGTTTTGGTGTTAAAATTATAGAATAAAGTTCTCTAATTGAATCTGGTCCCACACAATAAAAAAGAAAAATTTGTTTACACCAACAACTACCCCACTTCTCACCTTGCGTCGGCAGAACTCCCACGTATTTGAACAAACCGCATCCTCTCAGTTTCCCATGAACACACGTTTTGATGCATCTCTCTCCCTTCTCCAAAGGTTTGCATCTAATTTTAATATGGGTTGTATTTAGTTACTGCCATTAAAAAGTATCATGTTATCAGCTTTCTACTGAGAAAGAAAATCCATTTGATATTTTGAGATAAAATTGTCTTCGAACGATATATAGGGTTGAACATGCAATATTGATCAGAAGGTGTCCAATTTGTTTCTTTCTTTCCATTTAATCCAGATCTAAATTAAGTTTTTTTTTTTTTTTTTTTTTTTTTGTCGTTGTCTATTTTATTTATTTTGTTCGTAATTTCTGTTTTTCAGGTAAACAATGACCAATTAGGAAAAGATTGACAAACATTAAAAGGAAGCTTCTTATTAACATGAATGCATCATTGAGGCCATTGATGAATTATTAAAGTAAATTTCGCTATTGATTTTCAACAAAATCTATACAATAATACTATTAGCTGCAATTAGTTTTTGGTTTTTGTTATTTTGTTCGTAATTTCTGTTTTTCAGGTAAAAGATGAGGCTAAGCATATACTGTTGCAGAAATATGGATCGGGACCGGACAAATAGGTACCATATGTATTGTTTTTCAGTATAGCTAGATACCAAATAACTATTTCAACATTAAGGAATTATACAAAAAAGCTCACTTTTCCAGGAAAGATTGGAGAGTTAGAGAGTTAAGGTTGATTAATCTTACTGTGTTTCTAAGTAGCATAGTATTCATATCCGCTTTGATTAATCGGCCTAATTATCTAGTTCATCTGCTTATATAGCAAGCTCATTTTTCTCTCCACAAGATTTTGTCTTGCAATTTTTAGGCATAACCCGGAGTATTGGTCTTTCGTACATTCATCATATTAGTTTCTGTGTTCCGACTTTGATTCACAAATCCAAACATTCTTACTTTGATTTTATTTTTTTTGATGCAAAAATATAATTTTATTAAGAACTGGAGCTTGTTATAGGCATTATATCTGCATGTAATGCTTCAACAATGAAATTTGGTGGGTATTGTATCTATAACCTGATAATTTTAAAAGTACGAGATTGTTTTGCCAGCCTATCTGCTGGTTTATTCAACTTTCTACTGATGAAAATGCAAGTCCAAGTTGGATGCTTGCTTAAAAAATTGATAATGTCTAAGATAATAGCCTGTGATTCCCATTTGACTTTCTGATGTTCTCCATGTGCTGCCTTCACCACGTTCTGTGCATCTAGTTCAAACCTTACATGTTGCAGGTTAAGCTTATCCGCCCATTTTATAGCATGCATCAAACCTACTACCTATGCCTATTCTGCATCTAAGTGTCCACACTCATGGATGCAGCTTCCTCGCTTAAATTTACCTGTAGAATTACGAAGTATTAGTCCAATGCCACTATGAGTTACAAAATTAGTTTTCTTAAAAGAAGCATCACAGCATATAGAAAAAAATGGTGCTAATGGTGGTAACCAAATAGCAGGTGAAGTGTTAAGTAAGCTATTGCTGCTATGTATGCATTTGTGCTTGATCAGCCCTTTTCCTGTCATGTTATTAAGATGATGAATTGTTTGTATAACTTCCACCGGATTGGGTTTTTTGTCATCAAAGACAACTCGACAACGTTCCTTCCAAATTTCCAAGCAAGCAATTGCCATTTTTACTATCCAACCACTGTTTAGATTGGTGAAGTCATTAGTAAACCAACTTCTGATCCACTGAGCAACAATATGATTTGCATCCATCATGCTTCTCCTTACACATGGAACTGATGTCCAAATAGTCTGAGCAAAGGATCATTCCCATAAGATATGCTTAGTTGTTTCAATGACATGTTGACAAATACTATAGCTCTCTCCACTGTAGTGAATCACCCTACCCATAAGTTCACTTGAAGGGATTATGTCTTGGATACACTTCCATAAAAAGTTTTTTATTCTTGGTAAAGTATTTAAACCCCATAATTGCTTCCAAAAAACTGCCATTTCAGCATCATGGTTTGATGTTGCATTTGTTTTGATCTCCACTGATTTCCTGTATGCAGACTTGACTGTGAACTGCCCATTGCGAGTGAGTGTCCATATTAATTTATCTGAAGAGTGAGTAGGAATTCTCATACTTTGAATTTTGAGAACATCTGCAAGTGAGAAGAGTTGATGTAGAACCGTAACTTTCCAAGTATTTGTGTCTTTATTGATGAGATCACTAACAGTGCTATATGATACTGCTAAGTCGAAATATGCTATTGTGCTTGGTGATATTTGTTCTCCAGGTATCCAAATATCTTTCCAAGTAAGGATTTTCTTGCCATCTCCCAGTAACCAAAAGTTATACTTGTGCATACAAGCTACCTCACTTTGAATGCTCTGCCATGTCCAGGTTGTATTTTTCTTCTTTTTGGAGTGGAAAATTGATGTATCAGGGAAGTTTCTCTCTTTTAACG
Organism: Papaver bracteatum; assembly: GCA_023529315.1. Lineage (NCBI taxonomy): Eukaryota > Viridiplantae > Streptophyta > Magnoliopsida > Ranunculales > Papaveraceae > Papaver > Papaver bracteatum. The sequence continues at coordinate 1,288,851 of JAJJWX010001238.1, read as the reverse complement.
CCTTTGCCCAAAGCTGGTCTGAGTTGTGACATAATCTTCAGACAGATTTTTCCAATAAAGCTTTGTTAAAACATTCCAAATCTCAAAAACCTAAACCTCCATGTTCTTTGTTGGTGTTGACTTTGTCCCATGATATAAAGTAGACACCTTTTCTTTCTTGCTTGTTCCACCAGAATTTTCGTTGTACAACATCCATTTCCTTAATTGTTTTCTTTGGAATTCTGAAAACTCCCATATGGTGAGATGGCATAGCATTAAGAGCATGCTTTATGATGAGTGCAAAATATTGCATATTTCTACACCTTTTTATTGACATTTAACTCATCTTTTGCGCTTTAAAAATCAAATATTATCTCAAATTCTGTATTTTCTTTGTTTTCAAGAATAAATATTTGTATTAATTAACTTTGTGGTTTTAGGTACCAAATAAAGATTTTGGACGAATTGAAGATGGAAATTGACAGAGAACACGTTGTAGAGAACGATAAGGCAAAGGCAATGGCGAAAGAACGGAGTCATTCGGAGTTCGTATGAAGAAGTTAGGGGCAAAACAAGAAAAGGGGAAAAATGGTCATTTAACAAGGGAAGTGTTATTGGCACCCAGCCGAATGTTAAGGGGCAGTCAAGTTCAAAGGGGATTGCTAAAGGCAGTCCAGTCCTTTACTTTGGGGGGGGGGGTGCCAAGATTCAAATACTTCTAAAGACACCCAGAGATTCGATATGGGCTGCCATTACCATCTTCTTCAACAGAACATGATGGTTGTTGTCGTTGTTGTTCGGAGCTTCTGGTGATAAATATGGCAGTGATGGCATGGAACTGATGACCAAAAGAATGAGGTTAACTGCTGCTAATGATGCCAGGGGACGATGAAGAGCATGGCAGTGACGAGCTCGAGGCGATAACTAAGACGAGTCATAGTTTGCATGCATGCTAGGGAAAGAAGAAAGAACGTGAAATAGGGAATGATGAGTGATGAGGATGGAGCTCAAGCTGTTGGTGAATGAACTGTGTAGTAATGATGGTGATGGCTTGTTGTTCGTTTGAGATGGGCAGTGATGAATAAGCTCGTGGTAATCATTGGGCTGAGATGTTGGAAATGATGTTGATCGAGATCAGTGACAGTGATGATGAAAGCTGAAGATAACTCGAGTTTTACCATGGGAACGTGAAAAATGTTGATGAGAGATCGACAAGACAGGGAGGCAAGCACGTGAAAAGCAGTGGCTGATGATGGTCATGACAGGCTGTTGGTGAGAACGTGAAGGCATGGGCTCGGCAATAATGGAAGGTGTTGGCAAACAGGAAGAAAGGCATGGGTGTGATGCTGCCATGCACGTGAAGAAACAGAGAAGAGGTTGGCTCGGTGATCGATTTTTGTTACTGTAACATAGACGAACAGGGAGGCAAAGAAAGGAATTATCTGGCCATTCTACCCTATAAATAGGGTTGTGGTGTTATGTTGTAAGGATCCGATATTTTTGATCTATGTCGATTTATTTTCATAATACAATTGTGTTTTAATCATTTTCAGCATGTTCTAATTCATCTGCTAGGGTGTAGATGAAACCCCTGATTTCATGTTAAGATAATTTCAGTTCATATTATTGTTCTTTGTTGCACTTCATTGCTTTAGGATTGATTAATTAGCTAATTAATCAAATAAGCCTGTGATAAGTTGTACTGTAAGAAGACAACTTATACTAGGGGTGAGTTAGGAGAGTTGGTTGAAGAATTTATCCACCTGAGACCTTCAAGGGAAGGACAAAAGCATAATTTTGAGTTGTATTACCTTAGTATAGGATTAGTAGGTGGATTCAATCACCCTAGTTCTTCTCAATCAGTTGTTTATAATCTATTTATTGTATCTTTACATTGCAATTTGCTTTATTACTCGTTTACTACCAAATATCTTGTCGTATCGACACCCAAAAGAAATATTGTGTTACTCTCATTTGAATCAGTTTAGTGATATTTTGGAATCACTTCTACACCCACCTTGTCTCTGTGGATCGACTTGTGCTTGCCCTGTGTTGCTTGTTGACACTGTGCACTTGCAGTATACATAGTTATAGGTAACTTTTATAAGCCTACCACTTTACCATCACTGATTTGCATGTCTGTGTAAGAAACTTTCCATTCCACCTCAGTAACCTTGCCTTCATTCCTTCCATAAGTGATGAGAAAGACGATGTTCTCCTTCTATTAAGAAATAATGGGAATCCCAAATATTTTTCTTCGAGAGACATTTTTTTCATCTTTAGCCGTCTGAGTAAAATTCTACAATGTCTTGAGTGAACGTGCTTAGAGAAAAAAACTGCCAATTTTTGAAAATTGATATGTTGTCCTGAAGCTTCACCAAATTCTTTGATAAGTTTAAGTAAGTTGTCAGCATTATGAAGATCAAATTTTACGAATAGCAAGCAGTCGTCTGCAAATAGGAGGTGTGTAATTGGGGGATCATTCTTTGCAATTTTTATACCTTGAATCTTCTTTTCAGCTTCGGCTTTGGCTAAGGATCTTGTGAGCATCTCCATGGTAAGTAAGAACAAATAAGGTGATAGTGGGTCACCTTGCCTTATTCCACGACTAGGTTTGAAAGCTTTGAATGGTGAGCCATTGAGAAAAATCTATATATCAGACGTACTTACACATTCTTGTATTAGGTTGCAAAAGTGGTCTTCAAATCCAAAACTCTCCATAATTCTTCGTAAGAAAGGCTATATTACACGGTCAAACGCCTTGGACATGTCCATTTTTAAACCCATGTAGCCTTTCTTTGTCTTATTTCGACGTATACAATGGATTCGCTCATGCACAAGAGTAATATTATCGCCAATCTGTCTCCCTGGAACATATGCTACTTGCATAGGCGAGATCATGCGAGATCAGTTTGTCCATCAGAGGTTTTAGCCTTAAGGCTATAATTTTGGTAATGAGTTTATATGTAATATTGCAAAGGGCTATCGGCCTGTAATCTCTTGGTGATTATGGCAGCTGAACTTTTGGTATCAAACAAAGATTAGTTCTATTCATTTTTCGGAGCATCCTACCACTGGCAAAAAAACTTTGAATCATTTGGACGACATCTTCCTTTGTTGTGCTCCATTGAATTTGAAAAAAATCTGGTGGAAAACCATCTGGTCCAGGTGCTTTCCAAGGCTGCATACACTTTAATGCTACACATCAAGGTTTTTAAACCGTGAATCGAATCGTGAATCGTTTTTAATTTTTTTGAATCGAAACGTATATTAAATCGTGAATCGAAGATTCATGGTTGATTATTAAATCGTATATGTATGCCTATAAATATTGTTCAACCACACAAAATAAATCCTAAGTTTGATTTTTGATGAAAAATTCTTATAAGTAAAAAATATTATCAAACATTAGCACCAAAAACCAAGTTGGAACATTGGTTGGAGGACTTGCGTGTGAAACCTAAAGTCACAGGTTCGAAACTCACCCCTCCCATTTTTGAAAAAATATTTTATACCTTTGAATTTAGTCAAGAATCATAGTCAACTAAGGTTGACTACCGATTCTGAAGCAAAACGATTTGGACTTGCGATTCAAATCTATTTGGTACAAAATGAATCGAATCGTGCAATTCAAATCGTGAATCTCACGATTTTAAAAACCATGCTACACATATTTCCTCTTCTTGTGGTATTCTCATTAGAGCTGCATTTTATGCGTCAGTGATACATTTTGGCAAAAGATTGAAGAGATCTTCATTATTTTCTGGATTGGTTGTCCGCATAATGTTGGTGAAGTATGTTGTAAGAATCTCTTCTAAATTCTCCCTTCCTGAGCACCAAGATCCATTTGGTTTGAGCAATGACTCGATTCTATTCCTTGATTTCCTTCTATTTGTTTACTGGTAGAAATACTTTGTGTTCTGGTCTATCTCATGAAACGTAATATCTCTTGACTGTTGCCTATATAATTCTTCCTCCCGTGCGTGCCATTCATTAATGTTATTCTCAACTTTCCTGATTTGGGATGTAGTTTATGTACTTGTTGGTAACTGCTGCAAAAATGTTAGTTCATCCTGCAAACTTTTAACATTATCATGTATATTACCATTTTTTCCTTTTTTCCAAAGAGATCAATATCTTCTAGTTGTATCTAGTTTCATATACAATCTAAAAGCATCCGAACCTTGCACTGCATTGGACCAAGATTCACTAATTTGGTCTTTACGGGTATTGTCTCTAAGCCAACACTCGAAAATTTTCAAATTCCTACTCTTAACACTCTCATTGGAATAGAAGTCTAGGAAAATAGACAGTGATCCGAACCCAGAATGGGTAAATGTTTTAGCACAGTGTCAAGGAATGTGACCAGCCAATCTGAGTTAATGACAGCTCTATCAAGTATAGACTTAAATCTACCAGTTCCATTTTTACCACTAGTCCATGTATATGGACCATGATAACCCAAATCAGAGAAACCAGCATCATGTATCATCTTAACTATTTTAGGTATTTTTGATGAGGAGCCATAGTTATTTGCTCTTTTATCAGGATGCATGGTGATGTTCAGATCACCTAGAAGGATCTAAGGGGCATCTATGTTGTAAGTATCACAAACCAATTTAATGAAGCTCCATCGAGATTTCTTGTCTTGCGGACAAGGTGAACCGTAAACACGAGATAAGAACTTGGCAAGATCAGTTTTAACAAGACAATGAAACATATTTCTATCCTTGTAAACAATGTCTAATTGGAAGCCATCTTTACACAAGAGGCAAATACCCCTAGCTCTACCAATAGAGGGTACATAAGATAAATTTGGGAACCCTAAGGGTCTAACATATTTAAGAATCTTATCAGAATCCATTTTAGTTTCTTGCAAAACTATGTCAGGATGAGGACTCTTATTAATGTCAGATAGATAATTTTTTGTATTTTTGGCAGCATATCCATTGCAATTCCAAGAAATAATTCTCATTGTGCAAAAGTAATAATGGAAGATAATTAAAGCAGATGGAAAACAAAAAATTTTAAAAATTAAAACCGTTTGAACTAACTTGCTGGAGAAGTGTTGAGTTTACCTGCATAGTCCTGACTATGATCTGTGGTTTCAGCTGTGTTGGCCCTTGGTTCATTAGCTTCCGTCATCGAATTATTGCGATTTTCCAGGGTAGTAGTATTAGCATTATCAATGGTATTAGGAGGTTGAACATGGATGTTATGAGGGTTCATAATGGGTTCATTATTAATTTCAGAATTCCTCATACGCTTGTTCTTCCTTGATTCATCTTCATTCTCAGCTGATCCCATAATAAGTGACATTTCATCCTTGTCCATGATTTCACGTTCATTTCCTTCGTAGACCTCGGTTTCATTACTCAGATATTCTTGGTATTCTTCATCATTCAAGGTATCCAAATACAAATGATGAGAAGTGTGCATACATTTGCTATCATCATGATCGATAAAAAAACACTTTGGGAAAATCTTTTTTGGCTGCAGCTCCCAGTGGTATCGAATTTATACTTTGCCATTTGTGGTTGTGTTCCACCATCCTCCTCGATGCAGCGGTTATTTGAGACTCATTTATACTCTTGCTTTGACTGTATTTTCGTATCTTGGTATGCAGTTTGGGGGAGTTGTAGATATCTTCCTTCCCATAAAACCTATAGCTTCATCCACAACCACGTTGTTGAGATGTTCGAGATGCAGATATTTAAACAGAATGGTAAAAACTTGATGAGTGAACTTGTATTCAGTTATTGGGACACCATTGGTGTATTTTTGAACAACGAAAAGAGCTTATCCTACTAACCATGGTCCATTTCTGATAACTTCATCCCTTTCCTCTTCTGAATTCAGTCGAACCAACATAAGATTATTACCATAACACGGATTTGTTTGTTTCTATAGTTCCTCCAGAGGGTAGTGATTTATGACCTTATTCTCCTCATATCGATTTTTTCCTTCCAAATCAACTTTCCCAAAACTCCAAAACTCCATTCGTTTGTAACACTAGTGACTGTTTGAGAAGAACCAACAACCCTTCTTGTTGCTGGTAACTCGATATTAGCCCTCTTAAGTTGTATTGACAACTGATTGATTTGGTTTTTATTGGACGACGACATGGTAAAGTTTTCTTTGAGGTTGTTGGACATAGGTAAAATAAGTTTAGTGTTTTGAGGCCAAACATCACATTTTATATCGAATTTCCTAGAGTGGTTATAGACTTTACTTTTATGATAGGTCACGATCCTACAAATCAGGATGAAATCTTGACATAGTAAAAGACTGGGGATTTTCCTTAACTAGATATAATGTTTTTGGGGGAAAGTATATTTATAAGAAAGGTAGGAGCTTATTTCACGGCAACAGGTGCGGTTCTGTTTGGGAGTTAATTTTTGAATTTGAATATTTGTGCGGTAATGGGTGTTGACTATTCTTTGGTATATACTAAGGTTGAAGATGGGTTTTCTAGAACTATTGTTATGTTTCTGATCTAAGGTGACTCTTAGATTCATACTACTTATGAGGACCATCACAGAGATGACGGTTAGCACCACTTCTTGAAGCTTTGATATCTTGAATACCACTGTCATTGAACCAAGGATATTCCACATACTGAATATAAAGCACCACTGGATCCCATAGAAAGTCAGGAGACCTGCAAAAGTTAGTTCTCTATTAGAACAACCATAAAAGATAGAAAAAAGAATTAGAAGAAAATCAAGAACACTTTTAGGAACATTAACACATATGAGTTCTATAAAGTTTGAAAAACCATTAACACAGATAAATTCTTAAATTGTGAAAGAAAAAACCCATTGTGATGGTACCACAACCATTAATGGGTTTTAGAAGCAAACAATCATAAAATTAGAAACAACTAAAGGGATAAAAATGTTGAAGGATTAAGAGAAGATTCCAGACATGAATCAAAACATGAATCAAACTTAGTTGTTTAGAAAATCAAAACATCAAAAACCGGGAAAAAATCGTATGAGAGAGAAACTCTCCATAAAATAATTCAGTAGTTCCTTACTTTGATCATTCATGGAATATTTGCTATTACTTCAGGTGGTTAAGTGTTAGCTTCACAAATAGCTACTTCATTTTTGATGCATTTTAGATGCCCTTAATACAGACTATATTACTAGTTAAAAACTCTTATGTTAGTTTTTGTTTGCTGCTCAAGGCTGGAGTATAGGTTTATGAACTGAAAAGATTAGAGAATGAACATATATTCATGGACTCTTACGTCCCTTTTACTTTTATATAGAATGAACATAAACAAATAGATGATCATTTATCTTATACATTAAAGTTTTGATTGTTCGTGAATATGGCACTATGTATAGTTGGTCATATAAAGAGTGAAGCTATTTTGGAGGTATATGAGCATCTATTAAATACAACATGAATCATGTGATGGGAAAGAAGCTAGAGGAGTTTTGGAAAACAAATCCAGAAGAGTAACATGTGATGTTGATTCAATGATGGCATTAATGATGAATGAAAGATGGCATTATGTATAGTTGTACTAAAAGCAAAAAAGAGTAACATGTGAGATCGATTCAACATCCTACTCCTACACAGGTCAAGTGTATGTATTTGGCTAAAATTATCACGTCGTTTTAAGTTTTAGTATAATTACAGTGACAGATAATTACTGAAATCAAATCACCATTACACCTCTGATAGGTTGAGAATCAATATAACCGTATCACATTTACAGTCAGGTTATGATCATTGAATTGTTTTGCAAATGTGTAAAGTAAATCTATGATAGTATAGTAGTTGGAGCCGAATTAAAATAGTTGGTTTGAAAGACCCAAAACTGTCACATAATACCAAAGAAGATTGAACTTACGCTTATGGATATTTTTATTGTAAATGATAACGCCATTACTTACATATTCCTGGATTTGTTTATAGTTTGATTTTAACTTAAGTGTAATCTACAACATTTCTTCTGAGAAATAGGTTCAAAATTTATATCAAGAATACAAGATGATGAGGAGGCATAAAAGAACAGAGAGAAAGCTAAAATAAAAAACAACAACATGTACAAACGAGTGCCCAATCTAAAGATTGCAATGCAGACCGCACTAGACAAACTTGATTAGCACTACTATGTATGAGGGGCTTTGGACTACTATGTGAACTGTATTTTTATGTTTTGCTCTTTCCTTTACATGATTGTTGATTTGAGTACGTGTATACCAATATTATCACATATATGCATTAACAAACATTTATCGAGTAAATCTACCCGGTATGGATCATGGGTTACTATCTAGTTTTTTATGATTAAAGTGTCAAGGAAGTATATACTAGTTGTTTTACATAACTTTGGTGTATTGGATTATGAAGTATAACGGTTATCTCTTGAACTTCGTGAATGCGACATACCACTATCTTTATAATTCGTTATTAGTTAGTAAACATTCGCATTGGTTTGTTGATTCTGAATATTGATGTCTATTGTGCGACTATCTGGGCATAACTTTGTTTACTTATATATGAATTTTAGTATGCTTGAGTGAAACTTGTGTACAACAATTGGATTTAAATCAGGGTAATATTCCTCCCATAGCCAATGAAGTAATCCAACTAATGAGATTTTTTAGGCTGAGTTTAGTGGAGTAGACGAGTGGGACGAAAGATACATAAAACCACGGTATATTCTCAAATCCCTTTTCTCTCTGCTCGAAAGTAGGGAACGCTGGAGGGGATTTAGACATGGGTGAGAATGAAATTCTCGTCAGAAAAAAGTGAAAAGCGAGGCTCCAACCCTCACTTTTTTGGTTTCAACGATGTCTTAATCCTCGCTCCACTGAAGCGAGGTCGACATCCTCGCTGGAGAAGTAAAGCGAGTAAACAATCCTCGCTGACTTAAAATACTTATTTGACCTTTTTTAATCATACACCCCAATTACACTCTACGATATAACTTACACTCTCATTGTTTGATAACTAGTATTGTTGTACCCAAATGAAAGTTGAACCATGAGAATTGATTTCATTGAATTTAACTAAGAGGTTTAAACTAAACGATTTTATCGATTGAAAAAAATCAACACAAGATAGAACATTGTTTGAAATAGAACGCCATCATCATCTTTATTAATTTCAGAATACGACACAAGAAAGTATACCGTTAAATTTAATTCATACTTGTAAACCTAAATCACTTGCGCTGTCATCGCGGTTGAACCTGTGCAACAAGCCTCTAAACTGCTATGTGACCATAACGGACGAGTTTGTCTCATGAGGGTTTACAAATAAATATAAATCTTTATTGTCTGTGGAGATTTATTAATCCTGATCTCCACCATGCGGAGGACGTCGAGGACGTATCGATAAGGATATCGGATCGTAATCGTCCGTGAACCCCTTCATTAGTAAGTAACATTCATAAAACTTGAAATCAGGTCCGGTTAATTCATAGTAGCACCTTTTCGTCTCGGTTTCCTATGTGAAACAAGCAATACTAATTTACTAACTATTTCAATTAAAGAGTGTTTTGTAAATATGTGCTTAACTGAATATCACTTACAACATTATTCGCGTCAAAACCAGATGGCTTGGATGATAACAAATTGTTTGATCTCTCTTTTAATTGTGTCAATCATGTGTCTCATAACTTGCTTAGATCTTTGTTGTGGATCCCTTAAAAACCAGATCCCATAAGTTCCGAGGAGGAATATGATATCTGGTTCCATTAATATCTTGGGCATAGAAAACATATAAAAAAGTTGTTATTATTTTCGTATCCTCCTCCGTTGTGAATCTAGCAACCATAGTGGAAAAAGTAATTATAAAAATAAGTTGTAGAAAATAAAGAAGATGTCCACAGTAGGATTGTGTTATTTTCAGTATAAGGAACATTATTTATAGGAGATTTAATAAAAAAAGTATGTGTCTTCCCTTCCACCCATTCTTTGGTGATGGGTGTTGTCCGAATTGCATAACAATGTTTTCGACCTATCATTTCATTTAATTTTATCGTTGTTAATCATGCATCATGACGTCCAATACAATGAGTGTCATTGATGAGTGTTTTCGAATAAGAAGTCTATCGTCCCTATAAATGAACTTTTTTTCGAATATTATGTCTACTAGCTCTGCTAAATGGAACCGACAACACGGAAGAACTGTATAGCAATAATGAAAGTGATTGTTTAAGATTCGGAGATTATTTGCCTTATTTATTACAAAAAACAAGTTTTTATTAGTTTTAGGGAATGCACAACGATACAAATTAAAAATATAAACAAATAAATAATGATACCTGATTTTTTTTAATTAAGATATGTCATTTTCGTATGATCCACGGTTACAGTTAGCCCCTGTAACAAGCCTTTAATCCATTAGGTGACTCTATTGGACGAGTGTTGTCTCGTTAGGGTTTACAAAGAGGTCTATCCACGAAACCTAACCTTATGTAACCAGTCTTCGTCCGAATTTGAGGGAGTAGGTTCACGCCTTGGTGTTAGCTACGGATTGAAGTATGGGAAGTCGTGCTTAAAAATTAAGTAAATGTATAGAACTAAAACCGGTGTCCTTTCTGCTATTGCTGAAACTGTACTTTCGCCATCTAATCCTACAACAATAAATCAAAATATAAAATTAATGTCAAGCCGGAAAAAAAATCAATAACGGTTGTATTTGAAAAACTAATAATCACTTACTATGGTTTCACAGAACAGTTGAGGGGACCCTGTTCGACAAATAGTTTTTTGAATTGCCACATATTCCCTTATTGCTTTTTTAATCACGAAGACCCTATATTAAATGAAAACATTATTTCGTTGGTGATTTGGAATTGATTCTTCAAATCCAGCCCTGACCCGGGCCCAAAACTCGTTCGCATTAACTAAAAGCCTAATTTTATCTTCATGTTATACAACATTTATCCACGAACTTATGACAACTCAGTCTTCTTGTTCATTAAAATTCACCATAGTTTGAAGGAAAAAAACTAAACCAAAAAAATAATTAAGACAACGAAATAATGGGGTTTCTCCAAATAATACAGTTGGACAAGCAGCTTTGAAAGCTGCCTTGGGTAAGATAACGAAGCATGAAAAGGCTTGTATTGATAATGGACATGCTTTTATTCCCTTTGCCTTTGACACTTTTGGGTATTTAGCTCCGGAGGCGGTTGGACTCCTAGCGAGAGTTCAAAGAGTCATGCACAGTAATGTCATGACTCCCGATTCTAGAGAGTTTGTGTTTAAGAGGATAGGGTTTGCCATTCAAAAGGGCTTATCCGTATGTAATAACTCATGAATCTGTTATTAATCTCTTTAAGACAAGAAAATAAATGAGTTTAATTTTTAAGTCTAGATACCGGGAGAGTTGAACGTGTGTTGTTGTGACAATAAGGATCCTATTTAGAAGGGTTGATGAATTATTGTTGTCATTGTTCGGTGCCTTAAAATGAAGTAACAACACAATTGCACATTACACCATTTTTTTTTTTTTTTTTTGAGGTAATTGTTTCCAAGTCAGACGTATTTTGAAATACTTATGAAAAAGCAACTACTTTTTGTTAAACCGAAAAAATCTAGTACACTTATTGAAAAAACAAAACACGACAAAATTATAAAGATATGTCATTTTTGGAGGCCACGCGGTTATACTTAGCCCGTGCAACAAGCCTTTAAACCCTTTGGTGATCCTAGCGGACGAGTTGTGTTTCATGAGGACTTACATAGAGTTACACCCACAAAACCTATGATTAAATTACTACAACAAAAATAAAAAATAAATAAATTAGACAATTACTATTTAGTTTTCGAAACGAGTACCAAATAACTCTTTTGCGCCGAGATGTGTAAAGGGAAGCGTCCGATCTGCTTTATATAGAGTCATCGCCACTACCCGGTCACCATTTGCGAGTACCCGATAGTGTCTAGAAAGCCTTCAACTCCTCCTAATTGTGGAAAGACAGTGCTAGAAAGATTTCAACGACCTCTGGTTAGCATTGCCATTGATACGAATAAACTCGTCACTAACTTGACTCCAAAATCTCCTATCTGATTGATTGTTTCCTGAAGTTGGGACCAGATCTAAAATTTTGCAAAAAATTCTGACAAGGTCATTATCTTCCTCAATTTAAAATGCAGGCACTATAGTGATTGTTATAGAAGGAATAAAATATAAAACCATACAAGTTCCCTTATGTTCGACATCCTGCCACGCTATAAAAGAAGAAAGATACATTGCGAAACTGACAACGCGAAGAAGCAATAATTTTATTGGGAAAACAACAAAGATGTATAAAGTCGTCATTCCCCTGTTATGGACAAGCTGCAAAGCAATAAAAGAAGAAAAGACATAATGCGAATAACAACTAAATGAGGCGATGAACAAAAAGATAAGATTGGTTGTTTCAGAAATGCAATAAAGGATGTCTGCATTACTGAGTAAACAAGGGGTTATTTATCGTTTGATACTTATATTTTGTCCAATATTAGTTTTTGGTCTAATTGTTTTCCAACTTAAAGCTTCGTACTTGGAATTGACGTTCACATGCGTTGATTGTTTATAAATACGTAAAAATATTGTAGATTATTAAGTTTAACAATTGTACCTTTGAAGTGGGTTTAGGATCCAACATTTATTACAGAAAAAATTAGTTTACGGTCATGATGTAAGATCAACTAACCCTATTTTTTTCCGTCGCTCTTCTTCTGCCTCCATATCGAACTAAATCTTCATCCTCTGGGAAAAATAATATAATGGGAAAAACTGAGTTTCCTTTAAATCTCATACATGAATATGGTTTTTTCTACTCTAATTAACCAAGCTTGTACAAGATCCGATTAATCTATTCATTATACGATAAATCCTATATTTTCTTCTTTATTATTAATCCTAGTAAACTCTAAAGTTGTCGGCACTTCAAGACCTCCATTACACCACCATAATCATCATCAACCCTATCATTAATTTCTACTGTTTATTTATTAAAACTCCGTGGATTCAATACAAATTTTTTTTATATCATTTTCTGTTTTGTTTCTTTATGTTTTTGTTTTACTTTACCATTTTCATGACACTAATTCTTTCACTTTATTGGGATTATTTTACTACTCTTTAGGTGAGTGATTTATCTTTTTCCTTTTCTTGAACTGCCCCATCTTGACTAATTTTGCCCGGATTTTTCGTAGTTGTTATTCCTAAAGATGAGATTATTGATTTGTATTCATTAGCTGAAATATACGGTTGAATTTGGGTAAAATGATGGGGATGCAGATGGAACAACAATTAACATTGAGAAATGATGGGGATCCATTCAGTATTAATAACTCATTTTATGTGCAATCAATAATATCAATGATTTTTTAGATGGTTGTCGTCTAAGAACACTTCAATGTTAAGTTGAATTTTACGAGATTGAAATTCATGGTATTGATGGTGTTGTTGAAATTGATTTACTTTTTTTTTTTGTTTTGAAATTGCCGGTTTATAAGAATTGATTGTTTTCATAAAAAGTTAGTTCTTAGGTTCCATTTTTTCGAGTTTGGAAACGATGTACTGCAAGTATTCTTGACTGCATCTAAAACTCTGACCCAATTTGCGACGGTGGCAGCGATATGATGCTGAGAAGGTACCAAATTGAGATAATAAAAAAGGAAAAGTGTGTCGATGCAAATATCAGTTGGGAATATTTAACAAAATGAAGGATAAAAATGTAAATGCATAAATATATTAAATGGCAAAGTTATAAAAATTAATTAAAATAATGATTAATAGAGTCAATGAAAGTCAACGTTAAGTCGAGGTACCAACTACTAAGTTGGACAAATGTTAAACCAAACGCTAACCGTGGACAAAACTAAATACCAAACCCGAATCAACCCCTAAATAAGTGTTACATAACCTGCAAACATTATAAAGGAGGAAAGAAAAAATGCGGAAAAGACTAGATGATGCAAGATTTGAATATAATAGTAACGCGATCTCCCCCTACCATACAAGATAAGGTAATTTCAGAAAACCAAAAGATGTATGACGTGATCTCACTTATACAAACACATCCATAGGCGTCTTGTCAATATCATGACAGATAGGCATTAATTACATATATAAAAAAGAGGTTTATCCTAAACATATTAGTTTCATTTAAAAAAAAAAATCACATTCAAAGATCAGTGGAGACTATCTACTCTACCTATCAGATATGGAGGTCTTGGACTTTATACTGCTAGGGAGGCATCTGAGTATGTTTTTGTGGCTTCACGTGTGCAATCTTGGGGATTACAGGATCACATATTGAGGAGTAGTGGTGTGGACGATATGGATGATAATTTTAATAAGGCTTTGGAAACGTTACAAGTGACTCTTCCTGATTTTGATCTTAACAACTTCACCAATAAAGACAACGCCCCCCTAAAGCACAAAGCATCCTGGCGAGTGCTCTTTTTGGTAAAGTGGTTAAGGACATTGATAGAGTTTACATGCTAACGGAGAGACGAAAGGTTTTTGGTTGTTCTGCAAGCACATGCCCAAGATTTTCTTCGGCTATTCCGATTGAGGGGCTAGGGCGTAAGATGTCTCCTTTGGAGTACCTGGTCTATCCTCAAATACAGTTAATGATCCCGCTTTATCCCTCGACTCTCGCCGCCCGCTTGCATCACAAGTTGCTTGGATTCATATGGTGAACATGCGCTTCATTGTAAAGTAGACCCTGGTTATAAATATAGACATGATCATGTGAGGGATATTTTGTATGATGTCTTGTGGAGGTCCGGCATTTCGGCAAAGAAAGAAGCACTGTGCATTTCTGACAGACCCACTTGAAGGGAGATCGACACTAAGACCACCGATGTTCTTATTTTTGGATGGGCTAATGGGAAACACACATGTGTTGACCTCACCGGGTATCTCCTTTGGTAGGAATTGGACATGGCACCTTTACGATCGGGCGAGCGGCGCTAAAGGTCGCCTCGGGTAAGATATCGAAGCATGAGAAAGCATGTGTTGACAATGGGCATGCTTTACGTCCCCTTTGCTTTTGATACTTTTGGCTATTTGGCTCCGTAATAAGCGGTTGGACTACTCAAGAGGGTCCGTCAAAGTCATGCGCGAAGAATGTAATGACCCCTGGCTCACGAGATTTTATTTTTAATAGGATAGGTTTTGCTATTCAAAAAGGGCTAGCGGCACAGCTTGTCGCTCGCTTGCCTAGTATGTAATTTTTATCTTTTAAAGAAATCAATTGACCATTTATAAATCCAATTAATAATTTTTAAATAAAATAAAAAAAAAAAAATTCAAAGATAATAATTACGACGGGGTTTCCAAAACACCATCAAAAGTGTCTTCATATGGTCTTGAAAGACCAGTGTTAAGATCTACACACATCGAATCTTCTAACTGAGTATCCAAAGCAATATCCGCATTTCCTTGATATAAACTCACATAGGGGTCTTCCACTTGTTACACAAGCAGGTAACATTCTTCACGATTATACATAAGTGTACATGTAGATTGGGGATCACCCAGTGGAGTCGATGCAGCACCTCCTTGTTGCCCATACGTTCCGTGGAGTGTGTGTTCTTCTTGGAATTATGTTGAACAATTACTATTGGGTGTCCCGCCTGTGGTAAAACCAGAAGAAGAAGAGCTCCCATGAAAATCGACTTTGCTACATAACCAACACATTAACAACTGATCCCATGTGTCTGCTATAGTGACATACTGATGTGTTTATATTTGTCCTAGTCATCAAAAATTGTAGTAAGAGCAATGGAACCTATGTATGTGTTCCATTGCTCTAGAATTCCTCTTCTAGAATCCAGACTTTACTCCTCTTCCAGAATCCAGACTTTACTCCTCGTCCTCTGCCATTTTCATCTTATTCTTTTCATCATCAATTATCTATAGATTTTAGTCTCTCGTTTATCTTTGATTGATTTAATATAAGCCCTTAATATAACCCATACTGCAACCTGAATAGCTAAGATCACGGAGCCAAAAAGAATCTGTTTTGATTGATTGTGCTAATCAAAAACAATTTTTTTAATTTCTTGTAATTCTTACAGTTTGTTGTCGAAAATGATATCCAATTTTATTCGAGAACCAAATCTATAAAATCAACCCCATATCAATCGATTCAAGTCTTCTCAATATTTATCTTCAACTCACGTCTGAAACAATAACAAAAGAATCGTAAGGCCAACAAATAATATAAGTTTGAAAAAGAGATCATAATTTTCACCATGTCTCCTTCTCCAATTGTACAAGTAAAAACGCATATACATAATCATAAGAAAGGGATTACAAAATATTCAAAATTTGTGAAAATCATGTTTGTTAATTGGTAAAACGAAACCCTAAGGACTTTAATGAAAAAGAAAGAAGCGAAGCTGTTTGGATTTATGGAGTTTTTATCGTTGTAAACCAGAGAGCACTCGGAAGAAAGAAGTAAGAAAGTTCAAGTTTTTGATGACGTGACAAATAAATATATATAAATACACATCACTCTTGCCACTGCAGCGGACACATAAGATCAACTGTCAATCAGTTGTTAGGGAGCGGGTCATATAGCAAAATCGCATGATTTTAATAATACTTTCTAGAACGCTCACAAACAACTTTTTTGATTCATTGATAAACATGTATTTCTTGAAACATAAGTTCAACAACTCCTCTTAAAAATAATTAAAAAAAATAATTAGCCAAATACCACTGCTTTTCACAACAAATAATGGTACATATGATTATATTTCAAGACTAAGTTAAAAAATGTAATATGATCAAAAGTATATGGATAATATGTAGGCCCGGGAAAAGTAGTACGTTATGGATAAACACCAGATCGGCTGGGGGACGATCCCCGATCCTCACTGATCCTCACCGAGTAACTCGGAAATACTAGGCGAGAATTTTATTTAAGCTATATTTCTGTAGATGCATTTTACTACAAACTACATCCAAAGGATAGAAATGTACTACTCTTCTCAAACGAAAGTAAACGCTCAACCATGAACACAAGATATACGTGGTTCGGTATGATTACCTACGTCCACGGGGGTGAAAGGATGAATCTTATTACTTTGCGGTGTTACAATGGTGTTGCTCTTAGTGGGATTTCCTTACAAGATGCACTTACTTCTCATTCACTTCTCTCTAATGCTAACTCGGGTTTCTCTCTCTTTCTCTCCCCAAAGATTACAACCTGCCTCTTCTTGAATTCGAGTCGCTCTATTTATAGAAGAGGTTACATACAACTAAGTTAGGGTGTTGGTCACATTACATCTAGTTGTTGTTCCGTTGTTGGGCCGACTTCGCTATCTCGTGTGGCCGATGTGACTTCATCCCTCGCCTGTCTCTTATCCAAGCCGACCTCGTCTGGTGTTCCGATGGCCCGATGTCGCTTGTCTTGGTTGCCGCCCTTACGATTGGCCGATGCGTCTCCTACTTTCTTACCCTTTTGACCATATCACCTCGTTTGACCCGCCTTGTCTTGTCTGTATCAGCTTTATCAAAGTCCGGAATCAAGTCTTGTCCGATTTCTCGCACGCCGATCCACGTGGCTCCTTAAATCTCGCGCCCCCTAATCTTCCTTCTATGCTTCGCGTTTCTTCGTATCTCGAGTGTATCGTGCCTAGGATATCGCCACCGGATCTGTATAATTTACACCTACATTTATGCCCCTTATTCCGCTCGTGTGGGAGAACCTCGTTCTAACTGCCCACGTCTTTGGTCATGCCGCGAATTCCGCCATGCAGCGCCCCACTAACTCCACTTTATGACTGGTTACCGTCGACGTCGGTTATGGTTCCTCTCCTTTAAATATCCCGCCTCTTTATTCCTTCTTCTTCTCTGTCATTTTCTTTTACTGTCCCGCAATCGTAGATTTTCTCCCCGATTCCTTCATCGCTTTGCGCTTCGAAAAACCCTAACTTTCTTGATTTTTCTTCCTTCAATTCCCCCTCACTAATCGTCACCGTAGCTGTTAGTCGCCTTGTCTTTCTCTATCGAATACCAAGCTCGCACTATCTCTCGTTAATGGCTTCTTCTCCTTCCATGGCTGAGAAAAGGTCCGTTGATGACGTTTTTTCTGAGTTCGACGACCCTTCGCTTGTTTCTTTGTTTTTGCTTGAGAGCCCCTCTAGGCATGATGATCGCGCGATGAGATCTATTTTTGCGGATAGCTCTTCTTCTTTTTCGTGCAGGTCCGAGAAAAGGGTGGTAAAAGATCTCTCTGATGAGGAATTTATCGAGCAACTGAAGGAGAAGTATGATCTCCAAAATTACGAGGTGACCCTTCTCTCGGGCCGAAATGGTATATTGAAGAAGGCGGACATGAAGAAATACGAGCAATCGGCCGATTGTGTGGTTATCACCCTGGGTCAACTAGATCTAGGTCTTCGTCTTCCCTTATACAACCCTGATAGCCCATTTTATTACGAAGTTTTGTCCCAGATTCGGCCTTCTCGTGCTTTAGCTCAATGGACTGGCAATACTTTCCGAATTATGAACGAGTGGAGGGATCGCCGCGATGGTCATGGTTCTACTGCCGAGTGGTCGACCTACAAGCCCGAGGACGCTCCTGAGTATACCGTTGCCAATTTCCTTATCAACTATCGAGCTGGTACTTTGACCCTGGGCGATCTTGCTGGGTTTGCTGCAAGTCCTCATCGTGTTAAAACTATGCCCGAGGGTGTCGAAAGAATGATGCTGGATGCCGATCCTGTCGGCCATGGTTCCAACAGGCGAGCCCGACATTCTAATGATCCGACCTATCCCCGAGTTCCGCTTCTTGTCCGAGGTCCTATCCTTCATGGTGACTTCCCGTCGCCTACTTTTCCCGCTGAGCCCTATTCTTTCTGGGTGTTTAATGATGACAAGGCCGATAAGGTACACGCTTTTCTTGATTTCTATCTTGTTAGATTCGGGCGTCAGTTAGTCACTTGTTGTTGTTTGCAAATCTCAAGTCAGTTCCACAAAGACTCTCGGGTCTAGGAAAAGAGGTGCTAGCACAAGGGTTGAGGAAGACCAGGGGAAGGTAACAAACATAATGATTCCCTTATAAGTACATGTACTTGCCCCTATTTTTTGCCTTCACATGTTCTGACGAGACACTTGTGCAGAAACACCCGAGGCGCGATGATGATGACGTTGACGATGTCGACCCTACTCCGCTTATGCGTAATCCTGGCAGAGGTAAAGATATTGCTAAGCCACCGCCGAAAACGAGCCCCCTCATTTATCTTTCCGATGAGGATGAGTTGTTTGGAGAGACTGTGCCGGGTGAAAAATCCGGTGAACAAGGTGTGGGCGACCAGCAGGAGCCCTCGGAGACGCCCGCCGTAGAGAAGGTTGTTACTAATGTTCTGGTAGAGCTTCCCTGTGTGCCCCGGTTTACTGAGGGATCGTCTTCTAGCGCCGAGACCTACTTCACTATTTCTGGCCCGATCATGAATTCCTTGGGTGCGCTTACTTCCTCCGACTTTGGGAAGTATACTGGTGAAGACATGTTGAATGTTGTACCCTGTTATGGCGACATCGCCTTGACACTTTACACTGTGGTGAGCGACTCGATTCTGTATAGTAATGCCCCACTTCTGATTTCTGTCCTTAGTGTCGCTTATGATGCAAATTCGTTTGTTTGTGTTAGATCATGAACCGTGTACGCTTGGATGCCGCCAATCGCCTTCGAGATAAACAGTTGATAGAGTCTCTCCAACTTGAACTTCGAATGAGAAGGGTCGCGCGAACGAGCTGGAGATCAAACTTGCCGATGCTCAAGGTATATGACTCTTCTTGACTTGTGTTAATTGAGTTTATCGTGCCAGTATCCTGAGTCGGGTATCCTTCTTCTTAGCCGAGGTATCTAGTATAAGTATAGACGCTACTTCGGAGTTTAGGATTCTGAAGAGAAAATGGGATATTGAGAAAGACCTTGTGGAAAATCTTCGTCAACGAATGGCAAACAAAGACGACAAAATAGACCGTCAAACTGAGGAGATTGCAGGTCTTGAGGACGAGTTAGAACGACATCGCCGGTTTGATTATGATCCTTCCGAGATGGACAATTTACGGGTTCATTTGGGATCTTCTCAGCGTCTTGTTGCCGAAAAACTGCTTTAGCCACGAGTTTGGAGCAAAGGGTAAACGCTCTTCAATTGCAGAATCGAGATCTTCACGAGGATCGCCGGCGAATATTGAGAGATAAGGATGTGGTGGAGCGAGCTAACAACGATTTACTGGGCCGAGTGCGTGAATTTGATAAAGTTATGGGCGATTTAGAGTGGAGTAGATCGCAGCTTGCGGTTCTCCAAGCGTCGCGTAATCGGTTAATGAACGATTGGGCCGAGCATAAGAAGTATTGCCCTAGTAACGAGTTCAACGAGCAACATTATAACGAATTAACCATGAAGTTGTCTAGGACCGAGGATGAGTTGTCCAAGTCGGTAGAGTCGCTTCAGTCGGTGTTACCCGCCATGTCAGGTCTCTTAGCCGATGTGTTGAGGCCATTTTTTAGATCAAGATCGCGCTTTATTCTTGCAAAAATGTTAAGTTATATCCGATGAATAACATCCTATATTTGTGGTTTTGTAGCCGCGCAAAAACGTTCGCAGGAGCTTGATCTGGAGGTTCGCCGATTGAAACAGGCCGAGGTCGATTTGGGCTTCAAGTTAGCCGAGGCTGAGGAAAACGCTTCCCGATTACCCAACAACTCGAGGAAGAACGGGTCGCCCATGTGGAGGAGTTAGATCAGAAAGTTCAAGCTGGCATTATGGACTGGGTGGAGAAGAAGCGGCTCGAGGTCGCGCAGAGGAAGGCCGGCGCGGCTCCTCCCAAGGTTTAAACTTTCTTTTTGTGGTGCTGCGTCACTATGTTTCCCCTTCCATCGGGTTGTAAATCGCTCTAAACACTTCTCCCATTTTTAATTTCTGTTACCTTGCTTGTTTGTTTTAATGGGGGTGCTGCGTCACCGATGTTGTTTGTTTCATTTCCGCTAAACTTTTCATTTCGTACGTCCGCGTGATGTTTTACATACTTTGTTATCAGACGCTTGGTGTTATTGATTTAGCTTTTATTTCTTATGTTATTCTGGCGATTGTTGCTTGATGTACCATGCGATCGATGTGGTTTTCGTTTTGAATGTTGCTCCTCTGGGTGTTGGTTGTTGCACGACACTATCGATTTGTTTCTTGTTCCGCATGTTGCCCCGACCGTTTGTTGATTAACGCCCGACGTTGTTTGTTTCGCTTTTGTTCCTGGTGTTATGCCCTGCAATTGTTGCTTTTATATGTTAGAACTCTAACCATTTCTGTCGAACACACCCAACAAGGAGGGTCATCGGGCCCTATGCCATGTCCTGATCGGGGTATCTCATCCCTATCTCTTTGGATTTAGTGGAAGGGTACCAGTCATCCTAGTTCTAGGTCCGATGGTCCCGAGTGGTTATCGATCAACCGATCTCGGGAAAGTGGACACGCCCACTTGCGATGGTGGTGACCTTTCAGATGTAAGTAGGCCACCTAGCTGAGTAGACCTCGCGTCTAAACAACCTTTGGAACTGGTTTCCAACCACCGAACCCTTAGGCTACCTCGGCACTTGCACACACTGCCATCGCCCCGAGTTCGAATAGCCAGCGATCAGAAGGCACCTCGGCACTTCCACACTCGGCGTTGCCCCGAGTACGAATGCCCATTCGAGTGTAAGTCACCTCGGCACTTCCACACTGGCTTTGCCCCGAGTACGAATGACCATTCGAGTGAAAGTCACCTCGGCACTTCCACACTGGCATTGCCCCGAGTACGAATGACCATTAGACGCTTTTGCCCTATCCCATACCCCTCACGGTTTCACAGAGATAGAAGACACGTTTTCTTACCGTGTTTTTTCGCATTGCCTGTCAAGGATGATAGAGTTTCAGGAATCGGATGTTCCATGGTTTGAGCTCTCTGGTTCCGTCGAGTCGCAGTAGTCGATACGATACCTCGCCCGCCTTATATTCAATTATATATGGCCCGCCCCATTTTGGTGCTAGTTTTCTGCCCTTTTTGTCGCGCTCCCATTCAGCTAGAAATTTCAATACCTGCTGCCCGGGATTAAACTCTCTTGGTCGAACGCGCTTGTTGTACTCCCGTTGTAACCTCCTCTCGATAATTTTCCATTTTTTGTAGCGCCATCTCTCTTGTTTCTTCCAAATCGTCGAGTTTATCCAAGATCAGATCGGATGACACGTTTCGCCTCCACGCTTGTTCTTGTGGTAGGTATCATTGCTTCATTGGTAGAATCGCCTCGGTCCCGTAGGTAAGCATAAAAGGGGAGGACCCCGTAGCCTCCCCTCCGTGTGGTTCTGTATGCCCATAGGACGTTATATAATTCCTCGCACCCGCTTGCCATATTCCCCGTCCAGTTTCTTCTTCATATTATCTAATGGTCTTATTAGTGATCTCGGCCCGCCCATTGCACGGTAAATCGGGGTAGCTTTGCTCTTCCCGATGTTGTAAGTGTTAAATAGAAGATCAATGTTCTCGCCCGTAGTTGTTTTCCATTATCGAGACGATGGCAGCCAATGGACCCCGAAGCGACAAATGATATGATCCCAAATGAACTTAAAAACATCTTTATCTCAAATATGCCTCGGTGGTGCCGCCTCGACCCACTTGGTAAAATAATCTGAGCCACGATCAAATACTTCCTTTGCCCTGTTCCTACATGTAACGGCCCTACAATATCCACTCCCCATTTAGCAAAAGGCCACGGACTTATGATCGAGTTTAACGGTACTCCGGGAGCATGTATTTTCTTCCCAAAACGCTGACATTCTTCACAAGCTCTTGCCATTTGCTTCGCGTCCTCGTTCATATATATCCAAAAGTAGCCCATTGTTTTTGCCTTAGCCGACAAGCTTCTTCCCGAGCTGTGATTTCCAGCCGCCCCATAGTGTAGCTCATGTAGGATTATATGGCCTTCTTCCCTGCTTAAGCATCGTAGGAGTGACCCTAGGTAGGAATTTCGATATAAGATCCCCTCCCTTAACTCGTAGGCGCCCGATTTACTTTTGATCTTGTTCATCTCGGGCCGAGTCTTAGGTAGCTCACCCGTCTCTAAGTATTGATGTATCGGCTTTCTCCAGTCGCCTTCTTTGTATCTCTCGGCTGTGTTAACGGCCACTTCGATTCGTGATTACGGTGTTTCGGGGATAGACGGGTTAAGTAGCCTCATAACGCGTATCCCTTCAATGCTCGGGTCTACTAACCGTGAGGCGATGTATGATAGAGCATCCGAGTGTCCATTATCCTTTCGGCAGATGTGGCGGAATTTAATATCTGGGATTTGCTTAATGTAAAACTGGGCGAGCTCCCAATATTTTTGCAAAGACCGGATCGTGTGTAGCGTATTGGCCCGTAATTTGCCGGATCACTAGTTGAGAGTCACTAGTCAGGCGAACCTCATGCAACCCCATTTCCACAATTATCCGTAAGGCATGGATCACCGCCTCGTATTCGGTGACGTTGTTCGTTGCCTTGAATTCTAACCTGAACGAATGCAAAATCTTCCTCCCCTTTGGCGTGGTGAACACCAACCCGAGACCCGATCCGTCTTTGTTAGATGCCCCATCAACAAATAATTCCCATCGCGCTGGGCTACAAATTCCCGGTAATTCTACCTCGTCCTCATCACTGATTGAGATTCTCCCGATCGCCCAGCACTATCCAAGACCGCCGATTTGGTGAGCACCCGTATTCGATGAGCCCCTCACCATCTCGCCCATTCTAGTGTAGTTTTTCTCTCGCTAAAGTTTTATCCGAAGCGGTGCCCATATCTTATGGCTACGCGCCTCGTCCTCATCCCCATCAAGAATTTCCCCCCGTCCCATCACACTTGTGGATTATCTTCACTCTTGTGTTTCCTCAAAAGATCAATCTCGGAATTTCCGACTCTTAACTAACATGTCGTCCACGTAAACTTCATGGTATCGTGAATCTTGTCTTCGAATATATGCACCAATCGCTGGTATGTAGCCCCACCCTAAAATGGCATCTTGGTGTAACAATACCCTTGGCGTGAAGAAGGATTCATCCCAATACACCTCATTTTTTGTCTAAAAAAATTTTAAGTGATGATTTGGGTCGATAAAATCATGGAAACCTCCAAACAACGCTTGAGTTTAAAAGTAATATCCTCACTACTTTAGGTTCCTCCGCTCCCAAGTTTACTTTTTAGTAGGCTCAATAACATGGTGGTTTGACTTGGTCTCCTGATGCTTCCTTTAATTGCTATAAAGGGTCCTGTTCTTCGCTCGTCGCTTGTGTGCCAGGACCGCTTTGAGAAATTGCCTCCTCCAATTCTTTTGCCTTCACTTCCTTTTCTTTGTTCTTTTCTTTTGCCTTCGTCGAGCTCGCCGATGCTCATTTATTTCTATGTTAACTTTCATGCATTGTCGTGTCGCCGAAAGTCGCCTATAACTTCCACTATTCCCTTGCAAAAACCTTAACCTTGATGGTAGGCCGATGCCACATTTCCCCGCAACCCATGGGCATTTAAGGTACAATTGACACCACCACCATCCGAAACTATGGATAATAACTAGATACGTGAATGGACGCAGCATTCGCCCCGAGAGTTTCATTCTTCCGAACGTGTTTGTATTTAACTCCCACTATCTACAAGAATCCTTACTTACCCCACTTTTCAATCAAGCAGTGATGACTAGTGGATCGTCCCGTCCGCTTGTCGGGACATCCTTAGCCGAGAACGATAATTCCACATCCTAGTGGTGATTACCGTAGTTTTGCATAACCTGAATGCGATGAATCACTTGTGGCCATACTGCACTCAAATATCCATCGGCCCAACACCGGCTTCTTGTACCCTTCTATCTCTTGATCTTTTTTCCAAGGCGATGTAGTTGTTTCATTCTTCTCATCTCCTTTAAGGTCTTAGGTTTTCAGAAAACATTGCAATCCAAATGGGGTCCGATCTCCCAACGCGTTTTCAAACCCAAAGATGGATTTGTCCACCAGCACCTTCCCCGATTTCGCACACAGCCTCCATCTGTCGGTCAAGGTTCTCAATGGCTCATTCTTGGCCGAGGTCGAATGCATATAGGTCTCAAGGAAGGCCTCGACTAGCGCATCGTTGATCGAACCAGTGCAAGCGAATAAAACCAATCTCGCCCGCCCCTCCAAACTATCCTGGAAAGAATTTACACATGACTACTCTATTACTTCTCCACTGATCAAACATGGTATACATCTTAAGGTGTTAGGTCGCATCGTCAGCGTCGAAGGTAAAGCACACTTAGGTGGGAACGGCATTTGTTCCACCCGAGAGAAAGGAGTTTTCTCAAGCTTCACTCATAATCTCGGCCAGCTTATCCTCTTCGCTCCGCCCGAAAGGCGATTTTTTGCTTCCAACCTAAGCTTGGCTTGAGTTGTCTGACGATCTTGTCACTCGTCCCTTCCTCGCTTTCTTCATCGGTGGACGAGTCCCCGGTGGTCCAGTAACCGGAGGTTGACCTAATGATTGGGCCGATTAATGTTACTCTGCCTCATCATGGGTGGTATTTGATCGGATCGCCATGATAACCCGATGTTCCTCGGCTTGACGACCCTCTTGATCCGTCCGGTTCCTCGCCAGTTCTTATACCCAAGGCAAATTCACACGGAGTTCCCCTCCGCTTCTTGTCTCCTCCTGACTCTCCAAAATGACCAACAACGTTGGTCCAGGCATTTTCATGACGGAATGTCCATTGGGTTGGTATGGCCGAGGTTGTAATGGTGCTGATGTGGGTGGTGGGGGCGATTGGATTGGTTATATGATTGGAAGTTTGAATGGTTGTCGGGCTCACTTGCTATTGCTCGCCCCAACTGAATCTGCAAGACGCTCTTGTTCCCAATAATTTTTCGCTCGTTGATTGCCTCATTCCATCGACTTGATCGGCTCTTATTCCGAGTTAATATAACTGCCAAATCTACTTCGCTTACATCACAGATCCTCGCAATCGTTTGGGCTACTAGACTTCTAACAAAATGCACAGACAAAAAAGGCGAAACGTTATCGCGACTATTGTCACTATGCAGGTCAACTTTTGGTTATCGGTGGGTTCCATTTATCTACCCTATTTTGGTCTTGTTAATCAGGCTATAATCACTTCCCCGTCACTATCACTCCGTACGACGCCGCTCATCACCTATGCATTTAAGTTGGTTTGTCCTTTGTTCTACATGCTCCAAATCATTGATCTTATGCACGTGATGCTTAGAAAGTACAGCAAGTAACCCCTATAATTAATTTGAACTTGTACCAACTCCACTTTATCGAGATTTAATTATGACCTTTCCGACGATTTACGCTGGCATCCTCGTCTGTCTTTATCCAAGCCGACCTTGTCCGGTGTGTCCATGGGTCGATGTCGCTTGTCTTGGTTGCCGCCCTTACGATAAGCTTCTACCTCGTGATGTTACATGTGAGTGCTTGTAGTTATTAACTTGACTTCGACCCGTTCGATTTTCCTTCCTAAATAATAAAATTCCGGGATAGAGGCACTCCTCAATCTTGATAGAACTTAACAATACCAACCATCCCTTATTTACTCTTGTTGTAATGTTTCTTATCAAAATACACCACAATAAAAAAATTCCAGTCAATTATTCTCATACACCCTCGTTGTTTATGCCTTCTCTCTACTCATAATGTAGTTGGAAAGAAAGCCCAATGGAATGGAGCTCGCTTGCAATTCCCATGCACCGATTTTTTTCATGTGCACAACCTTCTAGCTATGCTTACTCCGAGGATGAATTTACACCAGAAATCGTATTACTATCTTGTCCCTTGATCGCGGTTCTTGTCTCGTATATCAAATCAATAAGCTACCATTATCGCAATATTGCATCTACACCAAACACTTTTAACAGATTCATCAACAACAAATCAATAAGCTCCCATTAAATTACCTATTTAGTTTAGTGTTCTAGGAAAAAAATTTCTTCTGATAAAAAGGAAAAAAAATGAAAAAAAATAATACCCCCTCCGTCCCACTATTAAGTGACCTAGTTTAAGTTTGCACAATTTTTATGGCAAGCAACGAAAAAAGTACATTTAAGCATTTTTTACAATTGTACACTTATGGATAATAACTAGTGAAATTTAGAAATGATTTATCTCTCAAACCACTCCAAGGATGTTCGCAAACTTCATACCATTGAAAAGAATTTTAAAATACCTACGTAACGAATATAAACATGCCTATCAAATTATGCATATTTCTTATATTTTTTATAATTAACTAAAAGGATAATTTTAGAAATATCTCATTGTTTAGTGATATAGGTCACTTATTAGTGGGACAAAATCTAAAATCAAATAAGTCACTTAATAGTGGGACGGAGGGAGTAGTAGAATGGAGGAGGAGAAACCGAAGTTTGGGTTTTTGTGTATTAGCCAGGCACTGATCAGTCAAGTAAGGATGTGTTTGTGGGAGAAAACTACTTCTGCAGGTTTAGGTAATTTTGGGTGTGTTTGGATGAGAAGTGAATTTAAACCTTTAACAAATGTGTTGCACGATGAGCACTTTTGATTCGAGAGATAATCTGTACAATTCTGGCCTAAACCGAAGACACGGCCGTTCCAGATTTTTTTCGGTCACATGTGAAGGATGTGAGGTTGATCTTAGGGAGGTAAGCGAAGAAGGTGTTGAGAGTATGAAGGTGAAGGATATTTGATGACTTGTTAACAGAAGGTTGAGCAGGCTAGCAAATGTTGCAGGCAGGCTCTGGGTGTTGAATACGATGGTATTAACACTCGGTTTTTCCTGTGTCGTTGGAAATAGGGAGGAGAACCTATTTATACAAGTCGATAAGCCTTCATAACGTCTCTCGTGGGAAAGTGGAGGAAGTGGAGTTGTGTGTTAGTGTCACACGGTTGCTTGCCCACTTCTCCTATCATCGCTAACCGCCCATGTTTCCCTGACACGATCGTGTGATGGCGTGTTGCACGCTGCACTTCTATTAAATATGCTTAACATATTAAATATGCCCACTTCTTCTCCTATTAAATATGCTTAACATATTTGAATCCTACACAACCTTGATGAAAATATTGCAAGTTGAAGTGACTCAACTATCTATGTTCAGGCGTTGTTCGGAGGTCGCATGAGCGGGACCCACCTTAGCCGGTTATGCCATGGGGAAGTTTGGAGGATGGTGATCACGGTGATACCTTGTTTTCCACCTAACTCCCTTCCTAGGCTATTCATCCAAGCATGCGAACTTGGACGAACGAGATTGATGGAGGAATAACCGTTGGATTAGGGTTTGGAAGGATTGCGAGCTTCCTCTTTCACCCTAACGGTTTTATGCCTTGGGAGGCATGCATGTAGTGTCTGATTGTCCCTGCATGTAGGTGGGACGCTACTCTACACGTCCTCGCCAGCTGGAAGTCAATCGGAACAATCTGGGTCGCCCGTTCTAGCCTGCGATGACGGATGGCCGAGATTAGAAGGGATATCGCATGCTGCCTTTGGGCACTAATTTCGAGATAGATGGTCTGCAACCGACCGTGGCTGATTAGCTGGTCGTGTAGCCGGTCCCATGGTGAGTACACAGGCGTCGTCGGCTAGCAGTTGTGCTTCGAAATCGTTAGTGCGCGCATGCCCAAAGTTGCTTGGTCGCAACCTGTAAGCAAACCCTAATTTTAGGGTTTGTGAGCCGCAGCTTCATGATAGAGCATATCGACGCCCATGGCTCGTATGGTGAATCTGTTTGCACCATTAGGAAGGTAGACCGGCGGTGAGCATGTGCGTGCGTGCTACTCGGTCCCGCGCGTGATCTAGGCCGTCCAACCATGCCTGGGGAGTTGGACGGATGAGATATATTTTTGAGTTTGTTTTCAGCAGGTGAGACTAACATGGGTAGTCTTGCATGCGTTCAATGGGGCTAATATAACCCACTGTCAGGTAGCCTACGGGTGTTTGCATGTCGAACACAAGGCTTTGAGTAGGGCATTAATTGTAATGCTGTAAACCTACAGAAAATCGGGATGGTTGCTACATGCTCCGCTCTGGGTAGGTTTTAATTCTCAGGGATGGTTGCACATGCTCCAATAAATTAATATGGTGAGAATATTCACCGCATGAAGGCTTTATCCCTTGCAGGACGTCAGCTTAGAATTTGTCTTTTATAATTTTAGCCCTTAAATATAAATCCACCATCAACAGGATGGTTTCTTCGCCTTTTATTTTTCTAACAAGAGAGGATCATATATTCGCTCTGGCGAGGTTTGGTTCCTTGCCTATTCCCTCTCTCGGCGCTAGACTTTGACCTTCCTCCTACCTGATGTGGCAACTCTGTTGAAGTACCCCGTACCCTCCCCTACTAGACTCAGACTTAGTGTCGTTCCTAGATTATTCACAGGCAGTTGTGATTTAGAGTAAAGGTTTTATGGGTACACCTCTTGCAAACCCTCTCGAGACTAAAAATCAGCCACTAGGGCCATCTCAGGGTTCAAAAGCTTGTTGCAAACTTTATATGCAATCGGCGATGCCTGCGACAGTGAGTTAAGATTTTATTTTCTAGATTAGATTTACTCGAGGACTAGCAAATAATAAGTTTAGGGTATTTGATAGACACATTTTTGTGTCTGATTTGTCTCAATTTTATATATTGTTTGTGCTTATTTTTGTACTTTTTATGGTGTTTTATGTGTGTGTAGATGTTTTTGGGAAAACATTTTAGGAAAAAATGGCTCGAAAAATGGTTAAAGGCACCCAAAAACTACTAAAGGTACCCCCCGAGGCAAGTGCTAAGGGACCCCAGCAGAGGATATGGTCATACCACCTTCTTCTCAAAATTCAAAAAGTTGAAATTGGCGGGAAAATTGGTTTTCGAATGACATATTTAGGCTTCAATTTTTGGGATTGTTTGGGAGAGATTCAATCGCAGATTTTTGTTGGGCTAGACTTGTTAGGGATAAATATTATTGATATGGGTGTTTGATTCGATTAAACATGGCTTGATAATCGTTTTTTTTATAAAACAGTGAGTACAAGATATCGGGTACATTTTGATTGTTTTTGGAAATTCCAGGAGATTCATTAAGGGATGATAAACTCTCGTAAGATTCGCATCAATCTAATAGAGAGTTTGGAAGGATTTTGACAGCCCAAAGATGCACAAACATATAAGAAAATAAGAGAATCATGTGACTTGCACGAAAATAAAAGAGAGATTTAATCGGGTTTTCTAGGGTTTCCGAGATGTATATAAGGAGTCGTCGAGTCCTGGAAGAGTTTATAAAAGTTTAGGACGGTTTAAAGGGCTAGCAGAGATGAGTAAAAAGAGTAATCACGAGTTGTAAAGAATTCTTTCTGCTGCTACTGAAGAATGAAGAACACCAAAAACAGACACGCCAAAACATTGGTTCCTCTGTAACAGTTGGTTCGCAACACTTAGTTTAAATTTGTAACACTGGATCTGTAACGCATATAAAGAGTTGCGATTTCTCCGTTTTATTTTATTTTCATCTCCTTGTACACTTTTGAGCCATGAACCATTTTTTTGAGCAAGTGATCAATATGAGGAGCTAAAGGTCAATGCTGAGGCGATTTATGTGGTAATTTCGATTTAATTAATTTTTGCAATTCTTTTTATGATTATTTGCTTTAAATTAAACTGAAATAACTATTAACTAGTTATCTTTTCTCTCGATAGTACATGCTTAGCGTTTTTTTTTTTTTGTAAATAAGATATTGCATTAAAAAGACTAAGACTCAGAAAGAGTCGAGGTTACAAAAGAACCAGATCCATCTAATCTGGGATTGGGAGTGTTCCTAATATTAGATTTATCTACTAGAAGTTGTTTTCTACTAAAAACTGGTGGAGAAGTTCCCCATTCAACAGTTGAATTCAAAGGCCTAACAGACTTTGCCAAAATATCTTCCACTTGATTGCCTAATCTAGGAACAAAAAAGAACCCAAAAAATTGTTGCAGAGATGAGCTATTTTATTTGTTTCATTAATACAAGCTTTAGTTCTCCGGGAGATGTCTACATTTTTGCCATGGATGTAATTGAAAATACTCTCACAATCGCCTTCGATCCTGAAGTTCTGAATCTTCCTTTCCTTATCCCATTTGGCCGCCTACAACACTCCTATAGCCTCTGGATCTTGTGGGTCAGAACCCGCTGCTTTCCCTGCTCTTCCTCCTTCACAATAATTTTTTATTTTTATCGGGAACCAAAATTCTACATGTCTTTGTATTTCTAAGGCTTGAATATTAGCATTTTTAATTTTTTCCTCAAAGATTCTATCACACCTTTCTTTCCAGATGAACCATATTTTAGTGAGTAGTAATTCAATGGAAATGTCGGTCCTAGCATTAGTCATCCATTTTTTGCAAAGATCTAAAATCGTGATAGAGGTATCTAGATTTAGAGTGACAGGATTAGAAGAAGAGTTCCATACTGTCTTAGCATAAAGACAATGGAAAAGAAGATGTTTTGTTGTTTTTATTTCATTCCTACACATAGTACAGAAGGGTGTGACTTCCTTTACTTTATCAGTAAGTTTGACATTGGTAGGAAGAGCATTTTGTAAGCATTTCCATAAGAAAAGTTTGATTCTTTCTGAGATATTTAGCCTCCACGGATATTTCCAGAATGACTCTGGCAAAGATAAGCTGACTATATCTAGTCCACTTTCATTCAGTTTCTCATATATATATTTTATAGTAAACTCACCAGATTTAGTTAGAGTCCAACGGAGTTGATCTTTTCGAAGGTTTTGATTATTATCTTTAAAAAGATAAATTTGACTAATTTTGTGTGCAATATCAGCTGGAAAAGTTGAAGTAAGCAAAGAAGAATTCCATGTACCTGTTTCTATATTAATCAAGTCTGGGACCTTAACTAAGTGGTTGTTACTAGGATTATTAAGGTTCTGAATATTTTATTTTAATCCTGGTATCCAGATATTAATGTCTTATCCATTTCCGACTTCCCATATACTAAATTTCTGTACTAGTTCTAATCCTTGCCTGATATAGTTTCAGGTCCAAGATTCTCTTACTGAGGTTTTAGTTATACGAGGTGATTCGTTTCTAAAGTACTTTGAACCCATAGTTTTTACCCAAAGAACATTAGGTTCTTTCAATATTTTCCAAGATACCTTAGTCAGCATTGCAAGATTAAACTTGCATGCATCCCTAAATCCTAAACCTCCTATAAGATAAGGTTTACAAAGGGTTGGCCAGGCCTTTGGGTAGAAAACTTTACATCCAGCATCCTTGCCCCACCAAAAGTCTCTTTGGATGACATTTATTTTATTTGTTATTTGTTTGGTAGAAGAAAACACCCCATTAGATAGGTTGAGATACTAGAAAGAACTGCTCTGTTCAGAACTGACCTACAAGGCTGAGCAAGAACTAAGCTTTTACACCCTTTAGATTTGGATTTCAATCTTTTCAGAACTGGTGTGAAAGTTTTTATTTTTGATCTTTCCATGAAGAGTGGAGCTCCTAAGTATGGGTCTATGAGGTTTATATGTTTTATCTTCAACATTTTAGACATCATCCTTTGATGTTTTGGTTCAACTTTCTTACTAAAAAAAACACTAGACTTTTTAAAATTTATTAATTGACCTGAGGATTTACTAAAGGTTGCTATTGTGTCTAATAAGTTTATACATTCTAATAAATCAACTTTCACAAAGAGCAAATAATCATCGGCAAAGAATAGGTGGGATATTGGTTCACTTTTAGGTGTTATTTTAACACCATGAAGAGTTTTTTGTGCTCCTGAGTTAGAAGAAGTTTAGAGAAAATTTATATACAGATTATAAACAAGTATGGTGATAAGAGGTCTCCTTGGCGTAAACCTCTAGTAGGAGCAAAAGCTTCACCGGGTGATCCATTTAACAGTACGGAGATAAAAGTTGTTGAAATACATAGTTCAATAAGTTGACAAACCTCATCATTAAAGCCAAAGGTTTTTAGAGCAGATAGCAAGAAACTCCAGTTTAATCTATCAAAAGCCATTGACATGTCTATTTTAATCCCTATACCTCCCATTCTAGCTTTTTTCTTTTTAAATGAATGAATAATTTCATGAGCTACAATAATATTATCAGATATTTGTCTAGAAGATAAAAAAAAGCCGATTGAAAGGGTGATGTAATTTTTTCCAGGTAAGGCTTGATTCTATTGGCTAAGAGTTTAGCAATAACTTTATAAACAGTGTTACAAATACCTATTGGTCTAAACCGACTAGGGTTCTTAGGATGTTTTAACTTCGGAATAAAAAAAAGATGGGTTTTGTTTAAATCATGGTTCATTTTTTTTTCTTTGATTTTTTTTTTTTTAATTGTATCAGTCACATGTACACCCACTAAGTCCTAGTTATGTAAGAAGAAACTAACTGGGAAGCCATCAGGTCCTGGAGATTTATTTGGTTTCATATTTTTCAAAACCAGAAGAATTTCTTCCATAGAAGGGATAGCCATAATCCTAGAGTTGTTTGTAGAAGAGATGATAAATGGTATGTTTTCATAAATTGGATTGGATATATCACTTGCAGAAGAATCTTCAGTAAAGATAGATTTGAAATACGAGGTTAAAATGTTATTTATTTCCTTTGTATCCTTGGTTACAACATTCTGATCATTGATTAGGCTTTCTATATTATTTCATTTTTTTCTTCTCAAAGTAATAGTATGAAAGTATTTTTTGTTTCTTTCTCCCAAGTTAATAATGTTATCTCTTGATTGTTGTTTGGCTATGGCTTCCTGGGTGTCGTAAAGTATTTCTAGTTCTTTTAACTATTCCTTTAATTTTCTTTATTGATGAGCAGTTACCCTATTAGATTGCAGTCTTTCAATCTCTTCTAGGAGTTTATTAATCTTTTTAACAGGAAGACCAAAAATGTTCCTTTTCCAGTCTAGTAAGTTCTTTCATACATGGCTAAGATTCCGAACTAGGCTAGCTGAAACATCTTCTCCAGAGGAAGAATTCCAAAAAATTTGTATCAATTGAATACAAGAAATTTCTTTCAACCAGGTATCATAAAATTTAAAAACCCAGTCAGTTCTAGGGAGTTGTATGTCTAAAGTGAGTAAAATAGGACTACAATCTGAACCTACTGCTACCAAGTGGGCTACGAAAGCATTTGGATATTGTATGTGAATTTATGCCTTTATAACCGCTCTACCCAGTCTTTCTTGTATATTTTGGTCACCTTACCTATGGTTATCCCAAGTAAAATCATTATATGTATAGCCTAAATCATATAAACTAGATCTTTCTAGAATTTTTCAATAATAATCACTATTGGCTTTAGTGAAGGGTAGTCCTCCTAATATTTCTAATTGATTAAAAATCATATTAAAATCTCTTATAACTATCCAAGGCATATGTTCATTGGGAAACTTGGTTAGTAATTTCTTTTAAGAAGTCCCAAGCTACATTCTTATTATCTTAGGGCTTTTAATTCCAGAAATAAAATGTTTTTGCAGAAGTAAAAAGATTTAAAATATTTCGACTTCTGGAAACAAAAGATTCAGAAATCAGATGGGAACAAAGATTGAAAAATTGCTCTTAGAAGCTAAAAAACTAACTCTTGTGAAGTAAAATGTTTTTGCTTATGACCATCGAACTTGACTTCTACTGCTCAATACCGAATAAAAAATCATTATTTTTACTTCTAAAAGTAATTTGGAATTATATTCGCAAACTAATTTTTGACTCTTTTACTTAAAGAAATCGAAATATAACTTGTCATGTGGTATCCAACCAAGTTACTAAATTCTGATTTATTTTGGAGAGGTGCTAGACACACCGAATAAACTACCGTGAAATCCACTTCAGGGGAATCTGATGGTCTCCAGCAACTTCTCAACATTGGGATTAGGCTAAGTTTAGTGAATGGATTTTAGGGGATGATAGCGACAGGCGGATTCAGCTGAGCCATGGAAAGAATTGTGTTGATTTTCTCTCTGCTCGAAAGCATGGGACTTCAGAGGGGATTTGAAGAGAGGCGAGGTGTAGGACATCGCCAGAAAATAAGATAAAGCGACGTTCTAGGCATCGCTTTACCCAAAATGAGCGAAGGTTTGGACGTCGCTTTTAGGCGAGTTCTTACATATCACCCAGAAAGTCATAGCGAGGACACCCACCTCGCCTATTTTAAATAATTTGTTTGACCTTTTTAGAGTTACACCCCGTTACACCCTTCGACAAAATTTCAACTCTATGTTTCTAATTCTTTCTCTCCTGGAAATATTTGGTGGTGAAGTCTAGGATTCTTGGTCGACTACCCAGGTGAGTGTGAGGTCGGTTATCCATCATATGCATTATTTTTTAATTTCAGGAAGGGACATCATTAGTACATGTGTGGATAAAAGAATTTGTGAGGCTACCTCATCCAATAACATAATAATGTTCTTCGTTAGTACCAAATAAAAATTAAATACACAACGTTGAACGTATGGATTATGTCCCTTTTTGGCCAATACAACGTTGAACGTATTAATGTTCCCTTAGCCAATACAATGACCAATGACAACTCTTATTAAACGGTAAAGCAGTCCTTTAAACCAAAAGGTGTCCCTTTTTGGCCGAGTCGGGTCTCAGGATGGTTTACAAGAGGTTTACCAACAAAACCTTAACTCTATCAGCAGTGTAATTAATCATCTGCATCGCTAGCTCCAGCTAGTTCACGACATATTTCATTTGATTGAACTCAGATATCCTTTCCTTTAGCAGTAAATAACACTCATAGAATCTGAATTGTTGGCCGGTGGCCTCAGAATATTTACGTTGCGCATGATTTTCCTGCAATAAACAAACCTAAAATTATTAGTGTGCCACTTAAATGGTTATTTAAATATATTAGTTACAAATTTATAAACTACTTACACACTCATTCATGATCCATCCGCTAGGCTAGTTTTGGTATAAGTTTACCAGAAATGGCAAGTATTGTTTCACTTTTTTTTTTAATCGTGGAGACTCTGTTCTGTAAGACCCGAGGAGTTCTCTGGTTTGGATTTCCGTTTCTAACTGTCAGATGTTGAACAACCAAATCCCATAGGTTAACTCCGTTTACCTGATTTTGCGTAATGTTTTCTGCCACAAAGACATTAATCCATGATTGGATTATAGCTGTATCTTCCTCGGCTGTGAATTTGATCGCCATAACCAACCTAATTATGTACCCAAATATTATTGAAATGATGTATGAACGAAGATGGTTTGTATTCCATGTGGTTTATTTTTGGGTGTGGAATCAAGGTATTTATAGTGATTTTGTTGATCTCGATCTACACTATTATATTACATCGACTAACTTTTTTTTTTTAATAAAGTACACCATCTCACTGTTATTTTAATATCCTCCCATGTGTTTGGTTTTATTCGGCATGAATGGAACTTTAATTTGTGGGGTCATATCTTTTACAAAGAAGAAGAATTAAAATTAAATTAAATTTCACCATGCACCTGAGTTATTTTGAAACCAATCGAAGCGGGGA
The DNA here is from genome assembly GCA_023529315.1 of Papaver bracteatum. Lineage (NCBI taxonomy): Eukaryota > Viridiplantae > Streptophyta > Magnoliopsida > Ranunculales > Papaveraceae > Papaver > Papaver bracteatum. Next base: position 1,252,371 of record JAJJWX010001238.1, on the reverse strand, counting down.
GAAACAACAACGACGGTGATTACTGGTAAATTAAATAAATTTATTGATCATGAAAACACCATAGACATACGTATGTTTCCCTAAGGGGCGATTACACTGATGTGTTCACTCTACATTGTATGCCGAGACTACGTCCTTTAAGAGCTCGTACAATTGATCATACTTAAAAGGTTTCTTTGATTCTGCCCGAAATTCAATGCGAGCCTTTGTTTTCTGTATGAAAAAATAAATATAAAAACAATTATTATTGACATTGTATGATTATTTAGAGGTAATAATTACGGTGATTTTTTTTCTTACGCGAGCTCATACGACCATTGAGGATGACAAATGTTAACGTCCAGCAAGAATGTGACAAAAGTTTCAATTTCGGACGTGATCAAAGCAAATCTTTTTTTCACAGACATCTTTGTTCTCCCATTTTCGTTTGTGGTAATATCTTCGAATGATTGAAAAACACGGCGCCAAAAAGCTGATTGTTCATTTTCGCATTCTCCCATTGGTCCTTGATTTGTAACTGAAATCCATGCACCCACAACCCCCAAATCTTCTTCATTACTAAAGCGCATTCTATAATTACGTACAAAGTATGAATTTGGTTGTCTTCCTAATTACCGTAGATGAGTGATTTACTTTGTTGGCTTATATAGTAAAAATGCGTGAAAAAAACATGACTGACATAAAGTATGTTACCAACCTGACCACAAATATATTGAGTGCTATTGTAGTGCAGATTACAAATCCCATGCTAGAACACCTTTATTCTCGTGACAATCGGATTTCGATAAATAGTAAGGATGGATAGATTAATAGTAAGTGTCCCTAGGAAACAATGACACACTTTTGGAAAAATATGGGTTAAATTGAATAGATGGTGGTTTGTTCGTAGTTGTGGTTGTTTTTGAACGGTGGTGGATTTTTGAAATTAGTAATTTACTTTTATTTAGGGTATTAGGTGTTTACATCACTGCAACCATATGTGTTTGTTTTAACCACACAAACAAGCCTTTTTTTTCTTTTAGACTATAGATGTTCTGGGAAGTATCGATGTCCTGTGAATGCATAGTAGTGGTTTTCGATAAACAGTTAGGGTCGCTACATTAATAGTAAGTGTCCCTAGTTAACAGTGAATGACTTTTGGAAACTTGTTGGGTTATTAGAATAAGGCTTTTTTTTTTTAATAGTCGTGTGTGGTTAGTTGTTTGAGAAGTGTCCGATCTTTTTTCCACTGGATTGTCTAAATTACACATGCATTATTTTGAAATATCAAATAATCTGCATAGTTTTCAAGTGTTTGCGACTCCTGTTTCTGACAACATACATATACATATTTGTTTCACACCACCCCGGGTGGTTCAAATATCTTTTCCCATGCCAGAGATTCGTCTCTCACTTTGATCGAAGAGGTGTTTTAGAAAGTAGAGGGCGTTTGTGAACATGAATATATTTTTGAAAAAAATCCAGTGTCGTCGGTGAAAAGCAAAAGAAATTTTGTCTTGGAAATCGGGGATGCTTTTTAACCATTTGAACCCTATTTTGGATCCTATAAAACCGGGGTTTACCAAAAGCACCTCCACACACACCCGTGGTTGGTATCCTAGAAAAATTAAAGGAATTTTATCACATTAGTACTCTTAACGACAAACACCTATTTTCATACACCTTTCAAAACAACACCTCTCATACCTCTTTGTACGAGCATAACAATGGCATCATTTGATTTAACTGAAGATTTGCAAATCACTCAAACCTGGTACAACGAAGCTAGAATAGCAGATTGCTCTCCCGTAATACCATGCCCAAAAGCCTTTTGTGCAAAAATATACAACCAATATAGGCGAGATTATGGGAATCCAAAGAGAAGAAGTCTTCAAGAAATTCATGATATGTACCAGGTTATCCAAAAGGGCATTTGTGATTTTGTTACTATCCGACACCGTCTCACCCGCCACAGCCGTATTAGCATGCTGATGAGTGCCAAATATTGCATATTCATACACCTTTTCATTGGCACTTAACTCATCTTTCGCGCTTCAAAGTCATATATTATCCCAAATTCTGCATTTTTACCATTTTCAAGAATAAATATTTGTATTAATTAATTTTGTGTTTTTAAGTACTAAATAAAGCTTGGAAGAATTGAGAAGACAAAAGAGAAGAAAGTTGGAAGCGTTGCAACCCGCTCGCAAGCATCGGTGGCAACCTGTTTACAAATTCATGGGATTAAACAACCCATGATCCAAAACCCAAGACCCAAATCCATTTCCGACTCACCCCCATTGATTCTTTCCAAAACATCCACCTCACCCCCATTCTCTCACTCAATCACTCCCAATTTGTTTCCCACAACCAAATATATTCCATCAATTAAGAAAACATGTTTTGTTGAGTGTATGAGTGCCAAAATTCGGATCCAAGTGTTTGAGGGAATTTTGTGTATAAATAGAGAGGGTTGTTGTACCAAAAAACCATCCAAGAATAGCTTGTTCATGTTAGTTTATCAAATTTCAATTTTGTTGTAATGTTCTTCATGTTCTAATTTCATTTACTAGGGTTTAGATGAAGCCCTAATCTCATTGGTATGTATTCATATCTTGTATCTTGTTCTTGAAAGTTTAGAATTGTTTAAAGATATAATTTAATCCAAGTTTATTCCAAAACATAATTCTTTGATAGATGGTTTTGGCACGGGTTTTTTGGAAATCCAGGGTAAAAAAATGATATCAATGTTTTACACCATTCTAATGTGTTTGACGCCGTTAATAACGGGGTCGCCCCTAGGTGTGAATTTTTCATAAACGGGAACATGTACCATGAAGGTTACTACTTGGCTGATGGTATATACCTATGATATAAAGTACTGGTCGATGCTTATAAAGAACCAACCATAAGCCGAAAGGAAAAACTATTCAACACATACCAAGAGGCAAAAAGGAAAGATGTGGAACGAGCTTTTGGTACTTTAAAACGCAAATTCGAAATTGTGGACCAACCATGTAGGTACTTTAAAAAATCAGATATGAAGTCAATAATGAGAGGATGCATGATAATGCACAACATGGTCGTGGAGAATGAGTATCGTGCACTAAATTGGGGAATGATGGGGGAACTACCAAATCAAGCGGTGGATGGTGAACTAAGAATGCCAGCCGGCGTTCTAGCGGACCCAATTACATGGTAAAGATTGAGGTTGGACCTGACAAAGCACATTCGGGAACGTCATGGAGCGGGGTTCCAAGAAAACGCACCGGTTGTTATAGATAACCCGGAAGACGTACACATGGATTCAGAAGATGTTGACCCCGAAAATGATTTGTATCCTTCGGAAAAAGTAGCCGACTTATACGGGAACTTTTTCGAGGATGGAGAGTAATATCAAGAGTTTACTTTAAAAAAATTATTTATCTAGTTTGGTATGTTTCCTTTGTTGTTTTAGTATTTCTTTTCAGTTATGGAGCAGTAATATTATGATTGTTATACCTTGGATGGAATATTTATTGCAAAATCGGGTCGTATAATGTTTGTTTTAACACTGTTTGATGGTTTATTATGTACTGCGGAATAAAGGATATGGATTGAGTTACAAATAAAATAAGATGAAACATAACACTTTAATAAACCATAAGCCATTATCGCCGGCCGCGACTGCACTTAGCCCGTGCAGCAAGCCTTTAAACCCCCATATGACCATGGAGGACGAGTTGTGTCTCGTGAGGGCTTACATAGAGGTATACCCACAAAACCAAAATTAATTTAACTACTCCTCATCCGAATTTTGGGGTATGTGATCAGTCCTAGGTGTCATTTCCGGATTAAGTTCCGTAAAATTGCCTTTTAAAATCAAATAACAGTCATTGAACTTGAACGAGTGTCTTTTCTCTTGCTCATATTTTAGTTTTGCAAGCGCTTCCTGCAGCATAATATAAAACTGTCAAATTACTTGGTATTTTGATATACAAACGAAAAGAGTTCTGAGAGAATAAATTATTAGGACTTACAATGTTAGCAGAACTGAGTCGAGGCGATTGTGAACGATATAAGTTAATTTGAATTCCTACATAAGCTCTGACCGCTCTCTTGATTGTATTAACCCTGTATTGAATGGAAGGGCTATTTCTCTGGTGGTTTGGTAAAGCCTGTGTAAACAAATCCATAACTCTGCCCCAAAACACGTTATTGGTGATTACCAGATTTATGTAATCTTGATTCCGTGCAATAACAACCCACGTACTAATCAAGGCAACGTCTTCTTCTTGGGTGTAGTTAGTCATCATTCTGTGGGAGGAATACAAAACTAAACAAATATGATAACTTACGGGAGAGAGTATATAAGTATATTTGTTTACTAGAATAGAAAGAAGGCTCGGTTGGATCTGTGTTTTTGTTACAAAAAAAGAATCATATTTATAAGGGTTTATGAATTATTGATGACATTGTGTTCACCTCTTGACTCCATCCGATTTTTCATCCCCACCATTAGGATCCAATGCAAGTACTATTGATTAACGCAAAAATATATAATGTTATTATTGAAAAAATTCATTGGGAAAAGAAACAAGACAAAATTATTGAAATATTCCCTTGTCGCGGTGAAAACGGTTGCACTTAGCACGTACAACAAGCCTTTAAACCTCCATGTGACCATGGAGGACGAGTTGTGTCTCGTGAGGGCTTACTTAGAGGTAAACCCACAACCTTAGTTATACTAATACAACGAGATAAATAAATTAAAAACAAAAAACAAAACCCGTCTTACATTATTTGTTATCCCATCTGAGGACCAAAAGAGACGTTTGAGCCAAAATGTGTAAAAGAATGCTTTGTTTCTCCTTCATAGAGGGATAGAGAAACCTCCTGGTCACCATTGGCGAGAGACATACAATTCCTAAAAATATTACAATTTAATTTGAGTTTTCTAATGCGACACCTGAAAGAGGCAACCAACCTCTGGTTCTGGTTCCCGTTAACGAGGACGAAATCATCCGTAACTCGATCCCAGAATTGAGCAGCGGTCTGATTAGGTCCTTCCATTAGGCCATGATCTAAAACTTTGCAGAAGCTTTTAATGAGGTCATCATCTTCCTCATTTGAATATGCCATTGCAGTGAATGTTGTGGCAATATTGTATAAAAAACTTGTCTCGGTTGGGGTGACAAGGTATGGTTGTGTGGTGGTGTGTTTATATAGCATTATCACCTTATAGGATTACCTGTGGAAATGTATAAAGTTGTCATCCCTATTTTCACGATGACCGTGCAAAGCAATAATAGAAGGAAAAAACAATTCGCAAAAGACAACACAACACCACTCAATGTTGTCCGAATTAATTTCAACATAGAATCCATGGATATAAAGCATGGCTATTTCGAGGGCCATACATGGTTGTGAGAACACAGTGTGACGCATCACCTTTAACGTACCGCCAATGCAACTGGATACTGTACCACGATATTATAGATATCCTACTGTTTACATGATAAAGATATAGGAAAATATGTAAAACAAACCAACGAATGTTAATTAAGCCAGGAAAATATATTTCTTCCGGTGAATAAAGATTCAGGAAAATAAACGAGACTTTTTTATTAAAATATTCCCTTATTGCGGAGAAAACGATTGCACTTAGCGCGTGCAACAAGCCTTTAAACCCCCGGGTGACCCTGAAGGACGAGTTGGGTCTCGTGAGGGATTACATATAGGTACACCCACAAAACCTTTGAAAATACTAATAGAAAGATAAAATACATTTTACACCCACATAAAGACGTTCCAACGGATTTTAGATACGAGCACCAAAAATTTCATTACACCTGGAGTGTCTAAACAGATGCATTTGTTCGGCGGCATACGTGTCCATCGTCATTTCAATATCACCATTTTCTAGAACAACATACTGCCTAAAGAGAACACAATACCTCTTGAGAACGACAATTCGGTGTTGGAGTTGCGTAAGATTTCTAATGGTAGCACCGGTATTTGTAAGATTATAATCTGCGGTAACTCGAGACCAAAAAACCCTTCCCGTATGAGTATGGCCTTCATCAAAAACTTTACAAAAGCTTAGTACCAGACAATCATCCTCTTCAACCGAAAACGCTGGCATTTTAGAGGTGATTTTTTCTTTAATAAATTAGGGAACTACACAACCTTTCACGATGAGGACCTTTCACTTATTGCTTGGGTTTATATAGATGCGATGCAGAAAAGGTAACTCAAAATAAGACTTTTTTTTTTTAATTATTGGAAGGACACGGTGGTTACCGACACCCCGCATATCGTTCAATTAATATAGACATGATATGAAACTCACAAAATTGGTGGACCACATTTGTAATAGGAAAAATATAAAATATTTATAACGATAGGGGAAAATACATAAAATTGAAGACAACTCTTATAATAGAGAAACTCGTTCAAGACTTAAATAAAAAACTAATATCTTAAACTGATAAGCCCGACATAGCTATTTTTGGAGGATCACAACTTATAGATTCGGTGAGGTTTCCAAACAAGAACAATAATGGACTACGACGTTGTTTTAATATAAAAAAACATTCAATCGTATGTATCTATTTGTTTTTGCCATCTTGAAAAATAAGGGCATCCTCAAAATGGTAAAACGGTTCTTTTCTCCACTTGGTATAATCCTCTTGGGCCACAAACCGGTCATCTTTGTGCCTTTTGAGAAACTCATTGTACTGGGCGCACAATTTCCTAACATGAACGAATCTGCCACAGACGTGGGAAGATTCATAATTAAACCGTGGTTCCTTCCGGTTATCGCCTGACCTTGGTACGAAAGGACCATCCCTTACCAGGCCCCAAAACATATTCCCGGGTCGATGTTCTTTCGGGAGATCGTTGACTATGAAATAATTTCTTATCCATTCAGTCTCTTCCTCAACCTGCTTCATTCTTTTCCTTAGGTGGAATTGGTCTTAACCGCGTTTCTTCGATGCCATTTCCTCTTCGCGTTTTTTAATAGCCTCCGTCGAATTCATGCTCTCAAACGTTTGAGGAGGGCGTTTGTTACGTGATAAAGAAGAAATACCGTGTGAAACGATAGGTTTGGTTCTCTTCTGTATCTCCGCCTCCATTTCAGCTATTGATTTGGTGGTTCACTTGCATCGTCTAACTATGTTTTCGATGGTTGATGATGATGGAGTTGACATCTTCAAATAAAAAAAATGTACAGTGCAGATTTATTTTTTATTCTAGTAAGGTAGTGTATGATAGTTATGAGGGTTTCCACTTTATAGACACACAGCAACAACGAAACAACGGTAATTATTTTGAAATCGGTTTTTTTAATTTTTAATGCTAGAGCGATTAATGACAAAAATATTACTTATATTCTAAACCAGTACTTTTGTTGGGGAAACTAAAAATAATAATTAATACTTACATTATTTTAGGAATACGGACAAGCTAAAAAGGCTGAGGGAGACATACCTATACTTGAAACACGGAGAGTCAACACTTTAATTCGTTAACCGAAAAAAAAAATGGTTCTTATGCAAAATCAACAAAGCGGAATTGAATTATTGATTTCCATATTCTATTGGATACCCTGCAAAAACTATTAAAGGAATCAGTGCAATTAAAATAGACATAGAAACCCGAGAAACGCGGAGATCCAACACTTTTATAGGGTAAACGACAACAATTAAGGTAGTTTGAATTTCTAATTCAATAATCCATGTCTGCATTATTGACTACTGATTTGTGTTGGATACCATGCAAACACTATTAGAATAATTAGATTGATTGCAAGTTCTGAAGAAATAAGTGGCCACAACCGCACACATGATCAACAAAAAATACCCCTACCACAAGGTGAATGACAAGGATTTTAACACATACCAAAATGTCCAAAAATGTCTAGTCAACATCAAACTAAAGAGGGAAAATATGAAAAATACAAATACATAAAGTTTTTTCTTTAACTAAAAAACATACTTGTTTCAGCAAACTCATTGTTAGGCCTCGAACATCATTCATTATGTGGGGGTATCCAAGACCATATCAAAAGTGGCATCCAAAGAAAGACCAATATCCAGGTTCATACTCGCCGGAACATCTTCACCCAAATCGATATTCATACTTGCATAAGGTTGGGAAGCTGACGCAACACGGGGAAAGTAACATTCTTCGAAATTATACATACATGAAGGTTGAGCAGCTGACGCAACACCTTGTTGTTGAAAAAACGTGTCGTGTATGGTCTGTTCCTCTGTGAATTGGGGTGAACTAATACAAGTCGGTGTCCTGCCAATGGTAAAACCGGAAGAACAAGAGCTCCCACGAAAGAATTACTTTCTTGTGTGCTCCCGGACAACTCTTTGACTTTCCCTGATATACACTTTTTGCTCGAATAACTGGTTCAACAATTCCTCCTAACAATTAAAAAAAAAAAAAAAAAAATTTCACTCATCAAATAAAAAAAATATTTCCATAAATAAGGGAAAATTATTATAATCAAGGTAGCATACTTACCCGAGTAAGTGTAATACCATCAAAATTATCAGGATAATGTGTAGGCCTCGGAACCTCCAAGTCTGTAAGATCACCATTCATGTAAACCGGGAATCTCCAATCGATTGGGGGGAGTTCATTGGACGACTCCTCACCGGGATAATCTTCATATGAATGAGACATCATGTCAGGTGGTGGATGAGATGGTCGGAATAGACATGTACTATTAACTAAATCATGGTTCTGTACGTGTGTAACTCCTTCACGATACCAAGTTCCGAAACTATGCTCCTTCCACCATGCATGGTAAAAATGGGAATCACTCGTCCAGTAATGAGGCCCGACTTCAATGTCAAGCTCCTTCACAGAATCTAGATCCGGGGGATCAGAGGGAATAACTATTGTACCAGTTAACTGTCGCATAAATCTCTCACCAAGGCACATACTCAACCTCTCGCCCTTCCAGCCATAAAATACAAGTCTTTTCTTTGATAAGTTCTTGGCCACCACAACCTCTGGAAAATCACTGTACTCATCATCTAACCACGGTTGCCATATTACTGCTTCTCTAGTTCTCATGTCTATCTGTTGCCGGGCAGAAGTAAGTGAATGCTTGAAGCTATCAAACTGACCACGCAGATTAGTCTTGTTAAATAACGAAACGGCGGGATACATGCACTGATTTACAATGAAAGCACCGTATATTCTCAATAGTAGTTGGCAATTGCGGAAATAAAAGTAGTACCAGTACTCTATAATATTCCACATACCTCCCATTTCAGTACGCTCAAAAGAGGTCCATTTGTCAAGGCAGTCATACAAATTTCCTAATGCGGCACTACCCCAATCATAATCCCCCACATTATCAAGATTCCTAAATAGTTCTAACCATCCTTTTTGGACTCTGGTCGTGGTGTTCCCTATCAGAAATCTACCAATGCACCATAATAAAAATATCCTTGTCAAATCTTCCCATACAATACTATTGTTTTGGCCTTCCCTACTACTAATGTAGTGTGCAAGAAAACTAATTGGGACGACACTAGCACAAGAATCCCACCGACCTACTTTCTCACTCTTGCCAACATCTCTAATCTCTTGCTCAGACGCAACTACTCTTGCAGCATGGTTCTCCTTCACACAGGAAAGATACGTGCTATCATATCCTGCATAATGTGCCTTCTTCAAACCGGGAGGTATTCTTGGAAACATTCGTCCAACACCTAATGGAATACGAGTGAGCCTTACAAAATCTAATGGTGTGATTCCTAACTCGAACTCGGGGAAATGAAAAGACCTAGTTTTCTTCCACCATCTCTCCATAAGTGCTTCGATTAATTTACAATCGGCATTTGATAAATCCAATGAAAACAAGGAAGAAAAACCACATTTCTGTAATACTAAATGTGATTGGGGATTTTCATTCACCACAATGCCATAAAATTTCTTCACCACACACCAATTAGTTTTAAATTGCAAACCCCGATCCGATGCATCGGGTGTCAAACATACCTTGCTTACATGGCTTTCATCACCCCGGCTAGACAAAATTTATCGGGTAGACATGGAAATTCACTACAATTAAAACAACCAAAACATGGATTACCCTCCCTTTCACCATTCATTCTATATATTTTCCAACAAAACTTAAAAGTTGTAAAAGCAACCGACCATTACATTGTAAACCATTATCAATTCTTTCATTTACATTTCACTCTACATTACACAAGCATTATAAATCACCAAAATTTCATCCAACCCAACATAATAAACATAATAATAACTCCCATTTTGGTGTTTGCTATTACAAATCAATGACAAGATAAATTCAAAAATAAAAAATATGAATTTTTTTACAATATGATTCACAATCAATACAAATATAATTAACAATCACCACAAACAACTACAATTTCAAAATATATCAACCACATAACTAAAATTTAAAAAATCATTATATTGTACACAAATTAGTGTTTGCAATCTCCATTACCGTTGTTGGCAATGCTAAATCATTAACATTCTAATCAAAATATCAAGAACAATTCTAATCAATTTCTAAATTACTCCCATGCTTCATATAACCCTAAAACCCTAACATACCAACTCCAATACAAAATCAAAATCAAAATTCGTACAACATGCATCAATAAAACATCAACATATTACTTACTTCATAGACTATTATAATTAAAAAACACTACAATCAAATTCATAAATTAAATAGGGGTTGAAATCCATACCTTTGGTTTAATATTAATCAAATTGATTAGCACCTCATACTCACCATCCGGTGACAATCTTAACACAAACAACAAGACCCACTGGAGAGAAGAAATAGGAGACGAATCTATACTAAGAAGATGAAGGAAATTTTAAACCCTAAAAAAAGAAGAAGAACACGCAGGGGATAAAAAAAAAAAGAAGGAAGAAGAAGAAGGAACAACTACGAAGCCTTCCGCAAATTAAATTTCACTGGGGCGAGGTGGTAGACGTCGCTTTTAAAGGCGACGTGGTAGGCATCGCCCGGGCGATGTCTTTCACCTCGCTTATAATGAAATTGCCCCCAACACCACTACACTCAGTGCTCTCTCCCGGCTGATGTGTAACCACTGTGCAAGGGCATACTCCCCTCCTCCACTACACTTAGCCTTAGAATGGTGGAAATGGGTCCATTTTTTTTTTTTTTTTTTTCCTACGGGTGCATTTCTCGGTGTTTTATCCGAAGTGCATCTAGCATTTTTGTTTATTTTGCTTATAAAAGTGAAAAATTACTTCAGAAGATTTATCCAAACACCCAAGACAGATAATGGAAATTCTCAGAAAGAAACGCCAAGACAAAACCAAAGAAACAGAAAACAATGAAAAATCTATAGAAAGTTAGAAACCCCCTTCCCATGCGATTTTGATACCGAAGGCGGAAATCATTTTAATTGGTGTCTGTTTGTAAAAACTGTTTCATTTCTTCATAGGTTTCAAGTTACAGAGGCATGGCCGGGTTACTTGCTTGGGCAGCAGATGTAGTAGGAGGAAGTGGTCAAGGTAATGATGAAGACGATAACAATAGTAATCAATTTCCTGAAGTTGTGTTTACTCCTGATCAACAAAAATATGCTAGAGAGTTAGAACAAAAGGCTATTGTACTCAAACGCTCGATCCAAGATCTACGCCTTAGAATCCCTCCACCTAATATTTCTCAAAGCCTTCCACATCTTCATGCCCATTCCCTTGCTTCAAATGCTGCTCTTGCCCTTCAATTGAATGCCCATTCCACCACCCGTGAACAGGTTCTAACTCTTTCCCTCATTTTTTTTTCTTTTTGAATTGAAGTTATTGTGGGCAATTTCTTTACAGTTAATTGTGAATTTGTTCCAATGTTCCCGTATTTCATATTAAACCTGTTTGTATGTTCATTAATCTTCATCTCTAATAGTGTAAGTTCAAGTGCTAACTTCTTTCCTGTTCTGTGTTTTTAATTCCATTAAATTGTCATTGTTTTATTCAAGTTAATGCTGTGTATCAGGAGCAGATAGTTCTTTAGAAATTGAAGTGGGTAATCTTAATATTGCTTCATTAATGTAGAGTTCTACTTTTTTTCTTCTCAAATCTAGATGAACATTTTTCTGCTTTTTTGAAACTTCACAACTTTGTGCACTTATATGACATGGGAGTTTTACTAAAGGTTGTTTCTGCAGTCGGTCTTCTCGTAAGCTGACGTTTTGTTTCCTAGTCTGCCGTGTGGATGATAGAAAAATTGACCAGATTGGTATTGCAGTCATATAGTTGAACCAGTAATTCTCTTTTTACTTCAAAGCATAAGCTATTCACCTCTAGGCTCTAGGGATGACTATAGGACCTATTCACATTTTTTTAAATAGATTTCTTAAACTCGTCTTTTTTATGTATCGATGATTAGGTGCTGTCACATTATCTTATGTTGCTGATAGTTTTGATCTGAATGCTAGCTTACTGACTCTATTGTCTGTTCATGTCTGGATATTTTTTTGAACACTCAGATACAATTCAGAGAAATTACACTGCAAGAAGAAAATGCTGCATATGAAAAGGCTATATTGAGCTGTGAAAAGAAAATGCAGGAAAAGTTGCAGGAAGCAGATCTAGTTCAGATGAAGATACAGGTCAGCAGTGATTTGTTGTGGGAACTTATTCTGTTTTCTAGAACATTAAAGTTAAGTAGCAATCTTACAATACAACATTTTTGGTTTAGATGCAATAGTTTTTGAGTAGAACATATACATTTAGAAGATAGCTGGGGCTTTAGCATTTATCATTCACCCAAACAGCTAATAAGTGTTGACCACATAGTAAGCAGACATTTTGGTAACTCTGGTTGGATGTGTATTATTGTGTCAATGTTTCAATGCAATCAACTGGAGTCTTTGGAAGAAAGTCATAATGTTTCTGACATTTAAGATTCAGAATGACAAGAACACATTCCTGATTGGTTTCTCAGAAGTTAAATGCATAAAACAGCACCATTAAACAGATATAAGCAGATAGAACTTGAAGTTGAACTTAAGAACGCAGATTTATTGAGCTTAGGTTCAACCCAACTCTCATCTATCATCAACTGATTTTAAGTCCTAAGAATATATCATAAAATTTTGCCTTCTTATGGACACGATAATAACTATTTATACTAGAAATAAACTCCTAGGAAAAGAAACACGGTAAGGACTGAAACATCCTCTTAAAGGAAACAAACTAGTAAAACATTCATAAAGAAGCACAATATGCCCCTGCGTCATTTCTTTTACCATTTGGGGTTTTATACATCTTGTAATGAACTGCCTTATTCTGTATTCTAATCAGATTTGGATAGGTATATTGTGATCTGAAGAACTTTACAATCTAGTTGCCATCCCGATCGCGCTTCAGAATCACATTGGCAATCTACCTTCCATAAACTCTTGTACAAGGAATGATCTCGTTATAATGCAAACTTATTTTAGCCAAATTGTGTACTGAATGTAGACGAGGACTGGTTTATATATATCTATAAAGCAAATCAATGAAGTTTTCCAGTTCTTGTGCTCGTCTTTTCGAGCGAAAACTAAACTATTGTAAAGACTCGAAGTGTACAAGTAATGATAATACCAACTCGATAGAGGAGTTCAAGTGTTCTCAACTTTAAATCTGGATCACCTGATTTATTTAAGTCATGGGTAGTCTTCTTCTTAATACTCATATGCTACTACCATCTAATCAGGAAATTGACACCAGTGCGGAGAATTTGAAAATGGAGCTGGAAAACATGCAAGCTGCATTAGAGGTGAACCAATCCAGTACATCATCAGATGGTTTGAAAATAAGAGATGAAGCTGATGCAGATGTAGAAGCCTTAAAATCTGCTATCCTAGACAAGCTCGACGATAAAAGAAATGAGCTGGTAGTTTACACCTTTATGCTTTTCACGTCAGTATAAGTTAATATTCTTATCTTTGTTGAATCATATGTTGGTCTTTGTTCTGTCAGAATTCTGTGGAAGATATGGTTCAAGACTTGGAGAAGAAATGGGCACAAGTGCAGCATGACTTTTTGAGGCAGCCTTCACCAGGTACTTCTTACTGTTAATCCAAACGTGGATTTAGTAAGTCAAAACTGATGCGTTTTCTCTTCTTCCTCTCTAAATATATATTTACAAGCTTATTATTCAATCCTTGCCTAGGCTTGCAGTTTCTTCTTCCGTGTCTCTATAATATTTTGCTTTCTCAACTTGCAATTGGTGTCGAATTCTGCTCTTATTTTCTCTCATTTTGGTAATTAAAACATATATGATTATATTCTGTTTTCTTCATCAAATAAGAAATTTGCTGATGCCTGCATCAATTAGAATGACAAGTATCGGTTTTGTATATTTCAAACATTCTCTCCCAAATTTTCGAAGTGAGATAGTTGTTAAATGATGCTGAAATCCTGTACCATGTACCATAGTCGACAAATGGTTTTCTAATTCAAGGAATCCCTGTACATGTTTTCTAGCTCAGAGAGAGAAGGTATTAGACAAACAACTTCACAGCCTGATTGAGCAGCTGGCAGCTAAGCAAGTCAGTAGTTTTATCATTACTTACATTGTACAAATCATGAACATTTTAAAAAGATTTTGCTCAATTTCTATTCTCCCTTTGTTATGTAGTCACAAGCCGAAAGCCTTGTTACTGAAAACCATGTTATGGAGCAAGAGCTCGAGAGATTAAATGCTCAACGGAGGAGACACGAGAATGGGAACGACAATTTAATTACAGCAAGGAATCGCTCAGTAAGAAGTTTTTCTGCAAGAGATTCTTTCTCTTCTGCAGATTACATTATGGACACACAGTCAAAGCCTACTTATATGGGAGCACGGACTGAAAGCCAGCAGAGGATTATGTTACTTAGGTCAGCGTTTGTGCTTTACATTTTAATTCTCCATATCTTGGTTTTCATCAAAATTTCATTCTGATTTTTGATTCAGTCTGAAACTTCACCAAAACCAAATACTTGTGACAATGCTCCATATATTATCATAACTTTTTGTAATAAGGTTTGGCAGCTTCCTCGATGTACAGCTTCATCAGTGTTTATCGATTCGAATTTTGTATTCCATTTCTTCTCGTTGATATTGTGATGTTACTAACCCCATCAGAAAAAATCCCCAAAAATGAACGAAAAAACCTATACAAAATTGCTAGAGGAAGGGGTTCGAACCTTATACCTTGTGGTCATCCAGCCAGCTAGGTGTTGTGGAGAAGATTCCCTTGATTCTTTTGGCTTGCGTGGCACTACGGGCCCTTGAGTTTAAGAATTAAGAGGCTGAGGTTCAGATGGAGAGGCAAAAGTATCAAGATTAGATGATGGGGGTTCAAGGATTTGTGTGTACTTTTTAATTACTATTTTTTAGTGAAGAAACGCTGAAAGCCAGTTTACTCATTTATCTCTGATTTCCAATCACACATTCAGAGTTTCAGACATTCTATCTCACTCTCCAGAGTCTAGATAGACTGTCTCTATCACTCTAGTAATGGTTGCAATGGAGATGGCTTTCCGAGCTGCAGCAACGGCAAAGCCTCCTCCTTGTCCTTCTTCAAACCTACAAAGAACTCCTCCTCTTCTCAAACAAACAACTAATGGAAGTCCTCATCACCACCATTCTCGTAATCATATCAAACCCATTTCACTTTCCATTCCAACTACATCAACAGCTGTTTCTCTCTTCACTCTATTCACTTCTAATGATGCCAACGCATTCAGCTTCTCCAAAGACCAGATCATGAATTCTCTAACTCAAGTAATTATAAGTCTCTCTTTTTCTCTGTATATATATATTTTAATTACAAAACCATCTAGTTAACCTATGTGGTTCTATGGGAATTATTAGTTGGAAGGAACAATTGATCAAGCAGAAGAAGTGGGTTCAGGTGTTTTTGATTTCACCGGACGTGTTATTCGAGTGGTGATTGATGGGCTGAAACCAACTGTAGATATAGCTCTACCAATTCTAAAAAGTGCTGGAGATCAAGCATTGAAGATTGCCTCCCCTTTAATTTCCGAAGCATCTAAAAAGGCCCAAGAAACCCTTCAAAGCTCTGGCTTTGATACAGAACCAGTTGTTACTGCTGCTAAGGTTAGCCTAGTTAATTTTTCTCAACATGTTCTTTTTTCCATTTTTGGTGTCTATGTTAGATAACGATTAGTGACCGATCAAAAAAAGAAGAAGAGAAAGATAATAACTAGTGCATTCTCCTCAGACACCGGCTAAAATGCACCATACTTGTGTGGTTATTTAGTATTTTAGTTGTAGACTATTATGTTCCTAAGTATTAGGGCAAAGTAGTTGTATCTAAACATGATAAAGTAAAGCATAAATCAGGTTTGTGTGCTGGTTTTCTAACATTTCTAACTTAAAATGATTTGCTTTGCTTCTCAATCCCCATCTTGTAATTGGATTGAAATTTAGATATATGAATCTTTGTCCATTACTTTGCAAGAACTAACTACTTAGTAGTAAGATTTGGCATGTCAATAGAGCATTTTACTCGCAACTTAAACAAACAATGAAGGAATTGTGGGGATTCATCTGCTTACAAGTTTGATTCCATAAATTTGATGCATTGACGTTGATCAAATAAAAATTTGTACTCACGTTTTCAGCATTGTTTTTTAAATTTTGGTAGTAAATATTACAAAATGAAATGATTTGTACCATGTCTTGAAACACCAAGACTGGTTAAAGTTACGTTTGACTGTTTGAGTGCTGAACTTGTATTCTGTATTATTGTTTGGGTTCAGATTTGATTGGTTATTGAAGATTAAGTTTTTTTTTTTTTGATCGGATTGAAGATTAAGTTATGAATTAAATTTTGCTCAATATCTTATTTCATGAAAGATGAGTTTGTTTCTGCAAGTTGACTATTTAGGACCTAGACTTGGATCCTGGGGAACAACCAACTCATTTCTTAACTTTTTTGTTTACACATGTCATCTGAAACATAAATTCAGGCTTAATATCATTACACATATTGACATGTTGCTAGGCATCAACTACATAATGCAGTTTCATCAGAGTTCAAAAACACCTATTCAGGTAAGTAACAACTTGTGTGAGCTGATATAATTTTGTTATCACAGACGGTGGCAGGAGCAGCACAACAAACCGGTAAAGTAATTCAAGAAGTAAAACCCATTGCTTCATCAACTGTTGAAACTCTCTCGTCTACAGACCCAGTTGTGATTTTAGGGACTGCCGGAGCCCTTTTTGTCACGTACCTTCTCCTACCGCCAATATGGTCGGGAATCTCATATAGTCTCCGTGGTTACAAAGGTAATTCTGCACTCTTTGTCACGTATCTTAGGGGCTTTATTTTTTCGTTTGCGCTGTTTAAGTGTTTAATAAACTACTACTACTACTTTGAATGCTTGCTGCACTTTTTAACCCGTACACATATATATATATTAAGGTATATAACATTCAGGATAATATTTGTGGTTGTGTTGTTTTGTTCATCAGGGAAGCTTACTCCTGCCCAAACCTTAGACCTCGTATCCACGAAGAATTACCTCATGGTTGATGTTAGATCGGAGAAAGATAAGAATAAGTCTGGTACTCCTCGTCTTCCTTCTAGTGCTAAAAACAAGATGATCACAATTCCGTAAGTTTACATCGCTCTGGGGCTTTATTTCGTCATACATTCATGTTTTTGCTGACATATGATTATTGTCAGTTGTAGAGTCAGAAACGGCCTTGCATTTGATTATATCCAACAATGGTTTTGTACGATAATTGATGTATTCTGCACTATCTACTTTACTACTTACTTGTGGTTATTTTGATTTCTGAACTTTCAGTTTAGAAGAACTCCCAAGTAAGATAAGAGGAATTGTTAGAAACTCAAAGAAAGTTGAAGCTGAAATAGCTGCTTTAAAGATATCATATCTCAAAAGACTTAACAAGGGTTCCAACATCGTTATCATGGACTCGTGGGTTCTCTATCTCTATTTCTTCTTTGCCCATCTAGTTATATTGTTACTTTTAACTCATTTTTGTTTTCTTTTGCTAAAGGTAGTTTTATGAAACATGCACCTTTATGAATATCAGGTACTCTGACACAGCCAAGATAGTTGCAAAATGCCTGACAAGTCTTGGCTTCAAAAATTGTTATATCATGGCTGATGGATTCTCAGGGAGCAAGGGATGGGCGCAGAGTCGGTTAGGTACAGACTCACCCAATCTATCTTTTGCAGAGGTTATATCACCATCTCGAGTCATTCCTGCTGTCAGTCGCTTTGGTACAACCTCACGATCAAATCAGAAGTTTCTTAGTGGAAGTACCGAGTAACTGTACGGGCCATTTGTTGTTTTCTTGCGGTAAAAGAGAGTGTGCTGATTATGAATTGGTGATTAATTAACATTACCATAGAGCTTCCTACACATCATGTGTTGTAAATGGAGGAATTCGTAACGTGCTATCTCATCATGGTACAATATTTGGGATATATATTGATATCACTTGGTTTAGATCGTGCCATATGTGTAGTAATCCTTTATTATACAGGACATCCCAATGGTAATAAGAAAGAATATTTAGCATTTATGACCAACTGCTTTTGCTTTTTTGCAAATTGGTAATTCATTAAAGAAGCCAACTTTGTAGGTGTTACTAGAAACCCGTAATACAGATGAAGTACAGTTATCTGATGTAGAAGTAGCCCTTCCTAGCATTAGATTTATCTACTGGGAAAGCATAGTTAATACAAGGTGGGGGAGTAACATCCCAATTAAGCTACATCTAAAGTGTTTTGCTTTGTTTGCTAAAATGTTGCTACTTTATTTGCCGATCTTGAAATGTAGGAAAAATCTTGAAAATATGAACAAGAACTGATTTCCTGTTTTACTACCACTATAATAGCTTGATTCTGCCAAAGAGATGGAAGTTGGAATCCCATTTTCTTCGAATCTCCTTCTATGATGAAATTGGTGAGGTTTATTTATTTTGCCCATTGTGGTGCTTGAAGAAGTCCTACTGTTTCTGCTGGTGTTGCTGTTGAGGATGGTCCTGCTCTTCCTTGTTCATATTCACTTGCATCATCTCTAAATAATTATAACACAACCTGATGGGTCATTGATATCCAAGCCACATCTACATTGATTTTGTGTCACTTTTTTTTTTCTTTTTTCCTTTTTTCGTTCTTCTTTGGATTGATGTGATGCTTTCTTATCGATATTGATTTGTGTTCTATGTATACTACCTTTATACCAAAATTGCACATGTCTCCGGATTTTTAAAGCTATTTGGGTAGGTGACCTTTGTTTCCCCTGAAAAACTCTATTACATTTTTCTTTCCATATGAACTACATTTTTGTCATAACTATTTTTAGAGCTATTATGCTGCAAGGTTTTTCTATCCAAGATTTACAGATGTCTAAAAAGGAAACAGAACCGTCAAATTGAAATTGCACTGGATTAGGAGCTAAGGCCCAAACTGATTTGGCATAGTAACAATGGAAGAAAAAATTCTCTATGGTCTCATCCGCATCAGAACCAAAGGAGCATCTAGGTGAAACATCTTTGATTATCTTAAAGAGTTTGTAGTTTGTTGAGACTGCATTTTGAAGACATTTCCAAGTTTTGGTTCTTTGAGAGACATCTAAATTCCATAGATCTTTCCAAACTTTGTCTGTCATATTTACATTGTTGGGAATCAATTTTGTTTTCTTTTAGTTTTACATATATGGATTTAAATGTACATTCTCCAGATATAGTCAAGAGTCATATTAGTTTGTCAGGTTTAGGGTTAGCATCCTGTTAAATTATTTTGCAAATTCTTTCTGCAATATGGGTTGGGAACATCGAGAAAATCATTGAAACATTTTAGTTTTGGTGGATGGATCTCGAAGATCCGCCACATGTGTTAGGTGGTTGTTGTTATCATTACAGTGTTGAAGAAGATTACTTCCTAATCCTGGTATCCAATTATCTTCCCAAATGTTTATGTTGTTGCCATCGCCTACCTCCCAAATATTATTTTGTTTGATGAGTTTGATTCTTTTACTTAAATATTTCCAAATCCAGGAGCTAGAGATTGATGTTTTAACTCGGAAAGAAGATAACTTCCTAAAGTGTTTAGGTTTTAGTTGAGAAGCCCATAAGGAATTTGGTTCAGTTAATAGTTTCTAGGCTAATTTAGCTATCATGGCTAGGATTGTTTTATGAGCATTTCAAAATCCTAGACCTCCTTTATGAATTGGTTTAAAGAGACATGAATAGGATTTAGTGCTTCAAAAAGAAAAAGAAAAAAAATGCTTTAGGGTAGAGATAAATTATGTATAGGCTTTAGTGCTTCAATCAAGTCGTATCCAACAATTACGATGGATGTATCTACTTACGTACAACCTGTGATATTTCAATTAAACAGTATAATGTGGAAAAAGAAATAACAGAGACACCAGAAATTATGTTAACGAGGTAACTGCAATTGCAAAAAATCAAGGTGAGATATACTTCGGATTTGAACACCAAACTGTATTAAGCCGCTATATACTCTAGCCTACTATCAATACTTCGGATTGGAATGTAGTTGAAACCGAATCTACCATCACATTAATTCAGTTACAGTCTCGCTCCTTATGCCTCTTGAATCTCGCAAGACTCTGCGCAATTGATTCCCTTAGCTAACGTCCTTTACATCCCAAGAGCTGCTTCAACTCAATTGAAGACTTTAAACCAATCCCCCCCACCCCCCACCCACCCACACACACACACGCACCACAGATAAGCCTATATATGATTTCCGTTTTGATCAAAAGATCAAGGTGAGATAGAAGATCGTTTGCAATAGACAAAGTCTACCAAACCTCAACATTCGGTACTTACGACTCCCGAAGAGCAGCATAGATTATTATTCACCCTACAAGGAAAACCTACTCTGATTTTAACAAAGAATCATTATAAAGGAATATAATTATGGAATCACAAATTCTGAGACGAAGAAACTTTGTGATTTCTATATATCTTGCCTGATTGGAATGAGAATCAACAATTAGTAGCAAGATAAGGATACACGAACTATCAAGATAAAGATAGTTGTACCTGGCTCCACAAATCTCTAAGCAAAGTCTTTTTAGTCGCTAAACCTGAAAAGGTTTAAAGGAGAGGACGACTCTAGTTTACAATTAGGACACACAAGAAAAGTGTTGGGGATTCAAAAATCCCAGTTGCTTGAGGTTCTCCTTATATTGACTTTTAAAATCAAAGGTTTCTTTAGATTTAATCTAGGGTAGCTTTGGAATCAAGCAATCAATATCCACCATTAGATGAATCTTTGATTTGAGATTAACACAACAAAATATATACTCTGGTTAGGATGAACCTTAACCGAACCGTGTATAATGACTGGTTCATGAAAGGTTATCCTAAACTAGCCAGACAAACTATAAGCTTAACCATTTTAATATAACACTTTAAGACTTTGATCTTGTGTCACAACCATAGGTTATAATGTGAACAAATATGTCTAGATGTGTTTTTAGAGAGTTGTTCAAATACCGATTATCTTATGGAGATAATTATGATGCATTTGAAAATATTCGACTAGGTAAGTACATGTACTTACTTTCCAGTTCATGAGTTATTTTTTCATGGTACGTGTACCGGTTTTGTATATATATACCCTTAAGACAAAACAAGTCCAGGAGTCTACAAAAAAAAATCGGTATGCATACTAGGTATGTGTATCATCCAGAGTTCACGAGTCAATAAACGTTTTTAGGTTTGGATACTCAATAGTATCAAAAGTCATTGCCGAACTATACATATGCCGGTAAATGTACTGGGTACATGTACTGTGGCTCCGGACCTATAACAGTTGTGCCAGTATTTAAGGTGGTACGTGTACTGTCATGTATCCATATTTGCAGTAGTTATATATCTCTCTAATAATCAATTTGAAACATTCCCGAATAACATCAATGACACATATCACTGTTCCAGGCTATTTTCAAATGATTAACTTGAATCACGATTTAAGTCATAAACAATAAATTGTTCTTAACCAAATTCATCAAGTTTTGAACAAATGTTCTTAAGCTTAGTCAACATATTTCGAGAATAATTAACAAGATAAACTTGACTCGAAATTTTTGTTGTGCATGTAAAATCCACTGTAGTAGTGCGACATAGTCTCATATATAGAAAGGTAAAAACTTGAGTAATAAGTGGTTCAATCTTCACTTACCTTTTGTTTATGAAGTTCTCCAAAAGCTTCAGTTGATCTTCGCCTTCAAACGGTAGAACGCAGTGATGTCTGGTACTCAACTACACACTTCTATCTTAATCCGAGACTTGACTAAATGTAGATTAAATGAAGATATAGTTTTGATCAACTAAATTTGACAACAAGCTTGAGATATCAGCACTTGTGAGTTCGACCGAGTAATGCTCTAACAAAGGGTTTTGCTTTTATAACTTCAATTCAACAACCAAAACTAATCAATCAGAAACTTGATTTAGAATATATTTTCCATCAAGATTGTTACATGTACTATTTTTAAGATCTAAATAACATACACTCGAGCGTAAATAGTAAGAACTAAGTAGAAACAAAAGTATGAAAGTAAGAAAAAACTTAAATTTACTATAGGGTCTGACTCTTAACTTGGGGGATAAAGGCTTTTATTGACAAGGATCATGGAGATAAAACCTATGGTGATCTGATATACCTCGAGGAGAACCTTAATTAAGTTATATAGATTTTAGGCTATTCTACTACATGAACTTAAGTTCAAGGCTCCAATACTTACTGTTTGAGCCTGTAGATACGTCATACAAATAACGATAGCCACATTCTGCCTTTTTTTTTTACTTCAGTAGAGAGAGAGGAAAAAAGAGTAGAGTAACACTGATCCTGATTGTGTCCTTTTTATTTTGGTGCATGTATTCTATTCCTCATTCATTTCTATCTCCAATTTCCATTTGTGTCTATTGAGTTCACATGAAAATGGTAGATTTGTACTTTGGTTGTTGGTCTATTTATACATAGTTTTCAACACTCTAGTTTTATTTTATTTTTATTTTTCTTCATTTTCTTCTTATTTTGTGTGCTTGTGTAACCTTTGCTTTCCAGGATATGCATATGGTTGATCTTTCCCGTGCCACTTCTTCGCATAAGTATTTCTTTTGACTTCTTACTTAGTTATGTTTCTTTTCTTCTTTATGCATATGTTAATTGTGTAATGAATGCTAACAGTTTATTTTCTTTTTATTTTTCTTAAATGACATAGGATCGAATGTTGATGATATTTCTCGATTAGGGTTGTCCAATGACATTTTTGGGTTTATTGTTTTTGAAGAATGCTTCAGGAGGCATGTCTGTTGAAGCTGAAGAGACTTCATACTCAGAAAAGGAATCACCCCATTTCGTTTTGAATACTCTGGTATGTTTGGTTATGCCACATGTTTTTCACTCTCCATTACTATTGCAATGAGAGTTATTGATGATGTTTTACTTCATTGTCTTATCCCTTGTAAATTCATACCATTTGTTTCCTTATAGGTGCGGTTGGGAAGAACCTACCCTTAAGACGTTCCCCAAAAGCTTTTCGTTATTGAGAAGAATGTCAAAGTGTAGGAGATTGAGCTTGATGCTGCTTCTGAGTGCTAAATACTTGTGGATGATGGTTGGTGGACCACTGAAAATGGTTTTGCCGGAGGCATTTTAAGTACCCGGCCTAAAATTTTGTGGAGATGTTGTAATGTGGGCACGTCTAGATATGAACATTTCTCATACCGCTTTTGTATACAGAGTTCTTTGAGGCTTGGAAATGTTGGGACTTGATACGAAATCTCTAATCGAAGTACCAGAGATTTTCTTTGTAATTTGTGCCACTGTGAATACTAGTATTTTTCTCTATTTAGATGTTCTGTGTGTATACGACTTTTAGTTGTTGTAGCTTTTCTTCTCTGTACTTCGTCCCTTGTACCTTGTGCAATGCGATATCGTTTTGGATGAAGAATCTTATTGCTTTATATATGCTTATCCCTTGATGCATTCTTTTGGTTTTTGAATACTCCTAAGACTCATGATGTCTCGTGTTCTTAATTGATACCCTCCATGCTTATATCAGGTAACTTCTTATGCACTGCTTTGTTACGGTAATGCTGTTAACAATTGATTTTCAACTTGTTATTACTAAGGGTTATTTTGTTTTTGGTACTCAAGTTTTGACCAACTTTGCTGTTTGGTCTAACATTTGTCCACCTTGGTGTTTGGTACTTGGAATTGACGTTGACTGTAGTTGACTGTGATTGACCTAAACTTAATTGATTTTTAGAATAAATAATACTGAGATTACAAAAATGGTGGACGTCTTTCGGTCGGGATTCAGGGGTAAGAAAGAAGAAAATGAAGAAGGATGAAGGTATTTTCTGATTATGTAGATAAATATTTATGGCCGTCCACGTTATGTAAGATCAACGGCTGTGAAAATTAATATAAAATGTATTGATTTAATTAAACTAAAATTAGATTTAACCAAGTCAACTACAGTCAACGTCAATTCCAAGTACCAAACCCCAAGCTGGACAAATGTTAGACCAAATAGCAAAGTTGGTCAAAACTTGAGTACCAAAAACAAAATAACCCTATTACTAATAGATATTTGAATCCCACGATGTTGGTTACTGTTTTCATAGTCGTTCGTTATTTTCTTTACACATGTTATTTGGAAGAATCAATTGTCGCTTGATATCCCATCCGTATTTGGGCATGCCCAATTCTTACTAATACCCTTGATATTGTACTTATCCTAGCGCATTTATTAATATTTGGATACTACATCACTAGAATAAATATATGACATTATATGACATTCACATCAGTCAGACTTTATCCATTTCTTTCTCAATTTAATAGTTGGTATCTATCTTACCCTATCCATTATGGAGAGTGCTCTCTCCTCAAGGTGAACTTCAAAAGATAATCGAATTTTAATCATTTCCCCATTTGATCGACTCTCTACCTTATCCCTTGTATTGCCTGTTTAGGATACATTCATACTAAGGCAAGGGGTTGTTGACGTTTGTGCCTTGTTGGAATTTTACATGCATATAGTTGTTGTCTTTTTTCTTTGAGGTTGAGAGATGTATTTGCCTCCTTATAGTGCGATCTCATGTACCCTTACATCATTTAATATATATATATATATAAAGAGATACATCTGCCCTGTCCACTCCATGCTCAGCAACAAGAATCACGGAAAGAGAGTTTTCTGAAGGTTTCCATATGATATTAGTCGCAGATTCAAATCTCGGAAACAAATATGTTAATTCCCAGGTGCAAAGATGTTCGGTTGTGGTTATTGTTTCTGTTAAGAACCAAGAACACGTAGTTATTCAGTATAATAGGCCATATAGGACTATTAGATTGAGCACCCAATCAAAAGCAAGCGAGATTATTAACAGAGACTATGAGATTCCACGGAAGCCTCCATGGTTTGTGCTTATGACGTGTGGATCCCCAAGAAGAAGAAAACTAGATACTAATGCTCCATGCCCAGCCTTAATAATCATAGCAAAAGTGTTATCTCAAAGGGAAGAAAGTTTCCAGATGATATCAGTATCAAATACACATATCGAAAATGTTAATCTCCAGGAAGAAAGATTCAAGGAACGACCTAATAGCACTTACTTTATAAATCTTGGAAAAACAATGGAGAAGTTTATGATGGAAGCTAGAATAATCTCTTTTGTAGATAACCCACGAGATGATGAGCATGGGAATATTATGAGATTTGCTCATTGTATTGGTGCTCAGCAGATAGCAGGAAGACGTACCCAGGATATGGTTAATCAGATACAAAAAGCCTTCATTGAGACGCATTTTCTCATCCTTGCCAACTCAAGGATTGATTATCATCCGGAATCTTCCTTTAGGATCCTTCTGATAGATGAGACAGTTCAGCTGCCTTGTAGGCTACCATTATCAAGGCATTCCTTGCTTATATACCTCGTACTCGTTGTTCTTCAGCAATATGAAACTGTACGTGCTCAGAGCATCTGAAGTTGAAGTTATTGACAACATTGTTATGGAGTTGCCGTCGATACTAAGCTTAGTTGAATATCCTGCACTAGATCCTATTCTCAGGGTTCTTTGTGTCTTGTTTCTTCTGAATGCTGATTTGAAGTCTCAAGATTTAGCTGCACGATGTTTGCCCTTTGACCCAGGTGGAACAATTACTACTAGGTTGAATTATGATGCCTTTTTTTGCATCAAGAAGAGTTTCAAGATTTTATTCGCGATGTTGACAGTAACTGAAAGGTTTATGGGGGTTCCGATTAAAAGTGAAGCTTCAGAATTGCTTATAGAAATTGGAATTCACAAGAATTTGTTTGAATGCGTACAATCTGGTGATGACAACAATCAAATTTCCGCAGGTTTGGAAAGATTGCAGCAACTCGTAATGGATAGAGTAAGAAAAGAAATTACTGAAGAAGGCAGTTACCATCTTATAGCTCCTAAAAATAGATATCGTTGTCTTGTCGAACGTTTGTTTACTGTCAGAATCTTTGCAGAACTAACGGACGTTTATGTAAGGGTAATTGGATACAGTACATTATCTTACACCTATACGACTCAAGGAGGAGTTGGGTTTATTTTCTTAGTTCCAGATGGAGAACGATACGGACTTCCGATGCCAAAGCCTCGAAATGGACACATGTGGAATGTGGAGGTGGATCTATTTTTCTATAAGGAGTCTGAGGAAGGCAAAGATAAGAGATTTTCCCTTCGGGAGTTGGACAGTAAAATAACAAGTATATCACTGCATTTTCTCCATGATACAACTTCGTTGCAACAAGTTATGAGGAAAATGACATTTGAAGATTTTTCGTTGCAACCAAAGAAGTTTATTGAAGCGGGTGATACGAAGTATTTAATAGTTGATGATCTTCTTCGTCATCATTTTCAACCTTATGACCCTGGCGGCGATGGTGTTTATTTTGTTATACCGAACTCAATGTATTTGATAGCTAATGATCTTATTCGAAGATTTCGACCTTATGATCCCGGCGTCGACGGTGTTTTCCATTTCTTACTGAACCTGGGGAATTTGATTGATGATCGTCTCCGAAAATGTTTCCGACCTTACGACCCTGGCAAGAGCGTTTGTCTTTCTCTATTAAACTCGTGGTCGAGTTCTTTTCAAAAAGGGGGGCCTAATGTAGGACATCCTACTCACAAGACCTATTTCCTAATACTAGACTATTTCTTAATTTAGGATTTCTTTCCTAATTCTAGTTTGTTTCTTTGTTTAGTTTGATTTCCATTTCAAGTCCTAGTTATATTTAGAATCCTTGAAGCCTATATAAGAAGGCCAAGACATAGTAGAGAGACACAATTCTACAACCATTATTATTATTTGATTAATATCAAATTTATCTTTTATTTTTATTATCTTTATTTTCTCATCACTTTTTTTGAATCTATTGATCTCACACTAGTTTTCACTATCTTTTGGATCCTTGATCCAAGTTATTACGCTTCTGCTACGTCAAGACGCATCATAAAAAGTCATTTATGTACATATGAATATTTAGAAAATCTCAGGTCCTCACGAAATCCCTAAAAAAACCATACCCATTTGCAATCAACACCACACCTGAAACACAATAGTATGAGTTGTCCATCTCGGTATGGAATAACAATGCTTTAATATGACTACATAATCGTCGGCGGCCAAACCTATTATAAATACAAGAGGATTCCAAAAGATAAAAAATAAAGATTTAAATTTAATCTCACGCCATGTTTGTTTTTTGTTGATTCAATATATGAATATGACTAAATCATAATAAAATGCTTGTATTTTCATTTTTCCAATGTTTGACTCGACGTCTGATTCGCCCCCATACATCTAAGTCGGAATGAGTCATATGTAATAAATCATATTCAAATATGATAAGGCAGATTCGTACGAATCAGTTAAGCCTGAAAAAGAGAAACAACCCATTAGTTGTGCTAGATTGAGTCAAAATTTTAATTGTGTGTCAGTTAATAAACATACTATTAAGAGCTGATCATCAACTAAGGGTCGTCCAAGCAATAAAATTCAGTAAGTCTCCATGAAGTTGCACCTGAATATATTATGTATTATTGCTTCACCGGATATTAGGGAGTGGGTGACCAACACCAGCGCATCTAATCCAACAGTAAGATATAGTAGAACCTCTATATAAGAATACTCCATATAGAAATAACCTCCATATAAGAATAAAAATTTATGGTATCGACTTGGACCAGTTATATTTAAGAATAAACTCCATATTGGAATAAGTCATATTTTTTCCCAGCCCCGTCTTAAGGAACTTACCTCCATATAAGAATAATTGATATTAAAATATAAATAATATAGGTCTTGTCATACATTACAGTTTAAGATGAAAAAAATCGTTGTAACCATTTTGCAAGATCTTTTTACTTCTAAGTGGATTTGATACTTTGATTTGCACATTTTCCATGTCATTGTTGGATTTTGATGTGGATTTTGGTGCATACAGAACTTCGTATATCCATATTTCTAAACTAAACAACATTTGTACTACATTTTAGTGTTTCCTATGCTTATGTATGTATTTTTTTTAGGTACGTGTATAGCAATATTTTTTGGTCTTTCCAAGGTAGACATCCATATAAGAATAACCTCTATATAAGAATAATTTTTTGTAGTCCCTAGAGTATTCTTATATAGAGGTTCTACTGTACTATTGAGTAATGTCAATCCAACGAGTTAAGCTGCAGATCTTTGATTGACCTTACAAGAGGTAAGACAATTGTGGGATATGATCAATGCAGTCAACCTTTTCGGTGATATCTGAAATGGGTATTGAATTGATCTTGCTTATAGTTGGATTTTTTTGAATTGGTTGTAATTGATTTGTTTTGAGGAAGGTAGTTGTGATGAAGTTGGGTTTTGATTCAGATGATGGAGATGCTATGCTTTAAGTATAGTTGCTGGAGTTCTTAAAATGTTTTCTTGTGGATGTGCATTAAGGAATACAAGTTTGGTTGGAGGATGAAAATAGCTTAGAGATTGTAGGGTTTGAATTACAATATAATTGCAGGACTAGTGATATTAATGGTGCAGATGCAGGGTGAATATAAAAGTGTAAGTGAGATGGTGTTGGTGTTTTGGTATTTGAATGCATGGCTTGGAGGTGGTGATAGTAGGTTATGCTGGTGGTTTGCAATGATAGTTGAAATGGAGATGAGTTTAGATATATATGAGTGGTGTTAGAAATGCAGGTGGTGGTATTGATCTAGTAGCGCTAAAATGGGTTAGATGGATATGGTGGTGTTTGTGAAGAAAATGAGCCATAAATGTGCATTGATGAATGTTGTTGTTGGCGGTATTGTTGTTGTTGTAAGTTTTACAGGGAGGAAAGGTGAGATTGTTATCTAGTTGAATGAGATGATAAAATGAAGATTGGTTAGAATGGTGATTGTATGAACTGCAGTTTGTGGTACTAATGATAAAATGAGAGTGAAGTTGTATTGTGATTGAATTAGTGGTAGTTGTATAGTTGCAGGTGGTAATTTCAATTAAGTGTTGTAATTGATGATGGTGTGAAAATAATGGGTTGTAGCGCAGTTCAAGGGATGAGCTGAACTCAGTGTTAGCGTGGTAAGTGGTGGTGTCACAGTTGTTGGAACTTGAATGCTAATATGATGTATGAACTCGAGTTGAAATGTTGTTTTGGCAATGGCCTTAGTGGAAGCCTGCAACTGCAGATTAAGGTAAATAGATGTTGTATTTGTAAATGAATTTCATAGTTATTTGAGTTGCTGCAATAGAATTATGTTGTTAGTCATCCCAGTCAGATGTCTGACTAGTTTTCGTAGATGACTCAGTTAATCTGACTGAGTCAAAAGTGAATCAGACTCACCTGAATCAATCTTGTGGACTGAGTTAACTTACCAAGTTTCCCTACCTTGACCGAGTTAATCCAGTTGACCGATAAGACTTTAATCTTTTGACCAGGACCTGACCTTGACCAGTTGACTTAGCCTTGACTATTGACCTTAGACATGGGCTGATTGTTGGTTGATGATAAGCACGTAGGTGCTACATTATATACCCATATTTATATTAGTTAGGATTCGATATTCTGACTAATAATACTATTTTAGTGCTTTTGTAGAAAGTACGAGTGAATTCGATCATCGGTGAATAAACGGATTAATCAGAAACATTTGTGACAAAAATGATAAAATGTGGCTGGCCTGGTATTTCTATATATCAGCACCACTAAAGTTCTCCGGGCATCAGAAAGACATCTTGGATAATTGTGGGCTTTCAAGTTATATGTTCCTAATGCATGTTCGTAGCACCATTTACAGATGGAAAGCTAATACAAAGAAATCTCTGCTCAACCAAATACCAGAAACCCACTAGAGTCTGAAGTGGGACGAGGGTCCACTATCACAACAATTTGCAGTAGAATGTCCAGAGACAAGCAGATTTCTTTATTCTTCAAATCCAAAGAAGATTCCATTCTTAGTGGAATGTTTAAGCAGCTGCCTGCCAATATCTTTTAGTTTCTTTTAATAACGTTCTGTTTACAAATGAGAGTCCAGGTGCTTAAGGCTTGATCGAGACAGTTTCAGATGATGAATACACGGGACTTTGTGTTGTATAGGTCACTTGGGGGATAATAACAAGAACATAGAACTGGAGGCTGAATTTGTCGTGTGCAGTGGTAATTGGAGATGTCTGTTGGCTGGAGTTAGTGTTGTTCCGAGCTTTTCAAGTCCTAGGTGTTGTTGGCAGTGATGGGCTTCACCTAAATTTTGTGTTTCGAATTCACGAGACGGCTGAGTTAATTGGAGTCAGTGGAGAACGATGGCATCGATGAGTAGTCGATGGTGATGCTAGCTTGCAGTCAATGGGAATGATGTTTAGAACAACAAAACAATGGAGATAGAGACTTCAAGAACATGCATGAAGGAAGATGGGTATTGACTGCTGCTTCACTGTTTTATTGTGGCTGAATGAAGATGACCCGGAATTGGTGTTGCCGGTGATGAGTTGGAGTTTGCTGTGGATAGACTTTGTATGTTGCTGCCATGCATGACCATGAAGGATGGAAATGAATACCAGAATGGAGATGACATTCTACTCAAACTGGAGTCGATGGAGTGAGTTCTCTGTGTAGGCATCATTAGTTCATTTCGATGGAGTTGGTTTGTCTAAGTTTGGCTCGGATGGAAAATTTAGTTGTATGAACTGGAATTCGGAGAACTGAAGCTGAGTGATTTAATGGAAGACAATGGTGGTTCACTGATGCTTAAAATGAGTTTGTTTTGCTGAAGTCGATGGAGCTGAAGTTGCAAGGCCAGAGAAGAGAAAATATGATGCGACCGGAGTTGATACGGAGATTGGCATAGTGTTCGGACTGGACTTTGATGCATCTTATGTTTGGATTTGGAAATCGTTTAGTGGACTAGGCCTTGAGCAATAATCTTGCTAGGTCTTAACGGGATTCTTCTCATCACATATATGTACACCGACAGACAGAGAAAAGAAGAAGGGGGAGGCCGGAGGCTGCGGCTGCAGTGCCGGCGATAACATGAAACTAAGACTAGGGTTTGCAGTTTGTATTCTCCATTTCCATTTTCTCTTTGATCAGCTATTGATTTTAGATTTATTTATGGCTTTTGAGAAAGCCATGTCTAGCTAATTCATGTTAGGGTGAAGGGATGAACTTGTAGTTGATTTATTTGTGTTTTTGAAACAAGGGTTTTCTATAATATGAGCTTAATGATTATGGTTTTGTCTCTCTATCAATGTTTTACCTTCTAGATATATTTTTCATGTTCTATGCCATGTATAATCCATAGTTAGATTAGTAGAAGAACTCATTGAACCTTATCAATAATTGATTTATGAATTTCATTTGACTAGTTATGCCATGTATATCTAGTGCTTAAGAATTCTACTTTAGGGTGAAAACAAACAATCTTTTTGATAAATCTTGTCAACAATCGTTAAATGAAATATCTTTTGTGTCAATGTCCTTTGTGATTGAATACAGTAATTTACCTGCAACGGATTCCCAGAACCTTAACACCTTCACATCCTTGGTTACGTTTTTATTATTTTGCTTTCATTATTCCATAAACATTCAAAAATATTGAATTTGATTTGTTACTTTTGATATTAGTTAGCAGTAGTATTTCACACTCCTCTTGGGAACGACCTGTACTTGCCATTGTTCTACTAGTTAGACACTGTGCACTTGCGGTATTATTATTGTAGGTTTCCGAGCCTACCAGTTGACTCAGATGGACTGAACTTAGAATAATGGGCTTATAACCATTAAATAAACTTGTATGATTCTTGTGTGAGCCATTTTGGCTGGATTCTTAGAGTTCTTGTGTGATTAACAGTTAGTATATATTAACAACAATCGATTCAAAGGATAAACCGGTAGATCGTGGATCTCGAGGTAGGCGTGGCTTGTCTCAAAAGAGGTGGGAATAAATTTAACTCTTCTGAAACCATTGTTGTTCCTTTTACGAAAGTTTATGTTTAACAAACTCATGCATTTGTCTGTTTGTGCATTTCATACATTGTTTAGTTTGTATTACGTTTGTTCTGTTGATTCTTTGAATCTTTCCATGAATTGGAAAGGACTTGTAATGTTTGTCACTGTGAATTATATGGGAAATACTCCCTCTGCTTCAAAAAGACTGTCCTCTATTCCATTTTCGTCAGTTTCAAAATTGTGTCCAGCTTCTATTCATGGCCATATATTTTCAATGAACTCTCTAATATACCCTTAAATTTTTTATATTAACAAATTCATTTTAACGGGGCCCGGTCTAAAATATTAAAGAAATTTGTATAATATAGGAAACATATATATTTTCATTCCTTTTAATAGAATTTATATTTAGATCCAAAAACTAAATTCCTTATAAAATTTATACTCCATAAATTCAATATCTATTAATTTTCTTTTTATATTTCGTATTTATAAACCTCATAACAATTTTAGGTAGTTTATTTACTAGCATTTTTATCAAAGTAAAATAGGCAAGTAACTAAGGGTAGTCAAGTAATATACTGCGATCTCCTTAATATTTTGACAAGGTCAAAGCATACAGTCTTTTTGAAACGGGGGGAGTAATAATTGCACCCGTGGTATATGAGATGCGCTCCTTCGTATTTATACCTATTTACTTTCAGCTTTTATGCTTATTAGGTGTGGAACAACGCGACATCACTAATAGTACATTGTTTGAAGAAGGAGTTTGTCCATATACTTGTTTGTTTATTTCAAGTGACTTGGTCACTTTTTGATGTTTGGGAAAATATGAATTATTTCCAAATATTGCTTTTGATTTATTTAAAGTTAAATGTTATACCTACTGGGCACCCTTTTAGGGATGATGTGCTCACCCTTTCCCACTTTCAGTTTCAGAGACAGATCATAGTTGCACAACGAAATCTTCGAGGAGTTAAGTCTGTAGTGGTTAACTTCTGCTATCTTTATTATGTTGTATATTTTGTTTGTAAACCAAATGACTATTGTATATGTATCATTTGAGAGGAGTTTTTGTATATATATATTTCTGAGCGGGGCTAGTTTTGTGTTAAGTTTTGTAGCCGATTTCTTAATTGAATGTTTAAGTAAATGATTTAGATTTTTAGTGCCTCTTTAATTAGTTAATCTCTAGGATTAGTCAGTTGCTAGCTTAGGGGGCACTATATCAGAGCTCACTATTAGATCTTATATGGGAAAATATAGGAATAGCCACTGCCAGTTAGTGAAATAGATTAGTTTAGAACTGGGTTGGGTTGTTAGATAAATCTTAATCACTAAAAGCTATCAATAATTAAAAGATTTATTTGGTTGGTTGATTTGTGTGTTTGGTTGTTTGTATAGGTAATGTGGTAAAAATTGTAGGGTACACCAATAACTTTAGCTAATAAGGAATTGAGAATAATTAATCTAAAAAGTATGAACGTGTAGATAATCTAATACTATAAAAATAGTGAGATTAGTATTATTGATAGATCTTGTAAATGACATAGAAACTTACTGAACACATTGACATGTATGAAGGGTATAAAAAAACTATTATAACTACATAAATGTTAATAATATTTTTGGAATTCAATAATAAAAATATTATAATAGTAATTATAGATGATAATAAAAGTAATAAAAAAATAATAATAAAGTAATGTTAGCATTTATCAATTAGTATCATGTTGAACCTAACCTAACTAAAATTTCAATAAGGATATATAAGGATAAAAATAATAATTACGATTATTAAATAATAATAATTAGGATATATTACGATAATGAAAATAATAATAAGAACGGGCCCCTAGCTCAGCTGGTCATCCCCGTTCCCCAAAGTTTAATGCGCTCCAGGAGGTCCCAGGTTCGAGTCCCCAATGGCGTAATATTGTAGGAATTAACATGGAAGGTAGTGTTAGTTTGCCCCCCTTGTGACACAATCTCAGCCCCCCTCCCGCCGTTTCGGCTCCCTTGGCTAGGTTACCCATGAGGCTCGCTGGTAGGTTAGCACAACAACCTGTTCAATTAATGTAGTAGTATGTCGTTGGAGCTTAGCTTGTTAGGCTTCCAACTAGTTTCATGTAATAATATTACAATAATAATAATAATAGTTTAAAAATTAAATAGTTATAAATAATAATAAAAAAAATCTTATCTACGATTAAATTTCGTAATTTAAATTAATGACAAATTGGAAATATATATTTTGCGTTTAAACTTAATAATTAATATAATATTTATTAGGCATCAGTCCTAAAAAGACGAGGATATAATGTACAATGTTGGTATCAGAGCATTGTCAATATGACCCTATTTATTAGGCAACTGCATTCTTGTCATAGCCCAAATTTTACCTAGAAACTTTATATTATAGAATATTTTCTCTTGTAATTAGAATCAGTAACTTATTGAAATAGAAATTAGTCAACGAAACTTAGAGTCACAAATTTTAGTTATAGAAAGCCATATAGATTCGTGCTTTGTTTTATGTTGGTTGCGCTTAGACAAGAGATGGAATTATTTTATAAGGTGGGGAGTTTTTGAAGACTAGAAGGGTAGTTTAATTTTCGAGGACGAAAATGTATAAGGTGGGGAGTATGTAAGGTCCCTCAAGCTCGTCAATGCCATTAGACTAGTCAAGAGACGATTTAGCCGCTAATAACTCGATTAGTTTAACACAGACATTAATTAATTAGAATTTATCTAACAACGATTTAGATACGAAACTAGTATCGTTAGATAGATATCAAAAAGTATGCGGGAAAAATAGTAATCATTAGATACATATGAAGGGAAAAATAGTCTTTTCATAATTTGGATCTGCCTGGCTGCCCTTATTCGTTTCTCGGGTGCCTTTAACAAGTTTGGTCGGTCTTATCTTCACCTGGTCGAGAAGATAAACTCTTATTCTTCTTTTCTTTTCTATTCTTCTTTCTTCTTCTCGTTTTCTTCATTTCTCTTCTGCTTCTCCTTTTCCTTCTGTAGAATTCGAGTGATGAATTTGAGAGCACGTTTGAGAATTCTTGATTGATATAACTATTCTGGTAGCGAATGAGGTGTTTTCGATGTGATTAAGAAGAATAAGATCTAGTATTGCTGGGGTTTTGATACGAATTAGGGAAAAGTGAAGTTAGGGTTTATGTGAATCGATGAAGGTTTGGTTTGAGTTAATTGAAGATGGGTTTCGAGAGCCTGAATAGAAGAAGAAGATTGTTGTGCTGATTGGATGATTAAGTTTCAGAGAAGAAGATTAATTGTGAATAAGAAATTAGAGTTTGAGAGAAATTCATAAGAAGAATTAGAAGTTGAGATTGAGAGTTTAAATGAAGGATTAAAGATGGGTTAGATAGGATTTAAGGGATAAAGTTGTAGAACATCATGAAAACAATAGTTAGGGTTTGAGGTTATGAAATTAGAAGTTCAATTTGAGGATGATAATTAGATTGAGGTTGGGAAGTGAAGAGTAGAGCATATTCGAGAACAATCAAGGATGATGTTGTTGATGTAGGTGTTGTTTCTAACAGATGGGATTGAGGAAAAAAGGTAATCAAGTTTATTTGTTTAATTTTATTTAATTAGGTATAATTTATGATATATGAAATGGGTGGTAAATGGATCTTGCTTATAGTTGGATTGTTTTGAATTGGTTGTAATTAAGTTGTTTTGAGGAAGGTAGTTGTGATGCAGATGATGGAGATGCTATGGTTTAAGTGTAGTTGCTGGAGTTCTTAAAATATTTTCATGTGACTGTGTGTTAAGGAATACAAGTTTGGCTGGAGGCTGAATATGGCTTAGAGATTGTAGGGTTTGAATTACAATTGCAGGACTAGTGATATTAATGGTGCAGATTCAGGGTGAATGTAATTGTGTAAGTGATATGGTGTTGGTGTTTTGGTATTTGAATGCATGGCTTGGAGGTGGTGATAGTAGGTTATGCTGGTGGTTTGAAGTGGTAGTTGAAATGGAGATGAGTTTAGATATATATGAATGGTGTTTGAAATGCAGGTGGTGGTATTGATGTAGTAGTGCTGAAATGGGTTAGATGGATATGGTGGTGTTTGTGAAGAAAATAATGGGTTGTATGAACTGCGTTTGTGGTACTAATGATTCAAGGAAGATGATTGAATTAGTGGTAACTCGTGTTAATTGTGTGGTAAGTGGTGGTGTCACGGTTGTTGGAACTTAAATGCTAATATGATGTATGAACTCGAGTTGAAATGTTGTTTTGGCAATGGCCTGAGTGGAAGCCTGCAACTGCAGATTAATGTAAATAAATGTTGTATTTGTAAATGAATTTTATAGTTATTTGAGTTGTTTGAGTTGCTGCAATAGAATTATGTTGTTAGTCATCCCAGTCAGATGTCTGACTAGTTTTCGTAGATGACTCAATTAATCTGACTTAGTCAAAAGTGAATCTGACTCACCTGAATCAGTCTTGTGGACTGAGTTAACTCACCGAGTTTCCCTACCTTGACCAAGTTGATACAGTTGACCGATTACGACTTTAATCTTTTGACCAGGACCTGACCTTGACCAGTTGACTTAGCCTTGACTATTGACCTTAGACGTGGGCTGATTGTTGGTTGACTCAGATGGACTGAACTTATAATAATGGGCTTATAACCATTAGATAAACTTGTGTGATTCTTGTGTGAGCCATTTTGGCTGGATTCTCATAGTTCTTGTGTGATTAGCAATTAGTCTATATTAGCAACGATCGATTAAAAGGATGAACCGGTGGATCGTGGATCTCGAGGTAGGCGTGGCTTGTCATCAAAAGAGGTGGGAATACATTTAACTTTTCTGAAACCATTGTTGTTTCTTTTATGAAAGTTTATGTTTAACAAACTCATGCATTGTCTGTTTGTGCATTTCATACATTATTTAGTTTGTATTACGTTTGTACTGATGATTTTTTGAATCTTTCCATGAATTGCAAAGGACTTGTAATGTTTGTCACTATGAATTGTATGGGAAATAAGAATTTCCACCTATGGTATATAGGATACGCTCCTTCGTATTTATACCTATTTACTTTCAGCTTTTATGCTTATTAGTTGTGGAACAACCCGACATCACTAATAGTACATTATTTGAAGAAGGAGTTTGTCCATATTACATGTTTGTTTATTTCAAGTGACTTGGTCACTTTTTGATATTTGGGAAAACATGAATTGTTTTCCAAATCTTACTCTTGATTTCTTTAAAGTTAAATGTTATTCCTACCGGGCACCCCTTTTAGGGATGATGTGCTCACCCTTTCCCACTTTCAGTTTCAGAGACAGATCAGAGTTGCGAAGTGAAAGCTTCGAGGAGTTAAGTCCGTAGTGGTTAACTTCTTTTATGTTTATTATGTTGTATATTATGTTTGTAAACCAAATGACTATTGTATATGTATCATTTGAGATGAGTTCTTGTATATATATATATATATATTTCTTAGCGGGGCTAGGTTTGGGTTAAGTTTTGTAGCGGATATCTTAATTGAATGTTTAAGTAAATGATTTAGATTCTTAGTGCCTCTTTAATTAGTTAATGTTTTGGAATAGTCAGCTGCTAGATTAGGGTCCCTACATTACATGTTCAACTTAATAATATAATAATCTTACTTCTTTCCAAAGAAAATTCTTACGGGGTTTACAAGTCTAATAGGGGTGCTAATCTGTTAGGTTGGGATAAGGTTTACAAACCTAAGGAAATGAGAGGCATGACTTTTAAGGATTTAGAAATGCTCAATTTAGCATTACTCACTAAACTAGCATGCGTATGATCTGCACTGAATCTATTGAGCTCTTATCTCAAATCTTGAATAGTAAGTACTTTAAGAATGGAGATATCTTGCACCAGAAGATAGAAGCTACCAATTTCTCGTACACTTCGAATGGTATTATTAAAGGGCTTCAGGTTGTTGAACAAAACTATTTCATGGAAATCAATAATGGAAAGAAAACAAAAATCGAGTTGGATAGTTAGATTCCAAGGTAATTCTTCATCAATCAGTGATATCTACAGGTTTTACCAAGATGTCGAGGAACTACTTACACCAGATACTAACTCTTGGAATGTTGACCTCCTTAACCAGTTATTTGATGCAAAAACTTCTCAAAAAATACAGAGTTTATACCTTGATATTTTAAAGAAGATGTTATGATATGAAAGCCTTCCAAAGACGGAAAATTCTCCGTGAAAAGCACTTACAAAAAGCTTACACTGAGTAACGGTGAGATTCAAATCAGTGGGAGAACTATCCAAGCTGCAGTTAGGAAATTTTTATGGCAGTGCAATGCTGCTCACATGGTTAAGCTATTTGCGTGGAAATGCATAATGAAGTTAAATCCTACTAGAAGCAGACTAGCCTTTTACAATAACAACATTGACATCCATTGTGGAATTTGTGAGAGTAGCGAGAAGAACATATAACACCTTTTTGAGTGCAGACATGCCAGAGCTGTGTGGAGAGGTGTTAATGTTAATATAGACCCAGTCATAAGTAGTTGCAACAGTGTTTCTGAATGGGTTGGGAGCTAGTTCTCAAGTAACTTCATTAATCAAGACGAATGTTGGATATATACGTTAATGATATGGGCGTGGATCATATGGAAAGATAGATGTGATGCTATCTTTCAGGGAGTTTCGCTAAAACCTTACAATTTTGTACATAAGATTCATTTTCACTTAATTTTCATTTACATGATAATGACATGATTCATCCTAGTTCGAGCACTAATAAATTATCACAATGGAAACCACCTCAACCAAGGATTATAAAACTTAATGTTTATGCCTTTTTTGATCAGTTTACTAACCAACTTGGCACTGTCATTGTGTTGCGTGACTTTGTAGGTATTGTGAAGGAATCAAAGGATGCTATGCAGATGAAGTATTAAGTTCAGAAGTTGGCGAATACATGGTAATACGTGAAGCTATGTTATGGGAAAAAGAAAAGCATCTAACAAAGATTCGTATAAAGGATGATGCAAAACATGTTATCTAATGTATGACTGAGAACACCCTACTTATTCACTGGGAAAATATAAATATTCTGAAGGAAATGAAACATTTAATTTCGAATTTTGGTTACTATTTTTTTTTTGAATTATAAGTCGCAATGACAATCTAATGGCAGATGTCAGATGCGGTAGCTAGTTTGCTTACTTTTTTTTTTAATTATAAGTTCAATGACAATCTAATGACAGATGCCAGATGCGGTAGCTAAGTCAGTGAGAGAGTCGGATATATCATTTGCCTGCCAGAATAATTTTTCTACTGAATTTCGTTATCTCCTAGCAGGAGACCCAAACATTATGAGACCATAAAACACCTTCGTGTACTAGTCCTGCTGTAATGGATGACTCTATAGGTACTACGTACCCTCGTGTAATCTCTCCCTAGCTTTAATAAAATTTTATGTTTGAAAAAAAAATATTAAAAAAACAAACACTGGAATAGAGTTGGGTCTGGATTCACTCTCCTCTATTTGTGACACTTTTATTGTTTTCGTTCATTGATAGCCTATGGATGCTAATGAAGCTGCCATCTTCAATGATAAAATCCTCAATTTGGATCTCATTGATCTTGGCTTCTATGGTTTCCATTTTACTTGGTCTAACAAAAGGAAAGGCCATGCTCTCACTGAATAATGATTGGATAGAGGTTTAGCTAATGATGATTGGCTATCCATCTATCCAAATACCACTATCACCAATATGCTAGCTATTGGTTCTAATCATCACCCCATCTTGCTTAACTCTAATCCTAATTGAAAGAATGGTAAGATTCCTTTCAAATTGTTTGGCCCCTGGTTTGTGCATGATGATTGCAAAAAAATTATTACTGAATGTTGGAAAAATATTACTCCTGGTTCAAGTGCTTTCTCCATATCCAGAAATCTTAAAGATATTAAGCTGCAACTCAAAATCTGGAATAAGGAAGTTTATGGTAACATTAAAACCAACATTGATCAATGCAAGTAACATCTAAACTGGCTTCATACTCACTATTTTAGAGCTGACAGAGGACAAGCTCTAGCTGATGCTAGAAAACACCTTAAAATTTAGCAAGATATAGAAGAAAAGTTTTGGAAAACCAAGAGTAGGGACCAACTTATCAAGCTAGGAGATCAAAATACAAGCTACTTCCACAGAGCCACTAAAAGTAGAGTTAAAAGAAATAAAATAGACTATATCCAAAATGAGGAAGGAAACTGGATTACTGAGTATCAAAAGGTCAAGAACTGCTTTACCAATCACTTTTATAAAATGCCTACTGCTGAAACAGTAACCACCTCCTCTGAAAATTTTAACCTTATACCACTAGCCATCACTCATGAGGACAACACAATCCTCAATAGAAAACCTGAACCTGAAGAAATCAAAGCCATCTTATTCAGCATGGCTAATGATAAAGCTCCAAGGCCAGATGGGTACCCACCAAACTTCTTCCAACTCAGCTGGGACATCATTGGAAATGATATTGTCACAATAGTTCAACATTTTTGTCCCTTCATAGCCCTCATCCCCAAAATTGACAACCCAACCACTCCTAGCCACTTTAGACCTATTAGTCTTTGTAACACTACCTACAAAGTTATATCTAAACTCCTAGCCTAGAGAATGAAGCCTTTTCCAAAAAAAATCATATCTCCTTACCAATCTGCCTTCATCCCTGAGAGACAAATTTCTGATAACATTGCTATTGCTCATGAAATCATTCATACTATGATATCCAAAAGAGGAAAAAAAGGAAACACTGGTACTTGGGTATAAAAATTGATATGACAAAATCCTTTGACAGAGTGGACTGGGGATTCCTAATGACTCTAATGAAGAAAATTGGGTTTGATGATCAATGGTGCAACAAAATATTTCAGTGCATTTCAACCTCCACCTCAGCTGTCCTCATCAATGGCTCCCTTGACAAATTATTCAAACCTTCTAGATGATTAAGACAAGGTGACCCTCTATCACCTTATATCTTCTTATTATGCATGGAATCTCTCTCAAGGACTCTCCTACATGCTAAGGAGATGGGAATTATCAGTGCTATCAAGATCTGCAAAGCTACACCTCCCATCAACCATCTTCTCTTTATTGATGATTGTATGATATTCTGCAAAGAAAACTTATCCGAAGCACATAATATAATGCAACTCATGCAGATATTTGGTAGGAACTCTGGCCAACTAATCAACTTCAACAAGTCCGGAGTCTTTTTCAGCAAAAACACCAATCCAGACCTCATTCCTCAAATTAGCAATTCTATGGGAGTTCATGTTCTTCAGCTGAATGACAAATATCTGGGCTCACCCCTCTTTACACATAAAAGCAAAATTAATCCTTCCAAACCTGGTGTAGAGAAATTGAAGATGAGACTCACTGGATGGAAAAACACACCTCTTAAGCCTGATGATAGAGAGGTCATCATCAAATCTGTCACTTTCTCAGCATGTATTTACCAAATGAATTGCTTCAAGATTGCCAAGAAAACCTGCAAAGACATCAACAATCTACAAAGAGACTTTTTCTGGGGAAAAAAACATAGAAATCCCTTCTGGTTACTATCCTAAAGCCTGGACAGCTCTATGCAAGCCAAAGAAAATGGGGGGTCTAGGTTTCATAAATATGGAACTCTTCAACAGTTCAATGATAACAAAAATTGGCTGGAGACTTGAGCTGGATAAAGATTCCTTATGGTATAAACTCATGGATGCCAAATA
Source organism: Papaver bracteatum (assembly GCA_023529315.1). Lineage (NCBI taxonomy): Eukaryota > Viridiplantae > Streptophyta > Magnoliopsida > Ranunculales > Papaveraceae > Papaver > Papaver bracteatum. The sequence continues at coordinate 1,210,098 of JAJJWX010001238.1, read as the reverse complement.
TCTACTGGGCAGAAATGTTCTTAGCATGGATACAAAATCTAAAGAGGGAAACTCCTGGGTCTGGAAAGGCATCCTAGAAGGCATAAACAACATCCAACAACACTGCACCTAGAGGATTGGAAATGGTAGACAGATCAAAATCTGGGAAGATATATGGATCCCAAATACCACCTCAAGGTTACAAAAACCCAATAAATTTCCTCAATACATGGATATGCTGGAAGATCTGCTTCTCCGAGATGGAACTTGGGATGAAATTCTAGTCAATACTTACTTTAGCAATGACATGGCTAGAGCCATTGTTGCTTTGTAGACACATCCAAATGAAGAAGACAAAATAATCTGGAATCTAAATGATTCTGGAGTGTTCTCTGTCAAGGAGTTGTACAAGGCAAAATTGGTCACCTATACAGAAATGATGCTCTAACTGGCAACTGGGAAGCCATTTGGAACATGGCACTAGCCCCAGTTATCAAAATCTTTATCTGGAAATGTGCTCATGGAATTATTCCCACTAAAGCTAAAACTGCTAGCATTCTTCACTATATAAATCCCTCTTGCACAGTTTGCAATAGTGGAGAAGAAGAAACCATGTCACACATGTTCTTAAACTGTCCGGAAACTACTTTTGTTTGGCAGGAAATTCTTGGATACCCACGCTCTCATTTTGATAACAATACCATATTCACTGACTAGTTAAATTCCTGGTTTCAACCTGGGAACACTAGCACCGACTGCAACATTTATGCCACTACTTGTTGGTACATCTTGAAAGATATATGTGATTTTATATTCAATCATACTCAGCCTAATGCAGGAGTTATTACACTCAGAATAAAGCAGCATCTGAGTAATCATAACAAAATACATGTTATGCAGGATCATATCTTGAACAGTTTCCCTCTCTTACCAGGGGAACCTGACAATACCTTGCAACACAATCTTACTCCTTATACTTGGAATATAGAAGCAGGGTTTGGTTATCATATCAGTATATGCACAATCCAGGACAGTGAGACCTTACTTCATTATACTTCTCTAATCATGACATATTTTGCAGGAAACATCATTGGCACTAGAGGATATCCAGGAGACAATGGAGAAGGAGGAGCTACAGGAGGAGCAGACCTAGCTTTCCAGTGGGCCAAAGAAATGCAACATACAAATATCACAATATCTGCTGAATCAATGGATTCTCTAGTTCGCTTTAAGTTGCTCTACCATGAAGCCGCACAAGGAAGATTTCACCTTACATATCACGAAAGGAGTCATAGTCATGAAGAAAGTAGTAACAATATAGTCATAAACCCCATCTCTTTTGTGCTATTAAACCTCAGCATAATTCACCGTAGCCAAAACATGAAAGCTTTTAACTTAGCTATCTTTTGTAAAGACAATGAGGGCAGGCTGAGGAGTGTTTCCACAGCCAACGCCAATGCCAACTTATCTTCTGTTATTCGGTCGTAGTGCCTTTCCTGGCCTAAGCTTTTTCTATTAAAAAAAAAAATGTTCATTGATAGCCTAAAACGGAGTGAAAAACTGGAAAATTGTGAAAGTACCGCCAGTCCAACGAGTTAACCCACAGTTCTTACATAGACTAAAATTGAGTGAAAATTGCTGGAAAATCGTTTGGAATTTTGCTGATTAGTACTACGGATAATGATGGTTAGTCAGCAACAGAGAAAGGGAGAGTGGAGCGATAACCCTGTCCAAAAAAGAAAAGAAAGTAGAGAGTGATCACCAGTTTCTTGTGATTCTTGTTTATAGCAGTAGAAGAAGTGAACATGGTTTACAAATCTCTTGATCAAATCAGTGTATCAGATATCACAGAGCTAGGGATACCTACTGATGTTTCAAAACAACTTCACAAACTTCTCTCTGAAATTCTACTTAAACATGGAAAAGATACTGTTCAGTCATGGAATGATATCTCCAAGAATCTGTTGAACCCTAATCTTCCTTTCTCTCTTCATCAATTGATGTATTATGGTTGTTACAAAGACTTCGGCTCTGATCCTCCTGCTTGGATTCCTGACTTGTAAGTGTTGTATACCAAAACCTAGTTTTTCATTAATCAAATGCCTATTTTGATGCTGTTCTTTTTAATCCTCAAAAATTAATAGATTCTGATTACTTGTGGACTGAATATAGACAGAGCGCCATATCAACTAATGTAGGGAAGATATTAGAGAGACGTGGAAGAGAATTTCTTGGTTCTAAATACAAAAATCCCATTTCCAACTTCTCAGATTTTCATGAATATTCTGTCTCCAATCCAGGGGTATTACGACTGATCACCATTTTTTTTTTTTTTTTTTTTTGACCTTAACTGATGTTTTAATTCTGCTGTTGTTTTATTTTAATAGGTTTATTGGCAAATGGTACTGGATGAAATGAACATATCATTTTCTGTACCACCTATTTGTATTTTCCGCGAGCACCCTACAGAGGAAGGCCGATTGTCTTACCCTGGAGGTCAATGGTTACCGGGAGCTTTTCTTAATTCTGCTGAAAATTGCTTGGCTTTGAATGGTAAGAGATGTTTAGATGATATAACAGTAATATGGAGGGATGAAGGAGATGAAAATTTTCCTTTGCATCAAATGACACTTAAGGAATTGCAAGAGGAGGTTTGGTATGTAATTCTTTTTTCTTTTCCATCAATTAAGGTTCTGTCAATGGTGTCTTATGTTATCGAAATAAGTTTATTGATGCTGGTGTTTGAATAGTCTGATCAAATGTTATTACCTTTTGGTTTATGATCTTGTTGCTCATTTAAGCATATTACAGTAGAATATTCTGACACAGGGTTTTAACTAAGGTTGTCATAGTCACGAGTCTTGGTTGATTCTTCGTAAGCTTCATGCTATCACATTTTCAAATTTAAAAGCCTTTCAAATATATCAAAAGTGTCATGTATTGCCATCGTGGTTATGCCATAATCAATCAAGTTTCAACTAGGATATGTTGAATCTCTGTGAGTGACATATTCCACGGTTCGATATAATTTGTAGTTCCTTGTAGAGCATTGTAGCACTCATGTCCATGTGGATCCTAGAATCTTGAAGGTTCTTCATTTCTTAATGTCACAACTAATGTCAAACACAAAAAGCTCAAACTTCTTTAGAAATTAAAGTTTCTTTTGCGGATTCAAGCGGTGGGCCCATTCTCCAAAATAAGGATTATTTATGTATAGAAGGAGTGTAAACGAGCAGAGCTGAGCGGAGTAGTAGGGTGTTTAGGTTTGGGTTGGCTTTAACCAGGCCTAAGTTGTTTTATATTTTTTCTGCTCAGAGAACTTATTTTAAGCTTGACTTTGGCTTGTTCTAGCAACTATGTCAAGTGAGTTTAGTTTGGTCCGACTTGGATTTACTCGATTGTATAGCGGGTAAGTGCTGTCCAGAGAACAAGCTTAATTTGAAGATTTGTAAAAAAAATTGTATAACCTGAAAATGTAGATTAGTGCAAATCAAATTTGAGTGCCTAAGTTATATGACACTAACTCACACCATACTTTAGTTGAAATAAATAGACTACTAAATGTTATAATTTGAATGCCGAAGTTATAACGGGCATGTATAAATGAACGAGCCTAACCCCAACTTAACTCGAGTTGTCTCTTGATAAACTCTGGGCTCCACGTGAAGCGAGTATCTACTATAGACTTCTGACATGCAGTTTGGTTTGCAAACATGCTAATTTGAAAGTCCATGCGTCTATAGTTTCATACTTTCATTAATTATGTCAATGTCAGTTGGAATAGATATGTATGATATTGGTTAGTCCTACCTCTTGCAGGGATATAATTGAACTGTGTGTGCATATTGCTAATGTCACTTCTTTTGCAGGGATGAAAACTTTATGGTATTAAACTGAATATTTATGCATGCTATTTATTGGCATTTCTTCTGCAGTTTGGTCGCAAATGCATTATACACATTGGGCCTGGACAAAGGATCTGCCATTGCAATTGATATGCCAATGAATGTTACTGCTGTGATTATTTACTTAGCGATTGTGCTGGCCGGATTTGTTGTTGTATCCATTGCTGATAGTTTTGCTGCTTGTGAGATATCGACGAGGCTAACGTCATCAAATGCAAAAGCAATATTCACTCAGGTATTGTTGTTGTACTTGATTAATTTGCATTTCCAATTTTTTCGTGGGATTTCAATGAAATAACTCAGGTAAATTTGCTAAACTTTACTACTGGTTTAGAGTGCTGTTTTTCTGTTGCCAGCTGAATATAAATGTGTTGGGTCAATTCCATGTGATGCGGCTCTTGTGACGATACCTTTTCCTATTTGCTATTATACAGTTATACTCGTGTAGGGTGCTGTATTTAATTGTTTATAATTATTCTTATATATTTTATAGCAAGGAAGTCGATAATAATTCTAGTTTAGTATTTCACCATTTTGCCAGCTTGAGTTATGAAGATTGTCCATTTCTTAGAAAGATCTTGTATCAAGTGGATTCTTAGCTACGTGTTTTAGAATATCATATTCTAAAAGGGGAAAGCCCAAGCATTCCATGATGTCATCATTCTCCTATTAACCTCATTTAGGTTGTGAAAATCATGCTGTACGAACCATGCTATTCTGCAGCTTTTACTTAAACATCAAGGAGCTTTATTGATGCTAGTAAAATAATTGATTTCTTTGTTGTCCAGCTCAAAGCATTTTTTTCTTTTTTATGTATTTCATCTTGAAACTGTTCCCTTTCTAGGATTTTATTATACGTGGAGGAAAAAGTCTTCCGCTGTATAGGTGCGTTCTTTTTCATTCTTGCATTACTTGTTCCATTGCTTGTTTCTTGTTGTAGGACGGCTTTGTTAGTTTGTAACTGTTCCACATTTTGTTCTTGCAGTAGAGTTGTTGATGCTGAATCACCATTAGCTATAGTTGTTCCTTCTAGAGGCTGTAGCATCTCAGTCGAATTGCGGGATGATGATTTGGCTTGGCCTACTTTCGTGGAGAGAGCAAAATATTCCAAGTATGTCTCTCATGAGTATGTTTTCATTCCTTTCCCGGAGAAGTTATATATCTGTACATGTGTCAAGTTTTTGACGTTCTGTGAACTTCACATCTTATTACCTAGAATGGGTGGTTAAGATCTTAAGTCATAGTACTGTAGCTTTCACAGTTAGTCAAGTCTACTGCATCTTCACAATTCTGGGCTATTTTGTCTATGGATGATGTTCTTATCATGGAGTGCATAGACAAAAATGTTTTCGCCGTTAGCCTCTGAAAGGAAGATATTGGACTGCAGCTTAGATTTTTTGTTCTTTTTTACTGCTGATTAGAGTTCAGGTAAATTGGGTTCTCTGAGAAGTTTCAAATTACTTTGGCTCTTTCTGAATTGATTTGTATGTAGAATCTAAGATGGTTATCTTTATATTAGGGAGGCGTAGAACAGTCTCCTTATGAACCATCGTGTGTTCGTTTAGACGTCAGTTTCTGTGAGTCGTGCCTCCATTCCATTCATGTATAACCTTAATCCTGGTATCAACATTCAAGAACAAAACAGATCTACTAATTCAGAAAACATGGAAGTTGCTTAGTTTCATGTGTCTGCAAAAAGTTACATCGTGATCAGTGACCTAATTCTGACTTCGAAAGTAATTTCATGTTTACACCAGCCTGACTGCTTATTTTTATTTGTCAAAGTAGCGGAAATATTGGTTTCACTGCTGTCGGACAACCAATAGAAGCTTTCACAAATATCCTTTTTTCGTCTGGAACAACAGGTAGCTTTCACTTTATGCTGAATGATACGGAAGCATAAACATTAACCGATCATTTCGAAGTCTTAGTATCATGCCAAATACCTTTAACTGTAAACTTTTAGTTTGTTGTTATAAACATTTTGTAACTGTATCCTGGGTGCAGTGACCAAAGTACTATAATATTATGTCTTAATAGTTTCCGATTCTTTGTGTAATCTGATCTTGTTTTACTTCTGATTATGTTCTTTCTGGTTTGTAGGGGAACCAAAGGCGATCCCATGGACCCATGCAACTCCCTTGAAGGCGGCTGCTGATGCCTGGTGCCACATGGATGTTCGTAAAGGTGATGTTGTTGCATGGCCTACAAATCTTGGCTGGATGATGGGACCTTGGCTAGTTTATGCGTCTCTCTTGAACGGGGCTTCCATTGCTCTATATAACGGGTCACCCCTTGGTTCTGGATTTTGCAAGTTTGTACAGGTATTATCTTTACATTGTACAACATACTTTTTTCATTTGCTACTTTGGTGGAGGTTTGCTCATTTCTTAGAAGAGAATGAGGACATTTCTGTCAAATTACCGTGTTTCCTTTTGAGAGTACATTTCTTTACTTAGTTTTAGCTTGTCAATTTTTGAATAGAAGTGTTGAACTCAGGATATGCTTTCAATCTTGCTGCATATGGTGTACTTATTTTCTATGTTAGAGTCTTCTCTTTATTTGATGTTTTGATCTTCGTAATTTGTTAGTTTTCTTAAACCCGTCTTTGGAACTGACTAGGATGCCAAGGTAACGATGCTTGGAGTGGTTCCCAGCGTTGTCCGCGCCTGGAAAAATTTGGACTGCACCTATGGATTTGATTGGTCTGCCATTCGGTAAGTCAGGCTCACCCATATTGTTTCTTTTTCTTTCAAAGCTCACCAGTGCATTGTAGCTATTCTTGTTGTCATATCTTAAGTAGAAATTTTGGACGCCATGATAACTGTCAGTTTCATGACTGAGTCTAGGATTTTATTGAAATCTGATAGATGCTTTAGCTCCACTGGTGAGGCATCTAACGCCGATGAATACCTCTGGCTGATGGGAAGAGCTCAGTACAAGCCTGTCATCGAATATTGTGGTGGTACTGAGATTGGTGGTGGATTTGTTAGTGGATCATTGCTGCAACCTCAATCGTTAGCTGCATTTAGTACTCCAGCAATGGGCTGTACACTGTATATCCTTGCTGAAGATGGAAATCCTATTGTATGTTATTTCATCCTTTCAGTTTGTTGCATCATTGGACTTCCCACACTAGTCTGGTTAAATTGTATTCTTGTGGTGTAGGCGCTACATGTGTCTGAAAGGTCTCAATTTTCATTTTCATTTGCTGCAGCCTCAATTCTATATTGGCATTTGTCATCTGAATGACTTCCCTGCCTTTAAGCTGCTTCTATATTTTATAATGGACTTTTCTTACTAACAGAACTACAGAAGTGCTGTTGATATTCTTACCGAACAACAATTAATGAAGACAAACTAAATCTCTGTAGTAACTTGATGGACGGTGTGGTACTAATCACTTAGCAAGTTATTAACCTAATTCTGAATTGGTGAAATTCCCAGCCACACAATGCTCCAGGCATAGGTGAACTGGCCCTTGATCCAAGAATGCTAGGCGCTTCAAATACGCTGCTGAATGCTCAACACTATGATGTCTACTTCAAGGGGATGCCAACCGTGAATGGGAAGGTAAGCACATTTGTGTCGCTGCTTACTAAATGCCAATAAATTGTATTTAAACATTTCTCATTCAGGTTCTTCGAAAACATGGGGATGAGTTTGAACGTACTTTTGCTGGATATTATAAAGCGCATGGTCGTGCAGATGATACCATGAATCTTGGGGGCATTAAGGTTTGTATATAACGGTACATGAGCTTCAACAACTAATTCACACCTGACTTATTCTATTTTGTTAATGCAGATAAGTTCAATTGAGATTGAGCGGATCTGTAGTTCAGTTGATGATACTATCCTTGAAACAGCAGCTATTGGGGTTCCCACTTTTGGAGGTGGCCCTGAAAGATTGGTTATTATTGTAGTCTTCAAGGATATAAAAAATGCTGCGCCAAACTTGAATCAACTGAGGACTGTATTTAATTCTTCGCTGCAACAGAAGTTGAATCCTTTATTCAAGGTTCGCTAGTCTTGGTCTACCTGAAATTTTATTATTTCAACATGATTCTTGTAATCTGGATAGGATGTAAGGCAAACCACTTGCCATCTTGACACCTACAGTCCTATTTTGTTTGCCTGCAGTCCTATTTGTAGACCATATCTTGTTTGCCTGCAGTCCTATTTGTAGACCAAAGAGGAAGGAAGACTTTATACTTTTAATTCTACATCTTTTAGACAGTAATGCCGACTCTGGTTTCTTGTACCTCTATTTTTCAGGTTTCTTATGTGATGCCTATGGTGGCTCTTCCAAGGACAGCCTCAAATAAGGTCACGAGAAGGGTTTTGCGGCAGCAGTTGGTTCAGCACAATCGAGAGGCTAAGTTGTAATATTTGTGTTATGGATCTATTAGCTACATCCTATTGTGAATATTACAGCAAAGGTCTGTTTTTTGCAGACAAGTTGTCGAATCATTTGCTACCGAAATGAACTTGTGGTTCTTTATGTCTTCAGAGACCATCTGAATTCAGAAGGAATCCTTTATGCATGTAGATAAATTCCCACAGATACATTGACAATATAATCATAAAATTACCTTGGTTAAAAATTTCTTTATTTTAAATGAAGGCTATTAGCGTCACATTCCAATAGAGGGGCTTCACTTGGTGGGATATCCTAACACCAAAACAAAATGTCTAGATTACCCTTGAACTAAAATAAAAATTTAAAAACCTAATCTTCTCAATCAACCACTAGACCAAAATCTTCATCCTCAACAACCGATTCAAGCAACTGAAGAATCAAAATTTCAAACTCCTTAACAACAACTCATGGTGTATGTTAGGTATAATCGAACAAACCCATTTTTGTTTACTCGTTTTTGTGCTTAAAATATGTTATATTGAATGAAATTGAAGTAAAATTAGGGTTTCAGTACAGTTTCTGCTAGTGTTACGGCTAGGTTGAGAACTTATTTTCTAACCGTAACTTTAGTTTATGAAGAACTTAAGGTTAGGTTTAGTTGAATTCAAACCGTAAAATTTGGTTTGCATGTTGGATTATGGCTAGTTAGACTGAATTTTTGCAAACCGTAACCTCTTACGGCTAGGTTCTATTTTTTTATCCAACTGTAATTTGTCTTACGGTTTGTTTTTTTCTAGGATAACCTAGCCGTAAATAATCCTGAAAACCAGTTACGGTTAGGAAACAAAAAATTACTAACCGTAACATGTGTTTTACGGTTGAGTTTTCCAATCGTAACGTTTTTACGAATGGATTTGATTGATACCAAACCGTAAATTTTCGAGTTCCATTTTTTACGGCTAGGTTAAAGAATCTATTAGGATATACACCAGTCAATCCTTGATACACCCGAATCCCACTACTTGTGTTTAATCTCTTCTTACAAACCACCTTGATGGCAGTTGTGACCAATCGAATAATCAAGATCGATGTTTATATACCATATATATGACATCCATTATATATATGCCCCAAATCAGTAATCACCTCACTAACGTGAGAAAACGAAAGTCTCACTTTCTGTTCAATTCTGACTGAAGCATCCCATTTTCTGTGCAAATCTTATGTAGAATGGAAGAGGGAAAAAAAGATGTACCTAACGTACCAGTTACGGCTAGGAGTTCTATATACCTAGCCGTAGATAACCATAATCCAAACAAAGGAAGAAAAGAAAAGAAAAAGAGCAGTGGCGGAGCTAGAAAACATAGATAGGGGTGGCTTGAAATCTAATTAGAATGGTGAGGGTGGCTTAAGCCTATGGTTTAGGCTTTATCAATTTTTTCCAAACTTAAAACCAAGGTGAAAATTTAAACTTTTCTTGACTTTGGGCTTGCTTAAGCCAGCCCAAGTCTTTGACTAGTTCCGCCCCTGAAAAAGAAGTCGGTTAAAATCAGTAATATAAATTAAAATTAACTAAATAAGGATTGTTTGGTCATTATAAAATTATTTGAGATAAGTGGTTTTTGAAATTATTTATGGGTGACCCGTTTTTGTCCTATTAGGTGACACCCTCTAATAGAATGTGACGCCCCAATAATATCCTTGTTTTGAATAGCATGCGCAAATATATTCCAGATGTAATCGGGTCCATATAAAAGAGTATCCATCAAACAATAATTAAAATTTTCAAAATCTAGACCACTTATTGACATAAACACACTGCAGTAAATCAAAATTTAATTATTATTACGAAATACAAAAAAGTTGTGGAAAAAATATTAGTCTCAGCTAAGGTAGTTATTTCTGATCGTTTCTGGCAGCACTCACTACTGCCACTTTCTTACTATTCCCTTGCTTGATTTATCAGGGTCCCCGTGGGTCGTGACTGAACTGCCTGATGTATCTTTGATGGCACTTTTCGTTCCTCTCTCGAGTGGCCTTTTTGTTTTTGTTCGTTTGTGGAAATTGCTTCCATTGTGCTGCTTATAATTTTCATTGCAGTTTTCCATTCTACACATGATTTCACCCTTAAATAAGATCATGATTTCAGCCACTAAGAAAAAAAAGACTTCCATCTCATGGCCTTTCAATTAGTTTCGATCTTCAACATCTCAAACAAGAAATCATTCAAAGTATCAATAGGTCCAGGCAAACACCAATGCACACAATCATTGTACTTGCCAACCTCTTCTTTCTTGTGCCAATAACTACTTGGATGTCCATCAGGTCTCAACCACAACATTTGAGTTGTATCAAGCAATCTAAAATTGTTGACGACCCCTGAATTCTTCTTCACCCCCTCTGTCTCTGCAACCTTAAACTCCTCCAGTTGAGTCGTATACATCTTGAGATCTTGATCATGTAATTGCGTCTCATTACTCATAAACGGTTTTGTCTTTATGCAATTCCCACCTTCATTCCATGACCCACGTTCAAAATGCGATGGGGAGAACGTTCTTAAGAATGCTACACCCTTGAAATTTTCTAAGCTGTTAACAGCTCTGAATGAGGTTGCAAAAGCTCTTCCATAACCATATGTGGGTTCAAAATGTTTGACGCTATTATCATGACAGTATAAACATCCAATAAGTTTACCAATCTCATAGAACATCGCGGGACGAAAGAACCAGTGTCCAGCAGACAAAATTATGTAATCATGATTTTCAATTTGCGAAGTCCATTCGACATCGAATTCATCGAGGTAGATATTCAGTGGTGCACCACTATTACTTGGACCATTTTCTTTTGTTTTCACAAGATATGGGGACCAAAACAAGGACAAGGTGAAGTTGTAGTTTTTGTAGACTATCCGCTTGGTTTGAGGCTCTGGTGAGTAGGAATGGTCCTCTGGATACCCTACCTGAAATTTCAAGGAAAATCATTAATGGTGACTGCATGATCAGAAATTAAGCCTAACTACGGACTAAAGTTGTTCCTAAAGCAAGATGATTTTCATTAATATGTATGCGAGAATATGTTTTTTATCTCAAGGTTTTAACATATTGAAATTTGAAAAGAAAAAAAGAAAAAAAGGAAAATTAGATGAGTGCTTGAAAGTTCAAACTTTACAAAGTAGTACCTTGGCAAGGAGGCACACCAAGGAAGCAAACTGATTTCTTCCAACAGAGTCTCCAATAAATGCCAGAGACTTCCCTCTTAGAAGCTCCAAAAATTCCACCGGATTGAAAATGGGTAGTTCACAATCATTTGGTTTCCATCTCCATTTGGTAAAATCCAAGTTGGGTTTTTCATACTTGATGCAATTCTGTTGCTCATGTATTGCTGAACATGTTGCATTTGTATAATACGGAGCATTTTCTTCATCCCAGACCCATTTACCCTCAAATAGATCGCATTTCTGCTTATTCTGTTCAGTACTACTTGGGGCCAAACTTACTCTCAACCCTTCGTCGACTACTGCATCTGGTGAAGTAGGTGAAGTAATTGAAGATGGAAGTACTACTGGTGATGAAGAATTAGAAGAGGTTGGCAGTAGATTATTTGTATTACGTAAAGGAGCACCGTTTAGAAGAACAAACGTGATGATAATTGAGGTTACTAATAAGAAGGACGGCAGATATCGGATAGCAACATTAGTAAGAGTGTTCTGTTGAATTTGATAATACTTGCCATCGACATCAATGGGAAGTTCTTGCAAGGATGAGTGATGTTTTTCCATGGAGACCAAGTAGAAGAAGGAGAGAAATAATTAATCGCTTCTTCATTAATTATAATTATGCATATAATCAACAAGTCCAAGTATTCGCTTTCAATATTAGAAAAAAAAAAGGTCCAAGTATTACCAACTTTAATTAATTTTCTTCAATCAAGATCTGGAGAAATTTAAACAAAAGAAATCAAAATGCGATTTCCGTCTTTGGAGGCCTAACGAGACAAGGTAGAAGCTTCTGAGTTTTTTTTTGACTGGAAGCTTCTGAGATTTTAAATCCCATGTTAATATAATTGGCAGGTGTGTATCACACCAACGGTGTATCTACCATGTGTGACTTGTTTTATGTTGTCGGATCACTTCATTTTGATTTATATACTGGAAGGACAAAGCTGCATCGAAATGCATGTACTAGAATCTACAATCTACATACCACAACTTAATCAAAATCCTTGAAGCCTGAAGCAAAAGTGAAGTACTATGAGAAAGAAAAAGAAAACAGATGGTGAAATGGGGAATATTCACTGGGTAAAACACTGAAGAGAATGTAAAGATGGTCCCAAGCAAATTCTATGGGAAGGAAAGAACAAGAGAATTTTGATAAAATACCCCATATAAAAATACTCACTCAAAAAATGCTCCCGTTTTTCTAAAATTTGTTAAACTGCTCTTACATTTTATTTTCACGTTTTGGGCCCACATATTGAGTCCACGTCTGTTTACTAAGTCAAAAAAATGACTGAATTTACCATAAACCCCCACACTAAGCCTAAATCGTGTGAGAGAAAGTGAATCTCTTCTTTTTTTCATCATTTCTCAGCTGAAACTCTTCTTCCTTCTCTTCCGTTTCTGAAAAGGGTGCTGAATTCTCAAAGTTCTACAGAGAAGAGGGTGCTGCTAATCGAATTACAAAAGAAGAATAAGTGGATTTGAATGGAAGTTTCAGAGAAAGGGATAAATTGAGGTTTTATGGTTAAGTAATAGATGGGTTTGATGATTCGAGAGTTAGGGTTCGGTTTGAGTTGAGCAAAAATTCATGGGGTTGTGATGATTGTGCTGAGGGTGAATGAAATTGGAGCAATTGATGATGATTTAGGGTTCTTAGAAGAAGAATATGGATCGATTTTAGATTCCAGTTGAATTGATGATGTTTGCGCTCGTGGAGGAAGAAGGGAATTTTAGGGTTTGTACTGATTCAGGATTACAAGAAAGAAATGGATTTGTACCGTAATTAGGTGAGATATATGTTTCAGTTATGTTTTGGTGATGAGGTTTTGTGTTCTTTTTTCTTTTTTCTTTTTTTGAAGCAGATGAGGTTTTGTGTGAATGAATTTGATTTATAGTAGAAATAACATCATGTAAAATTGTGCTGCTAGAACTGTGGATTGTTAAAAACGCAAAAATTGCAACATAAAGGAGGGAATCCAACATCAGTAAGTATTCAAAGCTCAAGAAGTGAACTGCTAAGACTGATCAGTTAAGTATGTCAACTCCTATTTCATAGCATCTTCAGTTTTTATTTTTTGTAACTTAATGCGCGGCTCTATTTTATTTACCAAATAACATAGACATACAGGTATCACTAGCACCGTATTCGAGTTGGGCAGATTTTTTGATGAGATTGATTTGTTCGCCCTGCAAATTTATGTCAGAATATGTTACCGTTTTACTGATAAAAGGAAGTGTCCTTTGAATTAGATGTTTAGGATATCTTTAAATCGTTATCCAGTTGGATATGGTTGGTAACTTTATAGTTCACGACTTTTGTGTTTTTGTGTGTGCTGGAGATCTTCTATATGAGGAGGTGGTTCTCACTACTAGTAGCATTAGGTTCATCTCCAAGGGATTCCAGCAGGCTCCTAGCTTATTTCTGGTTGTGAATGCGTGGCATTTGCTGTAGATTGATGCAGGACATGTAGTGTTCCCTTCCCACAAAAGACATGCTTGAGTTGTTTCATTTTTCTATATTCAGCCCGCTTCAACAACTTTTGAGGAGGTCTTTCAGTGCATGTTTGATTACATTGACAGGCTTTTTGCGATGGTTCGACCACGAAAGCTTCTTACACACTCCTATGCAATAACTGATGTCCGTGCTTTATTTTTTTACGCGTTTTCCCATTTTTTTACACACTCCTTCACTATTTGTTTACGTTTTCCCTTTTTGTTTACGTTTTCCCACTTTTATTGCTTAGATGTTTACATTCTCGCTTCTGGTGCTCGTATATGTCGATGAATTATAGTCTTTGCTTATCATTTTTTCTTTTTGTGAAGGTTATCCTTTCTGATGCAAATGTACCTGGTGAAGGGGAACACAAAATAATGTCATACATTTGTCTCCAAAGAAATCTTCCTGGTTATGATGCCAATACACGTCATTGCTTGTATGGTTTGGTATGTGTTTTATCTTTTGTGTTTATTTGTGGATATACTTCTCAGTTCCAGAACAAAGGCGTGATCTTTCTTAGTTTAATATCATACCTCTTACTATCACTTGCCATTTTCTTTTCCATAAAGGATGCAGATTTAATCATGTTGGCTTTGGCTACTCATGAAGTGCATTTCTCTATACTTAGGGAGGTCAGTGTTGTTCCGCTTTTTTCAAAAGGTGTTGCTCGTACAGTTTGATATTAATGCATTATTGGTCAGGAGAACTATATCTATCAGTCAAACAAATATAATATTTAATGAACCTTGGAAGAGTGCATTTCTTTTTTTTTTAGAATTTCATGTTTTGTTAAGTTACCAGTTGGACAACCTTTCTGCATATAAGATGGATATATCAGTTCTAGATCTTTCTAGTTTAATTTTTTTCTTTTTCTTTCCCTCCGTGTGTGCTGCTAATAACTGTTTTTTTAGGTGGCACTTTCAGGTTGTTTTCACTGCACAACAAGACAAATGCTTCCGAGCATGAGAATGGTTCAATGCATGTTGGTGGACGACAGGTTTGTATTGCAGAGCATGGTGTTGGGTGTTGCAGGCAATAAGAAGAAGTGGAGTTGATTTGGAGCAGCAGGAGAAATGGAGTTGAGTCGACTCGACGATTCAAGAAAATCCAACTCTACTCAGGAGGAAGGGCCTTTTGGACATTTTGACCGTGCCACCTAAGGATTAACAGCTGCTAACTGCCGTTAACCGTTTTCTGAATAAAAAGGTCAAGACAAGGGTACTTTGACAAATTTTTAAAAAATAGGGGTACTTTTTTAGTGTAAAGTGAAGTGTAGGGGTACTTTATCAAAAAGACCCAAGAACAATAACAAGGGAAAGAAGGGCAGAGAGCATTAAACTCATTCATTCACGTGTCAGTTTCTTGATCGTTCTAGTAAGTTAAGTCAATGATATAACTAGAGAGTGGAGACAGCCCAAAACATTTCAATCCCGCTGATTACGGAGGAATCATTTTTGGGCAAAGACTACGGGCTTTCATTATTTTCAAACACGTGGTCGGTGATTATATAAATTTTAATCAAGCAAGCAATCTTCTAGAAGTGATGTTGTTTTCTGTAAACAAATGGGTGAACGAGATTTTAAGTACGTTGGAAATTAGCCACAAAGGCACAAACCACTTGTACCTTGTAAAGTGCTGGATATTTTTTTGTTGAACCATCTTTAGTTTACCTAATTATTATTCCGCAGATTGGTGTTAATATCATCATATAGGACGTATTACTTTGAGTC
The DNA here is from genome assembly GCA_023529315.1 of Papaver bracteatum. NCBI lineage: Eukaryota > Viridiplantae > Streptophyta > Magnoliopsida > Ranunculales > Papaveraceae > Papaver > Papaver bracteatum. The sequence continues at coordinate 1,194,408 of JAJJWX010001238.1, read as the reverse complement.
ATTTTACCCATATAGATCACAGGATCATACTGGACTTTTTTTTTTTTTGAAGCATAGATTTTATTATAAAATTTAAATTACAACTTGTCGTGGGTATGTGATACCCACAGAGTTGATAGTGGTTCATTTTCATAGAAAAAGAACAACAACAACAAAAGGTATAGACTACTATAGTTAGCAAAGTTATCATAGGGTAGGACACGGAAGCCCCACTTGAATGGCACCTTTAACTAACAATTTTGAAGGGCTCGAAGTCCACCGTTTATAATTATTTATTTTTTTGGAGCACCGATTATAATTGTTGACGACCGATCCAGAAAACTTTTTTTCGTTGTTTCAAGATCTAGAAAACCGATTATGTTTGTTATCGTTCCTTAGATATCTTTAGTTTTAATTTCTGTTACCTTAATTTAGAAGTTAGTAAATAATTCTTGGTTAGATTTTTTAAAGATTCCATTACCGATTTGGATAGTGACTCAAAGTATTTTTGTTTTGTATCAAATAAAATCGGTTTCTCCTGTTGATGTGGAAGTTTTAGAATCCTTATCTTGTATCAGATGAACTCGGTTTGGCCTATTCAATGCTCCTAAAATGCTCCTCTGGAAGATGAAGTTCTAATTTAAGATGGAGCGTCCTTGAACAATCCTGGGTTGACAAGAGCTGGCATTATAACGAGAAACAAAGTTTGTGAGTGTTTGGGTGCTATTTCTTTTAGCCTAGGTGATGCTGCAAATTATATGTTCGAAATTTTCGCAATGAACAATGACCTTGAATGGGCATTGCAGTTTGGTTTCAGAAAGGTTAAGGCTCGTTCAGATTCCTTCGGCGCTATTCCGCTTCGAGACAGAGAACTTGTCTTGGTAGTATATGCACAAACAGTTTGCTACTTGTTGTAGCTTCGATACAATTACCTTTGAACATGCTTATCGAGAAGTGAATTTCTCAGCGAATATCTCTGCTAAGAGAGGTTTCAGTTTGAAACAAGGTGATAGAAGCGAGTATACTTGCAGGTCTGACTTCATTACAAGTCTAGAAATGTCGTCGTGTGCTTATTTTAGATTTAAGTAGGTTGTAAGTTTTGGGGGCTTTTGGCCACTTCTTGCTTTCTATCTTATAATTATCATGTAAATATGGTTTTCTTAATGTAGTGCAAGTGAAAATTGTTTTATTTCAAACAAAACCAAATTGGCGTATTAAAGTGTGAACTTTGGTACCTAGATGATTGTAATGGTACAAGTGTTGGTCAAGAATTGGTAGAGACTTTTAAAATTTGATGATTAATGTACTGTAATCTTATCAAATCATGTAATGATTTCGGTTTTTGGATTATTCTCTCAATTCTAATAATATGCAACTGGATCTAGTATGAACTGGCACTCAGAATATATATGGATAAAACTTATAACGAAGTCTCGAAAAGCAACTAATTTCTGTTGGGCCTGCTATTGATGGTAAAAACGATTTACTGGCTTTTGAGTAAAAGTAGAGAATTGTGAAGTAGGTGAATCCTCGATTAAGCAAATCGCCTAATACCTTTAACAAATGTATTACACATGAGTACTTGAATTCGAGAAATCAATCTGTAAGATTCCGGCCTAAACCAAGAAAATGATCGTTCTAGAGTCAATTAGGTCACAAAGAGGGATGATGGTCGATTTGTAGAAGGGAAGCTGAGAATGTGTGAGATCAATGATAATTGATGGATCGTGGATGTGTTGAATTCTCTGTGTTGGATCAAGATAAAGGTGATAGGTTCTTAATTTACATGTTTAGAGTGTCCAATCCATACTAATAGTCGCTATGATTCTTCAATTTTATCCTTGTATTCGAAATCAATGAAACAGAGTGAAAAGGAGCTAAGAAGAGGAAAGGAATTCATTCCTGTATGAAAAAAAGGAGTTGGAAGGTGCAAAGACAACTCCTGAAAACAAGTTCCAGGAGAATTTACGACTGGTAAGAAGTTGATTTCCACTAAAATTTCATGAGGAGTTACGGTTGATTCCAAGGCAGTCGTAAATTCCGATGAAAATATATGAAGATTTGCTGCCATATATATTGTCGAGGACGACGATACAAATGCAACCCAAGAAGAATGAGGTCAATCAGACGCCGGATGAAGAAGTTACGACCGAAATGAAAAAAAGACGAAAAATATCCAGAAAAAGTTACGGCTGGACCAACCGTAATAAGTCGTCTTACCGAAAGTGATTGTCTATGGACAAAGTCGAGATAATACGACAAATCGGTATTCACACTTTGTGTGATCGTCTATGAATACGAGATTGAGGCAATACAACAATCAAAGTGTGATTACTTGATAATAGGTTCTGACTTAACCAAACTCTATAGGATCACTATCAAGTAATACAGAGTTAACGTTTGTGTATTTTACTTCAAGAATATAAAACACAGTTTGGACAAATTAGGCAAGATAAAGAGTGGCCAAGATTTTTCTAGGGGGAAGATAAATCTATGGTCATGATTTGTTCAAATTAAACATTATAAGTGTTTTATTAATTAGTGTCCAATTAATACCTCAGAATGAATGATCTATTAATTTTTCATTTCATCATAAATATTCTCTTAATTAATCTATCATTACATATTTCCATCAATAAATAGTTTTGATAAAAATTATTTCAATAGATAATAGTGGTGTGGTAGTGAAAGAAGTAGTGGGTGGTGAAAGCTATGGCGGGTGTTAGTGAGTGGTGGAGGCGGTACATTAGTGGTGGTGGAAGAAAAAGTGAAGGTGGATGGTTTTAGTGGTGGTGGGTGTTGTTTTTTTTTTCCTAAGGCAAAAAAAAAAAAAGTCTTTACATGACGGGTAACATTGTATTGTGAAAGATGTAGTTGGATGTTTTTGACACGATTAATAAAGGTAGGTACTAGCTGACACGATTAATAAAGCTATGTACCAAATATTTCGAGGATGATACAAAATCATATATCACAAAATGATCATGAACATTGGATCAAATGGTACCCCTGCTATCTTTGGTAACCGATCATATGAATCATTGTTTTTAGTATTAAAATAAAATTAATTGCAATACAAAAGAGAATATAGCAAAAAAATTATAAGAGAATAAATTAATTGACGACCTAAGTTTGTTCATTCTAAACTTTATATATGACATTTGCGATTAATCGCCCAACATCCTTTGAGGGATGTAGTGGTTTTGTGGTGTTTACGGGTATTCGTGAGTAGTAATATACTATGTTAATTTTGTGCCGCTACAAAATGGGTAACACTATAAAGTAAAATATACAGTTGATCGTCTTAACGCTAAAATAACCTCGATTGAAATATATGACAATTAGAAGAAAAAAAACACTGGGATGTCATATTATATAATATTACATATCTAGTATCAAAATTTCTCATTTCAATAGATAAATCTACGGTTGTATTGAGATCCCGTAAGTAGTGATCAAGTTGTCTCTTGGCTTTCTGAATGATGATGAATACAATGAAATGCTCCCTCTCGGTTTCTCCAAGGAAAACCGAAACCTTCTCAAAAAAAATAAATAAATCGAACAACAGTTAGATGGAGCGCCATCACTACCACTGTAAACTTCTCTGAATTGCTACATATCCAGTGAACTTTCCAGATATTAATTTGGTGATTTCGTCCTATCGTAATTCTTGATAAGACATGCAATTAAAACTCTAATGGTGACTTTTGAAGGTATTTTCTGATTACGAAATTCTCTTAAATTTTTTTTTTATGCAAGTATTGGTTCAATTTGGGTTCTTCTATGTTTTTGTATTAAGTTGATGATTTTTTAATTTGAATACATATTTAGTAACATAATTTGATACATATAAGGTATTTTATTTATAACACCGATGTTACAAAGAAAATATTGTGTGGTGGATTAGGTATTAGGAATTCTTATGCTACTAATTATCTGTAAACTTGGTTGGAGAATTATAAATAACTCGAACATATTGCTGACTATCTTTTTAAAGGACAAATATTTTCCTAACCAGAACTTGTTAGAAAAGGCTGTTGATACTTCCTATTGGATCTGGAAAGGTATTGTAAATGGTTTACACTTTATTAGAGCTAACACAGTGGTAAAAATAAATAATAGAGCTTCTTCTCGTAATTGGAATTCAAACTGGATTCCAGGGTATAATAATCCTCATGTTTCTTCTCATCCCTCTCACAACAATTATAATTTTGTGAAAGATCTTATAGATGTTCAAAATAATTGTTGGAATGTCAGTCTGTTATCTACTTTGTTTTTGCCTGATGAAGTTACCAGGATTAGATCAATTAGGTTGAACCTTAATCAGTGTGACACTTTCATGCGGGCTCATACCACAAATGATAAGTTTACTATTAAAGTCATCCTATAGAATTTATATGAATGAATTTAGTTCATCTGAAGATTCTGCTTTTTTGGAGAAAAGTTTGGGGTATTGATTGTTTGCCGAAGATTAAGTTATTTTTGTGGAAATTTTTTGCTCATATGCTTCCCGTTAATTCTCTACTTCAGTTTTATAACCCATTTGTGGATGTGAACTGTCCTCTCTGTCATAATCATGAAGAAATTGTTATGCATTTGTTTGTGAATTGTTCTGCTGCTGCTCATATCTGGTTTGGGGTTTCTTTACAACACTTGATTGCTGCAGATTTGAATTGGATTGATGATATTTTTCTGTATTGGCATAATTCAACTCTTGGAATTTCTCCTTTTAAAGTTTCTTGGCCTAGTATTGGTGCTATAGTCATGTGGTGTATCTGGAAGTTTAGATGTGATGTGTTATTTAGAAATACTTCTATTGATCTAAAAAAGGTCATTATGGAAACTAAGAAAATGATTAACACCTATATTGCTCCTCGATTATGCTTTAGTGGTTCCGTCAGAGAATTTAAAGTTCATGTGGCTGAAGTGGATCACTTTATGTTTGTCGATGGTTCCTTTAAAGATTTTAATATGGGTTTGGGTGTTGTCTGGTGTGATATTTCAGGAAATGTAAGTAGCTTTCACTTGGACTTTGGTTTAATTCCAGATGCAGTAGGTGCGGAAGCTGCTGCTCTTATTTTGGCGATCTCTTGGGCAGAAGAGATGAATCTTACCAAAGTTGTTTTCCTTATTGATTGTCTCCAACTGGTGGATTTTGTGAATGTAGTCAGTTCTAATATAGCGTGGAGAAGTAGTGATCTTCTTGATCGGTATCGGAGTTTAATTTCTAGTTCTTGTTCTTTTAAAGTTATGTATATAAAGCGTGTGAAAAACCATCTAGCGGACCGGCTTGCACATCGGGCTAGAAAACTCAGTCTTAAGGGTCTTTGGTCTTGTTAGGATGGAGACCTTGAATGTTATTTGTAATTAATTCTCTCATTTGTTAATCCCATGTGTGTTAAAAAAAAAAAAGGCGCTAAATATGCTTCTCAGCATAATGTTCAACATTGGTGGATATATTCTCAAGTCTCGCCTATTCTCTCGTATTCTACGGCCTCCATGGGCTTGTAATTTTTTTTTGTTGTTTCCTTGTTTTTGTTTCTGACTGTAGTATTTCATTGAATATATCTGAATAATATAAAGGGATATGTTACAGTGCACTTTAAAAAAGAAAAAAAATCGGATACACATGTAATAACACCCGGAAAAATGACTACATTATTTTCCAAATTTTCTGACCCAAGTGTTCAAACCTTTTAGAAACTTGAACACCTTGGTAAATCCCAGACATAGGAACTGGCTCACTGCTCCAAGTTGTGAAATGAGAGGCCAAATAAGCCTGGAAGCACTACAATGAAATCAAACTCTGTTTGAACAAGTTAATGATTTATCAATTTTCTCTCTTCAAAATCTCAAGCAAAAAATCATTCCATACGTCGATGGGTCCAGGCAAGCACCAATGCACACAATCATTAAATGTACTAGTGTCTTCTGGCCCGTGCCAATGACTGTTGGGATGTCCATCTGGTCTTAGCCACATCGCTTTACTTGTATCAAGCAATCTAAATCTCTTCAGCCCATCGTTTTTCTCCACTGCATCTCTTTCTGCAACCTTTATAGCCCGGTTGGGAGAATTAGAATCCTATGAATTTAATTATGGGGTAATCCAATTCTTGGAATTGGATTCTAAGTAATTCGATTCCAATCCAAAAAATTCATGTTCGGTTGAGGTAATTCAATTACCTTTGTTATTACCCTGGAATCCAATTTCATTGCATCATTGGACCAATGCAATGGAAATCTATCATTTTGAAGGGAATTGGATTCCTAGGAATTGAAATTCCCAATTACATAGAGTTCATTTGCCCCGTTCGGTTCAAGGAATTGGACGCATTCCCTAGGAATTGGATTCTCCCAACCGAACGGGAGCTTAGTTCCTCAACTTGAGTCGTGTACATGTCTAAATTTTCACCATTTAAACTCGTTTCATTAAGCATGAACGGTCTTGTCCTAATACAGTTCCCTCCTTCGTCCCATAACCCATTCTCAAAATGTGAAGGAGAAATCGTTCTTAAAAATGTTATACCTTTAAAATCTGCTAAGCTATTAATAGCTTTGAACGTTGTCTCGAATGCTCTTCTATAACCATACGTTACGCCGAAATGGGTGCAGTTAATATCATCCTTGCAGTACAGACATCCGACAAGATCAGTATTGTTTTCGTAAAACATTGAAGGACGGAAAAACCATTGCCCAGCTGAGATGATCAGGTAATCATAAGCATGAATATGAGTAACCCACTCGGGATCAACTTCGTCTAGGTAGAGACTAAATCTACCACTGTTGGGAGTGGCTTCTTTGGTTTTCACTAGATACGGTGACCAAAAAATTGATAGGGTGAAATTGTAATTTGAATAGAACCAGGTTTTTGTTTGAAGTTTTGATGCGTCGGAAACTTCCACTGGATAATCAACCTGAAATTCAATAAAAGTAACGATCAAATCCAAGTTAAGAACTCCACCTTGACAAATAATTTTTTTCCTATATCAGATACGAAAAGAAACCGACAGGAAAAGGGAGGAAACCCATATGTGGCTCTGTAAAAAAGAATGAAAGAAATAGATTGCATGCTAGTATTTAACAAGTTAGTTGTGAAAAGAGAGTTGGTTATGTGATTGAACCCGGTAACCCACTTTAGCTCTTTGGCAATCTTGCACGGGTGGAGATCGTCTGTCCCTAAAAAGGGACCATGTACCCTGTCCCAGCCAATGATTTGGCGACACGTGGATAGGAAAAGAAAAGAAAAAAAAACTGTGAGAGGACAGGGGACAGGGGTGGAGTTTTGGGACAGAGGATTTGCTCCCATCTTGCACGGTCACAAAAATGAATTATTTTTGCACTTTTTAGTTGTCCAGCTTTTTTCCTTGGTAAGATGATGTTAAAACTTATGTTTGTTGGGACCACCACCTCTACGGCCGGTTTTGGCCTTTTGGTTGCTTCTTTCATTTGCACCTAAAGTAGTTGTAAACTATTGTGGCCGTTAAACTGGGGAACCTATGAAAGTTTTTTTTTTGTAAGATAAACTGTAGAAACCCCTTGATTCCAAAAACATAAATGGACCATCATTTTTTTTTTAAATATTAATATTACAGTTGATTTTAAACCAAGCAAACTTTTGGTTCTGAATCTGAGACACTAATTCGGAGACAGATTCTCTAGCGCACAGAAACAAATGGCCGGCGGTGTAGTTTCGTAGTTATGCAAGAGCTGAAAGATGTTGAACAAAATTGAGGCATGTTTTCAATATTTTCCTATAGTACACAGAGCGTCCTTCCAATACTAATAAAAGATTGTATTGAAAAGATGATCCGGAACATAAATTGTCAAGAGAGGAGAAAAAGGCATTCGAAATGAAAATGTTAAGGTAATGATATACAGTAGTAATATACGTACCTTGGAAATGAGACATATCAAGGAAGTACACATTCATCATTTGATTTAAATCTAAATTCAATAGAATCTCCAACAAAGCCCAAAGATTTACCTTTGACAATCTCCAAAAACTTTTCAGGATCGAAAAGTGGAAGTACACATTCATCTGGCCTCCATCTCCACTTGGTGAAATCTAAATTCGGTTTCCCATATTTCATGCAATTTTGATGCTCATGTATTGGTGTACATGTCGTATTTGTATAATATGGCGCACTCTCTGGTTCCCAAACCCATTTGCCTGCAAAAAGGTCGCACTTATCATTTGATTCCTCATTGCTGACTGAATTTTGGACCAAATCATCTTGAATTGAAGAAGATGGAGAAGAAGTTGAAGCAGTTAATAACAAATCAGGCGAAGATGAAGAATTAATCAAATTAGAGAAAGATGATAATGAGGAAGAAGAAGAAGAAGGATTTGATAATAGAAGATTAGAAGGATAGGAAAGTAAAGGATAATAGAGAAGTGGGATTAGTGTTAGTATAGTTACGACAGTCATAGCTCCACGGAGAATAGCAAATTTAGGATTGCTTTTCTGATGATCATGATACTGATTCTTATTATTGATAGGAAGTACTTCTTGATCATCCAATGCGTAAAGCTGCTTCTTCATAGGTACCGAAAAAACAGAGATTCTAAATAGAAAGAAAGAATCAAGAATCAAGACTTAATATTATTATTAGTGGTTCTGATAATAATATTCCTCCAAAGATGTCTAAACTCTAAACCTTGTCTTATCTCGAGAAAAGCTAAATATGAAATGAAAAGGTTGTCCGGCCGGATATATAATAAAGTGTTGATGGTGAAGTCGAACCCTGAACAAGGGTACGTAGTGCATGCACCATACTTATCTACGGTCGAATTTTTTACTTAGATTTAATGTCCACAAATTTTATGCCTAATCAACTTGGATATTTACTACTAGAGTTAGTTGTTGAACCTAGTGGTCCCTAATCTAGGTGTGAATTGTTATCAAGAAAATATCTAGATGAGATATGATCATCACGTGGTTTGGGGTCTTGTTGATGTACCGTTAAACGTGGGTCAAAAAAAGTAAAATCACGATCGTATTAATTAGTGGCGAAGACATTTCATATACGAAACTGTTTGAGCTCTCAAGTAATCTGAATAACAAATTGAATTTCGAAATCTGATTGATAGATAATATTATAGTATCTAATTAGGGTTTTGTTATTTTGTGCACCCATGCACAAGATAAAAACCAATCACTACATTGGGAAAGTGCAAAAATAATAATGAGGGCGCTTAACTGCTTCTAGTATTAAATACACTGTTTAATACTACTACTTCTTTTGTTTATTGTTTAATAATGCATAATTTATTGACAGACGGATCGCCTTTGTCCGTCCCATTATCTAGGGAAGTTCCTATGGAATTTTGCAAATGGTGGTATTTCATTAGCCAAGCGGATTGCCAAACTCCGTAACAAGCAACATCACAAGAAGGACCCGGCGAAGGATATGACTCGCGATCGGCAAACTCGGTAACATGAAACAATACAAGAAGGACGCGGCGATAGGCCTAGGACTTGAGGATGAAGTTTAGACGTAGGCAGCTTAGCATTTGCCACCAGCGGATATTTTTCCAACAATAAAGAAAGGCCACGCGGCCCACGCTTTTATCTCCGTAAATTATACTCACTTTTAAATATTTAACTCACACATAAATTCAATCTTTTATTAAATTTTTCCTACTAAAATTTCTTCTAATTTATATTATAGTTCTTCAAATTTCTCAATTGAAATGTCTCAAATTGCATCTCAAGTTTTTTCCGAGGCCAAGCTTGAAGCCGTTATTGATAAGTTATATGGTAGTTTAAAAAAAAAAATGGTAAAAGGGGAAAGAACAATGTGAGTTTTATTAGTTAACCCAAAAACTTTGTTGCTAAAAGGAAATGCATAGCTCAAGTTTTTGAAAGTTAACAACCGAAATTAATTGAATCTTGACCCAGTAATCGATTATTTCTTGAACAGTAAACAGGGAACTCGGCCCGAGTCACGCTCTGCAACTCGGCGACCAACTCACCAAGTTTCCTTCGCCATTAATGTGATTCAATATGTTTGCATGTTAACTTCTCTCGCAGATTTAGTTACCGTTTGTTAATTTAATGCATCTGTTTGATGTTTAAAGGAGTCTAGTTACAGTTCTACCTGTAAAACACTATTCAATTTAAATCTTTTGATTCTCTGTCTTCTGTTTTCCCCCTTTAACTTTTTCCTCTCTTCCTTGTCTTTATGTTTTAAAGATTCTGAACCATTTGAGTTTTCTTGTCTTGTTTAAGAACTTGAAGTTGTTGTTGCAGACGTTTGTCCCGGTCCAGTGAGTTTTCTCGTCCCTATGGATACTTTGAAGAATCCGACTTCTCGATTGAAATCAAGTCAGGATAAAATTGCAGATACCTCTTCTTGTTGGATGAAATCTGTCAAAACGGTTATGAACAAAAGTACACGTTTCAAACAAATTCAAACACGTAGAATGAAGAGAATATTTAAACCCACTATAAATAGCATGAATAACGAAATGCTTCTCATCATCAACTACCTGTGCATTCTAAAATTCCTTCTTGTCTACTCAATTATGGCTTCTGAAGACATTAATAACCTTGCAAACCAATTTGATGGAGCCTCAATTGAGTCGGGAGATGACATTAGGCATGTCATCAACATTGCTCAAATTGATCCAACTCTTCTCCTCCAGCGAAATGGAACCAGCATCATCGACAAAGTCATTACCCATGAAACTATGAGCAGAGGCTTTATGGAGAAATAATTGAAGTTAATGTGGGGAAATAACATTGGTAACTATGAATTCAGAAAGAAAAACAAGAATATCTTCACAGTCACTTTTGATTCAAATAAAGATTGGAGCTGGGTTCTCTCTGAAGCCCCCCGGTGCATTGATGGGTATTTATGGATAATAAAACCATGGAACCCAACACAAAATTACAAGGATATGGCTTTCAACAAACAACAATTCTGGGTCATTTTCAAATATCTCCCTGAAGAGTTTCTGAATGTCTTTGTAGCTAATGAAATGGGGAAAATGCTAGGTGAAGTTAAAGAGCTTGATCCTGAAGATGCAAAACCAGTTGACTCCAATGATGTTGGGGCCCTGATTGAAATTGACATCTCCAAATCTCTAATTAGAGGATTATTGTCTCAAAATGCTGTCGACTGCACTCAATGGATAACATACTATTACCAGAAGAAGCCACATCAACTATGCCCAGCATGTTTCATCATTGATCACAACAAGGAGGAATGCATAGATAAAGCAAAGGAAGTCAGAGATTTATCTCAGAAAATTGTCAGATTCCTTGACAAAATTCCTTATGATATGACAAGGAATGAGTATTGGAACATTGAAGATGCACCAACAAGAATCTCCCCAAAGAAAAATAATAAAAATAGAAGAGCTAATATGGTGTTATTTGTTAGCCCTGAAGATGGTCAATACTTCCACTCAGTGTACCATGAACCAGAGCAAGTTGCTGAGAATTCAAATGCTGCATCTCATAGAGAAAGGGGGCAGGGAAGTAGGACTGGTATCTTCAGAAGGTTTAAGAGAACAAGAGAAGGGGAAACTTCAAGGGTTAGCTCCAACCAGTGGACTGAGAGGTATGAAGAAGATGATATTATTCAGCAGCAAATGCAAGATGATCCTCAAATGGAAGCTCAAGAAGAAGGTGACTTGGATAAATATATCAACAACAACCAAGGTGCTGAGACAGGACAAGAAAGCTCTATGGTAAATTTCCTAGCCCATCTTCTTTTAAAGTATCGGCTTTTAATTCAGTCTTTTAAGAAATTTTGTTACCCTTCACATCCCAAGATGAAAATCCTTGCTTGGAATACACAAGGACTAGGAAATAAACTCACTAGAGACCACTTAAAAAATTGCATTTTCAACTACAGTCCAGACATAATCTTCCTATCTGAAACTAAGTCAACCATTGAGAAAGCCTATTTTCTTTTAAAACAAATGAGATACCCCAATGTTTGGTGTAATGAAGATAGAATCAGAGTGGGAGGCCGTTCTTTACTTTGGAAAGATGGCATAAGTTTGGAATTTATTCATAGTTCTAAATTTATGGTGAATGTAATTTTTAATAACCCTGAAGCTAATAAAGAATGGTTTCTCACTTGTATTTATAGCTCCACTTATGATAATATTAGACAGGAACAATGGAGATTTATACAAGAAATGGGAATAAATATGAGTATGCCTTGGGTAATAATGGGAGACTTCAACTCCACTCTATACAGCTATGAAAGACAAAGCTACTCTATAAACCCAACTCAGTCCCATCCAATTGTTGTTAACATTGTCACTTCTTTAGGTCTTATAGATGTACCTTTCTCAGGTTGCCCTTTCACATGGTCAAACCATAGAGATCAGCTGAATCAAGTCAGAACTAGACTTGATAGAGTTGTTTGTTTGCAAAGTTGAATGCAACTTCACCCAAATGCAACTCTAAAAAACCTCATACCCTCTGGCTCTGATCATGCTCCAAGTCTTCTAATCATAAACCCTCAAAATGAAAACTTAAGTAAACCTTATAGATTTTATGAGCACTGGTTGACAAATAAAAAGTTTAAAGATGAAATAAGGAGGAGCTGGAGAAGTAATACTCAAGGAAATGAAGCATTCAAATTCACCCACAAGGTCAGAGCTGTCAAGAAGTACCTAAAAGAGTGGAGGAAAAAAGAGTATGGAGATACAAATATGAAGATCAAAGAAGTTCAAGAACAAATTCAACAATGTCTGAATCAGCAAAGTATAGACAATCAAGAACACTAAAGGCTTCAACATCAGCTGAAGAATCTATATGAAATCAAGAACAGATCGTTGCAAACCAGCAATCCAGAGAAAACACCATAAAATTTCAAGATAGAAATTCCAAAAGTTTCCATGCTCATGCTAATTATAGAAGAAGGCACAATCAAATAGATGCTCTCAAAAATAAGCAAGGGGAATGGAAAGATACAAGAGAAGAAATTGCAATCATCCTCAGAGAACACTTCCAAGAGGTTGTTACTTCAAGTTTAGTTGAGAAGGATATTGATATATTAAACCTCATAAATCCATGTATCACTGAAGCTGAGAACAAAGAGTTAACATCCATCCCAGATGATCAGGAAATCAAGAGCAATGTCTTCCAAATTAGAGCTTGGTCAGCACCAGGGCCAATGGTTTTCAAGCTAGCTTCTATCAACAAAACTGGGAAGTGGTGGGAGGAGATATCATAAAAAATGGTCAAGGAATTCTTCAGGAATGGTAAACTGCTAAAACAACTCAATCATACTTTCCAAACACTCATTCCAAAAAACAATTATGTTCAAAACCCCTCCGATTTCAGGCTTATAAGTCTTTGCAACATTTCCTACAAAATTATATCAAAGATCATGACAAACATACTGAAACCCTTGCTGCATAAAATCATCTCCCCTTGGAAAGCATCTTATGTCCCAGGACGAAATATAATTGATAACACTGTCATTGCTCATGAAGTGGTGCAATACATGAAAACAACCAAAAATAGCAATAGAGTTGTTGCTATAAAACTGGATATGTCAAAGGCTTTTGACAGAATGGAGTGGAATTTCATCATCAATATCTTCAGAAAGATGGGTTTCTCTAAGAAATGGTGTCAACTGGTCAACCAATGTGTATCTACTACAATCATATTAATACTTCTCAATGGCTCCCCAATTAAAACTATTTATCCTACAAGAGGTCTGAGACAAGGGGACAGTTTATCTCCATATATTTTCATCACTTTCATGGAAGGCCTAAGCAGAATGATCCAAGCCTCAGTGGAAAGCAAAGACATCACTCCTATATATCCAGCCAAAGGAAGTCCTCCCATCTCTCACTTATTTTTTGCAGATGACTGCATCCTTTTTTCTTCTGCAAAACTGAGCTCAATTAACAAGCTTAAAGATATCATCAACAAATTTTGCAAAGCTTCTGGTCAAATGGTGAATCTCAGCAAATCAAGCATTCACTTTAATAAGAGAATTAAAGATCAAATAAAGCTACAAGTGTGCAATGCTATGAATATGAAGGTTATGCCTTTGGAAGAGAAATACTTTGGAATAAATATTTTCATATAAAGAAGAAAATCCAACTCTTTTAAAAGCATAAAGGAGAAAATGCAGAGAAGATTGATTCAATGGCAAACATGCATCACAAATCAAGCTGGAAGATGTACACAAATTCAAGCTGTTACAAACTCTATGGCTCAATTTCAAATGAGTTGTTTCATGCTTCCCAAGAAAAGTATAAATGAACTTGAAGCTGTTCAAAGAAGATATTGGTGGAATAAAAAACAAGGAAAAGGAGGATTCTTGAAAGATTGGGAGGGAGTTAATATACCAAAAAGATGGGGAGGGCTAGGCTTCAAAAATTTGCAAGTTTTTAATGAAGCCATGGTTACAAAGTTGGCTTGGAGAATGACACAAGAAAAGGATAAGAAATGGGTGAAATTTCTTGAAGCTAAACATTTTAAAAATGAAGATATTCTTCAAGAAGATGTTTCTAGCAAAGGCAATGATATTTGGAGAAGTATTTGTACTGACAAATGGGTGAAACAATTTCACATTTGGAAAATTGGGAATGGGAAGAATGTTTATGCTTTTAGAGAAAACTGGATTGAAGGATTTACTGCAGAGCAAGTGCAACAAAATTTCTATACTTATGAAGATTATCCTTATTACATGAAAGGTAATGAGTTAATTGATACTCATACTCAAAGCTGGAATATGGGTCTTCTTCAAAATTACTTCAATCAAGATCAAATATAGAAAATAATACATATAAGACCATCAATGCAACAAGAAGATAAAATGGTCTGGTCTCTAACTAGAAATGGTCAGTTTACAGTTAACTCCACATATAAGGCAATTCTTTGTAATCAAAATCAGAGCTTGGTCAACAAAGAAAAGGAAGCTAAGTTTTGGTTGAGTTTATGGCATGTTCAGATACCTCACAAATGTCAACTGTTCTTATGGAAAGTGGCTCATGATATAGTCCCAGTGAATGGAAAGCTAGCCAGATATAATCACAATCATCAAGCCATCTTCCAAAGATGCAATGCTGAAGAAAAAAGTCTTACTCATCTGCTGCTTAGATGCAACTATGCAAGAGAAGTCTGGAATGATGTTGCTCCTCAAATCTGCCATCAAACTGACAGCATCAATAGCATACAACAATGGCTAAGAAGTTGGAGTAGTGCTGACAATAACATTTGTTTTGGAAGGAAAACAACAGTTAATCTAATAACTGTTACTATGTGGTTCATATGGAAATCCAGATGTGAGCTCATCTTCAACAACAAAAGATGTTCCAGTTCAAGCCTAAAGCACAGGATTTTGTCCTACTACATTGAGAATACAATACACATTAACCAGTCTGTTAATAGAGTCCAGAATGTTAGAAGAGTGCTAGGCAGAAATGAAGCTATAGAAGATAACAATATATGGAAACCCCCTCCTAGAGGAAAACTAAAAATCAACATTAATGCTTCTATTTTACCTAATCAAAATATTGCTGGTATTGCTCTAATCATAAGAGATTTTACAAGGAGGATGGTGGAAGCCTGGACGCTGGTAGAAAAAGCCAGAGATGTTGCTTAAGGTGAAGCAGTGGCAGTGCTAAAAGCTCTTCAATGGATTGTTCAATTGAAGGTGTAGCAGGTAATAGTGGAAGGAGACAACAAAGAAGTAATGGAAAGTGTTCGGGGTCCTCAAATCACCACAAGATGGGAGGATGTCAACATTATAAAGGACTGTCAACATCTGGTTAAGTATTTAGGGAATGTGCAAGTGTGTTTTAGAAATAGGAAGTGCAATCAAGTAGCTGATCTACTTGCTATATTTGTCAGGAATAATAATAGTTCTAGGAAGTGGAGTAATGAACTCCCACAGTGTGTCGAATCCAAGCTAAAAAGTGAAAAATTATGATGTAATGCCTTTGGCTTTTGTGTGCTTAATGAAATTCCTTCCAGTTTTTCTTTCAAAAAAAAAAAAAAAAAAAAAACAAGCGAAGTTGCAAAACCCAAGGGAAAATTGTTCAAGAGCACATTTAATGGAAGCTACATCAAATTGCATCGAAAATTTTATTGTCTACGTTTATATCTTGTTAAAAATTAGGCAGTCATATTAATTAATTCGAGAATTTAAAAAGTAAAAAATTAGACTTCTTTTTTTAATTAATCGGTACTTATTACATTTAGAATTACATGTATTTAACTTTGTTACATTTAATAATGGCAAAATAACGACTATTTTTTGAAGATTACCAACGACAAAATTTGTAACGACTATATTTTATATACTATCAATGGCTAATGTTTTCATATAAAACACCACATATTGCTAAAAAAATATATCTAAACACAACCTATCGAAAGCATTCTCAACCAACACCATCAATCAAGTATTCTAAAAGCAAAGGAAAACAAATATTATGTATGGAAGCAAAAGAGGTTTGTCCATTATGTTTCATGGATAACCATAATCTGATATATTCAAAGTGTCTACAACTAGGTTGTTCAGTCATTAGAATGGTCATTGAATCATAACCGGAAAACATCAAGTATTTCCAATATTAACATCCTAACCGTCTTGAAGAACCACGAATGTTAGATGATCTTGAGAAGGATAAAAAGATGAAAAGGTAGCAGCATTGTGTAAAAACTTGAAACTTAAAGCAAGTTGAAGAAGTTATAGTGCGACCACTGTTGAGAAAAATATCACACAACAAAAACATTATCCGCAGAGAATTATTGGATGATTAAACCCTGGTTGATATGATTATATATGCACATCTACACTTGACGTAAAAAAGACACATACAACAAGAACTTTTGGAAATGTCCTATGTGTTTTATGTTGGAGTTGACTGATTAAGTGTATGAACTGATTAACTTTCATATTGTGTTTTAGTTTGGTGTCATGTTCATGAAATGATTAATCATTGCATAAATACTGGAATGCATTAGAGGTTTGACTTGCTCGTCCTGAAAATCCTCCATGTTTGAGATATATGGGGAGGAAAATCTTGGACAAAATAAGAATGATTACAGTTGATTAATAAGAGACAGAAGTAATTGCATGTTTTTCGGACAAGTCGTTTTTGATGTGAATCGGTAGCAAGCCCGTAAAAAGATAAGAGCTCCATGTAATAATCGCAATCAAGGGAATCATTTGAGCTTCAAAAAGCGTGTATACAACAACTGCATAGGCTATAACCACAACTAGAAACTAGGAAAAAGCCATCTGAGGGATCACAGTCTGTAAACATATAAACTTATTTAGACATTTAAAAGTTGAGAAGAATATCAATCTTTCAGGAGAAAAATCAAAAATTAATATATTGAATAACAAAAATCATCAATATAATAAAACGAAGAGTGATATTCAAATCAGAAACATGCAAACAAAGATTTTAGAGATGAAAAACAAGATTTTTGAAAGGATTTAGAGCTAGAAAGACATGAATCGGTAAGTGAGCTGGCTTAATAGTTGCATGATTTTCAAAGAGTCTCTCTCCTCCTTATTTTAGATTACCTCTCAAATACCTAATATCACCATGTTGGTTCAATAAGGAGAAATACCACAACTTGGGACTCAGTAATTGAGAAGTTTCATAAAAATTTTAGTACCAAGGAAAATAAGGTGCTTTACTAAAGTTGATAGAGTTTTGTTGATCGATAAAAACTATTCTATCCAATTTACCACTATACTACCTCTAAATATTTCTGATTTCTGTGGTGGTAGAAAATAAGCTAAATAAGATGAAAAAGCGGAGGTCTAACAACCACACCCAATATTTCGATTAGCAATCTGTATGGACAACTCCGAGTTACTTTCTAGAGAATCAACTAGACAGTCAGACTCAATCAATAGAA
This sequence comes from Papaver bracteatum, assembly GCA_023529315.1. Classification (NCBI taxonomy): domain Eukaryota; kingdom Viridiplantae; phylum Streptophyta; class Magnoliopsida; order Ranunculales; family Papaveraceae; genus Papaver; species Papaver bracteatum. Next base: position 1,176,565 of record JAJJWX010001238.1, on the reverse strand, counting down.
AATATCTCAAGGAGTTATTATCTCAATCTCTCAATTTGATCTTTACTCAAGCAAACATAATCTGTGAGTCTTTATCAAAGAGAGATAACTTGGATGGTACCAAAGACCAATATCCAAGTGTCAATCAATTTAAATCAACAACCAAAGAGCTCGGATATTCTAATTGATTGAACAACGCACAACCTGTATTATTCTAATTATATAACAAAATATAATGCGAAAAATAAATAACACAGACACCATAATTTTGTTTACGAGGAAACCGCATATGCAGAAAAACCTCGGGACCTAGTCCAGAGTAAATATACATTATATTAAGCCGCTACAGACACTAGCCTACTCCAAGCTAACTTCGGTCCGGACTGTAGTTGAACCCCAATCAATCTCACCCTGATCCAAGGTACAGTTATGCTCTCCTACGCCTCTGATCCAAGCAGGATACTGCGCACTTGATTCCCTTAGCTGATATCTCCCACAACCAAGAGTTGGTGCGACCCAAAATCGAAGACTTTAATAAAAAAATATGTATCACACTGAAAAGTCTACAGTAATAGATAAATTCGTCTCCCACGAATAAACCTACGAGTTTTGTTCCGTCTTTTGATAAATCAAGGTGAACAGGAACCAATTGATAAAACCAGACTTATATTCCCAAAGAACAGCTCAGTTTTATCAATCACCTCACAATAGTCTTAATCGATGCAGCGAAAAAATATATTGTGGAATCACAAACGATGAGACAAAGTGTTTGTGACTACTTTTATATCTTGCCTATCAGAGATAGAAATATCAATCCAATTATTATAATTGTACTCGTACGGTAGAATCGGAAAGATCAGATTACACAATTACAAGAAAAGTAGTATCGGTCTGGCTTCACAATCCCAATGAAGTCTTTAAGTCGTTAACCTGGTTTTAGAAGAAGAAAACCAAAGGTTAAAGGAGAATCGACTCTATCTTAGCAAACTAGTATCACACAAAATATGTGGGGATTAGGTTTCCCAGTTGCTAGAGTTCTCCCTTATATAGTATTCAAATCATGGTTTGCAATCAATGTTAGCTTACTAACAAAGCATTCAATATTTACCGTTAGATGAAAACCTGATTAGATTCAAGCTAATATTTATCAACCGTTAGATCGAAAACATAGCTTGTTACACACACATGTAATCCACGTTTCTAGGCTTGTGTAACCGTACTCAAACTTGTAAATTAGTTGGTTCAACAATAGTTAACCAAATGGTTAGCCATATGATAACTTTCATATCAACCATATTCTTCTTCACCATAACTAGTTCAAATGACTCTAGTTAGAGAGTTGTTCAATTGCAAGGAAATCTCATGTACTACATAAGACACAATCGAAGCAAAAATGATGTGATTCACTCGAATCGATTCATGAACTATAAATCCATGGTTTGCAATAGCATTCCTTCGTTTATTAAGATAAGTTCACAAACATTGTTTTTAGACATAACCTACTCAAGTTCGCGGACTGGGTTCACAAACTCTAGCAAAAATTATCGGGTTCGAGAACTACACCAGTTCGTGGTCTGGGTTCGCGGACTGAAGTTCACGTACTGCTCCGGTTTCACTTGATCAACAAAGTTCGCAAACTTCGGTTCAAGCAATAAGGACTTATACATATATGTGTTTCTACAACAATGCTTATATCCTCTAATGGTTATATAGTCTAAACTCTCATTTCAATCATTGAAACATTCTCAGAGGGCGTTATATAGTTGTTATTCACAAACTATTTTTCATCAGAGCAATTTCCAAAGTGATTGAAACATAACATGACTTTCGTCACTAGGTAAAGATGAACTTGGCTAAAGCGAAAGCTTTACCAACACATATTTCGAGAAATAGATAAGCGAGATATACTCATCTCGAAATACCTCATGTGGTATAATCTTAGTCTATATAGTAATACGACTTTTGTCTCAAGATATGAGATAGAGTAGATAGACTTTTGAGTGATAGATAAGTTCAGGTCTCCACATACCTTTTATTCGATGAAGATCCAATGGTTCCTTGAGTAGTCCTTCATCTTTATGATGATCGCCATGGATTTCTTGAGCTCAACTACACTTTATATCCTAGTCCGAGACCTTAGCTATAGTAGACTAGAAATCAAGACTTTATAGTTTTGATCACTAACATTGACAAACATGCTTGAGATAGCAACGCATGCGAGTTCGACCGAGCAATGCTCTAACGCAAGATAATAATGGATTTACCTTGGGGATCATCTACAGATAAGAGGAAGACTAAGTTAGGTGGCATCGGAAAAGGTACCTAAAACTATGGGTGGTTTGGGAATTAGAAGTTTAAGATTAACCAATAAATATATCTTAGGTAAATGGTCTTGGAAATTCACCAAGGGAAAAAATCATCTATGGTGAAGAGTTATCCAAAACAATTTGAATGGAAATGCAGGGTAATTGTGGGTCAAAGACTTTAACCTACCACATGGAGGAGGCACATGGAAAGGTATACATAAATACAAGAGATTAGTCGAAGACATGCATACTCTACATAATATAAATGACTCCTCTATCAAATTTTGGTGGGATAAATGGAAAGATAATCTGTTTCTCAAACTGAAACTTCCTTAGATCTTTAACTGAAAAGACGAGGGTACCCAAATACACCACAATCTTTAAATTATCCACCTACAAGTCCTCTTACCGAAAGTGATTGTTTATGGACAAAGTCGAGACAATACGACAAATCGGTATTCACACTTCGTGTGATCGTCTATGGATACGAGATCGAGACAATACAACAATCAAAGTGTGATTACTTGATAATAGGTTCAGACTTAACCAAACTCTATAGGATCACTATCAAGTAAAGCGGAGTTAACGTTTGTGTATTTTACTTCTAATTATAATAAATAATTATAATTGCGGAAATATAAAAGTAAAAGACATAGCAAGATTTTGTTAACGAGGAAACCTCAAATGCAGAAAAACCCCGGGACCTAGTCCAGAATTGAATACTCTCAGAATTAATCCGGTATACAAAATCTAAACCAACTTCGTATAGTTGAGACCAAGCAACTAACTTTAGTTCACTTAGTTTTTTCAGTATCCATGTGCTTCTGACATTCAATAAGTGCACGCACCGAAACAATTCCTTTGGATCGTATTCCAAACATTAAAGGAATGACAAATCTGTTTGGTAACAACTCTAGTGATTCTTTCCAAATAAAAATATCTCAAGTCATATGCAAAGGCTCTTCCGTTTAAACTATAAACTCCTTTGCTTGGTTAGAACAATCCAATTTTTATTACCTAAGTAATAAGATTCGGATTTGTAACAATCAAAATAGATATCAAGAGAACTATTAGGTATTAACGATATCTCTAGTCATATGCAAAATCTCTTCCGTTTAAACTAATAAACTCCTTTGCCTGGTTAGATCAACCCAATCTCTATTACTTAAGTAATAAGATTCGGATTTGTAACAATCAAAATACATCTCAGGAGAATTATTAGGTGTTACCGATCTCATGCAACTAATCAATTGAATACATCTGATTCTAGTTGGATCCCATCCGATCAAGGTTTGTGCTACACAAAGATATGAGAAACCAATAATAAATCTTCTTCTTCCTCAAATCTTCTTTAATCTTCAATTAAACATGAACAACACCACTTGAATCTCTTGTGATCAATCACGCACATAACAGAGTCTGTTAACAATGGATTATCGCAAGATGTCTTAAGATCTACAAATATTTCTAAAGATCCCGTCTCGTTTCGATCTAGTTTGAGTTAATATTATATCAGAAGAGAAGATTCAAAAGAATAAACAAACTAGGTGCAACCAAAGTTCAACAACCGTTATCCAATCAAATCAACTGAAAACTAATAAACTGTAATTATCTAGTTTCCCACCAACAGTACTCGTAGGGATTCTTGATCCCATAGAAGTCTTTAAACGAGCGGTCGTAAGAGATTTATCCTAAGTAGGGTACTTTCCTGTCCGATTAGTTTGCTCCACCAGAAACAACAAAAATATGAAGTTTGACTGGATCTTAGGATAGTTTGCTAGAAATGCAAACTTAGGTATTTATAGACCAAGGATGTTTGGACACCAAGGAATTTCCAAAACCGAAAGTATTCCCAAGATATGCAATAAATGCCCATTCGGTTTTCATAATTCCAGGAAATGCTTTGTCCAATATTTTCTGAAATCTCTCAATACAAAATCTCTAATTATTAAATCCACATTACTAATTTTTATTCTCTAGAGATATGCATTTAATTGCTGGTAATTAAAGCATATAAAACTAACAACCTTAATTAAAAGATTCTTAATTTATTTCAGACCGAGATCTCCTTGAGTAATTAAGGAATATCTTTGAACAATAAAAGATAAAAGTTATTGTTCGTGTTCAAAGTATGTTAACATCTTTTCTTTGTTAATCCTCTTTCATATTTATAATCTTGGAATCGATTATACGACACTTCCAAACAAGTTTAGAATTGGTTCATTTGTATTCCAAGACAACTATGTGATTGATCAAATATCAAATCACATTCATGGGTTCAATCGGTTCTACCTATCACTAAGATCGGTTATACCTTAATATGTAACACTTGGGATCGGTCACACAAGTTACCAGGACCGGTTACATTAATTACCAGGATCGGTTACATCAATTACCAGGACCGGTTACCATATACTCATGGTATTGCTTGTGATCGGTCACACCAGTCACTAGGATCGGTTACACCAATTACCAGGATCGGTTACACCAATTAATAGGATCGGTTAAACCAATTACTAGGACCGGTTACATCAATTACAAGGATCAATTACAGAACTCTTTTGTGATAGGTCACACCAATTACAAATATCGATCATACCATCTCAGGTGATTATTTAGGATTGGTTACACTAATTAATCAAAACTAGTCATGCCAAATCATAAGTCAGGCATTGCAATTAGTTATACCATGATATATAACAAGTTATGATCGGATCTACCATCTCACACATATAGGTAATCCAAATATATGCAATGAATAACAATACCAATAAGCCTAGCGATTTTCCTTTCGATTCATAAAACAAGTTCATGACTGTACTTCTTTTAAACAAATGTAAATATTGTTTCTTAGGATGAAATACCTTTACCCATTCACATAATCACGGTAACATTCATAAGATTATGTCGATGTCATATCTGCGAAGTTCAAAAGATAATCGTTATACTTCGTAGTCTAATTCCTTAATACTATGATCATATGATTATGTCTCACTACTAAAGTAAAATATTCATTCACATCTCCACAGTTATATTTTCAATATAACATGACTTGAAAGATACGTTATGAATGAAACGGTTCAAGTCGATATTACTAACCTCAAGAGGAAGGATGTTGTCGTCGTTGTAGCTCCTTAATTCTTCACGTTCTTCGGGTCTTTGAGTAATACTTGTATGTCTCATATTCCTAAACTTTCTAGTCCAAACTATACGAAGTTGTCTCTAGTACATAATCAAGTGACTCTTAGATGAGTTTTGATTCACTAAAATATGACAACCAAACTTGACATACCAACACTTGGTGGGTTCAACTGATCTATGCTCTAACATTAACTGTCTACAAAAAAAATTACATCTATGAATGATTGTAAATGGGGAATGGAATGTGCGGATGAAGCGAAATCTGAATCCTCTTGAAATCGAAGAATCTATGATCTTTTTTACTTTAATAGGTCAGCCTCCAAATCTGGTAGCTGATTCTCATGATGAATTGAGATGTGAAATACCGAAGGTCTTTAATTGTATTTGTTTACAACATGTACCTCCTACGATGAATTTTTTTATTTGAGTTGTCACAAAAAATGCAATACCTACTTCTGACAATCTCCTTAGAAGAGGGTACACCTTTCCGAACCCAATTTGTTATCTCTGAAATATTCATGAAGAAATTTCCAGTCATATCTTAATGCACTTCCAATACACACATACTATCTGGTAGTAGTCACAATATCAGATGGGTGCAATGGAGGAACATAAGGTCAGTTCTGAGCTCGAAAATTCAGAAAGGGAAGAAACATGGGTAGGAAGGTTTGACCTTTGTTGATTTTTGTAATTTTTTCGGCTCTTTGGGTGTGTGTGTGTGTGTGGTGTGGTGGGGGGGGGGAGGAACATGATGATCATTCTTATAAGGAACCCAGAAGGAAATTAGTTATTATCAACGAAGTGGAGGATTCCATCTTTCTTTGGGGATCAGAGGGGAAATGACTCAACACTATACCAATTGGGGACCTTGTTACCCATTGTAAAGCAATCATTGATTCTTGATTTTTAGTGTAGTTTCATATTATCATGATACATTGTTGGGAGCTTTCTACTCGTGTACCCTTTTTATTCTCATAAAGTTTTAAACTTTCTATTATACACCCAAAAAAAAAATCTCCTTCTCTCTCATAAGATAACAGAAACCACAAAAATATAAACGTCGCTGCTCCTATCGGCTCTCACGAGAAGGGATCGGAGCATATGTTCTCCAAAGCACCTCATAAATCTTCTACCCTCTTTCCTTACTTTGTTTAGTTTATGTTTAGACTTTTGTTTCAAATTTTGATCTTTTCTTTTAGTATATCTAGTAGTCTACAAATTAGTTTCTAGTTGTTTCGGAGTGTTTGATCTTCCGATCTTCCTTTAGTTATTTGTTTTTGGTTCAATCCGTGGGTACTGTAATTTATCTTTTATTATTGTTGTGAGATTCTATTGGGTTTCTTCTATATTCTTTATTGTGGTTTCCTTGATTTTTTTTTTGAAGCTGAAGTGTTGGAAATAGGTTTTAGTTTTCAGAACCACATCACTAGTGGTATCATCATCAATATCAGTAACGGAAGCAAGGTCTTCAGGAACTGAACCAAGATATCCTAAAATAAATCGAATCATCGCAATAATGGAAATAGCATAATCAGAGACCAATATAGCAATTACCAATACACCAGAAACCAAGACACCAATAATAACATCAGACACTGATTCAGAGGATGATTTGGATCTTTTCTTACTGATTCTAATCGATGTAGTAAATGTCTGTTACTTTAACTTAGTTAGTTTAGTTAATCACAAGTTGTTGAAAAACCCTGAGAAATGGTCGAATCATTTGATGATCCATACACTTCTGCAGTTTGCATGTGTGTGTAGTTTGTTTTTGTTTCACACAGAATAGTTAAGGCCATTTAACCTAGTCCTAATGTTACCCTGTTCCTGGATTTATGGAATGGTAGAGTTAGTAGTGAAGATGTAATCCTATAATCAGAATTTGTGGTATCTGAAAGATGTTGAAGTATTGATGTATGATGTTTTGTTAATCTGTAAGAACTCTTGTAACAGTCCCGATTTCGTATCGGAGGAATTAATAATTAGCTAAGGCTTGCCTCTTTTTCTGGAAAAAAGAAAAAGAAAAGAAAAGAGATCACGGTTAACCCCACAAGTCTGCTATCAACTTTTTTTTTAAAAAGGGCCTAAAGCAGTATGTTAACCTAGGTCGCGGTTGTTTTTTTAGACCATATGGATCCATCAGGTTAAAAATGGTATGATAAAAGAGTCATGTTGTCACGCGCTATCACGCGCGTGCGTGACAACTATTACGAAGTCGTGCCTCATAACTTTCCGATGTCAATCTCCCTTCATAGGTCTCGCTTTCTGCATATTTTACTAATTCAGTAACTGTTAAATTTTTTGAACACCCTTTTAGTTTATGTATATTCTTAACTGGACCTTCCCACTAGTACTACTTTTAAAAAATATTCTTTTGACTTCTGCCTCTCTGTAAACCATCATATTTCTTCCATAGTCTACCCGTCTTTCTAGTCTATTACTGTCTCTGACACAGTTTTCTTTAATAAACTTTTTATACTAGACGATGGTTGGTTTTATGTACATTTTTTTCTTGCAGGTATTATCGTGATACCTGGATTCAATATCTGTGTTCGTGGACCGAGAGATACGAGATTGAGCATATCACACTAATATTGTAAATGACAAGATTAATATTTATAAAAGTTGAGTTTTTATTATTGGATTAAAGTTTCAATTCAACAAAAGAATTAGACAATTTAACAAAAATTACTTATGTAGTACCAATAGTTCAACGGATTGTAAGATGAAAACAGAACTAAAAAAAAAAGAATGAATTGTGGTCTTCTAGTGTAGCTTTTCATATCTTCCGGAGTCATCTTCTCAACATCATTAATCTTTCTTGTCAAAACAAAATTAAAAAATAATATTAGAATACGTGATAGGTGCTTAATATACATGTATAGAGTGTCGAATCCATACTGAGTTGTTATGATTCTTGCATTATATCCTTGTGTTACTCTTGTTTTATATTTTATTTGTTTTTTTAGGTGTATCATCCGAATTCAATAAAAATAGTGTTAAAAGGAGCTAAGAAGAGGAAATGAGTTAATTCTTGCATGAAAAGAATAAGTTTTAAGGTGTAAAGACGACTCTTGGATACAAGTTCTAGAAATATTTACGGTTGAGAAAAGCATCCCCAAACCTAACCGTAAAAAGAGATGAATTTTCACTACAATTTGCGTAAGGAGTTACAGCTAGGTTCAACCTAACCGTAAAATAAAATAAAAAGATATGGATATTTGGGCATTTCTATGTTTTAGAGGACACTGATACGAATGCAACTGAAAAATAATGATGTCAATCGGACGCCGGATGAAGAAGTTACGGCTGAAATGGCGAAAAACAAAAAGTTTAGGAATAATTACGGCTAGGTCCAATAGACTCGAACCCAACCATAAATCTGAGTATTTTGAGAAGATTCTCCTGTCAAGGTTATGGCTGGGTTGAACCCAACCGTAACTAAGGTATTTGGCACGAGTTTGGGCTTCTAAATCAAAGAAAACGCGGTCCCGGAAGGATTCTAAACCCTAGACTACGTGTGCACTATAAAAGAAGAGCCTCAATACATTAAGAAAACATCTTTCACACCTTTGAAAAATAATTCTATCTCCCATGTTACATCTTCTACATCTAAACCTAAGGTTTACCCCTTTGGGGAGAACCCATTCTTCTTTGTAATTATGAGTAGCTAAACCTTTGTTGATTAAGGATGAAGTCAATGTTATAGACGTGAAGTTTGATTTGTTAATACAAGTTTATTTGAAGTTTTAATTATCATCGATTGGCTTTTCTATATCTAGGTTTTATGATTGATTCTTAGATTGATTTGGGTGTGCAACTATATTAGTCTAATCATCATTCTAATGCTAGTAGAGAGTTGAGCGATTCGTAATTGCCGTGCATCTCCTACACAAATAGAGAAACTGAGACCTTGCATATGGATTCTGTGAAGCAATCGTGTGTAAAGACAACACCAGTAAGTGGACCGAGCGTACTGAGTTTAACTGATGGTATCAAACCTAAATTCACAGACCTTAAAGCATTCCATCAAGTTACACCTTGTAAGCGTCCCTCAAGCCAGCACAGTTGGATAGAATCCGCTGACTAAGCATACATGTTATCCGGTAATACAAGGAGTTTTGGGGTAGCTAAGTGTACCTTCTATTATACTAGTTGGTGATGAATGATTCTGACGAAGGATAGATAAGTATACTAATCCAATTAATATTTGGTAACGACGAAGGATTATTAATCAACTTTTCTTTGTTGTTATTTATTTACTTTTTTATTAAATTAAAACTAGTCTACCTTTGTGTTAGAGCATTGCTCGGTCGAACTCGCATGTGTTGCTATCTCAAGCATGTTTGTCAATGTTAGTGATCAAAACTATAAATTCTTGATTTCTAGTGTACTATAGCTAAGGTATTAGACTAGGATAGAAAGTGTAGTTGAGCTCAAGAACTCCATGGCGATCATCATACAAGATGAAGGACTACTCAAGGAACCAATGGATCTTCATCGACTAAAAGGTATGTGGAGACTTGAACTTATCTATCACTCAAAAGTCTATCTACTTTATCTCCTATCTTGAGACAAAAGTCGTATTACTATATAGACTAAGATTATACCACATGAGGTATTTCAAGATGAGTATATCTCGCTTATCTATTTCTCGAAATATGTGTTGGTAAAGCTTTCGCTTTAGCCAAGTTCATCTTTACCTAGTGACGAAAGTTATGTTATGTTTTAATCATTTTGGAAAGTGCTCTGATGAAAAATAGTTTGTTAATAACAACTATATAATGCCCTCTGAGAATGTTTCAATGATTGAAATGAGAGTTTAGACAATATAACCATTGGAGGATATAAGCATTGTTGTGGAAACACATAAATGTATAAGTCCTTATTTATTGAACCAAAGTTTGCGAACTTTGTTGATCAAGTGAAACCGGAGTAGTACGTGAACTTCAGTCCATGAACTTAGTCCGCGAACTGGCGTAGTTCTCGAACCCTAGAATTTCTGCTGGAGTTTGTGAACTCCGTCCGGGAACTTAAGTCCGCGAACCCAGTCCGCGAACTTGAGTAGGTTATGTCTAAATAAGATGTTTGTGAACTTATCTTAATAAACTAAGGAATGCTATTGAAAAATGTGGATTTATAGTTCATGAATCGATTCGAGTGAATCACATCATTTTTGCTTCAATTGTGTCTTGTGTAGTACATAAAGATCTAAGCAATTGAACAACTCTCTAACTAGTTCATTTGAGTCATTTGGACTAGTTATGGTGAAGAAGAATATGGTTGATATGAAAGTTATCAAATGGCTAACCTTTTGGTTAATTATTGTTGAACCAACTAATGTACAAGTTTGGGTACGGTTACACAAGCCTAGAAATATGCATTACAAGTGTGTATAACAAGCTATGTTTTCGATTTAACGGTTGATAGAATCTAATCAGGTTTTCATCTAACGGTGAATATTGAATGTTTTTTTAGTAAGCTAACATTGATTGCAAACCTTGATTTGAAGACTATAAAGGGAGAACTCTAGCAACTGGGAAACCTAATCCCCACACATTCTGTGTGATACTAGTTATGCTAAGCTAGAGTCAATTCTCCTTTAACCTTTGGTTCTCTTCTTCTAAAACAAGGTTAACGACTTAAAGACTTCATTAGGATTGTGAAGCCAGACCGATACTACTTTTATCATAGTTGTGTGATCTGATCTTGTTGTTTATATTGTACGAGTACAATTATAATAATTGGCTTGAGATTTCTATCTTCGATAGGCAATATATAAAAGTAGTAACAAACACTTCGTCTCATCGTTTGTGATTCCACAATATCTTTTATCGCTGCGTCGATTAAGACTATTGTGAGGTGATTGATAAAGTTGAGCTGTTCTTCGGGAATATAAGTATGGTTTGTCAATTGGTTCCTGTTCACCTTGATTTATCAAAAGACGAAAGAAAAACTTGTAGGTATATTCGTGGGAGACGGATTTATCTATTACTGTAGACTTTTCTATGTGATACATATTATTTTATTATATTCTTCGACTTTGGGTCGTAGAAACTCTTGGTTGTGGGTGGGATCAGCTAAGGGAATCAAGTGTGTAGTATCCTGCTACGATCAGAGATGTATGAGCATAACTGTACCTTGGATCAGTGTGAGATTGATTGGGGTTCAACTACAGTCCAGATCGAAGTTAGCTTGGAGTAGGCTAGTGTTTGTAGCGGCTTAATACAGTGTATGTTTAATTTGGACTAGGTCCCAGGGTTTTTCTGCATTTGCGGTTTCCTCGTGAACAAAATTCTGGTGTGTGTGTTATTTATTTTCCGCATTATATTTCGTTATATAATTGAAATAATACAGGATATACGTTGTTCAATCAATTAGAATATCTGACCTCTTTGGCTGTTGATTTAAATTGATTGACACATGGAAATTTGTCTTTGGTACCATCCAAGTTATCTCTCTTTAATAAAGGCTCGGAGATTTCTATTTGCTTGAGTATAGGTCAAATTGAGAGATTGAGATAATAAATCCTTGAGATATTTCTATCTAGATTGAGTCTAACTGTCTAGTTGATTCTCTAGAAAGTAACTCGGAGTTTGTCCATATAGATTGTTAATCAAAATATTGGGTGTGGTTGTTAGATCCCCCGCTTTTTCAATTGGTATTAGAGTAGGCAAACACTTTAAACCTGATAAGTTTGTGTTTGTTCGGTCCTTAAAAATTGTCCCATGGGAAATTTCTTTGGAAAACTTGCTCTTGACATTTGTAATGCATGCCAGAATTTCTTAATGGTTGATCAAGTATCATTATGGTCAAAACCTCTGGTTTCTCATGATAATTCCATTTCATCTGAAAAGGATGTTCCAGATGATATGTATCAATCTAAAGAAAAAAAAATAAAGAGAAGGAAAGATTAAGAAAACGTTCATGGCGCTCAAGGATGTGTAACCTCACTAGATTAACTATGGATCTCTATGAGGAATACTATCATAATATATCATTTAATAAAGATCTATTCAGAGCATTCGATGATGTTTTTAGATCCTTAGAAAAACTTAATTCTGTTAAGTCTAAGAATCACTCCGGAAAGGGTTCTGTACATATTAAACCTTTGAATAATATTGTACAACCAAGGAATCAGAAGAATCTTCCTTCTAGGCATATCAAACAAAGGACAGAAAGCTCAGACTCCCCTGATTATCATCATTGTATTGATTACATCATAGGGACTTCTCACACAAATCAATCTGAAATGTTGCATGAGAATTTATCTGCACATTATGCCTCTTGGTAACAAGATTGGCACTACCCCATGTGTATATATCTTGACATGGGGCAAGAAATGGTTTGAGTTGTGTAGTTTTCTAACAAAGCTTTCTTCTGCATCCTTGTCTCAAGATGCATAACCTTTGATGTGCAAATATCTAAGAAAATCCCATCTTTTTTGTGGGTCGCGGTTCAAAAATGGGTCCAAGCCCATGTTTGGTCTTATAAAGAAGAAATTCGTGCACTCCTTTCCTCTTTTTCACCCGGCCGCATACGTGAACCTTTAGGGTTTTTTATGTGCTTCTCCATTAAAGACATTTTGGAGAATTTTAGAGAAAGGGTGTTCAAGATCACTCCAAGTAAGTAAATTCCTCTTGTTCCTTTCAATTTTTTGGATCTCATGATGAATTTTAAGGGCTCAAAGAGGAATTCCAAAAATTCAAATAGCTCTAGTATGGATCTTCCTTGTGACCAAAATTCTCTTAGGATTAGGTTTGTGGATGATTCGTGTGCTAGAATTTTTGAGAAGATTTCATCTAAAGGTTTTATTTTAGAAAAGAAATTGGATATCTCTAGTGGACATGAGGATTTAGCTTGCTTCAAAAAATTCAATCTTGGAAATATCTTTGATGGTCTTGGTCAAGGATTTGATTCTCTCACAAGAATTTTCTATGCCAACATTCATGGTGTTGATCTTAATAAGATGGAATTCATATCCATGGTAAATAGAAAAAGGTTTCTTGTTGATAGAGAGTTAATTTCAAAGATTACCAATATTCCGTTGGGAAACGTGCATCTCCCTAGACCGAGTGATGAACGTCCATCATGTGATGATATATCTATTGGGCTTTGTGGCAAGAAGGTAGCTTGGAATCAAGGGAAGTTTCCTACTAATGATCTAAGTATTGCATTGATGGCATTTGGAAAACTTGGTATCCCCAATCGTTGTCCCTCCACAATTGAGAATTCTTGGTGGAGTCATGAGTTTGCAGAACTAGACTATTTCTTTGAATCGGGTATTTCAAGTCTTGATATTTGTGGATTCATCATATCTCAAATGATGTCTCTCATCAAGATGTTAGGCTATCCTTGCTTGATTAGTCAAATATGTCGTGACTGTGGTTTTGATTCTATTGGCAACCCTCTTGGGGTTCCCAAACCAGTTCGTCCCTGTACCTTCAGACGCATAAGGAAAAATGTATGCAAAAGACAAAGAGATGCTTCACTTAATGATTGTGACCCTATCACCTTGAGTCTTCTTCAAAAAAATTCACAAGGGAGTGTGTAAGGTAAATTCAAGGGTGAAGTGTATTCAAGAACAATTATCTTTGGTTGCAACTAAGTTTCCCGAGCTCAAGGAAGAGTTGAACACTATTCAAGCATCCAGGAGTGTTTCCGATGAAGATGATGAGTAGTTCATTATTGTCTAGTAAATCTTCTATTTTTCATGTTTTTATTTAGAAGAATAACTAGTGATTGGAATAGCCATTATTGTGATTACACATAGTTATGTCCAAAGTTTTCATCTTCTTGTTTTTAGATTTATTGGTTTAAATTCTAAACATGTTTGGAAGATGACTTTTGCAGTATTAATCTTTATGGTTTTATATATTGCAATATTGTTATAGGATATGTGTGTTTACGTCCGTGAACTTTATTGTCCCATACTTTGTCAAAAGTAAAGTCGTTCGTGAATTGATATGCAAGTATTGATAAAAGAATGAATAGACTTTTGACAAGCACAAAAGTTAAGCCTATATTGTCAATTATTGATGTAAGATAGGTTAAAATCGCTTGTGATTCAAGGATTATGTATATTGTATGTCATTGTGAAAATGGTGATGGAAACATAGAATGAATCCTTGTGTATTCCGCAGTAATTGATCTTCCCTGATCCATATTTTGTGGATTACTGTGAGGCTCCGTATTGTGTCTTATTCCGAGCACTACACAACCAAGTTGAATATTTTTGTGATTAGATTAGTTGTGTTCCATAAGGTACTTTATGTCGAGCATATTGAACTAAATTAATCATCTTGTGTGATTATTTAGTTATGACTCCGTAAGTTTTTCTTATGTTTGAGCATTTTCGACTGGGTTGGTTGTTTTTATGATTAACTTAGTCATCGCTCCATAGATTTTCTTATGTGAGTATAAACAATTAAATTGATTACTTTTGTGATTAGTTTAATTATGTATTCCGGTTAGATTAATTATGGGTTCTCTTGTGATTAATCTAATCGAGTTATTAAGTCTCCATAAGTTTACTTGTGTTGAGCATATTTAGTCAAATTAATCATGGTTCGCTTACGGTTAATTTGATTGAATATTTCTTTTTGATTCCAAATTCATACTTGTATGATATTTATTGAGTCCAAAGAAATCCTTCTTTTCTTTTGAAATTAAGGTCGCTCTTGTTGTTCCCTTGGGAATAACATTTTATGGGGGAGAGTTATTTTAAACTTGTGCTTAATTGCCAAATCTTTGTGGGGAGTGCGACTGTGGAATATTGTAGGGGTTATCTTGTATCTTTATGAACTCCTTGATGAATGCATTTAGCTTCAGATTTATGATTGCATTTAAACAAGATGATATACATTTACCTTTGGTCATGAAATGTCTCTTACGTAAATTTCATTAGGATCCCGTTCTTGTACCTTTGCCAATTTTATTGACAAAAAGGGGAGAATTAATATGTAGTTCATACTACAAATACATATGGTTTTCGGATCATTATTTAAGGGGGAGTGGTTTCCATGTGAGATGGAGTATTAGCTAAGGGGGAGTGACGTATCACCATAGTATTGTTGTTAAAGTTGTGATGTAATTGGACTTTGACGCTGTGTAATGATACTATGACACTGTATAACAATGATTGAGAACTCTTGTTTTCTCGTTGTTATAGCTATGGATTTTCAACAACGATGATGCTAAACTTACAACCTTTGGGATCATTGGACTACTTGGAAGTGACGAAGATTTCGAGTAATGTTGAAGATTAGACCCGTGGAATAGGAGCTACAAAGTTTATTTATATATTTTTTGTATTCCATATGTATTAATAGTTTTGCCACTAAAATTTACAAAGAGGGAGATTGTTAGAGCATTGCTCGGTCGAACTCGTATGCGTTGCTATCTCAAGCATATTTGTCAATGTTAGTGATCAAAATCATAAAGTCTTGATTTCTAGTCTACTATATCTAAGGTCTCGGACTAGGATAGAAAGTGTAGTTGATCTCAAGAACTCCATGGCGATCATCATACAAGACGAAGGACTACTCAAGGAACCAGTGGATCTTCATCGACTAAAAGGTATGTGGAGACCTGAACATATCTATCACTCAAAAGACTATATACTCTATCTCTTATCTTGAGACAAAAGTCGTATTACTATATAGACTAAGATTATACCACATGAGGTATTTCGAGCCGAGTATATCTCGCTTATCTATTTCTAGAAATATGTGTTGGTAAAGCTTTCGCTTTAGCCAAGTTCTTCTTTACCTAGTGACGAAAGTCATGTTATGTTTCAATCATTTTGGAAACAGCTCTGACGAAAAATAGTTTGTGAATAACAACTATATAACACCCTCTGAGAATGTTTCAATGATTGAAATGAGAGTTTAGACAATATAACCGTTGGAGGATATAAGCATTGTTGTGGAAACACATAAATGTATAAGTCCTTATTTCTTGAACCGAAGTTTGCGAACTTTGTTGATCAAGTGAAACCGGAGTAGTACGTGAACTTCAGTCCGTGAACTGGCGTGGTTCTCGAACCCGAGAATTACTGTTGGAGTTTGTGAACTCCGTCCGGGAACTTAAGTCCGCGAACCCAGTCCGCGAACTTGAGTAGGTTATGTCTAAAAACGATGTTTGTGAACTTATCTTAATAAACTAAGGAATGCTATTGCAAACCGTGGCTTTATAGTTCATGAATCGATTCGAGTGAATCACATCATTTTTGCTTCAATTATGTCTTGTGTAGTACATAAAGATCAAAGCAATTGAACAACTCTCTAACTAGTTCAATTGAGTCATTTGGACTAGTTATGGTGAAGAAGAATATGGTTGATATGAAAGTTATCATATGGCTAACCTTTTGGTTAACTATTGTTGAACCAATTAATGTACAAGTTTGGGTACGGTTACACTAGCCTAGAAACGTGCATTACAAGTGTGTGTTACAAGCTATGTTTTTGATCTAACAGTTGATGAATATTAGCTTGAATCTAAGCAGGTTTTGATCTAACAGTGAATATTGAATGCTTTGTTAGTAAGCTAACATTGATTGCAAACCCTGATTTGAAGACTATATAAGGGAGAACTCTAGCAACTAGGAGTCCTAATCCCCACACATTCTGTGTGATACTAGTTGTGCTAAGCTAGAGTCGATTTTATTTTAACCTTTGGTTTTCTTCTTCTAAAACAAGGTTAACGACTTAAAGACTTCATTGGGATCGTGAAGCCAGACCGATACTACTTTTATCGTAGTTGTGTGATCTGATATTGTTGTTTCTATCGTACAAGTAAAATTCTAATAATTGGCTTGAGATTTCTATTTCTGATAGGCAAGATATAAAAGTAGTCACAAACACTTCGTCTCATCGTTTGTGATTCCACAATATTTTTTTTCACTGCGTCGATTAAGAATATTGTGAGGTGATTGATAAAGCTGAGCTGTTCTTCGGGAATATAAGTATGGTTTTATCAATTGGTTCCTGTTCACCTTGATTTATCAAAAGACAGAACAAAAAATTATAGGTATATTCGTGGGAGACGGATTTATCTATTACTGTAGACTTTTTTGTGATACAGATTTGTTTATTAATGTCTTCGACTTTGGGTCGTAGAAACTCTTGGTTATGGGTGAGATCAGCTACATAGTATCCTGCTGGGATCAGAGACATATGAGCATAATTGTACCTTGGATCAGTGTGAGATTGATTGGGATTCAACTACAGTCCAAACTGAAGTTAGCTTGGAGTAGGCTAGTGTCTGTAGTGGCTTAATACAGTGTATGTTTAATCTGGACTAGGTCTCGGGGTTTTTCTGCATTTGCGGTTTTCTCGTAAACAGAATTCTGGTGTCTGTGTTATTTCTTTTCCGCATTATATTTCGTTATATAATAGAAATAATACAATTTCTGCGTTGTTCAATCAATTAGATATCCGACATCTTTGGTTGTTGATTTAAATTGATTGACACTTGGAAATTGGTCTTTGGTACCATCCAAGTTATCTCTCTTTGATAAAGACTCGCAGATTTCTATTTACTTGAGTATAGATCAAATTGAGAGATTGAGATAATAACTTTTTGAGATATTTCTATCTAGATTGAGTCTGACTGTTTAGTTGATTCTCCAAA
Source organism: Papaver bracteatum (assembly GCA_023529315.1). Lineage (NCBI taxonomy): Eukaryota > Viridiplantae > Streptophyta > Magnoliopsida > Ranunculales > Papaveraceae > Papaver > Papaver bracteatum. The sequence goes on along the minus strand of JAJJWX010001238.1, from coordinate 1,158,506 downwards.
AAGTAACTCGGAGTTTTCCATACAGATTGCTAATCGAAATATTGGGTGTGGTTGTTTGACCCCCGCTTTTTCACTTTGTATTTTATTTTTATTATAGGTTTGCTGATCCAAATAAACAGCTCTTTGTGGAACGATCTTTACTACAACTCTCATAACCCAGTCAAATGATTCTTAGGATTCTGAATAAAGTAAGGCACCCCCCAAATAGAGTAGTTTGGTAATGATGATTGACTCATACTATGAGAACAAAAGGTATGCCATATATGTTTGTACAATAGGATTGAAACATACAACATCTCTAAAGCGATAATAATCCATCCGTGATCTAACATCTGCCCCAAAAAAATTTAGTCAATTGCCCTTCAGAATCAACTTGAATACAAAAAAAAGAAAGAGTTATCTGTTTGTTGACGCTCAAAGTGGTCGAGTACGGCTTGTGCGTCTCCATTTATGAGCTCTAATGTTCTTTTCGCTGTTAAATAATTTCTTACATCCTTTGCAGTAAACCCAACATTTTGAACTCCACCAGCTCCAAGTAACATAAAGCCCATTACAAGATTTGTTTTTATCCCTGAAAGGTAAAAATTTTCAATAACTTGTTCATAATCCTTTTTATTTGGAGATACAAGGGGATGGTTGTGTTCTTCTACAACACGCGGCACAATTCGTAAATTTTCTTTCTTTATTATCATCATATGGGATTTAAATTCCATTCTTCTAACATTCTGCTTTCTTTTTAGCTCTTCAAATGGCTTAGATCTAGGATCGCGTTTTCCTTGATATGCACAACAAAAGGTACGCCCAATTACTATCTTATTGTCTTCGATACTACTTCGTGATAAAGAAGTAGTATGTTTGCGGATACTAAATCCTATTTTTTCTGCATAGCAATTGTAAAAATCATATGCTTCATCTTGCGATTGAAATTCCCTTCCAACGTATGGTCGATACATTTAATACATCGTCAGTTATGCTTATAATAATGGTATTTGTTTTTTTGCAACTTCGATGCTCATTTTATTCTTCCTCAATTATAATGTGTTCTTCATCGCAGATTTCCTCGTATTCATTCTTTGCAAAGAAAGGTAACTTGTATTTCCAGTAAAAGAAGAAGAATGAAAAACTACCTCGTTCAGTGGGTTTGTCTCATATACCGTCGTGGTCGGATTGATGGTCTTAGCGAGAACTGGAAACCAAATCAGGCTTCATTACTTTTTGCTTCGGTATTTGAATAAAAACCCAAGGATAAATACTAGGGTTTATAATTATAAATACCAGTGGAAGGTCCAGTTAAGAATATATAGAAACTAAAAGGGTGTTTAACCAATTTTACTGTTACTGAATTAGTAAAATACGAAGAAAGCGAGACCTGTGGAGGGATATTGACATCAGACGGTTATGAGACGTGACTTCATAATAGTTGTCATGCGTGCGCACAAGTGACAACAGGACTCTAGACTGGAATCCCAGGACAAATCTAGGTTTTATAATTTTAAATTTTAAAAGAGAGAAAAATATTACAATAATGAATATATTTTAACAAAATATTGCTAGTGGGAAGGTTATGTTAAGAGTATATAGAAACTAAAAGGGCGTTCAAACAATTTAGCAGTTACTGAATCAGTAAAGTACGTATAATGCGAGGTTATGAGGCGTGACTTCTTAATAGTTATCGCGCGCATGACAACATGACTCTATGATAAGAGACTCAAAAGTGTATAGACTATGGAGAAAGAGTTTTAACATCCTTTATCGAATAGATAAGAGTGGTATATCGGAATATGCACATCATTTAATAGTGTTGTAGGTACCGAATATCGCAAGATTAAGGGGTGCGAATATAGTAACGACTATAAGAAGAAGTGTCAAGAAATAACACGATGGTAGAAGAAACGCGGGAGAAGAATGAAAAGTTTGCGAGTATAAAATAAACTTGCGATCATAAGTTATGATGCCTCGCAGGATATTACAGTTGTAAAGATTTCACTATAAATAGTGGTTCAAATGTTAAATTTGGAGAGGTTCTTTTAGTGAGTGTGAAAAAATATTAGAGGAGAGAGAATAGAGAAAGTTGTAACTATTCTAGTTCCATTTAGATATTTCTTGTGATCAATTGAGAGCATTAATAAGAAAATTGTTATTCATCATCATGAACTTCTTAAGTTTACTAATTCTACTGAGGGTGTAGTTGTAGGATATTCTGCAACTACATAATTGGCGCTAGAAACAGGGATTCTGTTGATCATCATAGCAGAAAATTGAAGGAATTTTGGAAATTTGAAGATCAAATGGAATCAGCAGATGAAGGTTGTAAAAAATAGGAATGTAATATGATCACAAAGACAATGATTGATGAATTTCATAGCAACATAAAGGGAAAAATACACAAACGAGATTGTAGAGGAAGAAAGATCATGGAGATGGAGAAGATAACAACTTTGAAAGAATGGGAAAAGCAGAAAATCACGTTTTCAGTAGCAGAAATTCCAAATGAAGACTTGAACCACACTTCACCATTAGTAGTCACAATCCCGATCATGCGAGAAGAGAAGAAAGCTACAAAATCTATAGAAAAATGGAAATTAAACCGAGTTTTGATTGATACAGGGAGTTCTGTTGATATTATATTCTATCATGCACTTAAGGGGATGGGGATCAAAGATGAAGAAATTAGAAATTCAGAATATCTTATCCATGGATTGGGAAAATCTGCAACAAAATCCAAAGGGGAAATAATGTTACGAGTATCGCTGGGAGAAATTGAAATACACATAGTTTTATGTGTAATAGATATGGAATCTCCATATAATATGTTGATAGGGAGACCATGGATTCATGCGATTAAAGCTGTTGTTTCGACATTACATCAATCAATTAAGTTTCCTACACCAAGCGGAATACAAGAGATAAAAGGAGATCTTGATAGTGCAAAATTTTGTTATCAGATTGAAGTAAAACAGTGTGGAGGAAGAGCCAGAAAGAAACAGTTCCGCCGAAAACTTGCGAGAGAAGCAAAAAAGGAAGAAGAGTTCAGGATGTACACAATAAGAGCAAAAGAAGGAAGAGGAATACCAAGTGAGATCCCAGAAAAATAAGGAGAGCCAATAAAAGTAATCAAAGAACCAACACCTATGGGAGAGCAAAGTCCTAGTTATGTCGCAGCAGAACCAACCAAATAAATAAATATTGGAAATAAAGAGGAGCCTTTAATCTTGCGAATTGGAACTAAGATGGACGAAGAAGAAGAAAAAAGAACTATTGATCTTTTACGAGAATACAAAGATATATTCGCAGGAGGTGTAGATGAAATACCAGGAATTGATCCATCAGTGGCGTGTCATAGATTGAACATAGATAAAAGTGTGAGACCATTTAAGCAAAGAATTAGAAAGATTTCGCAAAATTACCATACACAAATAGAAGAAGAATTGCAAAAGATGTTGTATGCAGGAATCATAAGAGAAGCAAAATATTCAGAATGGATTGCGAATATGGTCATTGTTCCGAAGAAGAATAAAGGGATAAGGATTTGCATAGATTTCACTGATCTAAACAAAGCTTGTCCAAAAGATAGTTTTCCATTGCCAGATATACCACAAATGGTGGAATCAGCTGCAGGACATGACAGAGTCACTTCACTTGATGGGTATAAAGGGTACAATCAAATATCACTCGCAGAAGAAGACCAAGAACACACTGCATTTTTTGCTCCAAGAGGTTTATATTTCTATATGAATATGCCATTTGGTTTACGAAATGAGGGTGCTACTTATCAACGAATGGTTGAAAAGGTGTTCGCAAAGTGGATACATAAAACCTTAGAGGTATATGTAGACGATATGTTGATAAAAAGTAAAGAAGCCAAAGACCATGTGCGGGACTTGAAGGAAATATTTGAACAAATGAGAAAATTCAACATCAAATTAAATCCTGAAAAATGTATAATTGGAGTTGCGTCAGGAAAATTCTTGGGATACATAGTATCAAAGGAGGGAATACAAGTTGATCCAGAAAAGGTACAAGAAGTTCGTGACATGCCAACACCTGCAACAGTAAAAGAAGTGCAAAAGCTGAATGGACTCTTAGCTTCACTTGGAAGGTTTATTTCGCGAATGTCAGATAAGTGCAAACATTTCTTCAACATACTTAAGAAGGGAGCAAAATTCAGATGGACTGATGAATGTGAAAAATATTTTCAAGGGATCAAGGAGTATCTCACGAATACATCCATATTACAGAAACCAGAGAAATATGAAGAATTATTGGTATACCTCGCAACAACTCAATACGCTTTAAGTGCAGTTTTGTTGCGAACGGACGCAGGAGTAGAAAGGCCCATTTACTACATCAGCAAAACTTTTAATACAACATAAAGGAATTATTCCAAAATGGAGAAGTTAATTTTAGCTCTGGTTTATGCATCATTCAAATTGCGAATATACTTTCAAGCACATGTGATAAAAGTGGTTACCAAAGTTCCAATTGAGTCAGTCATGAAGAACACAAAAAGATCAGGAAGAATAGAAAGGTGGAATGCACAAATAAACCATTATAAGATAAAGTATGAAGTATTATCGTCGCAAAAATCACAAGTTGTCGCAGATTTTTTGGCAGAATTTCCTTTGGAAGAAGACGAGGCAGTAGAAGAGATGATGGATGTTGAAGAAGAATTTGGGAATCCAAAAGATTTGTTAACAGAACCAAATAGATGGGAAATTCTAGTAGATGGATCATCCAATAGTGAGGGGAATGGAGTAGGAGTTGTGTTCATTTCACCAGAAGGAGAAAGAACAAAGATTTTCATTCAGACCGAATTTGCATCTACGAATAATGAAACAAGTTGTACGAAGCTGTAGTGCATGCATTGAAGATCGCAATAGAAAAGAAGCTTGAAAGTATAAGAATAACAAGTGATTCTCAGTTGGTAATTTGTCAAATTAAATGGGAATATACCACGAATGAGTTTTCCTTGAAGAAATATAAGAAACTCGTTGATGAATTATCTGCGAAGATACCAAAGCTAAAATGGAGGCATATCACAGGGAAATACAATCGACTCGCAGATGTTTTTGCATTCATTCCAAGTATGATGACAAACCCTAATGCAAGAAAAATCCAAACAATTCAACACCCATCAGTAAATAAAGAGGAAGAAGAAATTGAAGAAGCGATTGCGATGGAAGTAGAAAGGGAACAACCAGAAAACATCGCAGATTGGATAAAGGAAATTCATGCATATCTCGCAACAGGAGAAATACCCAGGAACAGACTAGAAGCACATAAATTAAAGAGTCGTGCAACAAATTATGAACTACGAGAAGGGATTTTATACAGAAAATCTTTCAGTGGACCACCTCTAAGATGTTTAACTCGTGAAGAATGAGAAAAAATATTGAAGATGTTACACGGAGGAGAAGATGGAAATCATAGTGGGGGAAGATCTCTAGCGTACAGGGCGAAAATACAAGGATATTACTGGCCTTATATGCACACAGACGCAAAATTGTTGGTAACACGATGTAAAGAATTCCAACGACATGGGAAAAGGACTCACGCACCAGGAGCAACATTAACTTCTTCAACAAGCTGCTGGCCTTTTGGGAAATGAGGATTGGACATTGTTGGCCCATTCTTACCTGGATCAGGGCAGAGAATATTTTTAATAGTCGCAACAGATTATTTCACGAAGCTCGCAGAAGTAAAAGCAGTACAACATATTCGTGATAAGGATGTTTTTACATTCATATTCGAGAATATCATTTGTAGGTATGGAGTTCCAGCACAATTAGTATCTGACAATGGGAAACAATTTAAAGGGCAGAATATAGAGATGTTACTCAGTGCTTTTAGGATAAAATGTGGGAAATCAACTTCATTATATCCACAAGCTAATGGACAGGCAGAGGCAAAAAATAAAACAATCGCAAACACAATCAAAAATAAATTATAAGGACATCTCAAAGGGTGGTGCGAACAAGTACCTAGCGCAGTTTGGGCATAAAATAAAACTAGAAGAGAGGCAACTGGAATGTCTCCTTATTGCTTAAAATATGGAGTAGAAGCTGTATTTCCAACAGAGGTTATAATTCCGACTACAAATAAAGAAGCATGGGAAAGAAATTTAAGCGCAGGGGTGATATTAAGTGAATTGGATGATTTATAAGAAAAAAGAGAAAAGGTGTTGCGATATATGAAAGTTTATCAAGAAAGATTAGCTCGAGAATATAACAAGAGAGTTATTGAACGTGAGTTCAAGCCAGGGGATTTGGTTATGCGAGAAACACCTCCATACCAAAAAGAAAATGGAGGAAAATTAGCACCAAAATGGGATGGACCATATGTCATCAAAGAGGTTGTGGGAAGTGGAGCTTATCGACTGATGGATCCAGAAGGGAGAGACATGGGTTTAAGACTTGGTCGACCCTGGAATAGATTGTATTTAAAAAGGTATTATCCATAAACCTCATGAAATATTTTGCGAATATGGTTTGCTCGTGCGAAGCTTAAATTACGAATTTTTAACTCTTATTGCGATTAGCTTTCATTAAAGAGAGACGCAAAAATTACTTGCGAATAAAAGACCGCAAACTGTGATTAGCTTTCAAAAAAGAAAGAGAGCCGCAGAAATTTAACACAGGCAAACCTTTGTGGCGTACACCTTAGTTCGCGAAGCAACATTTCGTAAGAGGCAAAGTCCTAAAGTACGTCATTTAAGGGGGTACCTATAAGCATGGCTCAGGGAAACCGGAACACCACCAAGGAACCTGAGTACATGGACATTACGGGGTACAACCCAAAAGCGGGGTACTTATCCGGGTTAGACACCTTGGATTCTCAACCTAATCTTGCGAAGTACCAGGATATAGGTTGGGCGACTAAGGCATACTGTCTTTCTCAAGAAGTGTAGAAAAAGATCAAGGCGCCGAGGTACACGGTTGAGTCAAGAGTGTCGGATGGGTTTGAAGCACATCTGCCATTCTTGACAAGTTTTGGCAAATGATGCACTTGGCCCAAAGATACCCCATAGGGTGCAACCTCGTAACTATAAGCCCTATAGGCAAAAAGGATAAGAGGTTGCGATCAAAAGCTGGTTGTTTGCAAAACCAGATGGGAAGAGCTAACCTTGTATGGTCGATGTACGCTTCCTTGAAGGGGCAACCAAGGGGAAAATAAAGGGCAGCACCCTCCATTAGGGAGCTGATACGTGCTATAAGACGCAAATGTCATGAGGCTTATTGTTCGCAAGAACATAAAGGCTTGTCATATTTGTGCAACAATAATATTTCTGCGAATAAAATATATATATACATACTCGCAGAATTACATACAATAAAGTTAAGATGACATCAATGGGTTATTACATGAAAGTGTGATAACGTCCTGCGATGTCATCGCAAGACGATAATGTCACGAGGTTGTATATTCGTAAGAATGTTCAGACTTGTCATATTATCGTAGAAATATTACCACAAAAGAGGTGGCAAAATAAGACCTTTACTTAGGAAGGCATGATAAGACCACAACAACTAATGAAATCAATTCCATCAATATTGTTGGAAATTTTTTACGAGAATATATATAAAGAGTTCATAATCATAGAGGCAATTTTGTTCGCAATCAAAGATGGATATTTCATATTCATTAAATTTTATAAGGATTGAATACTTCTTATACTTTTCCAAAGATTCAATACTTCTTATACTTTTTCAGAGATTCAATACTTCTTATACTTCTTCAAACATTGAATGTTTCTTCATAGAGTGAATATTTTTTATACTTCTTCAAGGGTGTTTCATATTTCGTATACTTCTTTAAGAATATTTCATACTTCTTATACCTTTTCAAGGATGTTTCGTAATTCTTCACGGAGATTTCATACTTCTTATACTTCAAAGGGGAAATTTATTATTTAATTCGCAACAAATTGAATCTTCGCAACTTAGATTGAGTCAGGTATTTTAATATCTACAACAATAATTGATCATCTGAAGTGTAATAATAAGGGGAAAGGGAATACTAAGTTAAGTCTTCAAGACATAATATTTCTCTTCATATGATCAAGTCATGCAGATTTAAAGAAAGATCAAAGTAGTATCACAAAGTATAAAGTATGCTTCTTAAGGAAAACAAGCAATAAGCATGATCGTTCATAGAAAAGAGAATCAACAATAACCAAGACAAAGAGTTCAAAAGAAAGGAAAACAAAGTTGATAAAAAGAAGAATAACAGTAGAATAATCCATCATGTTTAAAGTTCCTTATCAACGTTTTGTACTGGATCCTTAGGAGGGGTAAGACCATCAACAGGAATATCTCCTTGAGGGATAGATTCTTTTTCCAAATCAAGTCCTTTATTGTCACTCTCATAATCAAAATCACTATCAGGATCACGAGCAACCTCATCATCAGATATTTTCAGAGGTGTAATTCTCACGGGAGGCAAGGACCTTGATAAGAGAATGTTATTCGCAAAGACTTTAGCTTTCAGATGACTTTCACGAAGTATAGCCTTCTGATGGTTGGTATCTTCGATATCTTTTGCGTAAGCAATATAGTTGAATCTTCGAGTGGCACGATCACGAGTGTTGATTAAACGAGTAGAAAGCAGAGCGTTTTTCTTGCGAAGCTCAGAACAGGATGCTTCTAGTCCAACTTTAGCACTGCGAAGGTTGTTCTCAGATTCTGCGAATGAAACAAAATTTAAAGAATTAGTTTTGCGAGCATAACAAAATTGAAAGGTATACCAAAGGCAGTCAAATTTTAATGACTACCTTCTCTTTGTGAAGAAAGAAATTGAGCTAAAGATAGACAACAACTCTTCATCTGATCCATCGCATTGTCAAAACCATCGCCAACTAATCCTATAAGTCTAGATTGAAGCTTTTGATCTTTGGAAAGAAGATAATTTTTATCCTTCGCAAGTTTGGCATTAAGACTTTCTAGTTGAGAGTAATCTTCTTTAGGTTTATTCCTCTTAGTGCTTAATATCATACTCTTATTAAGAAAGGATTTCTTCTCGGCAGCAAATGAACTTCTTTCGGCATCTGAAGACCTTTTCAATTCCTCAAGTTCACCTTTTAACAAATAAAGGAGATTTTCTTGTTCGCAACATTTACTCTGAAGAATATTTAATTGTTGCGAAGAAGCATTCATTGTATTCAAGTACATACATCGTTCTTTTGATAAGGTTTCATTATCTTCTACTAGGGATTCTATCCTTAAATCGGATTTAGTTAAAGAAGAATTGAGCTGAGATATTTCATCATTCAAAAATTTCTGATCGTAAATTAATTGAGTATTCTCTTGGAAAAGGGCATCAAAATTATCAAGAGCACATGAATGAAGATTAGACAAGTGGGAGAATTGTTTCAAAAGACTTGCATGTTTGGCTTGAGATTCTTGTGCGTCTGATTCATGATGAAGTACCAACTTTCTACATTTATGGATAGATTCTATAAAGGGGAATGGGTTTAAATGGATGTTTCAAGCATGTGAGGAATAGAAGTAAACAAAGGGAAAGAAAATATAGAGATAATAGTAATACCTTTTAATGCATCATTCCTCTTGCGAAGGATCGCACAATCTAGGGAATCATTCTGAAGCTGATGATTCACTTTACGAAGACTCTCACATTCCGCTTTCAAGGATTCCTGACACTGGCGAAGCAATTCAACTTCTTTTTCCAAAGATTGGCGTGAAATAGAAATATCAGGATTGATAAAATTATTAAGCACTTCACAAAATTCAGAATGCGAACGAACGTTTGAAGACTTCGCAGTACTACTTAAGACCTCAGATAGCATTTGGAAAGTTGAATAAATTCCGTCTCGAGCTTCTTGAGAAAGAGGAGAAGAATTTGATAGAGCAAGTTGTAGATTGCTTGGAGCAACAACATTCAAGGGATTAGGGGTAAAAATAGGTTTTTTGGGAGACGAAGTTGAGGAAGTATCTTGCGAAGGTTGATCTCGAAGAAGTGTTGATAAATTGACATTGGTGGGAGATTGAAAACTGGGTAATGGAATAGAGGCAGGAGTTTGCGAAGAAGTATTTCCACGAGGGGGAGAGGGAAATTATTCATCAACCTCAGGAAGGAAGTCATCGATTTAAATTAATGGTGTGGGTTTAGTTACTCGAGATCTCTTATTGGGTTTTGATTTTTCACCAACCTACGAATCAAAAGGTGGATTAAAAACTGAGGCAACAATATATTGATTAAAAAGGAAAACAGAGTATTTTAACTACCATTTTGATTCTCAGATTTTCTTCTTCGGAGATTAGGACTTGAGTTTTTGGTTGAAGGTTTCTCCTGAGGAATAATTTTGCTGAAATAAATCAAAATCAAACAATAAATTAGACGGAAATCAAAGAGGTAAACAAGTGAAAGACGCGAGAGATAGAAGAAAATTACCTTGGAGAACTCATGATGAGGTAAAACAAGAAGATAGAATGATAACTGAAAGTGTAATAAGAAGATGAAGTTACTGAAGTGAAAAGGGAAAGTGAAGAAAGTTCCATTTAGATATTTCTTGTGATCAATTAAGAGCATTAATAAGAAAATTGTTATTCATCATCATGAACTTCTTAAGTTTACTAATTCTACTGAGGGTGTAGTTGTAGGATATTCTACAACTACATATATCTAAATGGAACTAGAATAGTTACAACTTTCTCTATTCTCTCTCCTCTAATATTTTTTCACACTCACTAAAAGAACCTCTCCAAATTTAACATTTGAACCACTATTTATAGTGAAATCTTTACAACTCTAATATCCTGCGAGGCATCATAACTTATGATCGCAAGTTTATTTTATACTCGCAAACTTTTCATTCTTCTCCCGCGTTTCTTCTACCATGGTGTTATTTCTTGACACTTCTTCTTATAGTCGTTAAGATATATCGGTACCTACATCTTGCCTCTTCTCATGTCATTTCAAGAAGTAATGATCGTGAGAATATAGTAATTCTTTTTATTTGGACACGTAACCGTTCTTTTCTAATTATTTCCTTATATATAAACTCCTTTTATTCCCTTCCTTATCTTTCTCTCACTTTCCATTTTCACTTCTGTAACTTCATCTTCTTATTACACTTTCAGTTATCATTCTATCTTCTAGTTTTACCTCATCATGAGTTCTCCAAGGTAATTTTCTTATATCTCTCGTGTCTTTCACTTGTTTACCTCTTTGATTTCCGTTTAATTTATTGTTTGATTTTGATTTATTTCAGCAAAATTATTCCTCAGGAGAAACCTTCAACCAAAAAATTCAAGAATCTCCCAAAAGAAAATCCGAGAATCAAAAGGTAGTTAAAATACTTTCGTTTTCCTTTTAATCAATATATCGAATCCACCTTTTGATTCGTAAAAAATCAAACCCAATAAGAGATCTCGAGTAACTAAACCCACACCATTAATTTCAATCGACGACTTCCTTCCCGAGGTTGATGAAAATTTCCTCTCCCTCGTGGGAAATACTTCTTAGCAAACTCCCGCCTCTACTCACCACCCAATTTTCAATATCCCACCAATGTCAATTTATCAACACTTCTTCGAGATCAACCTTCACAAGATAACTTCGTCTCCCAAAACCTATTTCTACCCCTAATCCCTTGAATGTTGCTGCTCCAAGCAAAGCTATTTATTCAACTTTCCAAATGTTATCCGAGGTCTTAAGTAGTAAGTTCGTTCGCATTTGAATTTTGTGAAGTGCTTAATAATTTTATCAATCCTGACATTTCTATTTCACGCCAATCTTTGGAAAAAGAAGTTGAATTGCTTCAAATCCTGAAAGCGGAATGTGAGAGTCTTCGTAAAGTGAATCATCGCTTTAATGATTCCCTAGATTGTGTTCCTTCGCAAGAGGAATGATGCATTAAAAGGTATTACTATTATCTCTATGTTTTCTTTCCTTTGTTTACTTCTATTCCTCACATGCTTGAAACATCCATTTAAACCCATTCCCCTTTTATAGAATCTATCCAAATGAAAGTTGGTATAATTAGACAAGAATCTCAAGCCAAACATGCAAGTCTTTTGAATCAATTCCCCACTTGAATCTTCGTTCATGTGCTCTTGATAATTTTGATGCCCTTTTCAAGAGAATACTCAAATTAATTTACGATCGAAATTTTTGAATTATGAAATATCTCATTCTTTAACTAAATCCGATTTAAGGATAGAATCCCTAGTAGAAGATAATGAAACATTTATGTATGTACTTAATACAATGAATGCTTCTTCGCAACAATTAAATATTCTTGAGTAAATGTTGCGATCAAGAAAATCTCCTTTATTTGTTAAAAGGTGAACTTTGAAAAGGTCTTCGATGCCGAAAGATTCATTTGTTGAATATGAAAAGCATAAACTTAAAGAATATTACTCTCAACTAGAAAGTCTTAATGCCAAACTTACTTTTAAGGATAAAAATTATCTTCTTTCCAAAAGATCAAAAGCTTCAATCTAGGAAGGAATAAAGGAGTTTATATAAGGAAATAATTAGAAAAGAACGGTTACAAAAGACGTGTCCAAATAAAAAGAATAAGTAATTGTTATATTCTCACGATCATTACTTCTTCGCAGAAATGACATGAGAAGAGGCAAGATGTAGGTAACGAATATCGCAAGATTAAGGGGTGCGAATATAGTAACGACTATAAGAAGAAGTGTCAAGAAATAACACGATGGTAGAAGAAACGCGGGAGAAGAATGAAAAGTTTGCGAGTATAAAATAAACTTGCGATCATAAGTTATGATGCCTCGCAGGATATTACAGTTGTAAAGATTTCACTATAAATAGTGGTTCAAATGTTAAATTTGGGGAGGTTCTTTTAGTGAGTGTGAAAAAATATTAGAGGAGAGAGAATAGAGAAAGTTGTAACTATTCTAGTTCCATTTACTACATCAGCAAAACTTATACTTCTTAAGTATGTTGAAGAAATGTTTGCACTTATCTGACATTCGCGAAATAAACCTTCCAAGTGAAGCTAAGAGTCCATTCAGCTTTTGCACTTCTTTTACTGTTGCAGGTGTTGGCATGTCACGAACTTCTTGTACCTTTTCTGGATCAACTTGTATTCCCTCCTTTGATACTATGTATCCCAAGAATTTTCCTGACGCAACTCCAATTATACATTTTTCAGGATTTAATTTGATGTTGAATTTTCTCATTTGTTCAAATATTTCCTTCAAGTCCCGCACATGGTCTTTGGCTTCTTTACTTTTTATCAACATATCATCTACATATACCTCTAAGGTTTTATGTATCCACTTTGCGAACACCTTTTCAACCATTCGTTGATAAGTAGCACCCTCATTTCGTAAACCAAATGGCATATTCATATAGCAATATAAACCTCTTGGAGCAAAAAATGCAGTGTGTTCTTGGTCTTCTTCTGCGAGTGATATTTGATTGTACCCTTTATACCCATCAAGTGAAGTGACTCTGTCATGTCCTGCAGCTGATTCCACCATTTGTGGTATATCTGGCAATGGAAAACTATCTTTTGGACAGGCTTTGTTTAGATCAGTGAAATCTATGCAAATCCTTATCCCTTTATTCTTCTTCGGAACAATGACCATATTCGCAATCCATTCTGGATATTTTGCTTCTCTTATGATTCCTGCATCCAACATCTTTTGCAATTCTTCTTCTATTTGTGTATGGTAATTTTGCGAAATCTTTCTAATTCTTTGCTTAAATGGTCTCACACTTTTATCTATGTTCAATCTATGACACGCCACTGATGGATCAATTCCTGGTATTTCATCTAAACCTCCTGAGAATATATCTTTGTATTCTCGTAAAAGATCAATAGTTCTTTTTTCTTGTTCTTCGTCCATCTTAGTTCCAATTCGCAAGATTAAAGGCTCCTCTTTATTTCCAATATTTATTTCTTTGGTTGGTTCTGCTGCGACATAACTAGGACTTTGCTCTCCCATAGGTGTTGGTTCTTTGATTACTTTCATTGGCTCTCCTTCTTTTTCTGGGATCTCACTTGGTATTCCTCTTCCTTATTTTGCTCTTATTGTGTACACCCTGAACTCTTCTTCCTTTTTTGCTTCTCTCGCAAGTTTTCGGCGGAACTGTTTCTTTCTGGCTCTTCCTCCACACTGTTTTACTTCAATCTAATAACAAAATTTTGCACTATCAAGATCTCATTTTATCTCTTGTATTCCGCCTGGTGTAGGAAAATTAATTGATTGATGTAATGTCGAAACAACAGCTTTAATCGCATGAATCCATGGTCTCCCTATCAGCATATTATATGGAGATTCCATATCTATTACACATAAAACTATGTGTGTTTCAATTTCTCCCAAATGATACTCGTAACATTATTTCCCCTTTGGATTTTGTTGCAGATTTTCCCAATCCATGGATAAGATATTCTGAATTTCTAATTTCTTCATCTTTGATCCCCATCCCCTTAAGTGCATGATAGAATATAATATCAACAGAACTCCATGTATCAATCAAAACTCGGTTTAATTTCCATTTTTCTATAGATTTTGTAGCTTTCTTCTCTTCTCGCATGATCGGGATTGTGACTACTAATGGTGAAGTGTGGTTCAAGTCTTCATTTGGAATTCCTGCTACTGAAAACGTGATTTGCTGCTTTTCCCATTCTTTCAAAGTTGTTATCTTCTCCATCTCCATGATTTTTCTTCCTCTACAATCTCGTTTGTGTATTTTCCCCTTTATGTTGCTATGAAATTCATCAATCATTGTCTTTCTGATCATATTACATTCCTCTTTCTTACAACCTTCATCTGCTGATTCCATTTGATCTTCAAATTTTTAAAATTCCTTCAATTTTCTGCTATGATGATCAACAGAATCCCTATTTCTAGCGCCAATTATGTAGTTGCAGAATATCATACAACTACACCCTCAGTAGAATTAGTAAACTTAAGAAGTTCATGATGATGAATAACAATTTTCTTATTAATGCTCTCAATTGATCACAAGAAATATCTAAATGGAACTAGAATAGTTACAACTTTCTCTATTCTCTCTCCTCTAATATTTTTTCACACTCACTAAAAGAACCTCCCCAAATTTAACATTTGAACCACTATTTATAGTGAAATCTTTACAACTGTAATATCCTGCGAGGCATCATAACTTATGATCGCAAGTTTATTTTATACTCGCAAACTTTTCATTCTTCTCACGCGTTTCTTCTACCATCGTGTTATTTCTTGACACTTCTGCATAGCAATTGTAAAGTTTGCGAGAAGTGTCAAGAAATAACACGATGGTAGAAGAAACGCGGGAGAAGAATGAAAAGTTTGCGAGTATAAAATAAACTTGCGATCATAAGTTATGATGCCTCGCAGGATATTACAGTTGTAAAGATTTCACTATAAATAGTGGTTCAAATGTTAAATTTGGAGAGGTTCTTTTAGTGAGTATGAAAAAATATTAGAGGAGAGAGAATAGAGAAAGTTGTAACTATTCTAGTTCCATTTAGATATTTCTTGTGATCAATTGAGAGCATTAATAAGAAAATTGTTATTCATCATCATGAACTTCTTAAGTTTACTAATTCTACTGAGGGTATAGTTGTAGGATATTCTGCAACTACAAGTGTTAATTTTCCAAAAAAAAAAAAACTTCACCACTGTTCGAGAAAAAAAAAAAAACTGCGAGCGCTAACTAAAGTTAATATACACATGTACCTACGATTTGATTTGAAATAATCGCTGATGGATGATGGAGCTGCACATATTGATTAACCGGACATGTCACAACTTGAATTTAATCCTCGAATTTAATCATCTGACTAAATCAAGGATGCAACAACAAAAGCTTGATTCGTTCAATGATATCCTCGGTATCGTTTGTAGTAATCATTACGTGTATTCTTGAACGCGCAGCCAGCAATAGTGTAAATAACGATAAGGAAAATCAGTATTATGATATTGAAAATGGTTAGTTGTTTCCAGTCTCTCTTTAGGCTTCCTAGAACTCCACCTTTACAGGATTTACAGTTATAACATAGGACATCTTTATTGTTGCTCCATGTCGTACAGTCACTGTCTTCAGCTTCTGGCCCGGATTTTGGTACATCCCATATTGTGGCATTCACATATGTGAACCCACAAAAACTAGGTGGTTTGCAACAACCAGCCTGATCAACAAATCCAAAATTATGTCAGCAAAATGCTTGATATTCTTGTAGCATAATGGCTAAACTAAATGGAAAAAAAAACTAACAATTTAAAGATTTTTGCTACTCGGAAAGATGTCAGTGATATGCCCAATTGTCTCCTATAGGACCCTTAGTCACTTTTTAGTGCGACAGTGATATGGGGAAGGAAAAAAAAACTCAAATAAATGAAACAGGTAAACCAAGATTTTCAAGTAATGAGGAAAGGTCATGTACAGTCATGGTGATTGATGAGTTTATAATGAGCGTAGGGTTAACATAGATGTGACTCGAGTAGAAATGTGACTCGCTTGCATGCTATGTAAGAATATTATGTTTTAAATCAATCGAATGGAGAATATGAGACTACAAAAAAAAAAGTAAAAAAAAGTAATGATCCAAATGCTAAGTTCTTAATCAAACCTTAATAAACAGGATGAATAATTAATTAATGGTAAAGAGAAGAAAAACATACTTGAATGGGAGCCAAACGTTTCTTGTAGAAATATGATTGCTTCTGTTTGTTAATCATTTTACTAAGATGATCGCATGTTTTAGCTTCGATGAAACAAGTTCTAATTTTATACCAATTTTTCCCATCAACATGCTGTTGTAACCATTTGGAATAATCACCAAGTCTATTATCATCATAACCTTTTCCTAACAATGCCTTACCAACACTTTTATTTGTAACAACAAATACAAATATGGTGAAACCAAAAACAGCAAGTATTACAAAAAACATAACAATAATATAAATCCAAAGAAACGATGAAACCTTACAACAAGAACCAATTATACCCAAAAGAGATAAAATGAATATAAACAACGAAAATGATAATAATGGAACTTTAATGATTTCTTGACATTCTGTTTGATTTGATGCAGGCCCGTGTACTTCTTTACTAATTGATAAACTTAAGAACGATAGTGAAATGATTAGAGCTAAAATGTTTACGATGATGATTAAACTATTACTCAAACGACACATTTTTGAAAACCGAAAAGAAACGAAAACATAGAAGAGGATGGCTTATGAATGAATAACCCCTCTTGATAGAGATTTTGTAATTTTTTCTTTGTATTGGATAATATATAGGTTAAAATGGCAAGCAAGATTAATTAGGGGTTTAGTGATGAGAAGAATAACATGTGGTTTTGAATGTGGGTTGAAATTCTCCATCAAAACCATCTGCAGGTTGAAATCTGTTTAACAAATGGAAACGCGTTTTAGAGAAAGCCAAGGATAACAAACACACAAACAAACACACTAAAAATAGTAGATGATGGTAGTTTCAAGTAATGGCTGCAATTGATTAATTTTCAGTAGGACTTGAATAATGAATATGATCTGGCAGTGATTTTTCTTATGGATTTTTTTTTCTAGACAATTAAAATAAATCATCCATCGAACCATAGCAACACAATGCTAGTAACTACTAACTTTCGGAGAAAATGAGCTTTTAATAAAAGTATTTTTGGTCTTGGTGTGGTTTGATCTAAGGATCTAAGGCAAACAATACATGTTCCAACCCATGTGACATACGGGTATACCATGCACCAAGTCTTGTGTCTACTTGAATTTATTTTTGGGAGAGTTTTTCTTTAGGAATTTAATTCCAAAAATATTTTGTACAAGTGTTTTATTTACGGGAGAATTCTTTTTTTGGTTTTGATTTGTTTTACAAGATATAAAACGTGTTTTATAAGTAAACCAAAACCTAGCTTAATTTTGAAGCAACTTTGTCTTATAAATATAAAATCGAATTTCTCTTTTTAGTGTGGGTTAGATGCGGCTACGTTTTATTCTTGTTTTCTCCATCTTTTTACTTTGGTTTTCAGCAACAATGGTTGCATATCTTCCTTCCTAATCCTTGCTGCTGAGTTCGTAATTGGGTAGACTGTATTGTGCTTATACAGTTTATATCGGGAAATTTTATCCTGGACACATCTCCGCTGATGAGGTATAGCATCTCTCATTCTTGAGGAGTACCCGTGGACTAATGTGTTAAGGAAAATTTTCTAATCAGGTGGCTCTGTCCTCGTGTGTCAAGTTGTTGTTTTCTTTTAGTGATTATTTTCAGTTCAAACAGATTCATCTAATGTTTGCAGTTTCATTGTTACGGTTCTAACAATATCACCGTGAATTGCATTTTATACAATTTGTAATAACTACTGATGATCTGCATGGTAACATCAGTCAACCATAAGATAGCCCAGCGCTGCAGGGAAAGTTCGTATTTAACTGATGTCAACAACCTAGTCATGAACTTGAATGTTACAGGTAACTTGGATGGCACCTAGCAAACTCTCCTGAATGAATGATTTTTTGGGTACTACTCAAAAATGGAGGGGTACTACTCTTCATTTTTTGAGTGGATATTAGAAGTAATTTTGAGTCACCCCTTATCTAAGTTATTTTTTAATACCAAACTTTCCCTTGGTAAAAAAAAGTTACATCTTTTTCTTTAAGAGCCACAACAAGAGTATGATGTTTTGGGTACTCACGGATACTTCAAGTTTAGTTAATGGTGCTTGAATTGGCCAAAATATTGCTAAAAATGAACAATTTACAAATTGATTTCGGTTTGGTTAAAAAAGTTTGGCTACGACATCTGAAGAACAGGTAGTCGAACTCATCTGCAAGTGTAGTTCGGCTAAAGTTTCTGAAAACACAGGAAGCCGAACTCAGCTTCAATGAAGTTTTTTTTTTTCAGAGAAAAGTTCGGTTAGGAGAAAAAAATTGCGACGTAACCGAACTTTTTGCGACGAAACCGAACTTTTTTGCGAAACTGATTTTTTTACGACAAAACCGAACTTTTTACGATGAAACTGAACTAAAAGTTCGTCGGGGACATTTTTTGCGACGTAACCGAACTTTTTTGCGACGTAACCGAACTTTTTTGCGACGAACCAAACTTTTTACAACGAAACCGAACTAAAATTTCGGCTGGGACATTTTTTTGGCAACGTAACCGAATTTTTCTCTGGAAAAAAAGAAAAAACCTCCATTAAAGTTGAGTTCGGCTAGTTCGACAAAGTTTTTCACATAATTCCTAGACGAACTTCTCTATGCAACTTCCATTTTCAACTCATTTTGATGATTACTTCTCATTTTTCAACCAAAAACGAATGACAAGTAATGGGTTGTTATAAAAAAAATTTTTTTTGATATTGTTTTGTTTTGTTGGCGGTGGTGGTGGTTTGAGGTGGTCGATGGTGATAGGTGGTGGTGAGCGACTGTGGTGATGGGAGGAGGTGGTTATATATATATAGGTGGTGGTGGTGATGGGAGGAGGTGGTTATATATATAGGTTAAGGGTAGGTTAATCATTTCCACACTTTAAGACACCCCTTATAACTATAGGGTAGATATTCTTATCACTTAATAGTCCCCCGCCATTTTTGAGCAGTGCCCAAAAAATAGTTCCTCTTGAATGGCATCTTCAAATTAGTTTCCAGGCCCATTGAACTTGCATGCTACATTAGACTGTAGTATGTAGTAAATAGTAACAAGAAGTATATCCCTTTTACCAGAAAACAAACAAACCATATATTACTAAAGAACCCTAATTTGGGGCATACCCCAAAATTTTGGGGCATATATAAGACAAAAAAGGGGTGCTAATAGTATTTCTAGGGTGGCCCTTATCCTCCTTTTTTCAAAAATGCTGAAATACCTCTTATGTGATTAGTGTTAAATTAGTGATAATTAAAATTAATTAATTATTAATGATTATAGTTAGTTTAGTGTTAATTTATGATAATAATTTTTTGTTTAAAGATAGTTAGTTAGTGAGTTATTTTGGAAAAAGAAGGAGGAAAGAAGAAGGAGAGGAGGAACTTTTTTTTTTTTTTTTGTGATCTTTGTGATTATTGAGAGATGTGTGATACAAATTCGATTGAGGAAGGTGAATCTTCATCACGTAAAGCTAGGAAAATACATATCAATTACGAGGGAGATCCAGAAATGGCTTATTTGTTGGATTATGAAAATGATTTTACCCAAACTCAACATTTTTCTCAAGCTCAAGATGATTCCTTTATGGAGCCAAATCCCGCAGATGAGTACATAGATGAGGAACCCAATATACACAGGTATGGTTGTATAAGTTGTTTAATATCCATTTTGTATCTTGTTTTCACCAAAAGTTATGATTTTTGCAACTAGTTCGGCGCAACAGAGTAAGGTTCGGCAGATAATATGTATGCCGAACCATAATAAACAAGAACAGTTCGGCTTATTCTGTTGAGAAATATGTACGCCGAACTTTCACTTAAGTATTTTCGCGCCAAATAAGTTTCATGGTTCGGCTCACATGTGAAGTGAAATTTTAAGCCGAACCATATCTAAAAAAATATACGAGTTACAGTGTAATGTTCGGCTTACACGTTATCCAGCCGAACACTAATTTTTGTTTTTAAAAATTTCAAGTGTTATAGTTCGGCTTATAATATTAGTCCCAAATAGGCCGAATCCATGTTTGACATGTAGTTCGGCTTTATCAATCAAACACGAATTAGCCGAACCTATTGTTCGGTTTTCATATAATAGTTCGTGTGAGCCGATCCTGACCCAAAACCTGTGCGATATTGTTGTAGATTGTTCCTGAAATGGAAACTATGGAGGATCAACCACCGCATGTTGATTTCATTCATGAAGATACTAGAGATCACTTCCAAACTGACTTGGTAGGTAACTAATGTAGTTTATGTTTTTATTAATTTTCAAGTATGTTGTATGCAGAATCATTAATAAAACTAAAGTTTTGTACTTGTGGATATGTAAACGTGGAAAACCAAAGAAGAAGTTGTTAAATGGGTTGAGGAACATGCTTGGAAAATCAATTGCGTCCTAGTTAAAGGTAGACAAAGACGAAAGGAGCGGGTTGAGATGGTTTGTGAGAGGGGTGGGAAGAAAGTAAGCAAGAAGAAAAAAGGTATGCCATATGTTGGGAAAACCGGGAAAAAATATAAGTCTACAACAAGGAAGATAAATTGTCCTTTCAAGATCGTCTTAAATTGGAACATAGATGAAGAAGTTTTCACAATGAATAAAGATATGGATTGTCGTCATAACCACCCACGTCCAAAGGATCTTCATGGACATTATAGAGCCGGAAGACTTAAACCTCATGAATATGCGGAGGTAGATAAAATGACACGAGCACGTATGCCTCCCTCTAAAATTCTTAGCAAGTTGAAGGCGGATGATAAGAATAACAAGACTACGCTGCAACAAATCTATAACGCGAGAAGTACTTTGAGAAGAAATGATTTGCAAGGTAGGTTAGTGATGTAACAATTATTGTGGTTGGCGCAAAAGAAGAACTATGCTTGCCAAAAAAAATTGGATGAATTCGGCCATGTGACGCACCTTTTTATTGCCCATCCGGAATGCGTAAAGTTGGCTTTATGCTTCCCACAAGTTCTCATATTGGATTGCACTTACAAGACCAATAAGTATGAGATTCCCTTGATGAACGTTGTTGGTCATATGTCAACCAAATCACCTTTCACCGTTGCTTTTTGTTTTTTGCATGATGAGTTGAAAGAAAGCTATGTGTGGGCATTGGAACAAGTGAAATTAATCTTCCGGGAGGATGCTCTTCCAAAGGTCATGGTAACCGACCAAGAGGCGGCATTGATGTTTGCTATAAGGAAGGTATTTCCGAATGCGCAAAACTTTCTCTGTACCTTTCATGTATGGAATAATGTTAGGAAGAAATACCAAGGGATAATCCAACCGCTCAAGTTGAAAGAGCTAGAGAAGATTGCTACATTACCGGATGGAGAACGAAAAGTGAAGAAGAAAGAATTCAAGAAAGCATATGAGGCTAATGAAAGGATGTGAGCATGTTTCCACAATGATTGGGAAGATTTGACTTGGTCCATCAGCGAAGAAGTGTTTGAAGAAAATGTTTCAAATCTCATTGCGAATTGGGGCGTCAAATACCCGGAAATCATTATATATTTACGCAAGCAATTCTTGGATACGAACACACATAGATTTGTTAGTGCATTTAAAAACCACCACAAGCACTTCGACAACCAAGCTACAAGTATGGTAGAGTCGGCTCACTATCGTTTGAAGAGGAATCTATTTGGGTGCGTGGACACGTTCGTCACGGTTTTTGACGCAATGGAAGACTATTTCATGAGTGACGTTTTAAGAGTTAGAACGTTATTCGAAAAAAGTCTAATGATGAAGCATGATGAATTGCCGGATGATAAGTGGCTCCGGGGACTAACACATACAGTCTCTCATTTGGGCATTGAACTTATAATTAAGGAAGTGGATTTGATGGACAAAATGGACGCTAACTCCCAAGAAGAGTGTGTTTGTAAAATGAGGAAAAGCATGGGACTTCCGTGTCGGCATGAACTACTTCGGTACAAGGATTATGTGATACCTTTTGACGATATTGATCCTCATTGGAAACAATTGAGTAATGATCCTATGCCCGACGATGACGATGATGTAGAGATTTGGGACACACCTTATGGGAAAAGGTTGGCTGAAATGTATCGTGGGATGTTGCGACCTCATAAACGAAGGGAGAACATGATGCCAATCCTTTATACTCACACCCAACAAGGTATATTAGAACCGGAAAAGGGGCCACAAAAAGGTAGGCCACCCACGAAATAAAATCGACAACATCAGAGAGCAGGAACGCATGTTATTACCAAAAAACACACACCTACCACAAGGGATCCATGCGGGGTGGAGTACCATGATGCAAAGTACGAAGAAGAGAAGAAGTCAATAGAGAAGTTAGACAAGATGGATGAAGTGAAGCTATCAAAGAAACGTGGTCGACCGAGCAAGGGTAAAGGTGAAACAAGTAACAAAGATGTTAAGAATAGTGGTCCTCTATGTCATCCACCATCGGAAGGAGACGTAAAGCTTAAAGGTAGGATGTTTCCATCTCAACAAATGGAAACAATAAAGACCACGCCGCTGCCCAAGCAAAAGGAGAAAAAAATCATATATGCGGAAGGGAAAATGAAGGGTCCTAAAAGAGATAGTTTGGGGAAGTATTTGAGACCTTCTAATATGATTTACAAAAACTACTTGGAGAACCTACCCGAAGCCATTCATGAGTTTATTATATTCATGGACGATGTCGAACGGGATGGAAATTGTGGTTTCCATGTCACCGCGGAACAACTGGGACCTTTTAAGGATGGGAACCAACCAGTTTCCCAAGGGGATGAAGTAAATCATATTCGTCAAAGATTGTTACATACTCTACGCCGAAACAGGGACTTCTACAAGTCAATGATGCGAGGTAGCGGAGACCACGGGGTCGCACAAGAGTTCATTAGTTTTGAATGGCGTTTATATGAGGATGTCGTCATCACACGTGATCATTGGATGCAAATGCCGATATGTGGGTTTTTAATCGCGGAGACCTTTAATTGTGTTGTTCATTCTTTTTCGAGGGCCATAAGTTGTTCCACCTACGCGCCTCCAACAAAGCCTTGCAATGAGAGTGTGAAATATAGAAGACTTGTCATTGCATTTGTTCAAGGCTGCCATTATATCGGTCTTAAGCTTAGACCCGGTTGCCCAATACCTCCATTGTCTCCTGAAGCCTTTTGGCCTGTTTTGAAGAAAATTACGCTATGGATTTGTATGCAAATTACGCTACGGAGATGGAGATTTGGAGAAGTTTGC
The DNA here is from genome assembly GCA_023529315.1 of Papaver bracteatum. NCBI lineage: Eukaryota > Viridiplantae > Streptophyta > Magnoliopsida > Ranunculales > Papaveraceae > Papaver > Papaver bracteatum. The sequence goes on along the minus strand of JAJJWX010001238.1, from coordinate 1,134,672 downwards.
ATCCACCTCTTCCACCTGGACTAGTGTGTCTAATGGATGATGATGATGAAGAAGATATTTTTGAGGATGATGAAGAAGATGTTTCTGAGATGACGAACAAGATGTTGTGAGGTTAGGATCACCCTAGTACTTAATCCATTAGATATATATAATTGTTTTGCATTTTGTTTTCGTCGGATGCCTAGGTTGATATGAGATTATGAATGCTACATAATGTATCCTAAAGCGCATCTTATGACTTGAATATATTTTGTGGTTTTTTAACTTGTTTGTTGGTGCAAAGATTTGAAGAAAAAGAACTTTCAGTATACGGTACGGCTGACATTTGATGATTTTTGTGTGCCGAAATTTAGTGAGGCTTTGTATTCCAACACACAGTGAAAGGTTCGGCTTATTCGAAATATTCAATAATAAGCCGATCCTGATAAGATTTCATATATTGTATGGTTCGGCTTACATTTGACGATTTTCTTGTGCCGAACTTTAGTGTTGCTAAAAATTCCAACAATAAGTGCTAGGTTCAACTTATACGAAATATTCAATAAAAAGCCGATCCTGATAAGATTTCATACATTGTATGGTTCGGCTTACATTTGATAATTTTTTTGTGCCAAACTTTAGTGATACTATGTATTCAATCTTCAGGGAAAGGTTCGGCTTATTCTAAATATTCACTAATAAGCCGATCCTGATAACTTTTCATATATTATATGATTCGGCTTATAGATAATTTAATTACATAGCCGAACCAATTATGTTGAACCTGCAATTGTTTGAAATCATAAAATCAGCATTACAAATTAACCATTATAAAATCACTAACCATTACAAAGTAAAAATTACAAGGATTTAATAACCAAAACGAGTTATGACAAACTTCCTAAGGATGTTGTAGTGAGCTTGGTATTTGAAATTTTTTCCTTTCCATCTTCGCCATTCCTCTAGAGCTCGAAGAACAATCTCATCATTTGTTTCATCTTTAAGACGATATTGATTCACAATCTGAATCATAGCTATGAAGTCCCTAACTTTATTTTTAATTGTTTCGATTCGACAAAACATGGAATAGCTATCCCGGTTGTTTGGATTACCTGTTTCATTGGTGAAGGCTTCATGAATTCTGACCAAGTAGTACATACTCATTAGACCCTTTACTCGTCGCTCGGCACCCTTCTCAGGATAGTAAGTTACGTAATGTTTGCAAAGAGATAAATCTTCTTCTAGAGTATACTTAGGACTAGACGCTGCCATTTTGTGCTTTGATAATGAGATATCATATGTGACTATATATATGATTGACGGATTGTACTGTTTGTAATGGCTATATTTTCAAATGTTGTTTAAACCAATCTATTTCGGCTAGTACGGCATTTATATTACAAGCCGAACTACACATAACGTACCTTCTCCAACGGCTATTTTTCAAATTTTAAAAAACACTAGGGATTCGGCAGACATACATTTTCATTTAAAAGCCGAACCTGAAAATATTTCGACAATCTAGTGTATCTCAGCGCAAAGGTCTCTAATAAATCTCGGAATTCTTCTCTTCAGCCATCTGTAACATATTCCGAGCTCGTATCTTCTTCATTTATGGCGTATAGCCCAAATCCTTTAAATTCTAGCTTTCTAAATAAAATGGAATGCAAGGTTAGTTTTATAAAAAGAAAACTAAACAACTCTATAATGGAACAGTAAGCTTTTGGATTACTCAATTTTTCTTCATTAGTTTCGCTGGGATGATATTGATTAACTCATCCTAATACTCTGATGTAATCTTTTATCGTATAATGGATTTGTAGGAATCTTTCGGATAATTCCGAACGCGTACGATGTTTAGGATTTCCATCTAACCGCAAATGGAATTATTTTACTTTTTTCCAAAACATCGAATAATGCTCACCATAAATACGATAAGTCTGAATGAAAGCTCTAACAAGCAACTTATCATCTTCTACGGTAAATGGTTCCATGAATTAGTGTGGACGGAAAAAATGAGTTAAGCAGACCCAATGCTATGAATAGAAACACTATATATAGTAAAAGCGACAACGGATCTATTTTTTTGAGAAGACAGTGTAATGCTCGGCTCATGTTAACAATTTATTTATTAGCCGAACCTGTGGATTTAACGGTTCGGCTAATTCGTGTCTGGTCTAATGCGCCGAACCAAATACATAATCCAAATTTTGTTGAAGGCCCGAGGTTCGGCAACTACGCAAATTTTAATTTAAGCCGAACCAGTTCCTTTATGTATTACATATTTATAAGCCGAACTATATACTGTAACTTGCGAATCAGAGTGCACTAAAAGATTAGCATTTCATTTAAACATAAAAGCATAACATTGTAGTTAAACATAAAAACATTGTACCGAAAACCAAACACATAACATTGTTTTCTTCAACTAAATAAAATTGTGCTAAAATCAAACATTACTTAAAAACCAAACCATCTATTGATCGCAACAGCGTCTTCCACCACCACGACCTTTTTTAGCACCACTTCCACTCGCACCTTCACCTTTGTTGATTAATCCATCCCAACGGTTGTACATATATTCTTGCTCTTCCACCGCCATATCCACATTGCAATCAATTTTCTTCTTCATAGCCTTCAACACGTCGTTACCCCCAGCCATCTGATAAAATTTAGTTAAAACATATAAGCACCAATAGACAAAAGTATTGAAAACAAGTTTAAAAGTATGCACTCAATATACCATAGTTCGGTAAGACTTCGAAACATCTTCAACCATTCCCTTTGTGTTCTTTCTCGTCTTCGGCTCGACTTCCTTTTGTGTTCGCTTTCCCCTCTTACCATCTACCAAAGCTTGACTTTCCCTATTAATGATTAAAGGATGTGAAATTTGGTTATACCAATCTATATAAGCCGGTTCAACTTCACAAGGATCGTCACGCAACTCTTCTAAGTCAACCCAACTTAATTTGTTATCTTCCAATTTATTCCAACAATCAATGGTAGGATCGGGATCATATTCTGCATTCCATGAACTTTTCGTACTCTTTGTTCCCTTAGAACCCTTGGCCAACAACTTGAACTTTGATTCCTCTAGCACCGGAATCGTTTTGATAAATCCATATTGACGGAGTACTCGACGGGGATCAAACACTGTAAAGCCTTCGGAATAAAACAATGGCCCATAGTACATCCCCAATGGCACATAATCATCCTCAACAACTTCATCATCTTCTTCATCCTTTTTGTATGGCTGAAATACAACTTGTTCAACAGTGAAAGAGTCTAACTTTTCTCTCAAAGCTATCAAGATTTCCTTTTTATTCCTCTTCTTATTTTCCTTGAAACTCCATTTGGCCGAGGTAGGGAATGTGTCTATACATTTTTCATCTTCCTTGGCCAAATTTAAATCCGGTAAATGGTCATATATCCATACCTACACCAACAATATAAAAAACAAAACACAAAACTTATTTATTAGGATCAGTAGAATTGGATCATGGAGGTTGTAAACTTTGGGAAACAGAAGCAAGTTCGGCTTACATTTAAAACAGGTTTAACGCCGAACCAACATAGTTTGGCTAAGTAAATAAAATCGCGGCAGCCGAACCTTTTGAAAAGTAGGTTCGGCATAAACACAAACCAAAATTAAAAGCCGAGTTTTTTTCTTGAAAAGGGAACTACAATGTGTAAACTTACCTGAAGCATTGTGAAATAACCTCCAATGTTTCTACTTGTTAACCTAGACGCAGTTCCAAGTTGCTCAAATAGGAAAGAAAGGGTCGCGGTTCCCCAAGAGTACTTGTGGCAGCTTTTCAAATCCCTTAACAATTGGAGGTATTGAGCATTAACCTTGTTCCCACTATTATCGGGAAATATAACACTTCCTAAGGTATACAAAAAATACGCGGTAGCAGTGCGATTAGCTGTGACCTCATCCATTACCAACTCCCCCTTTGAAATTTTCTCTTTTGTGTCTCCAAAACACTTTTTCAAAGCGGTAAACTTGATTTTCTTCAACTTCTTTGTGCTAGAATCCACAAACTTTACCTCTTTAGCAGCGCAGGAAAAATCCAATTTTGTTTTGTGTTTTGGCCAACCAAGAGTTTCCTCAGCAAGTACATACAACTCATCCCAAGTCATTTCATAAACCGCTGAGTACACATTTTTCCCATGCGTTCTAAGACCACTAATCTTCTGTGCATCATCTGTAGTAATTGACATCTCGCCAAAGGGAAGATGAAATGTGTAAGTCTCCGGACAAAATCTCTCACAAAAGGCTGAGTTTGTAACTGCATCAAATTCCTCTTGTGCATAGAAAATAGCAGGCCATAAACCAGAGCCTTGTACTAAAGCCACCACCTCAGGAGCCTCTTTGAAAATATCCCAATGTGCGATGCTTTGGTGTGTAAGTACGCGGACTACATCCCTGTGATCCGGAGTCTCGTAAATTCTCTTCGCCCATGACTCCTTGTAGCCAATCAACACTCTTCCACCATCTTCAGGGAAACCATGGGGCAAACCATACATGTGAGGACGTATCACATTATCCAGATGAGGAATGTGCTTACCTGTCTCCCTTGATGTAAAAACTTTCTCTTGTTCTAGTTCTTCTTCTTCTTGACCTTCCTCACCAACATCTTCATCATTGTGATCCTCTTGTTCTACAGGCAAAGAGCAAATCGTGTCAATTCCCCTTTTGCCTGCATGTAAGTTCTTTGTGCCACCACCTCGAGGTTTGGGAGTTTTTGAGTTAGAAGGAGTCACTTCCATTGTTCTCCTTTTAAGCTTCTCTATGAATTTTCCCGAATGGGTGCTTAAAACAAATGACAAACCTTAATTAGTTTTCCAAATTAAATAAATATGATTCTACTACACAATTTGATAACTCACTTATAGCTGGACAAGTTTAGAGGAAGCTATTGGCCATACACAGTGTAAAGTTCGGCACATACGATATTTATCATTATGAGCCGAACTAGGTCCCAACAGTTTTAGCCATGGTCAGAGAAAGGTTCGGCAAATACGATATTTATCACAATGAGCCGAACAATGTACCCAACAATTAAATAATGGTATCAAAGTTCGGTTGGTAATAATAATACAAAATATTACGTGCCGAACCCACTGGTTCGGCACATACGAGATTCTAAATATCAAATATTGTAAGCCGAACTGTTCTTTGTCTGCATAAAAAAAAATAGTTCGGATGCGACATTTCAGCCGAACATTACCCTGAAACTAACAAAAACCTAGACGAATCTTCGATTACATGCATTAAATCAACGAAATACGCAAAAATAAACAATGGGTTTGTGGGAAATACCTTTCTATGTGCGATTTTAAAGAATCAGCCTCTATTTCTCCCTCTCCAACACCAATCGATCCAATATCCACTTCATCTCCAACTTTTCCAAAAACCCTGGATTGAGATGCTACAGAATCAAACCAGGATTCGACACCGTATTTCTAGGGCATCGCTTAACACAAGGTGCCATGTATGTGTTTAATCGAGAACTTAATTTTCAGAAATTTTGGAGAAGAAGATGAGAAGAAGAGGGAGAGAGAGAAGGGTTTTGGGTTGGGTTTTTAAAACTTTTAAAACTTAAAAAAAAAAAAAATTGTTTAAGTAACGGTTTTAAGATTAGAATTTAGGATGGGTTAATTAGTGGGTAATGGTTAATTAGTGGGTGGTTGGTTAATTAGCAGGATGGGTTAATTCAGGGCCGTCTCTGACATTTAGACGACCCTGTGCGAAAAAGTTTAGAACGCCCTTTGGTCCCAATATCGGAGTAATAAAATGACACAGTATGATGCAGGGGCATTAAACTTCATCACCACAATTCAAGTTGCTAGGAAATGCGCCGCCCATGTTTCATTACAAAACATATATACAAGGCACCACTAAAGATTATTGCTCTATACACCCTAATTGTATTATGCAATGAAAATCGAAACGATATGGGTGAAATAATACTGCCAATAGGTAAACCAAGTCTATATATGGAACAAAACAATTGGATCTTTTTTTTTTCAAATTCTGCTCTATCCCGCCCTATCATGCCCTGTGAAATAATAATGTTTTGTCCCGCCCTGTGTTGGAGCCCAAGAAGCCCCCCTTAGAGCCGGGCCTGGGTTAATTAGTGTGATTGTTTTAGGATTAGAATTTAATTAAGTGGAAGGGTAGTAATGTAATTTAAACTGGGCAGGGGTATTATAGTAACTTAACAATCATTAGGACAGCCCTTATCATTTTTCATTGGGTGCCTTCTAAGTGTGTATGCCCCCAAATTTTGGTGTATGCCCCAAAATAGGGTTCTTACTAAATATTCTCCCAAGACCAACGTTAAGAGAATGGAACAGTGGCAGAACGAAGTATCAAGATTCGAAGTACTTTGCTCTTAATAGTATAAGAGTTGTTCAATATACCAATTCTCTGCTGTAGGGAAAAACCCACATACTTACAAACAAGAGAATAGAACTGATCGCTAAGTTTTTTTGCATACAACAAAGCTTTCCAGATCACAATGCTCAATGTTAAGCCAGGGAAGTGATATTTAAGATAGAATACGGTACATCTTTAACTACCTTTGTTTCACACGGATGATATAGGGGGGAAATCAGCATTCTCTACAAATGATTGCTAATGGAAATGAAAGTTCATTAATTCTTCCCCTAAAATGCCCACCCTGATTCTCAGCCTCAGTTTCGATCTTTCTTTTACTAAACAATGCCAAACTTCTTGATGAACAGGGATAAAGTTTGTGAATATTCAAATTCCCTGCAGAGGTGAAATATTGAAAAGAAATAGTGTCGAACACCAAAATATATTGTATGTATTTCTTGAATTTCTTACTGTAGCTAAAAACTTTCAAAGTAAGCTCATATACTAATCTGCTACTGCTAATAATAGGATCAAACGGGAACAATGAAATACCTAAATGCACCTGTATCAATATTGTCGTTGATACATAGTTCGGAGACCCCTGCAGCTACTACATGACCAGGGAAATAAAGGAGGATCTAGGCAGTATGAATGGACCCAACGATTCCTGCAGATAGAACAACTAGCAAGAAGATCCTCAGGCTCCCGAGAACGACATTCACAACAAACGGGTGCTGAAGAATGCTGAAACCACAAGAGAGAAAATGATTAGACGTTAACACACCAGTTTATATGAATAGGAGGCAAGAAAATATGACAAGAAAAATAAGCATGTGCAGACCTGAGCCCCAAAATCAGGGTTTTCCCAATCAGGAAGCATGAAAATATCGTTTGTGGCTGATGAGGGACCTGGAACAGTTTGCGAATATATCTTCTGATCAGAAGAGTCAGCATCTTCTACTTTTGTGATGCGCAAGAAACCGGACTTGCATAAAGGACATGTTGAAACCTTTTTCCTTGCAGCCTACATTAAATCATCACCAATTGAAGCCTAGTTCACTGAGTTTTGCAAATGAATAGGGCACCAAATGGGCAAAAGTTTAACAAAGAAGTAAAAACAAATAACAGACCACATTAGGCCACTCAAAACAGGTGTTGAGGCCGAAATGCTGTTAAAGGGATTATAATGTTCGGCCATATGTTTTTTTCCTCGATAAGCTATTTTAAGTGAGATTTAAATCTCTAGAATTTCTTGGACGAATTTTTTTAGTTTCAAGTTACCGCAGGGCAGCAACGGCATTTAGCTAAGATTTTTTTCTACTCACTTGACAATAACAAATAAAAGTTCTTCTTGCGTGCCTTTACAAATACTTACAAAGTTTCTATAAGTAGTCATGCAACAAGGTAACTCACAGTATCTTAATCTTGACCATATTTTCGAAGATAAGTTCAGAAATTTATATCAAAGCTCTTCATTATAAAACAGGTCAACCTAACACTAACAGAACAAAAAATTAACTAGTTTGTCCATATCACAAATTCACATGATTTTGTGTCTCAAAAGATCTTCAAATTCCTATTTCAACCTTTATCTCTGAATAAAGGGTCATTGAAATATTTCGTGTTTCTGATAAGATGCAGATAATCAAAGAAAATTCATCCTTACCCAAACTTTAAAGTGTAGCATTAAGATTAGAAGTAGATACCTGTATGGAAGTAGGAAAAACAAAAGAGGACTATAAGCTGAAAAGGCATACCGTGTGATCAGCCCACTCCCGAATGCAAGAATAACAAAATCGATGTCCACATGGTAATACACCCCTTGTTGAACTAAAATCTGTATAACATATTACACAAGACAATTCTGCAAGTTTGTCTAAGGCATCAGATTCACCAACATCCTTGTGCACTCCATCTGCACCAAGTCTTGTGTCTGAAGCTCTAATTGCTGGCATCATTTCTTGGGAAGGTATCTCAACATTATTTGCTATATACAAATCACTAGTAATGGCGACATTATTCAATACAGGGACATCTTCAACAACTTCCTGCTCTTCATTCATATTTTCTTCGAAGTCAGCAAAGTCTGGCAAATTTGACCTTTGAGGTATCACTGGATCCTCATTTCTCAAACAATTTGAACCATCAGAAGTACTAGCAGTGCTGCTTTGGTTTCTGTTGGCTGGAGGACATTCTTGCTGACAACCCAATATAGTTAATGAATCATCGGAATCATTAGATGCACCATTAACGCTGTTATAAATCCTATCACAATGTTCAGTTGGGAAACCTTCTTGATCGTAATCAAATTTGTGAGGTTCATGAGGGACTATGGATGCATTCTTTTTCACAAGCCGTCGACTCTTGCGAGTAGGTTGATCTTTACCTGTGCTCCCAGTAACACCGTAGACACTCCTTGTGTGTTTACCGGAGAGAACTGAAGCACTTAAACTAGATCCTTCACGCTGTTAGTAAGAAAAGAAAGGGAAGTTCTGATAGACATCAAACAAATAAGCCAACACCACAAAAGGATTACTTGCGGTATTCTACAGAAAAGTTAAATAAAGTTTTAAAAGATTAAAGTGTGTCGGCGAAATCAAATGAAAAGAGAGGCAAAGTAATTGTAAAGCTTAACATTCATGCTTTGCCAAAGAGACAATTCAAAATAACTACAGTAAAGAAATTTGATATCTAACACTCAACAGACTAGAGTAGGGGAGAACAGATAAAGATAAGACTGAATAAATAAGTACCTTCTTGCTACCTTTAAAAGGTTTCTCCAGCAAGTTGTCTTGGTTGCCCAATTTGATGTTCTTACTTGTACCTACCATCATGGTTTTCTTACCCCTATCAGAAAGTAACTCCTGCAGATTGAAATTGAATTGATACATGCACTTGAGTTGTGTTCATTAAGCGAGCAATATTAAACAAACATAGTCTGTAGCAAAAACATCTCTCCAGTACAGCAAGAAATTATAGGATGGTACAAGGAATATGGGGCCAAACTGAAGCACCACTCCCTATGGAAAGAATGAAAAACGGCTAAATATACAACATGAGTGGACCCTGTTTGATGACAAATTTTGCATTTAAATCTATTAAAGGAGAAAAGATCAAAATATACCTATTTTTATCAGTTCCATCAGAGGTTGCTCGGTATTTTGGAGTTGAAAACCAATTTAGAAAATCATTTCCTTTACATTTAGTGTTGTATAGTTTAAAAAACAAACACAGAAAATGAGGAGACCATTCAAATCGAATATTTTTGCTAGAACAACACAGAAGAAAGGCAGTCAAGAAGTGACATACACATAATCCATTTAAGGGCAACAAGTATTCAGCTTACAGAGCTACCTTGCTTAACAAATGAAAACTCGGCCATAAAGACTCTTTATCAATCTCCATTTCCTTGGTGTTCTTGGATACATTTGGTCTGTCGTAGAACAAAGTGCCATTCTCTCTACTTGATAAGCTCTTTCTCAAAACATCTATTGGAGGTTCCCACAACAGATGTCCTACTTGATGACCACTGTGAACATAATTTACACACTGAATGAGTAAATCAGAGAGAAATTTTTATACATTGCAATAAGCCTAGGAAACTTGATACGAACACCCAAATCTATTAAATTTATTCATCATGTATAAAGAAAACTTTCATGGTCTGTTCACCTAACACAAGAGTAAGCATGGAAAACTTCATCCTCTTTGTTTTCCGAGGATTCCAATGTTCTTTGAAACATATCCATCATGTAGTCATCTGTAAATCTCTTTATGTTCCCATTAGCTCTAAATATTGGCAGTCGTAAATGACTAACAACCTAAAATAGCCAAATCTTGTATTTATGTACACTAAAAATATAAAATGACTTTGCACGATACACAAACTCAGATGCCAATATCTTGACCGATAATTGGAGTACGTAAGCAAATTCAATAACAAACATGGAAGAAAAACAAAGATCCCAGTTCCCAGCTTACTAGTTTTGAACAGCTAAAATCACTACCTTTGCATGAGATAAGGATGTTCAGGAAGACGTCTTCCTTCCCTAGCACAATCCTCAAACCAACTATGGCTAACAATCATAGTTCCAAGCTCTAGAGCAAGCGTATATTTACTTCCTTCAAATTTCCAACAAACCTGAGTGAAAGAAAAAATATGATACAATCCAAATACGACATTTCAGTTGAAAACTTTAAAATTGGACTAAAGAATCCAGTAAGCTACTCTTATTGACCAAAAAATCAAAATACTAACCAGATGTGTGATCGATCTGCTCATTCTGCCAACGTAATTAGCACCAGTGTGGTTAATAAGCTTTATAAGATTAAATCTTTCGCAACCATGATAACCACTGACTGAAGCAACGATAGTTTCCATCCCTTTAATGCCACAATCTACACAATCCACGAAAAATGGAAAAACAAAATGATCTACAGAAGAGAGACAAATATATAGCAAGAAATGTAAAAGGGCGACAAAATTCATTTGAAAACCCTAGATTGAAACTTGATAAACCCAAAATCATAACCTACAATCTCGATTGGGTTAAAGAGTTCAAAGGAAAATTACATGTGGGAGTGTTCGCTAGATTATAGATGGAAAATTTACCAGTAGATCCTTTGTTGCGGTGCTTGGATTGAGCTTCTCTATTTTCGTCTCCCATATTTTTGCCGCGACATGAAATTTTGAAATGTTTTTCCCGAACAAATTCTTTTGGGATTATTTATTGCACGATTTCGAATGTGCACCCCGGTTTTAGAGGGTGCACAAACTTATTGGGTGATTTTTTTTTTTTTTGTAATATGAAAATTTGATTGAAATTAAAGAAAGATTACACAGAAGTATCCCTTTGGATGCATTGTAACACCCAAGTAGGAAGAGGACCCATTCTTCCTCCTCAGACTCTACGTCTTTACCATGTTTTGCAATCTTATGAGCAACATGATTTACATCTCTATGCACTTATATGCATTTCCAATTATTAAAAGAATTTAAAACACTAGCACAGTCAATGACCAAGTTTCTTGTGGTTCATTTTATTCAATCTAATCTACCATTTAAAGCATTAATAATGTTTAAACAATCTCCTTTCAAGTGCACATTCATGTATCCTTTTTGCCTTGCCCATAACGTTGTTTCAAGAAAAGATTTTGATTTCGCTTGTTCTAGGTCTAATGCCTTTGTCTTGCAGCATCTAGCTCCATCTGGATTACCTGCAAAATCTCTACATATAAGTCCAATGCTCACTGATTTAGTAAGATCATCAAAAGCCGCATCACAATTAATCTTAATGAAAGGATTCACAGATTTCTGTCATTCTCTATTGGCTTGCATAATGCTTGGAACTATATTAGGGACAATTGAAGTTGACACACTATTCCATTCATAGTAGTCAGTCATAATTAGTACCATAATTTGGTTAAGATTCTCTCTTTGATTCTCAAATACTTTCCTGCACCTGCATTTCCAAATATGCCACATAATAAAAGCAAACCACACAGCTGCATTATTCACATGTGCATTACTTACCTGGAATAAATTACATAACCAGTCATGTATGTTAACATTTGAGATAGCAGTAATCAGAGTAGGATCAATGGCATTCCACTCAGTCTCAGAAAAAAGTGCAATCAAGAAATAGGTGTTGCATGCTTTCAATATGCAGATTACAGAAAGGACACAACTAGTCTATATTATGACAATGCCTAGAAAACTTATCTCTCAATGGTAAACAGTCATGTAAACATTTCCATAGAAAATAGAGAATATTATTAGGGAGTATACTTTTCCAGAAGTGGTTCCAGAAAATATGAACTGTGTTGCTAAACCCAGCGTCTCGATTCCTACTATTAAAAATAGTTTTATATGCAGACTTGACAGAGAAATTTCCATTAGGATTTAGTTGTCATCTAAGACAGTCTTTCCCACTGAAAGGAATTTTAATGTGAAGAATTTCATTTACTGTGTGGTTATCAAAAAGGGCATTCAACATGTTCACATTCCAAGACTTAGTATCTGCATCAATTAGTTGGGAAATAATGTTCATATTTGAGGAGAAATACTGACAGTTAACATTGTTTGGGATAGATGGAATCCATCTATTTTTCCAAATCTGGATGAAGTTACCATCTCCAACCTCCCAGACAGCATAGTTTTTAATAATATCAAGACACATGCATATTTCATTCCATATCCAAGAACCATTAACAATAAGATGATCATTAAAAGGAGAGAATTTTTGTTGGGGGGAAAATTTGGATGGGGCCATGAGGGACAAATTGTAAGATGCCATGTGTCTATCCTAAAAACTGTTTTTTCTACTTAAGTATTTTGTTTTTTTCCTTTCCAAATTCATTATTTCCTAATCAAACATAATATTGTTAATTTTCTAAACTGCTAATCATGCCAAATTAGCGTTGATATATACGAAAAAAAAAACACGATCTCAAAATAATTAATATACATATATATGTATTGGTGGTATTGGTAGGTTCTGCAAACGTAGTTGCATGGGATTATGCTCAGAAGGGTTAGTTTTTATTCTGCAGGGAATAGAGGCATCTGAATCTTACTTGAAATTTTAGTGAATTAAGCAATATATACTCAATCACTAATAACCTTACCTGTTTCACGGTTACCTTAATAAGAACCAGACCATATACGCCAATTTTTAATTCATTCCGAGTAGAGTTATAATATTGGTGATTCACGTGACGACTCTATTTCAATCCTTTTTTTTTTGAAGCATCTTTGAATCCTTAACAAGCAAAGAATACGCGCATTGGTTGATTGTACCAGGCAGGGTTTGTCTTGTCACATGAAGGTGTTCTTATACATGAGCATGATCAAGCAACTACAATTGATCTCATTTCATTCATAATACGGCTGTACAACGCATTATCTGTAATTGAAGGTGGGATTGGGGTCCATAAGAGTATTAACCCTGCTGCTAATCAAGGAATGTATTTTAACTCTAAAATCTTAACAACTAAATTACTCGCCAAAGTTTAATAAGTTGTAAAATTTTAGATCAACAACTTACCTCTAATGTTTGAAGACCCGTAAACAATTTATTATAATTTTTTTATTTTAATTAAGTTGAAGACTCATAGATCAACAATCTGATAATAATTTGTTTTGATTTTATTTTTAAGTTATTAATTATTTGAGATCGTGTTTATTTGATTTTCTTTTATTTCCGAGCATATCAACGCTAATTCAGGATGTTATCATTATACAAGATAACTAACAAGATTATGTTTGATTAGGAAATGGTGAATTTGGAGAGAAAAAATCAAAATAGTTATGTAGAAAAAATGTTTTTTAGGACAGACACATGGCATCTTACCATTTTTCCCTCATGGCCCCATCAAAATTTGTCCCCCATCAAAAAAAATCTCCATTTAAAGGGTCTAGATTAGGAAAATACTTACCTTTCATAATCTTGTACCATAGAGCATCTTGAGAATATAGCATTCTCCACGCTAATTTAGCTAGTAAAGCCAAGTTCATAATTTCAGTTTGTTTTATATTTAAGCCACCTAATTCTCTAGGTTGAGCTACTTCTATCCGTTTTTTTTAAAAAAACAGCCTTTCTTGCGTTTTTGTTTATTCCACCAAAATCTCATTTGGATAGAATCCATTTTGTCAGTTATGGATTTGGGTATAGGAAAAACAGACATATGATGGGAAGGAAGACTACTTAAAACTGATTGGATTAGAACTGTTCTTCCTCGATATTTTAAAAACTTAGCTTGCCAACACTCTAGTCTATTATCATATCTATCTAGAAGAGGCGAAAAGGACTAAGTTTTGTTTCTTTGTAAAAGCAATGGTACTCCTAAGTATTTATCATTCAAATCAAGTTTCTTAATATTCATAATATTAGAAACTTCATTTTAACCTGACTGGGAACACTTTTACTAAAAGAAATACCTGACTTTTGGTAGTTAATTAACTAACCAGAGAATACACTAAATTGATCAATGATATTCACGAGATTCCTAGCTTACTTTGCATTAGCTTTGGCAAAAATCAAGCAATCATCTGCAAAAAAAAAAAAGTGAAACGGCATGACAAAATTCATTAATTTTAATTCCATGGATAATATTATTGTGCTCAACCTCAAGTAAAGCTCTGGAAAGACTCCATACAAAGGATAAACAAATAAGGAGATAGTGGATCTCCTTGCCTGAGTCCTCTCTATGGATGGAAAACCTCACCTGGTGAACAATTCAAAAGAATATATATAGAAACGGTACTAATACATTGTTCAATCATCATGCAAAAATCATCACAGAAACCTAGCTTTTTAAGGTACTTAACAGGAAAGGCCATTATATTCTGTCAAAAGCCTTTGACATATCTAGTTTGATAGCCATCTAAACCTTTTTTGCTCTAATCTTCTTCGTGGAGTCAACAAGTTCATAAGCTATAATTATATTGTCAGAGATACTTCTCCCAGAAACAAAAGCAGTTTGGTATGGTGTTATAGTTTTTTCTAAGACAGATTTAATTCTTGAAGATAGCAACTTAGATATCACCTTATAAGAAGTATTACAGAGAGAAATGGGCCTGAAATCTACAACATGCTTTGGGAAATTATTCTTAGGAATGAGAGATAAAAAATTGTGATTCATTTGTTTCAACAAATTTTTAGTATGAAAAAAGGATTGAACCATTTTAACTAGGTCATCTCCAACAATATCCCACATGGTTTGGTAAAAACCAGGAGGGAAACCATCTAGACCAGGAGTGGTCCATGGTTTCATATCAAAAACTATTTTCTTTATCTCATCTACGGTAGGCATAGCCACAAGAGCAATATTGTCATTTTGGGTTATACAAGAGTTGATAAAACCATGATAATTAATGGGGGATGGAGGAGCAGAGGTCCTAGACATTTTAAAGAACGCGCGACTGGGGGATACTTATATTAATTGGGGGATATAAATTACTTTTCCCAACCAATAGTATCTGCTAAGGGGTGTTTTTTTTTTTGGGTGGGGGGGGGGGGGGGAATACTAAAATACCCTTCCCCCAAAATAAAAACAAAAAAACAAAATCATATCCCCCATTTCCATATTCACTTCTTATTAATCTCTTTTAGGGTTAGGGCTTTGAAACCTAAATATTCCCCATTCCCTTTCAAATTTTAAATTTCCCCACTCCCTTTCAAATTCTCTTATCCTTCTAACGTAGCGGAAGGTATAACTTGGATCAAGGATCCAAAAGATAATGAAAACTAGTGTGAAATCAATAGATTCACAAAAGCTATAGCGAAACTAGAGTACAATTATAACTAAATAAAATATCTTTGATAAATCAATAAGATAATAATGTTGAATTGTGTAGGAATTCTACAATGATATGCCTTCTTATATAGGCTTCACTATTTCCTACAAGTAATTTAAAACTAGAAAAGGAAATCATACTAAACTAGGAAACTAATAAGTTCTAGAATAGTTCTAGAATAGGGAAATCATAGATTAGGAAATAATACTAGAAATAGAATATGGTTTGATTCTAATGTCAAACAGGGATGACTTGGTCTAGATGTTCTACATCAAGCCCACCTTCTTGAAAAGAACTCGATCTCGAATTTGGTGTTGGTGTTGGAAGAGAAACATCATCGCCGGGAAAGTAAGGAAAGATATCCTTAACATTGAATGTGGACGAAATGTTCATATTAGCTGGGAGGTCGACAACATATGCATTGTTGCTGATCTTCTTGAGAATGCGGATAAAACCAGTCTTCTTATACTTCGTCTTGTTGTAAGTACCCGTCGGAAATTGATCCTTGCTTAAGTACACCATAACCAGATCACCAACTTCATAGGATTGAAAACGACGTCGACGATCAGCATCTAGCTTGTACTTGGCATTAGCAGCTTCTAAGTTTTTCTTTACCTTATCATGTAGCACTTGTAGAGACTTTATCATGTGATCCACCACAACATTGGAACTAGGAATGGATGGTAAAGAGACGAGATCCAATGTATGGTTAGGAACCTTGGAATAAACAATTTGAAAAGTTACATAAGTTGTTGACCGATTAAGAACTGAATTATAGGCGAACTCCACTTGAGCGAGAGATAGGTCCCATTATCTAGGCTTGTCTCCGGATAAACAACGAATAAGATTCCCTAATGATTGGTTTACTACTTTAGTTTGACCATCTGTTTGTGGATGAGTTGTGCTACTAAACTGCAGTTTGGTTTGGAGACGAGTCCAAAGTGTCTCCCAAAACCAACTTAAGAACTGAGTGTCTCGATCAGAAGTAATGGTCTTTGGAATACCATGTAAACGGACTATCTCATGGAAGAAAAGATATGTCATAGTCACATCATCCATAGTCTTCTTGCAAGGAATAAAATATGCTATTTTTGAGAAACGATCAACAACCACAAAAACAGAATCATGAGCTCTTTGGGTTCTTGGTAAACCTAATACAAAATCTATTCTTCCCAAGGAGCATATGGAACTGGAAGAGGAATGTATAATCATGTATTTTGTGCATGACCCTTGCTTCGTTGACAAATCATACAACGTCACACAAAATCATGGACATCCTTTTTGAGAGAATTCCAAAAATAACGAGCTTCGACTAGAGATATAGTCTTATCTCTCCCGAAATGGCCATAAAGACCACTACTATGTAACTCCTTAATAAGGTGTTCACGAATGGAGCCATTGGGAATGCATAAGCAGCTACCTTTAAAAAGAAACTCATTATGTAAAACAAAATTACCCGTACCTTGTTGTGCGGAGGAACATTTCTGCCATAGTAAGGAAAAGTCTGAATCATTAGGATATAACTCTTTAAGGGAGTCAAAGGCAATCACTTCAGCACGGATAGTAATAAGGAGTAATTCACGAGCACTATGATTTGTGAAACGGATTAGTGTATCCGCAACCTTGTTATTCAAACCAGACTTATGCTGAATAGAGAACGTATATTCTTGTAAGGTAGAAATCTAACTTGCATACGTTCGATTGGATGGTGATTGATTCTAAATATACTTGAGGGCTTGGTGATTAGTATACAATACAAAATCCTTGTGTATTAAGTAGTGTTTCCATTTGCGTAGTGCACGAATCACAACATAAAACTCTAACTCATAGGTAGACCACTTTTGACGTGCTTCAGTGAGTTTTTTTCTAAGAAATTCAATGGGTTTACCTTCTTTGGACAAAACAACACCAACTCCTAATATGGAAGCACCGGAATGTACTTCAAAAATCTTGTTGAAATCAGGTAGTGCAAGGATATGAGCAGAAGTAAGTCGTTGTTTTAGTAATTGAAAGCTTGATTCAGCTTCAGCACTCCATAGGAACCGTTTATCCTTCCAACTATCAGTAATAGGAGCTGCGATAGAGCCGAAATCCCTTATACATCGATGGTAAAAGGAAGCTAAACCATGAAAACTTTGAGCTTCAGATGTTGTCTTCGGAGTAGGACAATCACGAATAGTTATGATTTTGGAATCACCTACTTGAATACCATCAGCAGAAATAACGTAACCCAAAAACAGAACCTTGGAAGTGAAAAATTGACACTTCTTCAGATTGATAAATAACTCATTCTCCTTGAGAGCATTGAAAACAGCCTACAATTGAGAGCGATGTTCCTCTTCAGATTTAGAATAGATAAGAATGTCATCAAAATAAACCAAAACAAACTTACCAATGAAGGGCTATAAGACTTGATTCATAAGCCTCATGAATGTACTTGGAGCATTAGAAAAACCAAATGGCATAACAATCCACTCAAAGAGACCATCTTTTGTCTTAAACACAGTCTTCCATTTATCCCCTAGTCGAATTCGGATCTGATGATACCCACTTTTAAGATCAATCTTAGAAAATATTATGGAACCGGAGAGCATATCAAGCATATCATCTAATCTTGGAATTGGGAAGCGATACCGGATTGTGATCTTATTAACAACTCTACTATCAACACACATACGCCAAGTTCCATCTTTTTTAGCCACATGAAGAGCGGGAACATCGCATGGGCTCAAACTGGGTTGTATGAAACATATAGACAGCAATTCATCCACTTGACCTCGAAATATATTTTGTTCCTTAGGGCTCATACGGTAGTGGGGAAGATTAGGTAAACTTGCACCAGGCATTAGATCTATTTGGTGTTGAATATTTCTCATATGAGACAAAGAATCAGGCATATCAGATGGTAAAACGCATGCAAACTCATTTAGTAAGGATTGCACTTGAGTAGGAATAGTTGTAGGAAGGTCCGGAGTAGGAGGTTGTACAATCAAAGCATAAATCGTACATGATTCTTGTGCGTCAACTAAGATGTTCGGGGAAACAAACATCGTAGTTTCTTTTTGTTGTAGACTTGGTTTAGGTTTTTCATAAGGTGGTTGTAATATGATTCTGTTTCCATTGTACATGAACGAATATATATTAGCTTTACCTCTATAAGTCACATCCATATCACATAGCCATGGACGACCAAGTAATATGTGGAAAGCAGTGATAGACACAACATCACAAACCACTGTCTCATTATATACCACAATTTTGAATGACACGAGACATTGAGAATCTACATTCTTCTTGTTGTTATTATCAACCCATCCAATGGAGTATGGTTTAGGATGTGGATGAGTAGACAATTGCAAGTGTTCCACCAATCTAGATGAAATAATATTTTGACAACTTCCAATGTCAATAATCATATCACATATCTTGTTTTGTACACGGCATTAAATGCGAAATATACGATTACAAGTTGGATCGTCTGCATGAGGAATAAATAACATATTTTGAATAACATAAGTGGCATAATATCCTTCCTCTCCTTGCTCCCCATAAGTAGGTATATATCCGATATTTTGAGGAAATTCTTCACTTTCTTGTTCATACACATCAACAGATTCTTCTTCAGTCATCAATGTGCGCCCACTTCTACATTGGCTTGATGTATGACCCGGTTGCTTGCACTTATAGCACTTGTTTTCAGTTGGGTATGCATAAGGGTTTTGAGGTTTTGGTCTAATATGTAGAGCATTATTAAGTTGGGGTGGAGGTAGTGGAAGTGGTGCAATCTTTGTGGTAGGTAGGGTTTGCGAAGAAGATGGTTTGGTAGTGGTGGTAGTGGGAGTAGGAGAACTACGTGACTGGAATGGAGAAGGTTGTTGCCTAGTAGAATTTTTTTGAAATGAAGGTTCTCTAGGGTAGGAGGATGAGGATTTTGGGTATGGTTGTGGAGAAAGCATGAAGGATTCTATATTTAGAGCATTATTAATGACAACATGAAGTGAAGTATATTGTTGAGTAGCTAACATTTCTTGTATACTCCAATCAAGTCCATTGATGAACCTCCCAATTGTTTGATAAACCGTCTCATTCAGCTAGTTCCGAGATAATAAATGAGAAAATTCTGTTACATACTCTTGTACTGTGCGGTTTCCTTGGCGACAGTTTTGCAAACTGATGAACAAGGTTTGCATGTAGTCCGGAGGAAAAAATATTCTCTTCAACAGTTGTTCATGGCTGTCCAGGATTGAATTGGTCGCAATCCTTGATTGGATCATTTTATTTGAAGATGATCCCACCATGAGGAAGCTGGTCCAGTAAACTTGAAAGTAACAAGCTCTACTTGTTGATCTTCCGGTATGTTCGTATAAGCAAGGAAGCGATCAACTGTACACAGCCAATCTAAGAAATCTTCAATGTGTAAGAGTCCATCAAACGAGGTTATATCAGCTTTGGGGCGATAGTTTTGTGTATTTCCCATGTTCCTTTGCTGGCGTGGTGGTGAAGGATAATAATATGGCTCATAATATTCAACATCAATTGCTTGTTGTTGTGCAAAAGATTTGAGAAAGTTTTGAGGAGTAGAGTAAAAGCTGAAATCTTCAAAGAATTCAAATTGTAAGGTGGACAAGAAGAGTATAATGGAGTGGATTGTAATGGATGATAATATAATTTATTTAGGGAGGCGTAATGGCTAGAAGAAGGTTGGGAAGTGGCTGGGGGAGGGGGGTTTGAAGATGAGCGGTATAGTTGGGATGGGTAAAAGTATGGTAATGGACAGTTTCAGCTTGGGTTTTAGATAATTCTCCAACTACCTTCTTTCCATCTTCTCCCACGAAGTTAGTAGGAAGCATACCTCTAAGTTCTTGTTTGAAATCTTCAAAACGTTTATCTATCAATGTGGTTAGCTTCTTTTCAATACTAATTCCCATTGCTTGCATATCAGTTTTGAAAAAGCGGGGGTATAACAACCACACCCAATATTTCGATTAGAAATCTGTATGGACAAACTCCGAGTTAATTTACTAGAGAATCAACTAGACAATCAGACTTAATCTAGATAAAAATATCTCAAGGAGTTATTATCTCAATCTCTCAATTTGATTTACTCAAGTAAATACAATCTGCGAGTCTTAATCAAAGAGAGATAACTTTGATGGTACCAAAGACCAATATCCAAGTGTCAATCAATTTAAATCAACAACCAATAAGGTCGGATATTCTAATTGATTGAACAACGCACAACCTGTATTATTTCAATTATATAACAAAATATAATGCGGAAAAGAAATAACACAGACACCAGAATTTTGTTAACGAGGAAACCGCAAATGCAAAAAAAAAAACGGGACCTAGTCCAGATTAAACATACACTGTATTAAGCCGCGACAGATACTAGCCTACTCAAAGCTAACTTCGGTCTGGACTGTTGTTGAACCCCAACCAATCTCACACTGATCCAAGGTACAGTTATTCTCCTACGCCTCTGATCCTAGCAGGATACTGCACACTTGATTCCCTTAGTTGATCTCACCCACAACCAAGAGTTGCTACGACCCAAAGTCGAAGACTTTAATAAACAAATCTGTCTCGCACAGAAAAGTCTACAAGGATAGATAAATTCGTCTCCCAGGAATAAACCTACGAGTTTTGTTCTGTCTTTTGATAAATCAAGGTGAACATGAACCAATTGATAAAACCATACTTATATTCCCGAAGAACAGCTCAGTTTTATTAATCACCTCACAATAACTTAATCGACGCAGCAGAGAAGATTATTGAGGAATCACAAACGATGAGATGAAGTGTTTGTGACTACTTTTATATCTTGCCATCGGAGATAGAAATATCAAGGCAATTATTACAATTATACTCGTACGATAGAAGATGCAAGATCATATCACACAACTACAATAAAAGTAGTATCAGTCTGGCTTCACAATCCCAACGAAGTCTTTAAGTCGTTAACCTGGTTTTAGAAGAAGAAAACAAAAGGTTAAAGGAGAATCGACTCTAGCTTAGCAAACTAGTATCGCACAGAATGTGTGGGGATAAGGTTTCCCAGTTGCTAGAGTTCTCCCTTATATAGTCTTCAAATCAGGGTTTGCAATCAATGTTAGCTTAGTAAATAAGCATTCAATATTCACCATTAGATGAAAACCTGATTAGATACAAGCTAATATTTATCAACCGTTAGATCGAAAACATAGCTTGTTATACACACATGTACTGCACGTTTGTAGGCTTGTGAAAACCATACCCAAAATTTTATATTAGTTGGTTCAACACTAGTCAACCAAATGGTTATCCAAATAATAACTTTCATATCAACCATATTCTTCTTCACCATAACTAGTCCAAATGACTCAAATGAACTAGTTAGAGAGTTGTTCAATTGCTTAGATCTTTATGTAATACACAAGACATAATTGAAGAAAAAATGATATGATTTACTCGAATCGATTCGTGAACTATAAATCCACGGTTTGCAATAGCATTCCTTAGTTTATTAAGATAAGTTCTCAAACATCGTTTTTAGACATAACCTATTCAATTTCGCGGACTGGGTTCGCGGATTTAAGTTCCCCGATGGAGTTCACAAACTCCAGTAGAAATTCTTGGTCGAGAACTTTCGCCAGTTCGCGGACTGGGTTTTCGGACTGAAGCTCACACACTTCTCCGGTTTCACTTATCAACAATGTTCGCAAACTTCAGTTCAAGCACTAAGGACTTATGCATATATGTGTTGCCACAACAATGCTTATATCCTCCAATGGTTATATTGTCTAAACTCTCATTTCAATCATTGCAACATTCTCAGAAGGCGTTATATAGTTGTTATTCACAAACTATTTTTCGTCAGAGCAATTTCCAAAATGATTGAATCATAACATGACTTCCGTCACTAGGTAAAGATGAACTTGGCTAAAGCGAAAGCTTTACCAACACATATTTCGAGAAATAGATAAGCGAGATATACTCAGCTCGAAATATCATATGTGTATATTCTTAGTCTATATAGTAATACGACTTTTTTCTCAAGATAAGAGATATAATAGATAGATTTTTGAGTGATAGATAAGTTCAAGTCTCCACATACCTTTTAGTTGATAAAGATCCACTGGTTCCTTAAGTAGTCCTTCGTCTTATATGATGATCTCCATGAAGCTCTTGAGCTCAACTAGACTTTCTATCCTAGTCCGAGACCTTAGCTATAGTAGACTTGAAATCAAAGACTTTATAGTTTTGATCACTAATATTGACAAACATGCTTGAGGTAGCAACGCATGCGAGTTCAACCGAGCTATGCTCTAACAATCTCCCCCTTTGTCAATTTTAGTGGAAAACTATTAATACATATGGAATACAAATAATATATAAATAAACTTTGTAGTTCCTATTCCACATGTTGTCTGATCTTCAACAATACTCGAAATCTTCGTCACTTCCAAGTAATCCAATGATCCCAAAGGTTGTAAGTTTAGCACCATCCTTGTTGAAAATCCATAGCTATAACAATGAGAAAACAAGAGTTTTCAATCATTGTTATACAATGTCATAGTATCATTACACAGCGTCAAAGTCCAATTGCATCACAACTTTAACAACAATACTATGGTGATACTTCACTCCCCCCTTAGTCAATACTCCATCTCACATGGAAACCACTCCCCCTTACATAATGATCCGAAAACCATAGGTATTTGTAGTGTGAACTACATATTAATTCTCCCCCTTTTTGTCAATAAAATTGGCAAAGGTACAAGAACGGGATCCTAATGAAATTTCCGTTAGAGACATTTCATGACCAAAGGTAAATGTATATCATCTTGTTTAGATGCAATCATAAAGCCGAATCTAAATGTATTCATCAAGGAGTTCATAAAGATACAAGATAACCCCTCTAATATTCCACAGCCGCACTCCCCACAAAGATTTGGCAATTAAGCACAAGTTCAAAATAACTCTCCCCCATAAAATGTTATTCCCAAGGGAACAACAAGAGCGACCTTAATTTCAAAAGAAAATAAGGATTTATTTAGACTTAACAAATCACATACAAGTATGAATTTGAAATCCAAAAAGAAATATTGAATCATATTAACCAAAGCGAACCAAGATTAATTTGACTAAATATGCTCGACACAACTAAACTTATGGACACTTAAGAGATCAACTAGATTAATCACAAGAAAACTCTCAAATAATCTAATTGTCATACACAACCAAACTAATTACAAAAGTAATCCATTTAATTGGTCACACTCGACATAAGAAAATATATGGAGCAATGACTAAGTTAATCATGAATAACCAACTCAGTCGAAGGAATGCTCAAACATTAGAAAACTTCTGGAGTGATAACTAAATAACCATACAAGATGATTAATTTAGTTCAATCATGTTTAACATAAAGTACCTTACGGAACAACAACTAAGCTAATCACAACAACAATCAACTTTTGTTGTTTTAGTGCTCAACATTAGACACTTCATGGAACAACACAGTATGTACAAAAAATTGTGCATCGGAGAATCGACCTTTTACCGTGGAATAAGCAAGGATTCATTTTATTTTCATCACCATTTGCACAATGAAATACAATAGACATAATCCTTGAATCACAAAAGATTTTAACCTATCTTACATCAATAATTGACAATATAGGCTTAACTTTTGTGTTTGTCAAAAGTCTATTCATTCTTTTATCAATATTTGCATATCAATTCATGAACGACTTTACTTTTGACAAAATATGGGACAATCAAGTTCACGGACGTAAACACACATATCCCATAACAATATTGCAATATATAAAATCAAAAAGATTAATACTGCAAAAATCATCTTCCAAACAAGTTTAGAATTTAAACCAATAAATCTAAAAACAAGAAGATGAAAACTTTGGATATAGCTACGTGTAATCACAATAATGGCTATTCCAAAACACTAGTTATTCTTCTAAATGAAGCAAGAACAATGGAAGATTTACTAGGCAATAAGACCTTTGAAGAATTCTTTATCATCCCCGAACTCCTTGTCGTCAACATCCATTGGAACATAAGGTTCATTAAGGTAGGAGTTTATATCAATAAACCTTATAGGTTGCTGTTGTCAAACCAGGGCCTTCTGAATCTCGTAAGTCTTATACACAAAAGCCTTTATTTGTTGAATCTCCTTACGTAACTCCTTCATTACTTCAAGAACATCAGAAAACATATGAGAATTTGAAGGAACGACTCTTGGCTTTCTCACATTCCCTATTTTCCTTTTCAATGTAGGAGGAAATGGAGATTGTTCTTTTTCCTTCATGATTGATGGCTTAGCAATCAAATCACCATCCTTTTCATCTGAAGACATCATTCTTGGAGCGTCCATGAACGTATGGGTTTGTGAGAGGAATTCACAATTATCTCAACAAGTAGTCTTGAGATAAAAAGAGGTTTTAGAGAAGGAAAGGGAATGTAGGGTTCGAAACCTTTAATCAGGTTCGTAAACGACCAACTCTTAATCCTATGAAGAGTAGAATTGTCGATAGTGCCCTTTTTTTTGTTTGATAGACAAAGAAACAAATCTAAGGTTGTGCTTGATAAGAGTTAATTCCATGGAATTATCCATCTTTTCATGGAAATAGCGTGTTTTCCGTCGTTTGGTCAAAAATATGTTTTCATGGAATTGCAATAAAAGCGTGGCCTAAAGTATGTTTTAAACTCAATTCCGTGGAATTCCATAGAAAGTCTTTCCTTGCCTTCCCCAGGAAACTGATTCCATGGAAACACTTTCCATGGAATTGTTTCCTTTCTCTGTTACCAAACACAGCCTAAGAAAAGAAAAAAAAACTTTTCCTAAAGCCTGAGAGGTACAAAAGCATTGTCTCTCTTTATCATGCATATGAGACAATATTTTAAAAACAACACAATCACGTTGCGCTGCGGTGAACAAAAATTTGTCCACCAATTTCCTTTTGGGAGGAATCCATAGACCTCTATCTATCAAAACTATTTGACCATAATTTATTCTTTAATGGGCTTAGTTTATTATTGGAAACTAACTTCTTAGACGAAGATAAAATCTTACATACCTCAGCGGTCTTTTGAGCAAGTTTGAGCATTCTTGCTAGATGATTTGCTCTTCGTTGAAGTTTGTTGACGTGCCTTTGTTGGTGTTTGAACTTATAACACTTTGAAAGTTCCTGACGCTTTAATGAACAATATGAACATGTCACACTTGGATAAAAATCAGGCTTCTGAGATATACAAGCAGCTAGGCACATAGTGGAACCTGAAATATTATAAACTGAGTTTCCAAAGAATGGGTCAACTTTGTCTTCCAGAACAGTTGGATTATCTTCTGAAAGAATATCAAGATTGATGTGTATATTGCTACAACTATCAAAATTAATATTTTTACCAAGAAGTGCAAC
Organism: Papaver bracteatum; assembly: GCA_023529315.1. Classification (NCBI taxonomy): domain Eukaryota; kingdom Viridiplantae; phylum Streptophyta; class Magnoliopsida; order Ranunculales; family Papaveraceae; genus Papaver; species Papaver bracteatum. The sequence continues at coordinate 1,108,589 of JAJJWX010001238.1, read as the reverse complement.
ACTTGATTTCTCGTCTTCATTAGAGTCATAATTGTCAGACATTTCATCAAGAGTTGCAGAAAGACCTTTGTTCCCAGTGTATTTTCTCTGATTTGGACACTCATTCGCAAAATGACCAAAACCCTTACACTTAAAGCACTGAGACATATCCTCGTCATCAGTTTCATCAATATCCCTATTTTTAGGAGGAACACGATTATGAGGTTTGATTGATGCCTTAGGCTTATCTCTGGAGAACCGTTTACTTCTCTTTAACAGAAGATCCCTAAACTGTCTTGTGATCATCGAGACTGATTTGTCAAGATCTTTATCTGATGAATCTGTCTCAGAGTGATCATCTTCAGAGATATACACTTTTTTTACTTTTATCAAGTAATTTAGTGTCCTTTAGTGCTTTGAACGTAACATCCATAAATTTGGACGAATGTTCATGATCAAAGATCTTAAGCTTTCCAACCAGCGTATTTCTGGAGAGAGTATCAAGGTTATTTCCCTCAACGATGTCATGCTTCTTAGAATCGTATCTAGATGGCAGCGATCTGAGAATTTTCATCACAATGTCCTTTTCAGGAATAGTCTTACCCAATGCAAATGATGCATTAACAATTTCATACACTTTGTGATTAAACTCATCAAATGCTTTTTCATCTGCCATACGAAGGTTTTCCTAATCGGAATTAAGATTTTGAAGTCTAGCTTCATTTTCACTGGAATTACCTTAGAATACGGTTGCTAAGATATCCCAAGATTCTTGCGACTTAGTGCAATTAGAAACATGGTGCTGAAGATTTGGGGTAATGGCATGTATGATCGCATTCAAACCGTCAGAGTTTTGCTTTGCAGCAAGAATATCGGCTGGAGTGTATTAACCAATATTCTTTGGAACGTTTACACCTCCAACATCCTCAACGGGAGCATCATAGCCATTAACAACATATACCCATGATTGGAAACCACGTGCTTGAAGAAAAGCACGCATAGCAATTTTCCACCATAAGTAATTAGAGTCATCGAAGACTAGTGGTACGTTAATTGAGATAGCACCTCTGTCCATAGAGTCATATCGCTACAAACACAAACTTGTGAGGTCTTGAACGTGTTTGCCTGCTCTGATACCAATTGAAAAAGCGGGGGTCTAATAACCACACCCAATATTTCTATTAGCAATCTGTATGGACAAACTCCGAGTTACTTTACTAAAGAATCAACTAGACAGTCAGACTCAATCTAGATAAAAATATCTCAAGGAGTTATTATCTCAATCTCTCAATTTGATTCACTCAAGCAAATATAATCTATGAGTCTTAATCAAAGAGAGGTAATTTGGATGGTACCAAAGACCAATATCCAAGTGTCAATTAATTTAAATCAACAATCAATAAGGTCAGATATTCTAATTGATTGAACAACGCACAACCTGTATTATTTCAATTATATAACAAAATAAAATGCGGAAAAAAAATAACACAGACACCAGAACTTTGTTAACGAGGAAACCGCAAATGCAAAAAAAAACCCGGGACCTAGTCCAGATTAAACATACACTGTATTAAGCCGCTACAAACACTAGCCTACTCTAAGCTAACTTCGGTCTGGACTGTTGTTGAACCCCAACCAATCTCACACTGATCCAAGGTAAAGTTATGCTCCTACTCCTCTGATCCTAGCAGGATACTGCGTACTTGATTCCCTTAGTTGATCTCACCCACAACCAAGAGCTGCTACGACCCAAAGTCGAAGACTTTAATAAACAAATCTATCTCACACAAAAAAGTCTACAAGGATGGTACCTTGCTACATTAGTTGGTTCGACACTAATTAACCAAATGGTTAGCCAAATGATAACTTTCATATCAACCATATTCTTCTTCACCATAACTAGTCCAAATGACTCAAATGAACTAGTTAGAGAGTTGTTCAATTGCTTAGATCTTTATGTAGTACACAGGACACAATTGAAGCAAAAACGATGTGATTCACTCGAATCGATTCATGAACTATAAAGCCACGATTTGCAATAACATTCCTTAGTTTGTTAAGATAAGTTCACAAATATCGTTTTTAGACATAACCTACTCAAGTTCGCGGACTGGGTTCGCGGAATTATGTTCCCGGATGGAGTTCACAAACTCCAGCAGAAATTCTCGGTCGAGAACTTCCGCCAGTTCGCGGACTGAGTTCGCGGACTGAAGCTCACACACTTCTCCGGTTTCACTTGATCAACAAAGTTCGCAAACTTCAGTTCAAGCACTAAGGACTTATACATATATGTGTTGCCACAACATTGCTTATATCCTCCAATGGTTATATTATTTAAACTCTCATTTCAATCATTGACACATTCTCGGAGGGCGTTATATAGTTGTTATTCACAAACTATTTTTCGTCAGAACAATTTCCAAAATGATTGAAACATAACATGACTTTCGTCACTAGGTAAAGATGAACTTGGCTAAAGCGAAAGCTTTACCAACACATATTTCGAGAAATAGATAAGCGAGATATACTCAGCTCGAAATATCATATGTGTATATTCTTAGTCTATATAGTAATACGACTTTTGTCTCAATATAGGAGATAGAATAGATAGACTTTTGAGTGATAGATAAGTTCAAGTCTCCATATACCTTTTAGTCGATGAAGATCCACTGGTTCCTTGAGTAGTCCTTCGTCTTGTATGATGATCTCCATGGAATTCTTGAGCTCAACTTCACTTTATATCATAGTCCGAGACCTTAGGTATAGTAGACTAGAAATCAAAGACTTTATAGTTTTGATCACTAATATTGACAAACATGCTTGAGATAGCAACGCATGCGAGTTCGACCGAGCTATGCTCTAATAAGTTTCTAGTTTCTTCTTCAAATTAATCCCCAATTCTTCAATATTCTTATCACCCATGTTAGTGGAGGCTCTCAATCGAGGCTCTGGTACCACTTAACTTAGCGAAAGCATATAACTTGGATCAATGATCCAAAAGATAATGAAAACTAGTGTGAAATCAATTGATTCACAAAAGCTATAGCAAAAATAGAGAACAATTATAACTAAATAAAATATCTTAGATAAATCAATAAGATAATAATGTTGAATTGTGTAGGAATTTTACAATGCTAGGCCTTCTTATATAGGCTTCACTATTTCCTAAAAGTAATGAAACTAGAAAAGGAAATCATACTAAACTAGGAAACTAATAAGTTCTAAAATAGTTTTAGAATAGGGAAATCATAGATTAGGAAATAATATTAGAATAGAATATGGTTTGACTCTAATATCAAACAGGGGTGACTTGGTCTAGATGTTCTACATCACCTTCTCTGTCGGCTCCTCACTTTGAAAACGATTTTTTTTTTACATTCGGAAGTGATGAAGACCATGTCGGTATAGATGAAGACCATGCCGGAAGTGATGAAGACCATGCCAGAATTGATGAAGACCATGCCATAAAATGGTGCCGACATGCTTGGTAACTAACATTTAATGCTGTAACTAAATTCCGGCATGCTCGATAGAAATCTATCAATGCCGGTAGTCAAGTGAAAAAACAAATAATTTTCTGGATACTTTATATCATGTGCCGGCAAATAAATTTAAGCAACATACTATGTCGTTAGTAGTACCGGCATGCTCGAGAATTAACCGACTATGCCGGCAGTGGACTTTTGAAAACCAGAAAAAAATTCAAAATGGAATAGGTTTTGAATTTCAAAACCAGAAAAAAGTTCTACGCCCCCCCTGACCCCCCCCCCCCCGGATAGCGACAAACACTTATGAAAATTTTCAACAAATGCCAGCATGGATGGACGACCGACAACAATGTCGGCACACTGTGTTGGTTGAATATTCCCTGGTACCTGAAAAACATCCTGCCGGCATTGATATAACTATGAATACCATGCCGGTTTTTGGTTGTTCCGGCATGGTATTCATAGTTATATCAATGCCGGCAGAATGTTTTTCAGGTGCAGCCATGGTGAATCCAAAGTTACATCTGGAGAAGATTCAACATAAAATACATATTTGTTGCTAACGTGAAGACTCAGAGACATCTCTCTGGTCACTCATCTCAACCAAAAATTTTGAACCCAACATTCGTACTTCTAATCTCTCCAAAATGATTAAAAAAATTATAAATCATTTTCAAACTAATCAATTAACATAACTAATTATTATTAACCACTAAACCTGATTAATGAGGGGTAGATTAGGAATTAGTGAAAATATATGGATATGGGGTGACCTTGATTTACTATTTAAATCCCGTTTTTGTCTTTTTCCTTTATCCCCCAATCGCACGTTCATTTTTAAAAAAATGATCTTTTTAGGTTGCTAGCAATATCGGCTCTATCAGTAAGCCAAATTCCCATTTCATTTTGTAAAGAGTTTATTTGAGTCTTTTTCCTTCTAAAATTGGCTTTATGATGGATATAAGTTTTGTTTCTATCACCTAACTGAAGTTCATCATCCTTACCTCTTTGTTTCCAGTAGTCTGCTTTCACCTCATACCAATAATTCAAACTATTATACAATCTCACAAACTCAAAATCCAAAGGATTTAGTATTATGAGAATTTAAAACATCAATTTGAGATTTAATTTTATTAATTTCAGCAGTAATAATACCAAAATGGTTATAATTCCAATCTCTAAGAAGCAGAGTTTTAGAAAATTTGAATGCCGAAGAGCCTTGTATACCAATATTCCAGCTATTAGCTATAAGCTATAAGCTCCTTACAAGATGGGCCTCTAAACCATATTCTATTTAACCTAAAGTGAAAACTACAGGGAGACCCATTTTTCCAATTTCTTCCACTGTGAAACCCACGGAATAAAAACTTCACGGTCGCACCCATTCTAGGTGATACAATTATGCACAGGCCCATATTTAAAAAATTTATGTTTTTCTTCTTCTTTCGTATCTCTTTCTATAAACCCACGGCAAAAAAAAAGGAGAACACCTTTCTTGTGATATATTTTTATCTAATTCATTCAAAACCCTAGAATAGTCTGTAATGAATTATGAGTTAGGTTCTTGCTGATTCGAGTGTACAACGAGTTATGAGAAGATTGAGTGAAGATTTAATCAAGAGAAAACAGTCAACAAAGAGTTAGCTGCTGCCATTGATGTTTGGTGCTGATTGAGGTCAGTTTTAGTGTCCTCGATGAATAAGAATTGATGGGTTCTTACCCATTTCGATATTCCAGGGAAGGAGAATATCAGGGAAGAAGTAAAATACTGATATAGCATCATACATTGTCAGTTTGCAATATGCACAAGAAATGTTTGACAAAACGCCTGAACAGCCAGCTAAATTCCACCAGCTCTACAATGAACTGTTGGGTTTGAGTAATGGGTTATAAACAAGTCTGGAATGGTTAAAATGGTTTTTTTGATTGAATTATGGGATTAGATCAGCTAAAACCGCAGGCTTTGATCAGACTTAAAATGCTTTAGTGAAAGCGGAAAAATACACAGAACCAGAAAATGAATCCATGGAGTTAATGGTTTGTTTATAATTTGGAGATGGCACGATCATGCCTTGTAATTGCAACTTGGCTCATCCACACATTTAGTAATCTTGCATGGAGTGTTCTACATTTTAACGAATTTGGAATTGCATGGAGTGTTCTACATTTTCACAAGTTCGTCGTTTACAACTGCGCTATTTGATAACGGACCATATTTGGCACCTCCAAAAGTGTTATCAAATGAGATGAAGTTGCGAACCATTATTGATCTTAACCCAAGGAATTTTACGCACATCAATTCTTTTTTTAATTATAAGCGTATACCACAGAGACTCAACTAATAATATTGTTAGTACTTTTTGTTAGTATTGAAACCAAAAAAAAAAGGTTGCATAACACGTTATGCACCTATAATAATATCTGCATAACATGTTATGCAGTCAAGAAAATGGATGCATAACCTGTTATGCATCTGAAAATATGACTGTATAATGCGTTATGCATCGAGAAAATAGATGCATAACCTGATATGCATCCGTAAATATGGATGCATACTGCATTATGCATTAATATATTTTATGTACGCACTAAAATCAACCAAAACAATGGTTACATAACTTGTTATAGATGCATAACTTTGTTATCCAAATGCATAATTTGTTATGCAGTGGAGAAAATGGTTGCATAATTCGTTATGCGTCTGCAGAATGTGTTATGCATCGTTTTTTGGTGGCTGTATAATGGTTATGTATCAAGTTTTCGAAAAATTTGCCTAAAGTGAGGATCACCTCCGATTTTTTCGTGAAAAACAAAAATTTGATATTCTTGTTTATACTCGTTGCGTAGCTCTTTTAAAAAGATTTCCAACGATATAAAATTTGTAAAATTCTAAGGCGCGGATTTTTAGATATGTTATGTCCAAGTTGCGCTTCCAATTATACCCTGAAAAATTAGGCTGCATAACGAGTTATGCCTGAAAAGATAGTATGCATAACGAGTTATGTATTGATTCATTAATAATTTCATATAATTATGAGTGTCACAGTACCAAAAATTAATTGTGGGCTTGACAACGAGAAATTTTTTTTTTTTGGGTCTCCCCCTAATTTCCCCTAACCTAAATGGTTTATGGATTTTAGAGTCAATTCTTGTAGTGGACAACAAAATAGGGAAATGATTACTAGCCAAGGGGACTAAGTGATAGGTTATTGTTGTTGGGAAATTATTTATCCATTCCAAGTCTGCTACAACCCTGTCGAGTCTTTCAAGGATAAGCTCTTGGCCTTGTCTTCTATTAGTCCATGTAAATGGATTACCAATAAAATTTATAGAATGCAAACCATTACTGTCAATAATATCATTGAAAGAATCAAGTTGTGTTTGACTCACATGATTACCACCTTGTTTTTCATCTTGAGTCAAGATGAAATTTAGATCACCTGCATGGACTAATAGAAGGGGGATAAATGTAGAACATCTTTGATATTCTTTCCTTTCTTTTTCTTCTTATTTTTAAAACTCTTAATGACTTGTGAGAATACATTATTATTATTATTATCCTAGTTTGATTGGGGTATACCCAGATTAATTGGGGTATACCCAGATTTATATGGACATGGTTCCCTTACTAAGGGGAGGCCAAATATGGGTGAAGTTACAATACTACCCTTGCCCTTTATAATTCTATTACCCTAATCAGTTTTTATTTTCATTTCATATTCCTTCTTCTCTTCTTCTTGTCCTCCACTACCATACCGACCTCCCCCACCACCACCATAAAAACTCGACGATTAAATCGAGTGGATCGTCGATTCAAAAATTCCAATTAATCTTCAAACATGGATCCGCCACGACCTAGGGCTAGTCGTATGAAAGATGCTAATTGAAAACCCAATGAGTATAACCCTGGAATTGCAAGTTTGATTCAAAAGAAAGTGAAGAAAAAAATGGTCGAAGAAGAAGAAATCGAAGTCGCTCAAACGGAAGAAATGGTGCGATTAAGAAAGTAAGGGCTTACTTAAACTCACTCTAGTACTTCAATTTCATGTTTGCGTGTCAAATTATGTCAGAGAAATCGAATGTTTGAATTTGCATTTATTTGCCCGGCAAGGTGTTTGATCCATGACCTTGCCGTCATTTCATATTTAGGGTTCCACCGGCAGGCTCTTAGGTTGAAGATTTTTCCGGATGTTTAGTATTTGTAACTGCTTTTACATGGTTGGAAACTTATTCAACATATAAGCTTGCCCGCGTTAGTTATTTTTTTAGCCGGGTCGGTTATAAATTTTTACCTTGCCGGCTGTATTTCAGTTTTTTTGTATCTCCTAATGCCTTGAATTATGAAAGTCGGAATGTTATTTGGATAAAACCGTGACGGTTGTTTGTTAGACGACAATGTATGGGTAATGGACCATGCCGTCTGTAGTGGAAAATTATAAGCATCTCCTGATGGCGGTGTTGTTTTTATTATAGAGCTTGCCGACTATTGATATTGAAAACCATGTGTCAATAGTTGTTAAACACCGACAGTTTATTGGAATAAAACCCTGCCGACCATTCTTTAGCCGGCATGTTGTTTAGATATCCACCCTTCTGACCTTGGTCAGCCGAATTGGTTGTATATGTTGACCCTGCCGACTTATAATTTTTTTCTTAATTGTTCTTGTTCAGGTTGCAAAAGGCAAATAAGAAAACCATGAAAGCTCTTAGTCCCCCTTCAAGACCTCCTCATGTTGGTGATAAACTCCTGACTTCAACACATAAAGGGGCATACGTTATGCTGGGAATGCTCAAGATCCGTGTACCGACTGATTCTGAACCACCATCGGAACCCATTGATTCGGGCGAGGCTCCAGATGAAGACCAATCAATTACATCTGGTAGAAGAGGTGATGATGATGATGTTCTTGAAAGAACTCCGGCTGCTGTAGGAGGTACCAGTGATGATGATGATGATGATGGTGATCAAGACATGTGATGCAAGAGCATTTATTGTTTCTTTAGGAATGTTTTTAATCTAGGAATGTCCTACAAAATAGGGACGTTTTTAGTTATTTCCGTATTTAGTTTAGGGTTTCTTTCCGTAGGGGTTATCTTTCTAATATAAATAAGCGACTAGGTTTTCTATTTGCGGATTATAGAAGAGTAATGGGTTTTTAAACTAGACTCAAATTATCTACGTTCTTATTGTTATCAATCATATGTTCTATTCAATGATCTTGATTCTATTTATTTTTCTATTTTACTTTCTAGAACTACATCAGTTGGCGCTTGAAACATGGACACACCATCAAACCATAGTTTCTACAATGGTAGGTAGAGATAGAGGTGGTGGTAGAGGTATTAGATACATAGATTCTACTGAGTCAAGAACTTAGATTGAAGACATGTTGCGACAGTGACAGGGACGTGCGAAAGCTCGAATGGAGATACTGGAGAGCCGACGCAAACCTATAGATTCACCGAAAGGAGTTTCTGAAGAAGATGAACACACAAAGGTCAATGAGAATCGTCGTTATGTTGTTCATGAAAATCTAGTATTCTCAAAACACGCCCCTTTGTATTTACCGAAAGGATGATCAGAGGACGAACACATGTTTAATGAAAATACTTTTCATAACCGTGTTTTTCATGAATCATATCATGGAAGGTTAGAAAACAAATTAATCAGAACCTTTGAATTGAACACCAGGCGGGTGAAAGTTGAAGTGGATGATATGTCTGGAAGAATACATGTCGAATATTTCCTAGATTGGGAGGCTAGCATAGAGCAATATTTCAAATGGCAGCCTATGACCGAAGCTCATAAAGTGAAGTTTTTCAAGTTAAAATTGAAGGATTCAGCACTACAGTGGTGGAGAAGGCTACAAAAATGGCGTAAGAGGAAAGATAAAGTGAAAATAAACACTTGGGTTCACATGAAACAGAAGTTGCGCAAACAATTTATTCCATCAGAGTACCTGGTGATGATGCATAAGAAGTTTCACTTGCGCCAACGTGACCTTAGTAAAAGCACAAAAGTGACCAACACATCAGTAAAAACAACTGCTCGGATTACAAGTGGAGTGCACAAGAAACGCGATAACTTCATTGAAGATGATAGCGAAGAAAACACATTTGGGGAGCTAAAATATGATTAATTTGTTGGTGAAGAGATGAAATTTGATGAGTTTATCAGTGGAGAGCCCGAATACGATGAATTTGAGAGTGATGGCGAAGTCGTTGTTAATTGGGACTTACCACCAGTCTATGAATGTGATAGATACCCGGAAGTTGAAGAAAAAGTTTTGTTTACTTTCGCTGGCGTTGTTCCTTTTATCCAAGAAGACAGTCCAGAGATTGAAGAGGAAGTTATGCTTATATCAGGTCCTGTTGATACTCTTATCAGTGAAGCAACAAGCATTGTAAGTATACCAGTAAACCGGTATCATATTGTTTATAATAACCAGTCTTTGCATCCAGTAGACATTATTAATTTGGAATCAGATTCTTATAAAGAAGAGTTTAATCATAAAGGAACTTGTAGAAAGAAGTGTACCGGTAAAATTCGTTGGCGAATTTTCTATAACAAGAGGAGGAGTATGATGATGGAAGAAGTATCAAACATAGTGAGTATTCCAAAACTATGTTATAGTAATGAAACTCAAGTTCCACATGTGGCAGAATCTATGAGTTCTGACTTGTATGTGAAGAAGTTCAGTCATAAGGAAACTTGGGAAGAAAACTATAAAAGTAGAATTCGAGGTCGAATTCTCTCTAAAAGTGAGAGGGATTCAGTGACTGAAGATTCCTTTACAAGGTACTTGCGCTACTCAAAAGAGCATGGAAATCCTTGTGATCTGTTTGTGCCACACAGTGTTAGTTGCACTATTACTAAAGAATTAGGCGAGGCTGCTTATGGATATTATCCATAACAGGGCGTTGATCCACTAGCACTCTTTTTGAACAAGCAAACTGGGGATGAAGGAGAAGCTTATGGTAATGTTATAAGACGTTGCCATCATAAGGTATGTGCAACCATAAACAAGAAGAAAACAGTGGTGGAGGAAGTGCTTTCAATTGCAGGTAGAGATATGACTACTGAAGGAGCAAAAGCAATGTACAGTACCTCGCTTTCAGGTAAATACGTTCACAATGAGAACTTCCATGAGATGTTGGATGGTTGGGATTTGATGATTGTTCTGGTAATGAAGATAGGTGATATTAAAGTCAAATAAGAACTTAGTTACGTCATGCCGTGTTTGAAAAGGAGAGGGTACCCCAATTATACCTCAAGCTATTACTTTTCCTTCCTATAAGTCCTTTTCCCAAAAGTGATTGTCTATGGACAGAGTCGATACAATACAATAAATCGGTTCACACTTTGTGTGATCGTCTATGGATACAAGATCGAGACAATACAACAACAAAGTGTGTTTACTTGATACAAAGGTTCGGACTTAACCAAACTCAATAGGATTCACGTATCAAGTAAATAGGAATTAACGTTTGTGCAATTTACTTTAATTATAATAGAACAATTAAAATGCAGAAGTATAAAGTAAATGACACAACAAGATTTTGTTAACGAGGAAACCGCAAATGCAAAAAAAAACCTGGACCTAGTCCAGAATTGAATACTCTCAGGATTAAGCTGCTATACAAAATAAGACAACTTCGTATAGTTGAGACCAAGCAACTAAACCTATAGTTCACCTAGTTCTATATGTATTCCCACGCCTCCAACCTGTAAACAAGTCACATACTTGGACCAATTCCTTTGGTTTGTATTTCAAACAGTAACGGAACAACAAATATGTTTGGTATCAACTCTCTTCAACCAAGTGATATGAGTTGTGCAAAGGTTCCCTTGTTTATCTTAACATAAACTCCTTTGCCAGGTTCCAAGATCTATCTTATGTTCAAATTCCCAAAGGCAATCGTTAAGATTAAGCCAACAACACTCTTCAACCAAGTGATATGTGTTGATGCCGATCTTCCTCAATTAATCAAACCAATCTACCACAAGGATAAACCGATTATTAATTAGATCCTCTTTTTCCCAAACAAGTATTGTGCACACCAAAGATTGTAAAAGCCAAGTTAGAAATCTTCAACATCTTCTTTGTCTTCAAATATTCTTAGATCTTCAACAAACACTTGCACACAACTACTTGAATCTCTTGTGATCAATCACACACAAAACAGAGTCTGTTAACAATGGATTATCACAAGATTGTCTTTAGATCTAACAACAGTTTAAAGATCCATGTCGAAACCTTGAACTAGTTTGAGTGAATCTTATATCAGGAGAGAAGATTCTCAAGCATAAACAAACTATATGCAATAAAAGTTCAACCACCGTTAGTCAAACAAATCAATATGAAAACTAAAGATAAACCGCAATATCTAGTTTCCCACCAACGGGTCGCGCTAGAGCTTCTCAATCCCAAAGAAGACTTTAAATTGAGCGACCGTAAGAGATTTCACCTAATTAGATTACTCTCATCTCCTATAGGCGGCTTCACCAGTAACAAAGACAAAAGAGTAAGTCTAGGTTACGCAGGATTAGTTTGCTAGAAATACAAACTCAAAGTATGTATATACAAGGAAGTTTGGACACCAAGGAATTTCCAAAACCAAAAATATTCTCAAGATATTTTTCATTACTCCACCAAATTCGGTTTTCATAATTCCTGTGAATGCACTGTCCAAAAATAATGATCGAAATCTCTTTGGAAAATCTTTAATTAGCAAATGCACATAACTAATTCTTATTTTCCATATATAATTAAAAACCCTTAATTAAAAAGATTCTTAACTTATTTAAATTCGATATTGGGATTCACTTTCTTCTTAGCCGTTAAGGAATATCTTTGAACAAAATAGAATAAGCATTAATGCACCGTGTTCAAAGAGTGACGACATCTTACTCTTGCAAGTCTTTTCCATGCTTGCTCACTTAAAACCGATTTTCCACACTTCCAAACAAGTTTGGAATTGGTTCATCTGACTTTCAAGAACTACGTGATTGATCAAGTTCCACTCAATAACAACTCGTGGGTTTACGATTCTACCAAAACAAGTTTCGGTTCTACCTCCATGTGAGTATTGTGCATAGTTACACTAGCTTACCAAAGATACGGTTGACTAGGTACTAGGATCGGTTCCCCACATATATTTGGTATCTAACTTGTACGCACTGCACATGTCCATAGGATCGGTTCCCCCTTCCCAAAAACATGTTGCACATGCTCATAGGATCGGTTCCCCTTTCTTCCATAAACCTTGCTGCATCTCATACAAGGATCGGTTCCCCTTGTGATGCACTGCACCTCTTACTACGATCGGTTCCCCTCTTCCCAGTAATAAGTTCATACATACAAAACCCGATCATACCCCAAGTGATTACTTAAGATCGGTTTCACTAATAAAAGTCATACCAATACATAATCCAGGCCTCATGTGAATAGTTTTACCAAGAACACAAACAAATCATGAGCGGTTATACTAATCACACATATTGGTTGTTCATAAGATATGCAATGAAGAACATCCCTAATAACGCCTGGAAATTTCCTTTTTGGTTCACAACACATATCATGAACTTACTTCCTTAGAACACAAATAAACATTGTTCCCTAGGATGAAATCCTCACCTCATACCTATACATAATCACAATAGCATTCATACGATTATGTAGATGTCTTATATACAAATTTTAATGGTTAAGCAAGAAACTTCATATTGTATTCCTTAATACTATGTCTATCTACAGTGTTCATGCTTCGCAGTTTTATGTTTTCAATATGCACGACTTGAAAGATACGTTAGGGAATGAAACAGTTCAATTCAAATATCACTAACCTCAAGTGGAAGGATGATGTTGTCGTTGTAGCTCTGCACTTCTTCACTTATTCAAGTCTTCACAATACTTTTAATGTCTCACCCTAATACTTTCAAGCTAACCTATATGAAGTTGACTCTAGTACATTTAAATCAAGCGACTCTTAAATGAGTTTTGCTTCACTAAAATATGACAACCAAACTTGACATACCAACGCTTGGTGGGTTCAACTGAGCAATGCTCTAACAGTGTTGCTGCGTAGCAGAGTGGGTTGTTAAGGTTAAGAACAGTCAATACCTGACAGTTCTTGTAGAAATATTAATTGTGCCAAGTTTTGGTCTATATCTGGAGATGCATTGCAGTAAGAAGCTGGCTTAGTTAACTATTTTGAAAGCAACCATTAGAAATATTACCGTGAACTACACAAGGGCAGAAAGTATTAACATGTGACAGAAAGGATTACAAGATCGTGAAGAGAGAGCAATCCCCAACTTCATGCTAATAGCCCTGGAGTTATGGTAGAGTATTAGTTCTGTATACTTTGCAATACACAACGAGAAGGCACTGGAGGCTATTATTTTTGCCGAAAAGATTGCTCTTGACCCGTTTTATTTCTTACACACAATGAAGGTCTACAATTTTATGCAGCGGGGGAAGTTAGGGAATATCGGGACAAGCTTGGGTTTGTATGATGTGGTTATAGATTTGTCGGGAAATATCGAAGGAAAGTACATCCTAATGCAGTCAAATAAAGAACATATTTCAATAACCTTATTGTATGTGAAACAATGGTCTAGGTTATAGTTTATTATCCTAGAGAGTGTGGTCATCTTTTGGCTTAAGTTTCTAACTACAACCTTAATTTCATTCATTCAAGTAGTACTCAATAGGTAGAAAGAGTTGCAAACTTGCAGCGCTAATTGGTTAGTTCAGATGATTATTCTGAATGCAACTATTGGTATGATGAATGTGCAATATCCAAGCACGGTGAATGCTAAACAAATGGGTCAAAAATTATAAGGAAAAGAAAGGAGAATTTGGTTGGTTGATTGGCAGGGTTTAATGGCTAGCTTGGAGAGGTTATTTTCTGAAACTGAAGATTGGGATCAAGTCGAGGCGTTGCTCAATATTGGCGTGACTGTTGTATTTGATCGTGGGAAAGCATCAAAGATATCTTATGATACGTTGGACACCATTCCTTCCTTATTGCGTCTTAGGATCTCAAAGGCTACGAGTTTTGTTTTTGATCGAGGGAAGTCAGCTGGATATTACACTAGGGTACTCGAGAATTAGCTAGAGACAACTGTTCCCGCGATGTTTTAGAAATTAATAAGACTTGCTCGTCAGAGTCGAGCTTTTTTTCAACCTGGGGTGATTGATGCAGGAGCATTTATTGTTTCTTTAGGAATGTTTTTAATCTAGGATTGTCCTACAAAATAGGAACGTTTTTAGTTGTTTCCGTATTTAGTTTAGGGTGTCTTTCCGTAGGGGTTATCTTTCTAGTATAAATAGGCGACTAGGTTTTCTTTTAGAGGTAGACTTTGATTATGATGTTTCATTAAACTTTAATCTGCGGATTATAGAAGAGTAATGGGGTTTTAACCTAGACTCAAATTATCTACGTTCTTATTGTTATCAATCATATGTTCTATTTAATGATCTTTATTCTATTTTCCCTAGTTTTCTGTTTTACTTTCTAGAACTGCATCACATGCCTAATTTTGGAGGAGGTAATGATGATGGTAATGGTAATGGAGATAAAGATAAGGATATCGAAGAAGAAATTGTTGAAGAGGAAGTGGAAGAGGAAGAAGAAGAAGTTGGGGAATAAACCCAAGCTGCAAGTACTAGTGAAACCGGAAAGAACAAAAGGGTTATCACTAAACCATCTGATTCCCACATGCCTCCCCCTTACTTGAAGTTTAAAATGAAACAAGGTGAGGCTCTAAAGGGGACCCCAGAAGATGGTGGACATGTTATTTTTGGATACAAAGACTCATGGGCATGTGAAATCCAAAATACTATCATAAGTAATCTCAATTCGTCTTTATTTTTTATTTAAGTGTATCTTATCTATCTTAAATTTGCGTCAAGTGTTAGTATTTATTTTCATTATGTATTTTTGGCATTTAGGATCACAAGCATGCCATCCGTATCTTGAGGCGCCAAGTTTCATGTTCAGTGACTAAGAAATGGGACCTTGACGAGAAATTTGACGCGGTGCAAGCGATTGTCAAGAACTCTGGGTTGTGGCCTGCGGTGGAGAGTAAAAAATATTGAGTATGATAGAGTTACTGTATTTTCATTCTGTGAGAGGTTCAATGGAGAGACTGATACAATGTTATTTTTATTCGGTGAGATGACGATAACTCCCGATGATGCTCATAAAATTCTAGGCCTCGAGGTTGAGGGAAAAGCAATCAGTGAGGGCTTCGATAATAATATTTTTTGGGAGAATATCTTCAAATTCACCAAAACTTTGTTCAGGTGGAATCAGGTTGACACAGAGTCTATGCTTGTGATGAAGGATGGTAATCTAAGCAAGAATTTTAATCTTAAGAAGTTGAGGGAAACATTCTCTAAGACAAAGAAAATCTATGATAAGGAAGGAAGGGTGGACTTGGTGCGAATCAATGCTACCATGTCAGCTTATCTACTCTACGTCCTGGGCAGATGTATCTTCCCCGATAGTTCCGGAAGCTTGGTCGACGCTACGTATATGTAACTATTGGATCCCTTAGATAAGATGCATGAGTATTCTTGGGGTACTGCGGTGGTCTCCTTCTTGAACAATGAGTTGACAAAGGCTTCAAGAGCACTCACTGCGCAAGTAAACGGAAATATATGTCTCTTCCAGGTAATTTTATTGTGTAAATCATTTATATTTGCAAACTACTTGTATTGTAAGATTCTTACATAACTTTGTGTTTGCATAGGTTTGGATATATGAGCACTTTCATACTTTGGTGAAAGCCAACTCCTACGTCAAAGTGAATGACAAGCTTGCGATTGATAAGCCAAGAGGACAAAAATACAGTTTTAAGGGTGCTCGGGATAAGGATATGTCACAACAACTTATCAACGTGCGAATCGCCTTGGACAAATTGACTGCGGATGAGGTAATATTTGATCCGTATCGAGATTCTATAAATCAAGGTTTAATCCAAAAGGAGAGATGATGTTGCATTATACTACGAACCCTTGTTGTTCTCCCATGGATTTTCAATGTACGATCCATATCGGGTAATGCGACAATTTGGTTACGTCCAAGAAGAACCCTATTTCTATGCTGAGCCATTCTTCAAAGTATTAAAGGAGGACTGCAGTACGTCCCAAAAAAACTATTAACTTCGCTTACGCTCCAGCGCCAGTTAAAGATCATTGGAACGGAAGACGTGACCGTAAATTCGATACGAGTATTTTGGACGAGGTGACCGAAGGTCATGAATCTGTTGAGAAATAGATGACGTGGTACTTGGGATGGGCTCGTCCTACCATGATTAGGGAACAGACTGCTGAACAATTGGCTCGTAAGAGGAAGATGGCAGCGAAAGACCCAACAACAATTCCTAAGTTCTTTGTAAGTATTTTAGAGTTGTTGTTACTGTTTTAAGATTACATTATCGAATCATTCTGTTAATTTTTTGTTGTTTAATTGAAAATAGAAGGAGCATTTCAAGACCTTTGTGAAGGTGTTGTGTTGCGCGAGGGAAAGAGGAGAGCCTTTGTCGATTGAAGAGAAAACCAAGTACATTCACTATGCTAGCAATCTTGACAATGAGGATGCCTATGAATTGTTCAAGCAAGCTGATGTTGAAGTAAAGAGGGAAGAAAAATCCAGGAGGGAAGCACAAGCCAATTTAAATGCTGACAAAAAGAGGGCTCGTTCCCTTGGTGATGATAGTGGTAGTGGTAGTGGCGGTGGTCGTGATAATGTTGAACGGGGACGTGGTCGTGGTCGTGGTGGTGGTGGTGAATGAATGCATTTCTAGTTCATTTCTTTATGTTGTGGTAGACAAATATTAAGGTTAATGGTTGGACATATGTTTTTTTTTAATGGGACATGTTTTCGTATTTTGGACACAAAATGTTGGATTTCTAGTTGTTGAACGAATGGTTTGTTTAGCTATGTAAAGTATCAATCATTCCGCCGGAATGGTTTTGTTAAGTTACAATACCGACTAAACCAGGGCCGGCAAGGTTGTGAACTGACAGACTGCCGGCCCTGATAGCTTCAATTGTATAATTACCAGGGTAGACAAGATAAGTAATTCAATACCCTCCCGGCTGTTGTACATCCGACAAGGTATTAAATTATAGACCCTGCCGACTTTGTGTTGCAGAAAAACCTTCTCCTGATGCCTAAAATCATACTAAGGTCGGCATGGTTAAAAATCACGAGCATGTCGGCTATATAATTGCCGGCACGCTAATATACATATACCATCCCGACCGATACATATAATAAAGGCAACTCCTGATGCCTAAAATCATACAAAGGTCGGCGGGGTAATTCAATTATGATCATGTCGGCCAACCGTAGTCGGGATGTTTGGGAATCAAAAACCTAGCCGGCGAATTCAAATTTCAAATTCTTGCAAGTACAAGTGCATTGATTGGTTACCATTGTAGTACCATAATATCGCCACAATTATATTCACGAGAGATTAATGACACTTCTGCGAGCGTCACCGAAAACTCTTCAACAACATTTCACGAGCGTCACAAAATAGTTCAGAGAATGATGTAATAAACAACGACAGCAATGAAGGTTATGTATTGGAACCTAAGGGGCCTAAGGAGAGCAAGGTCTCAGGATAAGTTAAGGTCTCTCATCAAACAATTTAATCCTTCAATTGTTTGGGTTGCTTAACCCAAAGTTCATTGTAATTCTTCATTTTGTAGTAAACTTAATTTACCAGGTATGGCAAGTATAGTAATTCATAATTCAGTTTCAAATAAAAAAGGCAATATATGGTTTTTTTGGAATCAAAATTTATCTGCTCCTTCAGTGATTTCATTATCCAGTCAAATGATCACAGTAGAGATTGGGGGTGTTCTAGTTTCTGGTGTTCATGCTCATGTTGGTGCTATTCAAAGAAGATACTTATGGTCAGAGATGTTGCATATCAGTAAACTTCAAATGCCTTGGCTAGTCATTGGGGATTTCAATGTTATCACATCTATAGATGAAAAGGTGGGAGGAAAAAACCCTAATAGAAGATCAATGTTGGATTTCACCAATTGTTTAGATGAATGTGAACTTTTGCAAGCTCCAAAAACTGGTTTGGATTTTTCATGGTCTAACTGTCAACAAGGTAATAAAAGAATTTTGTGCAATTTGGATAGGGCTGTGGTTAATCATTTGTGACAGCAGAAGTATGAAGCTTGGAATTATAAAGTTGGATTGAGAGTAGATTCAGATCACTCACCTCTTCTGGGAGGAAGTAATAATGTTCCTAAACCAAATAATGTGCCCATGAAGTTTCAACAAATGTGGCTGTCTCGTCCTAATTTCTTGGAGGTTGTAGCTACTAGTTGGGCTGAAGATATGCAAGGTGATCCAGCTTTTTTATTTCAACAAAAATTAAAAAGGCTAAAAAAGGTTCTCAAAGAATGGAATTGGAAAGTATTTGGCAATGTGCTTACTCAAATCAAAGAAGATGAAAAAGAAGTTCAAAAAGCTATGGAGAAATCTGATGCAAATCCTTTTGATGAATCAGTCCTTAACAAATTGGTTCAAGCACAGAATAACTTTAATTCTAAGGAGGTGCAGCTCAACACTTTTGTAATGGAGAGAAAAGAAGCCTCTTAAATTTGATACAGCTGTTAAAAGATTACCAACTTTGTTCTGGTCAAATTATTAATAAGAGTAAGAGTAAGCTTTTTGTTGAAGGCACAACTGAACTAAGGAGATTGTTAATAAAAGACATTTTGCAAATGGAGTTAAGTAGATTCCCTGATAAATATTTGGGAGTGATTCTTAAAGCAGGGAGAGTCAAATCTAATACAGTATGGCCAATGGTTGAGATGATGCAAAAGAAATTAGCATCTTGGAAGGGCAAGTTGTTATCATTCCAAGAAAGACTAATTCTTGTAAAGTCTGTTCTTTGTAGCTTGCCAATGTATAACATGGCAGTGTATAAGTGGCCTGCCTCAGTAATTAAAATTTGTGAAAGAATTATAAGAAATTTTATTTGTTCTGGTGATGGAGACACAAGAAGACATACTGTTTTTTCTTGGAAGAAGGTATGCACTCCTTACTGTGAGGGTGGTCTGGGTATTCAAAGAATTGAAACTATGAATAAAGCTCTACTCATGAAGATGATGTGGAAAATACATAAATCATAAGAGGATTGGGCCTTGCTCTTTAAAGCTAAATATCAAAATAAGTATGGCCAATGGAATACACAATGGCAACTTTCTTCTGTTTGTCCTGGTCTCAAATGGGCATGGGACTCTATCAAAGAGGATATAAGATGGATTATAGGAGATGGAAAGAACATTTCTGTGTGGTTTGATGCTTGGTTAGGGGAGAAGACTCTAATTGATCAAGTGGGCTTTGCTGATGTAGTTAAGGACAATCCCCTCTTAAAAGTTTCAGATTTATTGATGAATGGTAAGTGGTCTCTCCCTGAAGCTTTGCAGCAAATTCTTTCATCTGTTTCATTACCAATTGTTGCAGGTGGAAGTGATGAAATTGTTTGGATACATAATCTTAAAGGGATTTTAACAAAGGCATGAAGTCATAAGGAAATAAGGCATAAGGAACCAAAATTATGGTGGACCAAACAAATATGGAATTCATTTATTCATCCTAGTGTAGCAGGTAATGTTTGGAAACTGATTCAAGGTGTTTATTTAGATGATGACATTATGGTGAAAAAAGGATATGACATGGTTTCAAGATGTTGTATTTGCAAGACTGCTCAAGATAGCATGAATCATCTATTGTGGGAGTGTGCATTTAGCTCTGCAATCTGGAAATGGATCTGCTCCCTATTTCAGTTTGATATCCCTAAAGATTTTAATGATATATGGAGGAGAGCAAGACATAAAAGTCCCTTAATTCAGCAAGTATGGCTCATTGCAGCATGTATCATTCTCAAGGAATTATGGTTCCATAAGAATAAACAATTTTTTGATGAAGTTAAGCCAAATATTCTCAGTTTTAAGTGCAGAGTAATCAAACTTATTTCTGAAGGTGGTTTGAGGGTTAATGGTAATAAATGGAATCAGAATTATGATGATTATATTATTGCAGTTTTTCAGCTGGGGGTCAGGAAAACAAAGTTTCAGGGGATTAAAGAATGTCATTGGTTTCCTCCTGAGCCAGGAACTACAATGTTTTGTTGTGATGGATCTTCCTTGGGAAATCCTGGAGCTGCAGGGTTTGGGTTAATTGTCAGAGATGATCAATGCCATGTTCTTGGCACATTAGCAGGTGGAATTGGAATTGCAACTAACTACTTAGCTGAAATATATGCAGTTATCTGTGCTATGGAGCTTTCTATTGAATGGGGTAAGCAGGAAATTTGTATAATCTCTGATTCTAAAGCAGTTGTGAATGACTTTTCCAGTCATAATGTGCCTTGGTTTGTTAGAGGGAGATGGAAAGTTGTTGTGAGAAAATTATCTCAAATCAAGTTCTTGCACTGTTTAAGGGAGGTGAATTTTTCAGCAGATGGAGTGGCTAAGAAGGGGGCCTTACTAGCCCAAGGTGAAAGAAAAATTTGTATAGGGAAACCTTCATCTCTTGTTAGGGTGGAAATGCCTCATGTAAGCTATTTCAGATTTTGTTAAAGTTTTGGTTGTGGGCTGGTAATGGGCTTGGGTTTAGTTTAGTCTCTTTTTTTTTCTTGATTGTTTGGGCTTAATTGTTTCTGTTTCTTTGGGCTTTTGCCTTGTTTGTTGTAATCCCTCTTTTATTATCAATAATAATTCATGTGATTCAGAAAAAAAAAAAAAAAAAAAAAAAACAACGACAGCATAAAAAATGAGAAAAATGTGAAGATTTTGTAGTCAAAGAGAATATTCGCGAGCACAAGGCGGGAATTCGCGAGAGCAAGGCAGGAAATGAAGATTTTGTGGTTATAAAAGAGTTTCGCGAGAAGATATCAGATTTCGCGAGCACGATAGCAGAGCCACCAAGGAGCATAGCGAAAATCCTAAAATAAGGGAAGGATGAGTTGTCACCCACTATGAAGACACCTATATAAAGAGGAAAGAAGGAAAGAGAAAGGGAGGAGAATAATTTGAGAAGAGAGAGATATTTTTGCAGAGAGATTTTAGGAGAGAGAATGTATTTTTCTTTATCATCTTCTTCCCCAGAACTAGATTTAGAACTCCATTAACGAAGATTATCAATGTAAATCAAATGTAAATTTAAACAATCATAGTGAAGAATCATGGATGTAGATCAAATTGATCGAACCATGTAAAAATCCGTGTGTCTATTTACAGTTTTAGAATTTTAGTCATACTTTTAATATCAAATTAGTTTAGACTAAGAGATTATTATCAAGATATTACAAGGGGTGACACACAACTATTTGCATATACACTCCAAAGCTCATATCATCATACACTCCATATAACTCACCCAATAGCTCTCTACATACAACAATGGCATCATTTGATTCAAATGAAGATTTGGCAATCACCAAAGCTTGGTACGCGGAAACTCGAGTTAGAAGGCAGTCCTCCGTAAGGGTGGATGCCGTAACTTTTTGGGCTAGGGTACATAACAAATATATGCAAGAATTTGGGAATCCAAATGGAAGAAGTGTTCAACAAATCCACGCTAGGCACCTAGTCATCGAAAAAGCGATACTTGCTTTTTTGGCTATCTAAAAACCTATTTTGAACGCTACCCACTTTGGATTGTCCATTGAACAATTTGTAAGTATTTTTGTGGTTTATTTTACGTGATCCATGTTGTTTGATCTTCCAACTAAACACCACTAACAAAGTAAGTTTGTGTTTTGTTTTTGTAGCATGAAGTCGTCAAAGCGCGCTACTTGGAGGAAAAGGGGGAAGCATTCGCATTCGACGCAAGCTATGAATTCATGGTATCCAAAATTCCCGAGTTTGCTCCGGACCTCATGTCGGCTGAATGGGACTCGGATTCCTCTGACGAAGATTGATGGTTTTAGTGTAGCTTTTGTGGGTAGATCTCTATGTAAACCCTCGGAGACTATAACTCGTCCACTAGGGACGCCTAGGGGTTCAAAGGCTTGATGCACATGCTAAGTG
Source organism: Papaver bracteatum (assembly GCA_023529315.1). Lineage (NCBI taxonomy): Eukaryota > Viridiplantae > Streptophyta > Magnoliopsida > Ranunculales > Papaveraceae > Papaver > Papaver bracteatum. The sequence continues at coordinate 1,086,040 of JAJJWX010001238.1, read as the reverse complement.
CATTCGTTATTCCGTCGACAAGGATTTAGATTTTATGTTTCAATCAATGTAGTAACCAAAATTGCATGGGTAAAGTAAATTGCATCTTTCCATATTCTATTTTCCGTTGGGTATAGTTACAGGTCGGCAAGGTTACATTGCCGACTTTTCAACAGCCAGCAATGTTAGAAATTATTCGCATGCCGACTATAAGTCAGCCGACAATGTTAGAAATTATTTGCATGCCGACCAAAAGAGAGCTGGCCCAAAATAGTCGGCATACTCTTCATTCAAAGACCCTTCCGGCCTACAAATAGTCGGCTTTTTCTTCATCCGCGGACCATGCCGGCTAGACTTAGTCGGCACCTTATTCAAACGTCGACCTTGCCGACTTTTCACATTTTCAAAACCAATTTTTTTGATCCAAATCGAACTCATAACACAGAATCAAGGTTTAACTTAATGGATTCATAATTTCAAAATTTAAATTTAAACTCAATTAATTAAGCTAATCAGATTTTTTAGTGTTAATTAAACAAGAGTATATTAGCCATTTTTAAAAATACATGATTAAAGGGTGACCTCTTTTACTTCAAAATGACTTTATTTTGTCTTATTGAGTATACCCCAATTAATCTAGATATACCCCAATCAAGCTAGGATTATTATCAAAAGTTGGTTAACTATCTGCATTCTCTACAGCTTATTATAATTCTTCGTTTTTCTCGCATCCCTATTCTTCCTTCGGTATTCTACATAGTTTGTTTTACATTAGTTTGCTATCAACAAGAAGGTTGACACGTGCACATAGTGAGTGGAGAAAAGGAGGCAAATTCAAAGACCCATTTGTCTGCATTTGTCTGTTCTCCTTCCCAGTTGTTCTTGTTTCTTTCTGAGGGTATAATGCAACACACTTACACCAGCACATACCAGGATCCGGATTCTACATCTCAGTTCAACTTCTGTAACTTACAAGAATCATGTACCACATTGGTTTCATTCTCTGCAGCCTACACGGCTACACCACCCACTAAAAATATTGCGTGTGGAAATACAAACTAGCAGCATTGAGAGAGAATGAGTGAGATTTCAGCATGATAAGATATAACTCTCTGCTGATTCAATCCAACATGGCAGGACAGTAGCGCCAACAGCTTGAATCTCACCTTCGAGATTGGTTTCCACCTCTAGGAGGCTGTTGCTGCTGCATCTGAATCTGCGGCTCATACCCGCCTCCTCCAACAGCACGAGTAGGTGGAGTAGCCAATCCATAAGGTGATACTACACTGCTTCCCTGTGCTACCACCTGCTGCCCTTGAGGCAATGGTGGTCGTACAGCAGAACCTCTAGCTGAGGATGAATCGTACGAAGAAGGGGCTCTGGGTTGTGGAACATAACCGCCTGTTCCTACATTGCATGGGTCATATCCAGCTACTCTAGACAGATCATAACCTTGCGCTCTCTGTGGTGCATCATATCCAGTCCGTCCAGCTGTGGCTGCACCTCCCCCATAAGGAGAAGCTGCTGCTGATGCACCTCCACTGTAAGGAGACGCTGCCACTGCACCTCCACTGTAAGGAACACCAGCACCTGTAGGGGGAATACGTCCCTATTTTGTAAGACAGCATAAGGTGTCAGCATAGCTCTTAACGCAATGAACCAATATAGATGCTACAGTAGAGATTCATAAATAAAACAAAATCAATTCTTGTACATATTTGAGTTTCATAAATAAAAATCAATTCTATTATGATGGTCTATGATGTCGTGGACTTGTTGCAGTGATATAAAAGATTGCTAACCATGACCATCTTGTCTTGTTATTCTTTCTCGTTTCTTTTCTACAGAACCAAATAAAAACCCTTCTCTAAAGTTTCTTTTCACTTGACTAACAAGTGAGGCAAGTCGAAGGAAATGGGAAATATAAGTGCAAACCTCGTGTAGGTGGTTTATATTGATATGTGTTACACTAGGAATGAATACGCAAGTGTTTAATGTCATCTGGTACGCAAATAAAACTAGCAGATACATGATACATCAAAAGAACTGGGTCAACATTGACACAGTCATGTCCGGTGGATATCATAAGTCTACCGCAACAATCTCAGAGCAGTGTAGCGATGATTGCCAATCATTGTTAAGCTGATCAGTTACTGATGAGCATATGGCTTACAAGAATCCCTTCTCACTGGACCCTTGATCACAAGAAGCATTTACAGTTGAAAGTTTCATTTGAGTCCAGCTGTTCATTCCTAAACAGGTCATCCTAAAAATGGAGTTTTCTTGTTAAATAGATTTGAAAATCTTCTATTGTTCTATTATTAGAATCAAGTTGATATAACAAAGTTTAAAAGATATTGACGTGGTAACCTAACAATGCCTCTATCTTGTTAATGCTACACAGAAGAGAATTGCAAAGAAAGAAAGAAAAAAATATACTCAGGGAGTATAAGATAGATCAACACCTGAGCAATACTATAACCATCTTCATAGGCATTTTGTCCAGCCGTATCATTCTCCTTATATCCGGAAGCAGCACCAGCATGTGGTGGACCTACATTTTGGTTGCCGTATGACGATAACTTCAAAAATCTAATTCTGGTAAACATAGACCAAAGTGGAATCTAAGTAATAAGTGCAACGAAAATGCATACCGGCTACTCTCTCAAGATTAACATTATTAGCCAACTCTGCTCTAAGTTTCTCAACCTCCCTTGCCATGGAAACATAGTTCTTTTCCATCACTTGAAGTGACTCAAGGTGGTCGTTGTATAGCTTCTTTTCATAGTCATAAGTAGCCCTGCAAAATAAAATATCAGTGTGATCCAACAGCATGATTGTAGATTTGGAAATGCAGATTGTTTATGTCATAAACTAGGAGAAAGCGAATGCTAATTCACACCGATAATGTTTAAACTACTTTCACGAGTGCAACCTGCAAATGTTAGTTACTTTTGTATCAAAATCTGCACCAGCACCGACATATAGACAAATTATCATGAATGTACAAACACAAGTTTTCTAAAGCTATCAACAAAGGACAGAATAAAAGGAACCAGAATAATATTACCTACAATGCTGATATTCCTGTCTGATGCCATCAAGTTCTGACATCAATGCTGGAATCTGCTGTACGTCCTGATGGGTCCTCTGGAGATCCTGAGTTAGTTGTTGAACCTTAGAGATCAACTCTTGCCTGGATGCTATCAAGTTCTGAGCATCAGCTCGAGCCTTCTGAAGCTCCACTTTAACAGGTTCTGCGGCTTGTAGATCAACTTCCATCCTAGCTATCTTGTCCAAAAGGTCCCTCATACGATGCTCCTTCTCATTTTTTACTGCACCTATTTGACTCTGCAATCTCTGCAATTCTTGTTGTGCAGCTGCGAGCTCTTGTCTCAAAGACACGTGAGTCGCTGCAAGTCGCTGGTTCTCAGTAGCAAGTCTTTGCATCTCGCCATGTTGTGTGGCAAGCTTTTGCTCCATAATTTCTGGAGGAGGCATCATATCAAAAAGAGGGAAGCCACCTGGTGGAGGGTGAATGCCAGGACCAAAATGATCGGGATGCATCATTCCAGGACCGAATTGATCAGCATGCATCATGCCAGGACCTGGATGAGGGCGCCTTAGATGAGGAGGTGGTATGCGGCCTTTGCTTCCCATGACAAGTTATTCACCTATATGTTAAGAAGTAACTATAAGCTAAGTAATTAAGAGACACAAATGGAAAATGTGCACCTAACAGAAGTAGCAAAAGTATGTCGAAATATACGAAACAAAATTTAATAGCTTACATCCCATCTCAGATCATTACAGAATACTACTGTATCAGCTAAGATTAGTCGAAATTCGTCTAAGTTGACCTATAGCCATATGCATTGGAAAACTGAAAATAATTTGCCATCTTAATTCACTTATTTGTTTAGCAATAAGCTCTATGAAAGTTAACAGATAGGTCTAGGTCAGGAAATTGAGCAATGAGAGGAACACCCCATGAAATGTGTCTCCAAAATAATCATATTCCATGTTATATGATTCAAAAAAAAAAAAAAAAAATCCCCAAAACTTATCATAAAGCAGAAACTTACAGAATCTAAAGAAATATCAGACCCATATAACAAAACAATCTAATTTCCCAACAGAAGCGATGGATATCAAGAAAAAAAAGTAGGAACATGAACAAGGATAGAGAAATCAAAACGAAGGAATAGACATAATGGAGTATGTATGTGCTTGAGTATAAACCCTAGTAGAGAAAGAAATTAAACGATAATTAACAAAGAAGTAATGGTTGAGATAATAAGATATACTTACTAGGGCTTTCAAGAGAGGATTTTAGATGTATTTCTTCGCATATGAATTGAACAACGAAACTCAAAACTAAAGATAGATTTCTGCTAACTTTGGAGTATTAGATTTAGAGGTGTTTTATGATCTCCATTCTCCACCCCTCTATATATATATATATATATATAGTAGAACCTTTTTAAATTAATACTCTTTAAAAATAATAATTTTTCTAAAATAATAAAATAAAAAAAAAATCCTTTTTAGGTCCATAGTGTTAAAATAATAATTTCGATAATATAATAATTTAATATGTTTCAAAAATCCCCCTTAAATATTTATAGGTCCCAAATATTATATAAAGTTAATAATTACTAATAAGAAAATTGAAAAGTTATCAAATTTTAGGAAAATACGAATCAATAATTGTTTTTTTTTCTTTGAAGTTCAAATCTAATTATATTTCATCACTGATAGTTCGTAATGCACTCGTAAGACTCAGAGTTGCATTATTATATTGCAACAATAGTAGTAGAATACTTCAAATAGTCAATAGTTGAATACTTCAAATTCCAAATAGTTAAATTAAATGAGTCAAATACATTTTATTGACGTTATCAATAGAAAACATTCTCTAAATTAATATATTATTAATTTATCTTTAAAATAATTAATAATTAATTTATCGATAATTTAATATCTCTTTGAATTAATAAAATTTAGTGGACCCAAGGCTATTAAATTATAGAAGTTTAACTATACCAACTGGTACGAAAACGAGCTACAACACCAATATCGCACTGCCCCAAATGAATGGAAACATGGCTAGTTTGCCTAGAGACAATAACAGGTCATTATGACGTAAAATCAAAAATCCCTTGACCAAATATTCTTTTTAATAATTAATTAATATAACCATGATTAATTGTTTAAGTGTTAGGTAACCGTGTTGGATGTAAAATCAACTAATGTTAATCGAACTTGAAAACATCAATTAAATGATTTTTTTTGATTTTTTACAAAAATACCAACTCAGAATCGTTGGATGTTCGTGCACTCGTAGACCGATTATGGGTTGGTGTTTTACATTTGTAAAGAACAACGAGAATCGGTTAATATATGTAAACATAAAAGCCAATTTAAGGGATCGGTTGATGAATAATCTAACATAAACAGATTCATTTTCATAAAGAAAAATTTCATTTATACTTTTGGGATTGAAATCAATCTAACTCACTTTCGTAAGCATCAAGGATGCACTTAGCACGTGCAATAAGCTTTTGAACCCCTAGGCAGATGTGTTATAATCTCGTGGGGGTTTACATAGAGATCCATTTACAAAATCTACACAAAAAACTTCTAAAACTCTCAATATTCACCAGAGGAATCTTCGTCCGGAACACTGAATGACATATAGTCCATGTTGAATTCTGGAATTTTGGAATAAAATATGTATTCCTTTCCTTTTTCATCCAAGTAGTTCCTTTTTGCGACTTCCCCATACACAGATAAAAATACAAACTTACTTTGTTACTATTCAAGTGGAAGATCAAACAACTTAGTTTATGCAAGAAAAATTTGAAAAAATTCTTATAAATTCTCGGATTAACAAGCCCAAATGGCCATGGATAAAAATTCTCTCTTGTATGCCTACATAATCAACTATCCCTTTTGGATAAGTTGGAACCTATCGTATATTCATCGCCAAGTTTTTCCCTTTATATTTTCATAGTAATTCACCACATATTTGATATAAATCCTGTTAGAGCATTGCTCGGTCGAACTCGCATGCGTTGCTATCTCAAGCATGTTTGTCAATGTTAGTGATCAAAACTATAAAGTTTTGATTTCTAGTCTACTATAGCTAAGGTCTCGGACTAGGATAAAAAGTGTAGTTGAGCTCAAGAACTCCATGGCGATCATCATACAAGACGAAGGACTACTCAAGGAACCAGTGGATCTTCATCGACTAAGGTATGTGGAGTCTTGAACTTATCTATCACTCAAAAGTCTATCTACTCTATCTCTTATCTTGAGACAAAAGTCGTATTACCATATAGACTAAGATTATACACATGTGGTATTTCGAGCTGAGTATATCTTGCTTATATATTTCTCGAAATATGTGTTGGTAAAGCTTTCGCTTGAGACAAGTTCATCTTTACCTAGTGACAAATGTCATGTTTCAATCATTTTGGAAATCGCTCTGACGAAAAATAGTTTGTGAATAACAACTATATAACTCCCTCTGAGAATATTTCAATGATTGAAATGATAGTTTAGACAATATAACCATTGGAGGATATAAGCATTGTTATGGAAACACATATATGTATAAGTTCTTATTGCTTGAACCGAAGTGTGCGAACTTTGTTGATCAAGTGAAACTGGAGCAGTACGTGAACTTTAGTCCGCGAACTGGCGTAGTTCTCGAATACTAGAATTTCTGCTGGAGTTTTTGAACTCCGTCCGGGAACTTAAGTCTGCGAACCTAGTCCGCGAACTTGAGTAGGTTATGTCTGAAAACGATGTTTGTGAACTTATCTTAATAAACTAAGGAATGCTATTGCAAACCGTGGATTTATAGTTCATGAATCGATTCGAGTGAATCACATCGTTTTTGCTTCGATTGTGTCTTGTGTAGTACATGAGATTTCCTTGCAATTGAACAACTCTCTAACTAGTTCATTTGAGTCATTTGGACTAGTTATGGTGAAGAAGAATATGGTTGATATGAAAGTTATCATATGGCTAACCTTTTTGTTAACTATTGTTGAACCAACTAATGTACAAGTTTGGGTACAGTTACACAAGCCTATAAACGTGCATTACATGTGTGTGTAACAATATATGTTTTCGATCTAACGGTTGATAAATATTAGCTTGAATCTAATCAGGTTTTCATCTAACAGTGAATATTGAATACTTTGTTAGTAAGCTAACATTGATTGCAAACCCTGATTTGAAGACTATATAAGGGAGAACTCTAGCAACTGGGAAACCTAATCCCCACACATTCTGTGTGATACTAGTTGTGCTAAGCTAGAGTCGATTCTCCTTTAACCTTTGGTTTTCTTGTTCTAAAACCAGGTTAACGACTTAAAGACTTTATTGGGATTGTGAAGCCAGACCGATACTACTTTTATCGTAGTTGTGTGATCTGATCTTGTTGTTTATATCGTACGAGTACAATTGTACTAATTGGCTTGAGATTTCTATCTCTGATAGGCAAGATATAAAAGTAATCACAAACACTTCGTCTCATCATTTGTGATTCCACAATATCTTTTTTCGCTGCGTCGATCAAAACTATTGTGAGGTGATTGATAAAACGGAATATAAGTATGGTTTTATCAATTGGTTCATGTTCACCTTGATTTATCAAAAGACGGAACAAAACTTGTAGGTTTATTCGTGGGAGACGAATTTATCTATTACTGTAGACTTTTCCGTGTGATACAAATTTGTTTATTAAAGTCTTTGACTTTGGGTCGTACCAACTCTTGGTTGTGAATGAGATCAGATAAGGGAATCAAGTGCGCAATATCTTGCTGGGATCAGAGACGTAGGAGCATAACAGTACCTTAGATCAGTGTGATATTGATTGGGGTTCAACTACAGTCCAGACCGAAGTTAGCTTGGAGTAGGCTAGTGTCTGTAGCGGCTTAATACAATGTATGTTTAATCTGGACTAGGTCCTGGGGTTTTTCTGCATTTGCGGTTTCCTCGTTAACAAAATTCTGGTGTCTTTTTTATTTCTTTTTCGCATTATATTTTGTTATATAATTGAAATAATACAGGTTGTGCGTTGTTCAATCAATTTGAATATCCAACCTCTTTGGTTGTTGATTTAAATTGATTGACACTTGGATATTGGTCTTTGGCACCATCCAAGTTATCTCTCTTCGATAAAGACTCGCAGATTGTATTTGCTTGAGTAAAGATCAAATTGAGAGATTGAGATAATAACTCCTTGAGATATTTTTCTATTGATTGAGTCTAGTTGATTCTCTAGAAAGTAACTTGGAGTTGTCCATACAGATTGCTAATCGAAATATTTGGTGTGGTTGTTAGACCCCACTTTTTCAAATCTCGTCCCCAAAAAATTCTGGTGTAAACCTTTCAGATATGACATCTTCACGTCATGTTTCATTGTACCATGTTTTGATATGTCCAAATCTTCGACGGAGTCAAATGATGCCATATTTGTAGAGTATACCAAAGTGTGTGTGTTGTTTGAGTAGTGGGTGGAGAAGGGGTGAATAAAATACGCAAGTTTGTGACAAATTGGGTTTGGAAAATAGGTCTTTCTTATATAGAGGAAGACCCAATGGCTAATTTTTTTCAAAAATGGTGAAATAATTATGGAAAATCGGTGCTTGTGAATCCCCATAAAGACTGATTAAGCCTCGATATCAACAAGAATGGTCATTATAGTTGTCAATATTTACTAATTGTAGCTTTAAAAATCAAGAAAAAAATTTGAACTTTTCACCGACCAAAATTGTTTCATATTGTTGCACACGTAAACCAATTGTAGTCTACGAAATCAACAGAAAACTCACACTTTTGAAGGCTTAAAGAATCAGATTATATGAAAACCTATATAAATCGATAAAAGGATGAAATCCACTGTATCAGTTCATATATATAGTAATATGGACCGATTATATGCTTGTATTTGCAAAAACATGTTGAATCATGAATAAACCAATGATATCATCACTCCATTGCATACTATAATTATAAGTTAATTGTACCATAATTATTAAAAAAAAAAATCACAAGTTTTATGATAATTACAAACCATTAAAAATCTTAAAATCTTAAACTTATAATTTTATAATTAGTTAGCATAATAAAGAATCATGGAGCATCAACATTGGGAGCATAAAGCATCAGGCACCAAAATGCATTGGGAAAAATAGTATCGGCGGCAGCAATACCACTAGCATTAGCAACGTCAGCAACAACTTCTGTTTAAGCTTCGTCACCAAGTTTATACATCCCCCAATCTCTATATGAGCTATAATTTATTTTCTTCTCCTTTTTGCAAAACTGCCTAGCAATCCAAGTTCTTCATATGCAGGCTTATCTGCAAGTTCCATTGCATGCTCTAGTTTGGTCTCTCGACCAAATACGAACTTGTATTTGTTCCTTATAATTATCTCTGACTCCCTCTTAACATCCATTTCTCAGATTTCTCAATTGTAAAATTTTAGGTGGCTGAAATCCATATCTTAAAAAAAATAAAAAATAAAAAAAAATCAATACTGAAATCTATTTAGAATCGGTGAATAAGACAATATACTGTATTGTTTTTTTTACGTTTGAGATAAAATACATACGGAAGCCAACGGAAATTTGGACGGAAATAATGGAATAGAGAGAATTCTGCCTAAGCAGTTACTGCAACTTCACTAATTCATTCTTAACCTTACAAGAGTTTTGCTTACAGCTTTTTATAAAACAACAATTAGAAAACTACCAATCCCAAATGGCCACGCGTCCCCCAAGGATAAGATCACTCCTGACCAATTATTGAGCTGCCGAAACACAAATCATTAGGCACCCAGGTTTGAGTTAAGAGCACCCAAGTAGTTCATGGATAACTAAATAAAGTCATATGACAAATACCCTCCCCATCAGCAGATCCTTGTCCTCAAGGATGGAATTTAGGAAAGTGGTGTTTGATATAAGTAGTATCCTCCCATGTAGCATCTTCAATGGAAGCATTAGTCCACCTGATAAGTAACTGAGGTACATAGAGACCATTGCGGATAATAGTCCTGGCATCCAAAGCAGCAGCTGGTATGACTAGAATAGTACCATCAGTATCAAGCAAAGGTAGAGATGGAGATGGAGAATGGGAAGCTCCAATGTGCTGCTTCAGTTGAGAGACATGGAACACAGGGTGAATCCTGGACTCTGCTGGCAATTGGAGTTTGTAAGCAGCTTCACCAATCTTTTGTAGAATAGTAAATGGACCATAGTACTTCACTGCCAGCTTGAGATTTCTTCTGAGTGCTACAGAAGCTTGCCTGTAAGGTTGCAACTTCAAGTAAAACCTGTCACCTACTGCAAAAACTCTGTCAGTTATTGTTTTATCAGCATAGAACTTCATCCTCTCCTGGGATTTATGTAAAGTGTCCTTTAATAGAGCAATGATAACATCTCTCTTCTTTAAGTACTCTTCCACAGTAGCAACAGAAGTGGTTGAATAATAAGGAAAAGCCATGTGTGGTGGAAGGTAACCATAAAGTGCCTGAAAGGGGCTCATTTTCAAGCTAGTATGGTAGTTGGTGTTGTACCACAATTCTGCTAAAGGGAGCCATAGGTGCCATTTCTTTGGTTGATGACTGCACATACATCTCAAGTAGTTTTCCAGACAAGAATTTACCCTTTCAGTTTGGCCATCAGTCTGTGGATGGTAGGTTGTACTTAAATTCAACTGAGTACCCAGTTCCTTGAATAAGTCTTGCCAAAAATGACTTGTGAAGATTTTGTCCCTATCAGAAACAATAGAGGCAGGTAACCCATGAAGTTTGAAAACATTAGAGATAATTCCCTTGCAACAGATGCAGCAGTGTAAGGATGATGAAGGCCAATGAAATGGCTGTACTTAGTGAGTCTGTCCACCATAACTAAAATGACAGACTTTCTTTCACTCATTGGAAATCCTTCAATAAATTCCATGGAAATATGTTGCCAAGCATGGTCTGGAACAAGCAATGGCTGAAGCAACCCAGCAGGAAATGTGTGTTCTCCTTTGTGTCTTTGACAGACATCACAGGTGGAGACATAGAGCAGAATATCCTTCTTCATAGCAGGCCAGAAGAAATAAAATTTTGCTCTAAGGTAAGTGGCCTGCATGCCAGAATGGCCACCCACAACTGAAGAATGGATGGAGTCCAAGATCTTACTTCTAGTGGTAGCTGAACAACCAATATAGAATCTTCCTTTGTATCTCAAGATGCCATTCAAGTAAGAGTAATTACCATTAGCAGTTGGTGTGAGAGTAAGCTGAGCAATCAACTTTTGAAATGTAGAGTCTTCAGCATAACTATCAAGAATGTCTTGGGTCCAAGCTGGTGTGGAGATGGAAGTAGAATTGCAGCCAACAGTTGAGTGAGATCTTCTAGAAAGAGCATCAACAACTCTATTTTCAGAGCCCTTCTTGTAACATATCTCATAATCATAACCTAAGAGCTTCATAAGCCATTTCTGTTGTAAAATAGTGGAAATTCTTTGTTTTAGGAAGTAATGAATACTCTGGTGGTCTGTTTTTATAATAAAATGTGTACCTTGTAAATAATGTTTCCACCTTGTTACTTCTTGGACAATGGCTAACAACTCCTTTTCATAAGTAGAAAAAGCAGCAGCTCTGGGTCCTAAGGGCTTGCTGTAGAAAGAAATGGCTCTATTATCCTGCATAAGTACAACACCAATACCCAAGTCACAAGCATCAGTTTCTAAGACAAACTGCTTTGTGAAATCAGGTAAAGCAAGTACATGTGTAGTTGTCATGGCCCTCTTGAGCTGAAGGAAAGCATTAGTAGCAGCATAGGACCAATGAAAAGAATCTTTCTTAAGTAAGTCAGTTAAGGGTCTACAAATGAGACCATAATTTTTGACAAACTTTCTATAGTAACCTGTCAGCCCCAAAAATCCTCTTAGAGCTTTGATATTAGTGGGTTGTGGCCAATCCACCATAGCAGAAATCTTAGCAGGATCAGCCATAAATCCATTAGCAGTAATAATATGCCCCAAATATTCCAATTCTGACTGTCCAAAACAACACTTAGAGAAATTTGCATACAGCTGATTGGCTCTGAGAATTTGCAATGTGGTCTGTAAGTGAAGAATGTGGTCCTCCAATGAGGAGTTGTAGATCAGAATATTATCAAAGAACACCAAAATGAATTTCCTAAGGTGAGATTGAAAAACTTTGTTCATAAGTGCCTGAAAGGTAGCTGGTGCATTTGTGAGACCAAATGGCATCACCTTAAATTCAAAGTGACCATGATGTGTTCTAAAAGCAGTTTTATGGGTGTCGAAAGGAAACACTATGATCTGATGATAGCCAGACTTCCAATCTATCTTTGTAAAAAACTTGGAACCATGCAACTCATCTAACATCTCATCAATGACTGGAATTGGAAATTTTTCCTTGATGGTAATGTTGTTGATCTTCCTATAGTCAACACAAAATCTCCAGGAATTGTCTTTTTTCTTGACAAGTAAAATAGGAGATGCAAATGGACTTTTGCTGGGTTGGATAATACCAGAAAGCAACATTTCCTGGACTAGTTGTTCAACCAAAGACTTTTGGAGGTAAGGGCATCTATAAGGCCTCAAATTTACAGGTACTGAATTAGGTTGAAGGGGTATTTTGTGATCCAATTCTCTCTGAGGTGGAAGAGATTTGGGTTATGAGAAAACATCAGCAAACTGGTGGAGGACAGTAGATATCTGTGGGGGTGGTTGGGAGGGACTATTTATTGTAGAAATAGAAAATAGTTGACCTACTATCCCATGAGAATGCTTTTGAAATAACTTTTTGACTGGATAACCACTCATCTTGCTTAAGGAAGGTTGTTGGGTGATGCCCTGAAGTGTAATCTTCTTGCCCTAGTGTTTGAAGGAGATACATAATTTAGACAGATTGAATAATACATCCCCCAAATTTCTCAGCCAATCAGCACCTAACACAATGTCACACCCTCCTAATGGAAGGAGTCTTAAATCCCCACAGAATTTATGGCCTTGCATAGACCAATCTAGTTTAGAACAAATACCAGAGCTGATTGTTTTATCACCATTTGCTACAGTCACCAGAATATTATCTGTGTATGTTATGGGGCACTGTAAACTGTTAGCTAATCCAGAGTCAATAAAACTGTGAGTACTCCCAGTATCTATAAGAACTGAGATGGATTTTTTCTTGAGGAATCCAGGAATTCTGATGGTGTCAGCTGAAGCACACCCTGTCAAGGCATGTAGAGAGATTTCCATATTGCTTTCCAACAGGGTTTCCTCATCAGTCTCATGTTCAGTATCCAAGATAGTGTCAGAAATTTCCTCAGCCTCCTCTCCTATGAGTACACACAAATACTGTTTCTTACAATTGTGTCCCCTTTTATAAGGCTCATCACAATTGAAGCATAAGCCATGTGCTTTCCTTGCTTGTACCTGATCAGGTGTAAGTTTTTTAAGGGGTAAGGATGGTGGTGTAGAAGAAGTGGCTGGAACAAAAGTGGGTTTTGGAGGAATGGTGGATTGGTGAAATGGCTTTGAAGTAGTTCCTGAGTTGGCAAAATTTCTTGGATAGGACTTTGGTTGTTTGTGCTGCAATAGAAGAGTTTGTTCTTGCATTCTTGCAAGTGAGAAGGAATTCATTAGTGTCTTAGGGTCGAACATGAGCACTGAATTTCGGAGTTCCTCCTTTAAGACCCCAATAAAACTAGCAATTAAATAAGTTTCAGGAAAATCCTTATGAACATTCAACAATAAGGCTTTGTAATATTCAAATTCTTCAAAATAAGCTTCCACAGTGGTAAGTTGAGCTAATTTATTGAACAATCCAACAATATTGTCATGAGCAGGGTTTTCAAATCTGGAACAAACATTATCAAATAAATATGGCCATGGAATATGAGGTTTGTTTAGGCAGAAATTGTCATACCACTTGGTAGCTTTCCCATCTAGATGAATGGATGCCATCCTTGTCTTGTGCGTCTCTTGGATTTTATTCATTTGAAAATAGTATTCACACTTTTGGATCCAGCTTTTAGGATTTTCACCATCAAATCTAGGAAATTCGATCTTCGGCATTCGATGGAACTGAGCAGAATCGCGACCATTAGAGTGATTATTAAAATGAGATCCACTAGTGTTAGACCCTTGAGTACCATTTTGATCGTTGTCAACAGTTCGATTAGAAAAAAAAAATTCCAACTGAGATTGAAAACCTTGTTCAATATCTGTCTTCAATGTCTGCATACTAGAACCAATGTCTTCCTTCATCGAATTTAAATCATTTTTTGTTGACATAGTACTGAGTTGCAGGGCGAGATTGTTTACCTTCAGATATAAAGAATCGATTTCTTTCTGCTGCCTGTTGTTGGTTTCTTGCAGCTCCTTGCAGGTCTGAGCCACCATGATGCTAGGACGGAACGGCTCTGATGCCAGTTGTACTGTTGTTAGTACGTTTGAGAGAAAATACATACGGAAGCCAACGTAAATTTGGACGGAAACAATGGAATAGAGAGAATTATGCCTAAGCAGTTACTGCAACTTCACTAATTCATTCTTAACCTTACAAGAGTTTTTCTTACAGCTTTTTATAAAACAAAAATTAGAAAACTACCAATCCCAACTGGCCACGCGTCCCCCAAGGATAAGATCACTCCTAACCAATTATTGAGTTGCCGACACACAAATCATTAGGCACCCAGGTTTGAGTTAAGAGCACCCAAGCAGGTCATGGCTAACTAAATAAAGTCATATGACATATACATAATCTGATTATGTCTAGAAAAATCTACAGTAAACAAAAACCCAAGGAATCGGTGAATAAAGCCATAATAATATATATTGATTCTAACGTAGGAATTTTGAAAGACTAGTGACTATGAGAGCACGAAATCCAAAAAAAAAATGCCCATAATTGTTCGATGATGAAGCATCTCACAAACCGATTCTGGTTATGTTATTATTAGTTAAAGAATTATCCAGAACGGGTTTCCTTAGATCCATCGTATCCACCGATTTTGCTGCATGTTATTCACGGAATGAAGAACATAATCTGTAATCGGTGGATATGATGGATCTACAAAAACTGATTATGGTATGAAATCATAAATTTTTCTTTTCAAAAAGGGGTTTTTAAATGTGTAGGTCAATTATTAATAGAATTGGTTGATGGAGATTTAACTTACCTTGGATGAATTGGTGATAGCTGGACAAAAATATTATAATTTTTTTTTACAGGATTTGGTAAGATTAGATGGAATAGAAAGTTTTTGTTGTTTTAGTTTTTCAAGTTTCTAGGTTTTTAGTTGAAAATAGAAATGATTTGTATTTATATGAGCTAGGATTAAGGTTAAATTTGAGGTTGGATTGGTCTTTTTGTCCAAATTAGACACCCCATATCCATTTCTATAGATTGGGAGAAGAAAATGGTAGGTCTCAAATAATTTGAATATGCCACAATTTAGCCAGGTTTGGAAAATGGATGTCTGAATGCTCAACAAATAAGTATTTTTCACTTTTATATTTACGTGTTGTTTTGGGAGAGTCTTTTGCACAGTTATGGTAAGAAAAAATTTAATCATTTCCAAGTTGCATGATATCTTAGTAGTTGGAGTAATCATGGAATTTTAAGTCCAATTGTGGAACCCAAGGAAATGTTAACCCAAATAACGCCAGGTGCTAATCGATATAGCGTTTCTCGATTTCTGTTGACCGCAAATATGAATGGCGCTTGACTAATGTCACCTCTAAACCTGTATCAGAGGCATATCTATATGTATATATGCGGTAGTGCTTTACCCAGCTGAGCTCTCGACTCATATATATATTTTTGTGATTATATTGTACTCACTTCTGTCATGCTGATTGGACAGCTCCTAAATTGATTAGCCGCTAGTATATGGTAGTATTGTCCTCAGAATGCCACTAATGCTGGTTGCAACTCCTTCCCAGGTGGTCTCTTACTGTACATGATACGTTTAGGACATACTATTTTTCCTAAAAGAATACTAATATTGAACCTATTCCAAGTCGCAAACTTCCACGGTAAAATCCTTGAACATGTTATATTTGTGCCTCGTACACCAACTTTTGTCTGAGCAATATCACCCTATATTGGTTTTGTGATAGAGTCTATATCAAAAATGGCATCTTAGCCAGAAGTATGGTCCCCGTGGCCATGGCCATCTCCACTTGGCCACAACCATGCATGGCCATCCATACTCGGGCATGGTTACGTTGCCATGGCCTGCCTAAAACTTGGACATGGCCAAGCAATGGCCATTCCTACCCGGTCACGGCCACGTTGTCGTGACATACCTAAAATCTTAGCCATAGTAAACCCCAGGCTAGGGAATATTTCCCAAATCATCTCGGTTATGGCCATGTCATGGATCACCATATAAGTCACGACACCATGGACATCTTATATTCTTGGCGATGACCATGCCATGGCCTCACTTTCCCAAACAAGCCACGACACCATGGCTATCTCCTTTGGTCATGGCCGCACCACGGAACCATCAAACAAGACACGACACCATGGATATCTCCCTTGACCATGGATACGTCATGGCCCCACCAAACAAGCCACGACACTGTGGTTATCTCTCTTGGTCATGGACATGGCACGACCCCACCAAACAAGCCACGATACCGTGGCTATCCCTTTAATTTTATCTATGGACAATCATAATAGCCATGACACCGTGGCTATCACTATTTCGACATCTCCAAATATCAATTTTCTTATAGCGCAACTTAATGCTCTCGCATAACAACATGATTCATTCATAGCCTCATTAAAATAAGAGTTCTCTAGAAACTCAGTGTCACTCCACTGAGACTTGACACTAGTTATCCTATCCAGAGATGGTACTTTTCACATCGTAGATACGTCTTAGCTAAAACAAGAGGTAGTCCATGACTCAACTAATTTCTACAAAACATCAAAACATGTCACATGGGGGATTTTTCATGGGGTATTGATCTGGTGGTTTATATCAACATGCAGCGTGACAACACCCCATGATGAGAAAGTGATGAGTAGTGGTAACGGTATAGAGTAGTTGAAGATTTGATAGAGTAATGGTCTAGAAGTTTCCAAAAACTTCCCTAGCATAGCGGGAATGAATTTACTATTACCTACACAATATTCATCTCTTCATTCATTCACTACTTCCACTACGAACGAGGAAAGCAGTGTGTATCCCTAACTACTATAAATAGACCCCTTCATTTATTCAGAAGAACAAAATAGGTTTAAGATACAGAAGCTATGTCTTTCATACTTCAACACTCTATGCAAAATTCATTATCACTTCAATTTCTTCAAGTCTCTTTTCTTCTCCCATTAAGATCAACCCACTGCTCTCCTCATGACCAAAATAGGACGGAACGAGATTTTTTTTGGTTTAGGCTTGTCCTGTGCGATTTTGATTTTAGAACCTAAAGAAAGTACCATGGTGGTACATTATTTTTCCTATGAGTAATTTTTAGGTACTAACAATTGGCGACCACGTATGGAGATAAACCTCTCGGTTACGAATCTAAATCTTCAACCGTCTGAAAATCAATTCTTCAACCATCTGAAAACAAGGTGGGTCTTAAATCTGGTTCATAGAATAACATCATTCATAGTCCAACAATAAATCCTAATTTTAGTAACACTAGTGGTGGTACGCTAGAAACCATTCCTAGAAACACCAGCACTGGAAACACCAGCACTCCTCTTTCAAGCAGTGCTACTGGAAACACCATGGATAGCCAAGCACCGCAAAGTATCTCAGATCTGATGAAGAAACAAGAAACCCTTGTTTAAATACAATCATACATGAATACCACTTAAAAGTAAATACTTGCTCCTCTCAAGACTCTGACAGAGCAATCACCTCTAGAGCAACACAAGTATCATACGGAGCAAGCCAGAAACGTCTTCAAATTTATTGTTGATGCTAACACCTCCACGACCCATATCAACAGAGATAAAGGAGAATTTTGTCTAGCCCCTGATTTGGTACCAGGAAACAGTTAACAACAAAATTTCAACAATAGTGGAGTTCTTTAAAGGACCATGCAAAAATCACGAAAAGAAACACTTATCTCTATTTCACCAGCACCAGCCTCTTTGTCCACTTGAGATCCAGAGAATCCTACACAAAGGGGACATTTCTCTTCTCATTTCCTGTCACATAAAGAGATAGGGGTCCTCACCTTTCTAAAGTTGTCAACATATGGAGCCAACCAATGTTCTTAATACTACCAATGTCAGCACATCTAGAATCACCATTCGACGCGATAACAAGATCTTCATTCAACTAAAGCAACCAAGGATCCAGTAGTTAAACTTCATCATTCATAAGGGTCTAGATAGACTACTACCACTGACATTTTGTGTCCAGGAATTTCTGCTATAGCTTTATCAGCAATAATCATGTAAATCCATACAACGACATAGTTCAGGGACGTCCGTGAACCCACAACAACAAGGCAAGGCTTGATGCATCTTTACATAAATCGTCACTTAAGGACCCACATGTAGACGTCAATAATCCAGCATACCCTGAAGATTGCTCACCTCCACAACATCAACAAGCAACATATCTGTATGCTAAACAATTGCATAGAAGAGAGATAGTGTTGTACATCCTTGGATTTCGTCTGTAAGTAACTCTTGTTCAGCTACTCTTTTTACGACCAGATGTCCCACGTCCCGTCAAGGCTTGGGGACTTGAACCAGGTATCAATTCCACTGTGACCTGGCGATGTAAATGAGAAGCTAATCCTTTCAAAAGTTTATCACATGGATAAGTTTGAAGGATTAGAGAATTTTGCTTCATGCGGGTCGGATTACGGATAGATTGGCAAGCTCTGACTCTCTGATACGCTACTAAAGTAAAAATTCCGTTCACTAATAATCATGCACACTATAGAAATCTCAATAGTCTCAAGGTCGTAATTCTATGAGCATATGTCCCATACCATAATACTCATAAAATTCGATAAGGGTTCAAATTTCAAAAACTAAGAGACGGTCGGTTGCCTAAAATTAGAGTTGGCCAGTTTCCCAAATGGTAGACGCCCAATTTCCAAAATTAACACGGGCCAATTTCCCAAACAGACGGCCAGCTGCCAAAATCAACACGGGCCAATTGCCCAAAATGACGGCCATTTGCCAAAATCAACACGAGCCAATTTCCCAAAAATGACATACGGCGGACAGTTGCCAAAAATAACAGAGGCCCAATTGCCCAAGATGACATATGGCCAATTGCCAAAAATAACAGAGGCCCAATTGCCCAAAATAACATATGGCCAATTGCCGAAAAATAAGAAACGACCAGTTGCCAACTCTAATAAATCACACGGCCAGTTGCCTAACATGAGAGATGATAATAATCGTAATCCGACCTGCTGGAAGCAAAATTCTCTGATTCTTCACAATAAGGTCGTCTCCACTAATAATATTAAAACAAATGACCCAAACATCAACCTGAGATACCAAAACCCAATTCTTTTCAAGTAGGTGACACAGTCGAGAAAGTCGCTGCTTCTCTTAGGGAAAAGTCGTATTTGGTTATCGAAACTATATTAGGTAGATACTACGAGCTCGTCAATACTGATAAGCTAGCAAGAGTAGTCATACATGGCAAGTGGCTTAAAGTTTTCAAGGCTTAAGCACTTCACAACCCCTAGCAATATTTCCTTATTTTTACTTAACATTTGTAATTCCTCTAAAATATTTGCAGTGCCTTGCATTCATACTTTAATTAGACAAAGTGTTATTTCTCTTTCTAAAAAATCCCTTGCAAACCATTTAAACATCTACCTACTCAAAATCCCAAAATAAAACCACAAAAACCTAGGTATCTCAGTGACACATAAAACTTTCAAAATAAATACTACTTAGAAAGAAAAAATAATAATCTTGAAGACGGTTCAGTTTGTTTGAATACACCATTGTTGTATATCAACGGGTTATTGTACACTCAAGGACTTGACTTCTCATAAGATTGATACACAAAAATTGTGTGTTCAAACAAACTCAACCTTCGAGATCAATCTAGGGTTGATTACTGAGTTACAAAAGTTTCACGGTATGGTGAATGAAGATCCAAACAAACATCTTATGGACTTCCACAATATCATCATGGACATGCTTCCAGCGGATGCTAATGCAAATATAGCAATGTTGAAAGATTTTCCATTCTCTTTGGTGGACAATGCCAAGAAACGGTTGTATTATTTTCCATTCGGAAGTGTCATGACTCGGAATGGATTGAAAAAACTCTTCCTAGAGAGATTTTTTCCTGCATCAAAAGTTATTCAAATTTGCAAAGAAACATGTGGGATGAAGCAAACGGGTGGGGAATCATTATATGAATGTTGGAAAAGCTACAAGAGATTGGTGGCAAGTTTTCCACACCACTAATTCAGTGATGTCATGATAATCCAATACTTCTATGAAGGTCTCCAACCAAGTGATATGTATCTTCTTGATGCCGCAGGTGGTGGTGCACTAGTGAACAAGACGGTGGCACAAGCTACTGAGTTGATTGAAAGCATGGTTGCGAACATGCAACAATTCTACACGCTAGGTGAACCAATGGTTATGCGAGTTCATGAAGTTACCAATTCATCATCACACCTTAATCAAAGGATCGGTAGCATAAAGAGAATGATACAAAGAATGGATGTTGTTATTGTTCTCTCATATGATAAAGAGTTGGAACATGCTAATGCGGTCTTTCCAAATAAAAAAAATACGGTATGATTCTTATTGGTACTTCGCCACCCCTCATCGATAGTGGACATTACAATTCAACAGACTCGTCTATTTCATTGCTACTTGGGCATCCCTTCATGAAAACGGAAAAAAAACCATCATTAATGTGAAAAAAGGAACTAGAACTATGGAGTTTGATGGAGAGAAACAAAATGTTTCATCATTTTCAAGATGATGAGATATCCTAGTAATGTCCACTCTTGTTTCTCCATTGATGTGATGGATACATTGGCGCAACAAATGTTTGAATTGAATGGTGATGGAGCTTTATAAATTGTTTTGACTACACCCATTGATAATGGTGTAGAGTGTGGTAATGAATTCAAGGAATCCCTTGGTAATCTTAATGCACTTCATGGATTCCTGAAAACTCATAATATCTCTTTTATTTTTTTTCCAAGCAGTGATGAAAATCTTGCACCATCTATTGTTAAATCTCCAAAGTTGGAACTGAAAACTCTTCCCGATCACCTAAAGTACTTGTACTTGGGTGACAAGTAGGATTTACCTGTGATTATTTCTAATGAACTTACTGAATTGTAGGAGAAAAAACTTCTAAGAGTGCAAAGGAATTGCAAGACCGCCATAGGATGAACAATTGCTAACATCAAGGGTATAAGCCATGTCGTCTGTATGCACAAGATATGACTCGAAGACAATGAAAATCCTACAAGGGAAGCGCGACGTCGATTGAACGTCCGATGATGAAAGTTGTGAAAAATGAGATAATCAAGCTTTTGGACTGCGTGTTATCTACCCCATATCCGATAGCAAGTGTGTGAGCCCGGTACAGGTGGTACCGAAGAAATCAGGTGTGATAGTGGTGGATAATGATAAGAATGAACTTGGCCCAACTCGTCTGCAAACCAGTTGGAGGGTTTGTATTGACTACAGAAAATTGAATGCCACCACTATAAAAGATCATTTTCCTTTACCATTTATTGATCAAATACTTGAACGTTTAGCTGGGCACTCTTATTATTATTTTCTTGACGACTATTCAGGTTACAATCAGATTGTGATAGCTCAGGAGGATCAAGAAAAAAATACCATCACATGCCCATTTGGCTCATTTCTTGCATCAGCCTACGAAATCTCATGTGTCTCTTATCAAGTGTATACTTCGTTATTTGCATTCATACTTCGACCTTTGGCATTCTTTTCCCTCTCCAGCAAAATCTTCATCTTAGCTTTTTTGCATATACTAATGTTTATTATGTGGGTGATCATCTTGATCGCCATTTTACGAGTGGATATTGCGTTTAAATTGGTTATAATGTCATTTTTGGAGTTCTTGTAAGCATCGAATATTCTCCCGGTTAAGTTCTGAATCTAGTTTGCCTATTGCGAATGCTAAATTAACGGGGATTGGATATCTTCTTCGAGAACTTCAGGTTTCTATTCAGTTTCTTTCCACTATTTGGTGTGATAATCTGGGAGCAACCTTTCTCATAATGAGTCTGATTTTAATGGTCGTACCAAACATATCGAAATTGATTATCATTTTGTTCGTGAGAGAGTTCAAAGTGGCTAACTTGATGTTTATTTTTGTTTCATCTAAGGATTAAATTGCCGATATCTTTATGAAAATCTATTATAAAGGATCATTTTATGTGCACTATGCTCTAAGGTCAACGTCATTGACAACCCGCTTTGATCAAGGAGGAGTGTTGGACATATGACAAACCTGACTTAATAAGTCATGCTTGTTGTAACTTTCTTTTCATATAGTCTTTGTTGTATAAGTCATATCTTTATAAAGATACTTTGTATATCTTGTATATTCCGCATATGCAAAAGAACATATTTTTTTAATCTTGTTTTCAATATAAATAAACAAGTTTTAATTCATGTGTGTTTTTTATATAGAGAAAATAGTAAAATATTAGTTTCAACTGTGCCTAAAAATGAAACTCAAAAAAGGTTTACAATTCAATAAAGATTTAACTATGCTTGAGCTTATGCTTATGCTATTGGAATGTGTGGAAAGAGTACATATGAGCTACTTGGGTTGACTTTGTGTTGGTATTATACTGGAGAAAGTGGAGGCCCAATCGAGGAACATTGTGCCGATAATATTATTCTCTTTAAATCGGGAGGAAACGAACAAAAGAGGATTCTGTTTGGATGGTTTGGAAATCTGTTTACAGTAGACAAAGTCCAGCAAACCTCATAAACCCAAAACACTTGTACCCAGTTAGCTGATAATCCTTGATTATTAACCACCTCTCAATAACAATCCAAATAAACCAAAGAAGGGTTTAGAAATCTATCTTGAGGAATCATAATAGTGTGAGATGAAGAGAACTTTGTGATTTTATCTATCTCGTTCCTGGTCCAAAATTATGAAAACCTCATAGAAAATTAAGAACAAGATCCAGATACAAGAACTATCAGGTAAAAGATAGTCTGACTGGGCTTCACGAATCCCTAAGTGAAGTCTTCAAAGTCCCAACCTAATTATGTTTCTTATTGTAAACGTACGTTTTAGAAGATGAATCTTGCTTTGCAACTAGAACATAAGAGTGTTAGGGATTAAGAAATCCAATAACAATAGTCTCTATATTTATGGATTTTCAAGGCTCTAGGTAGCTTTGAACTCAAGCTAATATAGATTGAAATCCAAGCAAATAATTTCTCATTTTATTTTTATTTTTTTTACAATATTAAATCTACTAAAATTATACAACCTAGTCTTATAAGATAGAATAGTAAATGTTGTGAGTAATAGGATATGTCAGTCATCACATACCTCTTTGTTGGTGAAGTTCACGCAAATATTTTCGCTTGTTCTTCAGTCTTCAAAATCTTTAAGGGCTATTTAGTGATATCTGATACTCAACTAATATACTCTAATCTTAGTACAAGACTTGCCTTTAGTAGACCATAAATCAGGATATAGTTTTTTACATCTAACATTGACAACAAGCTTGAGATAGCAAAACTTGCGAGTTCGACCCAGCGATGCTCTGACAATATTTACACCTGCATAAGCATACGCAACCATTTTTTTCCACACGTGTACCGTCTTGTACACACAATTTTTAATACAAGCATAAACTTATGGAGTCATTTATTCCACATGTGCACCAATATGTAAACACCTATAAAGCATGCATGAGATTGATCATTCATACCCACACAAAGACCTACTTTTCATGGAAAGTACATTAGTGCATCAGTATATACACACTTACAAAACATGCATGAGTGATGAAATCTACCATTCATACCTACTTTTCCATAGCAAATAGCGCCAATATATGTACCCCTACAAAACATGAAACAAATAGACCAGTCATACCTATAGACATACCTATTTTTTCATGGGAAATACACTAGTGCACTAATATATATACACCTACCTACTTTTCATGGGAAATATACCGGAGCATTAATATGTACACACCCACCTACTTTCCATGGGAAATGCAGTGGTGCACCAACAAGTACATTGGCGTCCAATAAGTAAGCAAATACAAAACATGCTTGTAATCGACTATTCATACCTACAAAGTACTTACTTTTCATGGAAAATACATTAGTGCATCAATATGGTGGGTTTAAAGCGACCTGATTGGTCGATTGAAAAGGGGGCCGACAGGCGGAATGAGGTCGGCCTCATTCTAAATGCGTGTGGCGCATTTAGAGTGACCCGATTGGTCGATGGAAAGGGGGGAGGTAAGAAAGGGCGTGGCCACACTTCCAGTGTGTCGTGGCAGATTTAAAGCGACATGATTGGTCATGGAAAGGGGTACGGTAGGCAGCATGGGGCCGGAATCATTCTAAATATGTGTGGCGCATTTAGGGCGACCTGATTGGTCGATGGAAAGTAGGGCCGGAAAGCAAGGGCGTGGCCACACTTCTAGTGTGTCGTTGCAGATTTAAAACGACCTGATTGGTCGATGGAAATGGGGCCGACAAGCAACATGGGTCCGAACTCAATCTAAATACATGTAACGCATTTAGAGTGACATGATTAGTCGATGGAAATGGGGCCATCAAGCAAGGGCGTGGCCACACTTTCAGTGCGCCGTGGCATATTTAAAGCGACCTGATTGGTCGACAAAGGAATTAGGGTCGGTTGGGTAGCATAGGGTGTGGCCACCAAATGGTGATGATGGCGCTGGAACTTTGGCTACCAAACGGTGATGATGGCACTGATGGCTTCAGTCCATGAAATGGTGGAAATAATACTTGGAAGGCTTGCTAGATAGATCACAAAATGCTGGAGCGTTGGCGCTAACTTAACCATAGAGTGTTGGAGCCATGGAGAGTTGTAGGTTGAGCGAATGGTGTTTCACGTGCTGGCGCGCTGCTGGTTCGGTCATGGAGCGGAGATATCGGCACACTACTTATTCGGCTATGGATCATGAGTATGGTGTGCATAGTTATCTATTCCCGTTCATGAATCAATAAGGAATCCTTATTCTGTTCAAACTCTAAAAACTGTGTTCGTATAAAAAGGGGTATCGACCCTCTTCTGTTTTTGTTTTTCGTCCGGCTCCGTGCTTTCATATGCAACATCTGGCTCCTCTTCGTCATTTGTTAGCAGTGGTATAGCGAGAACTAATAGCAACAAAGCAATCTCCAATAGTTATAATCAACAGAAAGGCAAGCCATGAAAACTCAAGGTAGGTGCTCTCGCATGTATCCACCCAACATTACCATCAATCTTCTCCAGAATGTGTAATAAGGTTCTGACTCCAGAAGAACGAGTATCTAACCTCTCCAGTGAATTTCAAAACTTACCAAACTTCATTACGCTCTTGGGATGGGTGGCTGAAATAATGTCAGGGCTAATCTTGGAGATTGTGGTTGCATTTTTAGTTCATCCTTGACTTTAGGTTATTTGGTA
This sequence comes from Papaver bracteatum, assembly GCA_023529315.1. Taxonomy (NCBI): domain Eukaryota; kingdom Viridiplantae; phylum Streptophyta; class Magnoliopsida; order Ranunculales; family Papaveraceae; genus Papaver; species Papaver bracteatum. The sequence goes on along the minus strand of JAJJWX010001238.1, from coordinate 1,060,382 downwards.
CCTAGACTTTTTGATTGAGATGATGATATGCTGTGGATGCTTGTATGGTTGAAATCTTCCGAAGTCGTTGGGTAAAGTAGAAGAGATGAGAGGCGTTCTGTTGCCGACGTGATGCTATCAAGTCTTCAAGAACTTCATTCCAAACGACATCCTTAGAACCATCTTCTGAATCTTGGGATATTGTATCGAATGGGATACGATGAGTAGACCCCAGTTACACTTCTGTCTGGTCATAGATCCGATGGCATGGCCGGATATGTTAATATCTCTATGGCGTGCTTTTGAAGTCTTTGATGCACGTGTATGACTTCAAGTTGAGAAATTCCTGCGGCTCGTAAAGGTTTGACAGTGACGATGTTCTCATTAAAAATAACCTGGTTGAGGGATGTGATGGCACCCCATGATGGTAGTCCCCATATGTAATTATCCTGAGCCTATTTTCTTGTGGAAGATGTGCTTTTACTGCATTCGCTGGTAAGTTGGTGACTGCGTTTAAACTTATATACCTGAAGGAGGCTTCAGTTCCCAAGTGTAGCCTACTTTGATTGTATCACCTTGAATCCACGCCACTGGGATTTGATACAATCTTATTGTACTCTCCTAGATGCGATGCTGGGATGCTTGGAATATCACACAGACGAAATATTCTGAATAACGAAGAGATAGAAGTGAGAGAGTTATGTTGTTAATCGTGGATCCCCCTGTTCCTTCAAAAAATGTTTCAGACGCGTCTCTGTAGTTATCTCATGAATCTTTGATTATTGTCAGGGATGGACTACGATGAGCAGTCCCCAGTCGTGCTTCTCTTTAGTTACTGAAGTTGTTTTCTCTGAGTAGGCTTGGGATCCGTCGCGGCCTCATAAAGTGTTGCAGGCGCCTTCCAGAAAGAGAGGTGATGATACCCTTACGCTACACCTTTAAAGAGTATATGACCTCGTCGCAGTTATGACTTCTCGGTTGGTTGCCCCTTCTGAGTTGAAAGGTTCTCGATAGTGAAGGGATTCCGCGTTGAGTCTCAGTCCCCAAGTGTGGTTTTCGTGGTTCTTTGTATATAGTGGTTGTTGCCATGATGAAGCTCTGGCTGGTATCAACAAACGAGCAGCAACGGTTCTTTGCAGCAACTATGATCATAAGAGGCTGCATTTTCGTGGGAACAAAAACAAGCTGGCTGGTGCTTGGATGGCTACGGTCACGATCCTTGACAGGGAGGAGTGGTGACTATAGGAACAAATCCTGGTAGGGAAGAGTGGTGGCTACGACCATGGATCTTGGAAGAAAGGAGTGGAAGCTACGAGCACGAACCTTAGACGACCACGGCCATGAACATTGGAAGGATTTGATAACTCATGTATGTGAGTTTATCCCTTCTTTTTTTGTGAAGCGGAGGCTTCGGGAGAGAACGTTGAAGTGGCTACTGAAGCCAAACGTTGAAGCGGCTTCTGGAGCGAACGTTGAAACGGAGTGGCTTCAGGAGAGAAACGTCGGAGCGGCTACTGGAGTGAAACGTTGAAGCGACTGCTGGAGAGAACGTTGAAGCGGAGCAGCTTCGGGAGAGAAACATCGGAGCGGCTACTGGAGTGAAACGTTGAAGCGGATTCTGGTGCGAACGTTGAAGTGGAGCGTCTTCAGGAGAGAAACATCGGAGCGGCTAGTGAAGCGAAACATTGAATCAGCTTCTGGAGCAAACGTTGAAGCGAAGCGGCTTCATGAGAGAAACGTCAGAGCGGCTATTGGAGTGAAATGTTGAAGCGGCTTCTGGAGCGAACGTTGAAGCGGAGCGGCTTCAGGAGAGAAATGTTGGAGCGGCTACTGGAGCAAAATGTTGAAGCAGAGCCTAGAGCGAACGTTAAATCAAAGCGGCTTTAGGAGAGAAATGTCGGAGCGGCTACTGGAGCGAAATGTTGAAGCGGAGCCTGGAGCGAAATGTTAAAGCGGCTCCTAGAGAGAACGTTGAAGCAGCTCCTGGAGCGAACTACAGTGAGGGCGCCATTAACTCTTAACTTCGAAATACGAGTTCACACGATATGGCAGATGGTAAGATGGCCCACAAATAGTGCTGGTCGACAAGTCGTGTTTTTCTGTTCCAGAGAAAGAATACGTTATTTTTGTTAGATTTTCCCTTGAAACTCTCAGAGTCTTGATGGTTACAGTGTTGAGGTCGAAGGCCGCGTCAATCAGTGCACTTTTAAACTCGACACCTTTCAGGTGAGTAGTGGTTAGGAGTCCCTAGTTAAATTTACCAGCCGTTCTTTCCAAGGGAGACTAAGATTTCGGGGTAGCTTATCCAATTGAAGACAATCGCCTTCCCGACGCAATACGGTTGAGGGATTAAAATAAATGCTCCATCATAGATTACACAATTTTGTGAACAGAGTCCCAGAAAAGCATTAATGCACAACTCCACTAATTGATGTTCATTCATATTTTGATCATCATAATCTAACACGCGAACTCTGAATCCCTTAACATAATCATTCGGATGTACGTTGTTTCTCTCCCTCTGATCTGCGGCCATGTTCGTCTGCGTTTTGGCAAGAACTTTCTGTCTCTTCATGAAATCGACAATGGTAATGGGAGGTTGGTTTCCTCTATCTCCTCCAGTCTCTCATCCTGACGAAGAAGCGGTAGCATCCATTTTGATGATTGGAGGCATCATGCTTGAAGGAACATCAGGAGTAGCGGCTCTGGCTCTGGTAATAGGAGGCGTCACTCCAGAAGGGATGCTTCCGGTGTTGCTGGTGTTGGTTCTAAAGGGTGTAACGCCATGGGATGTGTTGACTGCGCTTGCAGACGATACATTGGTGTCGGTCATTCCTTATTTCTCTCATTGGATACGTCCACATACTTTGTCTGCATCGTCGTTGGCGGGGGCACAGACCTCAGACAAGGATTCAACATTTTTGTGCCATCTCTGAAATTGGTGGCGTTCACCGAGCGGATGGCCGGGGTAACTCATGAAGCAGAAGGTTGGGATTGGTGATTGAAGGTGTAATGCCTGAGGAAACATTTCATGTGTCGCTGGTGTTGGTCATGTTGATAGGTGGTAAATTGATGCCACTGGAAGGGACATTGATACCAAGGACGTTCTCAGTACTGGTGGCATCAGGAATTGTTGCTGATCCGGATCTCAGCTCTACCATCTTGAAATTGGAATTGAAAAAATGAAATCGAAAATCGAAAATTGATATTGGAACTAAGAGATTAATCTCCTACTGTGGTCGCCAATTGTTTGTGGGTGAAAACTGTTTCTGCTGGTTTTGGTAAATTTGGGTATGTGGATGAGAAACGAATTTAAACCCTAAACAATGCCCTGCACGGGAGTACTTTTGATTCGAGAGATAAATCTGTACAACCCTGGCCTAAACCAAGAAATGGTCGTTTCAGGCTTGCTTCGATCACAAAGTGAAGGAGAAAGGTTGGTCTTAGGGAGGGAAGCGAAGAAGGTGTTGAGACCAGAATGGTTAATTCTGTAGGTGTGGCTGTTTTATGACTTGTATCAGAATTTGGAATTGGCTTGCAGGATAGAAGCTATCAGTTCTTTGGTGATTTCTGGATACTGTGTTGTTCTCTGACCAAAACTCGTTGTTTGGTGGAAATAGGTGAAACCTATTTATACAAGTCATAATAAAACGTATCTTCGTCTCGTAGGAAGTGGAAACGATTGAGTGATCTAAGAGTGTAGTAACGTATAACCGTCGAAAACCATGCTTCCATGATGAAGGAATTGGATCCGTTTACACCCGTTACTTCTTGCCACCACTAAATGTTCTATTTCCTGACACTTTCTTATAACGGGCGTATTGCACGCCGCATGTTGTAAACCGCCATACCAATAGCCTGATGAGTATCCCCTAGTTTGTGACATGTTTGATGTCTCGAGTGTTTTCATGGAAAACGTGTAGCAGATTGCTATGTGTGTCAAGTCAAAGTCAGGAGACTTGCCACAGGAGAATAGCATGTGATGCTATTAGGCTTGTCTTGGATGGTAGCCTAAGACTTGCCACATGCCTATCAATTATGTGAATAATTTGGACGGCTGAGATTGTAATTTATGAGATTATGACCACATCTTGTTGGTGCCTGATAAGGTGTCAAACTCACAAAAAATAAATTCCTTACTCTTCTTACACTAAAAAGTAGCACAAGGATAAGCAGGTTCGTTCTTAAGGGAGAGTTGAGCTAAAGTTGTCTTTTAAATTTCTGAAAATATGATTAATGCAAAATATGAATGTAAAAATGAGGATGAGAATGATTAGAGGGTCTTTCTCCACTAGTGAACATGAATCTTCTTTAAAATACGTTTACTAACAATCCTAGACAAGTTATAAGTTCAACAAGTCCATTAAACTCCAAAGTCACTTCGTAGAATAAGTTCTCTACTCGCGTCTAGTCAATCAAGCCACTTTGAATAAGCTCTCTAGGGTAACTTAACTAGCCGGTATGTTCTATGAGTCGGATTGATCCTAACCACATGCTCGTAAGTTCAACATGTTAACTTAGGGTTGTCAAATACACATCAAAATCCACAACATCCCATTGCAACGTTGATGTTTCGCTACTTATGATTAAATCACCACAACAATTACGGATTACGGCTCAATAATCTAGCATTAGAATTGAAAACAAGTCATCTAATTGGCCACTCAAACAACTTGAAAATAATTCATGGTCATAAGCACGGTATAAGACAAACAATAAAATAATATTGAGAATTTAAAGATCAAGTCACATAGCTTCTGAAATATCCCTAATCAAGCAAGTATTTAGCTACAGGATTTCATGGCGAAGAAACAACAAATTCAAAATCAATTAAGCAAACCCAAAACAATTAGCATGTGGACTGGTATTGTTGTAACATAAACAGGTGGAAGTGGTGTTATATGTACTGCAGATGCGAGTGTTGACTGCTATTGGTGGATGGAACGGTGACTGCGAAGTAGGAATTGTTGTTGTCGTGGTGTTGTAACTTGCAATAGTCTGTGAACTGCGGAAGCTTGCTGCTGCTTGTGAAGTGCAAACTCCTCCCAGATGGTAGTAATAAAGGTGGAATAATGTATGCTGGTAGAGTGCAGGTGATATGCAAGTGAAGGAGTGGTGATATGCATATGGTAGAGAAGTGGTGGTGTATGCAGGTGAGATGGTAATGCAAGTGGTGGCTGTAATGATGGTAGTGCAGAGGTATGGTGGTGGATGGTATGCACTGGTGGAGTGTATGCAGGTGGTGACTTTAGATGATGGTAGTGCAGAGGTATAGTAGTAGATGGTATGCACTGGTGGAGTGTATGCAGGTGGTGATGGAGATGTTAGAATAGGGTTTGGAGAGGAGCAGAGAGCTCCTCTTTCTGTTGGAGATGGCAGCAGTCGTGAAGGGGGTATTAGGGATTATATCTCTGCAGTCGTTTGCGCCTCTCTTTATAACTTCCAATCCCTGAACTTTAGGACATAGACCCAAGTTTTCTCACTCTTGAACTACCAAATCTGAGCCATTGTTCTTTGATATTCACCAACAATCGACGGCAACAACTGCATACACCATGACTGTCTTTCCTGACTTCTCGGTGAAACTCTTTCCAAGTTTTGTTGCAACTTCTCCTTGAATCCAGCTTAAATGTTGAGATACCCATGTCGGTGTCAAAAATATTTACTAGCCATTACGAAATACTCTTCGTACCGAGCTATCGAACCATGGCTAACAACTGTCCTGGCTACTTTATCGCTGCTCAAAATATAACATCAAATAAGCCCTAACTCGAGCCAAGACTCAATTCTGCACACAACCCAATGTACTGGACTCTAACTCTAAAAATTTAAGTTCACTCCAACCAAACCAAAGGACCTAGTGCAACTGAAATAGAGTTGTACTCTCTTTAAACTCAATGGAAAGGCTTGCAGAAATATGCACAAAACTCTTCCAACTGAACTCACTGAGAAACTCCTCTGCGTGGCTATTTTATTACTTGTAAACTCCTCCAAAACCTTATAAATTTCTAACTTAAGGCTCGCCCAGTTCTCTTGGTCAATATACGAATGCTTGAATCAGTTTTAACCTTTCAAAATTGCCCACAAAGCTCACGGCAAACATTAATGAAACAAAGTTGATGGTTCAAGTAATTTATTAAACAGTTGTTGTGCAATTCACAAACTGGTAATGACTATATAACGGCTGCATTGTGGAAGCCGCACAAATCAGTCATTCCCTGCAATTTCATTCAGATTCGCACAAAACTCATCGTTCTACGCATACACACAAACAAATATTTTCAATCTTCGACAATTGACTACCAAAATCAATGGAAGTCAGCAACCTCATCTTCTTTGTTTTTCCCAGCTTCAAACTCTGTCAAAATCATCACAGTTCGACTCCAATTCTATTTAGAACTTGTGCTCACTCTTCCTTGACTTGGCTTCTGCAATCCCGAGTGCGAATCTATCAGAGCCATGGGCTATGCCTGAAAGAATGACTTGGTGCAATGGTCTTTTCTGCTACATGAGAAAAGAAAATGACAGAAGAAACTGGTCGTGATTATAGTCGTGACCCAAGGCAAGCAGTCAGCAGACCCACGACTAGACCAGTGGAAGATTCTGGCTCTTGACCTGGCAGTGAACTTGCAGCAAAGGTGGTCTTGAACTGTGAATGAAGTAGTCGACCCAGCTTCTAGGTTAAATAAGGAGGAGGTAGCCCTGAGTACTAGATGTGTCTGCCTTTAACATATCTAAACAGTAACTCTTAAGAAACTTATTTCTTTGACACATTAGGGTTGTGTCTTTACACGATTCAAATCCGTCAATTCCAAGTTCGCCAACATATAAGGTTCCCAAAGAGCAAATTGAGATCATTTTTACTTCTTGTATCAAACATTTCTTCTACCCACTGTGACTGGACGGGTAACCCATCTTGGTCTGAACATGCCGGCAGAATCAGCTCGAGCAGTGGTTCTGGTGCTGTTGTGAAAAGAGAAGGAACCAAACGAACTTGACCTAGTTTTCTAGGTTATAAGGGAATGGATTCAGACACCCCACAGGCTGTATACCCTGACTAATGTGAGCAGGTGGGTGCCTAAATAGAGTATGCCTTTGGCTAAACCGCATGATTTCACACGTTCCAAACTTGATCCTTCCAAACTTTAATTCTGCCAACTCCCAAATTTGCAAAGCGATGCCAAGAGCGTCCAGTTCTCTTCTTTTGTTCCAAATGACTCCATTACACCTATGAAACTCAAAAGCGAACATAAGATACATAATTCACACGAAAAATAGCAAAGAAAGCGTAAATACTAAATATTTAAAATAAGGTGTTTTAGACACCTATCAAATTCCCCCACACTTAGACTTTGCTTGTCCTCGAGCAAATCAAACAAAACTAAACTAAAACAAATACATACAACTCCGTGACGTCGAGGCTACGGTTAATTTTAGCATAAATAACAAGCCTTTAAACCCCTAGGTGTCCCTAGTGGACGAGTTATAGTCTCGTGAAGGTTTACAAGAGGTCTGCCTACAAAACCTAAATTTCCAACTCCGTCTATTTTTGACAAATCAATGAACGAATCCAAAACTGACTACAGGAGGAGGTACCTTGCGCAAATTCAATTCATATATTAGTAAATAAACTCTAATTAGATAGTCGAACAAGCCACAATACTCGGAAACTAACAAACCACAATCACAATGAAAAGATTAAGAAGATGTAAATAAAAGTAGATGTTGGCGAATGTTCACAAGTGATCGATGTATCCCATATCTGTCTGAAGGTCACTACCAAGATGAACCTATGCCTATTGGATTGAGCTACTGGTATGAATTCTACATCAACTCACTGGAATATACAAGGGAACCAGGAGTGACTTTATTCAACCAATATAAAACTTTTTTTTTTTTTTTTTTTTAGACAACATGATTGGATCAAACTGGATCCAAGCGCATGATTCTTGTCAGCAGATTACACGATAGTTCCCTTGGATCCTGCATTCCACGCTTGTTTAGGCGACGGAGACAGGGAGAACACACACATATTGCTTTATCCAAGTGTCTTTTATTCCGTTTGGTCTAATTGGTCGGTCTTTTTTTTTTAGCAACTCAATCACTCTATTTCATCCTAGCAGTAATAACAACTCGATTTTTAGTGACCCACCAAAGCACTTAGAGAACAATAGATAAATATGGAAAAATAAAAATAGAACGTGATATGGTGATATTCCGAGATATGGTAACAACTATCATGGTATTTATGATTTCTGATCTATGTTCATCCCTTTTAGTTAATCGGTTCCTCAACTCCTGCAATCAAAATGGTTCCATCCACTAATGGTGTCATCCTAAAGGCCCATATTTCTAGGTTTCGGAGTTCAAAAAGCACAATTTTTTTCTTGGTTTTTCTATTTTCTGATTTTTTTTTTTACTAAAAGGCATAAAACAAACTAAAACAAACTATACAAACATATAAATGCTCCCCCACACTTAAACTTTACATTGTCCTCAATGTAAAATTGAATCGTCCAAAGAAAGTTCAAGGTGGGAAATTTCGCAAATGAAATGCAAAAAAACAAAGAAAATAAAGATAAAATGCTTAAGGAATAAAAATCTAAAGGTAAAGATACAAAACCGGTGGGTTGCCTCCCACTTAGCGCTTGGTTTAAATTCGTCAGCCCGACTTGCAAGACGAATTCCCCATACACCAATAATCTGAAAAGTTGAGGATCCTTCCATGTAACTTGTTTTGCAAATATTAGCTTCACACAAACATTAGTACAAGAAAATAGAATTGAAGCTATCGCCCCATAGAAGTTTCCCCAAAACTTATTCTTTTCTACACTTGGAAGTGTATAAAGAACATAAAAATCAGGGACTTCTATGGTTTCTTCTTTGCAAACATTCATAGTATGAGAATCAAAAGTTTCTAATGGTGGATATCGAGAAACAAAGTCATTTAACAATATTCTCGAAGCACATATATTCAAGCCAATAAGAGGTAAAGGAGAAGGATAAATAGGCAAAGGATTAGCCAAACCTTGCAACTCTTGTATTATAGTATCCTCTTCATCCTTAGAAACTTCAAGTGAATTACTTACCTCTTGCACATCGTGGTCCTCTATTGAAACTTGCAACAATTCTTCATTCGTTTCTGCCTTAACCAAAGTATCGACATCAACATCTTTGTTACAATCTTTTGCATGCTCAATTGGGTCTTCCACAATATTGGTCAAATCGGTTTCATTCTCAACATACTCCTCTTCATTATTAGGCACATACTCTACTGCGGATCCAAATTTCACTATGAGGAATTTATTTAGAACACTCAAAAATGCATCATCCTCAAGCTCCACCCTTTTAATAGGTTCTTGATCATTATTAAGATCAATGCTTGAGTTATCTACATAAGTTCCATCGTCCTCTTCGTCTTCATCTTGATCCCACAAAGATTCCGCTGTACACCTTTGGGAAATGTCACCATGAGTTGGTTCAATCGATGTATCTTCATAATCATCATCACTTTCATAGTTAACATAAGATTGGTTCTCGCTGAATTTAGTGTTTCTAGTCTCAAACTCATCCTTTTGAATAGGTGAATGATCATTATTAAGATCAATAGTTGAGTTAACTACACAATTATCAACGAAAGACCCCAAAGGTTGCCCTTTTTCAACATTAGCATCAATCAAATATTCATCACAAACCACAGGCACATTAGAATAATCATTGCTTTGAAAACAAAGTTCTTCTTCATACCTTTATTATTTGTATTGATCAATATCTCTTTGTAGGTTAGCAATACCTTCACGAAGTTCTTGGAGTTGCTCGTCTGTAGCCTCTTTATCTTTTTGAAACTCTTGTCGTACAAAGTTGGAAAAGTTGTCTAACAAGTTAGAGACTTCTTGTTCACGATCATAAGAATCCTCCAATCCTTGTGGTTGTTCACACACATATCCACCATAAGGTTGTTGAGGAAAACCATAAGGTTCCATGGAATATTGGTCATAACCAATGAAATGGTTTTGATTATACCCCTGGAATTGGCAGTTGTCGTATTGTTGAGGTTGTTGAAAACCGTATCCGTTGTTCCAATATGTTCCATCCATGAGAAATAAGTACCTGAAACACGATTCTAAAAAAAAGGTTAAAAACCCAGAAAATAAAACAAAAGTAAAACTAAAAACAAAAAATAAGAAACCAAAAAACAAGTGACAACCGTTGCCTCCCCGGCAACGGCGCCAAAATTTGATCGATTGTCAGCCGACACAAATATATTTTCACTTCCTCACTCAACTAAAATAAATGTAGTAGTGATAAGAAAGAGTTCGTATCCACAGAGAGGCTTTCGTTGTCAATATGTTTCGGTTTCCTAAAAGTCATAAGGGGGGATTTTTCTGATTTTTAATAAAGTAAAATAAACTAAACGCAAATAATTAAATAAACAAATAAATCAAGTAGAAAATATATTGGTTAAGGATTCATCTTCATTCACAAACATGCTTTCAAAACAATAATTAGAATTGATATTTAATCTCTATTTTATCAATGGCCCTTGAATACCTTGATCACAAGAATATCCCGTTAATTTCCTCTTGTCATCAACAAACACATTAAAAGATGCGAGTATGAGTTCTATCTAAAAGAACAACCTAACGTGTAAAAGCACTAATCAGGTTTAATTCCCTAGATGCATTAAATTCTATGAAATCAGGCCAATCGAAGCAATCGAACGTGTAAAAGCACTAATCCGATTTAACAAAGGTTATGGTTCACATATGGTTACTAGGATATATCACTACAAGCAATAACCATATTTGTGCTACTTGCAATAAGGAATTATCACTTTTTCATATAATAACCCTAATCTAGCAAAAGATATGCATGTGAGTTCTACCAATTTGCAACTTGACAAAACTAACATTCAATCATGCAACAATATTAATGGTGAATCATAAACGATAATATGAGACAAAACTAATTTATTGAACAAGAAACATGTTATGTGAAATCAAATCAATCCATCACCAATAATAAAATTAGCTCATGCTCATGGAGTTCATAACAAGGATAAAAAGAATGGTTTCCATGTCTAAACCCTAGAACACAAAAGTAGCAGCAGCCCCCTAATGGAGATATCTAGGTTTAGAGAAAAAGTTCTATTTTATATGCCTCTCCCAAAAGGATACTCAAAAGTAGGTCAAGTCTTCTCAAAACCCGTCTCCCATTCGTCCACCAAGCCCATGTATGAGAAATATGTTTCTGGGAATTTTGGGTCCAAAACTAATCGCCGGAATTGCTGACGTCATCGCCCTAATCCAGTCACCGTCGCCGGAATCCGGCCACCGGAAAACTTTCTCAGGTCACTGATCATCGGAAATTATCACCAGGCCAATTGTATACTTCCAGTACCTCAACTCTCCTTCTCTTTAGTTTATACATTCACAAAAACCAACTAACCCAACTTCTTATCTTGCGAAAACGCACCCAAAAGAGCGACTCGTAGCTCCAATATCCGGCAGCCAACTCTTGTATCCAACACATACCCCCTTCATGATTCAGTGAAATATTATGATTCACACTTTAACTTCCGCAATCCGACATCCCGAACTATGCTCACTGGCTCGCCATTTCCGCTCCGTTTTCGCACTATTTTTGCATTTTTGGTACTGTCAAGCTCATCTCTTCCCTGTAAACTACCAACACCTGCTCAATCTCAACTGTAGCTTCTTGCAGTTCCAGCTCAAAACCACAGCTCCACTAATAAGAATTCAAACATCTTGTAAATTCTAACTCCACTGCAAACCAACATACTGCATCGCCAGATCAACACATGTAACTGCTGTCTCGCCAACACAATAATCACCAGTTTGATTCATCCTGCGACAGCATTAACTCCACGGCTTCACTGTGCTCTCTACGCCATAACTCCACCTGCATGTTCAGTTCCATATCCAATTGCAGCTGCAATCTCAGCTCAACACTCTGTAATTCCATCTCCAATTAGTTACCAGCCTCTTGAACAGCATCTGCAATTTCTTGAGCAACAACAACGCCAACTCCAACAACATTATCTTCTAAGACAACAACAAGCTCGCACCATCCTCTCCATGCCTTCCCTGTGCCATACAAGCCTTTAATGCAGAAATCTGTACCAGGTTCATTTCCATCCCTGCATCTCACCAGCTGCTTCACAGCCAACTGCAACTATTCTAACCACACTTTCCATGTAATTTAGTCACACACAACTCCTCTCCACCCTTTCCATTTCAGTCACCACCAGTGCCTCACCACTGCAGCTGCGCTTCGCCTTACAACACCAAAGACTCCAACCTGTTCGTCTGACCAGCTGCATACTGCCTAGCCATTTCACCTGCACTGCAATACACAGCAAAAGCTCCATTTGAGCTGTAACTCCCAACACCACAGATCACCAATCCAATCTCTTGCAAGCTCCACCAATCCAGCAAACCTGCAGCTCCTGCTCAACTCAGCCTTGCCAGTAAACCCTCATTTCTTCTAAATGAGTCCTGACCATTGTCTCTAGCGCCGCATACCCACTGCATAACACAACCGCACCATAAACTACCATCGTAACCGCAGCAGCCATACATCCCTACAATCATACATATTTCCCTCGCTTCGAGTCTAACTGCAATTCCAGTGCCAATTCAAACCAGAACACCAACACAAACTCCCAAACTTCTCAGCTCACAGCGCCAGTTCAGCTCCTCCATTCTTTCTTTAACTTCTGTAGCAGCTGCAACTCCACTTCCAGCTGCATCAGCCCAAGGCTCTCATATGGAGCAAACCATTATAGCCATCTCCTGTAGCTTTCATACATAACACCAGCTCAACTCACCACCAACAATTGGTAGCTAACTGCATCTCATTCTTATAATTGCTACCACCAGTTCATTACTCAATCACCTACATCTCCCAGTTTCAGCTGCTCTTGAGTCCCTGCAACCAACTCTGGCTTCCTCCATGATCTTCATTAATCTTTCCATGGTTAAGATGTGGCAACACTTGGTTCTCTTCCTCCTCTACTTGTTATTCAGAATCATACCAGCACATACCTTGTACACATGCTCAACTAATCCGCAGCTGATCTTGAAGTGGTGATGAAAAGGTCATTCAGACATTCACTCGAGCATCTTGTATGTGTGATGCACACTGCTAATGGATGTAAAATGGACGCACCTTGGAGATAACACAAATTGATTCCTTCCCTGCAAAATACGATTCTACACAAACCCATGTAATTCAAATTCAAACATGTCCAACCAAAACCCAGCTTCCAAACTCGCTGTAAACTCCCAAATACCACTTCAATATACTCCTTTGACTACTCAAATCAATGTCACCCACTGCCATTCTTCCCTAATCTGTCGACGCAATACGATAAAAGATTCGGAACCCAAGCTTTCCTTCTTATCTCAAACATTTCTTCTATCCACTGTGACTGGATGGGTAACCCATCTTGGCCTGAACATGCCCGCAGCATCAGCTCGAGCAGTGGTTCTGGTGCTGTTGTGAAAAGAGAAGGAACCAAACGAACTTGACCTAGTTTTCTAGGTTATAAGGGAATGGATTCAGACACCCCACAGGATGTATACCCTGACTAATGTGAGCAGGTGGGTGCCGAAATAGAGTATGCCTTTGGATAAACCGCATGATTTCACACGTTCCAAACTTGATCCTTCCAAACTTTAATTCTGCCAGCTCCCAAATTTGCAAAGCGATGCCACGAGCGTCCAGTTCTCTTCTTTTGTTCCAAATGACTCCATTACACCTATGAAACTCAAAAGCGAACATAAGATACATAATTCACACGAATATATATAATCCGATCGGTTGTCGGCCAATACAAATATAATTTCACTTTCTTACTTCCTAAAATAAAGTAGTATGCAATAAGAAAGAGTTCGTATCCACGGAGAGGCTTTTTGTTGTTATGCAAATTTTCAGTTTCTTAGTAACCAAAGGGGGGGTTTGAGTTATCAAAGCTATAAAACTAATTTGAAAGCAATAAAGTATTAAAGTAATCAATATGGAGAAAGTATTGGTCACGGGATAGTTTCATTCACAAACACATATTTTCATCAATGACTAGAATTGAAATTTAATCTCTCATTTACTAAAAGTCCTAGGATACCTTGATCGCAAGAATACCCCGCTAATTCCATGATTTCATCACAACCACATTAAAAGATGCATATGTGAATTCTTCCTAGAAATCAACCTAAAGTGTAAAAGCAAATTAAATTTAACTCCCTAAAAGCAATAAGCTATATGGAATAAGACTAATCAAGGCAATCGAAATGTGTAAAAGCACTAAATCAATTTAACCCAAGTTATGATTCATATGTGATTAGTAGGATATATCTCTACAAGCACTACCCACATTTATGCTACTTAGAATCAGGGACAAACAAAGTTTTCATATTGAAAACCCTAATATAGCTCTAGATATGAAAGTAAATCGGATTGATTCCGGACTCAACCAACCAACAAACAAATCATATAATCCTTATTAACAATGAATCATAAACAATAAACTTGAGACAAAACTAATGCATTGAATCAGATTTTATTTGTGAAATCCACTTTATATCCCATAACCAATAAAAGGTATTTAGCTACTCATGGTTTTTAGATTCAACATAATTATTATTAAAAATAAATTGAAGAACATGAAAAGTAAATGAAAGCAAACCCTAGTCGCTGCTCTCCTCCAAAACTCCAGTAGAAAAATATGTGATATAAGATATCTCCAAAAGAATAGAAACTTCTTCTTTTAATAGCCTTCCCACTTTCCAAAATTAGGTCTTCAAAGTCCATCACCAAAAAGTCCACCAAGCCCATGAACCATGTGTGAGAAAAACCCATATGAAAATATGACCCACAAAGTTGTTCGCCGGAAAACTGTGTTTTTGGCCGGAAAGTTGCCGACGGTCACCTGAAAAGTCAATCGGTCAACAGTCAACCGGTCAAACTCGGGTCAAGCACCGAGTCATACCGAGTCAGCAACGAGTCAAGTGAACTGACTAGGCTAGTTGCAGTGGCCATATATCCTCTTGCATATGCCATACTTGTGGAGCACAATGATTGCAGTTCACGGCCAAGATGGCCCTGCTGCACCATCATTGTGCTTTGACCAAGAAGATGGTCACGTGCTTACCCTACAATTCTCTTGTTCACTGTAGCGCAAATCTCCTACTGTAATTTTGAACCATTAACTCACATCAACAGCTTCATCTTAGAAACTTGTAGCACAAACATTTACTCCATTTTTATTACACAACAACTCAACATCACCCACTGTCACCAACAGCTCTAGCCTTGCACTTGTGCCAGTTTCAGTTCCTACAGCTAGCTTATATTGCAACATCATATGCAACTTCAATCATTTCAGGTACCAGTTCCAACCCTGACCACCTAAAATACCAGTTGTAGCTATCACTTCCAGTTGCAACACTGCCCAGCTTATACTCCATAGCTTGCTTCAGATCCCAGCACTGCCACTGCACTTCATTTGCTCATGTTAACTCCACATGCATTCCAGAACAGCTGCACCTGCAAGTCTCAGCCAATACTGGCCATTTCAGCTGCACCCCTGTAACTTCACAGCTGGGACAAAAGCACCAACAACAAGCTGCAACTGAAAAACTTACTCACTGCAGTTTCAACCATTTTCAAAACATCACAGTATCCACTTCCCTGCAAAAAACATTATCACCTTGATGAGCTCAAACCTGAGCTGTAACCACCTATACAAGTTCAGCTCAATCGCAGCTGCATTACCGACCGCAAACACTCAATTCCAGCCTTGCCTGCACTGCTAACTCACTCCAACAGCTCCAATTCTAGCTCCCATTGCACTCATACATTGCAAATCATGCCTGAAACCCATTGCCTCATGCCACCTCGAACTGCAACTCTAGCATGCCAGTTTGAACTGTAACTGAATTTCCTTCTGCAACATCAGTTCACACCATTTCAAACTAATATTGACAGCTGCATCAGTAGCTCATTACTTCTACATTTCCATTTCTTGCTGCAACTCAGCTCACATTAACCTCAGTCACTCATTCCATCACCCATGCCACAAACTTGTCCTGCTAGAGCTTAATCCATCATAACTTGTTGGCAATATCAACCAAGCTATAGATTCACCTCTTGCACCTAAACATCCATTCAAACCTGAACCCAACACTCCATTCAAGCAACAGTAGCATCAAAACTAATCAAGCATAAGCTCCATTTCTTGCATACAAACCATACAGCATTCAAACCCATTCTTTCATCTACATAAGTTGTGCCTCCAATTGCAGTTCTTGCAACAGATACAACATATAAATTTCCTGTATCAAGAATTGCACTTCAAACACACAACCCTGACTTCACCACTGTAATTGCGTTCTTCTCATAACCCATCGATTCCAATAGTTTCAATTTCGGTTCTCAACTGCAACTCAAGCTCAAACCATTCTCTCAATTTATGCTTCAATCAACCTTTTGTTCTTCCTCCCTGAACTTGGCCTTATATCGAACCTTGGACAGTAACAACAACAGAAACCCCATCTCGAATCTTCCTCTCTTTCTCATTTCCCTCTGCACTGCATCTGCCCAATTTCTTCTCAAACTTCATTGATTATCCACCATCTTCAGATCTTACCTACAATTCACAATACCACCAGCTACTTCTCCTTGTTCACTGAATTTAAACACCCTTTCACAGCTCAAGCCATATCAATTTCCTCCATCTGAAATTCAAGAGCAACAAACGCATAACCCCCATCTCAATTTCTCAATTTCTTCCTTCTATGATTCTTGTTCTCAATCTCAGCTGTAATCTGAATTCAAGCAATACCCAACTCTCAAACCCTTATGAATCTCCTCTCAAATTCTGTTGTTTTCTGTGCAGCCGTTCACCTCATTTTTCCCATCTCTGAATTTGGTGAAAGAAATGGAAGCCAATGATTGAAACAACCATCTTCTTAGTTTTAGGGTTTTGGTAGTAACTAGGAGTTACTAAAGAACACCCATTGTCCTGGTTAAGGGTTAACCACTCTATACATAGCTTGTCGGTTCCATAGAATTGACGGTTTATTCTTCCACTCATTCTTGCGCACCTCAGCCCGCTCCAAACATAGCTCGCCTGTGAATTGAAGTGTTTGCCTTTACGCTCCAAATGGGCAATTTTCCTTCTTTTTCCCCCCAAGTGCTCCATTGCTCCTAATAAACTCAAATTCACACATAAGATACATATTTCACAAAATAAATAGCAAAGAAAGCATAAATACTAGATATAAAATTAGGTGTTTACAATACCTATCAGTCTGCCTTTAACATATCTAAACAGTAACTCTTAAGCAACTTATTTCTTTGACACATTAGAGGGTTGTGTCTTTACACGATTCAAATCCGTCAATTCCAAGTTAGCCAACACATAAGGTTCCCAAAGAGCAAATTGAGATCATTTTTCTCTTCTTTCTTATCACATGACTCCAAAATACCTAGAAAATGCAAAACAAACATAATATCCGAAAATACAAGAGAAAATAGTAAAGAAAAGTATATGAAATTGATATTCAAATGATATATTTTAAGCTCCTATCAAATTCCCCCACACTTATTCTTTGCTAGTCCTCGAGCAAACAAAACAAAACTAAAATACAACAACTTCATTTCGTCGAGGATACGGTTACTCTTAGCATGAATAACAAGCCTTTAAACCCCTAGGTGTCCCTAGTGGACGATTTATAGTCTCGTGAGGGTTTACTAGAGATATACCAATAAAACCTTAATCCAACTCATATCTACTTTTGAACGATATAGGATAAACACTAAACTAGCTATTTAGTTGGAATTTAACCCCGACTCAGTTGAAATATACCTCATTGTCGAAAAAAAAATTCCATCTACTTAGAAAGGCTAGTGTTTATTCTAAATATTTCAAAAATCTCTAAAAGTTAGAGTTTTGTATACGTCAATTTTTTTCTTATGGAACCCTGCCCCCACACTTAAATCAAACATTGTCCTCAATGTTTCAAACCATTGTAAATATAATAAGAGGAATACTTGAAAAAGACAAGGAAGTAAGAATTAGAATTGTTCACCTGATTGACGCATACGAGTAACATTCAAAATAGATTCCCCATATATCAACAATCTGAAAATTTAGGGATCCACCCATAAAAAAAATATGCATATATAGCAATAACTTCACAAGAATATTAGCAAATTGTGACAAAAGTGAAACTATCGTCTCAAAAGAGTCACCCCCACACTTAGTCTTTTCTACACACGAAAGTGTATACAAAACATAAGTGGAAGGAACTTCTATTGATTCCTCTCGACAAACCTTCATGGTGTTAGATTCAAACACATATGGTGGATACTTAGATGCAAGGAATTCAAATAAAAATTTCGAAGCACATAATTCCAGCCCCAAATGAGGTACTTTCCTAAAAGATGGATTAACAACTCTTTGAGAAACTACTACTAGTTTGGGAGGATCATCATTAGATAGAGATTCATGTAAAGTATTAGACAAACCTTGCAAAAACTCATATATTACCGAATCCTCGGTATTGCTGGATAATTCCGTTTCCACATCACAAGTATCATTGTTCTCATTCAACCGTTCTTCATCAGTTTCTTCTGTATCTATAACTTGCAAATCTTCATCATCAGAATCGAAATCTACTCCAAGTAAATCATCGTAATCCTTACGGTCTTCCTCATAAGTTGACTTCTCATTCAAAGTATTCACAATCTCTGAACTAAGGGTGTTATTCACAAAGAAGTCATATTCATCATCGCTCTCATACACAACATAAGTCTTACCATTAATAACTTTAGTGTTTCTAGACTCAACTTATTCCTTTTGAATAGGAGAATGATCATTATAATCATGAGTTGAGCTAGTAGCACCGTCATTATCAACATTTAAGTATTCGTCTTCTTTGGAATCATCATACTCTATATTGGCATCCATGGAAATGTTAGAATGAGTTTGAACCTCTTCCTTGTTCCGCTCTTCTTGAATTTGCTTCATGTCATTTCTGATGTTGTCTATATCCCATTGAAGTTCTTGGAGTGATTCATTGAAACTCAGCTGAAATTCACAAAATTTTTGTGTTGCTTTAAGCATCTGTTACATCACGGAAATAGCAGCTTCAACAAAAGTATCAAATTTCTGATTTGAAGATTGCTCCGCCAAACTTGTTTCATAGTTTCTAGCCCAAGTCTCATCCCTTTGAATGGGTGAATGATCATAAATACGATCAAGAGATGGGATAGACTCATTGAAACAATGTCCGGTTGGTTATCTACCAAGTTGTTCTACTGCCTTTAGCTCGTAAAAAATGTGATCGAGCATCTGCACATGTCTAGAATTAAACTGATTCAAAGTATAACTATCCTCCCATTCTTGTGATTGATCATCATAGCCAAAAGATTGGTTTTGATTATATCCCAAGTATGGTTGGAAGTCATAAGAATAAGGTTGAGAGTTAAACTGATCACCATAATATGCATGGTTTTGTGAACCATATGCATTATTCTCGAAAGGATTCATCTTGAAAAAAATACTTATTCACACAACTAGTTTAGAGACTTACCTCTTGTTCCAATTGTGCAAACGCAAAAAGAATGATTTTTTTTTGTACCTGAAAATAAGATTCTAAAATAAACAAATTAATAAAAGCTTATAATGAAAATTAAATAACAACTCAAACTACCGACTGCTCCCCGTCAGCGGCGCCAATTTTGATAAGGTGTCAAACTCACTAAAAATAAATTCCTTACTCTTCTTACACTAAAAAGTAGCACAAGGATAAGCAGCTTCGTTCCTAAGGGAGAGTTGCGCTAAAGTTGTCTTTTAAATTTCTGAAAATATGAATAATGCAAAATATGAATGTGACAATGAGGATGAGAATGATTAGAGGGTCTTTCTCCACTAGTGAACATGAATCTTCTTCAAAATATTTTTACTAACAATCCTAGACAAGTTATAAGTTCAACAAGTCCATTAAACTCCAAAATCACTTCGTAGAATAAGTTCTCTACTCGCGTCTAGTCAATCAAGCCACTTTGAATAAGCTCTCTAGTGTAACTTAACTAACCGGTATGTTCTATGAGTTGTATTGATCCTAAACACATGCTCGTAAGTTTGACATGTTAACTTAGGGTTGTCAAATACACATCAAAATCCACAACATCCCCACTGCAACATTGATGTTTCACTACTTATGATTAAATCACCGCAACAATTACAGATTACGGCTCAATAATCTAGCATTAGAATTGCAAAAAAGTCATCTAATTGGCCACTCAAATAACTTGAAAACAATTCATGGTCATAAGCACGGTATAAGACAAACAATAAAACAATATTGAGAATCTAAAGATCAAGTCACATAACTTTTGAAATATCCCTAATCAAACAAGTATTTAGCTACATGAGTTCATGGCGAAGAAACAACAAATTCAAAATCAATTAAGCAAACCCAAAACAAGTAGCAGGTGGACTGGTGGAGTGGTATTGTTGCAGCACAAACAGGTGGAAGTGGTGTTATATGTACTGCAGATGCGAGTGTTGACTGTTGTTGGTGGATGGAACGATGACTGTGAAGTAGGAACTGTTGTTGTCATGGTGTTGTAACTTGCAATAATCGGTGAAATACTGAAGCTTACTACTGCTTGTGAAGTGATAACTCCTCCCATCTGGTGGTAATGAAGGTGGAATAATATATGCTGGTGGAGTGCATATGATATTCAAGTGGAGGAGTGGTGATATGTAGATGTAAAGAAGTGGTGGTATATGTAGGTGAGATGGTAATACAAGTGGTGACTGTAGATGATGGTAGTGCAGAGGTATGGTGGTGGATGGTATGCACTGGTGGAGTGTATGCAGGTGGTGATGGAGATGGTAGAATATGGTTTGGAGAGGAGAAGAGAGATCCTCTCTCTGTTGGAGATGGCAGCAGTCATGAAGGGGGTATTAGGGATTATATCTCTGCAGTCGTTTGCGCCTCTCTTTATAACTTCCAATCCCTGAACTTTAGGACAGAGACCCAAGTTTTCTCACTCTTGAACTACCAAATTTGAGCTATTGTTCTTTGATATTCACCAACAATCGATGTCAACAATTGCATACACCATGACCGTCCTTCCTGACTTCTCGGTGAAACTCTTTCCAAGTTTTGTTACAACTTCTCCTTGAATCCAACTCAAATGTTGAGATACCCATATTGGTGTCAAAAATATTTACTAGCCATTGCGAAATACTCTTCGTACCCAGCTATCGAACCATGGCTAACAACTGTCCTAGATACTTTATCGCTGTTCAAAATATAACATCAAATAAGCCCTAACTCGAGCCAAGACTCAATTCTGCACACAACCTAACGTACTGGACTCTAACTCTTAAAATTTGAGTTCACAACCACTGCAAACAAACCACAGGACCTGGTGCAACTGAAATAGAGTTGTACTCCCTTTAAACTCAATGCAAAGGCTTGCAGAAATATGCACAAAACTCTTCCAACTGAACTCACTGCTAAACTCCTCTGCGTGGCTCTTTTATTACTTGTAAACTCCTCCAAAACCTTATCAATTTCTTAATCAAGGATCACCTAGTTCTCCTGGTCAATATACTAATGCTTGAATCAGTTTCAACCTTTCAAAATTGCCCACAAAGCTCACGGCAAACACTAATGAAACCAAGCTGATGGTTCAAGTAATTTATCAAACAGTTGCTGTGCAATTCAAAAACTGGTAATGACTGTATAATGGCTGCATTTTGGAATCCGCACAAATCAGTCATTCCCTGCAATTTCATTCAGATTCACACAAAACCCATCGTTCTACGCATACATACACAAACATTTTCAAACTTCGACAATTTACTACTAAAATCAATGGCAGTCAGCAACCTCATCTTCCTTATTTTTCCCAGCTTCAAACTCTGTCAAAATCATCACAGATTCGACTCCAATTCTATTTATAACTTGTGCCCACTCTTCCTTGAATTGGCTTCTGCAATCCTGAGTGCGAATCTATCAGAGCCATGGGATATTCCGGAAAGAAGGAATTGGCGCGATAGTCTTCGCTGCTATGTGAGAAAGGAATCCCACGACTAGACCGGTGGAAAATTCTGGCTCTTGAACTGGAAGTGAACTTGCAGCAAAGGTGGTCTTGAACGGTGAATAAAGTAGTCGACCCAGCTGCTAGGTTAAATAAGGAGGAGGTAGCCCTGAGTACTAGTTGTGTCTGCCTTTAACATATCTAAACAGTAACTCTTAAGCATCTTATTTCTTTGACACATTAGAGGGTTGTGCGAATTCGTCAATTCCAAGTTCGCCAACACATAAGGTTCTCAAAGAGCAAATTGAGATCATTTTTCTCTTCTTTCTTATCACATGACTCCAAAATACCTACAAAATGCAAAACAAGCATAATATCCGAAAATACAAGAGAAAATAGTAAAGAAAAGTATATGAAATTGATATTCAAATGATATATTTTAAGCTCCTATCAGTGCCAGTATTGGTATAGTTGTGCAGTGACGCCTGCCTAAATTAGGGTTTGGCATGCCGCAACCCTAATTAGTGCATGTGGCATGTAGCCGCGGCACAGTGACGTTTTTTATGCAAACGGTGCCATAGCCATGCCAAAGGAACTATAGTAAGGACATAATGTGGAAACGGCCACATGAGCAAGGGTTGCTATGAGTGGCTATGGTATGACGCCATTCTTAGGGTTTCCTGGGTCCCGCATGGCTCTTGGCATGTTATGGGGCCCGAAGTGGCACGTTTGGAATAGTTTGGCCTTTTAATGCATGTGGCGGGTTTAAAGCTACTTGATTGGTCGATTGAAAAGGGGGTCGGCATGCGGAATGAGGCCGGCCTCATTCGAAATGCATGTGGAAGATTTATAGTGACCTGATTGGTCGATGGAAAGGGATCCGGCAAGCAAGGGCGTGGCCACACTTCCAGTGCGTCGTGGAAGATTTAAAGTGACCTGATTGGTCATGAAAAGGGGGCCTGCAAGCAACATGGGTCCGGCCTCATTCTAAATGCATGTGGCACATTTAGGAAGACCTGATTGGTTGATGGAAAGGGGGGCCGGCAAGCAAGGGTGTGGCCACACTTCCAGTGCGTCGTTGTAGATTTAAATGCGACCTAATTGGTCGATGGAAAGGGGGCCGGAAAGCAACATGGGTCCGGCCTCATTCTAAATGTGTGTGGTGCATTTAGAGCCACCTGATTGGTCGATGGAAAGGGGGGCCGGAAAGCAAGGAGGTGGCCACACTTTCAGTGCACCGTGGAAGATTTAAAGCAACCTGATTGGTCAATGGAAAGGGGGCCGGCAAGCAAGGGCGTGGCCACACTTCCAGTGCACCGTGGAAGATTTAAAGCGACCTGATTGGTCGACAAAGGAATTAGGGTCGGTTGGGTAGCATAGGGTGTGGCCAAGTGGCGCCGGCTGGCCTAGGGCGTGGCCACGCTTCACTCGTTGTTGCTCCTACTCCGCGGTTCTGTTTATTTTTTGCTTCCTGACTGAGTATTTTGTGCAAGGGCCTTAACCTTGGTACTTGGAGGTCCGTGATACTCTGCTGCAAGTGAACACAAATTCTTCATGCCATACCAATATTAAGGGTTCTTCCAGGGAACATAAGCACAAGAAAAGTACTCAGCAGGCTCCGACATTTGTGATTAATGCGCGCAGCTAGGAGCTTATACACTAATTAAGCTCTATACTAGTGAATAATTCATCTAGGAGCTTGAGTTTCAATATAATATAAAGAAAGACATATGCACTCATCAAATTTTGATATATTCTCCAAATTCCATACGGAATATAGACATATCAATATCTACTACATCTGATGCCGGGTATGTAGATAGACTTTTACAAATTTATCCCTGAACTAAAAACCACCATCAACATTAAGTCCCCTGCTTAGCTCATAACAGGTTAGGTAGATATACTTTTACAAATTTAGCAAGATAAAAAGAAATCACAAACATCTTCGTTTCATCGTTTATGATTCCGCGATATCTAGTTTCGCTACCATACAATTTAGATTATTGTGAGGTGATTGATAATTATATGCTGTTCTTCGGGAATATAAGTCTGGGTTATCGATTGGTTTCTGTTCACCTTGATTTTATCAAAAGACGGAACAAAATTCATAGGTTTATATGTGGGAGATAGGTTTATCTATTATCGTAGACTTTTCTGTGTGATACATATTTGTTTATTAAAGTCTTCGACTTTGGGTCGTAGAAACTCTTGGTTGTGGGTGAGATCAGTTAAGGGAATCAAGTGCGTAGTATCCTGATGGGATCAGAGACGTAAGGAGTACAACTGTACCTTGAATAAATGTGATATTGATTAGGGTTCAACTACAGTCCAGACCGAAGTTAGTTTGTAGTAAGCTAGTGTCTGTAGAAGATTAATACAGTGTGGTGTTCAATCTGAACTAGGTCCCGGAGTTTTTCTGCATTTGCGATTTCCTTGTTAACAAAATTTCTTATGCATGTGTTATTTCTATTCCGCATTATATTTTGTTATATAATTTAAATATCACAGGTTGTGCATTGTATCGATCAATTGTGAAATCCAACCTTTGGTTATTGATTGGAAATTGATTGATCCTTGGATATTGGTTTTTGGTACCATCCAAGTTTATTTCTCTTGTATTTGATAAAGACTTGCATATTTCTATTTGCTTGAGTATAGATCAAATCTAGAGATAGAGATATTAACTCATTGATATACTTTTTATTAAGATTGAGTATGACTATCTAGTTGATTCTCTTAAATGTATAATAGAGTTAGTCCATACAGATCGCTAGTCGAAATAGGGTGAGGTTGTTAGACCCCCACTTTTTCAATATTCAAAACAGGAAGACCTAAAAGGAAAATCTTCAAGAACATCATAAACACGGTAGAGTGGATACTATTTTTCTTCCTAATGATACAACACTTTCAATCCAAAGAAATCTTGAATTTAGGCATATAAAAACCCTAATATATTTTTTTATCTCTCTAAATCGAACTAAAGTAATAAGAGAAGATGAAACTTATTTTCATAATCATTCTTGGTGACGAATCTTTAGATTCAATTGTTGTTGATGATGTTCATCGGTTTTTCGTCATTGATTTCAAGTAGATCTTCAAAAACAAGTGTTGTTGATGATATTTTTTAGGTTTTTCTTTTTGTTTCACATTGAAAAGAGATTACCCAAATATTTTCTGAATCTGCAGACTATAACTCACCGTTCTCCCTCTCCATTCTCTGTTTTCTCCGAACTAATTTTCCTCTTTCTAAAACTAACATATTTGTGACACTCGTAAAAATTTTGGTTGAGCTTTGAGCCCGATCCTAAACATTCTGCTAGAATTATGCAATGGGACTATGGGAGGGTACAATCCCAATGTTGGGTGCTTGTAACCGTTTAGATTGGAGAGTGACCTAAACCCAGTATAGATGTATAACTAAAACTGGTTATCCCTTAGTGAAACTAATGTGCCCAACTAGTAGGTGTTATGAAATTGACACATGAAGGCCTCGTATTGGACATGAGCAGCATGCTAGGGAAATATTTATCTTATATTTTCTTCTTAAAAACTAACTCCTGAGAACAAGTCTCTTTCTTCTTTTACCTTGTTAATCCACTTTTTTTTTTTCTTGCCCTCATTTTACTGATTTTCAAGACAATCCCGAGCAAGAGAAGGATTTTTGGTTTTAAGTGCAAACTCGAGCTCAACCCACGTTCTGTATTTGGCTAGAGATTGTACTGCGGACATGAAGGGGTTTTCTCCCAATCTCCCGATTCCTTCTACTTCATGGTTTTCTTCCTTCCTCTTGTTACTGCATTTTTATTTCAACGTTAAATTAATGTTTATTGAAGATATTGTGCTAACCATGGGTTGATATATCTTGTTTACAAACTTAATTTCTTCAAATTAATCTTATTTTTGATGATTTTGCATGATAAGGGATTTGGTTTGAAATTATACAATTTCTTCGTTTAACCCATACTGAATTGGGTATGGGTTCAATTTTACAAGTGATTTGATGAAGAGTAAAAACGTTTTGTAGTCGTTGAAGTTCCATTTTCCCATCATGAATTTAACTTTTGTCTTAAATTTTATACAGCCTATCACTTGTTTGTAAAAATGCCTAAAAGTTCTTTTGGTTTTAATTTCATGCATGACAGTAGGTTTTGAGATAAACATGTTTATGGGTCACAATATTTATCATTATGTATTGGTTATTGTTATTTGAAAGCCATCGTTTTGGTAAGCCCTTGGAACTGTTTGAACCCAAATTTCATTTGGTTACATAATCTCATGTTTAAAGTTTTTGAAATCCATTTGTTTAATGTTTTCCATTATTGCGCAGTAGCTGATTTTAGTAGTCTACTTGTTTCGCAACAGTGAACTGATTATTTTGGCTTACCAAGTTCCTTTTCATCCTTGCCTCTTTTTACTCATTCGATTTCTTATGAATGAAATGTTTAGATTGAAAATGATGTCGTGCATGTGATCCTACACTACTGGATTTCAATGATTTTGATGTAAAATGAAAATTACAAAGGGCTTTGCTATTGTTTTCAGTTTTATTTGTCTACTTTCGTGATTCATAGTTTTGTAAAGAAAAACCATAAACCATTTGTTTATTTTGCTGGCCTTCCGTCTAATTTATATTTAAATGTTAATATGACATTTCCATTTGTTGGTTTACTACTTCTTATGGATCAGACACAAAAAGGCTCTTTATCATTCTGAATTTTGAGTTCCATTTCTTATTAGCTGGATGTATGAATTTGGGATTTCTGGACTATTATTACAGTGTTGCTTACATCTAAGTATTAACGGGATCCGATTTTTGAATTACGGTTGCACCTTGCAGTTACTTGCATTTGTCGGAATTGATTAGTTGATCATGATTTGAAAGCTAGATTGACTCTACTATAGGACCGCCAGGCCTTAATTGGCACCCCATCTACGGATGGCAACCCGGAAGACCGTTTGTTTGATAACGGTGGCTGGTATCGGACTACCCTGACAATGGCGTTCGCCAAAGGAATAGTAGAATAACTTATCTTTATTTGCGGCACTAATCTTGTTTACGAAATATTTGTTTAAAGCTTTACATTTCATGAATTATTACTGCTGCTGCTCTTGTCTATGCCTTCTTATTTTATGTCGTATAAAATTTTCGTATCCCCTACTGGGCTGTGGCTCTACCCCGTTTTATTTTGCTTTCCCACAGAGTACGAAAAAAGGTTGAGGTAGTAAGCTTGGGAAGAGCTTGCAGCTAAGAGTTTGAGCAAATTTTAATATTTTTGCTTGTATCTCTTATATGTATATCACGGGCAATCTGGGGTAGTTCTATATCTGCATTTGACTCATGGTGATCGCATTGTGTTGGGTATTCAATATTTTTAAGAAAATGGTGTCCTTATGTTCAGTACTCTCATCATATTTTCTACCATTTACTTGGGGATTATTTGATCTAAGTTTGGAACTGGGCGTCGTCTTATTTGATGAAATGTTCTTAGTGTTTAAACTTTGCAGAGGACTTATTATCTTTTTATGTCAACTGTGTGTACTTATTTTATTATTCCACAGCACATTACTTTTATATTTAATCTAAGTTTGAACATGGGTCCATGATCTTAAGGTTAGTGAGTTATTGGATGTGCTTAATTTAAACTAAGCTAAGTTTGTGTAATGAACTGAATGTCCCTTTTTATGTTCAAAGTGTATTCTCATTGTGAATGCTATGTTTGTCTATCTATTTGAAGGGTCATTTTCGATATTTAAATCATGGTACTCGATCTAGTCTCTGGTGCTTCATTTGGTTTATGAAAAATTGTATATTGTAAATTTTATTTTATGGCAGCTTGTGTTAAGAAATTGTAAGGATGTTTTTCGACTCTAGCTACTAGAGCTACTTTAATTTATTTCATTATTCATTTTCATTTTCTTCGCCAGCCTTAAATGCCAGTTGCTTAAATTTTTCGAAACAGATGTATATTTTTTAAATTTTAGTTTTCGAGTGACGGGTCGGGGATTTAACCTTTCTTATTGGGTTGAAACCCATCCCTTGAGAAGGTAAATTTACCGGTCTGTTACAGTTGGTAATCAGAGCAAAGGTTCCGACTTACGAGACTGTGTTTGATTTTCTTACTTGCTGAAATATTTGATATCTAAATAACTATTTATTTTCGTACACTTTGGTTGTTTAAAAACTACATTTTTATGTTGATGCTCCGTATTTGAATCTGTTTCATTTTACGAAGAATATTTCATTTCCTTCATGTTAACCTATCCAGTTTTGTTATACAAAACTATTTAACTATCATGATGATTTGGTTCAAAAATTTTCTTGAAATTTTATCAAGACTTCGATAGTACTGTTGTTTTGAAAGAGTCACATTGGTTTTGTGGATTGGGGAAAACAAACTAGATGATGTGATATACATATCATTTTTGTGTGTTAGTAATGTACATTACTAACGAATAATAAATCTGACGCCTGTATTGTTTTGAAGATGTTACGAAGTGCGAAATTTGTAGGATCGCTCTTAGTATGCAGAATAAAAGGATCTCATTAAGGGAATAAAATGCATTGGGAAAGATTTGGAACAACTGGTAAGTTTGGTGATGACTATCTCCATTGCCGTTAAGAACCAGAGACAACCTGGTACAGTTGTAGTCCTCAAGGATTTAAAGGAGGTTGTAGGGAATGATTGAATGTTTAGTGGTATGGAGGAACTTCTCGAGGAACTAATGGGACACGCGGCATAAAAACGTAATGTGTTTTTATTTTACTCTTTATTTATCATTTATGATATCTGCCGTGTTCGATGAAACTAATACATTCTCTATGTGTGACGTTACTCCTTAGACTTGCCTCTTTAGAAGGGGTATTCTTCCGTTTCTGATATGCGGTTTGTTTTTCAAAGTCTACTTGTTGAATTTCTTGTTAACAAATGTTTGATAAAATTTCTTTGTAATACTTTGTGTTTCCGACAAATTAAAGAATGGGTACTCGCAGATTTCCTCTAGTACTGTTTTAGTTGATTTTGTAGTAGGATTTCTTATCCAAATTGATAATTTTAAATGTGTTTGGGAAGTGTAGGAAAATATATGGGTAGCCATCTAAGTTTTGGTGTTCCATACTTAAATCGAGCCTTACGTTGATTTCTGAAAATTATTTATGACTTGTTTGCAGAAATGTCCCTATGAGCAATATTTTGAAAATGCAATCTAATCTTATTACTTGGTTAAAGCTTTTTATTTATTATTTTCTTAACCAAGTTCGCCAGTTTATGTATTGTACTCTAAGTACCTTGAGGCATCAGTTAATTATGAGATTTTTGTTTGTGAAAATATTGTTCTTTGGGTGCTGTTGCAAAATGGTTTTCAAATCAAAAGATAAAATTTTCATTTTGAAATTTTTGTTTGTGAAAATACTTTTCTTTGGGTGCTGTTGCAAACTGGTTTTCAAATCAAAAGATAAAATTTTCATTTGCTTATCTTTGCCTTACCGTACAGAAATTCTATGGCTACCGATTTATTTTAGATCCACTTTACTTTGTTAAAACATAAAGCTTTATTGTCAAGCTAATGTCCAATTCTTTTAATGGTTCTCATACTTCTGTATGTATCTCGGTTTATTAAACTTAACTATGTTTGTGAATATTTGCTTCCACTTAATGCCAAAATATTTAGCTGGGTATTTCCCTTTTTCTTTGCGATTTTTTTTCTTTTTTCTTTTTTCTTCTTTTGTCATAAAATGATGTTGTGTTTACTTTGTATGAGTTATGTGTGAACTAGTTGTTTTACTTGAATATTTGGATTTGTGAAATTATAAGACTTTTCTATATTATGCCAAGACTTATACCGAGACGTCTTATTTGCCCGCAAGTGAAAGCAAAAGTATCAATGACCAGAACAACCGTTGCGGTCATTGGTATTTCTTCGCTATGGAATTTGTAAGGAATCTACCTAAAGTTCGGAAAGGAAGACAACATTTTTGTGACCATAGTTCAACTGACATGAATTTTTCGTGCAACAGACCATGAGTAGAAGTCTTTGAGGGATGATTTATAGGTCCATAAGTGATCCCGAATACGCTAAAAATATTGAGAATCATTCGACACCATTTGGAAAAATTTATGAAGACTCGAAGAGGGGAATAGAGTTCTGAGTCGAAGATAATGCATCCTGGAGTTCGTCCAAGGACGGTCATCAAGAGATACGACGAGAAGACCTTTTAAAGGTTCTTCTACAAATAGAATAAGTCATTTCTCAAGTAGTATTATAGACACACTGGAGGGTAGTCTTAATGCGTTTCAGGTATCCGAGCTTCGACGACACGACGTTGGCCCTTATCACGTGATTACGTAATAAGATATGCAATGACACGAAATTGTGACTTATGATTAACAGTCAATGCGCGTCATCAGTTATAAGGATCAAGTCTTTCAGGCTAAAAACCATTAAGACGGCGGCAGAAATGTTGCAGAATCACTTTTCGGAAAAAAATACTTGGAAACTACTTGGAAGCTGGAGTCCAATGTGAGACAGTCACCCATAGCTGCTTGAAGGTAATCCTCATAGCTCTTCAGTTTAATTTTGAATTGCGGATGCAATTCTTTTTTTTGGAGGTAATGGTGTGACACTCGTAAAAATTTTGGTTGGGCTTTGAGCCCGATCCCAAACATTCTACTAGAATTATGCAATGGGACTATGGGAGGGTACAATCCCAATGTTGGGTGCTTGTAACCGTTTAGATTGGAGAGTTACCTAAACCCAGTATAGATGTATAACTAAAACTGGTTATCCCTTAGTGAAACTAATGTGCCCAACTAGTAGGTGTTATGAAATTGACGCATGAAGACCACGTATTGGACATGAGCAGCATGCTAGGGAAATGTTTATCTTATATTTTCTTCTTAAAAACTAACTCCTGAGAACAAGTCTCTTTCTTCTTTTACCTTGTTAATCCACATTTTTTCTTCTTCTTGCCCTCATTTTACTGATTTTCAAGACAATCCCGAGCGAGAGAAGGATTTTTGGTTTTAAGTGCAAACTCGAGCTCAACCCACGTTCTGTATTTGGATAGAGATTGTACTACGGACAGGTAGGGGTTTTCTCCCAATCTCCCGATTCCTTCTACTTCATGGTTTTCTTCCTTCCTCTTGTTACTGCATTTTTATTTCAACGTTAAATTAATGTTTATTGAAGATATTGTGCTAACCATGGGTTGATATATCTTGTTTACAAACTTAATTTCTTCAAATTAATCTTATTTTTGATGATTTTGCATGATAAGGGATTTGGTTTGAAATTATACAATTTCTTCGTTTAACCCATACTGAATTGGGTATGGGTTCAATTTTACAAGTGATTTGATGAAGAGTAAAAACGTTTTGTAGTCGTTGAAGTTCCATTTTCCCATCATGAATTTAACTTTTGTCTTAAATTTTATACAGCCTATCACTTGTTTGTAAAAATGCCTAAAAGTTCTTTTGGTTTTAATTTCATGCATGACATTAGGTTTTGAGATAAACATGTTTATGGGTCACAATATTTATCATTATGTATTGGTTATTGTTCTTTGAAAGCCATCGTTTTGGTAAGCCCTTGGAACTGTTTGAACCCAAATTTCATTTGGTTACATAATCTCATGTTTAAAGTTTTTGAAATCCATTTGTTTAATGTTTTCCATTATTGCGCAGTAGCTGATTTTAGTAGTCTACTTATTTCGCAATGGTGAACTGATTATTTTGGCTTACCAAGTTCCTTTTCATCCTTGCCTCTTTTTACTCATTGGATTTCTTATGAATGAAATATTTAGATTGAAAATGATGTCGTGCATGTGATCCTACACTACTGGATTTCAATGATTTTGATGTAAAATAAAAATTTACAAAGGGCTTTGCTATTGTTTTCAGTTTTATTTGTCTACTTTCGTGATTCATAGTTTTGTAAAGAAAAACCATAAACCATTTGTTTGTTTTGCTAGCCTTCCATCTAATTTATATTTAAATGTTAATATGACATTTCCATTTGTTGGTTTACTACTTCTTATGGATCATACACAAAAAGGCTCTTTATCATTCTGAATTTTGAGTTCCATTTCTTGTTAGCTGGATGTATGAATTTGGGATTTCTGGACTATTATTACAGTGTTGCTTACATCTAAGTATTAACGAGATCCGATTTTTGAATTACGGTTGCACCTTGCAGTTACTTGCATTTGTCGGAATTGATTAGTTGATCATGATTTGAAAGCTAGATTGACTCTACTATAGGACCATCATGCCTTAATTGGCACCCCATCTACGGATGGCAACCCAGAAGACCGTTTGTTTGATAACGGTGGTTGGTATCGGACTACCCTGACAATGGCGTTCGCCAAAGGAATAGTAGAGTAACTTATCTTTATTTGCGGCACTAATCATGTTTACGAAATATTTGTTTAAAGCTTTACA
Organism: Papaver bracteatum; assembly: GCA_023529315.1. Taxonomy (NCBI): domain Eukaryota; kingdom Viridiplantae; phylum Streptophyta; class Magnoliopsida; order Ranunculales; family Papaveraceae; genus Papaver; species Papaver bracteatum. Next base: position 1,027,878 of record JAJJWX010001238.1, on the reverse strand, counting down.
TTTCATGAATTATTACTGCTGCTGCTCTTGTCTATGCCTTCTTATTTTTATGTCGTATAAAATTTTCATATCCCCTACTGGGTTGTGGCTCACCCCGTTTTGTTTTGTTTTCCCACAGAGTACGAAGAAAGGTTGAGGTAGCAAGCTTGGGAAGAGCTTGCAGCTAAGAGTTTGAGCAAAGTTTATATTTTTGCATGTATCTCTTATATGTATATCACGGGCAATCTGGGGTAGTTCTATATCTGCATTTGACTCATGGTGATCGCATTGTGTTGGGTATTCAATATTATTAAGAAAATGGTGTCCTTATGTTCTGTACTCTCATCATATTTTCTACCATTTACTTGGGGCTTATTTGATCTAAGTTTGGAACTGGGCGTCGTCTTATTTGATGAAATGTTCTTAGTGTTTAAACTTTGCAGAGGACTTATTATCTTTTTATGTCAACTGTGTGTACTTCTTTTATTATTCCACAGCACATTACTTTTATATTTAATCTAAGTTTGAACATGGGTCCATGATCTTAAGGGTAGTGAGTTATTGGATGTGCTTAATTTAAACTAAGCTAAATTTGTGTAATGAACTGAATGTCCCTTTTTAAGTTCGAAGTATATTCTCATTGTGAACGTTATGTTTGTCTATCTGTTTGAAGGGTCATTTTCGATATTTAAATCATGGTACTCGATCTGGTCTCTGGTGCTTCATTTGGTTTATGAAAAAATGTCTATATTAAATTTTATTTTATGGCAGCTTGTGTTAAGAAATTGTAAGGATGTTTTTGGACTCTAGCTACTTTAATTTATTTCATTTTTCATTTTCATTTTCTTCGCCAGCCTTAAACAGTTTCTTAAATTTTTCGAAACAGATGTATATTTTTTAAACTTTAATTTTCCAGTGACGGGTCGGGGATTTAGCCTTTCTTATTGGGTGAAACCCATCCCTTTGAGAAGGTAAATTTGTAAATTTACCGGTCTGTTACAATATTATTGTTCGAAAGGTACTCTTAATAATAAAATAAATCAAGTTTTTCTGGATCGATGGAAAAAATGACTAACCCCTATAAAAAAAAGATTGAATCATCTTAGAATCTTGAAAAAATAACCATAGAGTACTAGGTTTCAAGAGACATGACTAGATAGTCTAACGAACTAAATGTTAATTTCTAAAAAAAAAAAAACCTTTGTTACACGGATAAATTTTTGAAGGGGGCTGTGAGAGTCCGGACTTCTGTTCGGGTTTAGCTGAACCTTATTCCTACCAGATAGGTTATCCCGTATCAGTTCTGATGGTGATAGTCACTAGGTGTTATGAAAGCACTCATATTTAGCATGTTAGACACGAGGCATCTGTTTTGAACATGTTGGACACGAGTCATACCAAGGAGCAGGTCAAAGTCATTTTGAGTAATTGGTTAATATAAATAAATAAAAACAGAAAGAGGGGATGGGAATTTCTTTTTCCTTTTCTGTTTTCTCATATTTAATGCCATTAAAACGAAAGGAAGGAGCAGGTCAAAGTCATTTTGAGTAATTGGTTAATATAAATAAATAAAAACAGAAAGAGGGGATGGGAATTTCTTTTTCCTTTTCTGTTTTCTCATATTCACTGCCATTAAAACGAAAGGAACAATAGTGAAATTGTTATGGTTCTTAACCAAACACTAGTAGTATCTTAAGAAAAGTACTAAGAACCCTAGAAAAACCTTTTGAATTGGAGGTTAACCACCTTGAAGAAGAGAGTTTTGAGATAGAGAATTTAGACAGAGAGTTAAGAAAACTTGAGTTCTATTAATTATGTTCTGAAAAACAAACCAGGAGCAAGTATTTATAGTTCTAACTTGCTTGATAAACACGTTAAACAACTGAATTAAAAGAAGCTAACTTAGACTTGGAAACAATAACTAATTAAGGTAGTTCTAAATAAGGCAAACTATTGTAGAGAGTTGGTGTCGCAACATCCCTCCCATGTTGAAAAATTGCTTGTCCTCAAGCATTGAGTTCTGGAAAACGCAAGATTAACTCATCTGCATCTTCCCATATTGCTTCTTCAGTAGTATGATCCTTCCATTTGACTAACCATTTGGTGCCATCCTGAGCTCCTTTTTTGAACATTCTTCTTTCCAAAGTAGCTTCAGGTTCCCATTTATTATAATCAATAATATTGGGTAAAACAGTCTCAGCAATAATAGAAGAGCCAAGTTTAAGTTTCAACTGTGAAACATGAAAAACTGGATGAATTCTACTTGTAGCAGGTAGTTGTAATTTATGCAACTTCTCATATCTTACCAATGATACAGAATGGTCTATAGAATTTTGGAGAAAGTTTGGAGAAGGATTGATTTGATACAGTTGATTGTCTATACGGCTGTAGACGTAGATATACCCAATCATTAACAACAAAGCTTCTTTCAGTTCGATGCTTATTAGTAAAAGCCTTCATTCTAGATTGTGCTGCTTGAAGGTGAAATTTTAAAATCTTCAAAACACAATCTCTAACTCTTAAATTGAGATCAACATCATGAACAACAGTTAAACCAGGTAAATAACTTGATATAGTTGGAGGAGCTCGACTGTATAATGCTTCATATGGTATCATATTGATGGCTGAATGATGACTGGTGTTGTACCACCACTCAGCTCATGGCAACCATTTAGACCACTCAGTAGGTTTAACACTAGAAAAACAGCGTAAATAACACTCAAGAGTTTTATTTGTTACCTCAGTCTGGCCATCTGATTGTGGATGATAGGTTGAACTTCTGCATAATTGAGTGTCTTGTAAAGCATAATATGCTTCCCAGAATTTACTTAAGAATATTGGATCACGATCAGATACAATGGTTCTAGGCATACCATGTAGACGCAGTATTTCTCTGACAAAGACATCAGCTACAACAACAACAAAATAAGGATGTGTAAGAGCTATAAAGTGGGCATATTTTGGCAAGCGATCCACTACTACCAAAATTGAGTTTTTATGATTAGATGTTGGAAATACATCTATGAAATCCATGGAGATATCTAACCAAACGTCAGCAGGAATTGGAAGTGGCTGTAATAGCCCTGATGGAGCTATAGATTCAGACTTACTTCTTTGATATATATCACAATGTGCAATGAATTCCTTAATCGAGTGTTTCATCCGTTTCCAGTAAAAACTTTGTTGTAGACGCTTGTAAGTGCGTAAAAAACCAGAATGACCACCTAATGGTGAAGAATGAAACTCATGAAGAAGTTTAAAACACCAAGCTAAAGTAGAGACTACCACAATTCGATTCTTGTAACGTAGTATACCATCAGTAAATGTATAGTGAAGTGTATTGTTAGGTTGCAACTGAATTTTGTTAATAAGCACTTGCATTGCAGCATCATTTTTGGTCTCCTCAATAATGGCATTAACACCTGTAAAAACTGGTGTAGATAGAGCAGAAAAAGTTGGCCCTGTATTTCGAGATAATGCATCTGCTGCAATATTGTCTTTGCCTTGGCGAAAGATAATCTCATAATCATAGCCTAACAACTTACTTAACCACTTTTGATGCTCCATAGATGAAATTTTTTGATTCAAAAAATGCTTAAGACTTTGATGATCAGTAAAAATCTTGAAGTGTCGTCCAAGTAAGTATGGTCTCCATTTTTGAACTGCAGAAACTATTGCAAGCATCTCCTTGTCATATATGGATAAGTTAAGGTTCTTTCCAGATAAACCCTTGATATAATAATCAATTGGTCTTCCACATTGCATTAAAACAACACCCAAACCATTCCCTAAGGCATCACATTCCAATGAAAATTCCTTGGAGAAATCAGGAAGTATCAAAACTGGAGTTGTAGTCAATGCTTGTTGAAGTAAACGAAAGGCATTAGTTCCATCTTCATTCCATACAAACGCATCCTTCTTTAATAGCTGAGTTAGTGGTGCACAAATTTTGCCAAAAGTTTTGACAAATTTTCTATAATAACCAGCTAAACCTAAGAACCCTCTTAATGCTTTAATTGTGGTTGGGATATGCCAAGATAAGATGCTTTGTATCTTCTTATTTTCGACTGCTAGTCCTTGAGATGAAATCACATGGCCAAGATATCCAATTGATTGTTGAGAAAATGTACATTTTGATTGTTTAACAAATAATTGATGATGTCTTAAAACTGCAGATAAGTGCTCCAAATGTTCTGACATGTTCTTACTATAGATCAGTATATCATCGAAGAACACCAGGACAAACTTTCTTAAGTATGGCCTGAAAATATGATTCATCAAACTCTGAAATGTGGCTGGTGCATTTGAAATTCCAAACGGCATAACTAGAAATTCATAATGACCATCATGAGTTCGAAAAGCAGTTTTAAGAATATCTCCTTTGTATAATCTTATATGATAATATCCAGATCGTAAATCCATTTTTGTAAAAATGCATGCTCCATGAAGTTCATCCAGTAAATCATAGACCATTGGAATAGGGAATCGATCTTTGATTGTTAATTTATTTAAAGCTCTATAATCAACACACATGCGCCATGAACCATCTTTCTTTATAACCATAAGTATAGGTGAATAAAAAGGACTGGAAGAAGGACGTATCAAACCTGATTGTTGCAGCTCAGAAACTATTTTCTCAATTTCATCCTTCTGAAAATGTGGGTATCGATAGGGTCGTACATTGACTGGAGAATAACCTGGCACTAAAGAAATACGATGATCATGAACTCTTGCAGGAGGAAGTGATTTTGGAGTCTTGAAAATATCAGCAAAACCTGAAATTAGTCGTTGAATCTCAGGTGGTATAGTTGGAGGAGTAATGATTGAAGTATTAATTTCAGATAAATGTAAGAAGACACCATAACTTTCTTTCTGAAGTAATCGTTGTATTGAAGTAGTATCCAAAATCATTAATGCAGAAGAATTATTACCAAGTAATTGGACATCTGCGCCGCCAAATCTGAACTTCATTAATAGTTTCTTAAAATCCCAAGCTATTGGACCCAAGGTACGTAACCATTGTACTCCTAAAACATCATCACAACCACTAATATTCAATATGTGAAAATCAGCCTCGAATGTATGATCTTGTAATTGAAAAGGAACATTTAAACACAGACCATGGGTGTTTATTATACCCCCATCACCAACTGTAACACTCAAGGGTTTAGTTGGAGAAGTAATAAGAAAACCACACTGCTTTGCCATAGATAGACTCACAAAATTATGAGTTGCACCAGAATCTATTAAGAATGTAAGTGGTTGCGCTTTGTAGAAACCATTGATTCTCATTGTTAAAGGATTAGGAGTACCCATTAGTGAATGAAAATATATTGAAGGGTCATCAATCTATGGAATAAAATTTTCATCAGTAATTGTAACAACAAGTTGTTCGTCATTGATTGGCTCATAGGTTGAAGGACTATCTAATAACAGTAAGCTATGCTTCTCACAAACATGACCAGGTTGGAAAAGTTTGTCACAATTAAAACAAAGCCTTTTTTCTCGTTTCTCCTTCATTGCTTCCCATGAAATTTTTTTATAACCTGGAGGTAAAGGGGTTTTCTTTATCTGAGAATTGGGATGGTTATATTGTTTAAACTGGTTGGAACGTGGGTGTTGTTTTGAATCTTGTAACAATACCTCCTCTTGGTTGAGTGCTTTCTTGAAGGCCGAGGCCAAAGTAGATGGTTCAAGTAGTTTAACCATAGCACCAATCTCAGGTTTCAAAGAATATATAAACAGATTTATCAAGTGTGATTCAGGAAAGTCTACAAAATTCAAAAGACGTTCAAATTCAGGAATATGATCTTTAACAGTACCTTTTTGCTGAATTGTGCTAATTTCCATCTTAGCATCAATAAACTTCGCAAAAGAGAATCGTTCACACACCATGGAACAAAATTGTGGCCATTGTAGGTTTACAACTGTAGTTCGCTTCCAAATAAACCATGCATTAGCATCTTCTTTAAGATGGGAAGTTGCAAGTGACACCTTCATATCGTTAGCTATGGTATGCCAAGAGAAATATTGTTCAACCAACCATCAATGTCATCACCCTCAAAAGAATCAAACTTAGGTTAACTGGTGGAGTGAGAACATGAGTGTCAAGAATTCCAACACCAATTTTATGGGTATTACGATTTGTATTGGGTTGAGAAGAATCCTCTGTGTTTTTAAGATTAGAAAGAAGATCTTCAAAAATATCACGGAAAGCTGCAGTGATGCCGGTGGTAAGAGATTTTTCATGGTCATATAAATCAAGCTTACGATTAACTCGATCATCCTCACGAGTTTTTTTATTGTCATCATGAGCAGTGGTGAGGGTTTGAACAAGTGTATCAAGTTTAGTTGCAATCCCATCAAGTTTGGTTGTGACTCCCGTAATATCCTTTTGTAGGAGAGACAAATCTTCAGTGTACGTCACTAAGATCTAAACCTGATCTGATACTAGGTGTTAGGGTTCTTAACCAAACACTAGTAGTATCTTAAGAAAAGTACTAATGCGCGTCCACAATGGACGAGTAAAAAGTGGAGTAAACCCCATTTTTACTCGAAAATCAATCACAGTGGGCTGGAGTAAAACCAAATATTTGGTTTTAGTTGGAGAGAGAGGGTAAATCGAGAGTATATTTGGTCGATAGTCTGGAGTAAACTGATTATAGTGGGGCGGATGTTTAAAGTTCGTTTGATATGGGGCGAGCAGTTTAAAGTGCGTTTGTAGAGGCGCGTACTTTTAAAATTACGCCCGACGGTGAGGCGTAGAAGGAATGTACGCCTGAATTGAGCGGATGGTTTGGCTGCCGCCCCATGGGGATCACATTTTTATCTCCGCCCTACATGAGGCGAATGGTTTTGTTACCGCCCGTGTGGGGCGAAAATTGTAACAACGCCCCATCCAGGCGTTCACTAAAGCATTCGCCCCATTGGGGCGTAAATTTTAATTTCCGCCTGACCCCAAATTTCCAACCGTTTGTATTTTAAATTTCCGACTGTTTGGATTCTTTCCGTTGGACAATTTTCGACTATCTCTCAACGGTTATTTTTTTCTTTACCCTATATAGGCGAATTCATTTGGCATTTCATGAACTACAACATTTCATCACCATTACCCTATTTTTTCTTTACCCTATAAAAACCAATCACAGTATCATTTAATCTTTCAGATCGGTTTAAGAGTTATGTCATCAAGAGCACCACGAGGTCCAAATTTTTCACCAGCAGAAGACTTAACGATGTGTAAAATTCATTTATCAATATCTCAAGATTCTTCTGTCGGAACAGATCAATCAAAGGAAGAGTTATGGAGTCGCATCAAAGATGAGATGGAACTTCAATTACCTAACATACCGAAACATCCTTGGATTTCCATTCAAAAAAGATATCAGGAAATAAGTAAAGATGTTGCGCTCTTCTCTGCAAAATAATCGGAAGTGGAAGGAGAACATCATACCGGATGGGGTCCTGAAATGAAGGTGAGTAATCTTTATATTTTTGAACCCTTGTTAATCATATTTTACAAGCGGCCTAACTAAACTTGTTTTGAAAAACCATAATAGCTTGAAGAAGTAAATAAGCGGTTCAAGGAATGCAATGATAATAAAAAATTTAAGCACGAAGAGTGCTACCCAATTATGTTAGAAAATATAAAATATAATCGTCGATCGACATTTGTGTTTGATACGACGCATGATATGGAAGAGTATGAGAATGCCGGGGTGGATGGGGAAGGACAACAACGAACAACTCAAGGCGAGTCCGGTAATAACACTGATATAGGAGACATAGAGAACACATATCTCCGTCAGATTGGGAAAAAAGAAGCAAAACGACTCAAGAAAACAGGGAGAGAAAAATCCACCGACCAACATGAAATGATGGGAATAATTATTAAACAACAAGACGATTTCAACTCCCATTACAAAGAACAATCAAAACTCAAGATGACATAAAGACAAGCCGAGTTTGAAGCAAAACAAGCAAGGCAAGATAGAGTGGAAGCTAAGGAAGCAGCAGACGAAGAAATTCGCATCATGGGCATGAATCTTGATGGAATGGATCCTATTGACAAAGAATACTTCCAACTTCTAAAGGCGGAGATAGTGCAGAATAGAAGAAACAGAGCTTAAAACATTGACGGATTAGTTATTAGTAATTACACCGTGATTATTATTATTAAGGGATTAATAGTTTTAGTAATTACATTGTTTTCTAATATTTATTATTATCATTAGTATTTTAATCTTTTATTTTTAGGATTTTAATTTAATTTTCATTGAATATAATAAATTTTAACAAACTTAGAGTAAGGATCAATATAAATACTAATAAGTTACATATTATCATAAGTTGGACAAGAAGAAAATGACAAGGATAAATTTAAATACTCATATGTTACGGTACATTCATAAGCAATATAATAAAAACTTAAGAAAATTATTTTCAACTTTTTCGTATTCAAATTCTTAATTATTCCCATATTCTGACCATATGTGTTCGATCAAGTCGTCACGCAAGCGATTATGCATTTGTTTGTTGTGCATTGTACGATCGCGTTGGTAGGCTCTCATTTGGTAAAGTTCCTCACTAAGGTTTCTCGATATATTAATCGGTGCTGCGTTGCTGCGTTGTTCGTATACATATGGCCAGTCACCGGGTATACGTTCATCCTCGACAATCATATTGTGTAAAATAATACAAGTTTTCATGATATATGCAAACACATTTGGATTCCACATTCTTTCCGGTTGCTTGATGATTGCAAATTGTTGTTGTAGTACACCAAATCCTCACTCTACATCTTTTCGTGCACACACTTGCAAGTTTGAAAATAATTCTTTTTTCTGACCCTCTGTAAATTTTATTCCCATCACAATTGTAGCAATCTCTGGGTATATGCCATCGCCAAGATAATATCCCATATCATATGAATGTCCATTTACCACAAAGTTCACTGGTGGTGCTTTCCCAGTGATAAGACTTCGAAAAACATATGAACGGTTCATCACATTAATATCATTGTTTGAGCCGGGCATACCAAAAAATGCATGCCAAAACCAGAGATCATAGGACACCACTGCCTCTAACACAATACTTTCGCTGCCTTTATATGCGATGTAAGCCCCTGATTCAGCCGACTGACATTTATCCCATTTCCAATGCATGCAATCAATACTTCCCAACATCCCTGGAAATCCCCTGTCTCTGTTTTGCTTTAACAACAGTTCTACATCACCCGTCGTTGGTTCACGCAAATATTCAGCCCCATACACATGGACGATTGTTTTACAGAACCTACGGGTAGCTTCCAATACAGTGGTTTATCCAATCCTTAAGTACTCATCTATTGCATCTGCTGCACATCCATAAGCTAACATTCAGACTGCTGCTGTTACTTTCTGATGAGGGTTTAATCCAAGGACCCCACATGCATCTGGTTTTTGAACAAAATAAGAAGAATGAGACACAACACCTTCCACTATTCGGTTAAACAATTCACGCCTCATTCTAAATATTCTACGGAATACGTTTGGTGGAAAGCGTGGTGTCGGCGCAAAGTAATCTCTCCATAGAAGTTCAGCTCCTGCGTCACGATCTCTTGGTATTTTAATACGAGTTTAAGGCCAGTGCATATTACCGACTAATAATCCCAAACTTACATCTAGGTTATTTTGGGAAATTGCTACTACATCATCATCTGATGAGTAAAAACTATTATTAGATGAAGAAGAAGAAGAGTGATGAGCTGCATTTTCATGGTTTTCCATTATGAGTAGAAGAAGTAACTACAAATATAAGAAAGAAGAATTATGGTGGTGTGTAAAAATTATGGTGGATCGAATATTCATTTTATAAGGAAAATGTAAGACCAATTTTAAAAAAATAAAAAATTGGTAGTGTAAAGTTTAATTGCTAACTGTTTGAAATGACAATACACAAAAAAGATAAGATTCTCTATACAAGTTCAGTGGAATGACAATACCATGCAAAGAAAGACATCCTATTTTAAAAATAAGATTCTCCATAGAAGTTTTGTGAAATGACAATTGCTAATTGTCAGCAGGAATGAAAATACACAGCAAAGATAAGATTCATTCACGAGAGACAAGGCATCTAAATAGTCCTATCGCATAAGTCATCTATATTTTCCGAATCCGGGTATGAAGGGTTCATCCGCGGTGGGATAAATGGCATATGCATTATCGGAGGGGGATTAACAGACGACATTGTAGAAGCTGATGCTTGACTAATATTATTCCAAATTTTTTGTGGCAAAGTTTGAGAAAAAGGACCGAATCCAAGGGGAGGTGGGGGTGGTAGTTGCATACCCATATGTGAAATTTATGCCTCCAAAATTTGGTTCCGCTGTTGTAGTCGTTGTATTTCTTGATCTTTCCCCATCAAAGCGTCCATTCTCTCCTTTGTTTGGTTTAATGTAAATTCGCGAAATTGTTGAACAAAATCGACATGTTCTTGTAAACATGTATGCACTTCATCCTGTCGTGTTAAAAATAAATTATTTAACGAAAGGTTGGCACATAATATCTTGAAAAAAAATTTGTGAAGTTTAAAAAATTAAAGGTAAACGTAAACTTATGTATAATAATTGATGTGGATGCGGAATAGGCACATGTTCAACAGGATGTTCAATTTGGTGATTATGAAGGTCACCGACATACCCATATGTTTCGACCTCCCAAAGAGGATGGATCGCATATTGCTTAAAGTGAGTTACTTGTCGCCAATACTGTATATATTTGTCATATTCCACAACTTTCACCATCATCGTTGCATCGATCAAACCAGCATCTTTTTCTTGTATATTTCCAGGCATACTATTGATTCCAATATTTTGAGGTAGGTTTCCCGGAACAGCAAATGTGGGGTGGTTTTGCCTCCAACACCTTTCTCCCAAGTATATGTTGTGTTGTATTGTTAGCCAAGTCATATGCAGGTGTAAGTATGTTAACATTTAAATGTTGTATTGGCATTTAATAATAACGACTACATAAAAAATATAGAACTATTAACTCACAAGGCCATTCCAGGAAAAGATTGCCCTTCAGTCTGAAAACTCCATAACCGAGATACAAATTTGAGATGAGAGGAAATGTCTATGATTTTCCCATGGTTTCCATGTCACCTGGTCTTCAGTCAACTGATTAAGTAAAGTCCTACAACGACCAATCTCAATAATCTTCTTCTTTCCCTTCCATATAGAACTTCTAGGCCATTTTTGTGCATTATCTTCACTCATTGTTACATCTGGTCGACATATACCCAAATATTCGTACCCCCAAAGCTAGTACGTAATAATGACGAACAAATTAATCAGTTGCTAATAATTAAACATTAAAAAAAAAAAATTACCTCTAGGATTTGGAAGGGTCCGCAAAGTGCCTTCTGGCACCTACTTGATAAACCCAGTGCTGTTAGTAATCTTGAAAAAGCAGCACCACCCCAGTCATACGTGCCAACTGTATCGAGATTTTCAAAAGCAGCTAACCATCCCGCATCAATATAGTTCTTTGCATTAGTAAAGAAAAATCCCCCCAAAACATACATAAAAAAGGCTGTTGCAACTCTTTTAGCAAGTGTGTTATCATTTTCAGCCACAACCAACGTATCTTTATTGAAATATGAGCTTAAAAAGGTAAATGTAATTGCATTTGAAACCCACGATGCCCCTTTTGGACAAATTTCGGCATCTTCTATGTCAGGAAAAATATGCTCACGAACATATTCAAAAGTGTACTTCTCTGAATCATACGGAATATCAGGCCCAACACCAATACTCAATCCTGTTAACATGACCCAATAAAGGGGTGTAAACCCCATCTCACCAAATGGAAAGTGAAAAGTGTTTGTTGTGTCCCAAAACCGCTCAACAATATAATTGATCAAGGAATGTGAGGTTTCTCGTATATTCATGGTCAATAAACTATCCCACCCCGCCCTTTCAATTATATATTTAACTCTAAGGATATGCTTGTTAATAATTTTATAGTAGTTAATGACCGAGACAAGAGAACCACGATGCGCATACCTAAATGTTGGATCTCTTGCAAATGTAATTTCCGTTGTAGCGTGTTTCTTATCATCTTCAACTACACGATAGATCCCTAACTCAGGAATAGAGACCTCATCCATTTCAACACTCGGGTTAATTCCAACATCCTCATCCTCATCAGCTTTAGATTTCTGTTTCTTATTATGCTGATTCTGCTTCTTGTTGGTCTTTAGGTGCCCAACGAATCTCGCCACTACATTTTTGGACATCTGCACACACGCATACGCAAAAATTAATATTTTCGATCACTATCAAACCACAATACATATTCCCGATTTAAAGTATAATATTCATGAGTAAAAGAGTCACCATCAAACTACAATACATATTCCCGACCACGCTCGTGGAAATCCATAAATGTCTATAAATACAAACTCTATATAACTCCAAAAACACAAACATAATAAAAATATTCCAAACTTTGAAAATTCATTTCAAAATTTATTGATATATAACCCAAATTATGTACAGAAAACTGAGGTCTTCAATATATATATGTAGTACAAATATATCATATGTGCACGTTCCTCAAAATTAAACAAAACATAAACATAAATAAAAACAATCCTCATAATAATTGATTCTAAATCAATTGTTTTAAACCAATTTACATACACACAAATTAGGTGTTCTATATGTACTATACAATTTTAGAATTAATCCTATTTACATATACACATACACACAAATTAGGTCTTCACAGATTAACCTAATTAAATTAACCAAAACACTAGATACACCAAATTAACCAAAACCCTATTAAATCAATCATCCAAAACCTAATTTACAACTTCATAAACGTAACTAACAAATTAAACAGATTTTTAAAATTAAATTAACAAAACCTAATTCAAAAGTATTAGAATCATACCTTACAATAGACCACTAAAAGATATGTGAATAGGGTTCACCAGTAAATAAATAGCATAGAGAAGGGAAGAAATTAGGAGAAATAAGAACACGCATCGAAGTTTTGAACTTGGGAGAAAAATAACACAGGGAGAAGAGGGAAGAAGATGGGAAGAACTCGGACCTTCTTGTGATGTCCGCAGTGTTTTTTTTTTTTCTTCTTTTTTTTAACATCACGCACGGACATAAATATTTACGCCCGAATGGGGCGAACATCTGGTATACGCCCGGTGGTAATGCACACGGACGGTTCACAAGGAAAAAACGAGTTGGGACGGAGATTCTGGTTACGCCCTGTTTAGGCGAACGTTTAATCGTGCGCCTCATGGGGAGGACTTTGAAACTTCGTCCCTCACTCGCACGGACAACACCACCTACGTCTCATTTCGGGCGTAACTTAAACATTCGTTTGATGACAGACGCACATTTGATTTACGCCTCATTCGGGCGTTTAGCTAGAACTTCATCCCTCACTCGCGCGGACAACACCACCTACATCTCATTTCGGGCGTAACTTAAACATTCGTTTGATGACAGACGCACATTTGATTTGCGCCTCATTCATTTAGCTAGGTATCCGTCTGGAGAGCCACGGAGATTAAAATATCCGCTCAGTATCAGGCGGAGATTTAAAATGGGTCATTTATTGATATGCCCCCATTTTTTTTAAATATTTACAAAGCTATCTTGTTACATTGCAAACTTTCAAAAATATCCCGAAACTCACTTTTCCGTCAAACTTCCTTCCTGTTTTTTTCTACAAAAAAAAAACCACCTTTTTGGTCCACGTTTTAGAAATATCTCGGCAGAAAAAGACCACGGAACCCCTAACTCCAATTTATAAAAAATTTAGCAAGGTTTAATCTGTAATAACTATTCAGAAATCTGGTAATAACTATTCAGAAATCTTCTTCTTATTCTTCAGAAATCTGGTAATAACTATTCAGAAATCTGGTAAGAATCTTAAAAACGTTGAATGTATGAAACTCAGTTAGAAAATTCAAGATAAAAGTAAAAAAATAGTTCTAAAACAAGTAGTTTTAAATATAAATATACCAAGTCATGAGATAATCAAAATACAAAACCTAATTCCTAAAAGAGGACTTGATCGAGAAAAAACGGAAAAAAAAACTCCTCAAGACCCTCTAATAGAAAGCTTAAAACAACCAAGTAAAACGTTAAAGAAAATAGAAGTCTTTTTCCTACTCAAATTAAAAAACTGAAAATAATAACAACTACTGAAGTTAAGTAGTTTTTTTGGCCTTTTTGGTCTTTGGCTGCGATCCTCCTGCTCGTGAAGATTCAACAAGATTAATGTTTTTGTTGCCAATCGTCTTGCGTTTTCCAGTGCTGCTTTGACCACGATCATAGTTGATGCTTGTAAAGGTCTGACCATATACCTAAGTTCTAAGTCGTTTTGCCTTCGGATTAGAACCAACTGCGCCACCCCCACAAGTAGTTTTGTTGTGTCCAGTCTGCTTACACTTGCTACAAGATCTAGGTTTCTTCTCAGTTTGTGGTTCATCGTAGCGCCTCCTCCTATTCACCTAGGCCTTCCTGGTTTCCTCATGAGTATTGGAGAATTGATCTCAATAGTTGGCTTTAGAAAAGAAGAACACTATATGTTACACAGATATTTTTTTAATGCACATGAACAACACAAAAACAGAAAACCTAGATCTTAGAATACAGACACTGAATAATGTATAAATTTTGTAAGCCAATAAAAGAGGGAATTTGAAAAACATACCTCTTCCTAGTCATCAGGACCCTGTAAAGGTGCAATTGCAGGTGCATAAGTGGTTCTGAAGTTGTCAACAGTGTAGAAATTACTACAATATCTGCCCAACAAAAAAGTTTGATTAATAACTACAAGCATAGAAAAATATGAAGAAGTGTTAGTGATGTATTAGACTTACTCTGCCCAGTTGGGTCTTATCATCTTAAGAGCACAAACGGCATGTTGACAAGGGTATCACCTCATCTGCCATTGGATACAAGTACATGTGTTTCTGAACAAGATATACAGTAAAAACTTGTTGCGGGTACTTGTTACTTCATATAATTTACCGGAAATTGATCCCTCTACTTTGTACTCACCAGTCAGCTTTAACATCTTTCCAATCAACTTTTTCCATGTAGGAACTAAATATCCATCTTCCCAACCTAGACATGCATTCCTCCTCTTATAAAACATACCCATAACTAACTTCCCATACATTAATACCATCTTGCACACTGGTTTTTCCCTAATTCTTGATATCATATTGTTAAAACTATCGGAAAATTTATTGTTCAAATGTTCACAGCAACTGTTACGGTCAAAAACGGGCCTTGCCCAACAGTTAGGGTCTGCTTCAATCAGATACAAAAAAGCATCAACATTCTCTACAAGCAAACTGTCCATATGAGCCTGAAAAACACACTTAATGGTTAAAACATCTTCAAAAAAATCCAGAACTAAGTTGGTATAAAGTAAAATACAAATAAAATAAAGTTATACCTTGAAATGTTTCTCTTTATAAGCTCTAGCCACATTCCAGAAATGATTGTGCAACTTAGACCCCTTGTAGTGTGTTTTGAAGTTCTTAGATAAATGCCTTCAATGAAGTCGGTGAATTAGTAAAACACACACCATGGGCCGAAATTAGAATACTAATTGCCTTGGTTAATAAATTACCTAATGCAAAACCTGTGTGGGGAACCAGGAAATAGTAGAGCCACTGCCTCTAACAAACCCTTTTGTCTGTCAGAGATGAAGTTCAGTTGCAACCTATGTTCAACTAGTCTTGGTTTCAGATCTTTCAAAAACAAATACCAATTCTCAAAACATTCATTCCTACGTATCATTATGCCCAAAGGCACCAAACCATTCTGAGCATCTAGAGAGGTAGCCGAAAGTAAACAACCTCCATATTTTCCCTTGAGGTGGAAGCCATCCAAGCCTACAATTGGTATACACTCATTTATAAAACCCCTCATAGGTGCATCGAAGAATATTGTAACAGAATCAAATCAATTATCATTCCTGCGAAAAGACAAAATAATAGTTTAAGGAATGTTTATCCATATTAGGTAAAGCAAAACCTCAAATTTTTAATTCAGAAATTTACCTTCCATATGTGAATTTTTCTATGGATCCGGGGTTAGTCCTTCTAATCATCTCACACAAACTTGGAACAAGTTTGTAACTCTCATCATAGCTACCATTGATCTTCTCCAACACAATGTTTATGTCTTTCCAAGCAACATGATATGGAATTAGAGTATTGTGGCTTGTCCAAAAGTCATTTGCGATCTCAGCAGGCTTAGGAAAAACAGATGCAGTTGAAGTCTTCAACTTCTCAAGAACATACTGAGCTACAAATTCAGGATTGGCCGAAGAATTTCTCCCTAGTGGGTCTCCAATACAGGTGTGCTCCAAACAGAAACCCTTAATGCCGAATGTAGGTTCATTTGGAAGCTTTCTGGCATACATGAACCATTGACAATTGAAAGGAGGTCCTGATAACTTGCACACAGCTCTGATTCTCAAGTTGTCACTCTTCTTCAACTTATACTGAGTTCCATGTTGCACACAGTAAGCTCTGAGGTGTCTTTTAAATGCCAACTTATCACTAAATTGTGTTCCCACCTCAATCAAACCTGGTTCTAAAAATTGTTCACACCCTATATCTTCAGGAAATAACTCACCATTATCTAACGAGTCTTCACCAAAAACATCTTCATAGTCATAAAACCACTGTCGACGCCCATTAGGAATTTCAAGAGATTGATCAACTGGAGACCCATTAACCACTTCAAAACCATTATCCTCTTCCAGTGCATTTGTAAAAAAACCATGTCCAAGGTCAATGACTGGTCCATCAATTTTTAATTTATCTGCAATGAATGAGACAAATTGAACATGAATAAAGACTCCGTATGAGTAACACACACATGCTATAAGTTCATCGACATTACCTTCAGCTTCATCATCCATCTCCAACAACCGCTCGTATCCATCATCTGCACGCCAACCATTATTAGTTAACTACATCAATAAACAATCAAGATAAACTTTAAATCATAAGTTCAGACACATAACCTTCACTATTGTCTTCTTGGTCACCATAGTCAGAACAGCCACCTCGTACAGAAGGACCACCACCACTAACTTCCTTAAAGTTTTTACAGAACTCAGTCCACTCCGTAGCATCTTCACCATCACTATATAACAGTGGCTGAGTCCATGGTGTATCTTCAGGATGACATTCATCCTCTGCCCAATTTTCTAGATTACAAACTGACTCATGTGTTGCCTTAAATGCTTCCTCCATATTGATGACTTTTTTTGAGGATTTTTTCCAGAAAAGATCTTGTTTCTCATCATTTTCAAGTTCAACAGTGCCTTGACTGCCTGCCACATGTAAATTATCACCAACACTTGCTTGAGTTGGCTGTGTTGTCCCAGGATCATCACCAAAATCTAAGACTACCTTTCTACAACTTGAATTCAGATTATTCGTAGCTTTAGCAATAAGTCTCGGGCTTTTTCTCGGAGTAACGGTTAGCTCTGGTGGTGTTTTAGCCAACTTCTTTGGTGTTGAACTCCTATAATTATGATCAATAAAATCATATAAGTAATGAAATCAGATAAAAAGAGAAAAACACTACCATTACAGAAGAATTTCATATCTACAGAAATTGTCTCTCTAATAAATAAGTTGAACACTCAAGCTACATGCTGGCACTTGAGATGTAATTAGGGTTTGAAATTGTTCCACAATATGAGTATATCATTTGTAATATCAAAATTATGCAAGTATTAGGAACCTACTTGTTTCCCTACCATGTCAGAACTATAATTCAAGAATTTAGAATGCGGGAATAAATGTGCTTGGTTTGAGATCTTGGACATCAGTAACCATGTTTTCCTCCTCAATAAAAGTATCCAAGTACCGCAATGAGTGTCTTACACTAAAATTATTACACATAGTTAGATTCCGAGGTACCTGCTCAAAACTCATAGTGAAGTGGCAACGTTTGATTCATTACACATTGGTCTATTTAATTAGTGGCCATTGCTATAGGGCCGTTGGCCTCTCAAAACTTACAAGTATAATATCTCTTACATTCACATCGTTCTTGTGCAAAAACAGATGGCTGGGAGTAATTTCATTTACAGCCTTGTGCAAAAACTAAATTTGGTATTCTCATTGAGTAGGATTGATGCATTTTAAGTTTATGAGTTCGTTGTGCAAAACGCAGACATATAGCAAGTACATAATAATAATTGACATGAACATGCAAAAAGAAAAATGAAGATTCCAATAAACTCCACAAATAAATGCAAATTAACTAACAAATGTACATATGAACATACAGATCAACAACAACAACCATTTAATTATACAACAAATCAACGAACACAATTAATCAAAGAAAAAATCAGCAAAATAAACATACTAATAAAGGTAGAAAAATTGGATTTAATACCTTAATTGAAGTTCCTTTGTTTTCTTCTTCACCATTTTCAGCAGCAGTACTTGCTAATGAACAAAAATCGAGTGCAATAGAAACTGCACCAACAAACCCTAATTTATAAGGAAGAAATTTGTGGGGGTGGGGGGAACTGATCATAGAAAATGGGAGAAATGGGTTAGAAACTGAATTGGTGGGTATTACGTGGGATTTAGTATCTCGAATCTTCATTCCCGCCACTACAGTTCGTGGATTTATAAGCGAATATAAGGGGAAGATGGAGCTGAGTTGAACGAAAATGGGAAGAAGATGGGTTTGATTCGTATCAGGGGCGGAGCTAGGAAATTTTGTTGGGGGGGACAAATATATTTAGGTACAGTAGTTTCGGCGTAAACGTAGGCGGTCGAAGGCCGCAAATTTTTTTTAGGCCTTTGTATTTTCCTTCAAATGATGTCACCAAAATATCCAATAAGTTGTTAGATGTTTAGAGCTTCTCCAATGGAATGTATGTGAAGATAAATGTTTAAGTCCACATAGGATAGACATTCATTTTCCCTAAAATTCTTCTCCAACCCCAACTTCTTAAATCAATGTGAAGATGACATGGCTCATTTTTGTTAGACAATGTCAAGGTGAATGTCAAGTTTTAGACATTCACCTTGACAATGTCAAGTTATCCTAGTAAGCTTTTGCTTACCAAAATTAATTTCAATATATTAAATAACCATTTTTAGCTCTAATAAAATCTAAAAACTACTAAAGATAAATTTTACATTTAATCCATCAAAAATCACAAACAAAACCATTGGAGATGAATTATGATTTCTCCCTAAACTTAAGGAGAAATTGGAATGAGGATGTCTAGTTTATGTTGCCACCTAGGAAACACACACAACCACCATTGGAGAAGCTCTTAGATTTATGGTTGGATTTAATATTTTGATATTTTTCAGTTCTTTCCTACGTAATTTTGATATTTAAGCCAAGTTTTGTACGATAAGTGACTAATATCAGTAGTTTTTAAAATGTATAGTAGAGGATTCAAGGCTCTCTATGTAATATACAAAAATATGGGGGAAAATCTATAAATACTTAAATTTTTCAAGCCTAAAATGGCTTTAGCCTATAAAAATGAAAAAAAAAATGTAATTAGGAAATTCTAGGGGGGACTGTTGTCCCCCTTAGACTGCATGTAGCTCCGTCCCTGATTCGTATCCCACGTTTTTTTACATTTTGACTTGAGGGTAAATGTGACAATTTGCCTATCCTTGCTATGTCCACGTAGCACTTAGTTGTGCGTTTTCAACATAGACTCACCAAGTTAACGTTTTATGAGTGTGAACTGTGACGGAAGGCTAGTTTAGAAAGTTTGAAAATAACGGGTATGGATTAGTATGTCGGTCATTAATTTGGGGACAGTTTAACCTATTCCCCATTTAAAATTCGCTTGACTATAATTTTACTCCCCACCCTAACGTTGAAATAGGTTCAAACCCAAATATTTTAAGTATTTGGTTTTAGTTTTAGTTTTAGGATGGCCGTAGAAACCTTTTGAATCGGAGGTTAACCACCTTGAAGAAGAGAGTTTTGAGATAGATAATTTAGACAGAGAGTTAAGAAAAGAGTTTAAGAAAACTTGAGTTCTATTAATTATGTTCTGAAAAACAAACTAGGAGCAAGTATTTATAGTTCTAACTTGCTTGATAAACACGTTAAATAACTGAATTAAAGGAAGCTAAGTTAGACTAGGAAACAATAACTAATTAAGGTAGTTCTAAATAAGGCAAACTGTTGTAGAGAGTTGGTGTCGCAACAGAAATATTTTATTGCATGAGTGAGCTTCTTAGATTTATAGTTGCATTGATCTACAAATATTGATGGGGTTGCATTCTTAAATTGGCTTGTTTCATGGTAGAAACGAAAAAATTGTGCTGAGAGGTGTAGATACTTATATTTTTATTTGCTGGAATCATTTATTTCATCAAGTTCCTAATTGATTTAAGAAAGGACTAGCAGGGCTGGGTTTAAAGGAGTTATCACCATGAGATGGTAAGTTTTGAGGTTTGAAATTTGCTGGAAGAACAAGGAGAAATTAGTTGAAGAAACTGAATTTCTTCCATGGAAATCGTGTTCGTGTAAGAGAAGCTAAGAGGGGGTTTTAGAAGTTAACACTAAAGCGAAGATTGGGTTGCTTGAAATAGGTTTAAGAAAGATGAGAAGGAGAACGGGAAGGGCTTAGAATGCAGCACCAAGTATGTTCCAGCGTCACCAGTTTCATGCATGCAATCTGTTTGATAAAATATCTGAAAGAAGACTTACTTGTCCTTGATATTAACTACTTAAGGTAAGTTTCTAGTGCTATAAGCAAAATCACCATGATGTATAGTTAAATTACTAATTTCCTCGTATCGAGATTCTTTGAAAATCACTAATTCATTGCCATGATCACTGGATTTGAGCCATAGTTGTTGTTATGGGTTGAGTTTAATTTTGAAATGAAAATGTGAATTTAGGGATTGGCTAAATGTAGTTACGTCGATTTGATGACTTTGACCACCATCTGTTTTCATGATTAGTGTATGTACTTGAACCTATGTCATTAATTTGGTACATTTCGTGGACTCGATTATTTAATAAATTTGGTATATTAGATTACGGTCCCACTCATATTGTAGAAACTCTGGAGATAATTTTAGGTATGATGATGATTGAATCTGGTAGAACACGGAACATGAAAGTTGTAGAGGCTTGTCTCACCTTTCCAATAAGCTATTATTTGCTGAATTCCGTTACGTAACGAAGTCTATATAAATTTTACAACATAGGGCAGTTGAACTGAAAAGCCGGAGTGCTCGTTGTCTGTCGGAACTGGGCAGTCTTGTTGGTATCGTGTTAGTACATTTTTAATCTGGATATATTAAGCACTATAGTGGTCCGATGTGCAGGTTTATGTTCTTGTATAAAATGTGTACATATTTGGAAACAGTGACACAGTGGTAGTTCATTTTAGTGTCGTCAGTTCATTTAGTATCCTTATTTTACTTATGTACACGACTATATGGTATTGCACTTGGAATTTTAGTATTTAGTTTTGTAACTAAATGGTGTCATTTTTAGTACAATGCTTATGTTGACAGTCGTTTTTTTTTTTTTTAGTACCTTATGTATACTCGATAAATGTGGCTATTGGAATTGATGGGTGTTTTTAACTCTGTTTACGTGGATTAATAGGTGATCTTAAATTTTAAGTTTTCACATGTTAACCTTGTTTAATAAGGTCCTCTACAATATTCTTAGGTAGGTAGCACTATGGGATAACAGTACATAGTAGAATGGCATTTAAAAAGAAATACTTGATTTTCTTAAAATGTTGGTTAACGTATGGACATCCTTGTTAATTATGTCAATGAAAATAATTTACTTAGTAGCTCAAACAGATCGAATAGGTTTGTTGTATTTAATTTCTGTAGAGTCGGTAGTCGGTACTCGGAGTATGTTTGAGTTTCCATAGATGATTTAAAGTGTACAAACTCGGTCCTTGCTGCGAGAGACTATGGCTCTCAGCGGAGAGGCTATCTAAAACATTTCATGTATTTATTTTGTGTTATATCTTGCCAGCAATTACGGCATTGCTGTTCCCAGAATATTTTATTGCTAGTGATGGGGTTATCATATCAATGATTGGCTTATGATTTCTTTTGTATCGTATCGGACCTTTAAGTCTGCCGTTTAGCATACTATGAGAATTCTAGGAAAACTAATATAATTAGCATCGACTGTAATAGGAGTGATATATGTTGGCATCATTTTGAATAGTTCATTGACCAACGGCTGGCTAAGTAGCTCTGTGTGTTGATACCATGTAGCTAGATATTTTCATTTTGAATTTATAATCAAGTCGTATTGATTAGTCGTGGCATTTTGCTTTGAATTCCAAGTGAAACAACAACCTAGTGTGCATTAGTCTAAGTAACACATATGTACTGTGATTGGTTCCTCAGGTGTAACTCTGTAGAATTTAACTAGGCCGTTGCCGTTGGATTTTGTAATGAGGAATTATATACTTTCCACTTGTATATTAATATAAATGAAGGAACTTCATGTTAACATTGAATACTCTCTTGTTTTTCTTAAAGCTAAGACTGTTCCACTTACTCAAGTGGATGTGCCGGCAACATCTAGAGACTTGGCCAGAATTTGAGACCTTTTCTTAGCCTACAAAACTAACATCTGAATGGACGGTATGCCTGTGCGAGAATGAATGATATTATTTGTTTTACTTTTCTCTCCATTCCGGTCCTCCAATTGTCTTCATGGTGTTTTAATTATTTGTTTTGGTACTTCGCTACCGTATAACTAGCGCGCAGGAAATGCTTGTATATCTTTTATATTTAGATTTAGAGTTACATTCCCTTGGCCAGAAAAATGGTTTCTGTTGTGATTACTGTTGTTCTCCATTATGTTCTTTTGCAGTTGTGCACCACAATCATTATGCCAGCTGATTTCCTTACAGCTAGCTTTGGAAAATCCGTGATAGCATGTTTTGATAGAAATGAAGTATACCCTCCGGGTCTTTGAACTAATTTTGAATTCATTTTCTAGTTTTTGATGTATAACCCTTATTTCATAACTGACTGTTAACTTGAATGTGATTTACTTCTTGGGTCTTTGAACTAATTTTGAATTCATTTTCTAGTTTTTGATGTATAACCCTTATTTCATAACTGACTGTTAACTTGAATGTGATTTACTTCTTGGATAGGGTATTTTAAGAAATATATATTGCTTGGGTATCTCTGGCTAGTACTTTACCCCTAACTCATTATGTGTACTGCGAGTGGAATCAGTTTACCTGATAGCTGATAAGAGATGGTTGCTGCCGTTATGGGTAGTTCATACTATCTAAGAAAATGACGAACTACGGTCGTGCTTGATCCCTTCGAGCAACGGAGAGGGTATGTTCATATCATTTGAAAGTGGTGGTTGCTGTTTGACAGTTCATACCACCTATTCGGAGATGATTGCAACCTTGACATTGGCAATTGGCTATATATATTGTTAGAATCGGCAACTGGCCGTATAAATTATTGGAGTTGGCAACTGGCCATCTCCCATTTTTGGGCAATTGGCTCGTGTTGATTTTGGCAACTGGCCTTCTGTCATTTTTGGGCAATTGGCCCGTGTTGATTTTGGCAACTGGCCATCTGTTGGGGCAATTGGCCCCTGTTAATTTTGGAAATTGGCCGTCTACCATTTGGGCAACTGGCCAACTCTAATTTTAGGCAATCGGCCGTCTCTTAGTTTTTTGAAATTGGAACCTTTGTCGAATTTTATGAGTATTATGGTATGGGACATATGCTCATAGAATTACGACCTTGAGACTAATGAGATTTCTACAGTGTGTAGGATAAACAAATTTTTTTACTTTAGTGGCGTATTAGAGAGTCGAAGCTTGCCATGCTATCCGTAACGCTGCAAGCAAAATTCTCTGATCCGTCACAAGGGCCTTTTTTGATGAGGACATGAGGCACAAATTAGGTATTGCCGCGTGTCTTTCATATTAATTGGTTCCAACATATTCTATTAAAAATGTATCCTTGTTACACTGCATTCGGATGTGCCAATAGAGAAAAAAAATCCGATGAACCAATAGAGAGAAAAAAGATCATAGCATTTCAAATCCTGATTCCCCGGCTGCATCCCCTTAGTGACTAGAACAAAAAAAGACAAGCAGACCCCTTAATAAGTCTTTTTTTGGTAAAAAGAAAAGAAAAGAAAAGAAAAAACCCTTGAGTAACCTGTTATAGGGGCTGAAGGAATCATTAGAGAGTCTGAACCATGATAATAATGTCTATCTAGTTGGTTAGGGGGTGTCCAAATGGTACCGTAAATTGTCCAGATTACCTTCCCTACTATTTAACCTAAATCAAAGCTAAATTGAAAATCTGTTTTCTTTCTTCTTCTTCTTTCTTCTTCTCTTCTCCATGAGCCAAAGGATCTCAGCATTACTTCAATGATTGTAGTGATTATAATCAACTACATCCTCCAATAGTTGAAGAACAACAATTTCAAAGCCCTAATTCATCAGATAAATTAACGGGAATGACTTATATGAGATATGTTTTGAGAAACCCACTTAGGGTTTTGTTTATTTTGTGTTCGGTTAGGTTAGAGAATTTAAATTTAAATTTCAAATTAGTGTTGGAGATGGAAGTTGAAGTTCAAAATTAGGTTCATGTGTGTTACGCTTGGTTATAGTTCAATTACCAACTGTAATTTTAGTTTTTGATGCAGTTACGGTTTGTAAGTGATGAACTACGAACCGTATATGAGAAAATCTAAGAAAGAATGTCCAGTTACAATTTGTATTTGCAACTGTAACTTCACTTACGATTGGTGTCGACACTTTCCTATATGTCTCACAGAAATTCTACGGCTAATACCTATTAACCGTAATTTAGTTACGGTTTGTAGTTTTACCACCATTACCAACCGTAGAATTTCCCTGAACTTTGTTCTCAAAAAGCATTTTACGGTTCAAATTTTAGTTGATATACCAATCGTAAACTAGTTACGGTTGGATACTTTATTTACAAACCGTAATTGGTTACAGTTGGAATGAAGGTTACGAACAAATCAACCGTAACTAAATTACGGTTCATATAGAGGAAACTAACACCAACCGTAACTGGTTTTACGATTGGATTTTTCCCAAATTCAACCAGTTACGGTTGGTAGTTCATCAATTACGAATCGTAACTCACACTTACGGTTGGTTACGTGAAAAACACCTACCGTAAGTCTCTCTGAAAATCTAAAAGTTTTGATCTTTTTATGTATTGTAGATAATTTTGAGCAACAAAAAGCTAATTAGATCTAAGTTAAAGGTATACATGGTCATATAAAGATTCACCCATCTCAAATTTGTCACTTGAATCACTCATTTTGGTTGAATCAAAACCTAGGGTTTCAAGAATATCACAAAAGTTTTTCTTTTTTTCTCCCCTACACTTTTTTCCTTCTAAAACTAATTTGATTTTGTTTTAGAATAAATATAATAGAAACTTGATCATCAAAACTAAACTAGTTTATCAAGATTATTAACACTAAACTAAATTATCAACACTAAACTATGTAAAGATTAATTAGTCATTATCAAAAATAAATAAATGATAAGGGGCTTTTGAAATAACCGGAAACTTCTCCGAACCAAATTTAAGCCAAATCCTGATTCCTGAATGGCTGCGCCCCTGAATTACTAAGCAAAAAGAGACAAGCGAGCCTCTCAATCTGTCTCTTAGAGCAAGTCTTATGGTGGAATCCATCATATTCCAAGTGTGGAAAATTCATGGAATGTCAAGTCTAGTGGCTTCCAAGTTGGTGTTTTCCACACAAAATCCAAGCAAGGTTCCATGGTTTGGTGGAACGTTGCGTGGAATCCATCAAAAACGCTAATAAGAATGGCGTAAAACGCCAATAAGAATAGCGTAAAAAGACAAAAAACGCTATTAAGAATAGCGTTTTATGCCATTAAGAATGGCGTTTTTTTTTTATCCGTAGATTTAAATTGAGTTGTTGAGAATCTAACGGCTGAGAAAAAAGCTCCATTATGAATGGCGTTTGTACTGTAGATTCAGCTCCATTAAGAATGGAATTTTTTTACTGTAGATTTAGCTCTATTAAGAATGGCGTTTTACGTCATTCTTAATAGAGTTTCTACTATTCCACCATTAGACTTGCGCTTCCATTCACGGTTCCATGTGCTGAGGTGGCGTGGAAGATGAAACCATTCACGGTTCCATATGCTGAGGTGGCATGGAAGATGGAAGATGAATGGATTCCACCGTAAGACGTACTCTTAATCCAAACTAAATTAGCAGACATTTTTCCACCTAACTTCTCAATTAACGTCCCTCCAACACCCACCAAAAGCCATTTCAAAACAGAAACACTTCGCTTTCTTCGCCCATCGACGGACTTATTTTCATGCTTATTTTAACGCTCAGCAATTTTATAAAAACAATCGTTAATCCCTAAACTAATCCCCTGTCTTCTTCTTCAACCTCTCTGTCTCTCTAACATCTCTGCGCAATTATGGCAGCCCTAACATCCTCATCTATCACCTCAACAAAAACCTTTCTTTCATCAAAACTTCCATCAATTTCTCAATCCTCATCATCATCCTCTTTTCCTTGCCAGAAATCGCGTTCTTTATCAGTTAGATGTGCGGCAACTACTGCTCAATCATCATCCGTAAAAGCTTCGAATAAAGAGTTTGCTGTGAAATCTATTAAAGCTAGACAGATTATTGATAGTAGAGGTAATCCTACTGTTGAAGTTGATCTGGTAACTGATAATCTTTATCGATCTGCTGTCCCCAGTGGAGCTTCTACTGGGATCTATGAAGCTTTAGAACTTAGAGATGGCGATAAAAATGTTTATGGTGGTAAAGGTGTTCTTAAGGCTGTCAAGAATATCAATGAGTTATTGGCTCCCAAATTGATTGGTGTTGATGTCAGGTGCATTCCTTATAACCTAATTCATTCGGTTTTTGAATATGAGGATTTGTGGTGTTCGGAGTTTTACAGAAACTGATTTGATCAATGGGTTGTTTACTTGATGTTGATACTCGGGTCAATATAGATTTCATTCGCGCATTTTATATTTTTATTTTCCTGTTCAATATTTGCTTACTTTCGAGCATCAAAAGTAGTGTAGGGATAGAACAACCTCTAAAAATCAATCACAGATATCAGTAGTGTTTGAGTGTGGCTTACCTTCATTGGATTCTAATATAAATGTCATGTGTTTGTCTTTTTTTCTCTTTCCCCTGTGATTAGGAATCAAGCTGATGTGGATGCCATCATGCTAGAGTTTGATGGAACTCCAAATAAATCGAAATTGGGGGCTAACTCCATTCTTGGAGTTTCTCTGAGTGTATGTAGAGCTGGTGCAGGAGCAAAGGGAGTTCCTTTGTACAGACACATTCAGGAAATTTCTGGAACGAAGGAGCTTGTTATGCCAGTTCCAGCTTTCAATGTGATTAATGGTGGAAGCCATGCTGGCAATAATCTAGCTATGCAAGAGTTCATGATATTACCTGTAGGTGCTACTTCATTTGCCGAAGCACTTTGCATGGGTAGTGAAGGTTAGTTAGTACAACACTCCTCTCTTCATATGTTCTTCTTTCTTTGTGTTCTTTTTTTTTTCATTTTCTTTGGAAACTTTTTTTCATCCATAATGAAATTGTATTTCATTGCTGTGGATTCCTTAGTTAGAGATAATCAACTCATTACACCATTGTGTTTTCCAGCTTTTCTTTCTTTCTGTTTCCATTGCATTAGAGCAATTAGTTCTGACATAGTCACATTGCTGAACCATTTATCCAACCCTTTTACTGCCACCTCTAAATCTAATTTTACTCCAGTTTGGTTCACATATTTATCGATGTATACTGGATTTGTTAGTAATTATTGTAAGGCAAGAGAAATCTTCACTGCAGCACATACTACAGCAGAGGATCAGGTTATGTTATATTTGATGGGTAAATGGAGTTTGATTCTTGTACTTCACTGTAAATGATGATATGCCAGTTTCCGATATTGTTATTTTATCGCAGCATTTAGGGTAGCAATCTATTTATTGGTTTAGATGCATTCATCTTTTTAGTATGTAACCATGCTTCTGCGTTTATCTGTGTATGACGTAGAAGACTGAAATTCTCTTAAAATAACTTTTAAAATTCTGCACCCTTGAGCAGTTTATCACACCTTGAAGGGCATTATCAAGGCGAAATATGGGCAAGATGCATGCAACGTTGGGGATGAAGGAGGATTTGCTCCAAATGTTCAGGATAACAGGGAGGGACTGGTCTTGCTCATCGATGCAATTGAAAAGGCTGGATACACAGGAAAGGTAGAAATTCCGATATCAGTTTGTTATAGTCTTGTGATTTTCTCTTGCATATTTTAATAAAAGTTCTGAAAAAAGTAAACTAATAAATTGATAATTCAGATCAAGATAGGAATGGATGTTGCTGCTTCAGAGTTCTTAACAAAGGATGGGAAATATGATTTAAACTTCAAGAAGCAGCCAAATGATGGAGCTCATGTGCTCGCAGCACAGAGCCTTCGCGACCTTTACAAAGAGTTCATCAGAGATTTCCCAATTGTGTCCATTGAAGATCCCTTTGACCAAGATGACTGGAGTTCATGGTGCTCCATACAGTCTTCAGTTGATATCCAAATTGTTGGAGATGATTTGTTGGTCACAAATCCGAAGAAAATTGCTGAAGCAATTGGGAAAAAGGCTTGCAATGCCTTGCTGCTAAAGGAAAGTGATTGTAAATTTTCCTCTGTTGAGGGAATATCTGCTCTCAAATTTGTCATGCTAATCCTTGTTTTCTTTTCTTTCGTGTTTCTCTTGTTCATGCGCTGATATCTTCTAGTATTGCACCTCTCTGGCAATCCAACAGGGAGTTCTCTTAATTACTAATGCAGTTAGATCTAGGGTTATCTGATCTGCCTTGTTAAGGTCATGTGTCTCGTGACCTACCTCCCAACTCCGGGGTTATCTGATCTGCATTGTTAGGGTTATTTATCTCGTAACCTACCTCCCCAAGTGGACATTTCATTGTTTAGACTAAGTGCACCACATCTGACATAGATCAATTTTTCTGGACTAAGGATCATATTCAAACCCAAGAACTGAATAATTCTAAATAATTATTTGTATCCGAATTTGTATACTCTGGATTGGTGTTATCATCTGCCTGGGGACCTTATGTGCGACCACTGACATTGCTCAGGATTGGTCAGTTAGGAGTGACAATGCCAGTGTGAACAAACTATAGAATAAGAGAAGTGGAGGATGAAGATTTGTTTTAGTTCGTGTGCAAGTGAAAATCGTGCTCAGTGCATTAGGTTGCAAATGAACTCGTTATACTAGGAAAACAGTGATTATAGTTAGTGAGCATGCACTTTCTAGTAGTCATTCCTGATTCCGCTTGGATCCACGTTTGGAGTGATATATATACCTTATTTCCTATTCAAGGTTGCTTTTGGTTGTTAGGGCTGATGTTCATTTCGTTCCAACTTCTTGTTTCGTTCCATTGCAGGTTAATCAGATTGGCACAGTTACAGAATCCATCAGAGCAGCACTTGACTCTAAAGCTGCAGGATGGGGCGTGATGGTTAGCCACCGGAGTGGTGAGACCGAGGATAACTTCATCGCAGATCTCTCTGTTGGTTTGGCAAGTGGACAGGTTTGTTAGTAACTTCTGCTGAATCTCTGAGATATGTCGTCTCAAACTTTCAATTGTTAATGTTCTAGAGCTCACTTTCTTATATTGCTTTTACAGATCAAAACAGGAGCTCCCTGCAGAAGCGAACGATTAGCCAAGTATAATCAGGTAAAGCGTTTCCTGTTCTGGTTATTCGTTAGCTTGCAAAGAATGACAAAAATCTTGACACCTTGGAATTGTAGTAGACCACTATTTCTGACACTGCTAGATCAGTGCAACTTACAAACCCTTTGTTTTCGTTGTTGGTCTTTATTTTATGTAGCTTCTGCGCATTGAGGAGGAGCTTGGCAATGTGTGTTATGCTGGTGAAGCTTTCAGATCTCCATAGAGTTAACTAGATAATTCTAACCATCTTTGTGGAAATAAGGTATTGGATAAGATTTGTCCAAATGTGTGGGCAAAAAGAGTGTAGAATGAAATCAAGGCCACCTGTACCAAGAGTAAAAGTACTAGCCATAGCAACAAGAACTAGAGAAACTATTTCTCCAATTTATTGGTTTAGTTTGCCTGTAGACGTGTAGTTTCACCCTTGATAAGTGAGAATGTATTTCTGTTTTCTCGGGTACCCTCGGCTGTGAAGTCTGTTGTTCCACTGGGACATTTTAATATTTACGTGTTGTCCTGCTATTTTTATTTATTTTTATGACATATTATCAAGTAGAGAAAGAGTTTACACTGAAAAATTGGTTCCGAACTCTGGTCTATCTCAACAGAGGTTTGATCAACGGAGGATAAACATTCAGAAGAGAAAGAAGTAATTGATTATTATTTTTTTGGGTAGAATTCTTCTTCTTAGTTGATAATTCAAAAAGGATACAAAGAGTTCAAGTACATCAAATTTTAAGAATCATGGTGAAATATAATACAATAAGAGCATCTTGCCTCCAATTCAATCAAGGTATCCTATGTGGATGTCATATTTGCACCTTTTTACTGGTGGGTCATTGCTAAATGAGAAAAAATGACGAAGGTAAAAATTTTTAGCTGAATTTCATCTCCAATTCCTAATATCTTGTCTAACCCTTTTTATTTAAATTTAGAAACAAAAAGATGATGTGAACTGTCCTATGGGCTAGATTAGCCAAAAAGTATTGCAGTTCAAAATAAAAGTGTTGTCTATTTGATAACACTAGTTCTCTCCTAACATT
The DNA here is from genome assembly GCA_023529315.1 of Papaver bracteatum. NCBI lineage: Eukaryota > Viridiplantae > Streptophyta > Magnoliopsida > Ranunculales > Papaveraceae > Papaver > Papaver bracteatum. Next base: position 997,007 of record JAJJWX010001238.1, on the reverse strand, counting down.
TGATCGCAGCGGAACTAGCAGCGAGATAGTAGCGCTGAACTATAAAAATTACCTTTTCGCTGAATGGTTCAGCGCTGCGCGATTTATTTTTTGATCTGACGGCTGAGATTTAAAGCGCTGAACCAAACAGCGCTGGGCAGTAGTCCTAGCTGACGTGGACTGCTAATATAGCAGCTAGATTAGCACTCCCATAGGACTTAAGAGGTAGACCCACTAATTCAAAACACTACTAATTACTCCTACTGACCAGGACTCTACTAACACATTCACAACTAACTCAACTCAAATTATCATAACTTTAACTGACATAAAAAGATTAAATGCTAACTAAAACAAACACAACTTAAAGAATCAAAAGTTGAATGTAACAACTCCTTCCCCCTTAATTAAAGCCTTGTCCTCAAGGCTATGTACTGTTTGTATCTATGACATGATCTCCATCTATTTCTTTAATGACTGGAGTAATCATAAAAAATTTCTTGCAGCGGTATCCGGGCTTTAACATCTCATCAAAGTGGAAGCAAAGTCCTTGTTTCTTGCGCTCTTGCAACTCCATGGTATAACTGCCTTATTGGAATTTTCCCTTGAGTTGTTGTTGGAGTAATAGTAAACAATTTTGGCTTATCACGAGCCTCAAACAAACGTGCCAACCCAATTGGTTATGTAATACTCTGATTCGGCAGGTAGGGTTCGCCCACTGGAATACATGTAATGGTTTGTCTCCTAAAACTAAGGAGTTTTCAGCACAATTGGCTCCAGAGTTGGCAGAAAACTCTGCAGTTAAGCATGCTGGGGCGAGAATAATCCAGGGTTGGGTGACCACCCGTGAAGCTATTGCTATATGACTGCAGGGTGCCTGTTAAAAACCCCACACTGTTGGTTATCCGTAGTGTCTAAGTGGGGAAAATATCATTGGAGGGTCAAGCAAGGGAACCTCACCCCGGAGTCCCTGCCTTTATTATCAATCTGTGTAATAACGAAACGAAGGATCTCAACGGAACTTCATCGGGTCATTACAAATGGTACTAGAGTCGACGACGGGTCACCTTCCGAGGGTGAGAGAGTACGATGAATGAGTTGTTTCAGATACTGGTCTCATGAGGTTTAGGTAACGTTGGAGATCTGGGATTGTATACGTTCGGAGCCGAGGACGGCTCCAATTTAAGGTGGTGGTATTATAATACCGCGATTCGGCAGGTAGGGTTCGCCAATTAGGAGGTAGGAAATGGTTTGTCCTTTCCTAACACCGCAGCCGTTTTAACACAATTGGTTCCATAGTTGGCAGAAAAATTTGCAGTTAAGCGTGATCGAGCAGGAGTAATCCAAGGATGGGCGACCTCCTTGGAAGCTGCTGATGGGTGACCACGGCTGTTACCGTTAAAAACCCCACACTGTGGATATCCGCAGTGGCCGAGACAATATCGGTGGAGGGTCGGGTTATTACATCTTCTAACAGTGTTTCTCGTTTATTTTCCTACATACCAGTTTGAATTGATTCACGCAACTCGCTAACAAACAAACAAACTTACTTACTAGTTTGTGGTTGTGAAACGGACTTTGCTAATAACTTTTCGAATTGATTTTAATAGTCTTCAATGTTTCCAGTCTGCTGCAGCTTACATAGTTGTCCGAAGAAATCTAGAAATTATTCGGACCATTGATTATGGAGTGCAAATTTGAAGTCTCCCCAAGTGATGTAAATCATATCTTGCTTAAGTATTTGGTACTAAATTTGTGCATCATCATCAAGATGATATGAAGCATAAGAAACTCGTTCACTTTCAAGAATTTCGTGAAGAAAAAAGTATTGCTCAGCCTTACATAACCAACTAGTAGGATCATTAGTGCCTTTGAAACTTGGAAAAACTAATTTGACACCACCTTTCCGTTTTGCAGAAGTTTTTGAAAAAGAACCTCTTTACCTTCATTTGATTGTTTTCCATTACCTTCTGGATAGTTTTTCATCAAATCAAGCATTAAAGGCAACTTTTTAGAAAGATCAGTTATTTTATCAATAATCACCTTTTGGTTTTCAATCATAGTTTTTTTCTTTTTAAGGATCTTCTGTAATTTTTCTAAGCTCCCACATCCATTTTTTTAGTTTAATCTTGATTTGGCGGAAATAAATAATAATGATAGTTTTTTTTTTGGAATCAATGACTGAAAGACCTTTTACCCACGAAGCAAGATATCCTAGCTCTGATAATACCACTTGTTATGATCACACTAAGAAATATGATAATGGAAATGGATAATGGTTTGAAGATAAGAATGGGCATTAGAGATAAATTATAATGGTGATAGTTAAGAAGAAGATAAAGGGGTTTACATGCGAACCCTAACGTCCAAGGCTTATAGAGGACTCCTAACCTCCGATTAACACAAGTGTTAAACAATTTTTCTGATAATTCAATTCCATATCCTTTCTGTAAGGAACCTCAAGCTCGTCAACGCTATTAGACCGGTCAAGTGTCGAATTAGCCGATAATAACCCGATTAGTTTAACACGAACGATAATTAATAGAAATTAATATAACAACGATCTAGATACGAAACTAGTACCGTTGAATAGGTCTCGGAAAGTTACGCGGAATGGACTACTCAAAAGTGTCGTTCGGATACTGGACGAAGAAGAAATCATCAGATTAGCATAAAGGGGAAATTAGTCTTTTTGCCATTAGACCGACCCGGGCTTCCCTTATCACTGCTGGTGTGTGTCTAGTGTTTCCCGTTGGTATTATCTACCAAAGCCTAATCGAAGAAAAACATTTCTTCTTTCTTCTTTCTCTTTCTTTTTTTTTTTTTTTTTTTCTCCTCTGTTCTTCTTCTTCTTCTTTTCTAGCGATTCAGAGAGGAAATCTCTGTTGAGAAAACCTTACAGAAAATTAGTGAAACAAATCAATCGAGTGTGGTGTTGATGATTTCATATTTTTGGTTTGGTTAGAATCCTTGATTGATTTGAAGAGAAGTGTTTCTGTGAAAGTTAGGGTTTGAGTTTGGTGTTGAGTTCAGTTGGAAATTGTTAAGTTAAACGAGATGTTAACAGATGAAGATTAAGAGGGTTGATGTCTAATTGAACCTGTAGAATTATTTTGATGTTGAATCAAGAGGTGGGTTTCTGGGAGAAATTCAAAGATGAAATTGAGAGTTTAAAGGGAAAATTTGAGATTGTTAGTATGAGTTTAATTTTGATTTCAAAGCAAATTAAGGGTTTATGTTCTTCCCCAAAACAGAGATTAGGGTTTATAGATCGAATTGTTTATTCGTATGGAATTGTTAGATGAACTGAGTCGTGGTGGATGAAGAATAACTGGGTTGTGGTTTAAATGAAGATGTGCAGTGATTCTGTTAAAAGATCAGTGAGTTAGGGTTCTAAAAAGGATTGAGAAATAAATCAAGGTTTATGGTGTGAATTGAAATTGAAATATATTGGCATAGAAGATGGATTAGTTTTAAGATGTTGGACATGTATTTGAGGTAATTATTCTTCTCTGTTATTTTTGTTAAGTTATGTAGTTATGTTGAAACAATAGTATCTCTGGAATTATCTGAGTTTAAATGGTAGGTGTTATGAATTGATCTCAGTGAATGAGAGGTTACAGAGAGTGTGGGTGTTCTCTGAGTTGAAAATTAGTTGAGATGTTGTGGTTGAGTTATGGAAATCACAGGGCTGAGTATGAAATGGATAAGTTGTATTTAAATTGCAGTCATGGTGTAATGTTTTTGGTGATGCAATGCAGGGAGTTGTTGGAAAGGGAACTAATCATGGAAGAGTGTTATGGTTTAAGTAGAGACTATGTAGTTCAGATTGTAAGAGTAACAGCAGGTGTAAGTGGAATATGCTTGGTGATGTAGTTACAAGAATAAGGGGAAAACTGATGATAATGGATTGATATTCAACTATGGTTGAGTTGAAGTTTATATAAATGATTGTAATGGATAGTCTTATTGCATTCTAGTGACATTAGTAACCTGAGATGATGATGTTGTGACAGTGAAGTCACAATTGCTGTGACTTAGAGAAGTAAACTTAATGGTGGGTTGGTATTGTCGTATATGAGGCTGTAGTAGTGTTACTAAACTTGCAGAGAACTTGGAAGAATGGTTGGCGAACATTGGAGTGTAAACTGAGTGTTCATTGGGTGTCAGTATTGAATTGTTGGTGTTATTGTACTAGGTAGTTCTGAATTGGTTAAGCCGGATGTAGTGATTATTTGAATATGCAGAAGTGGTAATGTTGTTAGTGTTTAGATTGTTGAGGTTGCAGGGGTATAAGTATGAGTTGAGTTTGTGTTGCGCAGAGTTGGGTTGTAGTTGGAATGAACCTACAGTTTTAATGGAGTTAAATCTCTCTTGTAGAAAGTTGTTGACTAAAGCTGCAATTGCAGGTAATAAGAGTTCTTATTGTAAATATAACGAATTTGAGTTGCTATTGTAAATGAATTTTAAAGTTTGTATAAATTGAATAAATTATATTTATTTGAGTTGCTGCAATAGAATTAGGCTGTTAGTCATCCCAGTCAGATAACTGATTGATTTAACATTAGCTGACTCGTTAGTCTAACCGTGTTAACTCAGTGACCAGACCTGACCAGACTTGATTCACTGTACCTTGACCCGATTTGACTCAGTTAACCATTTGACCAAACTTGACCCTGGATTTGACTATTGACTGTTAGTTGACCAGTAACCGTTAGTCTAACCGTTAGAGACCGTTAGTTGACTCAGGTGGACTGGACCTTAGCTTAATGGGCTTGTTTAGTGGACTTGGTCTTAGAGCTAGTTTACCTATGTTGGTGATTTGGACCTCTTATGGTCCGAATTAGACTTTGACTTCTTTTACAAAGTTGTAGATATTCATAAAACTTAGCTATGGACCATAGAATCAACATAATTGGATTAGTAAACTCTTAGTTATGCTAAAGTTAAAGAATGAAAAAGGGTAAAGTCATAAATGGGCTTAGAACCATTAGATAGACTTGTATGATTCTTGTATGGGCCATTTTGGCTAGTTTTTTAGACTTCTTGTGTGGTTAACAGTTAGACTATTTTAAAAATGATCGATTCAAAGGACGAACCAGTGGATCGTGGATCTCGAGGTAGGCTTGGTTTGTCATCAAAAGAGGTGGGAATACATTTGACTCTTTTGTAACCATTGTTATTTCTTTTACAAAAGTTTATACTTAACAAACTCATGCATTGTCGGTTGTGCATTCCATACTTTGTATAAATTACATTATGGTAAATCTGTTGATTCTGTGAATCTTTCCACGATTTGTAAAGGACTTGTAATGTTTTGTTTGTCATTATGAATTGTTATGGGAAATGAGAATTTTCCACGTTTGGTATATAGGATACGCTCCTTCACATGTATACCTACATGAATTCAGCTTTTATTATTTAGAGTGGGTCATCATGGTCTTGGTGATATGAATAGATACTGAGTGTGGTTAGCACGAATATTATACATTGTTTGAAGAAGGAGTTTGTTCATATACATGTATGTTTACTTCAGTGACTTGGTCGCTGTTTAATGTTTCGGAAAACATGTATTGTTTTCCAAATCTTGCATATGATTACTTAAAAGTTAAATGTTATTCCTACTGGGCACCCCTTTTAGGGATGATGTGCTCACCCATTCCCACTTCCAGTTTCAGAGACAGAGCAGAGTTGCGCAGCGAAAGCTTCAAGGGTTGATTTCGTTAGTTGATTAACTTTTACTATGTTTGTTATATTGCTTATTGTATTTGTAAACCAAATGACTATTGTATATGTATCATTTGAGAGGAGTTCTTATATGTATATATTTTTGAGCGGGGCTAGTTTTGGGTTAAGTTTTGTAGCAGATTTCTTAATTGATTATTTAAGTAAATGTTTTAGTTTTTAATGCCTCTTATTTAGTTAATCTCTTGGATTAGTCAGCTGCTAGCTTAGGGGGCGCTACAGTATTGGTATCAGAGCTCACTATTAGATATTATATGGGAAAAGATAGGGATAGCTAGTGCTAATTAGTGAATTGATTAGTTTAAAACTGGGTTGGGTTGTGAGATAAATCTTAACCACTAAAAGATATCAATAATTAAAAGATTTACTTGATTGATTGATTTGTTTGTTTGCTTGTTTGTATTTGTAATGAAGTAAAAATTGTAGGGTACATCAATAAATTTACTAATAAAGATTAGGGAATAATTAATCCAAAAAGTATGAACACGTAAATAATTTAATATTAGAAATATTAAGATCAGTATTATTGATAGATCTTGTAAATCACATAGAAACTTATTGAACACATTGACCTATATGAAGAGTAAACAAATTATAATTACATAAATATTAATAATATTTTTGGGACTTAATTAATACTATTTGTAAGAATAGTTAGAATAATAGTTCAACCATTAATGTTAATAATAAAAATATTGTAATAGTAATTATAGATGACAATAATAGTAATAATAATTTTAATAAAGTAGTGTTAGCATATATCCAGTAGTATCATATTGAACTTAACTAAACTAAAATTTCATTAAAGATATATAACGATAAAAATGATAATTATGATTAAATAGTTATGGAAAACAAATAGCAGTTATCTACGGTTAAAATTTTATAAATCAAACTAATGACAATTAAAAATATATGTTTTGCGTTCGAACTAGATAGTTATTATAATATTTATTAGACGTTAGACGTAAAAAGATAAGGATATATTGTATAAAAATAAAAAGACTTAACTTGTTAATAACCATGTATCGAAAAAAAAATTAGTCTAACAAATGATCCAGTAAATCTTTAAAATGAAACAAATATATATGAAGTAGTAATAATAGCATTCAAATACTTAGTGTAATATTAGAATTAAAAGAAAATAAATTTGTATATCAAATAAGATTCTTCTTCGTAAATAGATTCAGTCATCTTTTGAAATGGAAACAAATTAGTATGACAACTTAAACTGTTAGAATTTAAATTAGTATTATATTGAGCATAACTTAAATTAAAATCTCATTTACAAATATATATGGATAAAATAATGATTAAGATTAAATAACCATGGAAAAATTATTAGAGCTTATTTACGGTTAAGTTTTGCAAAGTCAATTAATAACAAATTAGAATTATATGTTTTGCATTTAAACCAGATAGATAAATAAGACTTATTAAGTAGGATTAAAAGAACGTGAGGTCAAATAAGGCATAAAATAAATACTAAAACTTTTTAACGATCTTATACTCATTATCTTTAGTCCAATAAATGATTCACTAGATCGCTAAATTATACACATGAAGTAATATTTATTGTAGATGCATTTTACTACAACTACATCCAAAGGATAGAACTCTTCTACTCATGCAAGTGATAATAAGAACCAAACATTAGACACAAGGATATACGTGGTTCGGTATGATTACCTACGTCCACGGGGGTGAAAGGATGAATCTTATTACTTCAAGATGTTACAATGGTGTCGCTCTTCCAATTGGACTCACTTACAAGATGAACTTGCTCTCAACTTCACTTCTTTTTCCTATGATTACAAGTTTATCTCTCTCAAATACAACCTACCTCTCTTGGATACAAGTTCTTCTATTTATAGGAGAGGCTACATACAACCAAACTAGGGTGTTGGTCACAACATATCTAACTTGAAGTCCTGTTCTCGGGCCCGCTTGTTTCGTCCCTTCTTTTGTGGTTATGGCCGATGTGCTTTGATTCCTTAGCAACTCCGCGTCCGAGCCGATCCTATTAGGTGTTCTCTTGGTGTGACGTCGCCCTTCCAATCTTGTCGCCCTTTCTGTTGGCCGATGTGACGTGTATCTTCTTATCTCTTTGATTAACTTTCCTCGTTTGACCGAGCGTGTCTTGTCTGTCAGCTTTGTCAGAGGTCTGGGGTCAATTCGTGTCCGACAGCTGTTGAATGATCATGTCCGAGCCACGTGTTTCCTTAATCCTCGCGCCTGGTAGCACCTATCCCATGCTTCTTGCTTCTTCTTCTTTGGGTACATCATAGCTTAGGATGTTGCCACCTAGCCCTGTGGATAATCTACACCTACATTTATAGTGCTTGAATGTTTAGTACAAAATTAGACTTAAAGGAGAATAAATTTTGTCTATGAATAAGATACTTATTATTGATACAAAAATATAAAGACTATTAAGACATATTAAAATTTTATGCATACTCAAAATTTAAATCATGTTAACACCAATATTTAACTAGATATAATATACCGATTCAATCTGAATAAATGAAATCAATTATATTAATCTTATGTGAAAGTAAAATTATAATTACAAGATTAGGGATTAATAAAAATTAAACTAAGTATTATTACTAAATAATTATTCTGACCGTATTTTAGTTACGTTAGTAATCAAATGGGGAAAGTTGATAAAACAATAATGAAAATGATAAAATAACTAAGGCCATAATTTTCGATAAGATAAACAAATAATAATACTATCTAATACAAATTATTATAAAATTTGAAGTTATTGTAAATATCATTTGGATAATAATTATATGTCAGTATTGTACTAGAAAAATTTAATTTTTTTTATTAATAATAGAACTTAAGAATTACTTAGCAATAATATAATTTAAGGAAATAAAGTTAGATCAAATCAAATCTAATATTGATAATAAACTTAAACTTGGCATTATGATTAATTACGATTTAACTTTTATTCGTTTATTAGTTTATAAGAAATAAGAAATAAATGTAATAACAATCATAAAATATTAATACAAAATAACTATGAAAATTTGTTAGCAGTCATTTACTTATATCAAGTCATATAATGAAACAAACAAATAAATACATAGAAATTGGTATGTAAAGTAAAGTAAATAAATAATAATAATAATAATAATAATAGTAACATTGGATAATGGTTATAACATTAAGTTGTTCTTAAATGGTACATGAATTTAAAAAAATAAATTATATATGGTATTACAACAAACTCAAAGATATCAGATGTTATAAATTGACGTAAAATCAAAATATGATTACTTATTGATAAAATAAAATATGATGATCAAATTGTTTAAAATGCTATATAATTTATGAAGTAAATTTTTTAAGTTCAATCAGTTACAATTAAATTTAGAGATTAATTAGTCATAATAAGTTAGAAATTAATTAATCTTAATAAATAAATCTAGCACTGAGAATAGTGAAGGTTGTGTTTTCTTTGTTCGTAGGAAGGCATTGTTGGGATTGGCCAACCTTGACATTGCAACTGCATTCAGAGATGACCGATCATAGAAGGATGAATTAGTTCTTTTAGAGAACCGATAGTTTCAATCTTAGAAAGATTTGTAAGATTATTCCTTGAAGTTAGAGACAGATATGTTATAAAATAGAAATTTGCAGAGGAAACTTAGACTTCCTATTTGATATAAATTAAATCAGCGTAGTTGAACTTAGAGCCACAAATTTTAGTTGTAGAAAGCCATATAGGTTTGTGCTTTGTTTTATGTTGTTGTGCGCTTAGACAAGAGATGAGATTATTCTATAAGGTGGGGAGTTTTTGAAGACCAGAAGGATGGTTTGATTTTCGAGGACAAAAATGTATAAGGTGGGGAGAATGTAAGGACCCTCAAGCTCGTCAACGCTATTAGACCGGTCAAGTGTCGAATTATCCGATAATAACCCGATTAGTTTAACACGAACAATAATTAATAGAAATTAATATAACAACGCTCTAGATACGAAACTAGTACCGTTGAATAGGTCTCGGAAAGTTACGCGGAATGGACTACTCAAAAGTGTCGTTCGGATACTGGACGAAGAAGAAATCATCAGATTAGCATAAAGGGGAAATTAGTCTTTTTGCCATTAGACCGACCCGGGCTTCCCTTATCACTGCTGGTGTGTGTCAAGTGTTCCCCGTTGGTATTATCTACCAAAACCTAATCGAAGAAAAACATTTCTTCTTATCTTTTCTTCTTTCTCTTTCTTATTCTTTCTTTCTCTTCTCCTCTGTTCTTCTTCTTCTTCTTTTCTAGCGATTCAGAGAGGAAATATCTATTGAGAAAACCTTACAGAAAAGTAGTGAAACAAATCAATCGTGTGTGGTGTTGATGATTTCATAGTTTGGGTTTGGTTAGAATCCTCGATTGAGTTGAAGAGAAGTGTTTCTGTGAAAGTTAGGGTTTGAGTTTGGTGCTGAGTTTAGTTGGAAATTGATAAGTTAATCAGGATGTTAACAGATGAAGATTAAGAGGGTTGATGTCTAATTGAACCTGTAGAATTATTTTGATGTTGAATCAATAGGTGGATTTCTGGGAGAAATTCAAAGAAGAATTCGAAGATGAAATTGAGAGTTTAAAGGGAAGATTTGAGATGGGTTTTGATCAGGTATGAAGTAGAATTGTTAGTATGAGTTTAATTTTGATTTCAAAGCAAATTTAGGGTTTTTGTTCTTCCCCAAAACAGAGATTAGGGTTTATAGATCGAATTGTTTATTCGCATGGAATTGTTAGATGAACTGAGTTATGGTGGATGAAGAATAACTGGGTTGTGGTTCTGTTAAAAGATCAGTGACTTAGGGTTCTAAAGAGGATTGTGAAATAAATCAAGGTTTATGGTGTGAATTGAAATTGAAATGGATTGGCAGAGAAGATGGATTAGTTTTAAGATGTTGGACATGTATTTGAGGTAATTGTTCTTCTTTATTATTTTTGATAAGTTATGCAGTTATGTTGAAACAATAATGTAGCGCCCCCTAAGCTAGCAGATGACTAAACCAAGAGATTAACTAAATAAGAGGCACTAAAAACTAAAACATTTACTTAAACAATCAACTAAGAAATCGGATACAAAACTTAACCCAAAACTAGCCCCGTTCAGAAATATATATATATATATATATATATATATATACAAGGATTCCTCTTAAATGATACATTTACAATAGTCATTTGGTTTACAAATAAAATATACAACATAATAAACATAGCAAAAGTCAACCAACTAACGAAATCAACCCTTAAAGCTTTTGTTGTGCAACTCTGATCTGTCTCTGAAACTGAAAGTGGGAATGGGTGAGCACATCATCCCTAAAAGGGGTGCCCAGCAGGAATAATATTTAACTTTCAAGTAATCATAAGCAAGAGTTGGAAAACAATAATATTTTCCCGAAACATTTAAGAGTGACCAAGTCACTAAAATAAACAAACATGTATATAGACAAACTCATTCTTCAAACAATATATAATATGGTGTCAACCAGTTACACACCTATTTAGCTATTGATATCACCAAGACCATGATGACCCACTCTAAGCAAATAAAAGCTGAATTCATGTAGGTATAAATGTGAATGAGCGTATCCTATATACCATAAGTGGAAATTCTCATTTCCCATAACAATTCATAATGACAAACAAAACATTACAAGTCCTTTCCAATCGTGGAAAGATTCACATAATCAAAAAATTTATCATAATGCAATTTATACAAAGCATGGAGTGCACAACTAGACAATGCATGAGTTCAATAAACAAATACTTTTGTAAAAGAAACAATAATGGTTACAAAAGAGTAAAATCTATTCCCACCTCTTTTGATGATAGGCCACGCCTACCTCGAGATCCACGATCCACTTGTTCGTCATTTGAATCGATCTTTGTTAATAACTAACGGTTAATCACACAAGAACTCCAAGAATCTAGTCAAAATGGCTCATACAAGAATCATACAAGTCTAACTAATGGTTCTTAGCCCACTTATGATTCTATATCTTTTTATTATCTATCTTTAACATATCTAATGTTTATTAATTGAATCAGGTTGGTTCTATAATCTATTAGATAAGTCTTGTGAATATCTACAATTTTGTAGAAGAAGCCAAAGGTTAATTCGGACCATAAGGGTCCAAATATTCAAAATATGAATACTAGGTCTAAGCCCAAGTCCATTATACTGACTCCTTAATCTAAGGCCCAGTCCAACTAAGTAAACTAACGGTCAAAGTGACGGTCAAGGGTCAACTAACAGTAAACGTCAGTCAAGGTCGGGTCAAGGGCCAGGGTCAATGGTCAAAGTCTAAAGTCTAGATCGGTCACTGAGTCAACTCAGGTCAAGACAGGAACTCGGTGAGTTAATACCGATTAGACTCAGTCAGATACTGAGTCAGCTTAATAATCTAGTCAGACATCTGACTAACAAACCAACACAGAGCCTAAACTACTACAGTTTCAATTCCTACAACATATCTTTCTTCTTTATCATTTAAACTTTAGTTCAAAAATATAAACAAACTTCAAACTACAATTACAATTACAACTTCGCTTACCTGCAATTGCAGTCGCAATCTTTCCCCTAGAGGTTCTTCAACTCAACACAATCCGTTTCGGATTCAACTTCTTATCTACACTTCATATGATAACTACATTACCATAACTCTCATTATCAGTCCTTTCTCACAACTGCATTTTCTCAAACCAGACATACACATAACTATCACAACTAGACTGCCACTGCAACTCTAGAACTCTCCATTACAACCGCAATTATATCCCCTTAACTCAACAACACCAACATCTGAAGTTTCTAAACCTATACCAATCACTCATATCCTCTGTAACTTCAATATCACCACCATTTTTTGTAACTAGTTCAATACCACAATGCAACACCAGATCTACCAGTTCAGCTTACAACACATTACAACCCTAAACTGTAATCACAGTTTCATTAACTTCACTACCAAAATACCACTGCAACGACAAAAACATTCATTCAACAGAACCACCCCGGTACATCCATATCTTCAATGTAATCCCATTCATTCTAATTCATTTCATTCACCACACTTTCTATTTCCATTTCACTAACACATGCACCCAAAACTCCAACAGCTGCAACTCCAGCTAGCCCTGCACCAGTGAATACAACACTAACAGTTCCATTTTCTATGTAAAAATACCAACAACACATTCATGATATTTACTTCAGATTACTAAATCTACTTCACATCCACTCATCTCAATTACTCATTCAAAAACAATCTCAACTCTTGTATCATCTTAATTCTTAGTCCAACTAACAAACTTACAAACTCATGAATGAAAATCAAATAACATTACTAAGTTATTTAAAAAGAACAATTACCTCCAACAATTCCATTCCTGCAAATTGAAATCAGATTTCTCCTTCCCTTGACCCAATTGAGCAATCATCTCAAAACTATCAACAGCCTAGCAACCTTCATCACCACCATCTTAAATTCTTAAAAAAACCTAATTCACATCAAACCCATCTCTAATCATTCATCGAGAATATCATCTTCATCTTCCCTAATCTTTTCTTCAAAATCCATATTCTTAAATTTCTTCATCGATCTTCTTCAGTGTAACCAAATCCCCAAAATTAAAACCATAACAATCTTCTTTAATCTCTCTTTATCCATCACTAATTGAAATTTCAGTTCATCTTGAGAAACCCTAATTCAAATCTCTTCAATAATTCGCCACTGAATCAATTCCACAACTCCAATTCAACTACAACCCTTCTGTTCTTTATCTACCAACAACTCAAACAACATATTAAATCCACACGAATCAAAAGATTAATCCACAAACCCTAACTTGGTTCCCCTGATTCATTTTCTCAATCCCTAATTGTTTACCTCTGTAATCTTCAACAACATCTTCTAATTCATCATCCTTATCTTCATCAGTTGATTCACCCCAATTAAACCCTCACAAACATCCCTCGAATTACTCGTAGAAGAAGAAGAACAGAAGAGAAAAAGAAGAATGAAGAAAGAAAAAGAATAGAAATCGAATTTATTTTCTTGATTTGTAGATAAGGATGACCATATTTACTAAAGGCACCCGACAAAATGATAAGGGCAGCCAAGGCGGCTTACTGCAACATAACTAATCTGCCGTTCATACTCATCCGGTGATATCTTCTTCATATGGTATCCGAATGGCACGTTCGAGTAGTCTATTCTGCGTAACTTTTTGAGATCTATTCAACGGTACTTGTTTGGTATCTAGATCGTTGTTAGATTAATTTCTATTACTTAATGTTCGAGTTAAACTAATCGAGTTATTAGCGGCTAATACGTCTCTTGACTAGTCTAATAACGTTGAGGAGCTTGAGGGTCCTTACATTCTCCCCACCTTATTCATTTTCGTCCTCGAAAATCAATCTGCCTTCTAGTCTTGAAAACTCCCCCACTTTAAAGAATACTTCCATCTCTTGTCTAAGCGCAAACAACATAAAACATAGCACAAACCTATATGGCTCTACAACTAAAATCTATAATTTGTAGATCTAGGTTTAATTACGCTGATTTAAGTTTTATCCAAGAGGGAAGTTTAAGTTTCTTACATGAATCTTTATCTCTATCTCTATCTATATAATGGAAACTATGAATTTTTAGATTTAAATTCTCTACACTAATTTCTATTTCAATAACTTACTGGTTCTAAGTACATTAGAAGATATTCTATAATAAAGTTCTACTTAAAATTTGGGATCTATTAGTCCACTAATAGAAGAAAGTCTCTCTTCTATGCCTAGTGATACAAGAATGCAATTGACCTGTCTAGGTTCGCGACGCCTGACAATGCGTACCTACGTAACAAATATCACCCGAACACAACTAATTGAATGACTAATTCAACTCAATGTATTCACTCTTGACATAACCTTAACTGACATAGAAAGATTAAATGCTAACTAAAACAAACAAAACTTAAAAAATCAAAAGTAGACTATTAACATAATATCTAGAAAATTCTTTGTAAACAGTAAACAGAGAGAGAGAAAAGGAAAGATAGGAAATTAATTTTTCTCTTGCCTCTTTAGCTATCAACAATACACATAAAATTCATATTCTTGAAATTAAAAGCTAAGTCAATTAGTATACACGAAGTGGGAAACTTATTAGAGTACAGAGAGAGAAGCTCTCCAACCATCAGCCTTACGTCATCAATTTTCCAAAACCTTTTCCAAATACAAAAATCTCAAACCATTTCCATCTAACCCTTTTTTTACTTCTAAACTCTTTAAAATACTTCCTAATCAGTTTTACACCCTATTTCTGATGAACTAATTCTCTTACTGGCTTTTCCCGGCAGTGTCGGAGTGATCTCTCAAGAATTCGAAAGGTCAACAAGTTGTCTCATTTAATTTTGTCTCTTTCTAATCTTCTTCTGGTGCTTGCAGGTATTACATAATGTCACAACCCTCCATTTTCCCCAACCTATCCTAATCGGCATTTACTACACCAATCTTATTCTACCTTCTTCTGTTTGTTCTCTCTTTTTCCATCCGTGTCAACCCTCCGTCCCTCACCATTGCCATTCATCTTATCTTTTCTCCCGCGTCGCCAGCATTTCTCGCACCATGTCTGTTTCTCATGAGTTACAGTAAAACCTAAAATCAAAAATTAATGACCACAACCACTGTAATTACTGAGCTTAATGTGCATGTAAAAATAAGAAGATGGTTAGTTAATCTATGGTTCTTTGAGTTCATGGCTACTATGTGCACAAAGATCTTTAACATTTTCAAAACCTCAACTAGAAAATCGAAAGAAATGAATCATATCAACACAAACACAGACCAAAGCCAACTCTCTGATGAACGTCGAAAAAGAGAAATAGTTGATAGAATGAATACACAGTTATCTCTTACTCGTTCTCTTACTCTCAAATCAGAAACGGTGGAAAAATGCAGAAACAATACTGATTGTATGGTGGTGGCAAGAATCTTCTGTCCGTTCAAATTGAATATCAAAAAAATGTTGACAATGCTCAAGTACCTATGGGTTTTAGCTTACCAGCCAATGGAAACTTTGGTTAGAGGATCGACGGAACCAAACAAATTCACTTTCATGTTTCAAAATCCTGAGGATGCACAAAGAGCAATCAGATACTCACCATCACGGTATGATGTCTGGCTCCTAGTAGTGAAAGCTTATTAATTTGCAATCCCACCTCAAATGATTAACATGACGCTGGTTAATATTTGGGTTGGTTACTTGAATTTTACGATGGAATATTTTGGAGAAGACATACCGTAGATGATCACAAACAAATTGGGTACTTTTATTCGAAAAGAATCGCCTCAAGACTGTGGACATGACATGCCTTACATCAGATGCCTCATTGAAATGGATATTAAAGAGAGTTTCGATCCCACTTTTGATCTAGTGCTGGGATAAAATGATGTCTTTGAAGTAATGCTATATTACGACCCTCTTCCAAAATCTTTCTGCAAAATTTGTAGAACGATCAACCACCCAAGAGAAAAATGCAGACCACCGAGCAGTGATGACTATCTAAACTATTTACTTGAATCTGAACAGGAAGAGATGGATCTCATGCCGGATTTAGAACATAGAAATTGCTTTGACTTTGGGGGGACAGCGTCGACATCTTCTCAGAATATTCTGGAGAGAGTATACGATCCAAAAGACCTGATGTCAACGACTACCACCAAGTCGCAGAATCTGATAGCCCTAATAATCCCTCCTGGATTTAGTATGATGATCTCTGATGAAGATATGCATGGAGCAATCTTTGATCCGCAAGAAGGCATGGAGCAAAATAGCATTATCACTCCTTCGAAACATCTTTGAGAGGATAATATGGACTATACGGTAAACAAGTTACAGAGGCGGAACATACCAGTTGAAGACAATAATTTCTCAAACGGTGTTTTTAACTTCATTCATGGACCACCGTCAAACCAGAACTTGGATTGGTTAACGAATACTTCGGAGACTACACAGTTTGAAAGATATGCTGAGACTACAAATTATTTAGTTTTAGCGGAAAGGGGTGGCCCACCACCGGAGGTGCCCTTATCGAACTGCCTGGCTATATGATAAGAAAACCAGATCCATAACTTAGCACCAACAAACAAGGGGAAGGAAATAATTCGGTCAACGGAGGCAAAAACAGATTTCAACCAAACCTTCAGTAATGAAAAGATTCTCTTAAATCAAAATCAACCGATCAACATGCCTTATTTTTCAAAAGCTTTGGAGGGAGGAACGAAACTGCTCCTAAATAAAAAGAAATTTCTCAATGATTTGAAAGATAAAGAGGAGGAGCTGAAAATGATGGGTCGAGGGATGGATCTCAACAAATGTCCAATGTTTGTTACTGAGGAAATAACAAACCAAATCTCAGTCACAAATTCTCGAGATGTTGTTATACACCAAGCGGATAAATCGTCCAAGCCATCTTCTGGAAGAAAGAATTATATTTGTGCAAAGGCGAGAAAACATAGATTGGAGGCTATGGCTCTAAGAAGAAATATCTAGAACCTAATGGAATCTCAAAAATCCCAAAAGAAAAAGAAGAAGAATAAGAAGAAGGAATAATCTACTATAAAAGGAAAACCCAACTATATCAGTCACCAAGCTTCTGATTTTCTAATCCCGCCCCACAAATATTTTGGTACCAATTTGGAGATAACGGAAACGGGAAATCCTTTCATATTCAATACCCAAAATTTATCTGAGAATAGTGCAATTACCACTTTCGATGGGAGAAATCAAAGCCGGTGTGAAATCTTAGCCCCACCAAATTCATGTGATGATGCCCATACTGAACCAAAAATCCTGCAATTTCAAACTTTAAACTCTGCCACTATTCAGAACAAGGGGGTGACATTGAGTGATACCTACAAAGCTGCTGGAGCAAGTGGTGTAGGAAACATGGAGCAACACAACGAGATAAAAGTCACTCCGGCCATCACTGACTCTGGTGATGGAAATGCCCTCGCTGGGGAAAGCCAGGTACAAATTTCAACTTTTACTTGTACTAGCAAATACTGTTTTGATACATCTCACTATCACCAGCTTCACAATATTACTAAATGGTTCAGTCTGTCATCGGAGCTACCCCTGGTTATTTTATCTGACTTAAATCACACGGTCAATAGGATCCTTAATAGAGAGAAGCTAAAATTAGTGAGACTGAACTGTTCAGATTTTCCGATAGTACAAGATGAAAAATTGCCACCGTTTTTAGTCCATGGTTTCACAAAATATCTAGAAGTTCAAAGTTTTTATATCTCCACTGTTGTTAAGTCGTTGCACATGTCTCTGAATGTCTTAGCTTGGAATGTCCAGGGACTGGGCAAACCATTCACCGGTACTCATCTGACCAATTTAGTGAAGAAATATCATCCTGATATTTTATTCATCTCGGAATCTAAACATAAAGGTGAAAAAATAAGATGTCATCTTAAAAAAATTAATTTCCTGAATTTGGAAATTGTGGAACCCAAAGGCCTCACGGCGGGGGGGCTAGTCCTGACATTGAACGATAATATCAAGCTTGATATTCTCAGTACCACGGACAATCAGATTGATGCGATAGTACATGAAATAACCACGGGGAACCAATGGCTACTTTCATGTGTCTATGGCAATCCAAACAAGAAACAAAAAATTAAATCATGGTAACCTTTCAAGAATTTTGCTTCTAAAGTTAACATCCCGTGGCTGATCTTAGGAGATATGAACTTTGTTCTAAACTTCGAAGAGAAAAGAGGAGGAAAACAAGTTGATATAAATGAGAGTCTTTTTTTTCAACAATCTTTTGAATGATGCGCAACTAATAGATATAGGATTCACAGGTTACCCATTTACCTGATCTAATAAGAGAAGTGGACATCACTTCATTGAAGCTAGACTCGACAGAGGGATGGCAAACGACCTTTGGTTAAACTGCTTCCCTTCTGCTAGCATTCATCATCTTCCACCAATAGCCTCTGATCACAGCCCTTTGCTCTTAAAAAATCCCCCATCTGGAAAGATGGTTCGAAGCCTTTCAAATTATTTGGGTTCTTCCTTGAGGACCAAACCTGTTTTGAAGTGATAGAACAAGCCTGGAAAATGGAAACCAGGGGGTCCTCAGCTTTTGCTTTTGTCTCAAAACTTAAACAGGTCAAGAAACTGGTTAAACAGTGGAACAGGGACTATTTTGGAAACATCCAACACAACATAAAGAAAATGACAAAAACAATAGAGTTTCTAAAAAACACTAGGAATCTCCCATAAAACTCCAAAGCTTTAATCAATCTTAACTCTGAACTAGAAAAATGGTGTAGTTTTGAGGAAGCTATGTGGAAGCTCAAAGCTACGGAAAACTCCATTAGACTAGGAGATATAAATACTGGATTTTTTCACTCCTCGGCTAAGCATAATTTCAGGAGACTTAGAATAGATTCCCTGAAGGATAAGCATGGAAATTGGTGCAGTGACAGAAAATCTATTTCTGCCTCCATTCTATCTCATTTCTCAGAGATGGCCAATTCAGTGGACAACCCCATTCCTAACCATATTCTGGACCTTATTCCTAAAAGTATCTCGGAGGAAGAAAATGATCTCCTTTTGACTCAACCAAATGAGGAAGAAGTAAAATTTGTGGTTTTCGGAATGCATCCAAACAAAGTCCCGGGACCGGATGGCTTCCCGGCTATCTTTTTTCCGAAAAATTGGAATCTCATCAAAAATGACCTGGTAGCAACCATCAGGGAGTTTTTTAGAGACAAATCGATACTAAAAGAGATGAATGCAACTTTCATCACTCTAATACCTAAAACAAAATTTCCCTCCGCTGCGGAAGATTTTCGGCCCATATCCTTATGCAACACCATCTATAAGATCATTTCAAAATTGATAGCCAACATGCCAAAACCTCTTCTTGATAAGCTAATTTCGCCTTTCCAATCTGCCTTTGTATCTGGAAGACAAATTTCGGATAATGTGATAATAGCACATGAGATCATCCATACCATGAGAAGCAAGAAAAAACTTAAAAAAGGTTATATGGGGCTGAAAATAGACATGTTGAAAGCTTTTGACATGGTCGAATGGAAATTCCTTGATCAATCTCTGAAAAAACTAGGATTCTGTGACTCCTGGTGCTCTCTGATCGCGGAGTGCATTGGTACGACAACTTCGGCAATTCTAATTAATGGATCTCCCACAAACTTCTTCAAACCCACTAGAGGCCTTAGGCAAGGCGACCCACTGTCGCCCTACCTGTTCATACTTTGTATGGAAGGCCTATCCAGAATTTTAAAAAGCGAGGAGGAAAAGGGGAAAATACATGGCATTAAAGTCGCAAGAGAAGCCCCCCCCCCCCATTACCCATATTAGTTTTGCTGACGACTGCCTAATCTTTGCTAGAGCTTCAAAAAAGGAATGCAAGAATTTAATTAAAATCCTGGAATCTTTTAGTGAAGGATCTGGTCAGTTGATAAATTATCAAAAATCCGGAATTTTCTTTGGACGAAGTGTGGGAAACAAAAAAACGAGAGAGATTATCGAGATTTTGAAGGTGGGAAGAATCAAGCTCGAGGACAAGTATCTGGGGCTCCCTCTTTTCACACATAGATCCAAAAATGAATGCTTTAGAAACATTCCAGAAAATATTAAAGGGAGATTGCCAGGATGGAGAGGGAAAAATCTCTTCCCAGCGGGGAAAGCGGTTATGATCAAACATGTCACTGATTCCCTAGCAACCTACCAAATGACATGTTTTGTCATTCCAAAAAACATAACAAAAAAAATGAATGCCCTCAATAGATCTTTCTTTTGGGGGCACAAAGAAGGAAACTGTAGGGGTTTCTGCCCAAAAAAATGGACACATATGTGCATTCCGAAAGAGCTGGGTGGGCTAGCTTTTAAAGAATACAATGAATTCAATTTGGCGATGATTACAAAACTGGTTTGGAGACTAATCCAAAACCAGAACTCTCTATGGGGAAAATGTGTGAAGGCAAAATACTTCAAACGTTTTTCCCCATTGCTTCTCAGAAATGATAAACCGCCAGGAAACTCCTCCTGGCTGTGGAAATGCCTTTGGAAAGGAATAAAACTTATTCAAAAGAATGCAGTGTGGAGAATTGGCAATGAAGAAACTATACAAATTTGGGGCCATAACTGGATCCCGATGCAATCACCAAACATCATAACAAAAGAACAACTAAAACCAAAAATACAAAACACACTGACAAAGGTGTCTCACCTTTTTGCTGAGGAACCTGGAAAATGGAATGAGAATCTCATTGAACATATCTTTGAATCAGTTGTGGCAGAAAACATAAAACACATCCCCTGAGCACGGGCGAGAATGAGGCTGATAAACTGGTGTGGTTAACAAATGCTAATGGGGATATATCTGTAAAAAAGGTATACCAATTCCTTGTCCAACAAACTATCAGTGAGACAAACCCTAGGAACAATACCCTAAAAACAGCACCAAGAATACAGATGTTCATCTGGAAGTTTTTACACGATATTCTGCCGGTCAATGTAAACCTAAATCGGAAAATCAAAAAACATAGGGGAGACTTGCAATATGTGTAAAACGGAAAAAGAAACAGTGTTACATATGTTTTCCTACTGCCACTTTAGTAGAGCAGTATGGTTCGGTCTAGGGATTTACACCAACCAGCAACACTTGATAACACAAACACCTCAATCTATTTTCCTTTATTGGTTTGATAATAGTATGAAAGAAAACTACCCAGAAAAATGTGCAACTATAAGCTGGTATATATGGAAGTCTGGATGCCAAAATAGTTTTGAAGGAGTACAACCGAACCCAGAAACATCTATCAACCTCACCTTACGACACGTAAGAGATCAAAAAAACCACCAAACACAATTTCTACCTTTCAGAAATCCAACTGTAGCTCAGAGAGATGATGGAATCCTAAGGCGAACAGAGGAAACACTGAGTTTCTCGATACACTCTAATCTAAAAAATGACCAGGGAACTGCGGCTACAATCATAAATGTACATAACTCAAATAATATGCTGATAGAAACTGCAGGAATAACAAATGAGACGAGGGATGTGGCAGAAGCTCAATCTGTAGGTGTTGTTGGTGCTCTTCTGATAGAAAGAAGAGGAAAACTGGAAGATACAACTCAATATACAAGATAATACGGTGCGAAGGCAACTGAACAGCTACCTGAAGCAAAAGAAGGAAATTGCGGGCAATGAAATTCTACTTTCAATTATGAACCTAATTATGTATTTCGGTTCAATAAACTGTACTACCACTAATAGTTTAGATGTACTTCATTTCCAAAACACTGATCATAACCTCTTACACTCCCATGACCTGGGAGAAAAAGGAGAGCAAATGATGCCTGGAAACATGTTTTTAATTTCCTGTAATGCTCGATGGGGAGCTATCCCCATTGGCTAAGTTTGTTCTTTGTTCTTCTTTCTTTTCAAAAAAAAATGAAATTAAAAGCTACTAGAACTTGAAACTTGAAACAACTTTTTACAACCATTAACATTGTTTTGAGCTTTCCAAGGGATGATTCTTTATTCACTATCTTCACCAGGCTACTGGAAAATTTACTACCAATTACTTTTATACTCAGATTTGCGAGGAATCTCCTTCTCAATCTCAAATATTACATATTTCTCCTTATTGGTTAGCTTTATGGAAGATGAAATTCCTTTACAAGTGGCAAAAAAAAATTCTTGAAGATTTTGCATAATTCTACCTCTCCAGCATCGACTTCTACAACATTTGTCTTTGTTAGAATTAATCCTCTATGCTAATCTATATGATTATCTCTCAGATAATCACATGGTTTTGGTGTTAGTGCGTGACAACTATTGCAGTTGTATAACAGAACTACTCATTCTATTACAGTCGGCTAACGTTTACCTCCCGTAATATTTTGATTTCCTTTATTTTATTTTTCTCTTTCCTGTAATGCGTCATTCTCTATATAAGACATAATCATGTACTTGATCTTTTAACTTTACAAGCAATACAAAATAATTTCTAAAGTTCTTATTTGAAGAATCTTACAAGTGTTTTTCTGCAATCATTATTAACAAGAAGATTTAGATCATATTTTAACCAATTTCCAATTTGCAAGAGCTATTTGGTGTATTGGTGCTCCTTCAGTTTGGTCTTCTCTTCAATTACATACTTTTATTCATACCCCGATAGTTACTTGAATAACTCTGATAGCCCTTAATTATCATTGTCTTCAAAATACTTTTTATTGTTCATCATATTCTCAATATTATGTGGTTGATTTGGAAAAAAAAGATGTCAAATAACATTCAGGGTTGCATTGTGAATCCTAACACTCTTATTCACCAGATTTGGACCTATGCTACACAGAATCACCTCTTAGATGCTACTACTAATCCTAATGTTTTCATGCATACTAAAACTTCATCTCATCATTTGCATTGGCAATCACCCTCACCTGGAGCTCTAAAACTAAACATTGATGTTTCCTTTATTGACTCTATTTCTCTTGCAGAAGCCATAGTTTCAAGGAAATCCGGTGGAAATTTTTTGGCAGCTAATTTAATTCAATAGTTAACCATGCAATTTTTTATCAATAAGCTGAATATTCTGCTCTTTGGATGGTTGCTAATTAGGCTCATCATCTAAATCTTCATCAACTCATCTTTGAAACTGATAACCGACAGGTCTTCTTAATTTCTTAGACCGAAATCTACGCTTATTCAGCAATGTGAAAACCTTTTTCTGTCTCTTCCTTGTTGATCGTATGTGAAAACCGACAGATATAGTTCTTTTGTCTCCTATGAAATGACACCTTTACTAATACCGGTCCCCCTTTATCAATCATGAAGTTTTTGCGTGTTCGGGCAATCTTTGAGTTCTGTTTTAAAGTTCTTTTGAAAAAAAAAATCGGTCTGCTGAGAAAGTCGTGTCCAATGCTACGTGTTTTCAGGAAAAAAGATCTATTTTTCCCTCCAAAAACAACTCCCCACGGCACGTGTAATGCATATAGCTCCTCGTCATTTTGCTGAGTTTGGAACTTTTTGTGACCCCACTGGCAGGGCACTAACTAAGTGACTAGGTTAAGAGATTTTAGGAGTTACCGAGAAATCCTTTAAACAAATTTATTAGTTAGAAAGGAAGGAATTATTAGTTAGAAAGGAAGGAAGAATAAGAAGCTCCTGATAAATGGCAACTTCAGTTCCGATTCCAACTGATACATTCAAGTTAGGGTTTATCGGAGCTGGAAAATTGGCGGAAAGTATTGCTAGAGGAGTTGTGAAATCAGGGGTTTTACCTGCTTCTAGAATTATTACTGCTCATAGAGATTCTCAGCGTAGAGATGTTTTTTCTTCATTCGGAGTTAAGGTCTATGAGCATAATCATCAGGTCTAATCCGATCCACTGCTCTATTTCAAATGTTGCGTTATGGTTTAACAGTTTTCCTTAATGTAATTTACTGATGTTTGCGTTATGCTTTAACAGTTTTCAATGTAATTTACTGATGTATTATTGTTGTAATGAATAGGTAGCTGAAGACTGTGATGTCATCATATTTTCCGTCAAGCCCCAGATTGGTACGTCTCTGTCGTTATTTACTTCATTTCTAATTGCTTAATTCTGTGTCAATGAAGAACAAGCAAAATTGATCAAGTTTTGTCTCTTTAGAAGTAGCTTATCACATGGTCATGGTGCACAAATGTAGAATTAGCATCCTCTATGCGTTTGTAATTTTAGGTTTGATGTATGAGGATGACTAGAGAGAGGCAATTACCATATAAAATTTTGTGGTTGGCAGCCGAAATAGTTGATGTCTTTATCCATGTGCAAGTCACCATCTTTCTTTTTCGCACACGAACTAGTCATGAAAACCTTTTTGCATTGATATAAACCGATTAAAACATTTCGTTGTGATTGAAACAAAGCCCTTGTTCCTTTGTTCTTGCATCTCTGAAGTTGATAACTGCCTCACTGAAATAAATAGATGGTGACATGCGCATGGAAGCACACAACAACTACAAAAGTTCCGTAAGCTTGAGGACAAGGCTAAAATTAAAGAACAAGTAATTGCTATGGTCCTCTAGTTGTTAGCCTGCTAGGTTTTTCTTATTTTTATCTGTTTGATTGGGAATTTAATAAAACTAGTCAAGTGTAATGTTAGTCGCATGGGTAAGTTGAATTGGTCTACCAATATAAACTAGTTAGGTCAGTGATCTCCTAGTTAACAGGGTTTATCTTTGCACACCTATTAAAGTTTTGTTACTAGGTTAGTTCTTTGTGTGGGGATTGAGGGCTGCATACTTGAATGGTTACATGAGAGATATGAGGTAGGTTCTGTAATATTTAGGTCCTTTGAATGAACAAGAAAAGTAAGAAAAATGATATAAGAAGTCACAAGCTCCTCAGTAAGCCTGTAAAAGCTGTCATTTTCTTTACATATCTAGGCTCTATCCGTAATATGTACAGGCATGGTATCATTGTAGTGAATACTCGTAGTTGTATGGAGTCACCGTATAGGAAAAGTACTATCTCTGTCTGTCTTGATAGAGTGGAACAACGAAGACTCCAATTTCGGAAGCCTGCTGAAATGTTAGAATCCTAGGGATGGTGACTAATTAGACTTTACACTCCTTATGAGCAACTTCTTTTGAGGTGCGTAGGTCTGGTTCTTGACATCATGCAGCTTTATAAATAAAAAAATCTCATTCACTGCTGTTTTATTACTATTCCCCATAACAGTCAATAGAAAGGAGATTTCTTAAGTGCATCCTTTCTCCTCTTCTGTTTCCCATTCTAATTGGAGTGATAATTGCAGTAAAGGAAGTGGTTTTGCAGTTGAAACCTTCACTTACAAAAGATAAACTTTTGGTGTCAATTGCTGCGGGAATTAAATTGTCGGATCTGCAGGTTTGCTTCTGAAATCTCTCTTCTAATTGACTATTGCTTTCCTGTGCTTCTGAAATCTCTCTTCTAAATATTTCAGCTCATAGAATTAAGGCGTTTATTTACCTGTGTTTGCTTTCCTACTTATGTCTAAGTTGTCTGTGCAAGCCAACCTTCGTTACAATAAGTATGGTCATGTTGAGCTAATCCATGTTTCTCCAAGAGCTTTTCCCATCAGCTAATATTTTGGTGTAATTTCCTACAGTGAAACTATCAGCTTATCAAGAATCGCATTCTTTATATAATTTTTACTTGATGTAAACTATAGTGTACGAAAGGTTGATGGCTTTGGTAGAGTGGAGATATCCCTTGTTCAATAACTGTCTAAATTACCAAGCAGCAAATGTTCATACTCATTTTCTCCATACCAGTCTATTCTTTACCATTTTGTCTTCAAGTTTCTTCTCTTGTCCACATCCATTCATCACTTCTATGTCTTTCATTCTGAGTGATGCTTACATCGTTAAGGGCTGAATCTTCTTCCCAGTTTCATCTTTCCATCACTCCCGTGTGCCTAATTTTAATTTTCACTGAAATAAGTTATTATGTTTTTATGCAGGAATGGGGAGATAATACTCGTTTTATCCGAGTTATGCCAAATACCCCTTCTGCTGTAGGTCAGGCGGCATCAGGTAAAAACGCTGCTGTTTTTTCTTACTCATAGTAGTGAAATTAGTCGAACTCCATAAGATGTCATAGTTTTTGAGTCCTGCATAATAAGATTGAGAACTTATCGAGATGTCCCTTTTGGCATTTTACTAGAAAAAAAAAGTAAGATATATTTGTGTTTCTCTTTATTTGTCTATACTTCTTGATGTATAATATTGTGGTTCTCTCCCATCGATGCCGTCTTATCGTGATGTGTTTGTTAATATTTCTTATTGATGTTACAGTTGTCTAATGTTTTTACAAATATTTAGTTATTAGCTTAGGAGGAACTGCAACAGAAGAAGATGGGTTGCTTATGGATAGTCTCTTCGGAGCAATTGGTAGAACATGGAGAGCTAATGAGAAAATGTTTGATGCCATCACTGGAGTGAGGTATGTGGCACTTAGCGCAGTAACAATCTGATGCACTTTGGATTTATTCTTTTTCATTTTGTTTTGTTACTGTGCATTTTATTAGATACCGCTCTGTATAGCATTATCATTTGAACGTAAACTTACATTTTTTTATATATTGCAGTGGAAGTGGCCCAGCATATATTTATATGGCAATAGAGGCTTTGGCCGATGGTGTAGTAGCTGCAGGGCTTCCACGAGATCTTGCGGGAGGTTTAGCTGCTCAGACTGTAAGTGGAAACTCAAATAATGTGGTTTGTTGTTTTCTCGGGATTTTTTTCTCTTTTCCTGCACACTTCTTTTGTCTCGACTTCTATTTTTACTCTTCGTTAGCACCCAGCGATGGGTTCACATTTAGATGATTGAAATGATGACATTTTATGAGGTTGTTACTATACCAATTCTTTAAAGAGAAAACAAAACTCACATTGTTTTGAGCTGTTACCCTTATATTAACCAACCCGGGATGAGTTTTAGGATGATGTGATTGCTCATGAGAATCATTTGTATGGTGAGAAGAGAAGATAACCCTCAAGAAACCCTGCATATCACCTTCATGTAGTTCCTTCCAGCAGGTCATAAATAGAATGTCAGACTAACTAGGACGATGAAAACAAAAAGTGAAGGCAAAGAAAAGTCAATTTGCAGTTCAAGCTGGATGTCCTGTTTCCAGATTTAGTAATTTTGCTCATGTTTCGCCCAACACTGCAGGTTCTGGGAGCAGCTACAATGGTTGTTAACACAGGTAAGCATCCTGGGCAGCTAAAAGATGATGTTGCATCAGCTGGGGGAACCACCATTGCTGCGATTCACGAATTGGAGAAGGGTGGATTTCGTGGAGTTCTGATGAATGCGGTTGTTGCTGCAGCTAATCGTAGCAAAGAGTTCTCAAAAAAATAGTATCGTTCCCTATTCTTCAATTGGAGGTTCAACCAGCATTTCTGTTGTGTGTCCAATCAAACATTTAAGATACCATATAAGAGTATGATTCTTTACATCCATTTTTCCGTTCAGCTTTTGTTTGGTTACCATTTTCTTTTCAGCTTTTGTTTGGAGTACTAATGATTTCCTTAACAGTTATATATATAAATAAGTGACAGTAGTGCTCCTGTCTGGTTATGTTACTACGTTTCCCTCAGTTCTTGTTTACAGTTCCTTAAGAAGTAGTATATTTATCAATTTTGTAACTACATTCATGTCTGCCAATTGTTATCTATAAATTACCTGCTGCTTAGTAATCCTAGGAAAAATGTATTGAAACAATTTCATCTATAGCCAAACTAGCAGTATTAGGAGTTGGTGCAAGGTTTTGACTTCAGCGGATAAATAAAGAATGTATCTATGAGTTTGCAAGGACTAAGGATGAGTTGAATAAGTGAATGGCAAATACGTGCCTCAGAAGATAATCCTGTTAATGAAAGCTAGTCACAAGGCCCAAATTTCCATTGAATGAAGTTAACACACAAAGACCAGTTAGTGACAAAATTTGTAAAAGTTACTTTTGGTTCGATAAATTGACCATCACCCTCAAATTCAATCCAGGATATGAAAGATTTAGTGAGCTATGTGATAGTGATTTAGGACTTGGAAATCAGTAGTAGGGAAGTACTTAGATTTAAGAATGCTTCCTGATAAAGAGTTGGGCTGTTCAACTAGCTTCCATGCGTTTGTAGCTATCATTGTTTTGTTTAGGTGAACACAAGGTATCATTTAGCTAGAAGCCTAGAAAAATGAACAGTAAAAAAAATTATGGCATGGCTTATAACTTACTTCGATCAAAACTTTCTCAACTCTTCGATTTTTTGCCGCGTGTTAAAGTTCGACCTATGAACAAAATTGTGGCCCTGTGAACAGCTTGAGTCTGATGGACTAGTTAGAAATTGAATTCTTCGTGATTGTTACAGGTCTAGCAATTCAATAGTGACACAGAAACACTTTAGTAGACAGGATCCCAACAAAAAGAAAAAGAGAAGAAATTCTCTGAACTTTGCTTTACAACTTTACATTATCAATCATAGAACATTCAAAAGTTTAAAAAGAAGAAGGGTTTCAACAGATTACATAAGTCTAATTAAAGCTAATGCTATAAACCTAAGAGATGAAATCAACATGGATTTTGTCCTAATTCCATTGTGAAAAAAGTAAACATCTTCTATTATGCATATTTTTCAATGACAGCCAAATACCCATTTCAAAAACTAATTTTGTTCTAATCTCAAGATCTAATGCAATGTTTTCCATGTTTCTTGCAAACACCACTTGAATGATTCTTGAAAATCCATTTCCAAATTTTCAAGCTTTTCCTGCACTTACTAATTTCTTTTTCATTAACTGTAATCCTACATGAACTCCCATTACCGAAGATTCTTTCTCCTCTCAGATAGCTTAATGAATCAGATTCATGTCCTGAGAAATTACTATCTTTAGAAACTCTGAAGCCTGATTCTGTCTCGAAACGATCACTACTTTTCAGACAAGAAGAGAATTCAGGTTTTGACTCTGATGAAAACCCAAGCTTTAAATCAATAAAACCAGAGTCGTGATCATCCAAATCACCATTAAATTCCATGACACCGTCATTCCTAAACCCTTGAAATGCCACACTTTCTGAAATCCGTGATGAAATATTATCATTCTTCATTGAACTCCCGGAACCACTTTCTGATTTTACTACACCAGCATTCTTTCCAGCACCAGAACCACCTAAAATTGACTCAACGCTATGAATGAGCCCTTGTTTCCTGTTTGCTGACTCTGTATTTCCAGCTCTTTTTGAATCAGAAATTCCTCCAGTATTAGAACC
This sequence comes from Papaver bracteatum, assembly GCA_023529315.1. Taxonomy (NCBI): domain Eukaryota; kingdom Viridiplantae; phylum Streptophyta; class Magnoliopsida; order Ranunculales; family Papaveraceae; genus Papaver; species Papaver bracteatum. The sequence continues at coordinate 967,411 of JAJJWX010001238.1, read as the reverse complement.
GTTTTCTGAAGCATCAAAACCACCTCTAAAACCACAAAGAGATCTAGACCTTGGAACACTACCCGCATTATGAAAAACCCACATCTCGCTTTTCTCATCAAACCCGCCTCCATTAACACTGGCACCCTCTCTAAACTCAACACCATTGTTTCCCTTTTCTCCTTTCTTCCTAAACAATCTTCCAAATCTCCAAAACCCATTTCTCTTAACATCAACACAACTACTACTGCTTCTTTTAAGAATAACTGTTGAGGATTCTGATCTAATTGGGTTATTTATATTGATATTTCCTGTTGAATGCGGGATATGGTTACTAAAATCCAGTTCTTTTTCATTCTCTATCAAGAATGAAATCCTTCCAACACTACCAACTTCAGCACTAGTATACGAAGATGACATGTCAGAGCAAGAACAAGAAGAGAGACGCTGTTCTCCACAATCAGAACAAACGAGTTTGATAAGTCTGTCTTTAAGACAGTAAGCACAAATTCCTCCTGCTGAAGATGAAGATGGGTGTTTTTTACATGGAAGATCTGAATAAGAAGAGTAATCTGTAGCGAACCAATTACTACTACTACTAGCCATTGCCACTGCTTTTCCTCTGTCTTTCATTTTTGTTACTTTGTCTTTCTCTTCTTTTATGTTCTGCTGCTGTTTTGGTTCCTTGGCTAATACTGAACTTTTGAGCTGATGAGGAGATTAGATAGAGAGTCTGCAATGGAGTTTCTAGAGAGAGTGAGAGACAGGATAGAACACCAAGGTAGAAGCAGTTTGATGAGTTTAGAAGTCAAAGATCTCGAGAAATAAAAAGTTAGAGAGAAGCGTCGGTTTTACGTTAACAAGAAAAAAACACAGTGATGATTGAAGGAGGGTGTGATGCAATAAAAAAAGAAAAACACCACTGTCTGCAGGTAAAGAGAAGTATAATGTTATATGTGGTCTGTGAAAATTGAGTGAAGTGTTGTACAAAAACAACTTCGATATCGACTATCTTTAACAGTGCATTTATTTTCGTTATTACTACCTCAACAACTACTACTACACATATAGAGTCACAGGTCACTACTACTGGTATTTACTAGGGCTGCCAACAGGTACCCGATTACCCGGAACCGATCCGGACCCGGGTGTGTCGGGTCCGGTTCCGGGTCCCAAATATTGGACCCGTTAGCAAAATTACTACCCGACGGGTAGACCCGTTAGGAACCGATAATTTTCGGGTCCTAACGGGTATTACCCGGCGGGTACCCGCCGGGTATCGGGTATCCGAATATTTGTCTTTTATTTCTAAATTTTACTTAAAATAGAAAGATTAAGTGTAATTTTTCATAAATTTTTTTCACTTATCCTTTATTTTCTTATGTTTAATCATAATTAGAACATTCATATAGATATAAATAATATTTTTATATAAAAAATTATTAAATTCAAGCTATTATAACAAATAAAAGTGAAATATCAAAAAAAAATTGTTGATTTTTGAGGACCCGATAAATACCCGGACCCGACGGGTAATTAGTGTTTTTATCGGGTCCGGTTCCGGGTCCATCAATTTAGGAACCGGACCCGGAACCGTTAGGACCCGGACCCGACTAATATAAACGGTTCCGGTTCCGGGTAGTATACTACCCGGACCCGATGGGACCCGTTGGCAGCCCTAGTATTTACCAAGGTTTGGAAAACGGGTCACGGGTCGGGTCACGGCCATATGGCGTGACCGTTATAACGTGTTTTGACGGGTGTGAGCACGTTTCAGACAAAAAACGCGTTGTCTAGGGGAAAACATGTTTATTTAACGTTTTTATGAAATAACGGGTGTAATAATGGTTAAATAGAAAAAATAAATAAATTATACTAATATGGATTTCATATCTAACGGTTTTAACATGCGTGAAAATGCTTATATCGGGTCTAAATAACGTTGTTATGCGTTTTTTATTTTATTTTATTTATTCATTTATTTAAAAAAATTTAATTTTAATTATTAATATTTAATTTTAGAAATAAAAAATTCGTTAAATAAAAATATTTTATATTTTCTTTCTTCTAAAAAATGGGTATAACGGGTGTGAAAACGGAAAAAACAGTCTAAAAAACTTATGTTAAAATGTTATTTAGACGAAAGAAATGTAAAAATCAATTTTAGAAAAACAGATTTCACATGCGTGAAAATGGATATAACGGGTCTAAAGAACGTCGTTTTTTACTATTTATCGGTGTTATTTAGATACGAGTATCGGTGACCCTCACGGGCACGCTACATAGGCGTGACCGTTTTAACGGCCATTTTTTTGCGAAAAAACGGCCGTTTTTCAAACCTTAGTATTTACTTCTACAAAAGTCTTTACAGACCGAGATAAAAACTACACTAAAAACCCCTCTACGCGTCTCCCGAGAGGCCGAGCCCACAGGGACCCATAAATGGGGAAAAAAACTACTATGAAAGGCGGTTTTAACATGGTTTTTTTTCTCCGTTCATAAAAAACCACTGTTACTTCTATGATATATCCTCACCACCACTGTCCTGCTATGCGTCTGTGCCCGGTTCTTGCTTAAGAATGCAAAGGAAAGAATTTGCATATAAGCCAGGTGGAGTCGGGTTTTAAATTCGGGTCATCCACTAACTTGCGGGAACCGGGCACAGATGCATATAGTTGGGTTAGCGTCGATAAATGCATCAAAAGTTGTGCTCTTTTCCCTTCGTTTCAGGTTTTATACCACGTGGTTTTCCTGACAAGGTTTTAGCGAGGCAACATCTTTGACGTTTAAATTTCTTTTAATGTTGATATTTGCGTTTTTTTTCCTTCGTCCATATTTTTTCCCATTGGGTTTTACTGGCAAGGTTTTAGTGAGGCAATTTATTTCAACATGGTGGTTGTCCAAGGGGGAGTTGTATCAATTTTTGTTATTTGATGGATTCTCACCATTAACTAGGTCATTTTGTTAGACCAAATCAACATAACCATCTCCTAGAAATTTGGATGTCCTTATGGACCCCATACAGTGTGTTATTAAATACAGTTTTGTTCATTTACACTAATGTATCTATATCTTGGCATTTCGATGAAGAAACTACATCAATTATCTCTGCAAATCATCTCCGAGAATCCAGCAAACCAAGACACAAGTCGCCAATGTGTTTAAAGAAGAATGGAGACTCGAGAAAATTACTGTTAGAAGACTTACACAAAAGAAGACTTAATCAATTAGAATTTTTCTTCACGAAAGAACAAGAATCTTCTGCATTCAAGAGATACGTTCATCAAATTGGGAAGTTGCGACTCAAAGATTTGCAAGCCAACATTTTACTGAAGTACTCTTCAGGGGGAGCGCCATCATCAAATTAAGGTGCATTCAATGGACTTTATCGCGTTGTACTCTTTTTCCTTCGTCAAGGTTTTGTCCCAATGGGTTTTCCTTGTCAAGGTTTTAATGAGGCAACATATGCGTGTCCAACACTGTCTGAGTTTTTACATGCTTATGCAATTTCAGGCTTTTCTCTTTTGAGTTTTCCTGGTATGCTTGTAATGACTTAGACACAATGGTCATCAGGGGGAGTGTTATAAACTATTATTTATTTACTAAGATGCCCTTCGTGTCTAAGTTTAGGGTTTACGTATCTTGGACACCAAGTCTTCTATCTATATAAATAGAGGCATAATCTCTTGTATTCTACACACATGAATAAGAAACCTCTCTTCTTTTTCCCATTACTTTGTGTCTTTTTTGACTCTTATTCTATATCACAAGAGTTTCCTCTTTTTTTTCCCTTATTTGGAAGAATAAAGCGTGATTCGGATTTCATTCTAAGTTGAACAAAAGAGTGGCTCGGGATCTTGGGTTCGTCTAACTTGGGACTGAGACACTTGGACAATTTTATCTCGACGAGATTTTTGGCAGATTTTTTTATTTTCAAAATCCATACCACTTAATCAAGAAGCTGATGAACAAATTTGGGTGTAGTCAATCTCGGATTTTGGTGTAGTCTTAGTTGGGACTAGGACACTTGGACAATTTTATTTCAGAGAGATTCTCAGTGAAATCTCGGAATCGTTATTTTCCAATTTTAAGCCCGTAACTGTTGAGATTATTATAATCCCACATTGTCCGGGTTATATAAGATCCTGCGGTTTATAATCCTTATGGACACTCCACACATTGCCAATTGGTTTTGAGTTGGATGCCCATATTCTAACATGGTATCAGAGTACGCTATTTGTGTCGAGTCATTCGAACGCACCTTTACTCTGCGTCACTGATTTATTTCCCACATGTTATACCCAACGAGGCTATACATGAGGGGGCGTGTTGATAGTATTATTAGTCCCACATGGTCTGGGTTATCTAAGATCCCGCAGTTTATAATCGTTAGGGCCACTCCACTCATTGCCAATTGGTTTTGAGTTGGATGCCCATATTCTAACAATAACATATATGTCAAGCAGTTTACACACTTTACATATGTTACATGTGTATACATAAACGACACCAATTTTTAAGAAAGGTAAACAAAAGTCGAGTTTTTAAGAGTGGGGTTTGATTTTTGTTACTAGGAATCTCAGCTATCTCGACGAGATTGAGAAACTCATCTCGGCCATAGACCGAAAACAATACCAATATGGCAATTCATCTCTGCGGAATCTCGACAGTCTCGAGAGACCCAAAGTCAGAGACTTTTTAGATAATTTTTTACTTTTGAGTTTTGTTACTTTGTACATTAATGCACAAGATAACAACCAATAGTTACATTGGAAAATGCGAAAAATAATTAAAAAACAATATAAGTGATGATAATTAACATGGATTTTGCAAATTTGCATTTATAATGAGTGATATTTTTGCATTCTCCAATGCAAATTAACATCATTTTTCTTATTTTTTGCATTTTCCAATGCAATTATTGGCTCTTATCTTGTGCATGGACCGTTATTGACATTTTCATCCGTTTAAATTGTTTCGACATAATATCTAAGTCATAGTTTTACATAAACTCATTCTAAAACTATTTTTGATGTAGTGACTACGTAATTAAATTAACAGACTCTCTGTTGAATGCATACATGTTATCACAATATATTATTTAGATATCCATTCAATATCCACTAAGAGAGAATTGATTCACGAGTATCTTGGTATAGGCACGAACTTTAGTCTGTGGCATCCTCCATCTGAGACGCGAAGTTGAGTCATCCATAATACTTACATCACTCGACAAAAAGATAGAAAAAATACCAAAAAGTCTTAGTACTCAACATTGCCTCAGCAAACTAGCCTCACCTTTTTTTTATCAGCAAAGAAAGGAGTATATTGATAAAAAAAAAAGTATAAAAATACTTATACTACCATTAGCCAAGTACAAATAAAAGAAGAAAAAAGAGCAAAGCCCACACACATGTTAAGCTCAAAAGAACAAAGAAAAGATCCACAAACAAACCAGATTCCTACAACCAACACTACTTCTACTCAAATAAAGTTGAGTGTCAATTATTCATAACATCTGCAGAGAAAATGAGTTCAAAATCTTTGACAGCTAAAGACCAAGAGTAAAGGCAGTAAATTTCCTTGTTTGTAACTGCAACATCACTGCAAAAAAAATCAGTGAAACCTCTTGCATTCCTTTATTTCCAAATGTACCAGATAATTGTTGTAGGAATTAAGTTCCAGATAGTGGTTAAAGCTATTGAAGATTGAGATAAGTGCCAAGACTGAATAACAGTGGAAACATGCTCAGACATTGAAAAAAAAAACAGTTAAGCTTATTCAGAAATTTGCACCAAATCTTCTTTGCAAAAGTGAAACGAAGCATGATATGAGAGGTGGTTTCATGTTCACTACAGAAAAAACACTCAACTGGTATATACATACCTTTTCTTCTTAAAGAATATCTTGTTGGCAGCCTGTCATGAGCAATAGTCCAAAGAAAAAACCCTTTTGCTTCCAGATAAAAGAAAAAACTACATTATATTATTGATTTGAACCAATAGTTGTGAGAAAATCATAAAGAGATTTCACAGTGTAGACTTTTTTTAGAGCTTAAAGACCACTGTAGCTCATCTTCCAATTTAAGATTAAAGGAGAAAAAAATTCAAGTCTGAAATAAAATAGTGTATTCCGCTGCAGCTTCACCAAACAACCTTCTAGGAGGTATGAGATTACAAGTAACACTAGTTGTATCTGTCATACCAACTTCAGCAATTTTCATATTCTTGGGCATTAACTAAATTTGGATAACAGTCTTTGATTGGCTTATCATATAACCAACTATCCTTCAAAAATCTTGCAACTGTACCATAATGCACTATGAATTTGACATGTTTAAGGAAGAAATTGTTGCAGTTTATAATAACTCTCCAAACAGACTTAGCATAAGATCAAGTTGGAAGTTTTACCAACCAATCCACCCAGTGGCAAAGACAGATTTTTTTCCAATGGGGGCTAAAATAATTTTATAAAAATGTAGGGAGTTTTAGTGGACTAAATGTTATATATATGGTGGGCTAAATACAAAATATGACATAAAACGAAGGACTTTTATATAGTTATTGAGATTTTAGGGGGGCTAGAGCCAGGGTTAGTCAACCCTTGGCTCCGCCCCTGAATCCACATCTCCCATACCATATATTTCAGCCATAATCCTCCTCCATATAGCATCCTTTTCATTAGAAAACCTCCAAGACCATTTACATAAAAGTGTTTGATTCATTTTTTTTTCTCCAAATTCTTGTCACCCAAACCTCCAAATTTCTTTCTTCCGTATAGAGCAATCCACTTAACCAGCTGTAGCTTTTTCCTCCCCACATTATCATGTCACAGGAAGTATCTCATAATCTTCTCAAGCTTCTTACACAGTGAACTTGGCATTTCAAACAGACTCATGTAATAAACAGGTAAGCTAGATAATACATTGTTAATGAGTGTGATTTTACCGGTTCTTTTGAGGAGAATATTCTTCCGACCATCTAGCCTTATAATAAACTTGTTCACCACCTGATCCCGCTTAGCTACTCCTTTAGATTTATCACCAAGAGGTAATCCTAAGTATGTAGTAAGTAAATTTCCATAATAACAACCCAGAATATCACAAAATTGAGATAAGTCCCCATCAAGTCCTACTCCATAAATATGACTCTCGGTGAAATTTAATTTAAGGCCAGTTAGGAGTTCAGATGAGATAAGTATAATACTAAGATTTTTAATTTGCTCAATATCAGCATCTAAGAAGATCAAGGTATCATCTGCAAACTGTAGATGACTAATGAGCATACCCACATTACTTACTTGAATACCAGACATTAAACCTTGTGATTGAGCTTATTTAATCATATAAATGAGAGCTTCTCCAACCAAAAGAAATAAAAACAGAGACAAAGGGTCTCCTTGCCTGGTTTTTTTTCCTCTAATAAAAAAACCAGAATCCCACCATTTATTAGCACTGAGAAATTAACAAATTCAATGCAATATTTGACCCAACTTCTCCACTCTCCATAACCCATAAGCTTTAGAATTTCATCAGTAAACTCCCACCTGACATGATCAAAAGCCTTCTCAAACTAGCCTCACTTTGAAACCAGTAAAATCTGCGATGTAGTGTCCGAGTCACTCTGACACGATGACTACTAGAACTATGCCCCAAAACCTAACAAACATGTCGTTTTGCTGGTAAGCTTTTCTGGGTTCTTCCACTTTTGCTTCATTTGTCTTCCCAGCTTCTTGTCTTCTACTTCCATATTGCATCTCCTCTTCCGACGTTGTTGTTACTATTTCATTGCCTGAATCACTCCTAAAGTCCCTGCTTCACCCGTATCTGACACCTTCATTTTGAAAACTCTTGCTGCTTCGACTTGACCCTTTTCGTTCTTGATGAGAAGAAGGATTCCTGCCATGGTTAGAGATTCATGTTTGCAATAGACCATTAAAGTGGTTTTTGTATCTGGGTTCTGATTTATAAATCCTGAAGTTGATTTTGAGTGGGTTTTCTATTCATTGTTGACTGATTGGTTATGAGATTGGTGCTTTTGATATGGCTATGGATGAGTGTGATTGACCTAGATGGTGAAATAGTTTCATTTTGAAAAAAATTAAGACATCGGGATTTCCATATAAACTAACAAACGATTGCGCATAATTTTTCCCATTCCACATTTTCTAACGGACTTAACTGGTTAATATCGAACCAAGATTATAATCATTGTTTAATACTTATTCTTAAACAACAACTTATATTGCAACTTAAACCAAACCACACTTCCTTACTGAAAGGACAGTGAAGCATCAAGTGAATAAAAGTTTCCTCACTTCTATTACATAACTTACACCCAGGGGAAATCGAAGGAATTCGATTACTAAGAATAACAGTGACTGCAATTATCTCATGGTAGCATTTACAAATGAAGACCTGTACTCTTAGTAGCACACCTAAGCCCCAAAAAACATTCCAGATATAATTGTTACTCCTATGTTGAGTGTTACTATTGTTTCCATTGATTAGGTGATTGTAGGCTGATTTTACAGTGAGATTTCCAGAGTTTGACAAAGGCCAAATTAGTTTATCAGGTCGAGTATCATTTGTAGGAATATTTATACTTAGAATGTTTTCGGCAACTCTAGGAGGCATGACCTGGTTTATGAAACTCGTATTCCACTCCCCATCATCACTCTGGATGATATCACTCACTTTTCGGATAGTATTTTCAATGATAGGAACAATGTCAGTCCTTATTATGGTGTTTGGAGTATCTAGAGGAATCCAGTTGTGAGACCAAAGTTGAATATCTTTTCCATCCCCTATTTTCCAAACTCCAACCTGCTGGACTAATCTGAGACCAATGTATAGACTTTTCCATAACCAAGAGCTATTAATTTGGAATAGCTTTAGAGATATCAAGAGGAGATACTCTTTTGAAGTATTTATCTCTAAGGATTTGGAACCAAGGTTGGTGTGGGTTCATGATCATTCTCCAGGCTAAACGAGCTAACATTGCGATGTTAAACTTTTGAATTTTTTTAAAACCTAGACCTCCTTCTGATTTTAGCGTACAAAACGAATACCATTTTTTAATGCAAAAACCCCTATTGTTATCTTTATGGTGTCCCCAAAAAAACAACCTGTTTAGAGAGTCCATTTTTTTTTTTTGCTATGGTTTTATGGATAACGATACATGCCATTTGGTAGGTGGCCAAGGAATCTGATACATGTTTGATCATAACTCCCTTCCCAGTAGGATATAAGAGTTTATTTATCCACCCAGTGAGTCTAATTTTAAGATTTTCAACAATAAATTCAAAGCATCTTATTTTACCTGGCTTGATTGGGGTATACCCAATTTTAAAGAGACTCTTTTAAAGGGTTTTAGGGGGAGTCCTAATGGGTAAGTTATAAAACTACCCTCACCCTTTAAAAACCTATTACCCTAAATCATTTTTAATCTTTTCAATTCATTTTCTTCTTCTACTCCACAACCATACCGGCTCCATCACCCCCACCACCATCAAAACTCGTCGATTAGTTCATTGACATTGTCGATTCGAAAACTCCGATTAATCTTCATCAATGGATCCTCCAAGACCTGGGGCAAGTTGTATGAAATATGCTAATCGAAAACCCAATCAATACAACCCTTGGATTGCAAAACTAGTTCAACAAAAAATGAAGAAAAAAACGGTTGAAGAAGAAATTGAACCCGCTCGAAACGAAGAAATGGTGCGATTAAGAAATTAAGGGCCTACTTAAACTCACTCAAGTAATTCAATTTCATGTTTGCATGTCAAATTAGGTCAGAAAATTCGATTCTCTGATTTTTAGTTATTTCCGCCGGCAAGGTTTTTTGTTATCGACCCTGCCAGCTGATTCTCTGATTTTCATAGTTAGGGTTTGGCCGGCAGACTCTTAGTTTGAATATCGTGCCGGCTGGTCAGTACCTGTAACTGTTAGTTGCAGTGTCAGCAGGTTATTCAAATGTCAACCTTGTAGGCGGCTTTTATTTTACTGAAGTCGGCGTGTTATAATTTGTTACCCTGCCGGCTACTTGTTTTGAAAATATTGGTTCCTGATGCCTTGAGTTTTTAAAACCGGAATGGTATTTTGATTAAATCATGACGGCTGTTAGTTGGCCGGAAATGTATGTGTAATTGACCTTGCCGACCTGTAATGTGAAAAATCCTTATATCTCATGTGTTCATATTTGTAATAAGTCGGCAGGTTATTTGAATGATACCCTGCCGTCTATAGTTTAACCGGCATATATCTTTTAGCCGACCCTTCCAGTCTATTTTCTCCGGATTGGTTATGTTTGTCGAACCTGCCGAGAAAAATTCTTAATCGTTCTTGTTCAGGTTATAAAAGGAAAAAAAGAAAGCTTTGAAAGTTCTTTGTCCTCCTTCAAGACCTCCTCGTGTTGGTGAAAATCTCTTGACTTCAAGACATCGAGGGGCATATGTTGTGGCGGGAATGACAAAGATCTATATACCGAATAATGATTATGAACCACCATCGGAACCCAGTGATTCAGACGAGACTCTAGATGAAGACCAATCAATTCCATCTGGTAGAAGAGGTGACGATGATGATGGTTATGAAATAACTCCGGCTGCTGGAGGAGGTAACAATGATGATGGTGATCAAGACATGCCTAAGTTGGAGGAGGTAATGATGATGATGATGGTAATGGAGATGGAGATAAAGGTAAGGGTAGACAAGATGAAATTGTTGAAGAGGAAGAAGAAGAGAAAGAAGAAGAAGTTGGGGAACAAACTCAAGCTAATGTTCAACAAACCAGAAAGAAGAAACGGGTGATCACTAAACCTGCTGATTCCCACATGCCTCCCTCTCACTTGATGGTTACACTGAAAAAAGATGAGGACCCAGGGGGGGGGGGAACCCAAAAGACGGTGGCAATGTTCTTTTTGGATACAAACTCATGGGCATGTCCGATCCATAATACTATCATAAGTAATCTCAATTTGTCTTTGTTTTTTATTTAAGTATGTAACTATCTTAAAATTGCGCCAAGTGTTTGTATTTCTTTTCATTTTGTTTTTTTTGGTATTTAGGATCACAAGCATGCCGTCCGTCTCATGAGGCACCAAGATTCATGTTCAGTGACTAAGACTTGGGATCTTGAGGATGAATGTGAGGAGGTGAAAGTGATTGTCAAGAACTCCGGGTTATGGCCTGCGGTGAAGAGTTCGAATATTGAGCATGATAGAGTTACCATATCTGCATTCTGTGAGAGTATCTACGAAGAGAATGATACAATGTTATTCCCATTCGGTGAGATGGCCATAACTACCGATGATGCTCATCAAATTCTAGGCCTCGATGTTGAGGGAAAAGCAGTCTGTAAGGCTTCGATAATAAGATTTCTTTCACGGATATCTTTAAATTATGCAAGACATTGTTCGGTTAGAATCAGGTTGCGACGGAGTCTATGCTTGTGATGAAGGATGGTCGTCTAAGCAAGAAGTTTAATATGAAGAAGTTGAGGGACACATTATGTGACACCAAGAAAATCTTTGATGAGGAAGGAAGGGTAAACCCGGTGCGAATCAATGCTACCGCGTCAGGTTATTTGCTATACGACCTGAGTAGATGTATCTTCCCCGACAGTTCCGGAAGCTTGGTCGACGCCAGTTATTTGCAACTATTGGATCCCTTAGATAAGATGCGTGAGTATTCTTGGGGTACTGTGGTGGTCACCTTCTTGAACAATGAGTTGACAAATGCTTCAAGGGAACTCACTTCGCAAGTTAACGGAAACATATGTCTCTTCCAGGTAATTGTATTGTCTAAATCATTTATATTTGCCAAATTCTCGTAAGATAAGATTCTTACTAAAAAATTTTTTTACATAGGTTTGGATATATGAGCACTTCCCTTCTTTGGTGAAAGCCAACTCGTACGTCAAAGTGGATGCGAATGTTGCGGTTGATAAGCCAAGAGCGCAAAGGTACAGTTTTAAGGGTACTCAGGAAAAGGAAATGCCGCAAAAGCTTATCAATATCCGAATGGCCATCGACAAATTGACTGTGGAGGAGGTGATATTTGATCTGTATCGGGATGCTAGAAATCAAGGTTTAATCCAAAGGAGAGATGAAGTTGCATTATACTATGGACCCTTGTTGTTGTGCACTGGAGGATATTCAATGTACGATCCTCATCGGGTAATGCAATAATTGGGTTACATGCAAGAAGAACCTCATTTCGATGAAGATAAGTCATTCTTTACTGTGAACCGGGATGACTACACCACGTCCCAAAAAATTATTAACGTCTCTTACGATCCAGCGCCAACTCAAGAACATTGGGACGATAGACGTGCCCGTAACATCGATGTGAGTCTTTTGGACGAGGTGACCACCGGTCATGAAGCTAGTGAGAGATACATGTCGTGGTACTTAGGTTGGGATCGTCCTACTGTGACTAGGGAGATGACTGCTGAAGAATTGGCTCAGAAGAGGAAGATGGCATCGAAAGACCCATGAACAAGTCTTAAGTTCTTTGTAGGTATTTTAGAGTTGTTCTTATTATTTTAAGATCTTATTACTAAATCATTCTATTAATTGTTTGTTGTTTAACTGAAAATAGAAGGAGCATTTGAAGACCTTTGCGAAGGTGTTGTGTTGCGCGAGATAAAGAAGAGAGCCTTTGTCGATTGAAGACCAAAGCAAGCACATTGACTATGTTAACAATGTTGACAATGAGGATGCCCATGAAATGTTCAAGCAAGCTGATGCTGAAGTAAAGAGGGAAGAAAAATCCAGGAGGGAAGCACTAGCCAAGATGAATGCTGATAAAAAGAGGGTTCGTAGTTGTCGTGGTGGTGAAGGTAGTAGTAGTGGTGGTGTTCCTAGACGGGGCCGTGGTCATGGTCGTGGTGGTGAATGAATGCATTTATAGTTTATTTTTTTATGTTGTGTTGGACAAATGTTAAGGTTAATGGTTGGACAAATGTTAAGGTTAATGGTTGGACAAATTTTTTTTTAAGGTCTATGGGACATGCATGTTTTCGTATTTTGGACAACAAGTGTTGGATTTCTAGTTGTTGAATGAATGGTTCGTTTAGTAACATAAAGTTTCAATACCTATGTCGGCATGTTTTTTTGAAGTTACATTGCCGTCCAAACCAGGGCCGTCAAGGTTGGGAAGTGTCAGACTGCCGGCCCTGACTACAGAAAATGATTGCATACCAGGGTCGGGAAGGTAATCAGATCATTATTAAGCCGGTTGTTTTCCCGCCGGCACTGTATTATGTTATAGACCATGCTGGCCATATGTTGCAGAAAATACATTCTCCTGATACCTAAAATCATCATAAGGACGGCATGGTTGTAAATTACGTTTCTTGCCGACCATATTATAGCCGGCACGCTAGTGAACAAATACCGTTCCGACGGTTTGAAAGAAAATTGCATGAACTCATGATGCCTAAAAAACATAAGATCGGCATGGTAATATAATTATACCATGCCGACCATAGCATAGCCGGCATGAAAATTTCAAACTAAATTGTCGGCGTATACACATGTTGTCCTGCCGACCATACATAGTCGGCATATTGAGGGGGGAAAATCTCGCCGGCAAATTCAAAATTCAAATTTTTTGCAAGTACAGTTTCATTGATTGACTTGTACTTAGGCACTGTAACGGCCAAAATTGGCCACCATTCTATAAATAAACTAATTTTCTTTACAAAACTAAACACAACTATTTGCATATACTCTCCAAAGCTCATACCATCATACACTCCATCTAACTAACCCAATAGCTCTACAAACAAAAATGGCATCATTTGATTCAAATGAAGATTTGGAAATCACCAAAGCTTGGTAAGCGGAAGATCGACTTAGACGTCAATCCTCCGAAAGGGAGGATTCCAAAACCTTTTGGGCTAGGGTACACAACAAATTTAGCGGCGAGTTTGGGAATCCTAATGCAAGAAGTATTCAACAAGTCCACGCTAGGCACCTAGTAATCGAAAATGCGATACTTGTTTTTTAGCTCTCCAACCTCGGATTTTTAACACTCGCCCCTTCACCTTGTCCATTGCACAATTTGTAAGTAATTTTGTGTTTTTTTTTACGTAACCCATGTTGTTTTATCTTCCAATGAAACACTGCTAACAAATGTAAGTTTGTTTTTGTGTTTTTGTAGCATAAAGTCGTGAAAGCGCACTACTTGGAGGAAAAGGGGGAAGCATTCGCTTTCGATGCAAGCTATCACTTCTTGGCAGAAAGAATCCCGTAGGATAACCCGGACTACTTGGATGTCGTATCATCTTCGGAGGAGGAAGATTGATGGCTTTAAAAGTTTTTGTATATATATTGTAAGTAGACCTTTATGTAAACCCTCACGAGACTATAACTCATCCACTAGGGTCGCCTAGAGGTTCAAAGGCTTGATGCACATACTAAGTGCATTCGTTTTTATGTTTCAATCAATGTAGTAACCAAAATTGCATGAATGAAGTGAATTACATCTTCCCATATTCTTTTTTATGTTTGGTATAAGTACAGGTCGGCATGGTTAGAAATTCTTAACATGCCGTCTACAGGAAAGCCGGGAGTGTTATAAATTATGTGCAAGCCGACTCTATTATAGCCGGCATGGTAGGGAATATTTACATGCCAACCGTTAGATTGCTGGCCAAAGGTAGTCGGCTTATTATTCATTCAAAAACCCTTCCGGCCAAAAAATAGTCGGAGTTTTCTTCATCCAAGGACCATGCCGTCTAAAAGTGGTCGGCATCTTATTCAAACGTATACCATGCCGGTTAAATATAGCTGGCACCTTATTTAAACGTCGACCTTGCTGACTTATAACATTTTCGAAAACCCATTTTTTGATCTTAATCGAACTCATAAGATGGATTAAAGGTTTAACCTACTGAATTTTCATTTTCAAAATTTAATCTAAACTCAATTAATTAGCCTAATCAGATTTTTAGTGTTAATTATAAAAGGGAATTTATGCCATTTTGAAAATATTTGGATAAGTGGTGACCACTTTTACTTCAAAATGACCCTATTTCGTCTCATTGGGTATAACCCAATTAATCTGGGTATACCCAATCAAGCCAAGTTATTTTAGACTTGTGAGTAAAGATAGGGACTCCTAGATATTTATCATCTAACTTTAAACGACCCACATTTACGATGTCTATAATTTCCCTCGCTTCTCTATTTTGGATATTTTTGCTGAAAAAAATCCCAAATTTTTCATAATTTATCAGTTGACCAAAGCCCAAGCTAAAAATCTCTAAGATTTTTACACTTTTTTTTACCAGCGCTAGTGAAAATAAGGCAGTCATCAGCGAAGAGAAGATGAGAGATAGAAGGACAATCTTTGCCGAATTTAACTCCACTTATCATTTTCTTTTTTTCAGCCTCGACCAGGACTCTAGAAAGACCTTCCATACAAATAATGAATAAGTATGGCGACAGAGGGTCGCCTTGTCTGAATCCTCTACTTGGTTTGAAGAAACTAGAAGGGAAACCATTTACTAAAACTGCACTAGTTGGAGTACTAATGCATTGAAAAATTAGATCAATCCAAGTTTTACAGAAGCTTAATTTTTCCATCATCTTCACTAGAAAGGACCACTCAACTCTATCAAAAGCTTTAGACATATCTATTTTTAAGCCCATGTAACCTCTTTTTTTTTTCTTTATGGACTGCATGGTGTGGATTACTTCATAAGCAATAGCAATATTATATATAATTTTCCTGCCAACTGAAAGGGGAAAATGAATTTATCACGGAATAGCTTTATTCTGTTTGCGAGCAGTTTCGAGATAATTTTATAAATGGTATTACATAAAGAGATGAACCTAAAATCAGCAGGAGACTCAGGAGACTCTTTCTTAGGAATTAAAGCTATAAATGTATAGTTTATTTCTTTCAGCAAATGTTTGGACTCGAAGAATCCTCATATCATTTTTGTAACGTCGTCCTTTACCAGAAACTAATTTTTTTGATAAAAGATTGGTGGGAACCCATCCGTCCTGGATATTTGTTTGGGCCCATATCAAAGAGTATGAGCTTTATCTCCAATTCGTCTGGTGGCCTAAGCAACTTTACATTATCCGACTCAGATATACAACACGGAATAAGATTTAGAATCTGGTCAGAGATGACAGGGGAAGAGGTATTGGCCATTGAAGCAAAGTGGTTGTATAAACAGTCCACAATGCCCATCCTCTCATTGCTCCAAGTACCATCCTATTTTTTTATGGTTTCAATTCTCATCTTTTTAGCAAAAGAATGGAAAAAACCCGTATTTCGGTCTCCTAGACGAATGTTGTTATTTGTGGCTTTAGTATTCCAAAAAGCTTCCTCATAGTTGTACCATTTTTCAAGTTCCTCTTTAGCAGAAATGTTCCTAATATGGTTATCAGGCAGTTTTAGCTCAAGTTTTGAGTACTTAATTTTTTAGTTTAGATTTTTGATGTTTTGTTGAATATTACCAAAATGGTCTCTATTCCAAAGCTTTATGTTTTCCTTAACGTTTTTTTGTCTAGTAACAAGCTTAAAAACAGAAGAGACAACTGATTCAATTTCCCAAGAATATTCAATAACCTGAAGTCACGCAGGGTCTTCCAGATAAATACTAAAAAAATTAAATAGTTTTGCACTATCTTTCCAGCATGGCGCAGTTCTGACCAGAACATGGATATGGTCAGAACCGATGGCTGGAAAATGATAGACCATAGCACGAGGGTGGGTGTCGAACCATAAAGGATTTTATAGGGCCCTGTCGAGTCTAGATTCTATGAATTTGTTACCCTCGTGTTTATTTGACCAGGTAAACTGGTAGCCCATAAATCCTAAATCTATCAGCTCAGCATTATTGACTAGGTTTGTGAAAAAGAGTGTTTCATTTTGGTTAACAGGGCTGCCCCCACTCTTTCAAAATAAAGTTTAAATCACCAGACACTAACCAGGGAACATCCACAGATCTAGAAATTTGAGAAAAATATTTCCAACTCATATGTCTTTTAATTCCAGAAGGACACCCATAAATCCCAGAGAACATCCAAACCGTTTTACTAGCTACACCAGTAACTAATGCATCTATTCGATTATCTGAAATATGCACAATGTTAAGATCTAATTTAGAATACCAGGCTAAAACCATTGCACCAGCAGTACCGATCACACCCTTTGGATTCACAATCACCATATTATTGAAGAAAATTTTGTTTAAAGTTTGTCTAACTATGGTTTCTTGTTGTTTTGTTTCTTGTAGGAAAAGGATGTCGAGTTTATGTTCATTGGCAAGCTTTGTTAGGTGAGATATTGTGAGTGGTTTTCCTATCCCTTGGAAGTTCCATGCCAAAATATTGAGAGACATTGTTGAGTGGTTTATAGTGCATTAATTCTGGACCCGACGATAATAGTAATGATATAAGTTTAGGCTTACCTGGTTATCCTTGATAGATCTTTTTTTCCTTTTGTTATCAGTTGCATTATATTTGGCATTGAAAGAAACCATCTTCCTTTTGTTGCTTTACCTCTGTTATTGCTGGGAATCCATTTCCATTTCCTTTTATCATCACAACCAGCGGGGTTTTGGGGGATGGGGTATGTGGCTTGAAAGTGTAGGTGATTTCTGGGCTATATGTATGCAAAGTGGTCATTTGCAGGGTGTTTTTTGCTGATACTTCTGTCTGCCATGAATGTGTAGATATTTGATTTTTGTCCTCTTTGTTCATATCAAGACAATTATACCCAGTTACAGGAATAGATGAAACAATTGTGGTTTCCTGTTGACAGTTTGGCTCTTGAGTTACATTACCTACTCTTCTTTCTTCTTTTGCCTCTAAACTCACACTACTCCTCAATTTCTTGGTAATTAGATTGGCTCATGGTTCTGAAGGTATCATTTTTTTTCTCGAAATTTCTCTTTCTACCCATTGCTCCTCTTGTGTAATACAAACTCTGAAGCTTGGAATTTTAGAAAGCACTACATTTGAAATCTCCTCCTTGATGAGGTTTGAGATAATTGTAAATTTTGAACTAGTTTGACCCTCCATAGGCACGATTGAGAGTTTTGTTTCTGCAGCCGCCGGAAAATATGTGGGCTGATGGGAAGCATATCCATGTTCACCAACATCTTCCTGAGACTTCACATAATTTGTTACATCTGATATGGTATCAATAGAAGCACCAATACATTTCTTACTTTTGACCAATGATGAGCTCTTTTGGAACTGCTCAAAAACTGATGATACATCAGGACTACCATTTTCTCCCACTACACTGGATCGATAGATTTCTTAAAAGGGCTTTGACCAGGGTGGGGGCTATGAAAGTATTCTGTTTGGTTTTTGGCTATCTTATTGATTATGTTTTCCCATATCTCATAAATCAACAGACTCGCTAACCACCAATAGATATTTAAAACTCCAGTGAAAGGATACCAAAAACTGTAAATTCTTCTTGGATCCGACCGAGTCATAGTGCAGCCGTTTTGAAATTCGGATACAAACATAAGATGGGTGAATCAAAAGAGGTTTGTATTTTGGAAAAAAGAAAGGGGATTAGAAAAATGACGATGGAGTACGAACTGTTGTTCAATCAAATGTGACACTAGAAGGAAATGATGATGAAAAACCCTGCAAAAAACATATTTATTAGCATAATTTTTATAGGACAGGGTCATTCATACCTTGATTCTTCTTTGCAAAATAGCAAGGAAAGCTCGATAACCAGGCAAGAAAACCATATAATCAATGCATAATACAATCTGTTGAGATGAAATAGATGATGAAATGAAATTGGTTAATCCAAGAGATTGATGGTAGATGGATTAATCAAGCTGAAATCAAACGAAATGATTCAAAAAATGCGACGGATGCGTAACTTTAAGTCTTCAAATAGCTCTAACATGTGTGAAAATTATGATGTGAGACAGAAAAAGATATGTAATCCATGGATCTGATAACACAGGTGTAACCCAAACAGAAATCAACTAAAAATCTGGCCAAAAGATTGATCAAAACTTTGAATCGGAATGAAAACTGTATTGACTCAATTTTCGGCCGATTTACGAGGAGCCGACCCTAGTTTTTTTTTTTTTTTTTTTGAGATTATGCCTCCATGATTCTTAATAAATGGGACACTTGACTTGACCTTCAAGCTTTGGAAGATCATTTGGTCCGTCTCAATGAGGAACTAATTAATATGTAGGTATCTCTAATTCAATAGAGTTGAACTCATTATATGTCTACTCAGTGTTTAACTTATCTTTTGCACTAGAGGTTGAGAATTGTTATGCTTTCATGATGATCAAGATTAGAGAAGATTTAAGAGAAGACTAAATTGTATTATTGAGAATAGAATTGTATTACAGAAGAATGATCAAATCAGTTAACCATAAAGGCTGTCATACAGACCAATTTATACAACACAAACAGCTGTCTTAAACAGACAGGTCATAAGAAGAGTAATACAAACCAATACTACTCAAGTCAAGATAGATTTGACTTGAGCTGACTTCTAATAATCCTATTAGCCCCCTCAAACTGATAATGGGAACAAAAATCAGTTTGAAGAAGAAACAAATTTAAGGAACAACAAAAGAAACATGCTTCACAGTTTCCAAACCACAAATTAGATGAACAGTGTCAGTACACAATGAAGAAGTAGAAGTCAAAGAAGTAGATGAAGTAGCAGGTTGAATAGCTGCAGTACCCAAAGAAGTAGTAGGTTGAACAACTATAGTACTATCTGAAGTAGAAGAAGGTAAGTGAAGCAACTGATGCAATAAAGAAGTAAACACAGGAGCACACAACCCTTTAGTAAAAATATCTTCAAACTGATGTTCAGAAACTATATGTTGAATTCTGAGAAAACCACTATGCACCAGCTCTCTGACAACATGATACTGAATGTTTATATGCTTTGTCCTGTAATGTGAAACTGGATTAGCAGAAAAATAGATGGCACTAGTATTATCACAGTAAAGTGAAATTGGTAATTGTAAGGAAATATGCAATTCTGAGAGTAATGATGAAAGCCACTCCAGTTCAGCTGTAGCCACAGACAAACACTTATATTCTGCCTCAGCTATAGATCTAGACAATGTTGGCTGCTTCTTACTGGACCAAGAAATTAAAGAGCTTCCAAGAAATACTGCATACCCACATGTAGACCTAGCAGTCTCAGGACAACTGCCCCAATCAGAATCAGTATAAGCTATTAACTTGTTAATATCACCTTTTCTCAGAGTAATACCATATCCAACAGTTCCCTTTATATACCTAAGAATTCTCTTGACCAACAACAAATGAACATCTGTAGGAGCATGCATAAATTAACTTACATAGTTAACTCCAAAACAAATATCTGGTCTAGTTAAACACAAATACTGTAACATTCCAACTAGAGTTCTATAGATAGAAGCATTAGATAATAATTGTCCTTCATGAACTGAAACTCTAGGACCTTTATCAACTGGAGTAGTACATGAATTACACTCTGTCATATTTTCCTTCTCTAGTAATTCAAGTGTATACTTTTTCTGTGTCAATAAAATATCATTATGTGTTCTAGTTGCCTCAATTCCCAGAAAGAAATGTAAATCTCCTAAAACTTTCATAGAAAAAGCAGAACTCAAATAGTTGACAAGATGATCAAGCAAAGCAGAAAAAGAACCAGTAAGTATTATATCATCAACATATAGAAGTAATACCATCATCTCAGAACCATCCACATACACAAACATTGAAAAATCTGACACTGTTCTGACAAACCCATAAGAAAGTAATGATGAACTAAACTTTTGAAACCAGGCTCTGGGTGCCTGTTTCAAACCATACAAACTCTTTCTTAAATGACAAACTTTATTGGGGAATTCTTTACTTTCAAAGCCTGGTGGCTGCCTCATATAAACATCTCTAGTCAAATCACCATGAAGAAATGCATTAGAAACATCCAATTGCTTAATCATCCAATTCCTAGAAAAGGCTAAACACAAAACCACTCTTACTGTTGTTGATTTAACCACGGGACTAAAAGTTTCACCATAATAAACACCATCTTGTTGATTATAACCTTGAGCAACTAATCTAGATTTCAACTTATCAACAGTTCCATCTGACTTGAGCTTAACTCTAAAAACCCATTTGCAACCCAAAATATTCATATGAGGTTGAGGATCAACCAAAACCCAAGTACCATTTCTTTGTAAAGCAGAATGTTCATCACCCATAGATACAAGCCAACTTGGAATTTTCATTGCTTCCTTATAATTCTTAGGTTCAGAAGGAGTATTGAGAAGACAAGTAAAAGCAGAAGGAGAAGTATGATGAACAGAATGATGTGAGACATGATCAAGAAAAGATTTTGGCTTAGAAATACCACTTTGAGCCCTTGTAACAACTCTAGAAGAAGGAATAATGGCAGGTGGTACTGAAATGACATCTTCTAAAACAGGTGAAGAAATAGAAGAAACAGCAAAATAAAATTCATTTTCTGAAAACACAACATGTCTAGAAATATAGAGCTTTTTAGTCAAAGGGTTATAACACTTATATCCCTTATGTAAGGTACTATAACCTACAAAGACACATTTAACATATTTTGGAGATAGTTTGTCAACTCTGGAATGGCCAAGAAATGGATAACAAACACATCCAAACACTCTAAGAAAGGAATAATCTGGTGAAGTATTGTACAGAATTTGAAAAGGAGATTTGTCATTCAAAACAGGAGTAGGAGTTCTGTTGATTAAATAAGTGGCTGCTAAAAAGGCATCATACCAAAACTCCTTAGGACAGAAAACATTAAACAACAATGTATTCCCCATTTTAGTTATGTGTCTATGCTTTCTTTCAGCAAGACCATTCTGTTCTGGATTTTTGGGACATGCAATGTGCAAAAGAATACCATTTGTATCCAAAAATGTTTTAAAGAGTCCCTTCACTAATTCACTTGCACCATCAGTTTGAAAAGCAAGTATTTTGGTGTGAAATAAATTTTCAGTTAAACACTTGAAATGCTGAAAACATTGTAAAGCTTCTGTTTTGACTTGCATAGGATATATCCAATGAAAATGACTAAAATCATCAATGAATACAATATAATATCTATGACCAGAAAGAGAAGAAACAGGTGCAGGACCCCACTCATCACAATGAATAAGAGCAAGAGGAGAAGAAGCATGAGAAGCAGATATATGAAAGGTTAGTCTTTTGCTTTTTGCTAACTGACAAGATGAACACAAAGAAGAAGAAGGAGATGATTTGACAATGATACTTTTATGATTATGAAGTTTTTGAACAATTTTTGAAGAAGGATGACCTAGCCTATTGTGCCAAATATCAGTAGAAGCAATAAGAGAAGAAAAGGCATATTGAAGCACAGTAGAGGTGATAGGATACAAATTATTTATCATTTTTTCATGTGCCAATAACTCATGACTATGCAAGCTTCTGATTTCATAACCATAAGGATCAAAAGTAATATAGCAAGAATTCTCCCTAGTAAATCTAGCTACTGACAACAAATTATGTCTTATATCAGGAACATGCAAAACATCCTCTAACCTAAAACTGGTTTTTTGAGTATGAAGATTTGCACTACCAGTAAGAGAAATAGTTAAAGTCTTACCATTGCCAAGCATAACATGTTCTTTGCCTTTATAGCTAGAATTATTGTGAAGAAGTGACTTGTCACCAGTCATATGAGTAGAAGCTCCACTATCAGAAATCCAGACTGTATTTGATGAAGAAGGATCATCATTAAGTGCAGCATCATTATCATGTAATCCTGTGAAAGCATGCTGAGAAGAACTAGAAGGAATAGCTGCATTGTGAGACTGTGCTTGACTCTCAGAAGAAGTAAAATGTGCCTGAATTCTTTGACCACTTGACTTACCAGTAGGAGGTGGATGATACCTAAAAAAGCATCTTGTGGCAATATGACCAGTCTTTTTACAAATCTGACAAAACATCTTAGAATAGTCCATATATGGTCTTCTTTCTCCACCTGAGTGAGACCCATTCTGATTATGACCAGTAGAAGAACTAGAAGAACCATTTTGATATTGACTAGGATTATAGTTATTATTACCAGCACTTCTATTGGAACCACTATACCTTATGTTATTATTGGAAGTATTAGAACCATTTCTTGCATATAAAGTTGTTTAATTACCATCATCATACAGTGAGACACAATGTTGATGTCTATCAGCCAAAAATTGCTCATGGCACAACAATTTGGCTTTAACTTCACCAAAAGTATATGGAACTTCTCTGTTCTGTGAAGAAATTACAAACATATCATACTCACAGCCTAGCCCATTGAATACAAACATTAACAAATCTGTGTCACTCACTTTCTCACCAATTGATGCCAAAGAGTCATCTATGGTCTTGATTTTCTGAAGATATTGAACAATAGACAAATTACCCTTTTTAATACTATGCAATTGATTCCTGAGCATACTAGCAAGAAACTGAGTCCTAAAGCTCATATGTAGAAAATCCCAGATCTCCTTAGCAGTAGATAGGCCAAAAACATCTCCACTAATTGTAGGTGTAAATGTTGCCTTAAGACAGGTTGAGACAAATCGATCTAACCTCCTCCAAGAAACCCATTCTTGATTAACAATCTCTACACCATCTACAATAATTTTCTGAGGTGGTTCTACTATATCTCCACTAACATACCCATAGAGATCACAAGAAAATAAGACACCCTCAAATTGATCTTTCCAGAGAAGATAATTTGAATGATCTAGCTTCATAGAAATAAAATTGGAGATATTGGTAAATGGAAGAGAAGGAGTATTACCAGCGGAAGACATTATTGTATTATTATGATGATTCTGCATATTTTCCAGATCTTGAACTAGACTTGTAGTTGAATTTCTGATATTACTATTAAATCGATGGCCCTTATTGCGTATAACAGTATTGTTGTAAATTGTTCTTCTAGTTGATACCATAAAAATCTTGCAAGAACCCTAAATTGGAAAACTTGGGGGAAAATTATTTGAAGAAGATGTTACCCAAAAATTGAGCAGAAATTTGTTGTTTAAAAATTGTTATGCTTTGAAGATGTAAACAGAATCGTTACCTATCTGATACCATGAGAATTGTTATGCTCTCATGATGATCAAGATTAGAGAAGATTTAAGAGAAGACTAAATTGTATTATTGAGAATAAAATTGTATTACAGAAGAATAATCAAATCAGTTAACCATAAAGGTTGTCATACAGACCAATTTATACAACACAAACAGCTGTCTTAAACAGACAGGTCATAAGAAGAGTAAGACAAACCAATACTACTCAAGTCAAGATAGACTTGACTTGATCTGACTTCTAATAATCCTATTAGAGGTGTTCTCCAGGTTTTCTAGAGACTACACAAATGCTTCCTCTCTACTAAACTTTAATGGAATCGCAATCATCTGAGATGGGGCTGGTGGATAGTATTGCCCGTGGTTGGGGACTTGGGTTGTTGTTACTGTTAACAATGTTACGTCATTATCGTCATTTCTTTGTCTAGTCAATTTTTATTTGAAGAGATCGAAAACTCTTCCTATGTCTTTCTTATATCTATATCGTGTTACAGTCTCTATAACAAGGACCTGTCATTAACAACATCCTTACACGATACAATCTCCCAAGTTGATCTTTTCTATTATGTCCTCCCCACCCCAAGAATTCAGATGAATGAAAGAATGAATTGTTCTGTCAACACCGACTTTTTAATGAATTGTATCTCTTGGACGCTTTCTTTACATTTTATTTAGTCTTTTATATTCAAAAATTAAACACGACATCTTTTGTTTCTATAATGAACTACGCCCCCACGCTCGCATGGACACTTGAATACTATAAAGACCAAAAACAACAACACTTTCATTTTTTTTTTTATAGTCAAAAAGAAAGAGAACTTAAGAGTTGTTGTTCCATGCGGAACTGTTTACAATTGAGTTATCAGAAATACAGCTTAAATCAGCGCATAATAAGTCGATCAACTTCCGCGGTATGCTTGATTCCGTGTAAGATATCGTCATGCCTTTTCTTCCTTCCTTTGCCAACTCGTCCGCAACCTGATTCCCTATTCTTTTTATGTGTGACACTACAAATTTTGAGAAAGCCTTTGTCATTTCCTTGAGTTCCTCCAGGAGGTTACTACACTGCCAGTCCATATTAACATTGCCCCCCTTCATGTATTCTTCAATGTCTTGGTTGTCTCCTTCCAGAATTATATTTGTCCGCCCTTTCCGAATAGCCCACATAGTCGCTTCCCTTGCTGCCAGACATTCCGCCATCAGAACCGAGTTTGCCACCGTTGAAACAGAGCTAGCCGTCCCTAACTTTCCCATGTAGTCTCTATCGCAGAATCCCAATCCTACCGCCATCTCCCCTTCTTTGTACGACGCATCATAGTTAACTTTGATCATTTCCCTTGGTGGCGGAATCCATGTTTTATTGTCCTCTGGTTGTTGAAGTCTGTCCTTTTGCTTCTTCGTCTTCGTAAACACCTTACTTTGAACCGTTATTTCGTTATCTATTTTGCTGATCAAGTCGGTCACTGATAATTTGTTGTCCGAAAAAACAGTGTCACACCTTGCCTTCCATATATTCCAAGTAACAATGCCACACACTGCTACCCAGTCTATCATTTCCTCCTCCCAATCTCCTGGATTTTTAAACCATATTTTGATCCACTCTATAAGATTTTGATCAATTATCTATCCTGTAGGCCCTACTCGGCCAACCAAACCGCCCTAGAATAGGAGCAATCCATCAACAGATGGGTGGCCGTCTCCCAGCGTAATCACACATCGGACAATTAACTCGTCTCCAAGTCCATTCTATTTGCCAGATATCTCCACCGGAAGACACTCAGAGAGCATCTCCACAGGAAAAGCTTAATCTTAGGGGTAGTTGGGATATTCCAAATTTTGTTTAGAGGATTTGACACATTCGTTGTTACATCTACTTTATCAAGATGATCGTACGCCGAACTAGTAGAGCACTTTCCATTTTTGGTAAGGCTCCACCTATATATGTCTTGACCATCCAACCTAGGTCTAACACACTTGATATTATGGACAGTATCTGTTTCAAACAATTTCACTAAGAGAGTATTGTTCCAGTCCATCCTATTGAAATCCCACAAATGCCTTATCCGGTTTATACCCAGTTCTTCAATCCTCTCATATTCTGATTGGATTAATCCATCCATCCCGGGTATCCACTTTACCTCCCAGATATTAGTTTCCGACGTCAACGGAAGATCCCAGATTCCCAATTGCTTTACATTTTCCAGCCCTTTTCGAATTCCACCCCAAGCTACTGATCCATATTTCTTTGTTCCTCCTCTCAACGGACTGTTGTTGTTGAAATATATCGACTTGTAGATTTTCACCCATAGTGCCTCCGGTTCCGAAATCATTCTCCATGCCAGTTTGGTTTCCATAGCTTCGTTAACCAATCTCAGTTTCTTAAATCCCAATCCCCCATGTTTCTTCTTTTTTGTCATAAAACCCCAGGCCTTGATGTAGCACCCCCTCTTCTCTTCTTTTTTCCCCACCAGAAGTCCCTTTGAATACTAGTTAGGGAGTTTAAAGTTTTAATCGGTATCGGAAAGCATGTCATTTGGTAAATAGGCATAGATTCCAACGTAGATTTGACCAGAACCGACCTACCCACCTGATTCAGATTAACATTTTTCCAGCCCTTTAACCTCACTTTGAACTTAGCAATCAGGTTCACAAAGTTTATATGTCTCGGATTTTGGAAGAAAAGCGGCGCCCCCAGATAGTTGTCTTTCAGGTTCATCTTTTTCATCCTAAGGGTTCTGGTAAGGGCTCTACTCAGTCTATGAGCCAGGTTTGGGGTATGGAAGATTCCCGATTTATCAAGATTTATGAGTTGACCAGAAAATTCTCCAAAATCCTTAAGCAAATTCATAAGGTTCCTAGATTGCCTCATGTCCGCCTTAGTGAATATCAAGATATCATCCGCAAACAAAAGATGGTTTATTGAAGGGCTGTTTCTTGCAATCTTTATTCCATTTATCTGTTTTTTTGATTCGGCATTCTGAAGCATACGGGATAGGACTTCCATACAAATTAAGAACAGGTAGGGAGACAAAGGGTCTCCTTGTCGAAGACCACGAGAATGGTAGAATACTTTACCCGGAGTTCCATTCAGAAGGACCGATATGGCCGTGGTACTAATACATTGGTAAACCAGATCACACCACTTTTCCGAGAATCCCATTTTTCTAAAGATTTTGATTAAATAATCCCACTCAACCCTATCGAAAGCTTTGCTCATATCTATTTTTAACCCTTGGTATCCCGCCTTCCCTTTTTTCCGTTTCCTCATAGCCTGAGTAATTTCATGTGCTATTAAAATATTATATGCTATCTGTCTGCCTGGAACAAACGCAGCCTGGCTTGGAGAAATGATGGTATTTAGGTGTGGTTTTAGTCTGTTGGCCAAAAATTTTGAGATTATTTTGTACACTGTGTTACACAAGCTTATTGGTCTGAAATCCACCGGGATGGTAGGATTTTATTTTTTTGGAATAAGAGTGAGGAATGTTTGATTAATTTCCTTCAGCATGAAGCGAGTTTCGAAGAAGTTCTTTACCAGGGAAATAATTTCTGGTCCCACTATGTCCCAGCTTTTCTGGAAGAATATCGCCGGGTATCCATCAGGTCCCGGAGATTTAGACGGCGGCATAGCAAAGATTACATCTTTTATTTCCTGGTCATTTGGGGTAGCTACCAATTTAGTATTAATTTCCTCTGATACCCAACCGGGGATTAAATCCAATATTTCCGTCTCCTTTTCCATTGTACTATTTCCCGCCGAAGATGCTATTTCCTCGAAGTGAAATTTTAGGATTTTTGCAACTTCTGAAAGTTTCGTTTTCCACTCTCCCGAAGCGTCCTTCAGCTTTGAAATTTTGTTCCTTCTATATCGATTTTTTGTTTTTTGGTGAAAGTAAGCTGTGTTTCTATCCCCTAATTTCAAATCATTGTCTCTCGATTTCTCCTTCCAAAATTGTTCCTCTATAATATTCCATTTATCCAATTCCAAAACTAGTTTCTTCCAAATTTTCCTAGTCGAATTATCATGATTCGAATTTTGGTAGTATTTATCTAGCTCATCCTTCGTCTCTCTGATTCTTTTGGTAATATTACCAAAAACTCCCTTGTTCCACTCTTTTAGGTCCCTCTTTAGATTTTTAAGCTTAGATACCACCCTATAACCTGGAGAACCTGGAATGAATCTTTCCCAGCATTCTCGTATCAGGGCTAGACAAGATGCATCTTCAAACCACATCGCAGGGAATCTGAATGGCTTAAAACCAGACATAGATTCCCTATTTATTCTCAGAATAATGGGGCTGTGGTCAGACCCAATTTGCGGAAGATGAGTTAGAAAATAATTTGGGTAGTTCGTCATCCAGACAGCATTGGCTAGAGCTCTGTCTAATCTTTGTTCTATATGCCCCTCAGTTCTTTGTTTAGACCATGTGAACTGATTGGTTCCCTCAAAACCTAAGTCCATTATACCTGTTTCATTCGCTAGAGCCAACACTTCCGTAACTTCAGAGTTTTGCCCTTCCCTTCCTCCGATATTCTCCGACGGATGAAAAATGACATTAAGGTCCCCCAAAAGAACCCATGGCATAGAAGCCGCCCTGCAATCCACTTTTGTAATGAACTTCTAGGGCTCAACCTTTGAACCATGATAAGGACTACCATAGAAGAAGGTGTACAACATTTCCGTTTTAGAGCTCTCATCCATTATGATGGTATTTATCATATTCTTGTTACTATGCACAACTTCCAGGGAAACATTTTCTGTCCAGCCCAGAGCTAAACCACCCGCACTCCCAATCGGTGGGACTAACCACCAGTTTTGTAACTGACATCTTCTAAACAAGGCTATGACAGAGCTATCCTTAGCCTTAGTTTCAGAGAGGAACACTATATCGACGGAGTTGGAGAAAACCAAGTCTACCAAAGTGTCACGGGTAAGTTTTTTGGCTATGCCTTGGCCATTCCAGGCCAAGAAAACAACCATTTCCTTAGAAATTCTGTATCGACAGGCCCAACCAGTCAAAGCCCACCTCTCACAGCTCGCTCTAGTAACCCTAGTAACCACCCTAAATCCCCTATTGGGCCAAAAGAAGATCCACTTCACCGAATTCCTAACTAACCAATTAACCCCACTCAGGGAGATAGAAGAGTTTATCGGAACTTTTATGATTTCCAAAAAAGCCAGAGACCCTTTCCTATGAGAAGAGAGAGAACTAATCTTGAGGAGAGTCACTAATTTTCCCCCGTCCGTAGATGAAAAATCTGCCGAAATCCAGAAATAAAAGCAGGAGAAGAGAATATGTCCCCGGCCAAACTTAGAGTAGAAGGGTAAAGTGTAAAGCACAAACACTAAACCAGAAAGAGAAGAACAAAGGATGGAAAGAGTTCGAAACCCCCCAGAATCGTCTGTGGCAGCCAAGAGATTGAAACAATAGTCAAAAGTGTAGGCACTATGGAACAAGCTCAGAAAGTAGCAAATTTTATTTATAATGACAGTTCTAGAGACTACACCAACAGAGGAAACATAAGCTAGACAGCTAAGGCAGGAGGTACGAGAATGAGAACTAGCAGAACAAACAGGCGATATACAGTAGTTCCTCTTATTTAACTCCTTAATACTAAAAACTAAACCAAAGACAGAAAGAGTAACAGTGCAGTCATAATGGCATATAACAGTCCACTTCTTGTGTAACTTCTCAAGAGATTGCTTGTAGTTGCTCAGTAGACTAGTAACACAAATTGTAATAAAACATCTTCCACTTAACCATTCCTTGTCGGTGTTGACACTCCGGGCATAACCATTTTGTTCCAAAAAGTTAATATTTTCATCCCATTTGTCTTCAGTCTTCCCCTGAACTTTCCTTGTTGATTTCCATTCTCCAATCCCGTAACCAGTTAGCTCTTTTACTACACATACATTATAACCAATCTTGCTTAAATTATCACGGTTATAATAGTAGATATTTTTTTTTTTTCAAACCATTTTAAGTTCCCAGAATTTTTCTTTTTTTTTAAAGAACACTCGTATAATATCAATATTTCTCAAACTAATTTTGACTAAGACCGGCCCGATTTCCAAACAAAAGCATAAAGAAAGGGAATAGTAACTAGAAGAATAAAAGAAACTGAATGAAAAATGATATCTGTTTAGGAGTACCTGAGCATCAGAGACATCTGGGGTTGCAGTAGAGTCAGCGGACCCTTCAAACTGAACATTTTCATGGGATTCACTTATCTTGGTGGGTGCTTTCTTCCGTGGTTCAAATTTCTTATCAATGTTTGTATTTTTTTGGTAGATTTGGTGAGGCAAGACTGCAGCAGGGAGATGGTCTTGACGGTTCGATATATCTTGTTCCTTCTCAAAAACTCGTTCTATTTGGACAATCTTTCGTGGCTTTCGATTACCTTTTCTAGCTCCTCTTATAGTCACCGCATTACCAATTTCCATATTCTCGTAAGTCGCCATTAAAGGAGATACTTCTTTCGAATTGTTTGTTCCTCTCCCTCTTCCTCTTGTAGTTTTCACTGCGGGCATTTTCTTCTCCTTGCTTCTAATGTATTCAGTCTCTCCAATTTGCATCGTCTGGTTTTTGTTTGTAATCCCGTCAGCAGCCGTTAACGGTCATTCTCCAAATATATGCCTCATAATTTGTTGTTGAGTTGCTAGAGCTTCTGTACTTGTCGAGGTTGCTGCCATTCCCAAAAGATCATTAAAGTTTGCTTCCGAAGGTATTTTTGGAACACTTGCATAAGAGATTGCTTTCATCACTGGAGCTCCAATAAGAATGGTAGAAGGCTGGATGATATTGAGAAACGAGCAGTTTAAATCCTGATTCTCCACATTTTCTTTCAGCGTCTCAGCACAGTTAGTTGCAGTTTCAGCATTTGAAGTTTGCATTGGGGCCAAGTTAAGCTCCAGATCAGATGGGTGAACAGATCTTGTTATCGGGTCCGGGTCAAAGAAACCTGATCCGAAGTATGTTGTCGGAATTGTTCCCGGATCGGCGAACCCCGGCGGATAAGAAAGTGATTCAGATATATGATTTAACTCGGCAGCTGGATCAGTATTCTCATTCTGAATACTCTGAATTAGAGATTCAGAGTGGAAAATATTTTGTGTCTGTGTTTGGAGAGCTTGAGCCGTATCATCGACCGCACCACTTGTAGAACCCCACAAATATTGTCTCAGAGAAGTATAGTCATATCTTGATTTTTTCTGGTAATGATTTAGCTCGAAATGGCTAACAGGGCTGATAGGTCTTTGTCTAATATGGGAGTTGATGAGCTGATTTTCATTATGGTTTATACGGGGCCGCTGCTCAACTTCATCTTCTTCTTGGTTCAACTCCGGAACAGTCATTGAAAAGGCTGGGTTCTGATTGAAAAGGGGTAAAATTTGAGGTTCATTTAGATGATCCACTAGATCTTGCGGTATTGGGTGAGGGTTTGCACATCTAGCAGTTGGATGATCTATTATTCTGCATAGAGAACACAGTCTTCTCGGTAGTTTATCAAACCAGAGGTCAACATGCACTTCCACCCCACCAATGATTGGTTTCACTTTTCTTGGTATTGTATTTTTCATATCCATCTTCACTAAAGCTCTAACCGCTCTCCTTCTATCAGCCGGGAAACCATTTTCTGGATCCATCAGTTTAACTTCTTCACCTATATGTTCAGCAATATGTCTTGGTACCCCATTAAAGTGATGATGAAGAAGGAGTTTGTTGAGATTCGCCCACATATACTCATAACGCATACAAACATCAACAGCATAAGTTGCCCCGTCTAACATCCTGATTTGCATCAAATAACCCTTAAACGGCCATGGACTTCCTCTATCCACATAACATACATCATCTTTGGATTTTAGTATAATGACCATACGTTGTTCTTGCCTATTATCTCCCGCAGATACATGAAGGACAGCAGGTTCATAATGAAGACCAAACGATTCCCTGCAGTCGGCATTGATAGTCGCCTGTGAATATTGGTATGGGCAGTTTAGTTTAGCAGCTACCATCTATTGAAGTTTTTCATTACATTTGAAATAAGTGGAATCATCAATCACAAAACAAGGTTCAAGTTTTTCTAGTAGGGAAAGGTTTGAAGCTAACTGGGATGCCATAGTTGAGATATCATCTTGATTTGTTTTTTCCATTTTTCTAGGAGGGTAAGGTTTGAGGGAAAGGTTTGAAGCTAACTGGGATGCCATTTTTGAAACATACTTGAAGAAATAGCAGAAGGGATTGTAAAGTAGTAGTTTCCAAAGAATGGTAATGAGATTTATCAATCTTCAAACATTTTTCTAGGGGGAAGAATGGGAGGCCGTGACTGTGAGTGTGATTCCATACTTAGATCATGGTAAATGATTTCTTAGTGAATAGTGCGATCCTTCTTTTATGCCTACTTTTATACATTAACGGGAAATTTCAATATGGTTACTGCTTACGGGGAAATACATGTATGTATGTATTTTTTTTTTTTTTTTTTTTTGATAAAAGAGGTGTTCAGACCTCACTACAATGATATTTATGATCTTGAATTCCTGAATACAAAGTTTCTGAGATTCATTACATTTAGGTTTCATTGTTGAATTTAGGTGTTCAGATAAGTCAACCCAGCTATGATTAATGTCATATTTGTTACAAAAAAAAAAGACAGTTTAACTGCTCGCATTATTTTCTCCGTTTCAACTAAGCTGAAATCTTTTGCTATAAAGTATATCAAAACATGTATGTCAAACCATCATTGAGCTCAACAAAAAAATATTCGTGAATATAAAAAAAAAAAAAAAAAGATTGCTACGTGTCTTTTTATTAATTTATTTTTCTTTTTGACACAATTGTTGCACGAAGCTCATTAGCTGGGAAAATGCTATTCGTTGTGTCGAAATATTTTCCACTTCCTTGCCCAAATCTGTATACATATGACACTCACCGATTCCCGAACCTTTCTAGTCTGGGGCCTAGGATAATAATTTGGGGCTATAGATTACTTCATCTACTCAATAGAAAAGGATAAGGAGTGTCTAAATTTGCTAAAACTACCAATTTACCCCCATTAAATTCTAATAATAAAAAAAAAAAATTAAATCTAATTTATTTGCATCTCCACTTCAACAGATTCTTCTTCTCTTCTTCTCCTTTTTTTTTAAACGAAAACATCGACGATCCAAAAATGATTAATCGTTTTTCTTCTTCTATAAAATGTCGAAACAAACACGAGTGAAGCATGCCACTAACATGAATTATCCTACTAAGAGTAATTCTTGAATTGTTCAAGCGATTTGAAACAAACCGAAGAACACAACGGTTGAGGAGGAAGAACCATCTTTGATCGCACAACTAGAGGAGGAAATGGCTCGAATTAGGTACTTTTATATCAACCCAATCCTCTAAACTAGGTTTAAATAAAATGCAATCGCTCAAAAATCAAAAAAATTGAAATCAATTTTTTCTGGATTTAACACAATCGGTTTACGTCAATGTACTTGTGAATCGATTGCATATGGAAACGGTTTATGTTCATGCCCACAAAGACCGATTGTACTGTATGTGCTTTCTGGTTCAAGAAAGTTGAACCAGAATCAGTACATGTTAATGACCACATAACCCGATTCAGTTACTGTTTGGATAATCGTTTTTCCGTCAATTTTTTTTGTTAGCATCGGAATATATGTGTGTCCACAAAACCTAATTGTGTAGACTTTAATTTTATAACTGCTTAGCCCATAATCGGATTACATGAGCACTTATAAAAACCGATTCTTGTTTTGCAATGTTAGGATTCGGTCTTTATATGTGTATCATGTAAACCGATTCATAGTGCCAAAAATGCCTAATTTTTCTGTATGTTTTTTTGTTGTTGTTAGAATCAGATTACATGAGCACAAGTAAAAACCAATTGTTGATGCATTGTTAGGAATCGGCCTTTATATGTGCATCGTGTAAAATAATTATGTAACTTTAAATTCTTAAATATACATTGAATTCCACTATTGTTTGTCATCCATCTATAGATGGGAAAAAATGAGTTGCTAGTTTTTACGAAATTGAGGAGACGACCGTGCGGAGGGAACTCCTTGAACCGAGCGAACTGTTAAACCTCACACCGATGCACTGCAAGAAGGGAGTGCTTTGAATTCAAGAGATCCATCTGTAGTACTCCGGCCTAAACCAAGACAATGGTCGTTCCAGAGTAAATTCGGTCACAAGAGAGGATGGGTCGATCTGTAGGAGGGAAGCTAAGAAATGTGTGAGATCAGTGGTGATTGATATTGTAGGTGTGTTGCGTATTCTTAAATAAGATAAGTTATGAATGATTGAATATGCTCTGTTGAGAGTAATTGCTCAGATGCTGAGTTGTTAATCTCTTGTTGTCTGTTTGACGTGAGATTGTCCTTGTTTCAATCATGATTCGGAGACTTATTTATATTGCTAGAATTGTAAACACCATGATCTCATGAAGTGTGACAGTTGATGGAATCAAAGAGTTGGGAAGTGGAAATCGTGTTAAAACCAGTTGCTCATCGTGCGGAGACTTGGTTAATTTTCCATCCACTACTTTGTTAACTCCTCCAAATGATTGCATGACTTGCTCACATTCTCATCGTGTGTATGAACACACATGCCGTAGACGGACAGACCAACACCCTAGTTAATATCCCCCCATGTAACATGATTGATGTCTCGTGTGATTGTGGAGTCTGCAAGGCAGACGTGTATTTAGTTAGTCAGTTATTGACTTCATGACTTCATGGGACAATGAGTCCTTGTATTGTTGAGTCGAACATGATTTGAAAATGTTCTGAGACTTATGAATTGAACATGTCTGTTGAGACAGAGGTATAATACTCGAATAAATGTTGATAGCTAAAGTGAACACATATTGTTCATTTGATGAATCGTTGAATATTGATAGTCGAACCAATATTCCTTGATGTGAGCAAATGCTGCTCATATGAGCAAATATTTCTCATTTGGTGAGTTATTGAATATTGATAGTTGAACCAATATTCGTCACTGCGAACAAATATTGTTCATCTGAGCGAATGTAGCTCGTTTGATGAATTATTGGTAGCATGACCAAATAAAGTATTAAATCAGAATACCGGCAACTAAACCAAGTATAATTAATAAAATGTTGGTCATGAGATCAACATAAAATTATTAGCGTTTGAATCTGGAAATATGAACCTTGGACTCAAAACCCTAATTCGATCAATTGATGACCAATTGATGGTTTATTGAAAATTAACCATAGAGTGAAGGAGGGACCGGATACATGGGATTATGGTTCGACCATGTAGCGCCCACATGCTCACATTAGCAAAAATATACCAAAGTCTCTTGAAGGCCAGTTGGTGAAAGGATGATTAAATGATGGTTTAATCATTTATTAAAATAATGCTCGTCTGAACCTTAGGTGATAAAATCTAATTGAATTTGAAGAGATGAGGGACCGACCAAGGGGGCATGAAACTGACCCTGGGTGGTCACGGGATCGAATAACGATCGTCTTACGAAGTTCCAAGTTGTTTGGAAGAGTTTTGGACCTAATACGTGCAATTGCGCAAATTAGGTCAAATTGTGAAAATGCGTGGGACCGGCTCCTTGCGAGCCAAAGAGCCAACCTTGGTCGATCAAGGTAACATGCTCACATCACCAAAGTGTTCGTATCTCAGTTCTGAGAATTTCGATATTTCCTGATGTGCGTTTGAGCAACATTTTGAGAAAATATGAATAAATCAGGGATTTTTGCTAGCACCGTCAAAATTTCATGAGATGAAGGAAAATAATAATAAAAAATGAAGTAATCATGAAGTTATATGGCCAAGGCATGGCCGGCCGGCCAAAGAGCCCGGTCCCACAACATTTTTCCTAATTTTATAATATTTTCATGATTTAAGGAAAATATGATAAAACCAAGGAGTTTGTTGAAACCAAGGAGTTTTGTTGAAATCAAGGAGTTTCCATGAGATGAGGAAAACAAAAATGTTAATAATAATAAAATAAGGGCGTGTGAGACCGGCTTGGGCATGGTTGGCCGGCTAGGGCCCGGTCCCGTGAGTTTTCCCTAATTTTATGTATTATTTCATCATTTGAAGAAAACATCATGAAATCAAGGAATTTCATGGGATTAAGGAAACATAAAAAATAATAAAAATAAAATAAGGACATGTGGGCCAGTTACGGCATGACCGGACGGTCAGGGTTTCCCTAATTTTATAGTGTTTTAATGAGATTAAGGAGTTTTCATGAGATTAAGGAGTTTTCATGAGATTAGGGAAATAATAATAAAATAATAAGGAATCATGAAGTGTGGGACCGGCCATAACTTGGGCATAGCCGGCCGGATAGTAGACACAGTCCCATGACACCTTTCCTAATTTTATATTATTTTTTTGATGCGAAGGAAACACCATGAAACTGAGGAGTTTCCTTAAAACGAAGGATATTTGTTCAAATGAAAGGATTTTCATAAGATCAAGGAAAATAATAAAAATATGATAAAATATAAAATCGGGCGTGGGATTAGTCACGGCATAACCGGACGGCCGGTGGGCCCAATCCCTTAGCGCCTTGGTTAATATTTCATTATTTATTTTTTTCTTTCCTATTTTGCATAGGTTCATCGTCTCGTCGTATGTTGAAATACTCGTTCGTTCATTCAGGTGCTCGTTGTTGTATTATTGTTAAGTACACTTGCACCATTTTGGTCGGGGCTTACTCGAAGGTAGCTCAGATGCCCGTGTGTTGAATATTTATTACTAACCCATGGAATTCTGCTGGGAAGAACCATAAATTAAAGTAACGAAATATTATGCAAAACATTGAATTTTTTTCCAGGGATTCAGTTAATGAATCTAATGATTTTAAGAATAATTAATTGATGGCTCTATACTAGCACGATCGTCTATGAGATTTAATTATTCAAGAATTGAGTGATATGAGCTTGTTAAAGCGTCATATTTCTTTTATATAGTCAGGGAAAACATTGTTATACCCTGATGACGTTATTTCTCTATACTAGCAGTCAAGCTGTCTAGGAGCCGACCAATCTTTCGGTTCTATATAGAAGTAATTACTAAAATTGCTCAGTATTCATGAGATATGATGTTGCCTCAGCTGAGAGACTACATATCTACATATACTCTGAGAGACTATTTTCTCAGTCAGAGATTCTTGTGGCATGAGCTTTCATACTTTCGATAAGAGACATGAGCTTCAATATTCATCTGATTGATGGATTAGGAATACGTATAATTATGGGTTTACGATTTTAGCCCTTGTCTAAAATCCACCATCTACACCATCTCCATACTCTTTAGGAACAACAAGGGCAAGCAACAAAAGCAAGCCGAAAAAAAATATAAGAAGAAATATGACTTTACTTCTCCTCAAAGTTTGGAACCTCGTCGAAAGGGCGGTATGAACTTGGATGCTTCCCACAGAAGGGGCTCGGTGGGTAAACCCAAAGGAATCTTCATCAATGACCCACCACCTCAAGCGGGGCAATATACACAAGAAGAATCTGATTTTGCTACACCCTACTGAAGAATAAGGTGATGAATAAGTTCGATGTTTATGTCATCGCTATCTTCGTCACGGCCAATGCTTATGTCCCCTACATCCTGGGATCTGTTATGTTCCCCGACGTTTTTGGTGCCCATATGAGCGCCAACTTTAGTCAGCTGTTGCAACCATTTGAAAAGATTCACGAATACTCTTGGGGCTCTTCCATCCTTGCACAGTCGTTGAACGAGTTGAGAAAGGCTTCTAGGGCTCGAAAGGAATATGCTTCTTCTGCTAGCGTGGATATATTTGCACTTCCCAATATTTACTGAAAGGGCTTTTGTGAACACACAATGGGACGGTAAGTGTTATTGAGACAAGTATAGCTTCAACGCTAAGTCGAAGTTTCAAGATGAAGAGTATCTACAGTTGAGATGCCATCTGGACAACGGTAAGTCGAAGTTCAATGTTTTGGAAGAGAGTCAAATAATTCTATTATGAGCGCACCACTAATCCAAAAAAATCCTAAATGGAGAGACTTAACTTTTCGATTCCAATACATAAAAATATCAATGTGAGAGTATGTTAAAGTTAACAAAATGGTGAACGACCATCATACACCAGCTATTCATCTTGAAAAAGTGAGTAACGCGATATTTTAATACTTATCTCATCGTTAAATGTTTGCATACAACATCGAATAATTAATTTGATTGCAGCTGGAACGATTCAATGACCTATGGAGAATTCACAATGGGGAAAATAAGTTCATTCACCAAAAGGAATATGATGTGTTTCGTCGTGCTTGGAAGTTCATTGACGATGTCTTGACGTGCCACATTCAGGAATTCGCATACTGAATTGCCCTATATATGTAATGTGTTAGTTTCATAAAATCTGTAATGAATGTTTTGTTTCAGAAAATGTGTCACAGTCAGTTCATGTGGACATTTATAAACTCCATTTCTAATAATCGATTATGCGGATATTAACAAAAACCGATTATGGGTTTTCTACTTCAATTGAAAAAAATTCTAACCCATAATCGGTCTACAAACTGCACTAACATCAACCGATTCTGGGTTGAGTTTTTTTTTTTTTTTTTTTTAAATTCAAGTTATAATGATGAATTAACGGTAGTTGATTACACGGTTAACTTAATTAAACATCACTTAATCACCCAAATTAGCACTACCTAATCAGGGATAATTTCCATTTAGTAAAATAGTTGGATAAGGGGTTATCCATTTTACTTCAAAATACTTTTGTTGTCTTGTAGTCGTAGGCCCCGAATAATTAGCCTAGGCCCCAAACTCGGAAGGCTCCTGAAAGGGCTTTTCACTTCCAAATTTAAGATCATTTTTGTGGCGAAGAAGTAGGCGATATTTTTGGGCCACGAGTAGTGGCTTCCCACGAATATGGAAAAATAACTAAATAACTTAAGTAGAAACTATCAAATAGTCCAATTTCTTGATTCCAAAGCTACCTTATCTTAAATCTAAAGCAACCTTTCTTGAAAGTCTATAAAAGGAGAACCTCAAGAAACTGAGATTTTTGAATCCATGACACTCTTCTTGTGTGTCTTAGTTGTAAACTAGAGTCGTCATCTCCTTTAAAACTTATTAGATTTGGCGACTAAAATGACTTTGCTTAGGGATTCGTGAAGCCAAGGACGACTATATTTATCTTGATAGTTCGTGTATCCTGATCTTGCTACTGATTTTTGAGTCTCACTCCGATCAGGTAAGATTTGTTCGAGCACTGCTCGGTCAAACTCGCATGTGTTGCTATCTCAAGCATGTTTGTCAATCTTAGTGATCAAAACTATATAGTCTTGATTTCTAATCTACTATAGCTAAGGTATCAGACTAGGATAGAAAGTTTAGTTGAGCTCAAGAACTCCATGGCGATCATCATACAAGACGAAGGACTACTCAAGGAACCAGTGGATCTTCATCGACTAAAAGGTATGTGGAGACTTAAAGTTATCTATCACTCAAAAGTCTATCTACTCTATCTCCTATCTTGAGACAAAAGTCGTTTTACTATATAGACTAAGAATATGTGCATGTGACATTTCGAGCTGAGTATATCTCTCTTATATATTTCTCGAAATGGGTGTTGGTAAAGCTTTCGCTTTAGCCAAGTTCATATTTTCCTAGTGACGAAAGCCATATTATGTTTCAATCACTTTGGAAATTGCTCTGACAAAACTAGTTCGTGAATAACAACTATATGACGTCCTCTGAGAATGTTTCAATGATTGAAATGAGAGTTTAGACTATATAACCATTGTGGGATATAAACATTGTTGTGGCAACACAGATATGTATAAGTCCTTAACACTTGAACCGAAGTTTGCGAACTTTGTTGATCAAGTGGAACCGAACGTGAGCAAAGAACTCAGTCCGCGAACCCAGTAAGTTCTCGAACCCGAGAATATCTGCTGAAGTTGAAGCTCAGGTGCAGTCCGCGAACTGACGGAAGTTCTCATCCCAAGAAATTCTGCTGGAGTTTATTAACTTCAACCAGCTAGCTTGAGTCCGCGAACTCAAGAGGTTATGTCTGAAAACGTTGTTCATGAACTTATCTTAAATTACTAAGGAATATTTTTGCAAA
Source organism: Papaver bracteatum (assembly GCA_023529315.1). Classification (NCBI taxonomy): domain Eukaryota; kingdom Viridiplantae; phylum Streptophyta; class Magnoliopsida; order Ranunculales; family Papaveraceae; genus Papaver; species Papaver bracteatum. The sequence goes on along the minus strand of JAJJWX010001238.1, from coordinate 927,188 downwards.
CCGTGGATTTATAGTTCATGATTAATGATTCGAGTGAATCACATCGTTTCTTATTCAATTGTGTCTCTTGTAATACTTGGGATCTCATAGCAATTGAACAACTCTCTAACTAGATAATTTGAGTCATTTGGACTAGTTATGGTGAAGAAGAATATGGTTGATATAAAAGTTATCATTTGGCTAACCATTTGGTTGACTAATATTGAACCAACCATTGTACACGTTTGGGTACGGTTACACAAACCCAAAACTTCAAGTGCATGTGTGTATGACAAGCTAAGTTTTCGATCTAACGGTTGAGAGATATTAGCTTGTATCTAATCAGGTTTTCATCTAACGGTGAATATTGAATGCTTTGTTAGCAATCTAACATTGATTGCAAACCCCGATTTGAAAGACTATATAAGGAGAACTCTAGCCATTGGAAAAACTAATCCCCACACACCTTTCTTGTGTGATACTAGTTTTCTCTAAGCTAGAGTCGATCTCCATTAACCCTTGAGTTTTTTCTCTAAATTCGGGTTAACGACTTAAAGACTTCATTGGGATTGTGAAGCCAGACCGATATTACTTTTATTGTAGTTGTGTGATCTGATCTTGATATTTCTATCGCACGAGTACAATTGTAATAATTGGCTTGAGATTTGTATCTCCGATATGCAAGATAAAAGTAGTCACAAACATCTTCGTCTCATTGTTTGTGATTCCTCAATAATCTTCTTTGCTGCGTCGATTAAGTTTATTGTGAGTTGATTGATGAAACTAAGTTGTTCTTCAGGAATATAAGTCTGGTTTTATCGATTGGTTCCTGTTCACCTTGATTTATCAAAATACGGAACAAAACTCATAGGTTTATTCGTGGGAGATGAATTTATATATTACCTGTAGACTTTTCTGTGTGAGACAGATTTTTTTGCTAAAGTCTTCGACTTTGGGTCGTAGAAACTCTTGGTTGTGGGTGAGATCAGCTAAGGGAATCAAGTGCGCAGTATCCTGCTGGGATCAGAGGCGTAGGAGCATAACTGTACCTTGGATCAGTGTGAGATTGGGGGGTTCAACTACAGTCCAGTCCGAAGTTAATTTGGAGTAGGCTAGTGTCTGTAGCGGCTTAATACAGTGTATGTTTAATCTGGACTAGGTCCCGGGTTTTTTTGCATTTGCGGTTTCCTCGTTAACAAAATTCTGGTGTCTGTGTTATTTTTTTATGCATTATATTTTTACATAGAATATCCGACCTTACTGGTTGTTGCTTTAAATCGATTGACCCTTGGATATTGGTCTTTGGTACCATCCAAGTTATCTCTCTTTGATTAGGCTCGCGAATCTTATTTGCTTGAGTAAATCAAATCGAGAAATTGAGATAATAACTCCTTGAGATATTTTCTATTGATTGAGTCTTGTTGATTCTCTAGAAAACAACTCGGAGTTGTATATACAGATTGATAATCGAAATATTGGGTGATGTTGTTAGACCCCCGCATTTTCAATTGGTATCAGATTAGGCAAACACGTTAAAGACCTCACAAGTCTGTGTTTGTAGCGATCTGACTCTATGGACAAGAGTAGTATCTCTGATAAACGCATCACCAGAAATAAGGAATCTGTCCTATCAAAGTCTATTAAAGAAAAATATTCTACAATCTCAAGTATAGACGAACACTGTGTTATAATCAGACATGCAGATATTGACATTCACCATTCCGATTGCCCTTCAAAAGAGTTTACTTGTCTAAATAAACGGGAAACAGCAGAAGAGAGTAAGTTGATTCTAAATCTTATTAGAATCCAAGCTGATAGATTTATGTGTGTGATTTGTTTTAGGGAATTTTAATAAAGTGTCAAAATTTCAATTTCATATTTAAGAAAGTGCCACCGTTTTTTTCAGAATTTATTAAATACCACATTGTTGACCTTTTCCATCATGTTTTTTGAGAAAACGGTTAACGGAAGTTAAAGTATACATGGAAATAATTCATCCTTGATAAAAGACCGTTAAGCCCTCAAATTACCCGACTCAGACCTAATTAAATCGTCACACATTAACGAGTTTACTGGGACCTAATTGAAGATTGTTCATCTTCTTTAATTCCATGAAACAAGATCCCCATCACAAATCAGATTGTTCATCTTTATTATAAACCCAACTCATCTGCAATTGGTAGAAACAACACCATCTCTTCATTCTTCTTCTTCATTGTACTAGCAAAAATTTACAGCTCCATAATTTCACGACAACAGGCGTCCATTACATTGAATCAAGGAGCACCTCTTTTTGGATATAGCCCATTGACTACAACACAAACTCCTGAAATCAACGGCAATTACCATAATGAAAGATAACATCAAGTTCTATCTTCCTAACTCAACAGACTAGGTATCTCTTTCTCAATCTTAGGTTCATTTCTTTTAAAACCACCAATCAAAAAGTTAGTTGAAACTTGGTTTGAAAGGGTGGAAAAAAACTTGAACATGATGATATGATTACAACATTCATGAATGTTTCCAATGGTGAGGATGCTGAAATCTTCCGCCATGGTCTGTGTTGTAATAGTTGGTGTTCCTGTTGCGGACACCACAAAATTGGCAGAGAAGCACAAAACAAAATTGGCATTATTGATGAGCTAGCGAATGAAGGAAAGAACACTTTGTCGAAGTTTCAGATACTTGTTTTACTTCCATAGCAGAAATAATCAACATTCATGCAGATACCGCAAATATTGTGTATTTTTCATCAAGAGAATCGGCCCATTCTGCCAATTCAAACATAAATTTCTCAGATGTTTCAAAAGCAACAAAAATTGAACAATATACATCCATGAGTTCCAAAATCAGCAGAGAAAAATTATGGACAAGAGAAAAAAAAATCGGTTAGGGATCAAAAATTTCCAAAAACTGAAAATTCCAACAACAAAAAAACTCTAAATCAAGTTCTTTTCCAAATTGACGAACCCTAATAAAACACCCATGCATCTTCTTATCTCCAAACAAACAAATACACCAACATACAAAAGAATCTCTAGCACACCAGAACACACACACACAAACTAACTAGACTGACTGATAGGCTCTATCAGTAGACAAATATTCATCACAACAAAGTTGAACTTTCACTTCAACAGGGACATCTTCTTTAAAGATTCTGAAATAGTTATTCCTTCTACTGAATTTGGCAAGCTTGTCAACTCCTTATTTTCATTCCTATAACTAAAATATACTTTAGCATTAGAACAACTTTGAAGTAACTTCTTAGCTTGATGAATGATATGTTGATCCTTCCATCTAAGACGCCTTAAACTGCCACTCATTGATTTTATCACATTTTAGTGTCTCCTTCAATGATAAACTAATTAAGTTGAAGTTGTTTGGCCCAAATTATATATTCCATCATCACTAGAACTTCAACATGTTTAACATCTGTACCTTAATCAGTTAAAAAAAATCCCTGACCAGTTTCCCCGTAAAATCTCTGATAATTAGTGCCAAACCAACAATATTAAAGCCTGTAATGAAGGAAGCAATGTTTAACTTAATCCAATTCCTAGGGGGCGTGGTCCATGTAATAGTTCTATTATTATGACTATTCCTATTACTATCAGAGACTTGAGTGGTTTTAGTTTGATCACGGAAGTGAATAATTCTGTAGTAAATGTCCTTGGAGTTTTCTAGTATCTTCAAAAAATAGCTCACATATGGCTTTCCACAAATGTCACATGGTGTGGTTCGGAGAAAGATAAACCAGATGAATCTTGAGTCCATGTATTCAACCAGTTCTGAACATTGTTGACATTATCAATACCTAGAGAAATATTTCTATCAATATGTCTCCAAACTTCGACAACAAAAGGACAAGAGATCAACACATGAGTAGATAATTCTTCTTCTTCATTACATCCTATGCAAAGAGTATCATGGACCTATATATGTATGTTGATTTTTTGCATGACTAGAAGGGTATCATGTAAAAGTTTCCAAATGAATTTTTAGATGCCAAAGCTTGAGCCAATATTTACTCTCATCTTTTTCTTGAGGAAAAACATGATGCTACTCCTGCATAATAGCATTATAAGTGGATCTGACATTGAATATAACAACTCTAGTTAAGGACCATTTCAGTTCATCTTTCATGTTGATAGCAAGTCTGATATTCATAGTCTTTTTTTTTAACTTAAGATAAAAACTAATCAAGAGTTTGAGTGTTCCAGAATTTGGTATTTCATTAATAAGATCTGCAACTCTAAGATTTATATTGTTTACTTGATTGCGTCTTTGTATATCCAGGGAAATCAGATTATTTGGAATCCAGTTGTCTTGATAGACTTGGATATCTTCACCATTTCCAACTTTCCATATACAATTTTTTTTTACCCACTCTAAACCCTTACATATATTTCTCCATATCCAAGTACCTTTTGGCTTTCCACTAAGGCTGTGTTTGCTAGAAATTGATTCCATGGAATTAGCCATATTTCCATGGAAATAACATGTTTTCCGTCGTTTGATCAAAAAATTATTTTCATGGAATTGTAAAAAAAAACGTGGCCTAAAGTATGTTTTAAACTCGATTTTATGGCAAAATTATTTCCATGGAATTGTAAAAAAAAAATCGTGGCCTAAAGTATGTTTTAAACTCAATTCTATAGAATTCCATAGAAAGTATTTCTTTGCCTCCCTCAGGAAACTGATTCCAAGGAATCACTTTCCATGGAAGTGTTTCCTTTCTCTGTTATCAAACACAGCATAAGTTTGAGATAACATTTTTGAAGTATCTTGCCTCTAAAAGCTTAACCCACATGTCATCATTTTCTTGAATCATTCTCTAAGCAAGCTTTGTGACAAGAGCTTGGCTGAATATCTTGATGTCTTTAAAACCAATACCTCCCTTTTTTTTGGCCTGCACATACCTCACCAAGCTTTTAAATAAAACCCTCTTCCTTGTCTTTTATTCCACCAATATCTTCTTGATATGATATTTTTTACAATCGCACAAAGTCTATAACATAAATAAGGTGATTACGGTTCGTTCCATTAAAACTGATAAATATTATATCTAGTTACTAAAAAAACTATGCGCTAAAGACTAAGGAGAAATTTCTAAGGAATTTTGTGATCAAAAAAATCTGAGAAAATTTGATTTTTGCTGACCAAAAAGAGAGAGAACTAAGGTTTAGGATTCCACTACTTTTGATATTTGTAAACTCAATAATTAATAGCTTTGACACACTCTCTGATTACTCAAAGAAGTTTCGAACCCAATCTTATGCCTTGGAGAATAAAAAATTAAAGAATATTTATGCGACTACGTTGTTACACAAAAGTACAATTTTCCTTCGCTTATAGAAGATCAATAGCTTAAAAACTATTCAAGACAATTAAAATGAAGCTTCTAAAGAAGAAAAAATTACCAGTCAAATAATATCATGAAAAGACAATAGAAGGATCAAATACATTAATTACTAAAAATTACATATCAAAAATAGATTCCTCCCAACCCTAGAAAATAAATTTTACTACTCATAAATCGAAAATTCGAAGAAATTTGATTAATCATTGTATTCAAAAGTAGTGAAAATTGCTTACAATGGTTTTTTGTTGCTTTTTTGTTTTTTGTTTTTTTTTCCCGATGAATATTTTTTGTTGCTAAATTTGATGAATGTTTTTTGTTGCTAAAGATATACAACTACAAAGACAACTCAGTTACTAAAGGCTATCACAATCAAACAGTAAATAATAGTTTTCTTATGTGGTTTATTGAACGACTGCTTTTGCGACAATTCTGAACAACTTAATGTTCTTGAGTTTTGCAACATCAAGAAACTTGCTTAAAAAAAACAGCAAGAAACTTTCCGTAACTTCTTATTTCTTGATTCTAAGTCTCTCGAATTTTATGTGTCATTTCTAATGACCCCCCAACACCTATATATACCTAACATGACCAAAGATATCTTGAAAAAATTTAAATAATCCTCCACTAATCACTTTATTCTCTTCTGCCATTTATGAAAATAACTTTCATTTATATCACCTTCTCACGTTGATTTGCTACCAACACACTCCAAACAGGTTAATACATGTTTCAGAAGAAGTTGAACATGTTGTAAACTCGTGCAAAGCTTTCAATGATAATATAAATCTCGTGTATTTCTCCTCTCCATGTGTGCTTCAAAATCCGAAGATATGGCTCAATTTAACTGATTCTAAAGCCCATGCTAGGCTTATTTTATCCAATCGAGCAAACCTAATTAATTTCAGCCACTGATTCTCCCTAAATCTTGTCCAAAATCTCGATCAAAAATCATTCATGTCTGAAAAAGATTTTCCCACCAAATTGATGGTAATTTGTAACAGTGGCAGGGTAAATTGATTAGTCGGGCAGGAAGGGGTACTCAAATTCAATCTGTTGCTGATACGATGGATCAGTTCCAAATGGGAGTTTTTGATCGAATTGTTCTAGTCTTTTTTTTTTAATTATCTCAATCATTCTACTTCATCCCAATGGCGACATCAATATATCAAATTTGGAAAAATAAAAACAAAATGTGAGATGACGACGAATCCAAGATACGGTGACAACTACCATGTTAATTATAACACCAGACTTTGTACTTTATGAATATATTTTTTAGTTTAGGTCCCTCGACTCTTACAACCAAGATGTTTCCATATACTTAGATTGGGTAGAGTTATCCCGAATTCACACAAGTTTCTAGACTCTGGAGTTTTATTATTGTAACTAAAAGCTAAGAATTTCTCCCTTACTCCTAAACTTAAACCTAACATTGTCTTCAATGATTCAAATTAAATATCAATACCAAAAATATAGGTAACAAGAGGAATAAAGAGGTAAGTCAGAAAGATAATACATGGGTAAAGGGTAACAATTCTTCGCCGAAGAATAAGACCAAAAATTAAAACAAAAACTTACTATGTGCAATAACAGCCGGGTCCACCAGAGGGATCACCATGTACCAAAAGTATGGGTTTTTTTCCCATAGAGCGCTAAGTTTAATATCTTCAGTTGGACGTCATTACCTGTTAACATTAATCCTCGTAGACAAGATCCTTTCGCCCTGATTCTTCCTATAGAAATATTATTTCTAGTTACTAAACAAACTATGTGCAAAAGACCAAAGAATTTTTTTGATTAAAAAAAAATGAGAAAAAATGAGAAAAAATGATTTTTGTCTCTGGTTTTAACTGAAAATGCGGGAGTACCAAAATACACCACCAACTTTTTTTTAGGAAATCTGTATGAACAAACTCAACACAATTTCGAGAACTCAACTCAATCAAGGAATAATATCTAGATTTATATCTCTCTCTCTCTCTCTTGCAATTAGAACGTTTGCGGAATAAAATCCGTGAACCTAATTACAAAGAGATTACTTGGACGGTACCAAAGACCAATATATAAGACACTAGCCTACTAACAATTAAGCATATATATGATTTCCTTTACGATCAAAAAGTTTGATCAAGGTGGTGGAAATCGATAGCCATAGACATAGTCTAACTTAACTCAAAATCTGGGCTTATGCAACCAAGATTATTATTCACCTCAAAAGTATAAAACTTGTGGAATCAAAAAAATCTGAGACGAAGAAAACTTTGATGATTACTATCTATCTTGATCAAGTGAGCATCTCAACAACCGATCAAGATCAAGATACGCGAGTTATCAAGAAAATATAACTGGACCTGGCTTCACGAATCCCAATGAAGTATTTGGAGCCTATAAGGGTAAGTAAGAGGACGACTCTAGTTACAACTAGGACACACCAAAGTAGTGTCGGGATTCAAAGATCCTAGTTTCTTGAAGTTACCCTTTTATAGATTCAAAGCATAGGTTGTTTTAGGTTTAATCTAAGATAGATTTGGAACCAAGTAATCAATATCCACCGTTAGATGAATCATTGAATATGATTTACATAAATAAGATATACACTTTGGTTAGGTGAAACCGTAACCGAACCATGTAAAAAGACTATGTTCAAGGTGGTTAGCCGAAACTAGCCGATTTGAACTTATAAGCTTAATGTTCATTTTCATGAACACTTAAGACTTTAACCTTGAGTCACAATCATGTGATCAAATAAGTCTATACTGTTTTTAGGGATTTGGTCAAATGCTAATTATCTCGTAGATTTAATTTTATTGTATTTGAAAATAATCGACATGTTTAGTAGATGTAAAAAATACAAATACCATACACGTTTGTGAGTCAGGTCAGTAATAGTACGTGTACCGGTTTGTATACTATTGAGCACAACCAAGTTCCAGAGTTCACGGAACTATTTAGGTATGCATACCGGTATGTGTACCTTAAGACTATAACCGGTTCTAGGGTCCATCGAAGTACTTTGGTATGCGTACCGGTATAGATACACAAACCGAGTTCCAGAACACAAAACTTTTCTGGTACGTGTACTGGCATGGATACCAAACCGGTTCGGTGACCACAGTTCCTTTTCTGTTTGCATACTAGTATGCGTACCGATTTAGTTCACGAGTTAACAGATTTTTACATGATGTGTATAAGGATATGCGTACCACAAATCTGCTTGTCGATATATAGCTACTTCGTTAGTGAACGAATACATGCAATACGTCTTCAGACTTATAATAGTTTTCCCAGTTTGTAAAACTGATAACACTGTCTCATATCTGAATCTATAGTAGTTATATATGAAAGGCGAGGGTACCCAAATATACCTCAAGCTAAAACTTTTCCTTCCTATAAGTCCTTTATCCAAAAGTGATTGTCTATGGACTAAGTCGAGATAATACAACAAATCGGTTCACACTTTGTGTGATTGTCTATGGTTACAAGATTTAGACAATACAACGACAAAGTATGTTTACTTGATACAAAGGTTCGGACTTAACCAAACTCAATAGGATTACGTATCAAGTAAATATGAATTAACGTTTGTGCAATTTACTTTAATTATAATAAAACAATTCTAATGCGGAAATATAAAGTAAATGACATAGCAAGATTTTGTCAATGGGGAAACCGCAAATGCAGAAAACCCCCGGGACCTAGTCCAGAATTGAATACTCTCAGGATTAAGCCGCTATACAAAATAAACCAACTTCGTATAGTTGAGACCAATCAACTAAACTTATAGTTCACCTAGTTCCGCCTGTATTCCCATGCCTCCGACCTGTAAACAAGTCACATACTTGGAACGATTCCTTTGGTTCGTATTCCAAATAGTAAAGGAACAACAAATCTATTTGGTATCAACTCTCTTCAACCAAGTGATATGAGCTGGACAAAGGCTCTTCTGTTTATCTTAACATAAACTCCTTTGCCAGGTTCCAAGATCTATCTTCTGTTCAATCACCAAAAGGTAATCATTAAGATTTTGCTATCCACACCTTTAATCCCAAGGAAATGTATTGATGTCGATCTACACAACTATTCAATCAAAATACCACAAGGATAAATCGATTATAGTTGGATCATTGTGCACACCAAAGATTTATATAACCAAGTCAGAAATCTTCTATCTCTTCTTTGTCTTAAAATATTCTTAGATCTTCAATAAAAACCTGCACACAACTACTTGCATATCTTGTGATTAATCACACACAGAACGGAGTCTGTTAACAATGGATTATCACAAGATCGTCTTTAGATCTAACAACAGTCTAAAGATCCTTGTCGAATATATGAACTAGTTTGAGTGAATCGTATATCATAAGAGAAGATCCTCAAGCATAAACAAACTAGGTGCAATCAAAGTTCAACCACCGTTAGTCAATCAAATCAATATGAAAACTAAAGATAAACCACAATTATGTAGTTTCCCACCAACGGTACGCACTAGAGCTTCTGAAGACTTTAAAATGAGCGGCCGTAAGAGATTTCTCCTAATTAGGTTACTCTCCTCTCCGAATAGGCGGCTTCACCAGTAGCAGTACAACAGAGGAAGTTTACTGTCACGAAGGATTAATTTGCTAGAAATGCAAACTCAGAGTATTTATAGACAAGGAAGTTTGGACACCAAGGAATTTCCAAAACCTAAAATATTCTCAAGATATTCAATAATTTCCAAATTCGGTTTCATAATTCCTGAGAATACTCTGTCCAAATTAATGATCGAAATCTCCTTGGAAAATCTTTAACTAGTAAATGCACATTACTGATTCTTATTTTCCATATATAATTAAAAACCTTAATTAAAAGATTCTTAACTTATTTAAATTCGATACTGGGATTTACTTCTTTCTTAGCTGTTAAAGAATATCTTTGAACAATAAAAGATACGCATTAATGCACATGTTAAAAGTGTGTCGACATCCTTTCTCTTGTAAGTCCTCTTTCATACTTACTCACTTGAAACCGATTTACCATGCTTCCAAACAAGTTTAGAATTGGTTCATCTGACTTTCAAGAACTATGTGATTGATCAAGTAACACTTAATCACAAATCATGGGTTTAATGGTTCTACCAAAACAAGTTTCGGTTCTACCTCCATGTGAGTACTGTGCATAGTCACACTAGCTTACCAAACTTTGGTTGACTAGGATCGGTTCCCCACATATATATGGTATCTAACTCATATGTGTTGCACATGTCCATAGGATCGGTTCCTCTTTGCCTAAAAACATGTTGCACATGTTCATAGGATCGGTTCCCCTTTCTGCTATAAACCTTGTTGCACCTTATACAAGGATCGATTCCCCTTTGTATGTGTTGCAACTCTTACTAGGATCGGTTCCCCTTTACCCAGTGTTAGGTCTTATACACACAAACTCGATCATACCATCAGGTGATTACTTAAGATCGGTTTCACTAATAAAAGTCATACCAATACATAAGTCAGGCCTCATGTGAATAGTTTTACCAAGAATAGAAACAAGTCATGAGCGGTTATACTAATCACACATATTGGTCGTTCATAAGATATGCAATGAAGAACATCCCCAATAACGCCTGGCGATTTCCTTTTCGGTTCACAACACAAGTTCATGAACTTACTTCCTTAAAACACATGTAAGAACATTGTTTCCTAGGATAAAATCCTCACCTCATACCCATACATAATCACAATATCATTCATACGATTATGTTGATGTCTTATATACAAAGTTTAATGGTTAAGCAATAAACCTCGTATTGTATTCCTTAATACTATTTCTATCTAGAGTGTTCATGCTTCGCATTTTTATGTTTTCAATATGCACGATTTGAAAGATACGTTAGGGAATGAAATAGTTCAAGTCAAATATCACTAACCTCAAGTGGAAGGATGATGTTGTGGTTGTAGATCCGTACTTCTTCACTTCTTCAAGTCTTCGCAATACTTGCAATGTCTCATATCCTAATACTTTCAAGCTAACCTATACGAAGTTGATTCTAGTACATTTAATCAAGCGACTCTTAAATGAGTTTTGGTTTACTAAAATATGGCAACCAAACTTGACATACCAACGCTTGGTGGGTTCAACCGAGCTATGCTCTAACAATATATTTCTCTCTAAATCGATTCGAAACATTCCCGACTAACATCAATGACACATATCACTATTCCAGGCTATTTTCGAATGATAAAAATTGAATCATGATTTTGATTGTGAACAATAAATTTTCTTTAACCGAAATTCATCAAGCATGAAAAAATGTTCATTAAGCTTAGTCATTATATTTCGAGAATTAGTTACCAAGATAAACTTGACTCGAAATTCTTGTATATTCATGATAGTCTAATTAGTTACGCGACAACGTCTCAAGGATATAAAAGTGAATATAACTTTAAAAATAGGTGGTTCAGTCTTCACTTACCTTTTGTTGATAACGTTCTCCAAAAGCTTCGATTAATCTTCATCTTCAAACGGTAAAACACAATGATGACTGGTTCGTATCTCAACTACATCTTCTATCCTAGTCCGAGAATTAACTAATTGTATACTGAAACTCAAGATATAGTTTTGACAATTAAATTTGACAACAAGATTGAGATAGCAACATTTGTAAGTTCGGCCGAGCAATGCTCTAACAATTTCCCTTTTTGTCAATTATAGTGACAAAACTATCAATACATATGGATAAAAAATATAAATCTTTGAAAACTCCTTGAATCCATCATGCTTGATTTCTTTGGTTGCTCCAACTCCTAGAACTCTTCGTTATTTCAAGTTGCAATGATTCTGAACATGTTCAACTCAACATCGTTGTTGTTGAAGATCCGTAGCGATACAACAGTGAAAACAAACATTCTCAATCGTCGTTATACAAAAACATAGTATTATTATCTTCTACAAAGTTCAATTGTATCCAAACTCTGAAATAATACTACGTTGACATGTTTCTCCCCCTTAATCAATACTTATATCTTTTGCATAATAGGTGAACCCCCCACCCCCCCTACATAATGATCCATAAACCATATGTATGTAGTGCGAAACCACTTAATAATTCTCCCCCGTTTTGTCAATAAAATTAGCAAAGGTACGAAAAATCGTGGGATCGTAATGAATACAACCAAAAGATATTTGAAGTTTTAAGGAAGTTAGAGATACTACATAATAATTAGATAACTATATATTATGTAACTCCTCATATCAACTTTTTTTAGATGATATCACATAATAATAAAATACTTTGCGCTCATTAAGGAGATTTAAGATACAAGCATCCCCTTTAATTCCATAGCCACACACCCCACAAAGATATAGCAATTAAGCACAAATTCATTTAAGAACTCTCCCAATTTGATGTCATTCCTAAGATAACAACATGAGTGACCTTACTTTATGAAAAAAAAAAGGATTTTGTCGGACATTAACAAATCACATGGATTTGTATCCTGAAAATTGAATTAAATTAATCTCAACGCCAGTTATGAACAAAGAGATAATTTTAATCGGTATGACTCAATATAATAAAACGGAGTGTTTCAAGCAGTAAAAACACAGAAGTGTGATCACGAGTATATCGATACTATAGAAAATTCTCAAAGAGTTTGTTTTATTTTCAGTTTATAAAAACATCATAGATTTAACTTCTGAGCATATTTGAAATATCAACTCGATTCACGAAGAACATAAAGGCGCATATATTTCATAAGACTTTTGCAATAATTAAACCAATAATGATCACATACTGCAAGTTCATCTTCCAACAACTCTAGAATTTATATAAATAAATTTAAAAACATGCAAGATGAAAATCGTTGGAAGTAGCTTGTGTAATCACAATCTTTGCTATACCAAACCCTAGTTATCCTTCTCAAAAGTTAGAATAAATTCTCACAAGAAGTTTCATAGTATTTAAAGTCTTTGAAAAATTATTTATCATCCCTAAACTCCTTATCAACGACTGGCATAGGAACATACGGTTCATGAATGAAAGAGTTAGTTCCTGCAAACCTGGTAGGTTGTTTATTGACAAGTTCTTCTTGTAGTTTGAGAGATTTTTGTAAAATCTTCTTCAGTCCATGCACCACCTTCTTGGTTTTCTTAAGTTCTTCAAGAATATTTTCAAAACCTTTTCTGATTGGAGTGATTAGCTCTAGGTTTCTTCTGATTATTCATTTTCCTCTTATAAGAGCTAAGAAAAAAGGAAAGAACATCTCTTGTTCCTTTTAAGTTGGATGAGTATCAACAACCGTTGGAGCATAGGTTTCACGAGAAGATGTTGTGCTTGGAGCCTCCATGATTCATAAAAATAATTTGTGAAATATAAATATATGGCTCAATGGGAAAAAAACTCTTGTGAAAGAGATATGAGTCTTGAAGTAGAAGATATTTACCATGCAGGATTTCAGAACCATAAAAATTCATGTACTAAAATACACAAAACCTAAAACTGAATGAAAATATCATTTTTATCCTTTTTTAAGTTTCGTAAATCAATATTTTCAATACCATTACTTGAGATATGGATTAAGATGAACAGGCAAGAGATGGAAATCCAAGTAATAATATTCAATTTTGATCCAAAGCCTTGATGTGCACAGTTTTTATCTCTTTTAAGGGAACATGAGACAAGATGCACATTTCAACATAATTAGATTGTGTTGAGGTGAGCATTATATTGCTCACCACCAGATTCCTGCATAGAATTGATAATATCCTTCAATACAGAACGTTTAGCCCGGACTCTTCTCTTTATTCGAGATTATACCTTATCCTTCGAATCAATTAATCTTTTAGAATAAGAGGAGTTAACTTTGTGGACCTTAAGATTGGACTTTTGAACAAGTTTAAGCACATTTTACAAACGACTAGCCCTCCGTTGCAGTTTTTTGATATACCTTAATTTATGTTTGAACTTGAAACATTGTGTGAGTCCGTGATCCTCACTGGAATAATAAGGACATGTTGGTTTAGAGATTAATTCAGGACCAACATTAGCAGTTAAGCACAAAGTACCTGAAACATTAAGAGAATTTCCATTAGTATATGAAAAATACATAGCATCCTCCAATAATATTGATGAAGAGTCATCAATCAAATTATCAAGATTGATATGGGTATTGCTACATCTAAATTGACAATTTCTCCCAAGAGTGCTATACTTGAATAATCATCCTCTTCGTAATCATAATGATCATACATTTCATCAAGTGTTGCAGCAAGACTCTTGTTACCAATGTATTTCTTAATATTTGGGCACTCATTAGCAAAGTGGCTGAATCCTTTAAACTTGAAGCATTATGGCATATCCTCATCGTCAGTATCGTTGAAATCTCTGTTTTTGACAGAAATACAATTATGTGGCTTGGATGACATTGGAGGTTTTTCTCTGGAGAACCATTTATTTCTCTTCCTAATAAGTTCTCTAAACTGTCTTGTGATCAATGATAATGAGTTATCAAGATCTTCATCTGAAAAATCTGGATCAAAAAGATCATCTCCAGAGTTGCCAACACTTTCACTTTTAATAGTGTTAGTGTTTTTCAGTGCCTTGAATGCAATATCCTTTTCGGATCTAGATTGAAGTTTATGATTAAAGATATGCAACTTTCCAACAAGAGTGTTTCTGGAAAGAGTTTCAAAGTTATTCCCTACCATGATGGCATGTTTCTTATACTCGTATCTTGCTGGTAAAAATCGGTGAATTTTCGTCACAATGTCATTTTGGGGGAATAGTCTTCCCTAACGCAAAACATGCATTAAAAATTACAAACATCTTTTGATTAAATTCATTAAACGAATATTCATCAGACATACGAATATTTTCCCAGTTAGAATTTAGATTTTGAATCCTAGCTTATTTCTCCGTGGTATCTCCTTAGAATACGATTTCTAAGATATCCCAAACATCTTTAGACTTAGTGCACAAAGTCACATGGTTCTGAAGATCTGGGCTTATGGCGTGGATACTAGCATTTAACCCATCAGAATTATGCTTTGCAGCACTTATCTCGGTTTCACTATACTGTCCTAATGGCTTCACAATAGTGTTTCCATATCTAATAATTGTCGGCGCATCGTATCCAATAACTACAAGTTTCCATGTCTCAAAGTCATGGGCTTGTAAAAAAGAACGCATAACAGTTTTCCACCATAATTAATTTGTTCCATCAAATGCTAGAGGTAAGTTTATTGGGATTGCACTCATGTCCGTATAGTCAAACTGCTTCAAACACATACTTATTAGGTATTAATGTGTTTGCCTGCTCTGATACCAATTGAAAATGCGGGGGTACCAAAATACACCACCAACTTTTTCTTAGGAAATTTGTATGGACAAACTCAACATAATTCCGAGAGTTCAACTAAATCAAGGAATAATATCTAAAGTTATATCTCTCTCCCTCTCTTGCATTAGTACGTTTACAAAATCAAATCCATGAATCTAATTATAAAGAGATTACTTGGACGGTACCAAAGACCAATGTCCAAGAATCAACCAAGTCGTATCCAAGAATCAACCAAGTCATATCCAACAAACAAGGTCGGATGTGTCTACCATGATTGATTAACGCACAACCTGTGATATTTCAATTATAAAGATAAACAATATAATGCGAAAAAAGAAATAACACATACACCAGAAGTTTTGTTAACGAGGAAACCGCAAATGCAGAAAAATCTCGGGACCTAGTTCAGATTGAACACCAAACTGTATTAAGTCGCTAGAGACACTATCCTACTACCAATTAACTTCGGACTGGAATGTAGTTGATCCCTAACCAAGTCTCCAACTGATTAAGGTACAATTGCGCTCTTTACGCCTTTTGAATCCCAGCATGACTCCGCGTAATTGATTCCCTTAGATGACGTCACACCAACTAAGAGTTGCTTCAAATCAGTTGAAGACTTTAAACCAATCTTCCTCCCACGGATTAAGCCTATATATGATTTCCTTTATGATTAAAAATTTTGATAAAGGTGATGGAAATTGATAGCAATAGACATAGTTTATCTAACCTCAAAATCCGGACTTATGCAACCCGAAGTGCATCCTAGATTATTATTCACCTCACAAGTATAAAACTTGTGGAATCAACAAAGTCTGAGACGAAGAGAACTTTGATGATTACTATCTATCTTGATCAAGTGACAAGCTCAACAATCGATCAAGATCATGATACTCGAGTTATCAAGAAAAGATAACTGGACCTGGCTTCACCAATAGTGTAAATGTTGTTGAAGAGATTGCATATTGGATTCCTCATAATTTTGATTATGTAGTAGTTGTGCAACCTGACTTTGAAATTCTATAATTCTTTCATCTTCATTTCCAAATACCTAGTTTTTTCATAGTTTAAGAGCTTGTTTTGTATCTTTTAGATTTGAAGTAATTTGATAGGCAACAATACCATCTTTCATTATCTTCCAACATCTTCTTATAGTCTCCTTACCAGAATCATCAGACAACTAATCCTCATAAAATCTATAAGGCTTGCTTAAATTAGCATAATGAGAGTCAGTTTGTAGCATTTTTGGTGCATGATCATATTCTGAAGGAGTCAAAATGGTAATTAGAGCTTCTGGGAAAAGATTAAACTAGTCATTGTTACAAAGAGCTCTATCAAGCCTAGTTCTAACTTGTTGGATTTGTTGCCTATGGTGAGACCAAGTAAATGGACTTCTAGGAAAAGGAATCTCAATAAGACCATGAACATATATAGTGTTATGAATAATAGAGTGAGAGCTACTATGAGAAAGAGTGTAACCTTGTCTCTTATTAGTGTGCAGTGTGGCATTGAAATCTCCTATTAAAATCCATGGAAAAATCATGTTATAACCTATTCCTCCTATAAAAGTCCATTGAAATCTCTTGTTAGGTTATGCTAAGAAATTCAGCTCTTCAGTTAGTCGGGATACGTCATAATCTCCGCCGTCCAAATTTTGATAAATCTTGATCGTACTATACCTATTGTATGCACCACCTTTCCTTAGATTATTGATTCAAAGCAAGGTTTTAAAAACGGGTCACAAGTCGGGTCACTGTCATAGGACGTGACCGTTATAATGTGTTTTGACGGGTGTGAGCACATTTCGGACAAAAAACGCGTTTTTTTGGGAAAAAACGTGTTTATTTGACGTTTTTCTGAAATAACGGGTGTGATAACGGTTAAATAGAATAAATAAATAAATAAATAAATTATAATCTTAATTTCCTATCTAACGATTTTAACATGCGTGAAAACGGTTATATCGGGTCTAAATAACGTTGTTACTACATTTTTTTATTCATTTATTTAAAATTTTGAATTCTTATATTTTTTATATTTATTTCTGAACTCTTTATTCAATAAAATAATAAGATTATACAACGTTCTTAGTTGGCATCCGAGCGACAAGATGGCGCCAACCCCTTTTTGAATAGCAACACCTAATCTATGGAAAATAAAACTACCTAGACCACTACCAGTATCATGACTAACTAAACAATTCTTCAAACGCTTGAAAAAACATACAATATATTCACTGAGTTCCCCTAAGGTGGTGAATGCCAAAACACCCAAACCATAACCATGCGAAACACATTCACTCAAATATTTAGAACGTTTGCGTGCAATTGATTTAGAAATAACCTGGCCCGGGATGAAAAAACGGACTCCATCACCAGTAAAAGGTGAAACACCTGTGACATCCATACAAACGTCTTGGCCGTTTTTCCAGTTGAGAACAAGGATATCCCCTGGGCGTAAATCCTTGTCAGTGTCTGAAGAAAAACCCAAAGAGACCTCATTGGGCGCATGAACACCAGCTTTGTAGCAAATACTCGCAATTACATCTCGAACTAAATCATGATGGAACTTCAACCCCACGTCTTTAGCATAATGTAAGGCATGATCTCAAAAAATATCCATAGATCTATTGCAACAAGAGCACAAACCATCTTCAAAAAACAAAGGGATACCGAGGCGATAGCAAACAACTGCTCTAAACTGTCTGGGGCCAAGGCACTGATCCAACCCACTTATAGGGACAACTAGGAGATAGTCCTGAGCATGTTTGATCTGATTGCATTGCCACAGAATGGAATCTCTTGCAGACAAGGTAAATTGGACAGGGATATGTTTCTTAACTGCATCAAAATAAGTGACTTCCAGGGAATGCATGGAGGGGGGGGGGGGGCAGTGTCATCGACACTGTAAGAAGAAGGCAAACCACATGCCTGAATAAATTTCTGAAGAGCCAACTGATAAGCAACCCCGTTATCCGCTAAGAAATAACTACCAAGTATTGTCTTCCGCACTGAAGTAGTCTAACTCTGGGAGGCCAGATAACAGTATGAATGAGTGTCAGCCATAGTGTATATGCCAAGCCCCCCCCCCCATCTTTGATTTTTCATGCATATTGTAAAGTATAACTTGGATACACCAGCACAGTTGCGGAGTAACAACATCTCACTTTGAGGGTCCTTGAGCTTTTTGAAAGAGAACATAAGCCGAATAGTCTTGTTCACCCTACTAAGCACCATGTCGCTCATGAAGTCCAAATCCAAAATCACAGGACCACCCAGCAGCTTAACTCCCTTGCTAGGCCGACCAATATCGGGGGGAAAAACGCCTACCTCGATGCTACGTGGATCAAGCGTAGGCCAAAAAACATTTGTCTTCTTGATGTTGAGATGTATACCCCTACTTGGTCCTTCAAATTCTATAATACTCAAAGCTTTGGCAACCTCTATTGTGTCATCGATGATAGTGTCATCATCTAGGTACCAAGCGTGCAAATCAAGTTAACAGCGAGAAGCAATATATTTTACAAGGGGGTGAAGTGTCAGAGCAGACAAAAGGGGACCAAGGGGATCACCTTGCTGAACACCGAGCGCAGAGGACAAGATGTGTTGGTCATAATAAAGTTTAGCAGGCTTGGCATAACAAAATTCTACCCATCTATAAATACATGGACAGAGAAGCCTGACCTCCCAAATAAGACAATACCTGCTCACAATGTTGAACGCATTCGAAAAGTCAATAAGCAACATTGACATCTTGTTCGATTGCCCTTTCAACTCCAACAAACCATTGACAACATGAAATATACTTTCACCTCCCACCGGCACACCAACACAAAATTGAAAATCCCCAAGTAAGATAACATGTCCTTGCCAACTGAAAAAGCAGCCACCTTAGAGACCAAGCGTCACCAAATAGTACCTACGGCAATAGGCCGAAGACCACCTCCAGGTTTGAGAAGCGGAGTAAGGGGTGCACTAGAAATTAGCTCACCCAAAGCCTTGGGGAACTTGCCTGACAACAAAAGGTTGTCCACCCCTATAATCGAAGCTACCAGTTCATCCGCAACTGCCGCCGCTGCACCACTTAATGCGTCTACTAGATGTTGTGCTCGTAGACTATCGCGCCCACAAGATGTACCTCTAGGAAAACTCTTGATGGCACCCAAAACATCCCTTGGCTCAACCGTAACAGAGTCACAAACCATAACATTGTCCGGAATGAAAGGTGAAGCGGCTTCAGGGTGTTTAGATTAAAGTTCATCCAAGGTTTTCTCACTGCGAGGAGCAACCCCATTCGAGGACAGAACTCGAATCGATGTAGCATAATGTCCGTGCTCTATCTTTCTCCGGCAAGCAATTAAATTAGACGCTTCAGGTCTCTTCTTTTTGTTGTCCGGGTTGGCTGAGTGTTGTTGGCATGGTTGACGCAACAACTTTGAAATCAAAGTGTAACATCCCAAAGGTTCTTTCCAAGTCATAAGTGCTTGTTGGATGGCAGCGACTTGCAAGCGCTTCATGTTGGATGATTTCTCTTCAACAGATCACTTAGGCCTATACATTAGTAATGTGCATATGGGAAACAACAACATGCGTATCCAACTAGTTATGTCAGCAGGTTTGCAAAGCACACAGTCAAGGCAAGCTTTCAAGGCGCGAGAAAAGCTTAGCCTTCACTGATGGGGTATGCTAGAGACTGTGGTAAATTGATATTGGAAAACAACGTTAAGTAAATCAGTCGAAAGAAAGAACGACTCATCTGGTTCAGCAACAATAGGCACACTCCCTGTAGAGTCCACAAAAGCAGAAGCAACGGATGAACTGAAAACAGACGTAACAGCAACAACAAGCCTGTCCATGTCTTATGCGAAAGGGGAAACTTCACTAGCAACAGCAGCAGGTCTATCAATCCCATAGATAAGAAAATAAGATGTTACCCCATTGAAATGACCAGCAACAACACTGTGAAGGACTCTACCTTTGCCTTTGCAGGGGGTTCTCCAGCTGTGTGTGATCATGCAATGGCTGCAAAGCCACAAACACGACTGTTGAAGAAAATTTTCCCATGCACAGTACACCTGCAACTCGCTAGAGATAATCGCTCTGCATCTGGACCTACTTTCCTCAGTTAGAATATGCTTTCCTTGTAGATGACAAACAATGGAACCCCTAGCATAGCCTCTGTCATTCACGCCATTACGATAGCCGTCGAAATCTTTGAAAGAACAATGGTTGTACCCCCTCTGTGAAGCAGCATCTTTTGTGAGAGTTTGGCTCATTTGCTGGGAAGAAGAAGATAGATGAGATGCAGGTATAATGGTCTGACAGCGGCGCGAACCAGATGAAAAAGAAGATGCAGACATGAAAGGAGATAAATCACAAACCCTAAGATCGACAGAAAAAACCCTAAACCAAAAAAGAAAGAAGAACCCGAACAAAAATCGTGGAATTACAATATTTTGAATTGTAATTCTTAATCTTTTATCTTAGAAATAAAAATTCGTTAAGATAATTTTTTTCTTCTAAAATTCGGTTATAACGGGTGTGTAAACGGAAAAAATAGTCTAAAAAACTTATGTTAAAATGTTATTTAGACGAATTAAATGTAAAATTCACTTTTAGAAAAACGGTTATCACATGCGTGAAAACGGATATACGGGTCTAAACTGTAGCGCCCCCAAATCTAGCAGTTGACTAATCCAAGATATTAACTATAAAAAGAGGCACTAACGATCTAAATCATCTATTTAAACCATAAGAAAGGAGTTCTAAACAAATATTAACCCGAATCTAAACCCTCTCTATAATAAATACAAGAACTCCTCTCAAATGATACATATTTAATAATCATTTGGTTTACAAATAGAATATATAACATAATAAACATAGCAGAAGACTCCAACTAACGGACTCAACGCCACGAAGCTTCCGCTGCGCAACTCTGATCTGTCTCTGAAACTGAAAGTGGGAATGGGTGAGCACATCATCCCTAAAAGGGGTGCCCAGTGGAAATAACAACTAGCTTTCAAGTAAACAATAATATGATCGAAGACAATGCAGGTTTTATCGAAAGTCGGTAATACAAGGAAAGACAATGAAACATAAAGTAGAAACTTCTTCATAGACATTCATAAATAACAGTAAACATCCATGTATGAGATGTGTGCTGCCGCACATAAGGGAAGAGTAATATTGATGCCACTTCCACATCGATTAGGTAATATTGCGGGGTATCGCCCTAGCCATAAAATACTGGATATATATAAAGGAAGAATAATATTGCGGTGTATCGCCCTAGCCGTGTAATATTGCGGTGTATCGCCCTAGCCATATAATACTGATATTGTGTCGGCACATATATCATACCACACCAAGCACACAAAGATATGCATGAATTTCGCAACACAAAGATTGAATTGTGAAACAATAATGAATACAAGAGAGTTCTTTATTGATACCCACCTCTTTTGATGACAAGTCTCGCCTACCTCGAGATCCACGATCCACTGGTTCATCCTTTGAATCGATCGTTGTTAACATAGTCTAACTGTTAATCATACAAGCACTCAAAGAATCTAGACAAAATGGTTTACACAAAAAATCATACAAGTCTATCTAATGATTCTAAGCCCATTAATAAGTCTTATGAAAATCTATAACTTTGTAGAAGAAGTCAAAGGCAAATTTAGACCATAAGGGTCTAACTCACCAAACTAGTATTAAGCCCAAGTCTACTCAACAAGCCCATTACATAAAGCCTGGGCCAACTGGGTCGGTTAACGGTCACTGACGGTCAAAGGGTTCAACTAACAGTAAACGTCCAGTCAAGGTCAAGTCCCAGGCAATGGTCAAACTCGGTCAACTGGTCAAGGTCCACTGAGTTAAGGTCTGGTCAACACCTGGTCACATAATCAACTCAGATAGACAACGGAGTCAGACATGATAAATTATTCAGACATCTGACTGGGATGACTAACAGACCAAAGCTTCAACACAGACAAGAGTCATTGCTCAGGTCAAAGAACACTTAACTCTACAATCCTAACACAAGTTCAACTTCAATCAATTTAATGCATCAATACATTCATTCAAATTATAACTCATAAAAGATTTACAAACAAAACTATGCCTACCTAAACTTGCAGGTCCAAGCTTTCACTGCAACTATCAACTAGAAATCCAACTCTAAGCAACATCACCAATAACATTCATCCACCACCATACACAACACCCTTAAAACCATTCTTCTTACTGAAGTACACTTGCAGCTCCAAAGTCATCACCATTGTCATTAAGAAATGAACTGTTTCAACTTAACTCGAGTCATATCTCAATTAAATGCTTCAATACTCAGCAGAACTCACTCCATATGTTAGCTCAACCATATGCAGCTTCTTGTGCACACCAGTTCTTACCACCAACAATCTTTAGTTACACTTCCCTATATTTCAACTCAAACATCATCTCGTGTTCTTCATTGCTAACACCAACAGTTCTCTGTAATATAATTCCTTATTCAGTTCATTACAACTCCATGAAATCAACATCAGTAGCTACAGAACACCACTATGAAACTCGACTCCATCTGCAACAACAAATCATCTCAAATTCTAAACACATTCCATTCTCAACTTCACTATCAAATAACTCCTCAACATCCAAATCCCAACACCCATTGTTTAATCAACTATAATTGTTCAATGAACTCTCACTCCAATCACAATCTTCAATTCAGAAACAAACCAACACAACATATAACCAATTTCGACTAACAACACATGCAAACTCGCTTACACAGACAACCACCATTCTCAACATCTCATCTTGAGCAGCATACAACTAAATCAATCCCTTCTTCCTGAATTCAGTTCATCTAATTCTTATCAAATCCATATTTTCTACACATTAATCACAGCTAACTCCAAATCTTCTCATCTTTATAATCCAACATATATACTCAACCAAGAACTGAATGTTATACTAATTTACTTAAAGAAACATTTACCTCAATATATATTCATTCCAGCAAATTGAGATCAACTCATATTTCTTGCTTGACTTGATTCAATAGGCCATATTAAGACCACAACAAACCCCCCAGTTCAGTTCAATCAATAACAATAGCAGCAACTTAAATCCATCTCCTGAACTTCAACTACAACCACAACCACAACTAACTTCAATTCTTCAAATCGAACTCTCAAATTAACACCACAAACTTCTTATTCATGACATGTTCCTAATACCCACCCTCAAATCAATCCCCTTTTACATCATCTTCATCTTCTAATTCTTCCTTGAATTTCTTATGAAAACCCTAACTATCAAATTCAGATTTTTCTTCAACGTAAAACTCTAATTCAATTCAAACCCATATTATAACAACATCTTAGAACATCAATTCCATCTTTTACAACTTCTCTAAGTTATTTCTACAAAATCCTAATTTGCCTGATTGTGATTCTTCAAAAGAACAACTTCATATCAACAAATTAATACCAACCCTTCTTCTTCTTCTTCTTCACCAATCACTCAGATCCATCTTTAATTACTCAATTCTTCTGTGGCTTGAACCCAAACTCAAACCCTAACTATCTGGTTCCTCTACAGATCGTCATCTCCTCTTCTTCTCATGATCAACCAACATGAACACCACCACCAAACCTTCTTTGATTATATACCAACAACATCATCGATCGATTCTCTCAAATCCCCGGAGGAAAAAACTGAAGAAGAAAAAAGAAGAATGAAGAATAAGAAAGAAAGAAGGAAAATTTGAGAGTTATTTTCACGGTCTGGGGATATGGCCGACCAAACTTTACAAAGGCACCCACGTTCTGGATAAGGGCTTCCAAGGCGGCTAAACCACAAAATAACCAATTTTCCCTTCAACTAATCTGATGATATCTTCTTCGTTCGGTATCCGATTGACACGTTCGAGTAGTCCATTCCATGTAACTTTTCGATATATATCTAACGATACTAGTTTCGTATCTATATCATTGTTAGATTTATTTCTATTAATTAATGTTCGTGTTAAACTAAGCGAGTTATTATCGGCTAAGATGTCTCTTGATCACCACTAGACCAGTCAAATAGCGTTGAGGGTCCTTACATTCTCCCCACCTTATTCATTTTCGACCTTGAAAATAAAACCATCCTTCTGGTCTTCAAAAACTCCCCACCTTAAAGAATAATCTTATATCTTGTCTAAACGCAAACAACAAAACAAGTACAAACTTATAAGGCTTTCTACAACTAAAATTTGTGGCTCTAGGTTCAATTGACTAATTTCCATTTTAATAAGTTATTGGTTCTAATTACGAGAGAAGATATTCTATAAATAAGTTTCTAAGTACAATTTGGGATCTATCAGTTCACTAATAGAAGTAAGTCTCCCTTCTATGCCTAGTGATACAAGAATACAGTTGCCCTGTCTTGGTTCATGATGCCTGACAATGCCTACTACGTAACAAGTATCACCTGAACACGCAAGAATTACCAACCTCACTATTCCTCAGTGCTGGATTAACTAAGTATTAATTTATTAAGATTAATTAGTCTCTAAACTTTTATCGTAATTGGTGTAAGTCTTGTAAATTTACTTCGTAAAATATATAAATAGTTTACATCATTTTATACAATTTAATCACTAAAATTAATTTATCTTATTTATTTATTATTATTGCTTTTATTTTTTTATTTTATCCATATAAATAATCTAAATTTTGATTTCACGTCAATTTATAATATCTGATAATTTTAACTTTACCGTAATACCATATATAAAGTTTTCCAAATATTATCTATTATAAATTTATTACCATCTTAATTACTCAAATAATATTATCATCTGTATTATTATCTCATAATTCTTAAGTTGATAGTCTTTCAGATTGAATTTGTATACTATATCTTATTAAAAATTGGCGCAGGTAATTTAATATGATTTAAATTTGAGTCTGCATAAATTTAAAATATATCCTAATAGTCTTTAGATTTTGCTATTATGTAAAGTATCTTATTAATATATGATTTTTTTTTTTAATTTCAATATTACACTAAACATCTGAATACTTTTATTACTACTTCATGTATATTTGTTCCATGTTACAGATTTACTAGACCATTTGTTAGATTAAAAATAATTTCGTTACAAGATACTATCAAGTTGAGTCTTTTTATTTTATATATCATCTCCTCACCTTTTTACGTCTAACATTTAATAAGTATTTTCTAATTTGTCATTAGGTTAATTTACAAAATTTAACTGTAACTAAGCGTTATTAAAAAAAAATTCCATAATTATTTAATTACAATTTATTATTTTTATCGTTATGTATCCTTATTGAAATTTTAGTTAACTTAAGTTCAATATGATACTAATTGAGAAATGCTAAAATTATTATTATTTGTATTATCATCCATAATTCCTATTATGATATTAACATTGATTAACATTGATGATTGAACTATTATTCTAACAATTCCTATAAATATTCTCAAGTCCCAACATTATTATTAACATTTATGTGATTATAAATTGTTGACTCTATGTATAAGTCAAAGTATTAAATAAGTTTCTATGTGACTTTCAAGATTTATCAATAATATTAATTTCACTATTTTTATAGTATTAGATTGTGTACGTGTTCAAACTTTTTAGACTGATTATTCCCTAACCTTTACTAACTAAAGTTATTGGTGTACCCTATAATTTTTACTTAATTACACATACAAACAACCAAACAAACAATTCAATCAATCAAATAAATCTTTTAATTATTGATAGATTTTAGTGATTAAGATTTATCTCACAATCCCAATCCAGTTCTAAACTAATCTAGACTAACTGGCACTGGCTATTCATATCGTTTCCCATATAAGATCTAATAGTGAGCTCTGATACCAACACTGTAGCGCCCCCAAAGGTAGCAGTCTAAACCATCTATTTAAACCATAAGAAAGAAGTTATAAACAAAGATTAACCCGAATCTAAACCCTCTCTGTAATAAATATAAGAACTCCTCTCAAGTGATACATATTTAATAATCATTTGGTTTACAAATAGAATATATAACATAATAAACATAGCAGAAGACTCCAACTAACGGACTCAACGCCACGAAGCTTCCGCTGCGCAACTCTGATCTGTCTCTGAAAATGAAAGCGGGAATGAGTGAGCACATCATCCATAAAAGGGGTGCCCAATGGAAATAACAACTAGCTTTCAAGTAATCATTAATATGATCGAAGAAAATGCAGGTTTTATCGAAAGTCGGTAAAACAAGGAAAGGCAATGAAACATAAAGTACAAACTTCTTCATAGACATTCATAAATAACAGTAAACATCCATGTATGAGATGTTTGTTGCCGCACATAAGGGAAGAGTAATATTGATGCCACTTCCACACCGATTAGGTAATATTGCGGTGTATCGCCTTAGCCGTGTAATATTGCGGTGTATCGCCCTAGACATAGAATACTGATATTGTGTCGGCACATATCTCATACCACACCAAGCACACAAAGATATGCATGAATTTCGCAACACAAAGATTGATTTGTAAAAAAATAATGAATACAAGAGAGATCGTTATTGATTCCCACCTCTTTTGATGACAAGCCTCGCCTACCTCGAGATCCACTGGTTCATCCTTTGAATAGATCGTTGTTAACATAGTCTAACTGTTAATCGTACAAGCACTCGAAGAATCTAGCCAAAATGGTTTACACAAAAAATCATACAAGTCTATCTAATGATTCTAAGCCTATTAATAAGTCTTATGAAAATCTATAACTTTGTAGAAGAAGTCAAAGGCTAATTTAGACCATAAGGGTCTAACTCACCAAACTAGTAAAACTAGTCTTAAGCCTAAGTCTACTCAACAAGCCCATTACATAAATCCTGGGCCAACTGGGTCGGTTAACGTTCACTGACGGTCAAAGGGTTCAACTAACTGTAAACGTCCAGTCAAGGTCAATGGT
This sequence comes from Papaver bracteatum, assembly GCA_023529315.1. Taxonomy (NCBI): domain Eukaryota; kingdom Viridiplantae; phylum Streptophyta; class Magnoliopsida; order Ranunculales; family Papaveraceae; genus Papaver; species Papaver bracteatum. Next base: position 899,546 of record JAJJWX010001238.1, on the reverse strand, counting down.
CAAACTCAGTCAATTGGTCAAGGTCCACTGAGTTAAGGTCTGGTCAACTGAGTCGGGTCGGGGTCAACACCTGGTCACATAATCAACTCAGTTATACAACTGATTCAGACATCTGACTGGGATGACTAACATACCAAAGCTTCTACACAGACCAGAGCCATTGCTCAGGTCAAAGAGCTCTTAACTCTACAATCCAAACACAAGTTCAACTTCAATCAATTTAATGCATCAATACATTCATTCAAATTATAACTCATAAAAGATTTACAAACAAAACTATGCCTACCTGCACTTGCAGTTCCAAGCTTTCACAACAACTATCAACTACAAATCCAACTCTAAGAAACATCACCAATAACATTCATCCACCACCATACACAACACCCTTAGTTGTAAAACCATTCTTCTTACTGAAGTACACTTGCAACTCCAAAGTCCTCACCATTGTCATTAAGAAATGAACTGTTTTAACTTAACTCGAGTCATATCACAGTTAAATGCTTCAACACTCAGCAGAACTCATTCCATATGTTATCTCAACCATATACAGCTTCTTGTGCACACCAGTTCTTAACACCAACAATATTTAGTTACACTTCCCTGTATTTCAACTCAAACATCATCTCGTGTTCTTCATTGCTAATACCAACAGTTATTTGTAATACAATTCCTTATTAAGTTCACTACAACTCTATGAAATCAACATCAGTAGCTACAGAACACCACTATGGAACTCGACTCCATCTGCAACAACAAATCATCTCAAATTCCAAACACATTCCATTCTCAATTGCACTATTGAATAACTCCTCAACATCCAAATCCCAACACCAATTGTTTAATCAACTCTAATTGTTCAATGAACTCTCATTCCAATCATAATAGCAACTCAGAAATAAACCAACACAACATATAACCAATTTCGACTAACAACACATGCAAACTCGCTTACACAGACAACCACCATTCTCAACATCTCATCTTGAGTAGCATAAAATTAAATCAATCCCTTCTTCCTGAATTCAGTTTATCTAATTCTTATCAAAGCCATACTTTCTACACATTAATCATAGCTAACTGTAACTCTTCTCATCTTTATAATCCAACATATATACTCAACCAAGAACTGAATGTTATACTAATTTACTTAAATAAACATTTACCTCAATATATATTTATTCCAACAAATTGAGATCAACTCCTCTTTCTTGCTTGACTTGATTCAATAGGCCATCTTAAGACCACAACAAACCCCCCAAGTTCAGTTCAATCAACAACAATAGCAGCAACTTAAATCCATCTCCTGAACTTCAACTACAAACACAACCACAACTAACTTCAATTCTTCAAATCGAACTCTTAAATTAACATCACAAACTTCTTCTTCATGACATGTTCCTAAAACCCATCCTCAAATCAATCCCCTTTTACATCATCTTCATCTTCTAATTCTTTCTTGAACTTCTTATGAAAACCCTAACTATCAAATTCAGATTTTTCTTCAACGTAAAACTCTAATTCAATTCAAACCCATCTCATAACAACATCTTAGAACATCAATTCCATCTTTTACAACTTCTCTAAGTTATTTCTACAAAATCCTAATTCGCCTGATTGTGATTCTTCAAAAGAACAACTTCATATCAACAAATTAATACCAACCATTCTTCTTCTTTATCACCAATCACTCAAATCCATCTTTAATTACTCAATTCTTCTGTGGCTTGAACCCAAACTCAAACTCAAACCCTAACTATCTGGTTCCTCTACAGATCGTCATCTCCTCTTCTTGTCATGATCAACCAACATGAACACCGCCACCAAACCTTGTTTGATTATATACCAACAACATCATCGATCGATTCTCTCAAATCGGCAAAAACTGAAGAAGAAAAGAAAAGAAAAGAAGAAAGAAGAAGAATGCAGAATAAGAAAGAAAGAAGGAAAATCTGAGAGTTATCTTCACGGTCTGGGGATAAGGCCGACCAAACGTTACAAAGGCACCCACGTTCTGGATAAGGGTTGCCAAGGCGGCTAAACCACAAAATAACCAATTTTCCCTTCAACTAATCTGATGATATCTTCTTCGTTTGGTATCCGATTGACACGTTCGAGTAGTCCATTCCACGTAACTTTTTGAGATATATCTAACGATACTAGTTTTGTATCTATATCGTTGTTATATTTATTTCTATTAATTAACGTTTGTGTTAAACTAAGCGAGTTATTATCGGCTAAGACGTCTCTTGATCACCACTAGACCAGTCAAATATCATTGACGAGCTTGAGGGTCCTTACATAAACAACGTCATTTTTTACTATTTATCGGTGTTATTTAGACATCCGTATTGGTGACCCTCACGGGCATGCTACAATACATAGGCGTGACCTTTTTAACGGCCGTTTTCTCGGAAAAAACAGACGTTTTTCAAACCTTAATTCAAAGAGAGTTGCTTGATCAAGTCATTGACTGAACATAGGCTCCCAGCCGCAAAACTTAGGACCCGCACATTTTTTTGTCCCTCCAATTTTTTTTTTTTTTTGAAGCATGATATTATTAAAAGAAGTTAGATTACAATTTTTCTTGGGTATATGGTACCCACAGAATCATAAAATATAATTTGACTAATAAAAGATGGAATTTCCTGGTCCCATATTTTAGTTGATAAATTCCCCAAGTGACTTCCATATGATGCATGATTGGCTAGCCCGTCTGCCGCTTGATTTCCTTCCCTGTAGTTGTGTTGAATAGCAGCCTGTGAGATTTGTCGAAATATGATTTTTATTTCCTTTATCATTCCCGATATATGCCAAGGTGGTGTGGCAGAGGAGGTGATGAATCGCAAAAGGTTTTCTGAATCGGTTTCAAAGAGAACTCTTGGCCATTGTCTTTCCACTGTTGTTCTTGATGCCAATAGCAAAGCCCAGGTTTCTGCAGTTAAGGCAGTCGTGATTCCTAGTGGTTGAGGTAGAGCCATTAAAGTTCATGAGTCAGAATCTCTGCATATGAATCCTGCTCCCGCAAATCCTGGGTGACCTCTAGATGCTCCATCTGTGTTAATTTTAATCCAATTGATATGCGGGATGAACCATCCTACCGATATTGTTGATATCATTTTGTCTCTCGTTGGGTGGTTAAATAATGGTGCATCTCCTGGCACGATTGGTGGTGAAGAGCGTAATGCTCCATAGAATTCTTGTTGCAGTTTTTGTGCCCATGCTAGGATTTCTTCCGAAGTTGTTTGCTTTTGTTGGTATATTAGGTTATTCCTAGATAACCATAAGGTCCAAAATATAAAACAAAAGGAGGATATTACATAGGTTGACGCCGGTTGTTGCAGGATTTGTGAAATGGTTGTCTAAGGCGTAATGGTGAAGGTGGGGTGGGGATTTGATGTAATGGATAGTTGAGTGAGTAATGTGTTCCAGGTGGTAGTTGTCGTTGGACAGTGAATTAGTAGGTGACTTGCTAGTTCTGGATCAATGTTGCATCTAGGACAAATGTCTGAGTTGGTCAAATGGATGTGATGTAAGAGTGAGAAGGTTGGTAATCCTTCATTGATGGATTTCCACAAGAAAAACCGAATTTTTGGTGGACATGGTTAAGTCCATAAGAATTTGGTGGGTGGTAGATGATTGTGAGTTGGTTGATTTTGGGTTAGACATTTGTATCCCGACGAGGTAGTGTAGTTTCCAGATTTAGAGTGTGGCCAGATAATTTTGTCCCGAGGGCTATTTTGGGGAAGGTGAATGTTCGTGATTTTTTGGGTTATGAAATTGGGAAGGGAGTTTAATTTTTCATGATTCCAGGAGTGGGATATTGGGTCGATGATATCTGCTACCATTCAGATTGGGTAGCATTGTGATTGGTTTAGGTTTGTTGAGTGTGGAATCCAATTGGCTTCTATGGGAGTTGATAATCCATTTCCAATATGATGGAAAGTCAAGTGTTGTATGGTAGGGACAATTGCTTCCAGTTGTCTCCACTGAGGACTGGATAAGGAGGGTATAGAGTTAATTCCCTGAAGAATTGGTTGTTGATTGAGGTATTTTGCACTGAAGAGGCTTCCGCAAATAGAGTTAGGTTATTCATGTAAATTCCAGATTCTTTTCATGAGAAGTGCCTTATTGTGATCACTGCTCTTCCTTATTCCTAATCCTCCTTCGGATATTGGTTTTGTTACTTTATTCCATCCTATAGGGTGAAGTTTTTTAATGGTTGATTCATGTCCCCAGAAATAATTCATGGTGATATGATCTATTTGTTTATGAATATTTCTGGGTAGATTTTGTGTTTGCATAATGTGGTTTGTGGTCGGAATTAGGGAGGTTTTGATGAGAGTGAGTCTTCTGGCTAGAGTTAAGCATTTTGTCATCCATCCTTTGGCTTTTCGGGCTAGTCTTTGTAGGAGGGGAGCGAAGGTTTGATTGGATGCTCTTCCTTGTTTGAATTGGACTCCTAAATAGATAGGAGGTTTTGAGGTAGCCGACATATTAAAGAATTGTTGAAGTTCGCTTACCTTGATCTGGTCTAGTTTTGGGTGATGGGTGATTACTGCTTTAGAAGTATTAATTATCTGTCCCGCAGATGTGCTATAAGAGTGTGGTATGGTTTTAAGGTGATGGTTACTCTGATCGGAAGCTTTACATGTAATTAGAAGATCATCCGCGTACATTAAATAAATAATGGGTGGTGCTTTTTTCGATATGTTAAGTCCCCGAACTAACTTTTGGTTTTGTAGGTTTCCTAGATTTGTAGATAGGATTTCATCACATATAATGAAAATATAAGAAGATAGCGGGTCTCCATGTCTGATACCTCTAGTTGGGGTGATGTAGCCATGGGGTGTACCATTAATTTTGATTGAATAAGTAACTGTTGTGACACATAAAATAATGTAGTCTATAAAGGCTAATGGAAATCCAAGTTTTGTAAAGGAGGTTTTGATGAATCCCCAGTCTAAGCTATCATAGGCTTTCTGGATATCTAGTTTGAGAGCTATTTTTGGATCTTTGGTGCGGTTAGAGGTTTTGATATGGTGGAAAAGTTCTCCAGCAATTGCTATGTTATCGTGTATTGATATTTTTTGAACAAAAGCACTTTGGTAAGGGCTTATTAAAAATGGGAGAAGGGGTCTAATTCTGTTGACTAGAATTTTTGAAATAATTTTATAAGTGACGTTACAGAGTCCTATGGGTCTGAACTGAGATGGTTTTGATGGATGGTCGATTTTAGGTATTAGTGTTATGTTTGTGTGATTCATGATAGGATGGATATTTAGGTTATTACAAAAACTTCGAACCATTGCTATCAATTGTTGGTGAGTTGTTTCCCAGAAAACTTTAAAAAACTTACTTGTGTAGCCGTCTGGACCTGGAGCTCTTTCTGAATTTATGGAGAAGAGAGCATGTTTGATTTCCGTCGTAGTTACTTCCTTTGTGAGTAGGTTTGATTTTCTTGGAGTTAATCTTGGTCAGATATTCGTAAAAAGATCTTCATTAATCACTGTAGGTGGGGCCGTATATTGTTGAGTGTAGTGATCTAAAATTAGTTGAACAACGTCTTCCTTCTTGTTAATCCAGTTATTTTGTGAATCTTGCAATTGTTGTATATTTTTACAAGCTCTGTGGATGGTATCTTTAGTATGGAAAAAGGTTGTGTTGAGATCCCCTGATTGTAACCATTGAATTCTAGATCTTTATGGTTCGTTCTTAGTTGTTTTTCTTGTTATAACCAGAATTCCAGGTCGGTGCCTAATTGGGTTGCACATTGATGTTGTGCATGTTTTATCTTGGTTGTTTATTTCTTGATCATAGTTGGTAGGTGTCCAAAGGTTTCTTTGTTTTATTCTAAGAGGGTTTGTCCGGTTGTTATGAGTTTTAGTTGGAGGTCGAGGGTAGGTTTACTATCTTGTTGTTGCTCCCATGCCGATTCGACTATTTGCTTGAGTTGGGGATGAGAGAGCCATAGGTGTTCAAATTTGTAATTTTTTGTTCCTTGCCATTCCATTGCTTTCTTTTGTAGCAGTATTAGTGCGTGATCAGATGCTATTCTTGGAAGATGAGTGACTGCTGCATGTGGATTCGCCGTTCGCCAAAGTTGGGTTGCTAAAGCTCTATCTAATCTTTCTAGAATATTATCTTTCCACATTTGGTTGTTTGTCCAGGTGTAGGGGTATCCTCGGAATCCCAGATCTATAAAACCCATTTGATCCATGAGAGTGAGTAGAGGTTGAGATTGAGCATATGTTACTTGTCTTCCTCCTTTTTTTTCTCGATTGATTTAAGATGTCGTTGAAATCTCCTAGCAACAGCCAAGGAATAGAAGGATTGATGTTGCTAAATATTGTTGGGAACTCCTGCCATAGATTTTTCCTTGTATCCGGATGTGGTGGTCCATAGATACCCGTGCAGAGCCATGGTTGTTCTGGAGGTGGTGGCGTAACTTTTATATGAATGTAATTTTGAGAGTGGAATAGAATTTGAATATTTAGGTTATCCCCCCACATAAGACATAGTCCACCCCGCCTTCCAATTTTTGGGACAGTAAAGTAATTATTGAACTGAAGGGTTTGTGATAATCCTCTCATATGATGGTCATTAGATAATGTTTCAGAGAGAAACAAGATGCTAGGTTTGTGAAGAGAGACTAACCCTTTTAAATGTTGAATTGAATATGGGAGATTTATGCCTTGACAATTCCAAGCTAGAATAGTCATTATGCAGATGAAGTAACCTATAGTTTAAAATAGCTTTGCTGTAAGAGGATAAATGGGAATACTAAGAGGGCAAGAGTGAATAAGGTTTTGGTGGGCTTTCAAGGATGAAAAGGCCCTATAGGACTTGTACACACCCAAAAAATACTCTGTAACACCAGAGAGGTTAGTTCGTAACCAGGAAGCAGTCAGATAAAAAGCCAGCAAAACAAGGCCAAAGCTATCAGTTGGTAAGCCAAAAACCAGATGCAATAAAATCCAGAGAAATGTATGCAGTTGTGAAGCTTGAAGTTTGAGTAAAAACAGAAATCCCTGAGCTACTATATTATAACTATAACTATGCTAAAAAGGACTATCCCAAAAGCTCTTTGTGGCACAGAGATTACTCGATACATACAATAGAATATAAGATTTACATAAAAACTTTTAGGGACTAGTACACACTGATGTCCTAGTACTTATGGAAATACTGGAAAGAAAAGAGAGCCTAGTAAATAATCTAATCTAATATGTCTAGGTCCAAGTATGCAAAGTACACACTGCAGCAAATAAGACACCTCAGATGCAGATATGTATGAATTAAAACTAGATGATTAATATACTAACTAAACTGGAGTTTCACTAATATTTGTTAACACAAGCAACTGACTTAACCTGCAGAGGTGAAAAATGTAACCAAAATAACCTGCATATGTAAAAATTGTAACAAAAAAATGTTATATACTAGAAGAACACTTAAGACACTTAACTTGGTCACACTACAAGGAAAAAGGGATAGAAAGAACTAATTAAGGTGGAAGCTCCACCGGCCCCAAAGATGTTGCATCGATATTTGTAAACTGAGTGTGAAGTTATGGTATGAATGGAATTTCAGCACATTTGAAATTCAAATTGCTGCTTCATTAAAGTTGTTGTTGGTGTTGTTGTTGCTGAGATTGATGTTGTTCAAAACATTGGTGCTGGAGTGTTCCACTTTTGAGTCCTCAGGATTGACTCTTATGTCCAGGTCATGCAATTCTGTTTGGAGAGCTTGAAGAATAATCTGAAACTAACTCAAAGTCTGCCTCAATATCAGATGTTAGGAAGTTGCATTCTTCAATTAAGTGACCCCATCTGTTGCAGTAGTCTAGGTATCTTAAGTAATTGGAAAGTAATCCAATTGACATCATTGTAACTATTTTTTGGCTAGGGTACCAAAAACTATAGGTTGAGCGAGATTTAATCCCAACCTAATACTCATGATGTTGTAACCATTATGAGATGGAATGGGGTTAATGAATGCAATAAGCTCTCCTAGTTCTGAAGTATTATTTTTGACTTGATTGAATTGAGATTGTTCAGGATATGCAACAAGATTTCAAAATACTCACAGTTGATTGAGAGGTTTGTGGGTTCAGGAGGGAATCAAAGGATGCAACATGGAAAGTCACCATATATGACTCTAGTCCCCTGCTCAAGAACTCTTAACATATCATAAAGATAATCAAACTTAAAGAGATAATAAACTTACTAATTTGGCTAATAGATAACCCTTCTTCAAAAAACCATACAAAAGATAATTTTATTCAATCTGGTTTACAAACCACCAACAAGCATAAGCTTCCATTGCCTAACAGGGTTAAAAAGAACCTAAACTGAAAATCAGAACTTCTAAAGGTTCTATCTCTTAGCCAACAAGAAGACAAGGCACAATAGGTTTAGCTACAACAACAGGATAAACAAAAGCAAGCAGAGATACAGAGAACAAGAGATAACTGAAGTAGGGGATAAAGATATAGGTTTGTGATAATGCATAAAGAAGATCGGATTGAGCCTAATTTTTAGATGAATGCACATAAATTAAGAAAGGCATAGTGATTACAATCAAGGACAAGCTAAGACTTGGTAGAGAGATGCATAACAAACTCAGAGAACATGGATTTATGGATGATTGAAGATTATCATAAGGTTACAGTAGCAGGTAAAATCTGATTAGCTTATATTTACAATGATTGTTACCTTGGAATTGGGTTCTCAAATCCGGATTGAACAAATGAGTTGAAGAATAAATCTATTGATGCATAAAAAAATTTGATTGCTTTGAGGAGGTACAACTTCATAGATTCATGAGGAGGTGTTTTTTCTTCAATCGATTAACTTGATTTGTATCGCAATAAGGAGATCTCGAAGTCCTGGTCTTCTGGTTTGAACAATATCATGTTGTGGGTCATGGAGAGTCATCGATTTAGGCAATAACAATAACAAATATTCAGTAAAATCTTCAATTTTAACCATCCATTGATCCGATCAACACTCGTAAACTACTATGATGACTACAGATTATAGTAGTTCTCACTAACCAGATGGAGGAACAACTTATCTTACCAGATCCTGAAATTGAAGAGGTTTTTATGGAGAAGAGTATCATAATTCCGGATACAGCTATTGATTGGGGTCTCACCATGTTGGGGAGGATTGTATCAAATACAAGGGTTCTATAATGGGAGTTCATTAACGTTGTGAGAGGAAATTAGAAATTAATAACAACACCAACCATCTCTCCATACAAGCACAAATTTCTGACAAATGTTTACATACTCAAATTCCACAACAAATCAAATTTTCACAAGGTTAAAGACTTAAAACCTTGGCTTGTCAAGAGTGATGTGGTTGCTCTGAAGATTATTCCTCATACAGGTTTTCCAAAAGATGATACCCTGTCTCTTATTGAAGAATTATTTTGGCTCCAAGCAGTTGATGTGCCAATTGGGTATATCTCAGTTCAAGGTCTTACTAAGGTGGTTAAACCAGCTGGGGTGTATCAAAAGCATGACAATCCTTTTGGCACAAATATGTTAGAGAAAAATGTCATGATCCAAGTAATGGTGGATCTCAAGAAGAAATTGGCAAGGCAAATGGTAGCAGTAACTGAAGATAAGAAAAAAACGGTTATAAAATTTGAATATGATCAGTTACCTATCCTTTGTAATGTGTGTCAAATTATTGATCATCCAGCAAAGCAGTGTGAGGGAAATAACAAGTGGGTGAATCCAAATTGGAAGAGAGGGGGAGAAGATAGTGGAATCACTAGAGGTACAACAATTACAGAAGTCAATGAGGTGGAGAGTGAGGGGGGTCATGAAAAACAGAACTTTGAACCCCCAAATAGAGATTCTCTGAGGTTGAAAAGTGGAGTTGGAAATAAAGGAAAAGGTGGTGTAGCTATTTTCACTCAGCATGAGGTTATTGAAAAGAAAAAAGAGGAGCAAGAAAAACAGAACTCTGCTGCCCCAAGTCTGGATATGTTTATGGTGGACAATTCCCACATAGGTGTGGAGGAAAGAGCAAGAAATATGAGGAGGGAGGAAGAAATTATGGAGGTGCAAAAGGGAGACAAGAAAGAAGAATGCCAGGTGACTAATACTTCTGCTGAGACTCAAATAATCTCTACAGGAAGAGTACCAGAAAATATTACAAAACACTTTGAGGTGAAGAGGAGATATGTCAGGAAATCAAATACTAATGAGAAAAAAAAAAGGATGGTCACAATCTAATCCAAGAGCTGAAATAGGGAAGGTGCACGGCTCTAATAAAAATTCTCTAGCAAAGAGAAAAGTTAATATGGAAGAATCACAAATTGAGGTAAACCCTCTGAAAATGAAACGGTGGAACAACAGTAACATGGAGTGGAATGGACAACTTCCTAATCAGAAGGGAGGCTTGTTCAACATTGGCAAAACAACAAGTCAGTTACAAAAGTCCCCCAAAAAAACCAATCAACCAGAAAAAGCTAATCTTGAATTACAATTTGCTGAGGATGTTACAATTGCTCCGATGGGTGGATCCACTATCCTGTCTCAGAGTATTATGGTGGCACAAGCAACTGACGGGATGAATATTCCACATCAGACACACCAAAATATTCCCCCCGTCTATGGAAACTAGGTACCATTCGGATCTCAGCATAAATACTCTTCACTAATAATTTTTCTGTTGATAAGGATTCATTTCAGTAACTCTAATAATTCCAAGCATATTCTTATTCTTTGCTTCAAATTCCATTTGTTCAATAATCACTTTATGCATTATGTGGGGAACCTTAAAGTCATTAGTTGGAACTATCAAGGTCTAGGAAATGAGAATACTCAATCCAATTTGAAGGATATGGTAATCTACCATGATCCCGACATTGTCTTCTTGAGTGAAACTAAGAACAAAAAAAAGTATGTTGGTAGAATTTTATTAGGCTTAAACTTCAAGTCCTTTTTTATTGTGGATCCGGTGGGTCTTTCGGGAGGTCTGGATGTGGCTTGGAAAGAAGGAATCAACATAAATGTGGGTCTTTACTGTGAAAAATTTATTAATTATCGTGTGCTCGATAATGCTACTAAAAAGGAATGTATCATATCTTGTGTTTATGCTCCTTCCAACTGGCCTCAGAAGTTCTCTTTCTGGAAGTACATAGCTAATTTAGCAAAAGTGGTTACCGGGGAACGAATTGTTATGGGGGATCTCAACCTTACTTTAAATGTTCATGAGAAAAGAGGTTCAACTTACTTCAACAAGTCTGAAGCCGATAATATTAAACGGCTACTAGATCTAGCTGAACTAGAAGAATTAGGTTTTGTGGGTTACAAGTTTACATGGTCTAACAGAAGGGAAGATATCGGGTTGATTGAAGCAAGACTGGATAGGGGTTTTGCAAGTGCAAATTTCTGCAAGCACAACAAGAATGCAATTATAAAACACCTGCTGGCTTTGGGCTCAGACCATTCGCCAATCATGCTTAATACCAATATCCAACAAATCACTAAACACAAACCTTTTTAAGTCCTAGGAGTCTGGCTAAATGAACAATCTTGCTTAGATGTCATCTCATCTTCATGGGGTAACCAAGTCACTGGAAGCAATGCTTATAGAGTTGTTCAGAAACTTAGCTACACCAAACACAACATTTGGTTATGGAATAAGCACACATTTGGAGATATCCGAGTCAACATTAATACATCCAAGATCAATCTAGCCAAAGCAATTTCAAATCCCAACATTAGCAATATATCCCAAGTTATAAAACAATATGAGGAAGTTCTGGCACATTGGTTCAAGGCAGAGGAGATTTTCTGGAAGGATAAGAGTGGGGATAAAGAAGTCCAATTGGGAGATAGAAATACGAAGTACTTCCACAAAAAAATGCAGAATAGGTGGAGAAGGAACAAAATAGAATCAATAAAAGATGGTCAGGGAAACTGGGTTGAAGGGAATGAGAAAGTAATATCGGTCATCACGGATCACTTTGGTAAAGTGGCAACTACTTCAAATCCGATCATCTGCAGCGTGTATCTGAATATGGTGCACCAGGTGGTCAACCAGGAAGACAATACTGTGCTCACTCGTCCTCCATCATTGGATGAATTAAAAAAGTTTATTTTCTCCATGAAGGCTGATACTTCTACGGGACCTGATGGTTTCACACCGAGATTCTTCCAAAGGAATTGTGAAGTGGTAAAAAATGATGTCTTTAGCATGGTAACTAGTTTCTTTACTTCGGGGTACATTTTGAGAGAATTAAATGCGATATTTATATCTCTCATACCTAAGGTATAATTCCCACAGTCTGCTGGATATTACAGGCTTATTAGTTTGAGTAATATAGTTTATAAATTTATATCGAAAACTCTTGCTAATAGGTTGAAGAGTCTCTTACCTAAATTGATATCCCCTTATCAGGCGGCTTTTGTGCCGGGTAGGCAAATTTCTGATAATGTGCTAATTGCACTCGAAATCATCCATACCATGCGTGCCCAAAGGGGAAATGAGTTCCTAATGGGAATAAAAATTGATATGTCGAAGGCCTTCGACAGAGTCGAGTGGAAATTTTTGCTAGAGGTCATGAAAAAATTTAGTTTTGGCGAGGAGTGGTGTCATCTTGTGAACCAGTGTATTAGTACTGTTTCATCTTCAGTCCTAGTTAATGGTGTCCCCGGGAATCAATTTTTCCCCACTAGAGGGCTTAGGCAAGGAGATCCGTTATCTCCTTACCTTTTAATTTTGTGCATGGAAGTTTTATCTCGTGCTATTTCGAATGCGGAGGAGTCTGGCCTTATTCATGGGATAAAGGTGGGGGATAATGCCCCTCCAATATCTCATCTTTTGTTTGCTGACGATCTTTTGTTGTTTTCTTCAGCTACTTGTACAGAGGGTGAGAAAATTTTGAAAATTTTCACTGACTTTAGCAATGTTTCAGGTCAGATGATAAACTTTGAGAAGTCAGGTATCTTTTTAGCCCTAACTCGCACCAAAACACAATAGATAATGTTAGGAACATATTGGGAGTCAGTAGAATATCGTTAAATGATAAGTATTTAGGGTCTCCCCTTTTCACACATACTTCGAAAGTAATTTCTTTTCAAAGTGTTGTTGAAAGAGTTGAGAGAAAGCTCCAAATTTGGAAACCTAAGAATCTTTCTTGTGCTGCTAAATCTACTTTAATTCAGTCTTCTACTACATCTGCTCCAATGTACCAAATGAATTATTTTAGAATCCCTGTTGAAGTTTCCAACAAGATTGATAGCATTCAGCGAGATTTTTTCTGGGGAAAAGATGTCTTAGTTACTAAAGGAATCTACCCAAAATCTTGGGGTAAAGTCAGTATTCCTAAAGATTTGGGGGGAGTGGGTTTCCTAAATATTCGAAGTTTAAACAGTGCAATGCTTGCTAAGGTCACTTGGAAACTTATGCAGGAACCTAATACTATGCTAGCTCAGGTAATGAAAAACAAATATTACCCAAATCATAGTCTTCTTAACAATGAGATAGTTTGCCCAGCTACTGCTTCTTGGGGGTGGAAAAACGTCAACAGGGAAATGACGAAGATCAGGTGCAACTCAACTTGGGTGGTGGGAAATGGTAAGAAAATCAGAGTCTGGGAGGATTGGTGGTGCACTAAGTTAGCTTGTAATCTTAAGCCTTTGAATGCACAAAGCATGAGTGTTACCTATGTTGCTGAGTTAATGATGTGCATTGGGGACAGGTGGTTATGGAATACAGATGTGTTAAATGTCTGTTTTCGCAAGGAGGTGGTGGAAATAATCAGAAACATCAACATTTCTGAAGGAGAGGAGGATAAACTTGTGTGGAATCTGGAAGCAAATGAGATTTTTAGCACTAAATCCCTTTATACTAAGGTTGTTACAAATGATCAGCTGGAGCAGTACAATGACAGATACTAGGGACAAGGGCATTATAAACTGGCCGGAAACTATGGCAACAATAATGTGGGATATTTGGAAAACTAGATGTGATTTAGTGTTCAGAAAAATCAAGCCTAATATCACAAGAGGAAAGTGCATCCATATCGCAGGAACCAGCAGAGAGGAATTAGAGGAAAGAGCGGCTTCTTCGACAATCAAGTGGATTCGAGACTTAAATCTTCAGATGGTTCTCATTGAAGGTGATAACTTGAAAGTCCTTAAAGCAGCTAGGAAAATAATTACTAAGACAAAAACGAGCTCCAATAGATGGCAGGAGGGTAACAGTTTGAAATTTTGCTTATGTATGAAAGGAATTAAAACTCTTATCTTAATTCCGGTTTCTGAAAACTATACTATTAGAAGTCTAGCGGCAGTCAGTATTAGGGAAGGTTTATCTAACTGTTGGAATGATGATTCTTTTTTATTTCATATGAATCACTTTCCAGTGGCTCTCAGTAGCCGGTTCTCTAATCTTTAAACTTCGGGTTCCCCTGTTTTCTAATTAAAAAAAAGACTACATCTTATTTGGGGCCGGAGGACAGGAGGATTAGCCAATTATTGAAGGTGACTACATCTTGTTTGTTCAACCCACCGTGGGATCAAAAGATTTGCCTTTACTCCTCAGCGGACCTACGGCGGGTTTTCTTCGAACCTGGGCGAAGAGCTCACTGACACTTCTTCATCGTCCTCTAAATTAGCGACCATCTGAAACTCTGTACACGTTACTTAATTTTCTCGGTTGTTTATCAATTCTCTCTTCTTTCTCTTCTTCCAGTTAATATGAGCTTTCTTAATGTCCACTCTCAGTATTTCCCTAATTCCCAAATATCTTTATTTTCAACAACAACTACTCTTTATCTTTCTAAATTACCCAAATCTTTTCACCCTCCAAACAATGTCTTCTCTACAGCAACTTCTGCTTCATCTTCACATTCATCATCTTCTTATTCAATTAATTTACTACCTAAATGTGTATTTGAAAGAAGAAGAAGAAACCCTAGTAAGGTTTCATCAAGCCGGGACACTCCAATTTGGGGTGGTAATGGTGAATTAGATAGTTTTGAAGTTTCTAGACAACTTGATGATTTAGCAATTGATGGAGTTGTTTATAAAAAAACTTTGAGACTTGTTGAGTCTTCTATGTTTGCTGCTGTTGCTGGATTAGCTTATTTCTTGAGCAATTCTCTTGCAATTGAGGTAAGTACATAATAATGCAATCTATAGTACTGTGTTATAGTAATGAGATGGTTTTGATGACATTAAGTAATAGAAATGGCTGATGAAACAAAATGATGCCCGTTAGTGGTTACCATTTTGCTGCTGCTCATTTTAGATATTCTCAGTTCTTAAAAGTTGAAATTCTTAAAACGCTGTGCAGAACTATTTTGGTTGTTTCTTCTCTTTGCCAATTGTAATCTCTTCCATAAGATGGGATCTTGCAGCTGGTAGAAAAACTATGGTTAGTACTTTATTCAGAATTGTATGAAGACCTGAATCTTTTGGTTGGATACTCAGTACTCACGCTGAGGTTTGACATGTTTGGTATTTTCCGTTCTTATTTCAGGTGGCAACTGCCATGCTATTACTTACCTTGACAGGTCCAGTAAAGGCTTTAACCTATTTGGTGAGCATTCTTGGAACATCTTCGTGTTTTCCGACGAAATCCATACTTGTTTGCTTTTTTTTTGTCTGTTTTAATACTTTTGTTATTGCGAATGAGCTAATCTCTCTTCCTGCTGCTTAGGCTTGGGCAGTTGAGTGAAGGGACTCAATTTATAAACTGAATATTATGAGGGAACATCTTTTTATAGAACTCAGGGAAACACTTTCAGAATACATAATTTGGATCATAGTGATTGAACCTTGAAGTACTCTCAGTTAGTGAGACACGTATTCTGTCTATAGTCCGTACATTTTATGGAGAAAGAACGCTTTTCTATCATTTATATTTTATATTGCTTTTTATGTTTTGCTAGTTTACGTATGGGTGTAACTTTCATCTTACCTCATTGCAGCTCATGCATGGACTGGTTGGCCTTGCCATGGGTTCTTTGTGGAGGTACCGAGTGAAAAATCTACTTATACCCTTATCCTGGTTCTTAAGAAAGTTTGTAAGATATTGTTGGACATGCTATTTGGCTGAGTGAATCAACAGGAGTTGTATATAACCAGGTCTAGTTGCTTTAAAGAATGACTTTCAAGTACGACCAAACTCATAGCAACTTGCCCACATTTAACGACTAGAAGTGTCTTAAAGTGAGATCGTTTTGAACTTTCTTTCTTCTACTACCACTCAAATACTAATCGGGTTATCGTTCTCTTTCATTTTGACAGGTTGAGGGCTAATTGGGGTCTCTCCATTGCTCTGTGCACATTTGTATTGCTTGCCCACTCCATCTAAGTTGCTTAGATATATATCTGATTAGTCCTAGTCGCTTGATTTTATACAAGTTTTTAACGACATGGTTTTTTCTTGAATCCAGGTTAGAGCTATGGGTGCAATGGGCTATGTTCTAATATCATCATTCTTGATAAGAGAAAACATACTATCATTGGTAACTAATTCTTCTTTCTAATGCCAATACTTTTATGTGTGGTCGTGGTAACTTGGATTCTAAATTCTTACACTTGGGTGCAGATCACCATAAACATTCACGCTTCACTCACTTACATTCTTACCGCCATAGGTGTAAATACAATCCCGTCGATGTATACTATATATGCCATATTTGGCACAGTGGTATTTCTTCAACACATATCTTTCTGTATCTGCCTTTTTCATTTGCTGATTCTAACAGACAGTTTCTTAGAAAGACACTAAACTATGTTTTTCCTTTTCTTGAAACAGCTTTTACTCAACTGCGTGTTCTTTGTATTCTTGCTACACATCCTTTATGCTGTGTTCCTGTCCAGGCTTGGGATGAAGGCTTCTTTGTCACTGCCTAAATGGGCAAAAGCAATTTGAAGATCATCGGATTCTCAATAACTCAACTGTTGTTGTTCAAACATGTGTTATGCTGTTTGAAGATGTCACATTTGATGGCCTCTTCCATCAATTTTATCACCATCTTCCTCAACTTTACAACTCCTCAGCCGACAACCTGAAGAGACCAATTCCTGACCAAAGATATGAGGAACCAATAACGGAGACCAAGGGACTTCACGTTGTCCACTCAGCTTTCAAAAAAATTTTGATGGTTCTGATTTATGTAACAGTGAATTTTATTCATGGTGATTTGTGCATCATTTCATAATTTATCCTTGGGGTTATTCGTGCAGGAAACTTAATTTAGAATGAATCATTTGAATTGTAGCAAGCCTCTATTCCGATGGTTGTACGATTTCCATGTGTATAACTTCATTGTAAACATCATTGGTTGAGAATATGGTAAAACAGGAAGTGTATTTTAGCTGGATGAGCAACATCTTGGTACTATTTGAGATGGAACTCGTGGCCAAAATTGTGTGGATTTGTTACATCAAAGGGTTAAGAAACCAGACTATGGATACCACGACGGGGAGATATCTGGCTCCAAACAATAAACTAAGGGTTATAAAAATTGCACTTGGGCATCTCTAACATCCTGATGCCACAAAATAAGGGAGGTTCCTGTTCGCATTCCAGGCGGTCTTTGATCAACTACTTGCGCGTTATTGTACTTCTTTCCTCAAGTGTAGTGTAATTTCTCTGCCTAGCAAACAATTATTCATTTCTCATTACAAACACCAGTTAGTTCTTGTTCTGATGCAAATTTGTAGCTCTGTTGGACAAGCGTTATTTCAGTTAACAGAATTTAGCCACCCAGAAGAGATCAGATCAGAGCATTTCAGATTTTGAGAGCAAGAATGTCTTTATGATACCCATCATCTCACCACCAGGAAATCGTCCAAGGATTCCCCTAGCAGCTGCTAACTCGTGAAATCTGCTTACTGAATCACCGCAGAAAGCTTCACACAGATCATTTTTCTCCTCTTCAAAACCAATCTCTCTCAGGTCCACGGCAGGATCTACTTTTGGAAGAGGAAAAGGATCAAGGGAAGTTCCCATTATAACCGACTCCCCTCCCACTGCACCTACATAGTCTTTTAATCGGCATATAGTGAATGGGACTGGTTCAAAACTGTGATCTCCATATTCGACAGGAGTTGAGTGGTCACCAGTGATGCAAATAGAGTATTGGAAATCTCCAGTAGATTCTGCCTGCCAGAGGAGCCTCGCTAGTTGACTAATTGCTACATCAACTGCTTCCAATGCCTTGACCTTGAAAACACTTGCCTTATCATGACCAGCGTCATCTATTGCCTGTCATATACACCTAGTGTTAAAATATGGAATAAATAAATGAAAAAGATACGTCATTTGAGGCAGACCGGAATTCTCAATCCATCGTTTTAAAGTCGAATTTTAGCACCCTATTAGCTGAGTCACCTTCAACAACTCAAACAGGTAAGGATGTCGTGGTTTGCCATCTTACCTCAGAGGTTTTTGAGCTTGGCTTGTGAAATTTATTGTTGAACGCAATTGTTCTTCTTAGTTGTTGGAGAATGTGAAATTTAATGTCTTTACTCGATTAATAGCTAACCTTGATGTGGAGGAAGCCAAAATCATAGCCATTGGTTCGGCCTGGCTCAGGTTCGGCCGCTCCTGGTACAAAAACGTTTGGACATTCCTCGATTGGGAAGGATAGAGCTTTTGCTATAGCAGTCGCTTTAGAAGTTAAGAGAGTGCGGTAATCTCCCGTTGCTCCAGGAGCTTCTAGGATGTCAATACCCAGAGATAGGCCCAGCCCAGCAATAATTTTGGTGGGGGCTACCATGCATGACCACAATCCATGCTTCTTTTCAAAAGGTGGAACCTGCAGGACACATCAAACAAAAGGAATTTAGTATTTGACCATTTAAATCGAACAGAGCAGATATTTCAAACTGATCCAGTGTCAGTAAAGGGTGACAAAACAGACCTCAATTCGAATACCACAGCCTCGTAAAAGGACAATGTTGGCAATGTTCTTCCCTTCAACCAAACGTTTTGCATTCAATGGGTGAGCTATCAGAATTTTTGACATCTCCTTTGAGAGTTCATTGACAACTGCAGCTGTATGCTTTGCTTCATCAGTATCATCCAAAGGTTCAGCTTTCAAAAGCAAGTGGTTGTCTTTTAAAGGGTCTGTTCCACATATATTTCCACTCAGTTTTTGCCCTTTAACAACCACTCCGCATCTGTGTTCTGTCGCATATCTGTTGAAGGATACTGCATTTCAGTTATTAGTTTGTCCTTTAAGTTTCCTTCAAATTTAGGAAGGAGATCAAAATGAAAACACCAAACATAACTGAAAATCTTCTATGCCCTGAAGGTAATCAGCAAATTAAGAACTAAGATCCAACTATAAACCAAAAAGGGTGTGATCGTTACAGATTTAGATACAGCAACAGCACAGAACCCACCGTGGTCCTAGCCTTTCCTAAATGGTTTTGAACCGTCAGATATTCTAATAGATAAATGTGACTCCATTAGATCCTAAAAGTTCAAATTATACCAAAGTATCAGGGTTGACCTCTGCGAGTGATATACTCTATTAATCCAAAAATAATACTTCAGCAAGAATTATTGTGGTAAATTCCTCACAGACTTTTTTGTGATCGTTAACTGGCCCGCGAAAGGTTAATTCATGCTCAAATCAACATATATCCAAAACCTTTATAATAAGAACACTCACCTGACTCTGACTTCATATTCAGGGAAAGATGGTAGCTTCAGTTTATCCAATGCAGCACAGAGGATAGGCCCCTCTTCCTCGAAATGCCTGTCAGCTCTTCTACTGGTAACAACTTCAGATTTCTCATCTAATGTTCCAAAGTTTGACTGCATGTGACAACAGTGTAAAAAAAATGTCAGAAAAACAAGAACTTCAAAATGTAAAAAAAAAAATCAAATCAAATTACAGTAAAAAAATTGGGAATTCCAGAATTAAGTGGTGATCTTCAGTCGTAAGTTTGTAACTAAAGTGAATTCGGAGCTAGAAAAACTTCCCTATTTAAATACCTAAAGCAGGCTAGATAATATAGTTGATACAAATGGATGAGGCGTAGTAATTCACATCCAGTCAGAAAATATTTCTCTTATACATTAAATCCTTACATATAAGCTTTTAGAAACTTATTACGCTGCGTAGAAATCCAGGAAATTGGTCCTTGAAGTACCCATTATGTCATACTATATATGGTAGAATTCACAAACCTATATTCACCTTTGATACGTTTGAGTTTGACTAGTTCACCTTTTGCTAAGAGAAACCTCACAGTAGGTTGATTTTTAACGGTCTTCCTAAAACCAAACTTCCATTCTTACACTCAATTAGTGACCGTCCAACATAATAAGGTAAGAAACAAGCAGTTGAGTTTGAACTTTGAAGGATCAGCACAAGATTATCCTTTGTATTTGTATATATCAGATGATTGGGGTTTTTAGTTATGTATTCCATATGTATGTATAATGAATGAGCATGACCAACATGTTGTTCAGCAACATCTTATGGCAAAATTCAAGTCATCTCAAAACAGAAACAAGAACTTAACACAGTATGAACGAAAAACAAAGCACACAATGAAGCCCCCATGTTGTATGACCTAAAAGGCTAACCCACGTATAGATAGTGCTATTTTATAACACAGAAACATACATTTGTACAACCAGAAAATTTTTGCTTTTTTTTTTTTTTGGTAGGAAAGAAAATTTTATTGCTTAAGTTGGAGAATTGATAATGTCTCTAGCCAAGAGACTACAAAATTCCTCAGGGAAATTACTTGAAATGGTTTACATTTCATTGCCAGTTCTTCAATAACCATATCACCAGATAAAACATGGGCTCTCAACAGACCAACGAACTGGGTGCTGTATCCTCAGCCTCCTCTGCTGCAGATTCTACTACCATACAATTTATCTACTTACAGAAATTGAAGACAGCAGATGAGAAGGAAAAGAGAAGACAAACCTTGAATGCAATATCTCCAGGCTGCATTGCTAATCCAGCACCCATAGACTCGAATGCTCCACGACCTCGATAGTAGACTCCTGGATCATAACCTAACAAAGAGAGATGAGCTGTATCACTTCCACAACCCAATCCTGCTTCTACAAGATCCATAAGACCATTAACTCCAGCCGAAGCAATTGCATCCAAATTGGGAATTTTGGCTACTTGAAGAGGAGTTCGATTTCCAAATCTTGGCAGAGACACATCACCTAATCCATCTATTAGCACAAATGCTACTCTTTGTTTCGGGATGCCAGCAGCCCCCATATTTATTTCTTCCTTCCAAGCAAATAAATAAATACACACTTCTTAGTCATCTTATGGAACACTAAATGAAATTTCAGTGAGACTACGATTGAATTACACTTACGGGATATGATTTTAAGAACTATCGCTTTTTTTTTCAATATGGAAGGAAAATTTTTCCAACAGCACATTAAAAACAGACGGGTCGTGCTATCCCACACTGCCGCGCACTAAAGATTTATAAGCTAGCAACTTGCTAACCATTAGATGCACGAGATCTGTGTTATTTCACAAAGTTACCAGCTGGTGACAGCTGTAAAAGAAATATAATTTTTAATAGATCCTCAAATTTAATCTATATTTATTAATTGCTCCGTTGAATTGATGTTGTAGTATTTTCACGATGATGAAGATCCCTCGTTAGATGAAGATCCCTCCTTACTCTCTCATATGAAGTTATGAACTATATTTATCTTTATGATCATCTAATGGACAAATTTTTTTCATTCCCACCATCAAATAACTTTTTAAAACCTTCTGATACTTTTCTCCCGTAATCATTTCTAAATCTTCTTATATAACTGTATCTCTCATGGAAATGAAGCAGAGGATTCCGATTGAGTCAAAATTAAAGTAGAAACTTTGGCGAAGTGGAAACAAACCCACTATAAATTTATAACGAATCATCAAATCCACATAAATTCAATCTATTATTATCAGTAAGAAAAAAATAAAATTCTTCATCAATAGATTATGGGGTTTGATAGATTTCCATCAAGAGATTATTTTTCATAGCTTTCCATCAAGAGATTCTGGGGTTTGATCAACAACACAGAGAAATAATTAAAAAAAAACTGATCAATAATCTAACAAAACTCATGAATTTCTTTTTCTAATATCACTTTGGTGACGTTTATTAATTCTTTCCCTTTATGTTTGTTTAATTTACATTTGAGAGGTCAAAAAATTGATCATGAATCCGACAAGTTTCAGCCCTTACATGAATCAGACCTCCAACTTCCTTTTTAAATCATGCTTTATGTCGATTGATTCCTTTACACAAGCAATACAACAGTAATATTCATGCACCACTACCATTGTAACCAGAAAATGATGTGAAAGAGAGTAATTTTCTCGATAAAAAATTTCTTGTAAATGAAACATTAAATTTCGAGGGGTTGTTTGCAAATATATAAAGTGGCTGTTGCCTATTTGTCATCAACGGCTAGAAATGATCAGGCATTAGTATCCAACAGTTATCCCGTGCTAGCTTATAAAGCTGTTATGAGCAGCCGCGCGGGGTAGTATTTGCCAAAACGGAATCTGAAGCTTTAAATCTCCCTAGGGTTTTCCAACGCAAACATGAAACTGATGATCAATTCACCTGGCAGATTGAGTAATTGAATAGGTTTATCAATAATAATAAACCTAACAAACAGTAAAATAAAATAAAAAAAGGATTTTTGTTATAGGGAAAGCTGATCTGATTAGGGGGAAAGCTAAAATAGTTTGACTATCATATATACTTTTTGACTTTAAATCACTAATAGCCCGTTCGGTTGGGAGAATTCAATTCCAAGGAATCCAATTCCTAGGGAATGCGTCCAATTCCTTGAACCAAACGGGGCAAATGAACTCTATGTAATTGGGAATTTCAATTCCTAGGAATCCAATTCCCTCCAAAATGATAGATTTCCATTGCATTGGTCCAATGATGCAATGGAATTGGATTCCGGGGTAATAACAAAGGTAATTGAATTACCTCAACCGAACATGAATTTTTTGGATTGGAATCGAATTCCTTGGAATCCAATTCCAAGAATTGGATTACCCCATAATTGAATTCCTAGGATTCTAGTTCTCCCAACCGAACGGGCTATAAGGGTCCGTTTGGCACACAAAATTGTGATACTACACGTAGTTGCAACAACAGGTAATTGAATTACACGACATTGTGATCACATGTAGTGCTATTTTTCTGTTTGGCACGTTTATGGAAATAAGTCTAACACATCCTATCAAAACTTCATCTTCAACCTTTTAACAGTATAAAAAAAAAACTTGCTTGATATTCATGAATGTAGTTCTGAAATCAATCTTGTATTGATTGATTATTTGATTTATTCGAATCTAGCTGTGAAATCAAAATCTATACTCTCAGAAACTGCACCGCAATTCATCTCCAATATTGAAATAAGTATGATAAATCTTGATTTCCAAATCTTTCACTACACATATGAAATCAATTTAAGTTCATGAATTTTTATTTCAAGCCTTTGCAAATTCCACTCATCAAGAACCCAATATATAATGGAACGAACCCGGAGAAATACACAGAGAGGTGGAGAGATCAGAAAAAAAGATCTTTGATGGAACCCTAACATGGTCGTTTCCTTTAATGATGAATGCTATTTTGATGGAGACCCAGGTTGCTTTTCTCATACTGATATTGATACTGATACTGATATTAATTTGCTAACTAATGAAAATCTGGGAAGAAACTGTTAACTTTCAGAAGATTAAAAAAAGGATGACGAAGAACTTGAAAAATTATGATGAAGAAAAAGATGGTCAAAATTAGTCAAAGGGTGTAATTGGGGAGTGCAATAGAGGGCAACTTTAAATACCCATGTCTAAAGGTCTGCATTGAATGCAGCCGATCGGAGGTAGTTCGACTACAGGGGTAGTTCCTATGTCGTGTGTTTGGGCCATGCCAAACACTGAAATTCCCAATGCAGTCTCCTAATACTCCCCTTGACTGCACTCCCTCCTCCAAATACACCGTGACAAATGGACCCTAAAGGGGAGGAGTAAAAAATTATTTCCCCCTAACAGAAGAAATAAGTTTACTGTTATGTCCTCCATTGAACCGTAATTATGAGACATAATCTTATATAAACATGATTAACCCTAAACCATTTTATGATTAAATAAACCCTATTGTTTTTCCCTCCACAGAGTTTTCGCAAAAGCCGATTCATGGTTGGGTAACAGGTTTCCTCTCAGATATAAAAAGTAAGTATTAATCGTTTTTCATGATCTTTCACGATGTAGATACATACTGATTCAAGGTTGTTCCACCGATTGTGTGTTTTTCATCTTTAAGATTCTGATTGCCATTGATAATTAGGATGGAGACGAAAAACTGAATTCTCGGTAGATGAAGATTGAAGTTGAACATGACTCGATGCCATCATTAGCACCAGATCACAAGGAGTCGCTACCAGCACTAAATCAAGAGCAGAGTGTTGGTTGTGTTGTGAGATCGTGAATTGAGAATGGAAATGGATTTGGTGATTTGTCTTATTTATTATTTTGTAGTATAGATTTGATACCTTGTAATAAATTTCTACTAAATGATCTTAGTAATTGGTTTGGATCAAAATTGGAATAAGTGGATTTATACTAGTAATGTGTTTGTACGTGAATTTGGATGATCCATACTTGTACACCCTAAGCCAAGACCAACCATATGGAACCACAATCACCATCATTATCTTTGGATAGCAACATCATAATAATGTTACAATGAAGCTCATGGTAAGTTGGATATAGGTTTGATCAGAGGGTAATCGGGTAATATAAAATGATTGGTAAAAGTAAATTTTTGCAAATATTCCCCCATATAAACATCTCAATAATAGTAGCTTTGCCCTTAAAATGTTTCCCCCCTAAACAAATCAGCTTTCCCTATAACAAAAATCTAAAAAAGAACTTACTTGATAGTTCTTATAAACAATAATTTAAGAACAGTCATTACCTGAAATTATTGGGCCGACCGACCGGAGATCCCGAAGGGCTCGAAGGGAGGGAGTCCCTTTTATGGCCACTTTTTTGTAAAACGAAGAGTAACACAAATGTGCAATTTGATAAAAAGATTGGAAATTTCCATGTCCATGGTTACTTTTTCACTAGACAAAATTGTCCCTTCCTTTTAGTTTAATTATTATAGCTCCTTATGTATCCTATTTTTTAGGGGTATAATTGGAAAGCAAACTTTAATATAACATATCTAAAAATCTGTGCCTTAGAATTTTACAAATTTTATCTCGTTGGAAAGGTAATAAAAAAATCTACGCAATGAGTACAAACAACAATATCAAATTTAGAGTTTTTACGAAAAATTCGGAAATGACATTCCAACAAAAAAAAAGGTTGTATAACGCGTTATGCAATCAACGGTGTTTCGTTTTTCTTCGGTCGGCCCTCCCTACCGTGGCAGCGGTGTTATAGTTTATATGTGTTTCTTCTTATCTGCTTCGGTGGAAGAAGTAAAGTTTCTTTGTTTATCAGTATTCCATTTGAATTTGATTTTGAGTAGTGAACCAAAACGCAGAAACGGAATAAGCTTTTCTGAAAGAATAAGAGAACCCGGCAGACACTTGGTGCGCCACTAGTCCACTAGGCACCCTTAAACTTTCTAACAAGAACCCATCAAACGATTTATTCTTCTTCCCAGGAAACGCTGAAAGAATGGGTCTATTTGTTTATCTGATTTTTTCTTACTCCACTTCTAAAAACTAAAATTTTCAAATTCAGTTGTTTACTGGCCGAACAAAGGATAATAACTACTCCAGCAATGTATTGGCTTCAGGATAAATATTAGACAAGCAAGGGATGTGGTAAGACTGTGTCTTATGGGAATGCCCAAGGGATTCCCAAGTCACTTTCCACCTCATCCTGGGAAGGGACTGGGTCTTGCGTTTTTTCCCAGAGACTTCCTTGGACGGCTAATGGTTAGCCGTTTTAAGAAGAAAAAAAATGGGCACTGATCACCCGTTTCTCATATAACGGGTAATAATCCACCGTTTAACAGTGAATGGCGAATGGTTAACCGTTTTCCTTATCTTGACCGGTCAAAATAAATTGAACCGGGTAACCATTAGCCGTTCTACTGTTTCCTCCAAAACCCCAGAGAACTCGACATAGTTCATTTGTTCTTCCCCCAATATTTTTTCAGCGAGCAGAGCTTGTCTTCCACCCTCCGTGAAGTTGAAAAAACAGCGTTTTCATCAATTTTTTTGTTTGGGTTTGTAGAACAAAGGGTCAATTCCAAGTTGGCATTGATTTGAAGGTGTTTTAATCACTAAATCGTTCAAGGTAAATCCTCCTAACCTAAAACCCTAGTTTTCAATTTCCTTTTCAATGAAGTTTAATTTTGCAAAATTGATATAATTATTAACAGTAATTATATGCCACATGTATTAGTCAGTGGTTTGTGTTTGTTTGAAAGTA
The DNA here is from genome assembly GCA_023529315.1 of Papaver bracteatum. NCBI lineage: Eukaryota > Viridiplantae > Streptophyta > Magnoliopsida > Ranunculales > Papaveraceae > Papaver > Papaver bracteatum. The sequence goes on along the minus strand of JAJJWX010001238.1, from coordinate 873,086 downwards.
ATTTAACATGAAAAATTGTTGATATTAATTGATGAACATGGATGATTGGTTAGTTAATGATGAACATGGTTGAATTGTAGTGACATTTGATTTAAGATAATCCACATTATGTATCCTACTTATGTTGCAATTGTGTAATTTGGATAATACACAATTCATATAAATGTGGGAATCCAAAGTTGTTAGTAATATATGGTTTTGATTATGTAATTTGGATAAAACACAACTCATACGTTTATTTTTTTTGTTTGGTGCATTTAGATAATGATATGGAGTGCCCGACGAACCAAAAGTTATCCGTAAAAGGTAGAGATGGCCATACATCGGGTATAGATGCACCGCAGATGAAACCGAGGACTAGTTGGGGAAAGATTAAGGATTATTATGATATCGTTGTATGGAATAATCCACGCGCAAGACAGGTATTAGATAATTGTGGTTTTTCCAAGATATTTTCGTTTAATTTTAAGAATTCGGATATGCAACTCACAAATGCTCTAGTAGCTAGATGGTGGCATACAACCAAGACTTTCCATTTCTCGGGCTTTGAAATAGGATTGACACCTTTAGACTTTGTAATGTTAACTGGAATTCCTATAGGTAAGGGTGAGCCTACTAGAATTCATTCGTGACTCGGTAAATTTCGAAAATTGGATTATGCTTCAAGGTAGGTGTTTCTTTGAATGGATAATGAATGAATTTTGTTTCTAAAAATTTAGATTGGGATTTATATAGATTTATAAGATATCAATTAGAGATAAGAATCTGAGGCTAACAGTGTGTTGATGACGATAAGAATCTGAGGAAAAAAATTTGTCCGGATATTCATTACCACGTGTACATCCAACAAAACTTAAAAAATATATTACTCCAATACACTTCTCAAAACAAATACAGTGTAACTATAAATCGTAAAAGAAAACGTAAATTGAAAATGGGTGTACACCGAGTGTAAACGAGAAAAGGTCAAGGAACGACTAACCATAAACCGTTTTACCTTTCTTAAAACGACAAATGATTACCCGTTCCATAAGAACGGTTAATGATGAACCGTGTTTTTACTCTAGAACGATTAATTGATGACCGTTATCTGCTTTTGTAGAACGGCTAACCATTAGCCGTTCCAGGAGTCTTCCCGCTGGGATTCCCGCACACTAGGGAAGCTCTACGGGAATCACCCCTTTAGGCCACAGTTTTTCTTCTTGGGCATGCCCATAAGACCCAGTCTAACACAGCTTGGGAAATAAACAACTCTTAAAACTTACAAATTCCGAAATATCTCACATATTCTACGGCAAGACCAAGGTAGTTAATATCGCGTATCGGTCGGGTCCTATACACCTATACAAATGATAATATCTGTTTTTACAGGCGATACATCATTTAATATAGAATTTCAAATAATTATAAAACCATAGTAAAAAATAATAAGAATCATACACATATCTCAAATTTCCAAAATACAAGGAGGTTTATTAGAGCTTCTCCGATGGTCATTGTGTGTGTTTCCTATGTGGCAACACAAATAAGACATCCTCAATCTATTTTTCCTTAAAATTAGGGAGAGAAAAAAAATCCATCTCCAACAGTATTGCATATAACATCTTCTTTTAATTAGTACTAGTAAGACCACATGTGCGATGCACATGCTTGATTTTGATTGCTTTAGCAACACCAAATTTGATGGTAATGAAAAAAAAATCTTAGTATTTTTTTTTAATATTCGTATTTGTACTTATTACGTAGATAATTCAAAGAGCTTTCCGAATATACTAATTTTGCAAAAATCCGGTATGTATTTTGAAAGATATCAAGTTTTAAAATTTTTAGATCTAATTTTAAAATAATGTCATTCATGTAAATATATAATTATTGGTTTAATATACATTTTTACCCTTGAATATATATGCATAGTAATGATTGATATTTAAGGTTATATTAGTAATATCAAGGTGACACAAAACTATTTTGTTTTTTTGTGACCAACCAAAAAAGGCTTCACCAAAAGGGGGCCTTTTCTTTATTATAGTAAGATAAATTTTATTTTCCATAATTAAGATTTTATTAGAGCTAAAAATAGTTAGTTGATATATTAAAGTCAATTCAATTAAGTAAAAGCCGACTAGAATGGTAGACAATGTCAAGGGGAATGTCTAAAACTAGACATTCACCTTGACAATGTCTCCTAAAGTCATCTATACATTGGTTTAAGACATTAGGGTTGGAGAATGATTTTAAAAAAAATGGATGTGTATCCTAGGTGGATTTTGACACTTATCTCCATACACATGCCATTGGAGAAGCTTTTAGCCAACGTTGTGATTGTTGTCCCATTATGCCAGTAAATCATTTTTGTTAACCTTCATATTTATCTTTTATATTTCTCTGCCTTGCAATCGAAATATGGTTTCCATCTTATATCCTACCATATAGTCATTGATTTTATATTATAAATATATTAGGGCTTTTTACCTTCTCTAATTCATCTTATATCCTAGATGCATGTTGATGAAAAATTTATTCATGAAACCGATATTATCGGTGTACAAGTAAATTCGATATATCAGCCTGTACCGGCCTGTACAACCGATAATATCATTTCGTCTTTGTATCGACAATATTTTCGATATCGTATATATATTTTTCAATATCCGATAAAAACCTGTAATATCGGCCTATACAACCGATATTGATTACCTTGAGCAGGACCAAAAAGAGAAGGGACACGACACTTGGAACTTCAAAAAACACTACTTCAGGGCATTAGCTTCCAGACTTGGAATGCAATCCACGTGAGGTACTAGACTTTGATATATAACACGACTACAAACTTCTTTCGATCTTCCATCAAATCTGCGGTGATAAGAAATCAATCCGAACATCAAAAGACTGAATCTTCAAGCACCGATCACAACTGATGAAATCCTAAGCTTGAATTCGTGGACCAGTATATCTTCCTGGACGCATATATAGATCATTTGGTGTATCAATCTCCTTCAGCCATGCATATTCCTCTTCTTTCCCCTCACATATCACATCCACATTCTCTGTTGCTACAAAAATGTTTTCATTGATGAAACCCATCCAACTAGTCAGCAACTTCTTATATTTCTTAGCAGAGTTTGTCAATTTATTTTCCAAGTGTTTTCGAGTATGGAGAGACAATACTTACGGAAACTGGTGAAAGGGTAGTCATGGTAATAAGTACATTTCCTGCCGGCAGATTCTTTGTAGGGAGGAGCAAGTATGTCGAGCACAGCACAGGGAGTGACTGCAGTGAAACAATGAAGATTACCCCCACTTTTAGGGTACAACGCTGACGCTCCGCATGGTGCTGTTAAAACTTTGTCTACAGCTAACTTCGCCAATCTAACTGCCAGCAAAACAAATGACATTAGAACTAGCATTACCAGTTTGCCTATCAGGACATTAGAACTAGCATTACCAGTTTGCCTATCAGGCAGATAAACAAGAAATACTAATAATACATGATCCTAGACTACTCAAGACCTCCTCCGAGCATGCCAGTGAAACCTTTACCATCTTTTACCTTTATCCGAATTCTGATCATTGGCATGGGTGAATCTAACAATATGCTGATTCCATTCTTTTCGTCAATATCATAAAATATTCTTTGAACAATCGGTTTGTTGAATACCCAAATACAATGCATATAAAGGGTATTATTTTTTGTATTCAGGATACAGTGCACGACTAAAATAGAATTAGTATTAGCATCACATTTTTCATCACTGGCTCAAAAAATTAGAAGCAATATGAAGATTAAACAACTCTGCTTAAGTTGTTGTTAAATGTTTACTGCACATTGGGGTTAACTAATACCAAACAGGAGATCCTTAAGAGCCCAGACAAATGAAAATAAGAAAACATGCATCCCAATCATCTTCATCGATTTTTTCAGAGTTGTTTCTTTAGCTACCAGAATACAATAAACTGCATGATTTTGATCATTAAAAACAACGCGAAGAATTTGTCAATTTGATATTCCAGAGTCGTAGCATGCTATCTGAAAATCCTGAAAAACGTCATGGAAGAGTGTACCATACCAAAGTTAGAAACACACCAGGAGAACTGCCGATTTTCCGTACACAGGCAGGCTCAACCCAATCATATCCTTTCACGTGCATGGAGCCACAGAGTATTTTGCTTAAGACAGTCATTCCAGGATGGTCATGAAGCGGAATTACTGATGAAGTGGGTAGGCAGAATATACACATCTGCACAATATTTTGTGCGTCACTAAATACCCAAAACTGTTCTTATAACTTCGAAGACTGTAAATTTCAATAAAACGCTACAAATTCCATCGAAGCCTTTATGTTTCCTTATGTATAACAATTTAACATTAACAAGATGGAACTTCAATATTTTTGAAAAATGGTTGGCTGAGATCAGTTCTACATTTCACACTTCTATCGAAAGAAAATTTCTAGGCCACCTTCTTTGCTGGTTCTGGAGATTACTTCTGCAATTCATACAGATATTGGGGTTGTTCATCTAAATATATGACCTGATCACCTGATCAGTTTATTGTACTCGGATAACCATAACATTCCGTCAAGTATTTAAACCAACGTGTTTCCTCAAAATATCTCAGTCTAAGTTATATAGATTCTAACAACGACGGGAAAACTATTGGTACCGCTATTTTGAAACAATGGAATATGAACCCAGAAGCATCTCATAAGTCATAATCTAACAAGTGAAGTTCATAACCAATTTTCACCTACTGCAATGTACAGTAATCTACCTCCATAACCTCAGAAAGATAGATTTTGTTAGGAGTGCACGGTAGACTGTTTATTGAGTGGACACTTTTATAAGGTAACATGATCCTATAATAAATTTCTAAGATGTGGACAAAGAACGTTAAACCAGAAACTGTTGCGATAAACAAGAGATTGACAAAACTGTCATATGCTCTCAACCTTCGACTTTGTAAGTGATGATGCAAGAAGAGTTATATTAACTTACTGTAAAATTATCACATTCATGTATGTCCACGAACGTAATAGGTTGAGCCCATCGACCTACCCTGTCGAACAAGCTTTCACCAAAAAAACCATGGCCCCGGTCATCATCTGCATTACTCTCTTTGAGACCAACATCAGCAGGAGCAATGGTATCTACAAAGAGAACCATCCAGAATATTAGGTAAAAACAAGTAATAAAAGGGAGTAAGGTAATCCCGCAAGCTCACAGCTATCTTTTATTTTAAAACTCACTTATTTAACTGAAATTACCATCATATTGACCATATTAGCCTCTACGACAACCCTTTTCACTGTACAACCAGGATATGATGCTGAATATTTTAGTAAAAACAGCTCTTTCCTAGACTATGTCGGCTTTCATTGGACCTTTTGGTGTCTGCTCTAATTGGAAACTTTCATTTTGTATAAAATTTCAGGCAAAATAAAAATAACTTCCCTAATAGAATGAAAACGCTCAAACACCAGCATTTCACTTCATACTCTTAGACACTTTTTTCTTGTTCGTTTTAAAGGTACATCAGCAGCTAATCAAACAGGTTTTAGTAATGAGTCAGTAGCTTGAAATATGTTAAGACTAAACAGCTGGTAAACACAAGAAGAGTGAATTCATGACTTCAGTCACAATTCACAAACTACAGATAACTTGCAAAAGCATATGCCCAAAGCGAGGGAAGCAGTGCTGAATCTTAACATCAATATACGCAGACATACAATATTGTTGACTATGCAAGCAAGGCAAACAACTTATCATAATTGTAAAATCATAGACTTCATGTATCTGGTACAGGTTGCGAGTAGTGCAAATGAAATGTTAATGAGAAGGAAACCCGCTGTCAAACATTGCATCTAATTATCATATATTGAGAGCACCCAGGCAGCCAAAATTCGCCAAATTCAAAGTATAGTTATCAATTTCAGATGACGAAAATAGCAGTATTTATTCTCTTTCTTTCTTCTAATTTTATCACTGCGTTTTCAAGGAGCAACTATTCCTTCAAATAATACCCCGTTACTAATTTGATAATTCTAGCCCCCCTCTTGCAAACATTTTCTCCACTCAATTAACTGCTATCCAGATTCTAGGTGTAACAAGCAAATATGATCATGCTCATATTGAATGATCATATCAGAAGAAATACCTCGAAGAAAAAGCTAATAATTCAATGTACTAATGTTAGAAGTTTAAAAAAAAAAAATGTGCTTGTTGTCAATACTTCAAATGAGGGAGGAGAAAAGAACGGGCAATAAAGTAAGGGATGAAATCCAAAACCTAACCCTAAAATCAAAATAATACATTCCCCCTCTTCACAAAATTATATGACAAAACCATTCAATTTCACAGGATTCATTATGACCGAAAACGCAACATTTTAAAAACTAAAAATTGATAAATATAAAAAGAATAAATTAAATAGATTGACTACATCAACAAAGATGACTACTGATTACCTAAAAGAGAGCAAAGCTTTTGGATTGCCTGAGAAGAAGCAAAAGGAGTTCCTGAAGGCGTAGTAAAGGTCTTTCTGCATAGGCCATAAAGAGCCTGAATAGAAGAAGAGTTCTTCGTCATCCGCGCTTTGGCAGTGAGTGGCTAAGGCAGACTGTAGATATAATGCTAGCCGAGGGCAATTCTCACGGGTTGAGATTTGCTCCCCGATGGAATGACAAACACGAAAGACAGATGAGAAATTTGTTGGTTGGTACACAAAACCCTACCCAGTTAGTAGTCCAGCTAGGGGTGGGATTTGGGTTGGGTCAATCCACCCAACCCATGCCCAACCCGAACGTTGGGCGGACTTGGGCAACGTATTTCAAAACTTTGGGTAAGCTTGGGCATAAATTTTATGAACCCGAGTTAAATTTGGGCAAGCATGGGAACAAATATTTCTAAACCAAACAACCCGCCCAACCCGAAAAACTATATATAAGACATTTTTTATAATTAGTGTTATCATCTATTTAGAGGAATTTTAGATATTATCTTCAAATCTATTAGTGCAAATATAAATTATATCTATCTCATTAATCATTCAATATGAAAAGAGTTTATATTATTGTAAATAATATTCGGTTATTTGGAAATTTAAAATAAATAGAAGAATTAAATCTTATTATTACTAAATTTATTATTATCACATTAACAAACTTGTATGTCTAGTAGAACTTGGGCCAACCCGACGAACCCGGGGAACCCGAGGAACATAACTTGGGCGGACTTGGGAAACACCTTAATAAATTCCACGGGTTCGATGGGCAATCTGGGCAAAGAATTCCTAGCTCAAGTCTTCCTCGGCCAAGCCTTCTAACCCGCCCAACCAACCCAAGTCCCACCCCTAAGTCCAGTAGTAAAAAAATAATTAATAATTAACAGAGGTCCAAAAACCTTTTAAAAACTGTAATTTACATCTTTGCCCATCACCATTCACGTGTGATATCCTCTGCGTCCCTCAATTCGTGTGAATTTTTTTTTGATGGAAACATGGGCTTCAAGAAACCCCTAAATTTTATTTATTATAATACCTCATTCAAATTGAGGTTTGAAGGATTACATTAATCAATTACATCAATAAATAAGGAAATACAGATGGTACAAGATTTACAATCGAAACTTAAAGAAACAAGATATGAAAATCCTATTAAACTTCTGCAGCCCTTTGAAGGATTGGAAATCCTTATAATGGATTTAAACCATTTTGTTTCTTGATCATCAAAGATATCAGATGCTTCCATAAAAGGGAAGTAATATGCCCAAATTAATTTCTTTAGAAATGAACTCCATATTTGACGAAGTAGATCGTTTTCTTCAAGAGCAATGCAAATCCAAATCCACCAAAAAAACCTAATTAGAAAATATGAAAACAGGTCCTGATAATTTTATGAAATCATCAGACTGATCAGAAAACCATAAAAATTGTTTAGAAACAAATTTCTTTATTGGAAAATTAATATATACAAGGAAACAAACTCGATCCGTCCAGTAGATCTGAAAAATCAAACCAAAATCGGTCGGATCAAGGATTTAAGTTATGAAAGAAAGTAGTTTTTTTTTTCTTCTTCTTTGGTTCAGAGAGAAAGGGGGAGAGGTATCGGTACATCTCAATTCGTGTGAATAGAAACACAGTTATCTTGTTACCATCTGTATACTATTTGCTTCTCTTGTTACTGATCATATCTCCAAATCGATACATCTCCCCCTTTCTCTTGTTACCATCTCAAGCAAATATGACCAGTAACAAGAGAAGCAAATATCTATGTATATCATTTACAGAGTTTAAGTAAATGCAACTAATATGTACTCGATTTCTAAGCAGTACAATAGATACGTACTCGAATTTGTAAGTAGTAGAGAATATACCTACTTGATTTCTGAGCAGTGAAGCAAATATGTACTCTAGTTTTGGTAAGAAGTGCAGCGGAACCGACGTTAGTTACTAATTATTAGAAGGCAACAAGAAGCGGAGATTCAAGTAGATACGATGAATTGCATCATATGTATCTAAAATTAATGATCATTCTTGAATTTAGTTCATTGTAAATTTTGGCATTCTTGATTCAATGTTTCTAGTCGGTAACATAATAAAAAAAAAAGTATCAGTGTGTCATTTGCAGGGTACCAAATTAACTACATGCTTATGGCTTTACTGCCTGTTTTTTTATGGGGTTCCAAGTTTTTTCATCTATTTCTTTTGGAAGATAGTCCTCATATTATGTATTGTGATCTAGCAGTACATATTTTGTTGTATTAAGGAGAAAAAAACAAAGGCAATTTTGACAGCGTCCAAGGGAGTACATATTGGGTGCACATAAGTATAATAAGTCATTCAAATTGATTTTGACATTAATTTCAGCATTGCATATTGATATGCACCGTCATAACGAGAAATTGACATTTAAATGCATCGTTGAAGCACAAAAATAAATAAAAGCAAACATATTTTATTTATTTTACTTCGCCAACGGGATAAAAAACATATCCCATTCCAATCAATCTGCAAAATGTCACCGCAACTTGTTGTGCACCCAACAATATAAGAATTATTGAATGGGTCGTCTTCGAGATCACTTGTACCATTACCAAAGCAGGTTGTATTTCCATCATGATTATTAGAATCTTTGTCAGCTCCATTCGCAGGATCCTTTCCTTTTATACCATCTAGTATGATGACATTCCTTCTTTAAAATTTGCCTCAACAGCATCTGTAGAAAAAATGGCACACAAAAAATGAATAATGAACATCTCAGGATCATTGCTTCTTTTGTCAGCTCGGTGACATTGAGAAAAAAATCTAATATATATTTATATGTACTGAGTGAAACCACAGTATATATTGATATGTATTGAGTGTAATCCAATACATGTGACATATAGATTAAAGAAGCTAACCATATTTATATGCTCAGAATCCAATGTATGATCCTATAGCACATACCAATGTGTACTAAAACCTTAGTGCATTAATAAATATATCATTTGATCAAAAAGACCTGATAATTCACAAAAGTATTCACTATTCACTACATACAGATATGAACTAAAACGTAACCCAACTTTAGTATATACTGATATGTACCTATGTGAAAACCCAGTACATATCGATATGTACTGAGTGAAACCTATAGAAGTTTTGAGTTACATATTATGTGTGAAAATTTATAGTGCATATAATTGTTGGTGCAAATCCCATTTGGGAACAGTAAGTTCTAGCTATGTCTGGAGAACGATATGAGGCTTACAGAGAAAAATTTCTTTCTTCACCTTAATTGCCGGAAATCAATCCTGTCTTTTCTTCCTTGAATAGAGCATTTCTTTCGTAACTGCTTTAGTAATATCCTGCAAGTAATAATAAAGTAATCAATTATAGGAAAATAGAACAACATCCTTAAGAACTCAACCAAAAATTCTGGACATAATTTTTATAATCTCCTAATAGAAAACAGACAAACACTAACTTCAAAATGGTGCTTTCTTAACCTCTGTCAAACAAAATTCCATTAGGCATAAGTGGCATGGATATGTACTGATAAGATAACGGATGCCAACTAATCTTACTGGATGGAGCTAAGGTAAATTATTTAAACATACAGTTGGCCTTAGCTTGTACTGATTCATCTCAACATGTCCTATTTTTTCCTCATGTTTTTATTGTTCAGAGGGCCTTTCACAGGGGGATAAGGTAAACTATTTTATATAACTGACCTTAGTTAAGAGTGCTCTAGGATGGTGATGTCTACATAAACAAGACGTGCATACTTAGTTACGTGTTCCACTCCCTTGTTGTCCTGCAAGAGCTGATAAACTGGGAAATTTCAACATATAAAACAAGATTTAGAAATATACCTCAGTGACTATATTAAATACATGTAAACAAACAAAATCATCAAGAAAAATTCATGCAAAAAAGTTATTAATTGTAAACAGGGATAATAAGATCACTAAGTATGATTATTGTATCATGCATACCGAAATTTATCTCGACTCTTTAGTTATAGAAACTAATTGAAATGATTCGGCATCGGGAATCCGGAGAATCACACCTATAAAAGATTGCTATCATAGTAATATTGAAAATGACGACTATAAAAAAGATCATAATATAGAAATGACTACTACCAGCAGCACATGAATCTCAATAATCATCTGCACAATAAAATCTGACACCAAATTTTGTAATATTTTTCATCGAATCCACTATTTGGGTATGAACACAAGAGCAGAACATCACCCACAACAAACCAAACATTAAAATACCATTAATTATGACTAAGCTATCAGCTTATCACCTACTAAATTAAACAAACAAAAAAAGGTAGTGAAATGGTTGGAGGTAAAATGGAACGAGTTGCATTCTCAGCTCGTAAAGAAATTTTCTCCATCTTTATTGATATGTACTATGTGAAAACCCGATACATATTGATATGTACCGATTAAAACTTAGTAGATATCACATATTTAATATTATCTCCTTTTTTAATAAGCAAGTCGATGGTGCCAACTCCTGCAGACCATATTAGCAATATTAGGTAGATATCACATAGAAGCAAAATAATAATAGGAAAAATCAACTCATTTTAAGTCATTCAATAACCGAAAATATTTCGGTTGCATCTCATTTCATTTTTACGTACCTTTGATGTGTAAAATTCAAACATCTAAACATAATCAACGACAACAAAAGAATTGAGAGACAAATTTGAATATAACAGTTATATTAAGAGATACTAGGAATGCAAATACTTACTGGAAAAAAAAGTCTCATAGTTTAGGCATCTAGAATCCAAAGCTCTATAAGTCCAGTGAATTGAAAACGGTGATAAAGATGGGAAAAAAATCATTTGACTTCAGGCTCTTCAATAACCCATTCATTTTCTCTTCCAAAAAACACCAAGTTTTGAAAACCGGCAAATCGACAAATTCTCAATTTTTCACATCTTCAAGAAGCTTAAATGGAGATCCTTATTATCAATTTCAGTAGTGTAAAGTAGATCCGATTCAATGAAAACAAGGTGTGAATCTATGAATCACAAAAAGAAAAACATATCCAATTCGATGGAATCTCATAAAAAAAAATTAGAAATTAACTTACCATAATAACGATTTGAAAACCTTAACAAAAATCGCCATCAACAGAAAAGATATCAAGAAATCGCCATCATCAGAGAAGAGATCGGGAACTCTATTCGTATAAAACTGAAGTATATCATCTCTATTGGTATTATACACGGAGGGTGATTTTCGGCATTTAATAAAAGGCAGCATAAGGTCTCGTACGTGTGCTGGACGAGCGAGTAAAAAATCTGGTCCAAAAACATGTTTTTGGATGAGCGATTAAATTCTTTTAGTGCTGGACTACACACTAAAGAGTTCTTCTAAACTGGATTAACCAGTAATTCCTAGAAGAAAGATCCACGAACCAACAAATTTGAGGGCTTGCCCGTCATAACAAGAGACGCGCGGCTGAGCAAGAAACATCAGCGGCCTAACTTGAGTCGTGTGGTTTATGATCAACTTTTGGCGGCTCTACTCCAGCCATGCCGCCAAAGTTTCGCCGCCCAACGGATATATATTCACTGCTAAGCCTAACGGCTCAATTTGAATTCTCTATGAATATTTATATTTCAACCACACTTTCTCTACATCATCCTAATCCATCTTGGATTTTTCCGAAAACTTCTTAAATTCTACATTTGTATCTAAAATAGAGCGGTTTGCAACAAATTAAAATACAATAGAGTTCATGGTGTCATTTTTACAATGTATGGAGATGAATCAATTTATAGGAATTATGTACACTTTACAAAAGATGTTATCAGTGGTTGGAAACAAATGAGAAACACGTTTTATAAAAAAAAAATTGACGAGTTTTGTGAAGAAACCTGTAACATATATTATCATGATAGTGAAGGGTTATCTCATCGTTTTCATACTATTAGCAAAGTGGTTAGTGAATACGTAAATTATGCAAATGTTCTGATGCAAAATAATTGAAGCGATAAAGGTGAACCAGATGTGGTAAGAACGAATTTGTATTTCACTTAGGTAATTTTTTTAGTTTTTGTACTCTTTTAATTAAATTACTTTTCCCAAATTCTAGGAACAAAAATGTCGAGAAGAGCGGCAAAGAACTCACAAAAATGGGTTCCAAAACGAAAGCTATTTCAACATTCTGAAGGAGCTTAACAGATTTAATTCATACTTGTTGGTAGGTAATCAAGTGACAACAAGAGCATCATATGGATCAATTTCGCAGAAATTTCAGAATGGTGCACATATTTCCTCGCCATAAGTAATTTTAACCCCTCCTACTTAGTCTCCAAGTAGTCAGGAAGATCACAATTCTAATCTCTATGTTCATAACAATACCAACAACAACAAAAAAAAAAATGAGGAGGGGGCCAAAAAATTGCAGACGAAACCCAATAAGCATCATGTGGTTCAACGACTGGGATTAATTATGCAGGGTTCATGGAAAACAGTCGTCAGGCAGAACTATCTAGATCATCATAGCATGGTTTGGTGTTTAGGCGACTTCTAAAAAATCTTTTTTTTTTCTAGAACAACACTACAAGGAATTTAATAAGAACAAAAAAATTCTACGAATACTCCAACGATGCATCCGCGATAATGTTTGTTATGGGAAAAGGAAGCGAATAAAGTGGGACAACAATTGAACGAACAATGAACCCCACAACTTACCCATCATGATGATGACAATGCCGCTGAAGAAGATGAAAAGGACTACCGCCTTGATTAAATGGCTCGTCTTCAACGTAGTAGTTAAGTTTTATGTAAATTTGAAAACTAAATTTCCAAATTAGTTTAAAGCTAAATGTGTTAGTTAGCTTTAATTTTAATGTACTAGTTTAGTTTTAGTTTAAATATAACATGTAATTTAGTGCAGCAAATATTATTAAAAGGGATGAAAAGGGATAGTTTGTTCAGACCGCGAATTATTCCTAGGAATAACGAGTATAAACAAAGATAATTATTTAGACCTCGTTTTCCCGACTATAATTAAAAATCATAATTAAACTTTAACAAGTTCAGTAAAATAATTTGATTAATCAAAATCAGATGTCTATAATGATAACTTTTAAGACTCTTAAATATACTTGGAAAAATCCCTAACCTACACAACAAGAAAGGATGAAAACAACATAAAACCGATCCAGACCCATATTTGCTATTTTTGGAAAAATTTCAGGTTATGTAAAATAATAAAAGTATTCTCTAAATAAAACTCTATTCCACAAACAATGATCCAAACGGACTCCTAACGAAGAAGTTATTAAAAAAAACAAAAACTTTTCAAAAACGGCTTTTTGAGGCTCTAAACGATAAAATTTGGCTAAATTTTAAAGACCATGCAACAAAGTGGCATATCTTGATCGTTGGGTCGTTTCCCATAAAATTGGACCCGTCTTGAGCTAAATTATGACACTCGGGTTTTTAGCCTCCAAATAGGCTATAACCTGCTCATCTGCATCTGTTAGAGCATTGCTTGGTCGAACTCACATGCGTTGTTATCTCAAGCATGTTTGTGAATGTTAGTGATCAAAACTATAAGTCTTGATTTCTAGTCTACTATATCTAAGGTCTCAGACTAGGATAGAAAGTGTAGTAGAGCTCAAGAACTTCATAGCAATCATCATACAAGATGAAGGACTACTCAAGGAACTGGTGGATCTTCATCGACTAAAAGTTATGTGGAGACTTGAACTTATCTATCACTTAAAAGTCTATATATCTCCTATCTTGAGACAAAAGTCATTTTTCTATATAGACTTAGATTATACACATTTGGTATTTCGAGCCGAGTTTACCTCGCCTATCTATTTCTCGAAATATGTGTTGGTAAAGCTTTCGCTTTAGTCAAGTTCATATTTACCTAATGACGAAAGTAATGTTAAGTTTCAATCACTTTGAAAATTGCTCTGACGAAAAACGGTTTGTGAATAACAACTATATAACGTCATCTGAAAATGTTTCAATGATTGAAATGAGAGTTTAGACTATATAACCATTGGAGGATATAAGTATTGTTGTGGAAACACATATATGTATAAGTCCTTATTCCTTTAACCAAAGTTTGCGAACTTTGTTGATCAAGAGAACCGGAGAAGTGCGTGAGCTAAGTCCGCGAACTCATTCCACGAACCCAGTCCGTGAAATGGTGGAAGTTCTCGACCTGATAATTTCTGCTGGAGTTTGTGAACTCCATCCGGGAACTTAAGTACGCGAACTTGAGTAGGTTATGTCTAAAAAACGTTGTTTGTGAACTTATCTTTATAAACTAAGGAATGCAATTGCAAACTGTGGCTATATATTTCATGAACTGATTCGAGTGAATTAAATCATTTTTGCTTCAATTATGTCTTGTGTAGTACATGAGATTTCCTTGCAATTGAACAACTCTCTAACTAGTTCATTTGAGTCATTTGAACTAGTTATGGTGAAGAAGAATATGGTTGATATGAAAGTTATCATATGGCTAACCATTTGGTTAACTATTGTTGAACCAACTAATGTACAAGTTTGGGTACGGTTACACAAAACTAGAAATGTGCATTTCATGTGTGTATAACAAGCTATGTTTTCGATCTAACGGTTGATAAATATTATCTTGAATCTAATCAGGATTTCCTCTAACGGTGAATATTGAATGCTTTGTTACTAAGCTAACATTAATTGCAAACATTGATTTGAAAGACTATATAAGGGAGAACTCTAGCAACTGGGAAACCTAATCCCCACACATTTTGTGTGATACTAGTTGTGCTAAACTAGAGTCGATTCTCCTTTAACCTTTGGTTTCTTCTTCTAAACCAGGTTAACGACTTAAAGACTTCATTAGGATTGTGAAGCCAGACCGATACTACTTTCTTGTAGTTGTGTGAGATGATTTTGCTATTTATATCATACGAGTACAATTGTAACAATTGGCTTGAGATTTCTATCTCCGATAGGCAAGATAAAAAGTAGTCGCAAACATCTTCGTCTCATCGTTTGTGATTCCACAATATATTTTTTCGCTTCGTCGATTAAGATTATTATGAGGTGATTAATAATGTTGAGTTATTCTTCGGGAATATAAGTCCGGTTTATCAATTGGTTCATATTCACCTTGATTTATCAAAAGACAGAACAAAACTCGTAGGTATATTCGTGGGAGACGAATTTATCTATTACCGTAGACTTTTATGTGTGATACATATTTGTTGATTAAAGTCTTCGACTTTGGTTCGTAGCAACTCTTAGTTGTGGGTGAGATCAACTAAGAAAATCAAGTACGTAGTATCCTGCTGGGATCAGAGACGTAGGAGCATAACTGTACCGTGGTTTTTTTGCATTTGCGGTTTCCTCGTTAACCAAATTCTGGTGTCTGTGTTATTTCTATTCCGCATTATATTTTGTTATATAATTAAAATATCACAGGTTGTGCGTTGTTCAATCAATTAGAATATCTGACCTTTTGGTTGTTGATTTAAATTGATTGACACTTGGATATTGGTCTTTGGTACCATCCAAGTTTATCTCTCTTGTATTTAAATTGAGGCTCGCAGTTTGCTTGAGTAAGATTTAAATCGAGAGATAGAGATATAAAAACTCTTTGATATACTTTTCTATTGATTGAGTAATTGTCAAGTTGATTCTCATAAAAGTGTACTGGAGTTTGTCCATACAGATTGTTAAGCGAAAATTAGATGTGGTTGTTAGACCCCCCGCTTTTTCAATTGGTATCAGAGAAGGTAAACACGTTTAAGACCTTACAAGTCTATGTTTGTAGCGATCCGACGCTATGGATAGAGGTGCTATCTCTATTAACGTACCACTTGTTTTCGATGGCTCTAATTACTTATGGTGGAAAATTGCTATGCGAGCTTTTCTTCAAGCGCGTGATTTTCAATCATGGGTATATGTTGTTAATGGATATGATCCTCCCGTTGTGGTAGTTGGAAATGTAAACATTCCAAAGAATATTGGTGAATACAGCCCTGCCGATATACTTGCTGCAAAGCAATATTCCGACGGTTTGAATGCTATCATACATGCCATTACCCCAAGTCTTCAGCACCATGTGTCAAATTTCACTAAGTTTAAAGAAGCTTTGGATATCTTAGAAACCGTATTCGAAGGTAATACCAGTGAGAAGGAAGCTAGGCTTCAAAATCTTAATTCCGATTGGGAAAACCTTCGTATGGCAGATGAAGAAACATTTGATGAGTTTAATCACAAAGTGTCTGAAATTGTTAATGCATATTTTGCATTGGGTAAGACCATTCCTGAAAAGGACATTGTGAGGAAAATTCTCAGATCGCTGCCATCTAGATAAGATTCTAAGAAGCATGCCATCGTTGAGGAAAATAACCTTGATAATCTCTCCAAAAATACGTTGGTTGGAAAGCTTAAGATCTTTGATCATGAACGTTCATCCAAAATTAATGATGTTGCATTCAAAGCACTAAAGGACACTAAATTACTTGATAAAAGTAAAAAAGTGTATATCTTTGAAGATGATCACTCTGAGATAGATTCATCAGTTGAAGATCTTGAAAAATCAGTCTCGATGATCACAAGTTTAGGGATCTTCTGCTGAAGAGAAGTAAATGGTTCTCCAGAGATAAGTCTAAGGCATCAGTCAAACCTCATAATCGTGTTCCTCCTAAAAATAGGGATATTGATAAAACTGATGATGAGGATATGCCTCCGTGTTTTAAGTGTAAGAGATTTGGTCATTTTGCAAACGAGAGCCCAAATCGTAGAAAATACATTAGGTATAAAGGTCTTGCGGCAACTCTTGATGAAATGTATGACAACTATGATTCTAATGAAGACGAGAAATCAAGTGTTGTACTTCTTAATAAAAATATTAATTTTGATAATTGTAGCAATACATACATCAACCTTGATATTCTTTTAGAAGATAATCCAACTATTCTGGAAGATAAAGTTGACCCATCCTTTGGAAACTTTGTTTGTTATGTTTCAGGTTCCACCATGTGCCTAGCTGCTTGCACATCTCAAAATCCTGATTTTTATCCTAGTTTGACGTGTTCATATTGTTCTTTAAAGGGTCATGAACTTTCAAGGTGTTATAAGTTCAAACACCAACAAAGGCACGTCAACAAACTTCAACGAAGAGCAAACCATTTAGCAAAGAAGCTTAAATTTGCTCAGAAGACCGCTGAGGTATGTAGGATTTTATCTTCGTCTAAGAAGTTAGTTTCCAGTTGAGAAGAAAGTATGGTCAAGTCATTTTGATATACAAAAGTCTGTGGATTCCTCTCGAGAGGAAAATGGTGGACAAATTGTTGTTCACCACAACGCAACTTGATTGTGTTGTTTTTTGAAATCTTGTCTCATGTGATTGATCAAAAGAGACAATGATTTTGTATCCTTCAGGCTTTAGGAAAAGTTTTTTTTTCTTCTTTTCTTAGATTTTCCTTTTTTTTTGTCTATCAAACAAAAGAAAGGGTACTATCGATAATTATACTCTTCATAGGGTTGAGAGTTGGTCGTGTACGAACCTGTTTAAAGGTTTTGAAACCCTACATTCCTTTTTCCTTCTCTGTAACCTCCTTTTATCTCAAGACTACTTGTTGAGAAAATTGTGATTTCCTCTCACAAACCCATACGTTTATGGATACTCCAAGCATGATGTCTTCTGATGGAAAGGATGTTAATTTGATTATTAAGCCATCAATCATGAAGGAAAAATTAAAAATCTCCGCTAGCTCTAACATTGAAAAGAGAAAGAAGGAATGTGAGGAAGCCAAGATTCGTTCCTTCAAATTCTCAGAAGTTTTCTGATGTTCTTGAAGTGTTGAAGGAGACGCGAAAGGAGATTAAACAAATAAAAGCTTTTGTGTATAAGACTCATGAGATTCAGAAGGCTCTGGTTCGACAACATCAGCCAAGAAGGTTTATTGATATAAACTCCTACCTTAATGAACCTTATGTTCCAATGGCTGTTGACGACAAGGAGTTCGGGGACGATAAATAATTCTTCAAAGGTCTTATTGCCTAGTAAATCTTCTATTTTTCTTGTTTTTGTTAAGAAGAATAACTAGAGGTTGGAAAAGCCATTATTGTGATTACACATAGCTATGTCCAACGTTTTCATCTTCATGTTTTTCGGTTTATTTATTTAAATTCTAAAATTGTTTGCAAGATGATTATTGCAGTATTAATCTTTATGGTTTTATATATTACAATATTGTTATGGGATATATGTGTCTGCGTCCGTGAACTTGATTGTCCCATACTTTGTCAAAAGTAAAGTCGTTCATGAGTTGATATGCAAGTATTGATAAAAGAATGAATTGACTTTTGAAAAATACAAAAGTTAAGCCTATTATGTCAATCTTTGATGGAAGATAGGTTAAAATCTTTTGTTTTCAAGGATTATGTCTATTGTATGTAATTGTGCAAATTATGATGGAAAATAGAATAAATCCTTGTGTATTCCGAAGTAGTTGATCTTCCTTGATCCATATTTTATGTATTACTGTGAGGTTCCATAAGGTGTCTTATGTTGAGCTCTATCGACTGAGTTATTGGTTTGGCATAGTTGTTGTTCCATGAGATACTTTGTGTCGAGCATGACCAATTAAATTGATTACTTTTGTGATTAGTTTAGTTGTGTATTTTGATTATATTAATTATGCGTTCTCTTGTGATTAATCTAATTGAATATTTTTAAGTCTCCATAAGTTTACTTGTGTTGAGCACGGTCGATTAAGTTAATCATGGGTTCTCTTATGGTTAAATTAATTGAATATTTTGGATTCAAATTCATACTTGTATGTGATTTGTTATGTCCAAAGAAATCTTTATTTTCTTTTGAAATTAAGGTCGCTCTTGTTGTTCTTTCGGGAATGACATATTATGGGGGAGAGTTCTTAATTGAACTCGTGCTTAATTGACAAATCTTTGCGGGGAGTGCGACTGTGGAATATTATAGGGGTCATCTTGTATCTTTATAGACTCCTTGATAAATGCATTTAGCTTCGGCTTTATGATTGCATCTAAATAAGATGATATACGCTTACCTTTGGTCATGAAATGTCTCGTTTGGAAATTTCATTAGGATCTCGTTCTTGTACCTTTGCCAATTTTATTGACAAAAATGGGGAGAATTAATATGTAGTTCACACTAAAAATACATATGGTTTTCGGATCATTATGTAAGGGGGAGTGGTTTCCATGTGAGATGGAGTATTGACTAAGGGGGAGTGAAATATCATCATCATATTGTTGTTAAAGTTGTGATGCAATTGAACTTTGACGCTGTGTAATGATACTATGACACTGTATAACAATGATTGAGAACTTTTGTTTTCTCGTTGTTATAGATACGGATTTTCAAAAACGATGATGCTAAAGTTACAACCTTTGGGATCATTGGAGTACTTGTAAGTGACGAAGATTTCAAGTAATGTTGAAGATTAGACATGTGGAATAGGAGCTACAAAGTTTATTTATATATTTTTTGTATTCTATATGTATTGATAGTTTTGTCACTAAAATTGACAAAGGGGGAGATCGTTAGAGCATTGCTCGGTCGAACTCGCATGCGTTGCTATCTCAAGCATGTTTGTCAATGTTAGTGATCAAAACTATAAGTCTTGATTTCTAGTCTACTATAGCTACTGTCTCGGACTAGGACATAAAGTGTAGTTGAGCTCAAGAACTCCATGGCAATCATCATACAAGATGAAGGACTACTCAAGGAACTGGTGGATCTTCATCGACTAAAAGGTATGTGGAGACTTGAACTTATCTATCACTCAGAAGTCTATTTATCTCCTATCTTGAGACAAAAGTCATTTTGCTATATAGACTTAGATTATACACATTTGGTATTTCGAGCCGAGTTTACCTCGCCTATCTATTTCTCGAAATATGTGTTGGTAAAGCTTTCGCTTTAGTCAAGTTCATATTTACCTAGTGACGAAAGTAATGTTAAGTTTCAATCACTTTGAAAATTGCTCTGACGAAAAACGGTTTGTGAATAACAACTATATAACGTCATCTGAAAATGTTTCAATGATTGAAATGAGAGTTTAGACTATATAACCATTGGAGGATATAAGTATTGTTGTGGAAACACATATATGTATAAGTCCTTATTCCTTGAACCAAAGTTTGCGAACTTTGTTGATCAAGAGAACCAGAGAAGTGCGTGAGCTAAGTCCATGAACTGGCGGAACCCGAGAATTTCTGCTGGAGTTTGTGAACTCCATCCGGGAACTTAAGTCCGCGAACTTGAGTAGGTTATGTTTAAAAACGATGTTTGTGAACTTCTAGAATACATGGCACGGTTTGGATAACTTTGGCTAGGTAAAGAGTGGTCAGATCTGTTCTTGGAAAAGATAAATCCATGGTTGTGGTTATCCAGACCGCACCCTTTCTCCGCACGTGTGTCATAGACTTTGGGTGGATGAATGAGTGAGCGTGGTACCTGAGTCGTTTTCTATAGCTACGCAAAATGCTCTAACCTCGACTTCTTCGTATTCCTAACGGAGAAGAATTGAATATCCCTCTTATCAAAAACCCTTTCAGTGGCTCTCTCTCCTTTCATCATCTTTCTCTAATTGATTTTTTCTCGACGATACAGAAGAAAAATAAAAAAAGAACAGTCTCATCCCAACTTTTCTCCTTCTCCATATACCATATATAATGTTTATCCCATCCCATTCGAGAACGAACATGTAAGTTTGTACTCTTTCCTTACTTCCGTTGAGCTTTTTCTTGGGTATAACATGTTCTCAATTTTCCTATGATGTACATACTAAGAAATTACCTCTCCAATATTTCACTTAATCCAATATTTCGATTAGGTAGCCGATGAAATTGATTTTTTAGCTACCATGATTTCCTTTTCCATTTACCATGATTTATCTGGGTTAATTTTCTGATGAATTTTGTATTTTTTAGTTTTTGTGGCCGTCGAGAAAACAAATGAAATGGCATCCCGGGTGACATGCAAACCCAAGAAAGATTAAAAAATACATTATGAATTGTTTTCTCTTTTGGTGTTTTGAACAATTGTTTCTTCTTCCGGCTCACAAGGTAAGCCCTAGATTTGTGATTCTCATTCATTTATTTCTCAATTCTTTATTGGTAATTCTGATTCTCAAGATGCAAATACAGATGAAACAGAAAATTTTCTGAAGCAATTTATTTAATGTTTAAGAGTTTGAATCAGGCAGAATGTTTTCCTTAGAAAAGCATAAACTGAATATAGTGACTTCAATATTCGTGATATGAAATATGTAATCAGAACTAGGCCTAAAATAGCTTTGCATAATGGGCACTTGCGTAAAGTTGGAACTTGGAAAAAAGTAGTCTTATTATGTTAAAATCTCTTAAAGGATTAACCCGATGCATTCTTATGGTTTGTCTTTACTTCTTGCAGAAGATGAATTGTGATTTCTTCTATTTAACTTTTTATAGATAATTATGGAAATGGGTTGATATATATTCTTTAATCTTCCCTATGAAACTATGAAGATCAAAGAGTTTCAGGTATGGATTCTTAATTTCTTATCGGAATTTTTTTTTCCTCATATTGGTAGGATATGGTGCTCAAGTCATGGGAGAATAATTGGTCCTTTGAATAACGATTTTACTTTTTTAGTCGCAGAAAACATTTTTGTCTCCATAAATGTTATGATTAGGATGGTGTCTCCATTACTTATCATAATACAATCTTCTGTTAACTTTCTTGACTGTGATATAGTTATTATTTGGGAATGGTGATGGTACCATTGATGCATGGAACATAGCACAACAAACAAGCCAAATCTAGAAGACGACCAGAAAAGGGCGAACAATAAGCTCTCTTCTTCTTCGAAACACGTTTTTCATTTTGGTCTTTAAATATATCAACTGTTAATTTGCATTAATGTGATGATTACTTAGGTAGTTTTGAGGTGGTTTTACTTTTTTTACAATGATATTGGATTTTGTTACATAATTGCAATGGTTGTTCGAAATATTATGTGATTATGGTCGTAATCTCGAAGAATTATAGTATTTTATTGGGAAAAAAAATACTGGAACTTTGTGAGTATATGTATAGAATTGCAACAAGGAATTTTATCTCCTGCTACTTCAATTTCACCCATTGAGTTTGTCATGCGACTGTGCTCGACTCTCGATCTTCCAAATGAATGTATTGTAAGGGTGTGCTTTCAGGTTCAACTGATTTAAGGTATGATTGTGTTTTCCTTAGCTCTGTTGACAAGATGTTTAAATGAATATTAAACTTCACTTGCAATTTTAATTGAAATTGAATTTTACGCAAATCTTCAGATTAACACTTAATAATATAGTCACCAATTAGATATAATCCACTTAACCTTTTTTTTTTCCTATATCGCAGCTTCACATTCTTATTAACCCCACATGGATGTATCGCATGGGTGGATAATCGAAATGGATAGTGATTAAATATTGTTGTAGATGTTTGAAGAAATGCCTGAAAGAGATTTTATTCGTGCATTAGATCTCTAGATTCATATGTAGACATTTGTATGTGTTCTTTCACTTCTTTGGCTCACTCTCCCCACTCTCGTGATGTAGAGTTCAGATGCAAAGAGAAATTTTAAATTTTTTCCATCATAACTTGGTTGTTAGTTCATGATCATTGTTGTAGTTGTTAGTGTCCCATAAACTCCATCGACATTTGATTTTAAGGTCGTTCATATTAATCTGTTTCTGTTTGACTCTTTGGTTTTAATTTGTAGTTCAAGAAAATTTTGTATAATCGCATTGAGATTTTTGCTCCACAATGAAGAAAATAAGGTTAGTTTTAGCTTCTAAGTATAAGAACAAGTGCGGGATCTAATTGTTCCAGTTGTACATTTCAGTGTTTGGAGATTTGCAAATACGCTTTTTTGCCGATTTATAAACAGCTAAGCGTTATTTTGTGATCATATTTGTATTGATGCATTGGTTTTGTCGTTTGCAGAACTTTACTATTGGAATCCCAAGCTGTGGAGCTACCTACTCCATAAAAGGTAAATTCTCTTCAAAACTTTGAAATTCACAAATGAGCTTTCACTTAATGTCTCCAGAGATACTTTGTAACAAAGAGTTTTTGTATTTTTGAATAATTCTTTTCTTTTTAATAGAAAGTAAGAAAAGATTAGGTAATGTCTAAGTTTTACAAAGTTAATCACTTTCGCCAAATTATAACCATCTGATATAGGGTTCCACACTATATGTACTTTCAAAGACAAAATAGCTTTATAAATGCTGTCATTTTTTTAACCTTCACACAACAATTTATGTTTTCAACCTATGAAGGACTCAAGTATACGAATGTTGAAATTTAATTCAACTTTTTTTGTTCGCGCATGGATTATGTGAAATTTTCAACTCCTGATGGGAATTTAGTCGTGCAGTTTGAATAAGACAGATTTAAAGTTAAAAAATGACGGAACAAGATAAGTTATATTTGTGTTGTTGATATAACTTTAGCATGTAAACGAAGGGTAAATAATCAGTTTCTCAAAGTTTTTAAATTACCATCCTTATGTTTTAATTTTGGATTTCTATAATGATCATACCAGTGGAAGCCAATCGGTTCCACTGTATTCGTTGCTCTAGACAGCAAAGTACAAACATTGTTGCGGCATGGTACATCAGAACTAGGATTCAGGTCGGTAGTAGTTTACAGGCCCTATACCTGCGAAATTTTAGTTGATAGATGAGCGGTGCATGTATATAATTTTTTATAGATGTAAATATATGTGTAGTCCTTACCTTATACCATCTACACCTGCAGGAAAATGGAAAAGATGCAGTGCTTTCTGGATGTTTGCAACTCTTTATTAGTATTTGGGATAAGACAACATTTTGGGGGCTTTTGGTAGTTACGTAAGTCCTAACTTTATCAATGTTCGGCCAATAGGCATTCTCCAGCATGTGTATTATGTGTGCAAAACACCGTCTGTTTATTGTTGTTTTATTTTTATTAGTTATTAATGAATTTCCTTTTCACATTTTACTATGTTATTTTCCAGATTAGACCTTTTTACACTTGCAATTGAAACATGCATACAATAGTTATCTCATACGTGCATTATCACAAGCTGAACTCAAGTGTAGTTACGGGCATCTCATGAAGAATCGAGCAAGAAGAAGCAGAGATATGAGGGTGCAGAAATGGGACCTGTTGAATAGAAGTGTGGGTACATGGTAGACTTTCTCATGTGGGGTACCTGATCATAAAAAAGGTGAGCTACCCCTTCTGGCTCTCCTACTTGCGTAGAACCATCAACTGTTGACGATAAACGTAAGGATTCAAATACAGAAGTATGGGTTGGAAATATCTTTGCGGGGATGGAAGATCAGGAAAAGAATAGCAACGACAATATGATTTCGAAAACACAACAAACAACATTTTTAAAACAAACTATATTTGTAATATTCACAAAAAAAATTAAAAAATTAAAAATTAAAAAATTGTATTATATATTTTTTGGAATTTGTTGGAGAGAATAAAAACCTTAGTTGTTTACTGAGAAGATGAAATTTGAGCAAATTTAAGTGGCAGATAGATTGAGGTTTAGCTGCGCTGCCATAATGAAGTTCGATTCTTTGTATTTGGTCCCTGCAAATTAGACAGAACGTTCAAGATTTAAACATGTATATATCTCTTTGGCCGTTATTGCTCCTAGAATATTAAAAGCCAGTGAAAAAGGCCCTCATTTATAATTTTTTGGGATCAATGGTTACTTATTGTTTCTTGAGATATGCCATCATGTTTTTAGCAACGGTATAGTTTAGTTTAGCTGACACAATGAAGTTGGATGATATGGTATAGGTATGTGTTGCAGGTGATTGTGCGAGCGACTTTGCAAGGTAAGTATATGGTCATACAAATCGATTGCTTAACAAAAACATGATTGAATTGGTACGGTTTCAGAAATTAACCAACATCAAGACATGTGCCGTTACGTCACGGGTTAAGGCCTAGTATATTTATAAATTAAGGAATGCAATTGCAAACCGTGGCTATATAGTTCATGAACGGATTCGAGTGAATCAAATCGTTTTTGCTTCAATTGTGTCTTGTGTAGTACATGAGATTTCCTTGCAATTGAACAACTCTCTAACTAGTTCATTTGAGTCATTTGAACTAGTTATGGTGAAGAAGAATATGGTTGATATGAAAGTTATCATATGGCTAACCATTTGATTAACTATTGTTGAACCAACTAATGTACAAGTTTGGGTATGGTTACACAAAGCTAGAAACATACATTTCATGTGTGTACAACAAGTTATGTTTTCGATCTAACGGTTGATAAATATTAGCTTGAATTTAATCAGGTTTTTATCTAACGGTGAATATTGAATGCTTTGTTACTAAGCTAACATTGATTGCAAACCTGATTTGAAATACTATATAAGGGAGAACTCTAGCAACTGGGAAACCTAATCCCCACACATTCTGTGTGATACTAGTTGTGCTAAGCTATAGTCGATTCTCCTTTAACCTTTGGTTTCTTATTCTAAACCAGGTTAACGAATTAAAGACTTCATTGGGATTGTGAAGCCAGACCGATACTACTTTCTTGTAGTTATGTGATCTGATCTTGATATTTATATCGTACGAGTACAATTGTAATAATTGGCTTGAGATTTCTATCTTCGATAGGCAAGATAAAAAGTAGTCATAAACATCTTCGTCTCATCGTTTGTGATTCCACAATATCTTTTTTCGTTGCGTCGATTCAGATTATTGTGAGGTGATTGATAATACTGAGTGGTTCTTCGGGAATATAAGTCTGGTTTATCAATTGGTTCCTGTTCACCTTGATTTATCAAAAGACGGAACAAAACTCATGGGTATATTCGTGGGAGACAGATTTATCTATTACCGTAGACTTTTCAGTGTGATACAGATTTGTTGATTAAAGTCTCCGACTTTGGGTCATAGCAACTCTTAGTTGTGGGTGAGATCAGCTAATGGAATCAAGTTCGTAGTAACTTGCTGGGATCAGAGACCTAGGAGCATAACTGTACCTTGGATCAGTGTGAGATTGATTGGGGTTCAACTACTGTCCAGACTGAAGTTAGTTTGGAGTAGGCTAGTGTCTGTAGCGGCTTAATACAGTGTATGTTCAATCTGGACTAGGTCCCGGGGGTTTTCTGCATTTGCGGTTTCCTCGTTAACAAAATTCTGGTGTCTGTGTTATTTCCATTTCGCATTATATTTTGTAATATAATTGAAATATCACAGGTTGTGCGTTGTTCAATCAATTAGAATATCCGACCTTTTGGTTATTGATTTAAATTGATTGACACTTGGATATTGGTCTTTGGTACCATCCAAGTTTGTCTCTCTTGTATTTAAATTGAGACTCGCAGATTGCTTGAGTAAGATTTAAATCGAGAGATAGAGATATAAAAACTCTTTGATATACTTTGATATTGATTGAGTCTAACTGTCTAGTTGATTCTCATAAAAGTATATTGGAGTTTGTCCATACAGATTGCTAAGCAAAAATTGGGTATGGTTGTTAGACCCCGCTTTTTCAGCATCATTCTCCCGGTGTTGAGAGAAATTCGCCCTCGAATTTTGTTAATCTTCGTATTCTGAATTATCTCCACGATACGGCACCAAGTGTTTGACATTAAAAATATCAGAAGTACGGATATGGCTAGGAAGCTTCAACTTATAATCATTTGGATTAATCTTCGCAATAACTTCTACTGGTCTAATCTTACGGGCCTTCAATTTGTTGTATTTACCCACAGAAAAATGATCATTTGTTAATATTGGCCACACAAATTCTCCTACTTAAAAATTCACATATTTGTGCTCCATATATGTTGTCTGCTTATACTTCTCATTAGCTCGAATAAATTGTTTCTTTAGCCACTTGAGAACTTGTTGCAACTGTTGAATGCGCTTTTCAACTCTAATTTCAATTCTCTTCAAATCAGGAATAGGTGCTAAATCTACTGGTGCTCGTGAGTTGTATCCATAAACAACCTCGAAAGAACTCATACCCAGACTACGATTTATTGAGCGATTGAATGCAAACTCATCTTGACAAATTTTATGATCCCAACTCTTCAGATTTTCTCCGACCATACATTATAGTATATCACCCCAGTGGTTCACAACTTCTGTTTGTCCATCACTTTAAGGATGATATGCGCTACTGAAGTTAAGCCTTGTATTAGCTGACTTCCATAAAGTTTTCCAATAATAACTAAGGAATCTTGTGTCTCGGTCACTAACAATTTAATAGGGCAATCCATGAAGACGATATATGTCACGAAAATATAATTTATCTACCTTCGGTGCATTAGTAGTCTTCTTGCAAGCAATGAAATGCGTCATCTGTGAAAAATGGTCAACAACTACAATACTGAATCATTTTCTATATGCGTTAGAGGTAAACCCAATATGAAATCCATGTACAAATCTATCCAAGGTTGACTTGGAACTTTCAACAACATATACAAACCTGCATTATACGATTTTTGTAAGAGCATTGCTCGGTCGAACTCATAAGTGCTGCTATCTCAAGCTTGTTTTCAAATTTAGTTGTCAAAACTATATCTTGATTTTTAGTCTACAATTGGTTGAGTCTCGGACTAGGATAAAAATATAGTTGAGAAACAGTGGATCACGGCAGTCATCATTGCGTTCTACCGTTTGAAGACGAACATCAACCGAAGCTTTTGGAGAACTTCATCAACAAAAGGTAAGTGAAGACTGAACCACATATATCTTAAGTTATATTCACTTTTTTTTTTTATCATTGAGACGATGTCACATAACTAATTAGACTATCATGTATATACAAGAATTTCGAGTCGGAAATTAATTATCAAGTTAAGAGACTTCTCGAAATATAATTAACAAGTTAACATTTATTCATACTTGATGAATTTCGGTTAAGGACAATATATTGTTCATAATCAAAATCATGATTCAAGTTTTATCGTTCGAAAATAGTCTGGAATAGTGATATCTATCATTGATGTTATTCGAGATGTTTAGAATTGATTTAGATAGAAATATAGAATTACTATAGATTCAAATACAAGACAGTGTTATCAGTCTTGCAAACTGGGAAAATTGTTATATGTCTGAACCCGTATTACATGTACTCGTACACGTAGCGGAGTAGATATATATCGACTTACAGATTTGTGGTACGCATATTTTTATGCACATCAGGTGAAAATCTGTTTAACTCGTGAACCGGATCGGTATGCATACTCGTCTGCAAACCATTTTGGAACTGGAGTTATGAAACCGGTATGAGTATCCAAACCGGTAAGCAAACTAAAACAGTTATGTGTTCCCGAACTCAGTTTAGCACCCAAACCGGTACAAAAATTATAAAAGTTCTATGAACTCTAGAACCGGTGATAGTCTTAAGGTTTCCAAACCGGTACGCAAACCTAAAAATTCTGTTGACTAAACCGATTCATGAACGACAATGGTATTTGTACCATGTACACCTACTGACCATGTCGATTATATTTTCAAATGCGTTTAAATTATTTATGCGAGATAATTAGCATTTTATAAATTTTCTAAAAATACTAGACTTATTTGATCACATGTTTGTGACTCAAAGTTAATGTCTTATGCGTTCATGAAAATGAATATTAAACTTTTAAGTTCAAACCAGCTAGTTTCGGCTAACCATGTTGAATATAGTCCTTGTACACGATTCAGTTACGGTTTCACCTAATCAGAGTGTATATCTTGTTTATGTGAATCGAATTTAAAGATTCATTTAAGGGTGGATATTATTTGCTTGGTTCCAAAGCTATCTTAGCTTAAACCTAAAGCAACATATGCTTTGAATTTCTATAAAAGAGGAAATTCAAGCAAATGGGATCTTTGAATCCCGACACTACTTTTTGGCGTGTCCTTGTTGAATCTAGAGTTGTCCTCTTCCTAAACCCTTTTAGGTTTTAGCGACTACAAAGCCTTCATATGGATTTGTGAAGCCGGTTCCAGTTATCTTTCCTTGAAAACTCGTGTGTTAGAGCACTGCTCGGTCGAACTCTCAAGTGTTGATATCTCAAGATTGTTTGTCAAGTTTAGTTGATTAAAACTATGTACTTGATTTCTAGTCTACTTATAGATATGTCTCGGATTAGGATCGAAGGTGTAGTTGAGCTTTAGACTTCATGGCGTTCACCAATTAAAGACGAAGATCTACTGAGGAGAGCTTGGAGGAACTTCATCAACAAAAGGTATGTGGAGACTAAAACTTATCTATCACTCAGAAGTCTATTATATTCTATCTTCAAATGAGACTAAGTCGTATAGCTATATAGACTTTTACATTATAAACATTTGATATTTCGAGCCGAGTTTATCTAACGTATCTATTTCTTTAAATATGTGTTGGAAGCTTTTTTATTTAACTATGTTCATCATATTCTTGACAAGTTTAGCTGGATACAATCTATTTATTAGAAGCTAAATGTAAAGTCAAAAGATGATCATGTGGAAATTGCCTTGAAACATCTTACATGATTTGTGTGAGACAATCATTTGATGTCGACTTGGAAAGTTTCGTATTGATCATTCGATCACTTGAAAATTACTTGAAGCTAATAATGGTTTGTGTGAGACAACTACTATTTTCGTCTTCTAAGGATGTTTCAATGATTGAAATGAGAGTTTAGAACAATTACCTATGTCTGGATACAACATGGTATGCATACCTAGTATGCGAATGGTATTGGTATAATTCAGGTCTGGGAACCTTGTTTGCATACCTAGTATGCAAACGGTTTTACCTGTGAAGGTTCGAGAACCTTGTTTGCATGCCTAGTATGCGAACAGTTTCACCAGAGTTAGGTCCAGGATGACTATTTGCGAACAACTAGACATGCCAAGGTCCGGAGCTGCTTGTTGGAGAACACAGTGGTTAAGTTATAAAATCGGTAATGTGTGATTCTCATACTCATGAACTAAAACATTTATGAATTAAGGAATGCAATCCTTGCAAACGGTGGCTTAATATTCATGAATTGATTCTTGTATAATTACTTTGTACGACTACGAATCAATCCTATTTTGTTTTAACTTGTTCATATATATTTCTATGAGATAGTGAACAATTGAAAAACTCTATTTGAAGAACAATTAGATTCATTTGATTATCTTTCATAATTGATTGATCATCATATTTGATCAAGAAGTGTTAGAATATGGTTAAGACAAAAGTGTTCATATGGATAACTTCGGTTAACTGTTATTGAGCCAACTCAATATACACGTTTAGGTACTTTTGCCCACATCTAAATGAAGGTACATTTTATTTGTGTGTAACAAGCTAAGACCATCTAACGATAGAGATTGATTGCTTTATTATTAAAAAGACTTAGCTTGAATCTTAAATCAGGATTTCATCTAACGGTGAATATTGACTGCTTTGTTACCAAGCTATCTTAGCTTTGATTGTAAGCAACCCTGATTTGAAAGATAATATAAGGGAGTACTCTAGCAACTGGAAAACCTAATCCCGACACTTTCTTGTGTACTAGTTACAAACTAGAGATTATCCTTTAACTTAGGTTTTTCCAAAACCATATTAGGTTAACGACTTGAAGACTTCATTTGGGATTCGTGAAGCCAGATCCAACTAATTTATTTGTAGTTGCATATTTTGATCTTACTTATTCTATCTTGTTGAATACTATCTTCTCTAAGATTTTCTCGAGATTTATCTCCGATAAGTAAGATATAAAAAGTAATCACAACAGTTCTTCGTCTCAGACTCTTGTGATTCCGTAATAACTTTTTATGTTAATCAGTTGGGTTATCGTAAGGTGGTTGATATTTCTAGGCTGCTCTTCGGGAGTATACAACCGGATTATCAATTGGTTCTTGTTCACCTTGATTTCTATCAAAATACGGTACAAAAACCAAATAAAGAATAGACATATATGTGGGGGACAAATTTGTTTATAAGTCTTCGACTTTAGGTCATAGTAAATCTTAGTTGTGGGTGAGATCAACTAAGGGAATCAAGTGTACAGAATCCGGCGTGGTTCTAGAGGTGTAAGGAACGCGACTGTACCTTAATCGGTGTTAGACTTGGTAAGGGCTCAACTACATTCTAGTCCGAAGTTAACTTGTAGTAGGTTAGTGTCTGTAGCGGCTTAATACAATGTGGTGTTCAAAGCTAGACTAGGTCCTATGGTTTTTTTTTGCATTTGGGGTTTCCTCGTTAACAAAATTTCTGGTATCTGTGTTATTTCTTTTCCGCATTATATTTGTTTATATAATTAAAATATCACAGGTTGTGCATAGTTCAATCAGTTGATAAATTCGACCTTGATTGACACTTGGGTATTGGTCTTTGGTACTGTCCAAGTTATTTCTCATATCAATCAGGCTCATAGAAATCTATTTGTTTGATTTGTTGATTGCATTGAGAAATAGAGATAAATCTCTTTGATATCTTTCTTGATTGAGCTCACTTTTAAGTTGGTGCTCTCGGAATTATATTGGAGTTTAGACCAAACAGATTTCCGAACGAATTAGTGGTTGTGTTTTTTATACCCTCGCTTTTTCAATTGGTATCGGGGCAGGCAAACACGCTAGGACCTTACAAGTATGTGTTTGTAGCAATATGACTCTATGGACAAAAGTGTTATCTCAATAAACGTACCGCCAGTCTTCGATGGATCGAATTACTTATGGTAGAAAATTGATATTGCTTCCCTACAAGAGTGTGATTTTCAATCATGGGTTCGTGTTGTTAATGGCTATAATCCTCCAATGGTTACAGTAGACGGTGTAACTTTTGCAAAGGATATTGGTGAGTATGAAGATCTCGAGATTCTTGATGAGCACGCAAGTGTGACACATTTTCACCCATAAATACATTAGATGGGACTCATTTTATCACTAATAAACTTGTTTGTAGGTTTTTTTTGAAGAATAAGCTCTTGTGGAGAATTGGCTCGAAAAAATGTTATTTGCACCCGGAGGACACGTGTTATTCGGACTCTCAATGTTGGTTAAGGGACACCTCAATTACTAAGGGGCACCTCAACGGATAAGGGACACCTTCCTTTCTATTTACACCCCATAAGGCAAGTGATAAAGGGACACCCGTACAGGATTAAGGGGAGGACATCTTCTTCCCAAATTCAAAATAAAAAATGGTGGGAAAGTGGCAGCAGAATTAGGGTTCGATAATCAGTTGAGTTTTAGTGAGACTAAAAGGCCGATTTTCTCTGAGTTGACTCAGTTGAGTGTAACATGCATGGTATGGGTCTTCTTTTCGGTTAGAATTAGCTAGATTGTCGAGATAAAGCAAAACATGGAGAATGTTGCCGGAAAGTGTTGTATCGGATTTGGAGGATTTGTAACGAGATTCAATCACTGGAATCGATTGTAATTGACCTGTTTTGGCTGAATAGACTTTCTATGCTCGATGGATTTGATCCATTTGGGCTGGATAAGCCGGGACAAGAAATCAGAGAGTGAGAAGTTACGTTCTCTCCTAATGATAAATTTGGAAAGTTTCAGTCGGATTTGGAAGCTATTCTGCATTGGAAACACCTTGTTACACTTAAACAAGGTTGGTATGGGTTGTACAACCGAATAAATATAATGATTTTAACGGGTTGCAGTGAAACAGGGGAAAGCTCAACTGCCGATATTCTGGTTCGATATTGGAAGAGATTTGTCCGGATTCTTCTCATGCTATGGATTAGTATAACCATGTTCCGTCTAAACAGGGAAGGTATGTGACTTGGATTGACTTAAAAGGAAGATATTCACGTAAAATAGGGAATGAAATATTATCCGATATTCTGTTTTAGTAAAACGTATTAGTTTGGGAAGATTTTGTGTGTTTACAGCGTGACCCACTTCTGCTGAGATGTGTTTGGAGTGAGTGAGTCGCAATCAGGTGCATGGGAAGATAAATCATGGAAGAAAATATTCCCGAGTTTATTGCTTGACAGAGAGAAGATTTGGAGCCGTTATGAGGAGATATTTTGTCGTTGTCCAGTATAAAAAGGTTTCCTGTGATCATAGAAGAGATATCAAGTGACTGGAGAGAAGAATAGAGGGTTGCAGAGCAGATTTTTCTGCTGCTACAAAGAAGAAGAAGAACAAACTAAGCTTGTAGTCTGTCGTTTAAAACTGTCACTGTTTCCATCCGGAACGACAGTTTTCTGCGACAGATAAAAATAATAGTTTTCTGTAATTTTCATTGTAACAGTTTTGTAACAGCTTTACAGCGTTGCGAAGCTCAGTTTTCTTATCTCTTCACCTCATGTAAGCACTTTTGAGCAATAAAAATGAATTTTGAGCGTGCCTACAATATGAGGAGTTAAATCCTTACACGGGGTCGACGGATGAATCCGAATTTCATACATGGGTGAATTTATTTTATTTTCTATATGACTTTTGCACTAATTAAAATAGAATTATGATTTTATTTAATTAGTTATCATTTTATTTGATGGGTCATGCTTGCTTAGATGTTTGATGTCTCATGCTTACGATTTATAACTAATATTTTGAGAATCTACCTTGGCAGAATAAGTGTCGGTGTTATTTTATTTAATGAGCGATAATTGTTGAGAATAGATAATTGAGCCTTATGATATGAATTCGGTGGAATCCTAGACCCAGTGACTCTCGCTTTTATTTATTATTTTCATTAAACCTTTAAATTTAATCTCAACAAAGTCCGAGTGAATGACAACCTATTTACTACAACAACAAATTAAAAATCTTATTCATTTTTGGCGCCGCCGATGCGGACTTGCTTTTAGATTAATTTTTAGGTTTATTTTTATTTATTTTGTACAGTATTTCCATTTCATTTTAGATTTTATTTTTTCCTTGTTATGCGTTTCTTTTTGTATTTTTTTTTCAGGGACTTTTTGAGGATGATGACTTCTTCTGATGTGATCTCACCTAAGATGACGCTGGCGGAATATAAGCGTAGAATTTCAATATATCAGGCATCTTCATCTGAGATGACGCTTGTTGAATATAAGCATAGGCAACGGTATGGAGTTTCTTCTCCACATGAGGTAAGTGAAGAATCGCCTCTAATGATATATGGGAAGTACTAGATCTTAACTCGTGTCATAACGGCACGGGATGTTTTGTCTCTAATACGATATTGTTCACATTCCTCTTGCTTCATTTTATTCGTGAGTAATTATTTTGATATTCAAATAGGTTTTGGGAAACAAAATGGGTTACCTGATCTTTTAATTTTTTACTTAAGCATGTTATTCCAATTTATTATCTGAACGGAGTAATAATGTTGTGCCAACATGAAAATAATAATAAAAAATACAGTAAATAAAAAATTTCCCCATTTATTGTTCCATCATATTATATTTTCAAACTTCAAAAATAATATTTCATCTAACAGTACATATACCTAAACTGCCAATCCAACTCCATGATGTTTATGAATACATTTGTTCCGAAATTATTGATAACTAAGGCTCTAAGGAGTGAAGCAAAAACCCATAATATTTTCCCTACTATAGATAAACACTATTTATTTATTTATTGAAAATGTGAGAGTTATAAAAATGAAGAACCCTTGGCTATTGGAAGGCTGAGATATACACATGTGAGTTGAAAAAATAAACTTATAATAGTAAATCAAAACATGTGTAAGATTCATTCTCAATCATATTGATAACATAAAATTGAAGAAATTCGTGGATAAAAAGATTTCACACCAACTATGCTAAGTAGTGCATGAATGACGTTCTCACATCTAGTGTTACTCAAGTAATTTGGAGTTTTAAAGAGCATAGTCATATTGATATTTGTATCTACATAAATTCAACTAACCTTCCGAAGAAAAATTATTAGTTTCAAGGTAGAGCTGACACAAACTTCTGTCGCCTTCAATGTGTACAACACACATTAGGTTTAATCGGTCTTGAGATTAAACAAATACCCCAACATTAGTCAAATAATGTCTACAAATACGGGATCGAAACAAAGTGCTAACGGGAAAAATGAGAGACTAACATCAGTTCTACAAATAAAATACCCTATATGTATCATAGTTTGTTAACCAAACATGTATTCAAAATACAATGTTACCCGTCATGTATTCAAAAAGAAAAAACCAATACCACCGCCATTAAAACCATCCATCGCCACTATTTCTTCCACCAAAACTAATGTTACCGCCTCCACCACTTAGTAACACCTTCCACCGCTTCCACCACTTACTTCTTCCTCTACTACCACCACCACTAATATCTATTAAAATAATTTTTGTCAAAATTATTATTTATTAATGGAGATATGTATTAATATTAATTAAGGGATATTCATGATGTAAAATTAATAAATCATCTATCATGAGAAATTAATGAGACATCAATTAATAAAACACTTATACTAATTAATATTTTAGTTGAACAAACCATGACCATAGATTTAAATTCTCTCTAGACAAATTACTTATACTAATTAATAAAACACTTATAGTAATTAATATTTAAGTTGAACAAACAACCACTGTTGATTTATCTTTTCTATCAATTCCAACAAGGTGTAACAATGGTTAGAGGCCACTCTTATGACACAATAGGTCATAAGTTCGAACCTCCCCGTTATAATTTTTGAAATTCCATATCTTGACTTAGTATTCATTTTTAATTCATAATATTGGAACGAACACCACGTGTGCGACGTGTAGGGTGTGGCACGGAGAAACACATCCTTTGATTTATCTTTGCCAAGGATAAATCCTGACCACCACTCATATAGGCAAAGTTAGCTAAACTCTACTTTATACTATTGATTAATTACAAATACACACCACTTAGTTTGGAACAAAGGTTGAGAATTCTGGAATGCCAAAAATTATTTAATGATGATGACGACCAGTCTTGTAGTGACTCTCTGTTCCAGACAGAATTTGTGGATGACCATGTGGATGATTCTATAGATGATTTTCCTAATTGCATTGATGAATCTATCTCACAAGATAATTCACCCAACTTAGAGGTTGTATCTAAACCACTAGACTTCCAAAAGTTACCTAATTTAGGGTTAGAATTGTATGCTTCTAAAATTTTGTTGGAATATTTTGCATCTAAATACCCAGAGGATTTGCCTATTTCTAATACCGTGCATGAGCCAATTAAAAATTTCTCATTCCCAATAGTATCCCCATATTATGTTCTTTACACACTTCCTTGTGTTGTAAAAACTTGGTTTGGAGGTAAGTCTCTGTTTTTGATAGTTTCAGTGTCTCTGCATCGTTATAACATAAGTGTGAAGCTGTCATTTGTAAATGTTGTATTTTGGGTTGATCCCCAAATCTTCAGGTTGTTAGTTTACGGGGATTTTTTTTTTGTACATTCCAGTAGGTATAATTTTATTTTTTTTCATTTTTGAATTTTCCATCTTAATGTTTTACGTTGGATGACTCAATTACATTGAGGAAAATGTAATATTTAAGTATGGGGGGAGTGGTTATTAATTTTTTCAGGAATTTTCTTGCATATTGTGACCAGCTCTTGAGCGGGTCTAAATAAATATATATATATATATTATGACCAGCTGTGTAGCGGGTCTAAAAAAAATTATTATGATTTTTAGGTTTATGACCAGCTGTGTAGCGGGTCTTTTGTTTTTCCTTGCATGTTATGACCAGTTGTGTAGTGGGTCTTTTGTTTTTCCATGCATGTTATGACCAGCAGTGTAGCGGGTCTAAAATTTTAAAAAAAAAATTGTCTAAATTTTTTTGTTGCGGGTCTTGTATATGGCATTTGTCATGACCAGCTGTGTAATGGGTCTAAGTCTCTCTTATTATATGACCAGCTGTGTAGCGGGTCAATTTTTTGTTTTGCTCGAGGACTAGCAAAATGTAAGTGTGGGGGAATTTGATGAGCACGCAAGTGTGACACATTTTCACCCATAAATACATTAGCTGGGACTCATTTTATCACTAATAAACTTGTTTGTAGGTGTTTTTGGAAGAATAAGTTCTTGTGGAGAATTGGCTCGAAAAAATGTTATTTGCACCCGGAGGACACGTGTTATTCGGACTCTCAATGTTGGTTAAGGGACACCTCAATTACTAAGGGACACCTCAATGGATAAGGGACACCTTCCTTACTATTTACACCCCATAAGTCAAGTGCTAAAGGGACACCCGTACAAGATTAAGGGGAGGAAATCTTCTTCCCAAACTCAAAATCAAAAATGGCGGGAAAATGGCATCAGAATTAGGGTTCGATAATCAGTTGAATTTTAGTGAGACTAAAAGGCCGAATTTCTCTGAGATGACTCAGTTGAGTGTAACATGCATGGTATGGGTCTTATTTTTGGTTAGAATTGGCTAGATTGTCGAGATAAAGCAAAATAGGGAGAATGTTGCCGGAAAGTGTTGTATCGGATTTGGAGGATTTGTAACGAGATTCAATCACTGGAATCGATTGTAATGGACCTATTTTGGCTGAACAGGCTTGCCATGCTTGATGGATTTGATCCATTTGGGCTGGATAAGCCGCGACAAGAAATCATAGAGTGAGAAGTTACGTTGTTTGCTAATGATAAATTTGGAAAGTTTCAGTCGGATTTGGAAGTTGTTCTGCATTGGAAACACCCTGTTACACTTAAACAAGGTTGGTATGGGTTGTACAACCGAAGAAATATAATGATTTTAACGGGTTGCAGTGAAACAGGGGAAATCTCAACTGCCGATATTCTAGTTCGATATTGGAAGAGATTTGTCCGGATTCTTCTCATGCTATGGATTAGTATAACCCTGTTCCGTCTAAACAGTGAAGGTATGTGACTTGGATTGACTTAAAAGGAAGATATTCACGTAAAACAAGGAATGAAATATTATCCTATATTCTGTTTTAATGAAGGGTATTAGTTTGGGAAGATTTTGTGTGTTTACAGCGTGACCCACTTCTGCTGAGACGTGTTTGGAGTGAGTGAGTTGCAATCAGGTGCATGGGAAGATAAATCAGGGAAAAAAATATTCCCGAGTTAATTGCTTGACAGAGAGAAGATTTGGAGCAGTTATGAGGAGATATTTTGTCGATGTCGAGTATAAAAAGGTTTCCTGTGATCATAGATGAGATATCGAGTGACTAGGGAGAATAATAGAGGCTTGCAGAGCAGATTTTTCTGCTGCTGTAGAGAAGAAGAAGAAAAAGAAGAACAGACTACGCTTGTAGTCTGTCGTTTAAAACTGTCACTATTTCCATCCGGAATGACAGTTTTCTGCGACAGATAAAAACAATATTTTTCTGTAATTTTCATTATAACAATTTTGTAACAGCTTTAAAGCGTTGCAAAGCTCAGTTTTATTATCTCTTCACCTCTTGTAAGCAATAAAAATGATTTTTGAGCGTGCCTACAATACGAGGAGTTAAACCCCTACACTGGGTCGACGGATGAATCCGAATTTCATACATGGGTAAATTTATTTTATTTTCTACATGAATTTTGCACTAATTAAAATAAAATTATGATTTGATTTAATTTAATTAGTTATCCTTTTATTTGATGGGTCATGCTTTCTTAGATGTTTGATGTTCTATGCTTACGATTTATAACTAATATTTTGAGAATCTACCTTGGCAGAATAAGAGTCGGTGTTATTCAATTTGTGGAGCTAAAACTGCTGAAGAATAAATAATTGAACCTTATGATATGAACTCGGTGAAATCCTAGACCCAGTGACTCTCGCTTTTATTTATTATTTTCATTAAACCTTTAAATTTAATCTCAACAAATTCCGAGTGAACGACAACTTATTTACTACAACAACAAATTAAAAATCTTATCAATTCTTTCTGCCAAGCAAAATTCTGATGGATTAAATGCTACCATTGATGCCAGTACCCCAGATCATTACCACCATGTGACTACGTGCTCTCGGTATAAAGATGCTTGGGATATCTTAGAAACCTTATTTGAAGGTAATACCTTAAAAAATGGGGGTCTAACAACCCACCCAATATTTCGATTAACAATCTGTATGGACTAACTCTAATATATTTTTAAGAGAATCAACTAGACAGTCAGAGTCAATCTTAATAAAAAAGTATATCAAGGAGTTAATATCTTTATCTCTCGATTTGATCTATACTCAAACAAATAGAAATTTGCGAGTCTTTATCAAATACAAGAGATATAAACTTGGATGATACCTGTTTATGGGTGAAAACTATCTCTGCCGGTTTTGGTAATTTTGGGGTGTGTGGATGAGAAATGAGTTTAAACCTTAAACAAATGCACTGCACGGGAGTGCTTTTGATTCGAGAGATCAATCTATACAATTCTGGCCTAAACTAAGAAATGGCCATTCCAGACTTATTTCGGTCACAAAGTGAAGGAGATGGGGTTGATCTTAGGGAGGGAAGCGAAGAAGGTGTTGAGATTGTGAAGGAGTAGGATGTTTTATGACTTGTCACAGAAAGGTTAGCAGGCTTACGAATAACGCAAGCAAGCTCTGGGTGTTTTGAATACAATTATATTAACACTTGATTTCTGTGTTGTCTTGTGCTTTGGAAATAGGGAGGAGAACCTATTTATACAAGTCTTTTGAGCCTTATTCACGTTTATCATGGGAAGTGGAGGAAGTGGAGTGATGGAGTAGTGGAGTTGTGCGTTAGCGTCACACGATCATTCTTTCCCACTTCTCCCATCATCACTAACAGACCATGTCTTCCTGACACGTTCTTGTGATGGCGCATTGCACACTGCACGCTATAACGCCAGACCAATACCCCAATATGTAACGCCAGACATGATTGATGTCTCGAGTGTGTGGATCGTGGGACCCACAGAAAGTAGCATGTAATGCTATATTAAATAACTAAGTTATTTAGGAAGTCAATACTTGTGAAGTATCGTGTGTATTCTATGCAGGTACTGCATCGAATATATTCAACATGTACTAAGCATCGTTGTTTGAGCGTCTTAAAATAGCTTCATGTCTAGCCTACTTCAAGTGATCGTTTGGAGGCTATACAAGAAACCTCTGACTTGGTCGATCGCTCCATGTGGAAGAGCGGTGGATGGTGATTGTTTTGATGCCTCATTGGTAGCTTAACTCATGTCTTAGGCTATTCGTCCAAGCTGGTGAAGTTAAACGGACGAGATGACTTGTGACCCACATCTGCGATCGTCAGATTAGGTTTTAGGAGGTGCGCAAGTACCTTCTTTCAGCTTGGTCGAATCCAAGCATATGAAGTGTTTTATGGAGAATCGATCAGGCATGCGTGTAGGGCATGCTGGTGTCTATGTCCATGCTTCACTGTCCCACTAAGGTGAGATCTAGGCCACTCAAGTTTACCAGTAAAGAAGATTGGCTGAGATGATTTGCGACAGGAATCCTTTGCCGCAAAGGATTCCTAAAGGAGCGTGGCATGCCACCTTCAGGGCGCGCGAACAAAGGCGTCGATCCATGGTTTGTCTTGGTCTGTCGGGCATGGAGATAGATGGGACCATATTGATCATGTTGATACTCTCCAGACCTGCTTAGTCTATTCCTGGACCCTTCATCCAAGCTGGATAAAACAGACGCTCATGATCGATTAACGACATATGTAATATGCCGCAAACCCTAATTAGGGTTCTGGATCGGTCGTGTGTACA
Organism: Papaver bracteatum; assembly: GCA_023529315.1. Classification (NCBI taxonomy): domain Eukaryota; kingdom Viridiplantae; phylum Streptophyta; class Magnoliopsida; order Ranunculales; family Papaveraceae; genus Papaver; species Papaver bracteatum. The sequence goes on along the minus strand of JAJJWX010001238.1, from coordinate 831,928 downwards.
CAACTTCAACCTAACGATTTGGTAGGCTATGCTCCACCTTTAGGGAGGCCGACTATGTGGGACCTACATTAGGACCATGGTGATCATGGTGATACCTGACTGATGGTCATGGGTTTGATCTATGCCATCCAAACATGCCGGCGAAGTTAGATGGTCGTGATCAATTTGAGACCCTTAGCGACCCTTAAAGCATCACGCCGACCGAATTATGGGTGGACGTTTGCTCCTCCCTGGCTAGGTCGTGAGATGTTCGGGTATGCAAGTAAATAGGGGGCCCGCCGGTGTGCACAACAGTGCTTGCATGACCAGGGATAGGACGTTTCGTGTCGTCCAATTATTCCGGCGAAGATGATCGGCCGTGATGGGTTTGAGACTGTCGTAGGCAGTATTGGCTCGTAAGAGCTCTTCCAAGCCACTTCGTACCAGTACGGACATCCATCTCTAGGCTGGCGTTTGGTGGCTATTTGATGAGCGTGACTTGTATCTGACCGATCATGGCGCAAATAGGCCCGTTGGTGGTCATTGTAGTGATAGACTGCTCCTGCTTGGGTTCGTCTAGGCTAGTTAAATCGTGCGGCCGACTTGTGTGGTCGTGACTGTTTCTGAGACTGCTATGGATAGTCCAGATTCAATTATGCTCGATCGGGCTAGAATAACACACCAAGAGATGATCCTCTTTGTTAGAGAATAATATAGCTTGTACGGGTATTTCGTGCATGCCTCACTGCTGATACTTGGATATTAATTTTATTATGCTGAGAGTAACAATCAGTCATCATGCCACACCAATAATGAGAGTTCTGCTGAGAACAACACAGGAAATACAAGGCGATTTATGCATTAATTGGTAATGCTAAAATTCACAGAATACTTGGGGATTGTTGCAACATGCTCCATTCTAGGTGTAATCAAGTGGAGAAGTATTCATCACTTATCAAATGGTCTTATCCCTGGTAGGATAGTGATACAAAATTTGGTTTTACAACTTTAGCCATGAACTAAAATCCACCATCAACATTAAGTCCCCTGCCTAGCACATGATGGTTACACTATTGTGGGGTAGGTATGAGATGGTGACAAATACATGGGAGAAAAACGAGATGAAGTGAGCTTACCCGGAAGAGCCTTGATCGACCGCTAGCAATTATACATGTGAACATGTCGTTGCAAGCATGGAATCCTGAGTGGGACCGGTTTCCTTCATTGGGTGTTTGAAACAAAAGATGAATCCTCTTCCCATAAGGATTCCCAATTGCTTGTCTATATAAGGGGACCGACCCTTTTTTTTTATTTATACAGTCCCCTTCCACAGCTCTTGCCGCTGTTTCTCAAGCCGCCTCCGCCGATCACGCCCGTCTATGTCGCCGCCGGAGCTTGCCGCCGCGTCCGTCAACAAGGTAAGTGCTGCACTGTTCTTCATTTTTTCATTTTTTTTTTTTTTTTTTTGGACGTAAACCCTAGTTTTAGGTAAACCTTTTACTCTTTTTCATTGTTGCATGTAAAACTTAGAGCCTTAGGTTATAGTTTGAAAACTCATGGACGAATTTGTTTGCTTTTCCGCCCATAAAGAAAACTGTGCATGCAAACTTTGCTTTGCTGTCGTGGCTTAATACCTACTTGACTGACGTGATGTGATTGGAGAAATTAGTCCCGTAATCTCGACCAATATAGGCTCCACGGACTTAAACCAACACCTTCCTCGTTTGGTGACGTGGCCTAATACCGACCATGCTTGGATCCAATATCGGCCTTGCTTGCTTCGCCCAACTTGGTGTATTTCAATTGTGACTGTATGTCATGCTTTGTCGGGATTATACATTCCATGATACGCGTTCTTATACAAGTACCGACTCACTTGTTGTTGTTTTTTTCACTGTAGAATGAACAAAAAGGCTCATGCTAAGATGTCTTCTGAGAATAATGCTGATGCCAAGTCAGGGAGTGTTGAAAACTCCAGAGACATGCCGAACATAGATGATGAACTGTTCACCGTGCCTTTCCCAAGTATTAGGAAACACCCTAGCCATAAGATAATACTGCTTTCGAATTCGGAAAATGAAGAGGTTGCTCTGTCATCTTCTCCGGCATTTGTGATGAGATTTTGTCTTCGGAAGAACGAATATCCTCCTTCTCCCATTGACTTCAAGGTTTGTCATACTCCACTGAGCTCTTATGAAGGATGGATGAGGCGCATGTTGAGCAATGAGCGTATCAAAGATAATTTGACAAAGGCGCAAATCATCGAGGCTATTATGGATTCTGCAACTCTCCATATCAAGAAGGATACTGCAGGTTTGATTAATTTTATTTCTCGATGGCGTCCATCCACGCACACAACTATTTGCAAATGGGGAGAGATGACCATTACCCTGGAAAGCGTAGCCGAGTTGATGAATTTGCATATCACTGAAAGTTTTCACTATATGCTATCTGACGAAGAAAATGTAACCCTCGCTGCTATACTTCGAAAGGCAAATGAGTATGACCAACAGAAAAGTGATGTGAAATATCTTTATACTTGGTGGGTGTCTGAGTGGTCTCTTGCAAAACCGAAGCCGGGTCAAAAACTGGATGATGAGCTCAGTGTAGTTGCGTTTCTGTCCTTGTGGATATCTAAGGACATCCTCGATGATGGTTCTGGGAAGAAGACTATAAGACACGATCTCGTCATGTTCGCCATAAAATTGGCGAAAGGTGTGGTTCTCCCTTTGGATGCTTTGTTCCTTGGATCACTGTATTCTCATCTGGATGCTTTGGCGGTAGACATGTACGCTTCCAATGGATATAATAAGGTGGAAACCCACATCCACATTGCTTTCCTCCAAGCGTGTTTTTGGGAACATTTCAAAGGTTACGCTCCTATCTCCGCGACTTCGCTCTCTGGTTTGTATGGTGGTTCTAGGATACTCCGTTGGCAGAACAGACATCCAAAACCTGGGTCAAGACTTGTTGACTTCCTTGATAATGTGTATGCTATAGACTTCCGCCCGTGGGGACCAGTCCATTCCGTTATCCAACCAGAAACTTCTACCGTTGCTTCTGACATCGTGTTGCACACTAAGGGAAAAACTGTGAATCATGGAGAAGCTATCTTCCTTCGGAGTTGTATGCCAGGATACATTCCAACTTTCTTCGATACGCTCCTTTCTGCGGTTTCTTATAACATTGACAGAGCCTCCCGCATAATGGGATTTGACCAGGGTGTTCCCTTCCATCGTCCGCAAATGCCTTCACAAGATCTCGTCTCGTATATTCTCAATGCCGACGTCTTCACACCAGAGCAGAGCCTTCCATTTTTTCCCATTGGAAGAAAACCACTGGTAACTGATAGGTACAAGGAATTTTGGAGAGAGCATCTATTATCTTTTCAGGATTTCTCGGAAAAAATGGAGACGGCCCCTCGTGACAAGCCATCTTCTGAGATTCTGAAGCAGCACAAACGATTGAATCCACTTCCGAGTAAACGAACCAGAGCCGACACTGTTGATAACTGCAGTCCCCAGGATGCAGGATTTAGGTCCAAGAAGCAGGCATGCGGTCCCATGGTCTTTAATTCTTCTCATATGCAGGTACTCATAACTTCTTTTCTTTACTAATCTAACCCCGTATATCTTGAACAATTTTTTTACTAAGGATGGTTGTTATTCGAAATCAGGGGCTCCCGAAAGAAAATGCTTTTTCGAGGCTGGCACGCGACCATGATGCAGCATTGGAGAAGTCCGGTTACACTGATCTTCACGATGAGAAATCTGGTGACACTGACCCTCTTCAAGATAATGATAGAGATGGTGCGAGCTCAACTGAAAGAGATGATTCATAAAGCGAAAATTTTAGTGAGCTTGTTGATGAGGCCATGGCAGAAATCAGTCTTCGGAGTGAAACAATTATCCCAAGGAATGTAGGAGAGACCACACCCATGACAGCTGAAGTAACTCTCTCCAAATAATCCCATGAACAAGCTTTGGAAGTTGATAAAGCAAACATAGAATTTTCCGCAGTTGAGAAGGTTTCTGATAAAGTGTTGGTGATGCAACCCGTTGCTCCTGGAGCTGTTTTCGAGCCTCCTTTCATTACTCCTTATACAGGTCATGTGCTGGTTGGAGGATTCAGTGTGACAGCTAGGTTCTAGGAGTTATATACTAAAATATGGAAGAAATATGGTCACTTCTCCACCTCTCATATACTTAAGAGTCGCTTCTCATCAGTAAAACGCGTCGAAGAAGCTTTATCTTCCATCTATGGCATGAGCAACGTGACTGGGCGTACTGTTTTTGAAGAGGTAATCAAAAAATGGGAGTTCCACCGGGACATGTTTGTGAAATATGAGTTTAACGCCTCCTGGTTCTGTGAAGGACTCGCTGAAATCCAGAAGCTACAAGGCGAAATGCATGAAGTTCCTTCCGCAGACAGCATCGCTCGTCAGGAAGAGAAGATTGAAAGGCTGTCCAATGAGTTGAAGCTGGAACAGGCTATTCTCAATAAAATGAAATCCGTTCTTGCACATAAGGACGAGTTATTTCTCAAGGACTTCCCTTGAATGGTTTTATGCCATTTACTTATGTTCTTCCTTTTTGTTTTTTAGGAGTTTTTGGGTGATGTGAGGGTTTCCTTTCACAACTTGATTTTAGGTATTGAATTTTGAATTGGTTTATTTTGAGATAGTTTTTTGTGAATGAATTTTTGAGAGAGATTATTCTGAATTGAATTTGCATTCTGGTTATGAATGATGGGGCTACTACAATATGGATTTGTGAATATCGTGCTAGCATGAAAGGGAACAAACGTGGTGTTTGATCAACGAATCTCTCTCTCTTGTGGGATGCCAAGTCCCCAGTAAATTCTAAAACTATCCTGTAAAAATTACGTGACAATACTTACTTGCTTTTGGAATTCCATCTGCATGAAATTAGACCTTCCCTAGTACTTACTTCGAGAAATTGCACGCATTAATCTTTGGAGACAGGAGGAAAATCTTCCGAATCAAGTTTCTTCTGGACAATGCGCTTCAAGGAATTGCATTCACTGGTAGGGTGGTTCACAAAATGGTGGTAATGACAATATCTTGGATCTATCATCTCTTGGTCAGTCGGTTGACGCCATAACTGAGGCAGTTGGACCTCCCCGTCTCGTACCCACATCTCCAATAATTCTAAGACTTTCTTCACTGAGAATGGGAAGCGCGGGTATCTCGAGATAGATTTTTCTTGCATTGACGGATGCTGCTGTGATATCTCTTATCGACTTTGGTATGAAGAACATTTCGGAGTTGGAGCGTAAGCGTGCATCAACATATATGCGGCTTGCTTGGTTGGCCGATTTTGCTGGGGTGCAGCTGCCATCGGGGGATTCATATCGACGAGACCATCATTATCAGGCGGCTGAGTCAGGTATTCCCAGCCTCTGTATTCGTGTAACTCTTGGCTGATTTCTCCTTCTTCAGGCAGTTCTTCGTTTGGCTGAAAGGTCGCGGCGGATTGAACAACTTTATGCACTTAAGTAAGGGTTTTGAAATATAAATCTCCCAGCAAGGTTTCATAAGATGACCCTTTTCCTTTGTCCGATAAAGGTTGTGACATCCCTGACAAGTCCTTTCCTCTATAGAGTTTCTTTGAGCCTCCTTTGTTATCCGGTTTATGTCGCTCGTCTCTCCCTGACCTCCTGGTGTGGCCATGTGTTCTTTCTGCGTCTTAGTTGGTAGAAATATGATTTCTAGGTAGAGATTCGACCGTGTCATCGTTCGCGACGCTCCCCGGGTAAGCACCTGCCGAACCTTCTTGCAATTGAACTTTTATATCATTCAAAAGATGGAACGTCTCACTATGACTTCTAGCGATACCATCTTGGTTTGCTAGGATATCTTCTAGCATTCTATCTACACTCTCCATGAGGTTTGGATCATTCACGGATTCTAGATAACTCGGTTGAGGAGGATACATCATAAGATAGAAACTGGACTTTGCAATTGAAAGAAATGAACAAGTTGATGATTGAGATGGATCTAAGATCTATCCCTTTGAAATTGAGAAAATCTAACCGGGTATTGAAAAGATGAAATTGAGAATTGGAAATTGATATTGCAACCGAGAGATTAATCTCCCACTGTGGTCGCCAATTGTTTATGGGTGAAAACTATCTCTGCCGGTTTTGTTAATTTTGGGGTGTGTGGATGAGAAATGAGTTTAAACCTTAAACAAATGCACTGCACGGGAGTGCTTTTGATTCGAGAGATTAATCTATACAATTCTGGCCTAAACCAAGAAATGAGCGTTCTAGACTTGTTTCGGTCACAAAGTAAAGGAGATGGGGTTGATCTTAGGGAGGGAAGCGAAGAAGGTGTTGAGATTGTGAAGGAGTAGGCTGTTTTATGACTTGTAACAGAAAGGTGAGAAGTTTTACGAATAACGCAAGCAAGCTCTGGGTGTTTTGAATACAATTGTATTAACACTTGATTTTTATATTGTCTTGTCCTTTGGAAATATGGAGGAGAACCTATTTATACAAGTCTTTTGAGCCTTATTCACGCCTCTCATGGGAAGTGGAGGAAGTGGAGTGATGGAGTAGTGGAGTTGTGTGTTAGAATCACACGATCAGTCTTGCCCACTTCTCCCATCATCACTAACCGTCCATGTCTTCCTGACACGTTCTTGTGATGGCGCATTGCACGTTGCACGCTGTAAACTGATGAGTGCCAAATAGTGCATATTTCTACACCTTTTTATTGGCATTTAACTCATCTTTTGCGCTTTAAAATCATATATTATCCCAGATTCTGTGTTTCCTTTGTTTTCAAGAATAAATACTTGTACTCATTAATTTTGTGTTTTTAGGTACCAAATAAAGCAACAAATCGTGGGAGAAGGAAAACCGAAATCATGGGAGGCAAAAGGGAAACTCGTGGAGGAAGAGAAGACACGTATAGGAGCAGAGGACAGCAGCGTGGTTGGAGTAGAAGACCGAAATCATGGGCAGCTAACAAATTGCATGTGGGAAGACAGCGAGCTGACAAAAGAGTGGGAGAAGAACAAGTGCGTGAGAAATTAGTAGTTGGGAAGAATACACAAGTCCTGGGAGAAATCTGACAGAGTCGTGGGAGCATCAACAAGTTTTAGAGACAGCAAGAAGACAAGACCTGACACACGCTCGTGGGAAGTGGAAGCAAAACTCGTGGAGAAAAGAGGAGACATCAGCAGCAAAGCATGGGCGTGATAAGAAGAGACAACAAGTGGTTCATTCCACTTTTAAACAACAAAGTGGTTCATTCCATTTTCTTATACAACAAGTGTGTGGGAGAACCAAGACGACAAAAGCTTGGAACGTGGTGAAAGAAGAAAACATCAGTCGAGAGAACATGCACAGGGACCGAGTAGCATGGGAACGTGAGGCTGTTGGAACACACGTGAAGGAGATGATGGATGAGGTTTGCCGTTGGAGTACATTTTGTTGGTAGGGAATGATGAAGCTCGAAGAGGTGAGGAGAACGTGAAGGAGAAGAGGTTTTTCTGAGCTCGAGAAGATAAAAAGAAAAAAAAGAAAAAAAACTTAATATATCCCATGAGCATGCTGCTTGAGAACGTGAGTGCCAGGCAGAGAGGTATGGGCGTGATGCTGCCATACACGTGAAGAAGTTAAACAAATGAAGAAATGTTGGGTGTTTTCTACCCTATAAATACTTGAACTCTTCTACCAAAGGGGAGACCCGACTGGTCGAGACCCGGCTAGGGGTTCTCAGACATCCAATTTCCTATCAGTTCAATTTATTTTCATGTGTTTAATTCATCTGCTAGGGTGTTGATGAAACCCCTAATTTTATGTTGAGATAATTTCAGTTCATGTTTGTGTTCTTGCTGTACTTCATGATTTTAGGAATGATTAGTTAGTTAATTGTGCAAGTTAACCTGTGATTAGCTGTACTGTAAGAAGACAGTTAATACTAGGGGTGAGCTAGTGAAATTAGTTGATACTAGTGGTGAGCTAATTATCCTGTGATCAATTGTACTGTAAGAAGACAGTTGATACTAGGGGAGAATTAGTAAAATCAGTAGAAGTTAGCTTTTTGATCAAATGAACCTGTGATAAGTTGTACTGTAAGAAGACAATTTATACTAGGGGTGAGTTAGTGAAAATGGTTGATAAATCATCCAACTGCAGCCTTCAAGGGAAGGTACAAGAACATAATTTGAGTTGTTTTACCTTAGTATAGGATTAGGTGGTGAATCCAATCACCTTAGTGCTCTCTACATTTGTTCACAATCTTTTCTTACTTCTTGTTTAGCATTTAATTCAGTTACTACTAAAAATCTAGTCGTTTCGACACCAAACAACAAACCCTTTGTGTTACATTAGAATAGAAATCAGTTAGTCTTCTTTAGAATCAACTATCACTACTCAGGTCTCTGTGGTTCGACCTGTGCTTGCCCTGTGTTGCTTGTCGACACTGTGCACTTGCAGTTTATACATAGTAGTAGGTACTTTTCCGGTCCTACCAAGTTTTTGGCGCCGTTGCCGGGGACTTGTTGTAGTATAGTTGCTCTACTGTTTACACTTCCTAATTTTTAATCTTGTACATATTAGTTTGTAGCTTATTTTGCATTCATTACTAGTGTAACTTAGTTGCATTCTTAAATCTTTAGTTTTTGCATTCTATCATTTCATTTGGAAACTGCATTCCTGCATCTTCATATATCTTGCATATGTTCTATTAATAGTTGTTTGTCACTCCATTTGTGTTTCATCCATTTGTCTTATGCATTCATAGCTTAGTTCAATAGCCATGGTAGTTGCAGTGGTAACTTGAGTTTTAATCACTTCATTATCATTCATATAACTGCATCTTTAGGTTGTGTTTAATTTTCTAGTTTTTCCCTTTTGATTTTTTCCTGAGTTGTGGTCTGTCACTGTTGACTGTTCACAATTCGTTTTTACTGTAGCGTATCCAAGATCACGAAAAAAAAACACAAAGGCACGCCCAGAACAGTCGCAGAAAACTGTCGCACTTCAACAAAACTGTCGCACTTCAACAACAGAAACGCAGTATCATTTACAATAACACGGGCCTTATATCGTTTACTGCAGAATAATTGTGCCTGCAAGGTTGTAGTGGAAGTCAAGGCGGAGCGGGAAAAAAAAAAAAGAGTGTATTTTATTTTATTTATTTATTTTTAGATTGTATTAGGATTTCTCTATTATTGTAATTTTCTATTTCTTTTGCATTTTATCTTTTTGGACTTTGGACTTGGACATTCTTTTATTATTATTTTTTTTTAAAACCCTACGGAAGGGTAGTATTAAATATCAAACTGTTTGCAGAGAAGGACGGTGATTACAATATCACATCGGCCCCTCGTGTTCGTTCATGACATAGGAGTCGTGGCCCGAGTTGACAACAACGGTTCATCCCCCGTCTGGTACGAGAGGTAAGTTTGTCGAAAAACTCGCGAATCTCCTGTTAGCGAGTTACTGTATTCCTTTGTTTGCATATATGTCGAGGACTTGAATAAGGCTGCTTTATTTTCCTAGTAAAGGGCAAGGATTGGCCATACAAGATAAGGGTTCGGATTTCATCACCGTTCTCTTCTTGCCCGCCTTAGGAAAATGATACCTACGCGAACCTAAGCTTTAAAATTTTGAATAGAACGAGACCTATAAGGTAACGAGCTTAGTAGGAAAGTCAATCGGAAAATATTGGTTACTCTTTAAGCATACTCAGAAGTTCATGATGGTTTCTGTGAATTGAATGCGTGACTGCGCCTCCTTGTAATACGGTGAGGCCTTGGGTATCAAAGCTCCAGCAGCTTCCCTCGCCTCTATTCAATTTACTTAAACTCAGATTGATTCCAGATGGGTTTGCTCAGATTGTAACGAATTCCCTTTCGAAGGATTAGAAGCTGGTCTAGAAAACAATCTAAGTGGAGCCATCATGCTTTTTGTTTGCTAGAAATCAGTAGGTTTACTGTGGTGAAGTCAGCCTTGTTTGCGATTGCATAGAACCTCCCTTCCGTTTAGGATTTTTCTTCTTTTATTTTGTTTTTCTAGTGTATGCCCGAGGTCATTAGAGAACGGGTTTGAAAAAAAAAATGCTTTGCTTGGTTATCTGATAGCCATAGCATGTCCAGTTTTTGGTCTACACCTGGGGATAAAAACAAATCCATCGACCTAGCTTACAGCCATACCTCACATTATGAACCCCCCACATACCATAATGTTTATAATTTTAGGGATTATTATGAACCTTGTCAAGGTCCTGATTTTGAATATCCATACCCTAATTATTATTCACACATGTATCATCCACCGCCAGGGGAGGTTGAACAATTTTGTACCCCAATGAACTCTAAAATGCTTTCTGTGATGGACAATCTTAAATTGATAGAAAAAAATAATGCTATATTTAAATTGAATGCATTGCAAAATCATCCATATAGCAATACAACTGAGTTTTCCTTCAATAGTGAATCTCATGAACAACCATATATTGAATATTCATATGAAAATGAGATACCTACTGATGATGACTCTCCTTTCGTTGAGCAACTTAATGCAATTCTAGAATTGAATCAAAACATTGAGCAATATCAAAAGTCAACTGACCAAAGGTTTGCGAGTTTAGAACTCAAATTGAGTCAAATTTGTGATGCACTAAATGAGGAGAGGGAGGAATTTCAATGTGAAATGAATGAAAAGGAGATACCTACTACTGATGATTCCCCTTCCCTTGAACAACTCAATACAATTTTAAGGATGAATTTAATTCATCTACAAAATCAGGAAAGTGAGATTTTTCAAAATGAAATGTTTATCACCCATAATGAAGTCAATTATGACAATAGTGTGTCTAGTCTTACTCAGGCAACTGAGATTGCATATGAACATGTTGTGGAAACAGATGAATGGACTAGAAACACTATGATTTTAGATGAGATAAACTATTCATGTTATGCTAATGATATGATGTTAGAAGAACATGTTGAAAATATTGTCGAACTTTGAAGTTCAGAGACATTAGGCTTCTCTGCCTCCACCTTAATGAATGATGTTTCTTCTAGTGTTCCATATACATGTGATGTTGATACTGATTTGGGCCTTGTTGATTTGTTCTATGAAAGTAAGCATGCTACACAACTTGTTTGTGACATAGGTAATGTTGAATCTCCTGTAGACACTAATGATCTTTTGCATAAAAATATAATTGACGTGTCTGATTCTCTGCCTAAGTCACAGTGTGAAGTTTCTTGTGATATTCATATGCATAAAACTGAAGTTGTAGGTGATGATTGTGAACTGGGACTTATTGATTTGTTTAATGAGCATGAGCATGATGATGTACTTGTTTCTGATTTAGGGAGAGTTGAATCATATAGTAACACAGATAAATATAACTTGGAGAGTTATGATTCGATGCTTAAGTCACAACATGACTGTCTTCATGTCAGCCGGGAGGTTGTCAAACCTATTTTGTGGACAACTCCAAGCTTTGGATTAGAACTGTGTGCTTCCCAAGTCCTCTTGGACTATTTTGCTGCAAAATACAATAACTTTGATGAGCCAGAGTTAGAAAACATTTCTATGCTTGTTCCTAAGAGTGTCCATTTTGAGCTTGACCTTGTACATGACATGCCTCTGAAATTGCAAGATTTTGTGCTAAAAACTGCTGTAGTTGCCAACTTCAGGTTTGGGGGTAACTCTTTCCCACATAGAGCCTTACTTGCACTCTCATGTCATATATGTGTAAGGATGTTGATGTTTCTGCATATCTTCTTTTGGGTTGATCCTCAACTTTTTAGATTGTTAATGTATGGTGAATTCTCCCTGTATATAATCCAGTAGGTAATGTTATATTTTCTATCTTGAATCGGTTGAGTAATCTTTTGTATATATTGTGCTAATCCAATGTGACATCAACTGAGTTAATGTTGGATTCTAGCATTGAATAATGAAGCTCTAATCTTGCTTTTGCCGACATAACGGTAAACTCTTCCCTTTTTCTTTACTCAACATAGTTCTCATGGTATGTTTCTGTTTAAATTCTTTTCATCTGTTGAAACATTGAGGACAATGTTAGATTTAGGTTTGGGGGTGTGTTTTGCATATAGAGTTTTTAGTCTTTTATTAAAAAAAAATCAAAAAATCAAAATTTTTTGTAAATATTTGCATAAAACCTCCAACTTTTAGAGATCTTAGAGTCACTAGTATGCTTCTAGCTATGTTTACATAGAGAGTCTGATCGAAATAGCTGAACTTGGAAGTACTGGAGAACACAATCGGGTTTCTTAGGTTATTAGAGCGTTAAAGTTGGATTTAGCCATGCCGGAGGGCGAATTAGGTGTTGCAAAGATATTCGGTAGTAGAATTGTGATCACCCATAGTGGAGACTACCCATTTTTACATCAAGCAAGGCACCAACCTTCAATTTGTGACTTTCTAAAAAAAACTTTTAGAGTGTGTGTCACCGTACGTCAATTCCGGGTAGGAATGGTGAGCTACCCAACTTCGCACCACTTTCAGCACTAGTTTTGATCTCTTGAGTGCTAATTTTGTCAATCATGAGGGTGACGTCTAAAGATGAAAACTCCTTCTTGTAGTTCGATGAGCAATTAGCATCACTCTCTCTCTCAACAACATCAACATATCCATAGAAACACATCATCAACAATGAGCAGAGCAACATCAGAATTATTCCAAGCTTTACAAGCAACAATTCTATACACATTTGAAGAGGTATTTTACAAGAGCAAAGAAAAGAAAATAAGATGAGAATTAGTGAAGTTTATGAAATCAAGACAATACAAGTTGTGAAGAATAGAGTGATAAAGTCCTTCATCCATGGAATTAGTAGTTTCATTGTTTTTGTTGTTAGTTAAAAAAAAAAAATCAAAATAATAATAATCATATATTGTAGTTTATTTTCTTAGTTTAGTTTTGATACCACCATGGTAAAGAAGAAGATTTCAAGAAGAAAAATTCCAAACAACAAGGAAATTGAAGAGAAAAGTTACAAATTGTCAAGTTTTTGAAGTTCAGAAGTTCACCATCAACAGTTGAAGACTGAAGATTGAAAACATTTCTATGGATGCTGTGAGAGTGGTGTTGATTTCCGATCGGATGTGAAGGTAAGTGAGTACTCCCATCCTTGCTAATGGTTGATTTCCTTTCTTAGAGATAATCAGAAAAAGATTCTTTTTGTCCACAATTTTGTGGAGTCTCCAGAAATTATTTCGGAAGGTTCTCCTTCCCACCATCAACGTGTGCAGGATTTCTCTCTTTATTCATATCTGCACACATGAGAGACTAAAAAAATGCGGTCTTTTTGAGTGCAATTATCATAAAACCCTATTGGTGAGGCAGAAGTCGAGGCTTGTGATTATTCTCGAACCCGAATTCTTTCATATGGTTTGGTTATTTCTCGCTCAACTCTTAAGGATGAGAATGCGTTCTTTGGTAGTTCTAACTTCTTGTTACTAGCATGCAGAAACTCTATGTCCTCATAGCTCCTTGGATGCTTGGGACTCTTTTACGCTCTGAAGTTGGAGAAGGTTTTGTGGGTACATCTCTGATAGGCCCTCACGAGACTACAACTCGTCCACTAGGGACATAAACCGCCAGACCAATACCCCAGTATGTATCCCCCAGTTTGTGACATGATTGATGTCTCGAGTGTGTGGATCGTGGGACCCACATAAAGTAGCATGTAATGCTAGATTAAATAACTAAGTTATTTAGGAAGTTGATACTAGTGAAGTATCATGTGTATTCTATGCAGGTACTGCATCAAATATATTCAGCATGTACGAAGCATCGTTGTTTGAGCGTCTTAAAATAGCTTCATTCCAGCTTACTTCGAGTGATCGTTTGGAGGCTATACAAGCAACCTCTGACTTGGTCGATCGCTCCATGTGGAAGAGAGGTGGACGATGATTGTGATGATGCCTCATTAGTAGCCTACCTCCTGTCTTAGGCTATCCGTCCAAGATGGTGAAGTTGAACGGACGAGATGACTTGCGACCCACATCTGCAACCGTCGGATTAGGTTTTAGTAGGTGTGCAAGTACCTTCTTACAGTTTGGTCGAATCCAAGCATGGAAAGTGTTTTATGGAGAATCGATGCGAATAGTTGAAGGTTTTGAGGTTGCGAATCGGACTGAGTTAAGCTCTGAGGATCGACGACCAACTAAGAGAATTTTTTTCTTCGTTTTCCTCGTTTTCATAAGTAACAAGCAGTCAATTTAGGTGATTCTGATGATTGGTGTTGATGTTATTAATCGATTAGTTTAGCTGTATTTAGTTTTGTAGTGAATTAATTTCGATTTCATGGATTCAGTGATGGATTTATCAGTTGTTGATTTAGAAAAAACTTTTGAAGAAGTTTCAGCGATTGATTTAGTTTCTGAAACTGAAGATCGGTGTGCTACTTGGCAATTTTTTCTGATAGGTCGCTTAGATTTGTCTTGTCTTAATTTACTGATGATGTGTTAAATCTTAAGAGTCAGTGGAAATTAGTAGGGCAATGTAAACTAATTCCATTAGGAAAAGGTTTATTTACAATTAAGCTTGAAAATGAATCTGATCAAAACATGATTAAAGCTGGTAAATGGGAAGTGTTTGATCAGGTTTTATGGATTAGGAAATGGATTCCAAATTTTCATCCAGAAAACTTTAGAACATCATCTACTATGGTGTGGGTTCATCTACTTGGTTTGAGCTTAGAGTATTGGGATGAAAAAACTTTGTTTACTATTGGGAGAGCTTTGGGGGTTCCTGTTAAAATTGATGAAGCTACTCTTAACTATGAAAATGGGTATTATGTTAGAATGGTGATAAACATTGATTTTGCAAAGACAGTACCTAACAAGCTATGGATTAAGACCAGATTTGGTGGTTTTATGCAAAATGTAATTCTCATTAAGCCACCAAAATTTTGTGATAAATGCAAGATAGTTGGTCATCTTCAACTTGAATGCAGAGCTAAGAATGATAGTGAGGAAAATCAGCTAACTCCAAGAACAGTTCCTAAAATGACTCCTGCTGGAAATGGAACAAAGTTAAATGCAGCAACTGGGGGAAATTATCAAACACAGGGGGTAGGTGGTTTTGACATTTAGGAGACACCTGTAACTAAAATACTTCAACAATCAATTTCAAATTTACACGATTCTATAAAAGTTACCTCAGGAATGTTTGGATCATTGCATAATGAAGGTGATATTGGTGAAGAAAAGGGCACTATAAATGATACAGATCAAACTAAGGTCAGGAACATTGTATCAACAAATATGGAGGAAAATAGTATTATCAAATACATTAATGGCAAAGATGGAACAGTTTCAGAAGAGAGGGTTCCAGCTACCTCATGGTCTAGGATTATCAAAAAGCCTGTTTCAACTGCTTCTTCAAGCTTTCCAATGCAGGAAAAAGTAATCACATCTCTAAGTGGTAATGAATCTCAAGAACCTATTAATGTTCAAGTATCAGTTAATGCACAAAATCCTTCCAAAGCTCCTACTTCAGTAACTGCTCAGAATCCAAGCAAGTATAATTTCAGGAAAAATCAAGGGAAATGAGGCACAAAAGGCCTCCAATCCAAGCAATGAAATTAATGTATTGGAACCTAAGAGGACTAAGGAGAGCTATGTCTCAGGAAAAGTTAAGGTCTCTCATAAATCAGTTTAACCCTTCTGTGGTTTGGGTGGCTGAGCCTAAGGTTAGTTGTAATTCTTCTTTCTGCAATAAGCTTAATTTACCTGGCATGAAGATCATGGTAATTCATAATTCAGTTTTAAATAAAAAGGGCAATATATGGTTGTTTTGGAATCAAAATTTATCAACTCCTTCAGTTATTTCAATGTCCAGCCAAATGATCACAGTAAATGTTGGTGGAGTGCTTATTTTTGGAGTTCATGCACATGTGGGTATTACTCAAAGAAGGTACTTATGGTATGAAATGGATCAAATTAGTCTTCTTAATTTACCATGGCTTGTTATTGGTGACTTTAATATGATTATATCAGCTGAAGAAAAAATTGGAGGGAAAAGCCCAAACAAGAGAGCAGTGATGGATTTTACTTTATGTCTAGATAATTGTGAACTTATGCAAGCACCAAAATCAGGTTTGGCTCATTCTTGGTCAAATTGTTAGCATGGAAACAAAAGAATATTATGCAATTTGGACAGAGCTGTGTATAACCAGATGTGGTTGGACAAATTTGAAAATTGGGGTTACAAGGTAGGATTGAGAATTGCATCTGATCATGCACCTCTACTAGGGGGGTGTGCACAAATACCTAAACCCAAGAATGCTCCATTAAGATTTCAAAAGATGTGGTTATCACATCCTAATTTCATGCAAGTTGTAAGTGAAGTTTGGTCAGAAAATATTCAAGGAGATCCAACTTCTGTGTTTCAAATTAAATTGAAGAAGTTGATTTTTTTTCTTAAGGATTGGAATTGGAAAGTTTTTGGAAACATTAAAACTCGAATCAAGAATGCAGAAGAGAGAGTGAAAGAAGCAATGATTAAATCTGATGATAAACCATTTGATGAAGAATATCTTAATGAGCTGGTAAAGGCTCAAAATGACTTTAATTCCAAAGAAGTGCAATACAATACTTTCATTAAGCATAAAAATAGGAATAAATGGATCAAAGAGGGTGCTGCAAATACCAGTTTTCTCCATGCAAATCTTAAGATAAGACATGCAAGAAACGGTATCAATGAATTAGAAAATAATAATGGTGAAATTATCTCTGATCAAGAAGGCATAGCTGATATTTTGGTCAAGCATTTTGAAAAAAAATTCAAATTTCAAGAAGTTAACATTACAAGTTCAATGTTGGAGGTTATTACAGATGAAGAGCAAACAATGCTGGAGGAAATGCCTGAAGAAGAAGAAATCAAAACAACTATATTTTGTATGGATTCTGACAGTGCTCCTGGACCAGATGGGGTATCTTGCTGGTTTTACAAAGATTGCTGGCATATTATTAATAAAGAATTTGTTCAAGCTATACAATTATGCTGGAGAAGAAAATTTATCCCTAAAGGTTTAAATTCAAATTTCTTAGTGCTGCTGCCAAAAGTGGAAGGTGCAGGAGATCCAAATCAGTTTAGACCTATTGGTCTTAGTAATGTTAGCTTCAAAGTCTTTACAAAGATTATTGCTACTAGGATGGGTACTATAATGCACAAATTAATCTCTCCTCATCAAGTAGCATATGTTAAAGGAAGATGTATTCAAGAACAGATCTTATTAGCTTTTGAAATGGTAAATGAGATGAAGAAAAAAAGAAGATGTGGTAATGTTGGACTTAAGATTGACATATCACAGGCATATGACTCAGTAAGTTGGAATTTTTTATTTCAAGTTCTCAAAAAAATTGGATTTTCTGAAAGTTGGTGTGAATGGCTACATATTTTATTCAAATCAACAAAATTATCAGTTATGGTAAATGGAGGGCCCTGTGGTTTCTTTTCTGTTGGTAGGGGATTAAGGAAAGGAGATCCTTTATCTTCCATTCTTTTTGTGCTAACGGAAGAGGCTCTAAGTAGAAGTATTACTAAAGCAGTCACTAATGGTCATATAAAGCCAATGGTGGTAAGAAGAGGTATACATCCATCCCATTTATTATTTGTTGATGATGTGTTTATATTTTGTAATGGAGAAAAGAAAAGCTTATTGTTCCTTCTTAAGTTGCTAGAAAATTACCAAAATAGCTCAGGACAATGCATTAACAAAAACAAAAGTAAACTTTTCATTGATGGAACTTCTGATCAGAGAAAGATGGTGATAAAAGAAGTAATGCAAATGGAGCTAAGTGCCTTTCCTGATAAATATTTAGGAGTAATTTTAATAGCAGGGAGAGTTAAAGTCAGTACAGTTTGGCTAATGGTAGAACTGATACAAAAAAAGTTATCCAGCTGGAAGAGGAAATTATTATCTTTTCAAGAAAGATTGATTCTAGTAAAATCAGTGTTATGCTGCATTCCCATGTACAATATGACAATATATAAATGTCCAGCTTCAGTAATCAAGATTTGTGAGAAGATTATAAGGAATTTCATTTGGTCAGGTGACAGTGAAACAAGAAAATATACTGTTTATTCTTGGAAAAATCTTTGTACTCCTCTAAGTGAAGGTGATTTGGGGATTAATAGGTTGGATGATATTAATAGAACATTTCTTATGAAAATGATGTGGAAAATAATGAAATCAAATGATGATTGGGCAAATTTTTTCAAAGCTAAGTATCAAAACAAGTATGGACAATGGAACCAGAATTGGCAGCTATATTCTGTATGGCCTGGACTCAAATGGGCTTTTAATGCTCTCAAGGAAGATGTGAGATGTAACATTGGTGTGGAAAATGCATATCTGTTTGGTTTGACACTTGGATAGGTGAAGAACCACTAATTGATAAATTTGGTTTTACTGCTTACATAACTGACAACATCTTAATGAAAGTTTCAGATATCTTTAAAAATGGTGAATGGTCATTAACATCTGAGTTGGAAGACATGCTCCAAAGCTTAATGCTACCAACTACTGATGGATGGGAAGATGAACTTATTTGGATAGGTGATATTCAAGGTTCCTTCACTATTCAGGCAGCAAACAACAAGATAAGGTACAAACCTAATACTCTACACTGGCCAATATATATATATGGAATTCATTTATTCATCCAAGTGTTGCAAGTAATATCTGGAAGCTGGTACAAGGTGTGTATATTGATGATGCCATTATGATTGGTAAGGGATTTAAAATTGTGTCAAGATGCTGTATATGTGAGGAGACCTCAGACAGCATGAATCATCTACTTTTGGAATGCAGTTTCATCACAAAGGTTTGGGAATGGATATGCAGCATCTTCCATTTTGTTGTTCCTCATAGTTTTGATGAGGTATGGAAATGTGCAAAAAATAAGAGTCCACTAATTAAGCAAATTTTGCTTACTGCTGCTTGTATCATACTTAAAGAAATATGGATTATGAAAAACAAAAGATACTTAGAAGAGATAAAACCATACTTACACAATTTTAAAAGAAGAGTTCTAAGGTTGATTAATGAAAATGGCACAAGAATTACAGGAAATCAGTGGAACCAGAACTATGATATTGAAATCATTGCAGTTTTTAATCTGGGTGTAAGAAAGTGTAATTTCAGGAGATTAAAAGATGTAAATGGATTCCACCCAGGCCAAATTTTATAATGCTTTGCTGTGATGGTTCTTCTATAGGAAACCTTGGTGCTGCAGGATTTGGTGTTATAGTCAGAAATCATATGTGTGAAGTCCTTGGTACTTTAGCTGGTGGTATTGGCATTGCTTCTAATTATTTGGATGAAATTTATGCTGTGATTTGTGCTTTGGAGCTTGCAGTGAGGTGGGAAATGCATAACATAATCATTGCTTCTGATTCAAGAACAATTATAAACCAATTTGTCAATGGTCAGGTTCCTTGGTTTGTCAGAGGAAGATGGAAAAATGCATTAAGGAAAATATCTGAAGTTCATTACTTTCATTGTTACAGATAAGTAAACTTTTCTGCTGACTGTGTGGATAAGAAAGGAGCAACCTTACTGCCTGGTGAAAGGCAAATCAATATTGGAAAACCTTCTTTCTTGAGCAGAATTGAAATTCCAAATGTGAGATATTATAGATTGTGCTAGCAGATATTGGGCTTGTACCTGGTGACAGCCCAATTTAATACAAAGTGTAATTGATGTTTACTTTTCTTCATTTTCTTGTTGTATCGACTTTTTAAATAATTTAAAATAAAATTCATGTGATTCAGTAAAAAAAATTAAAAAAAATATGGAAAACCGATCAGGCATGCGTGTAGACGGCATGCTGGTGTCTATGTCCATGCTTCACTATCCCACGAAGGTGAGATCTAGGCCACTCAAGTTTACCGGTAAAGAAGATTGGCTGGGATTGATTTGCGACAGGAATCCTGTGCCGTAAAGGATTCCTAAAGGGGCGTGGCATGCCACCTTCAGGGCGCACGAACCAAGGCGTCGATCCATGGTTTGTCTTGGTCGGTCGGACATGGAGATAGATGGGCCCACATTGATCATGTTGATACTCTCCGAACCTGCTTAGTCTATTCCTGGACCCTTCATCCAAGCTGGAAAAAACGGACACTCATGATTGATTAGCGACATATGTAATATGCCGCAAACCCTAATTAGGGTTTTGGATCGGCCGTGTGTACACAACTTCAACCTAACTATTTAGTAGGATATGCTCCCCCTTTAGGGAGGCCAACTATGTGGGACCCACATTGGGACCGTGGTGACCATGGTGATACCTGACTGATGGTCATGGGTTTGATCTAGGCCATCCAAACATGCCGGCGAAGTTGGATGGTCATGATCAATTTGAGACACTTAGCGACCCTTAAAGCATCACGTTGGCCGAATTATGGGTGAACGTTTTCTTCTCCCTAGCTAGGTCGTGAGATGGTCGGCTATGCAGGTAAACAAGGGGCCCGCCGGTGTGCACAACAATGCTTGCATGACCAGGGATAGGACGCTCCACGCCGTCCAATTATGCCGGCAAAGATGATCGGCCGTGATGGTTTGAGACTGTCGTAGGCAGTCTTGGCTCGTAAGAGCTCTTCCAAGCCGCTTCGTACCAGCACGGACGTCCAACTCTAGGCTGGCGTTTGGTAGCTATTTGACGAGCGTGACTTGTATCTGACCGGTCATGGCGCAAATAGGCCCGTTGGTGGTCATTGCAGTGATAGCCTGCTCCTGCTAGGGTTCGTCTAGGCTAGTTAAATCGTGCGGCGAACTTGCATGGTCGTGACTATTTCTGAGACTGCTATGGACAGTACAGATTCAATTATGCTCGATCGGGCTAGCATAACACACCGAGAGATGATCCTCTTTGTTAGAGAATAGTGTAGCCTGTACGGGTATTTCGTGCATGCCTCACTGCTGATACTTGGATATTCATGTTATTCTGCTGAGATTAACAATTAGTCATCATGCCGCACCAACAATGAGAGTTCTGCTGAGAACAACACAGGAAATACAAGGAGATTTATGCACTAATTGGTAATGCTAAAATTCACAGAATACTTGGGGATTGTTGCTACATGCTCCATTCTAGGTGTAATCAAGTGGAGAAGTATTCATCACTTATCAAATGGTCTTATCCCTTGCAGGACAGTGATACAAAATTTGGTTTTACAACTTTAGCCCTGAACTAAAATCCACCATCAACAGTACCAAAGACCAATATCCAAGGATCAATCAATTTCCAATCAACAACCAAAGGTTGGATTTCACAATTGATCGATACTACACACAACCTGTGATATTTCAATTATATAACAAAATATAATGTTGAATAGAAATAACACAGACACCGGAAATTTTGTTAACGAGGAAACCGCAAATGCAGAAAAACCCCGGGACCTAGTCCATATTGAACACCACACTGTACAGACACTAGCCTACTACAAACTTACTTCGGTTTGGACTGTAGTTGAACCCTAATCAATATCACACTGATTCAAGGTAAAGTTGTGCTCCTTACGTCTCTGATCCTAGCATGATACTACGCACTTGATTCCCTTAGATGATCTTACCCACAACCAAGAGTTGCTACGACCCAAAGTCGAATACTTTAATAAACAAATCTGTATCACACAGAAAAGTCTACGATAATAGATAAATCTGTCTCCCATAGATAAACCTACGAATTTTGTTCCGTCTTTTGATAAAATCAAGGTGAACATGAACTAATCAATAACCCGGACTTATATTCCCAAAGAAAAGACTACAATTATTGATCACCTCACAATAATCTAAATCGTATGGTATCGAAACTAGATATTGCGGAATCAAAACGATGAGACGAAGATGTTTGTGATTTATTTTTATCTTGCCCTATCAAAGATATAATCTCAAGTCAATTATTCAGCTAAACTCGTATGATATAAAATGGCAAGATCATATCACTCAACTACAAGAGAAGTAGTTTCGTCTGGCTTCACAATCCCAATGAAGTCTTTAAGTCGTTAACAGATAGGGTCTCGAGAAGAAACCTACGGTTAAAGGAGAATCGACTCTAACAAAACCAACTAGTATCACATACACTACACCAAAACCAGGATTTTCTCACAGTGTAACCTGTCACAATTTATTTTTCAATCACTGATATACCTGTGATAAGTCTTGCAACAATTATAACTGTTGCTAAATTTTGTAATCGTGATAATGAATCTGAATATTTAATTTTTTTACTAGTCACAATTATATTTGTTGACAATTATCCAGACAATCACAATTATAATCTAAAATGATGTTTCCACCCAAAAATTCCACCACATCTAAAACAACCCCAAATTTATCACTCTTAGAATTTTGGTTGTCACTACTTTCGCAACAGTTATACAAAATAACAATTTTATTTAATTTCTAAATATCAAAATTTATTTTTATTCTATTTTTTAATTTTCTTAATATTAGAAAAAAAGATCAAGACCAAGTCAACAAGTCATGACTTTGTAGGACATTTGACTTGGACAAATACCAACCTTTTCTCTCGATTTTCTCGACAAAGTCACAACAAAAATTTCTGCTTCTTCCGAACGCTATGAAAATGACCATACTACCCTTATCGGGATAAGTGCAATAAAATTTCAGAAGACCGTGAAAATGTCCATATTACCCTTATTGGAAATAAATGCAATAAATATTATAAAAAAACTGTGAAAATGACCAGAATACCCTTATTGAAAAAAAATAAAGTAATATTACGGATTGTGAAAATGACTATATTACCCTTATTGGAAATAACTGCAATAATTTTTATGGAGACTGTGAAAATGACCAGACTACAGTTACCGAAAATAAGTAAAGTAAATATTACCCTTATTGGAAATAAGTGCAATAAGTATTATGGAGACTGTGAAAATGACCAGACTATCCAATTAAGTGTAATAAGTAGAGTAGATATTACAGATTGGGAAAATGACCATATTACCCTTATTAGAAATAGTGTAATAAATATTATGGAGACTGTGAAAATGACCAAACTACCCTTATCGAAAATGAGTAAAGTAAATATTACAGACTGTGAAAATGACCATATTACCCTTGTTGGAATTAAGTGGAATAAATATTATGGAGACTGTGAAAATGACCAGACTGCCCTTATTGAAAATAAGTAAAGTAATATTAAACACTTTGAAAATGACCATATTACCCTTATTGGAAATAAGTGCAATAAATATTATAGATATTGTGAAAATGACCAGACTACCCTTATCGAAAATAAGTAAAGTAAATACTACATACTGTGAAAATGACCATATTACCCTTATTAGAAATAAGTGCCATAAATATTATAGAGACTATGAAAATGACCAGACTACCCTTATCGAAAATAAGTAAAGTAAATATTACAGATTGTGAAAATGACCATATTACCCTTATTGGAAATAAATGAAATAAATATTAGGGAGACTGTGAAAATGACCAAACTACCCTTATTGAAAATAAATAAAGTAAATATTACATACTGTGAAAATGACCATATTACCCTTATTGGAAATAAGTGCCATAAATATTATGGAGACTGTGAAAATGACCAGACTACCCTTATCGGAAATAAATAAAGTAGTTCGTGCAGACTGTGAAAATGACCATATTACCCTTATTGGAAAAAGTGCAATAAATATTACGGAAACTGTGAAAATGACCAGACTACCCTTATCAAAAATAAATAAAGTAAATATTACAGACTGGGAAAATGACCATATTACCCTTATTGGAAATAAGTGCCATAAATATTATGGAGAATGTGAAAATGACAGACTACCCTTATCGGAAATAAGTAAAGTAGTTCGTGCAGACTGTGAAAATGACCATATTACCCTTATTTGAAAAAGTGCAATAAATATTACGGAGACTATAAAAATGTCCAGACTACCCTTATCGAAAATAAATAAAGTAAATATTACAGACTGGGAAAATGACCATATTATCCTTATTGGAAATGCGTGCCATAAATATTATGGAGTTTGGGAAAATGACCATAATAACCCTTATTTAAATAAATAAATTAAATATTACATAATGTGAAAATGACCATATTACCCTTATTGGAAATAAGTGCAATAAATATTATGGAGACTGTGAAAATGACAAAACTACCCTTATTAAAAATTGATATAATAAATATTACAGAATGTGAAAATGACCATATTACCCTTATTGTAAATAAGCGCAATACATATTATGGAGACTGTGAAAGAGAAAAATCTACCCTTATCGAAAATAAATAAAGTAATTCTTACAGACTGTGAAAATGACCATATTACCCTTATTGGAAAAGAGTGCAAAAAATATTATGAAAACTGTGAAAATAACCATATTACCCTTATTGGAAATAAGTGCAATAAATATTATGGAGACTGTGAAAGAGAAAAATCTACCCTTATTTAAATAAATAAAGTAAATATTACAGAATGTGAAAATGACCATATTACCCTTATTGGAAAAAAGTGCAATAAATATTATGAAAACTGTGAAAATGACCAAACTACCCTTATCAAAAATAAATAAAGTAAATATTACATATTGTGAAAATGACCATATTACCCTTGTTGGAAATAAGTGCAATAAGTATTATGGAGACTGTGAAAATTACTAAACTACCCTTATTCAAAATAAATAAAGTAAATATTATATACTGTGAAAATGACCATATTACCCCTATTGGAAAAAAGTGCCATAAATATTATGGATACTGTGAAAATGACCATTTTACCCTTATCAGAAATAAGTAAAGTAAATATTACTCACTGTAAAAATGACCATATTACCCTTACTGGAAAAAGATGCAATAAATATTATTTCACAATCGGTTATATTTACTTTACTTATTACCGATAAGGGTAGTCTGGTCATTTTCACAGTCTCCATAATATTTATGGCACTAATTTCCAGTAAGGGTAATATATTCATTTTTACAGTCAGTAATATTTACTTTATTATTTCCGATAAGGGTAGTCTAGTCATTTTCACAGTCTCCGTAATATTTATTCCATTTTTTTCAAATAAGGGTAATATGGTCATTTTCACAATCTGTAAGAATTACTTTACTTATTTATGATAAGGATAGTGTGGTCATTTTCACAGTATCCATAATGATTATTGCACTTTTTCCAATAAGGGTAATATGATCATTTTCACAGTATGTAAGCATTACTTTACTTATTTCTGATAAGGGTAGTATGGTCATTTTCACAATCTCGATAATATTTATTGTACTTTTTCCAATAAGGGTAATATGGTCATTTTCATAGTCTATAACATTTACTTTACTTATTTCCAATAAGGGTAGTATGGTCATTTTCACCCTCTTCATAATATTTATTTTACTTTTTCCAATAAGGTTAATATGGTCATTTTCATAGTTTGTAAGAATTACTTTACTTATTTCTGATAAGGGTAGTATGGTCATTTTCACAGTCTCCATAATATTTATTGCATTTTTTTTCCGATAAGGGTAATATGGTCATTTTAATAATTTGTAAGAATTACTTTACTTATTTCTATAAGGGTAGTATGGTCATTTTCATAATCTCCATAATATTTATTGCATTTTTTCCAATAAGGGTAATATTGTCATTTTCATAGTCTATAACATTTACTTTTTTCCGATAAGGGTAGTATGGTCATTTTCACAGTCTCCATAATATTTATTGCACTTTTTTCCAATAAGGGTAATATGGTCATTTTCATAGTTTGTAAAAATTACTTTACTTATTTCTGATAAGGGTAGTATGGTCATTTTCACAGTCTCCATAATATTTATTGCACTTTATTCCAATAAGGGTAATATGATCATTTTCATAGTTTGTAAGAATTACTTTACTCATTTCGGATAAGGGTAGTATTGTCATTTTCACAATCTCCTTAATATTTATTGCATTTTTTTCCGATAAGGGTAATATGGTCATTTTCATAATTTGTAAGAATTACTTTACTTATTTCTGATAAGGGTAGTATGGTCATTTTCACAGTCTCCATAATATTTATTGCACTTTTTCCCAATAAGGGTAATATGGTCATTTTCACAATCTCTAATATTTACTTTATTTATTTCTGATAAGGGTAGTATGGTCATTTTCACAGTCTCCATAATATTTATTACATTTTTTCCGATAAGGGTAATATGGTCATTTTCAAAATTTGTAAGAATTACTTTACTTAGTTCTGATAAGGGTAGTATGGTCATTTTCACAATCTCCATAATATTTATTGCACTTTTTACCAATAAGGGTAATATGGTCATTTTCACAGTCTGTAATATTTACTTACTTATTTTCACTAAGGTAGTTTGGTCATTTTCACAGTCTCCATAAAATTTATTTCACTTTATTCCAATAAGGGTAATATGGTCATTTTCACAGTTTTAATTTTACTTACTTATTTTAACTAAGGGTAGTTTGGTCATTTCCACAGTCTCCATAATATTTATTTCACTTTTTTCCAATAAGGGTAATATGGTCATTTTCATAGTCTGTAACATTTACTTTACTTATTTCCGATAAGGGTAGTATGGTCATTTTCACAGTCACCATGATATTTATTTCACTTTTTGGTCATTTTCACGGTGATATTCAATTCTGATATATTTCGTCTCAAGTTCATCCGGAAGAGAAACTCAAGTCTAACTCGGGTAATCTTTGAACCAGTGATGTTCAATTCTGATATATTTCGTCTCCAGTTCAACCGAAAAAGAAACTCAGGTCTAACTCGGGTAATCTTTGAACCCGTGATGTTCAATTCTGATATATTTCATCTTCAGTTCATCTGAATTAGAAACTCAGGTCTTACCCCAGTGATCTTTGAACCCGGGATGTTCAATTCTGATATATTTCGTCTCTAGATCATCCGAAAGGGAAACTCAAGTCTAACTCTAGTAATCTTTGAACTCGGGATGTTCAATTCTGATATATTTCATCTCCAGTTAATCCGAATCAGAAACTCATGTCTAACTCTAGTAATCTTTGAACCCGTGATGTTCAATTCTGATATATTTCGTTTTCAGATCATCCGGAAGAGAAACTCAAGTCTAACTCTGGTAATCTTTGAACCCGTGATGTTAAATTCTGATATTTTCGTCTGCAGTTCATCCAGAAGAGAAACTCGGGTCTAACTCTAGTAATCTTTGAACCTGTGATGTTGAAATCTGATATAGTTCGTCTCCAGTTCATCCAAACGAGAAACTCGGGTCTAACTCTAGTAATATTTGAACCTGTGATGTTCAAATCAAGGTAGTCAATATCGGTTGTATTGGCCGATATTATAGGTTTTTATTGTGTATCGGAAAAAAACTGTACGATATCTAAAATATCGGCGGTACAAGAATGGAACGATAAAAACGCTCGTATCGGTCGATACAAACCGATATATCGGGTTCACCTGTACACTAATAATATCGACAAGAGTAATTTGGTAGAATAAATTATTTATATATTAAAATTTAAAAACATAACCTTTTCTTTTAATTATATATTCTTTGTTAATACCCTTACAAACTCAATCTGATACAATAATGATGTTGGAATATGATTGAATTTGTACAATGAAGCTTTTAATCTTGAGAATTAATGCATCATATGACACCAAAAAATTTAGATTGAAAAATTTATAAATATTTAAAATTCTTGGTCTTAATGATGTATCACTTGTAAAAACCGGTATAATCTTTTGTGTAGGTGTATCGGACCGAGACGATACGATACCGATACACAATATTAACTACTTTGGTTCAAATCTGATATATATTTCATTCTCAGTTCATCCGGACGAGAAACTCAGGTCTAACTCTAATAATATGTTCAATTATGATATATTTCGTCTCAAGTTCATCCGAACGAGAAATTCAGGTCTAACTCTAGTAATCTTTGAACCTGTGATGTTTAATTTTGATATATTTCGTCTCCAGTTCATCTGAACGAGAAACTCAGGTCTAACTCTGGTAATCTTTGAACCTGTGATGTTCAATTCTGATATATTTCGTGTTCAGTTCACCCGAACGAGAAACTCATGTCTAACTCTGGTAATCTTTGAACCTATGATGTTCAATTATGATATATTTCGTCCTCAATTCATCCGAACGAGAAACACAGGTCTAACTCTGGTAATCTTTGAACCTGTGATGTTCAATTCTGATATATTTCATCTCCAGTTCATCCGGACGAGAAACTCGGGTCTAACTCTAGTAATCTTTGAACCTGTGATGTTCAATTCTGATATATTTCATCTTCAGTTCACCCGAAAGAGAAATCAGGTCCAACTCTAGTAATCTTTAAACCTGTGTTGTTCAATTCTGATATATTTCGTCTCTAGTTCATCCGAAAGAGAAACTCAGGTCTAACTCTAGTAATCTTTGAACATGTGATGTTCAATTCTGATATATTTCGTCGTCAGTCCATCCGGAAGAGAAACTCATGTCTAACTCTGGTAATCTTTGAACCCGTGTTGTTCAATTATGATATATTTCATCCCTAGTTCATCCGAACGAAAAACTCT
Source organism: Papaver bracteatum (assembly GCA_023529315.1). Lineage (NCBI taxonomy): Eukaryota > Viridiplantae > Streptophyta > Magnoliopsida > Ranunculales > Papaveraceae > Papaver > Papaver bracteatum. The sequence goes on along the minus strand of JAJJWX010001238.1, from coordinate 803,379 downwards.
GGTCTGACTCTTGTAATATTTGAACCTGTGATGTTCAATTCTGATATATTTCGTCTCCAGTTCATCCGAACGAGAAACTCAGTTCTGAATCTAGTAATATTTGAACATGTGATGTTCAATTCTGATATATTTCGTCCTCAGTTCATCCGAACGAGAAACTCAGGTCTAACTCTAGTAATATTCGAATATGGGATGTTCAAATCTGATAAATTTCATATCCATTTCATCTGAATGGGAAACTCATGTATAACTCTAGTAATCTTCGAACCTGGGATGTCACATTTTTTTCTTTCATTTTTATAGATAAAGTTTCACCTTTGTTATTGCGTTATAAAACGAACCACCACTTTTTTAAACACAAGGGGAACCGTTCAATGGATTAAGTCTTTTACACATGGGAAGACACTAACTATCCGATATTTTAGCACCAATTAGATTCACGTCCAACGAATAATCGTTCAACTTACATATACTGTAACAAAGTGAAGGGAACCACACTATAAAAGCAAAGAAGAGAGAGAACACATTATCCCTAAACCTAATTTTTCTTTTATCTCCGCCTCTTCTCGGTTACCTCGGTGCTCCCCCTTTCTCCCTAACCCTAAATCTAAATTTCTTCCTAACTCAAATCTGATTCTTCAATCTCTTGGCTCATCATAATAAACAACACCTTATCGTGATTCGCTACCAGTTCTTATGAGTTATTTCTTCAAAACCTAATCGCGATTTGAAACAAAATAATTATCACCTAATCTTCAGCTTACAAAATCAACAACAAATCAACAAAATCCAAGTATAATGCTCCATAGTTACCGAAATAACAATACCCTAGAGAAATAAAACCATTATTTCTTGTTTTTATTTCCTAGATCTTGCTTTACTGTTGAAGATTAAGAAGAAGAAACATGGGGAGAAAAGCTATTAGTAATAATCTCAAATAATAAGAAGTAGGTTCTGTTTTCCTTGTTAGCTTTGTTTTCAAAACCCTTATTTTTTTTGTATCTAAATCTTGTTGTAGATGGTAACAATGTTTTTTTTGGGTAGGTGGTGGTGGATATCACCTGTTCCTAGGGCTAGTGGTGCGAAGAACTACCAGATTTGAATTAATGGGTATGTAATCATTTTTCTCATACGTCTTTTCCTTTTTTCAGATATGAGAAGTTCATACTGTATATCTCTCTGATGTCTAGTATTCAGATTTTTCAAGACAGTTTTCGAGCAGGTGTAAGGCCAATTGTGTGAAAAATTGATTTTTTTTTTGATGTGTAGTTAATCTTCTTTGTTGCAGATTAAAGCAAATATCATCTTTCACTCTCTCTATGAGCTTTTAACTTCCCACAATGTTCACAACCTGACCTTTATTTTGATTCAATAATCGAATTGGATAAGTATCTAATGAACGAATTGTAGTTTGTTTCTTTGCATCTTCCCATATGCATCTTCAAATTTTTTATTCTCACATGAATAGTCCTCCTTGCAACTTTTGGTGTGCAACAACAACTGCAGGCCATGCTTCAGGTCGTGCTGCAGGACATGTTCCAGGCTGTGCTCCAGCCCACTCTCATACAATGGAAGGTAACAATGATTATTTGATGAATAGACATGTTATGCCTGTCAGTTATCATTAACATTCCTACTTGTCTCTTTTATGTGTTATTAAATTTATCGCTTTTAGTATTTGAGCATAAACTGGACTAGATTCAGTACTTTAAATATATCCATTTACCAGGATCATTACATTTTTTTGGTTTGTTAGTATTTAATTCTCTTCATCTTGGAACTATAACCTTTTCATACGTGCATCATAGAAACCCTCTATGCATACTCATCCCATAAGGCTATCCCAACACTTATGTTCGTCATATTAAATGCATGTTTAAGGCTCAGCTTCTTCATTGAAGAAGATACTCTTCCTCAGAAAATTTGATCAAGTCTTTAGAACATGGTCATGTTTATGCACTTTTAATTTTTCTAGAGCATGTAATGTCTTCGTTATATTTTTGGGTCATGTTGTTTCTCAAGTGTATTAAAGAAGTAAGTAGGTTAGTTCTTGATGAATATATTGATTTCAGTATTATTACTATGCGTCATGGTAATCCTGGTCACAATTCCTTAAGTTGACAAGTCATTAAAGATTTAGTAATTTTTTTCTTCGATCCAATTTTCTCCTATGTATTCAATGGGTTATTTTGTTTTGCAACTTAATCACCAGTAATTATATTTTTGAAACTGGTACTGAGGATTAAAAATCTATTTGACAGGCTTGGGACTTGTATTATCATGACTGAATTTAGTGCTTACTTACGTATTTCAGGGTCACCTGTTGTTATCATTGGTTCATTTGCGCCGAAGCTTATTGTGAATACATCTAAACAACGACCCTGGAAGTTGACTATTGTGTTATATTTATTCAGTTTTATTATGTGTAAATTGTAGATTGATGATGACGAGAAGGTTACCATGATTAATTTTCCTCAAATGGTGTCTGTTAATCATCGCAATGCTGAAATGTATGTCGTCATACTTCAAAATTCTTGTTGACACCCTTGTATAATTTCAATTAACAGTTTTTGTAACGTCATTCATGTTTACTTGGGTTAATCTCTGTGAGTTACTCACCACTTTCCTGTTTTTTTCAGGTACTTCGATCGTGATGTTGAATGCATATACAAGTTCGCAGGAGGTCAGTAGTCAACCTGCTCAGCTGTATTTTTTAAGTATCGTTAGATCAAATACTTAACAAACCTGGGATATTGATATTTCATGATTTATGCACAACCAATTTGGTGCTAGTAACTTTCTCCCTTTATTGGTTTTTATGATCTTGTCCGTATGCTGAACTTACTTATTTTCCTGTGCCCTGGAATAATTGTAACTTAAATCTCATTACAACTCCTTCCTTCCCGATTTTGAAATCTTAATATTTATTCTTCATGTTAATGATTGCATTCTTTTTCAGATTCAACCTTGATGAAAACGAAAACGAAAGGCCTACCTTTGCTTCTATGATAAAACCTATTGATTCCCTGGAAAACAACTTGCTGCCAGTGGGTTTACAAAGAAGGACAATGAAGCTATCGAAAAGGTACAGTGTAAAGCAGTTGCAACTCTTACTTTAGCTTGAATTCAAAAATGTATTTGTGATGTTAATCCATCGATGGTTTTAGTTAAAATAAATTCAAAACTTTGCTTTCTTATATGAAGAAAGCATCAAATTTTGTCATATTCAGGTGCTGATTAAGGTGGCCATTTGTAGTACTAAGTGTTGTATGACAAACCAACTATGTTTTTCCTTGTGTAAGAGTTGCTGCAGCCTTTTGATTATATGAACTTAATTTCTGTAAGACCCACCGCCATGTTCACTCAAATCCTAAGCCTCCAAGTCCCTGACCTGGTTGTCCTCACCATGAACATATGAGTTGTCGTATATTCTCGGGGCTTTGTTTTTTTTTTATCGATATATTTAAACTTTAATGTGGATGATCTTTATCTTGAACTAATACTTGGTTTGAGAAGACAAAAGTTTCCTGCAATCTCTTTTGGTTGTAAATATCAATTTAGTGAAGATGAGATCTTGGTTGTGACTGTAAGATGTTGTTTAATTACATTAAATAAGCGGTGCATATTGAGTTGGTATTTTATTATCAGAAAATATTTTGTTCAAGCTTTAGTTTAAAATGTTTTGTTTTACTCGAAATGTCACATGGTATCATTGTTCATATTTTATGGCTACGCTACTGCCCATCCATTTTTTCAGCTGGGTTAAGATGCCTATATCACTCATCTGTCTTTGTGTGATGCAGTTTATTGAAGGTGAAATTAATAAAGAAATAAATTATGACGATGAAGGATGCCTAATGTCAATAATTTGGATTCTTTGCATTTGGTAGGCCACGTAAGATCTCTACCAAATGATTAATAATGATTAATAATTTTGGTTGCTACAGCTCCTAGATGATGACATTGATATTTTTTGTGTGCTAAAGCTCTTTGTATGTTTAACTATATTATTGTACATATTGTAGAGTGAAGCTATATACACTTTTGCTTAATATAGGTTTAAGCTAACAAAAAATGAAAAATAAAGGGCTTTTGAAATTCAGCCAAAATGAAACGAGTAAAGAGGCCTGGTTGTTTCATGTAAAGTTACAGTTACTTGTATTTTTATGGCAACTTAATGTTGGTTGTATTTTTCAGCAATCTTTTTCATTTATTGTGATGCAAACCAAAAGCATTGACGCGGTGTTTAACTTGTTTCAGGAAGACGAAGAAGACAATGAGGATATTCCTATTGAACCTTGTACTGAAGATCCCAAATCGGAGGTATTTGCTTTATTATAGTTTTAAGTTAGCATAGAAAACTTATGCGAATGAAAAGTAAAAGAGAACTTTTGAAATTAGGAAAATATGATACAAAATGTAAGATGCCTGGTAACTTGTATTTCTATAGCAACTTGAAATTGGTCGTACTAGAATAGTCGGTACACCAACCCAAAGCATTGAAACTGTTTAATTTGTTTCAGGAGGATAAGGAGGATAAGTCCAAGATGATGAGGATAGTCCAAGTGAAGCTGAAGATCCGGAACTGCTTAAGCGATGAACGAAGATTCCATGCAATAAAAGCAGCACAGGGATGAACGAAGAAGACCGTTTTCTCAAGAATAGATTGTATTGCAAGCCTGTAAATTGGAATCCCAGGTCCATCAAATGACCTGGGCTATCCATATTTTTTTTATTTGTGATTTAGAAAATTTTCACGGTTAACTGTGACAAAAGGGTACACGTGTCAACATAAGAGTGTTGTTATAAATGAAAGTAACAGTTAAAATGTTACACTGGTCGTGACAAAAATAGGCACGCCTACATTAAATAGTTGTGGCTAAATTTAGGTAACTTTTATATGTGTTACTAGTACCGTAACTAAAGGTGACACGTGTCCCTGATATAATTGTTGCTATTTAATTAGTCACACTAATAACTATTGTTCTATATGTGATAGTGAGCGACACATGTTTTCAACCTAATTGTTGTTATTATGAAGTAACAATTAAAACCGTTGGATTAATTGTTACTGCAGGACATGTGTCACCACCCTAAAATTAGGGCATTCGTTACTGTTTTTTTCAGTAACGGTTTTTAAGTGTGACTTCAATAAATAAGTGTCACGGAAAAAAGCGTTGCAATAAATTACAACAATTAATATCACATCATTTCTCTAACGGTGTATATGTGTGACAAATTTTTTTAGTAACAGAAATAACCTGTGACAAAATCCTGGATTTGATGTAGTGATAGGAGGTATGGGGATTAATTTTTCCAGTTGCTAGATGTCTCTTTTATATAGCTTTCAAATCAGGGTTTGCAATCTAAGTTACCTTGGTAACAAAGCATTCAATATTCACCGTTAGATGAAAAACCTGATTTATCCAAGCTAATATCTTTCAACTGTTAGATCGAAACTTAGCTTGTCACACACAAATGAAATGTATTTCATTTAGGTTTGAGTAACCGTACCTAAACGTGTACATTTGGTTGGTTCACAAATAATTAACCAATGGTTAGCCATATGAGCACTTTCATATCAACCATATTCATCTTCTTCACAACTAGTTCAAATGACTCAAAAGAACTAGTTGAAGAGTTGTTCAATTGCTTAGATCTTTCTTTATACACAGAAACAATTGAAACAAAATCGGTTTGATTCACTCGAATCAATTCATGAACAATATAGCCACGGTTTGCAAAGATTGCATTCCTTATTGATATATTGTTTAAGTTCATGAGCTACCGATTTGAGAAATATAACCAGCTTGGGTACGCATACGGGTATGCGTAACTTAGCTACCGGATTTGAGTTTACAAACTCAGTAGAAATTTTCGTTCGAAAACTCACGTGGGTACACGTACCTAAGGTGACTAGTTTGATATTTTGCAAACTTACAAACTCAGTAGAAATTTTCAGTTCGAAACTTCCGCTAATACGCATACAGGTACGCGTACCCAACCTGTCTGCTTCACCAATACCGTATGCACAAATATGCATGCACTTGATTTTAGGTACATAGATTTATACACTAATGTGCGAACACACTATATATGTTTGTATCCATAGGTGGTTACGTAATCTCAACTCTACATTTCAATCATTGAAACATTCTTATATAATGTTATAATAGTCGTTAGACATAAGAATCGACTATCGCCATCATGAATTTTGTCACGGGTAAAGATGAAAAGTGGTTAAAGTGAAAGCTTACCAACATATATTTCGAGAAAAAGATAGGCGAGTAAACTCGGCTCGAAATAGAAAATGTGTATGTATGAAAACTATCATACTTATACGACCGTTGTCTCAAGAATAAGAGATGGATAGACTTTAGAGTGATAGATAAGTTCAACTCTCCACATACCTTTTGGTCGGATGAAGTTCCACTGGTTCCTTGAGTAGTTCTTCATCTTCGTAAGATAATCACCATGGATTCTGGAGCTCAACTATACTTAACTATCCTAGACCAAGACTTAGTTATAAGTAAACTAGAAATCAAGACGTATAGTTTTGATCACTATTATTGACAAACATGCTTGAGATAGCAACGCATGCGAGTTCGGCCGAGGAGAAATGCTCTAACAATCTCCCCCTTTTTCAATTTTAGTGACAAAACTATCAATACATATGGATTACAAAATAGATAAAACTTTGTAGATTCTCGTCCACATGCTTGATCTCCTTGGTGCTTCAACATTACTCGAAAACTTTGTCTTTTCCAAGTACTCCCATGATTCCATAGATGTTCAGTTCAGCATCATAGTTGTTGAAGATCCATATCCATAACAATGAGAAAACAAAAGCTCTCGATCATTGTTATACAATGTCATAGTATTATTACACAGTATCAAAGTTCTTATATCACAACTTCAACAACAATACTATGGTGATATGTATCACTCCCCCTTAGTCAATACTTTCGTATCAACACGGAAATCACTCCCCCTTACATAATGATTTGAAAACCATATGTATTTGTAGTGTGAACTACATATTAATTCTCCCCCTTTTTGTCAATAAAATTGGCAAAGGTACGAAAACGGGATCCTAATGAAATTTCCACGGAGACGCTTAAAGACCAAAGAAAAGTACATATCAACTTTTTTTAGATGCAATCATAAATCCGAAGCTAAATGCATTCATCAGGGAGTTTATAAAGATACAAGATAACCCCTAAAATATTCCAAAGTCGCACTCCCCATAAAGATATGGAAATCATGCGCAAGTTCAAAAGAACTCTCCCCCATTTGATGTCATTCCCGAGAGAACAACAAGATCGACCTTACTTTTACAAGAAAAGAAGGATTTCTTTGGACATCAAAAACCACAAAAATGATTTTGTATTCAAAATTATCAATTTAACTAACCATAAGAAAAACCATGATTAATTTAATCGGAATACACAACCAAAATAACCACAAACGAATCTATGATTACTCTAGTTGGGAATGCTCAAACAAGAAGACTTATGGATCTACACAGTATATACATAAAATATGGATCGGGGAAGATCAACACTGCGGAATAAACAAGGATTCATCATATTTTCCATCACTGTTTGCACAATGACATACAATAGACATAATCCTCGTAAACAAAAATTCATCATATCTTCCATCAATTATTTGCATAACGACATAATAGGTTCAATTTTTGTTTGTCAAACGTTCATCGATCTTGTATCAATACTTGCATATCGACATATAAAAGAGATAACTTTTGACATCGTATGGGACAATACTAGTTCACAGACGCAAACACACATATCCCATAACATATTGCAATATATAAAACCATAAACATTAATACTGCAAAAATCATCTTTCGAACAATTATAGAGTTTAAATAAATAAATCTAAAAACAAAGATAAAAATATTGGACATAGCTATGTGTAATCACAATAATAGCTATTCCAAACTCTAGTTATTCTTCTTAAAACACAAGAATAAAATTCTTATAAGAAGACTTCCTTGGAAAAAAAACATCAGTTTTCTTTGATTATTTCATACCTTTGAAAAGGTCCATCAAAATAGGAGTCACTGATATCCTTGATTTTCTTTACTGTAGAGACACCATGTTCATGAGTTAGAACATTCATTTTTCAGTCAAGGATTCTTGCTTTTTCAGTCACTGATTATCAAGGATTTTTCAGTCACTGATCAAGATGTTTTGATTATCAAGGATTCTTGCTTGTCCATCAACGAGTTGATTTATCTGCAATTGAAGGTTAACAAGCTCATTCTTAACTTCATTCTGATCTAGAATTAAATCCTTGATAGATTCTCCTATCTAAGAGTTAAACTCTTTTCTTTCAAGCATATTTTTCAGAAGCAGATCTTGAACATAATCACATCCTTTAGAGTCTTCTTTCATCTCAATTTTCACTTCCTTTTGAGATTCAACAGGGATTTTCATAAACAACATTTTCAGGGAATATGATAAACACATACAAATAATATATATATGTTATCAACTAAGGGAAAAACACCCTTGAAAGAAGCCCTGGAAGATTTGAACGTTCGAGGACTCGGAGAAGATACCAAAAGATCAAGAAGGACTCAAGAGAAAATACATATTGTTCCATAAAATGTCTCTTTCTAGCAAGGCTCAATATCTGACAAGATAGAGAAAAAGAGTTACATTAGATACAAAGAGAATAACTGAAAAAAACTCATCCTGTAAAACAGTCATCAAACCTACAGAATGGATGGTAAACCACATAAGACTTGAGCATCTATCTTGCCAACATCCTTGCACCTCTCAAGTTAGACACAAGGATGAGAGTACCTATAGTTAGGTAGTAGGATGAGATATGATCTCATCATAGGTGTTGAGAACGATTTAGGGATGCCATCCGACAGTCTCATTTTTGTATTTCTACCTCTCTTTGACTGTTTTCAAATCCATAGAAATTCCTTACAACCCCTTTTGAGAGTCCATTAAATGGATTTTTTTGACGACTAAGTCTAGGACCTCTAGAAATTGGTTCTAGAGGATTAACTGGTATAGGTCTCTACCTTCTAGACTTAGATCTACCAGTCTTATTCTCATATACACTGGGAACATGTGTTTTTGTGGTATAGTTTGCACCATGAGAAAAAATATGATTCTTGTAAAGTTTTTGAAATGAATGATCATTAAAAAACCTTTTATGAGAATTCTGGCCTTCTGTAGGAGTGAAATCCATTGTTGATTCCGTCAGATGATTAACTCGATTGATGGTGAATAAAAGAAGATTTCGAAGATCGGAGATCTATTTCTCTCTAGCATAACAATATTTAGCAATATGATTTCTTTTCCCACAGAATGAACAAGTTCTTGGAAGAGAATTGTTGAAAAATATTTGTTTCAAACCCATATCCTGTTTGGAAGCCTGCCTTTTATGTAAACAATTTTTAGCAGGGACTTCCTTTGATGAGTTATTCTTCGTGTCAGGTAACTTGCTTGTCACAGAAGAGTTTCTCATTTCAACAGCGTTTTCCTTTGTCAAGGAGATAAACTGTCTTTGGGCTAGGTGAAGATATGCAACAATGTTTTTTGTTTCAACACGAAGGTTATTCATATTAGACGAATGTGTCTTAATTAAACATTTTTCTCTAATTGTCCCTTCTTTAACAATATTCTCAAGGATACTAATCTTCTCTTGTTGAAGAATATTCTCCTGAGTGAGTTCTCTAATATTGTTAGAAAAGGACTCAATTATTTTATAGAGTTCATGTTCTCGACCAAGAGACTTTTCAAATTCATCCAAGAGTTGAGCATGATTGCGAAAATCAATCATCTCAGTTGGATTTTCTGTCTCGTTTCTTTCTTGGGATTCGGAAGAATCATCTAAGGAGTTAACCTTTGATAAAAAAACAAGACACTTGACATAGTTAAAATTATTGGAAGGCATAGACTATGCGTAGATAGGAGATACTACTTTTTCCACAGAATCAGATTGCTACAAACACAGACTTATAAGGTCTTTAAACGTGTTTGCTTGCTCTGATACCAATTAAAAAGCGAGGGTCTAACAACCTCACCCAATATTTCAATTAGCAATCTGTATGGACTAACTCTAATATACTTTTAGGAGAATCAACTAGATAGTCAGACTAAATCTTAATAAAAAGTATATCAAGGAGTTAATATCTCTATCTCTCGATTTGATCTATACTCAAGCAAATAGAAATCTGCGAGTCCTTATCAAATACAAGAGATATAAACTTAGATGGTACCAAAGACCAATATCCAAGGATCAATCAATTTCCAATCAACAACCAAAGGTTGGATTTCACAATTGATCGATACAACGCATAACCGGTGATATTTCAATTATATAAAAAAATATAATGCGGAATAGAAATAACATAGACACCAGAAACTTTGTTAACGAGGAAACCAAAAATGCAGAAAAACCCCGGGATCTAGTCTAGATTAAATACCACACTGTATTAAGCCGCAACAGACACTAGCCTACTACAAACTAATTTCGGTCTGGACTGTTGTTGAACTCTAATCAATATCATACTGATTCAAGGTATAGTTACGCTCCTTATGTCTATGATACTAGTAGGATAATATGCACTTGATTCCCTTAGATGATATCACCTACAACAAAGAGTTGCTACGACCCAAAGTCGAAGACTTTAATAAATAAATCGGTATCACACAGAAAAGTCTACGATAATAGATAAATCTATCTCCCACAGATAAACATACGAGTTTTGTTCCGTATTTTGATAAAATCAAGGTGAACAAGAACTAATCAATAACCCGAACTTATATTCCCGAAGAACAGCCTAGAATTATTGATCATCTCATAATAATCTAAATCGTATGTTAGCGAAACTAGATATTACGAAATCACAAACGATGAGACGAAGATGTTTTTGATTTCTTTTTATCTTGCCCCATCGGAGATATAATATCAAGTTAATTATTCAATTGAATTCGTACGATAGAAAATGGCAAGATCAGATCACTCAACTACAAGAAAAGTAGTTTCGTCTGGCTTCACAATCCCAATGAAGTCTTTAAGTCATTAACCGACAGGATCTCGAGAAGAAACATACGGTTAAAGGAGAATCGACTCTAGAAGAACCAACTAGTATCACACAGGAGGTGTGGGGATTAGTTTTTCCAGTTGCTAGACATCTCCTTTATATAGTTTTCAAATCCGGGTTTGCAATCTAAGTTACCTTGGTAACAAATCATTCAATATTCACCGTTAGATGAAAAACCTGATTTATCCAAGCTAATATCTTTCAAACGTTAGATCGAAACTTAGCTTGTCACACACAAATGAAATGTATTTCATTTAGGTTTGAGTAACCGTACCTAAACGTGTACATTTTGTTGGTTCACAAATAGTTAACCGATGGTTAGCCATATGAGCACTTTCATATCAACCATATTCATCTTCTGCACAACTAGTTCAAATGACTCAAAAGAACTAATTGAAGAGTTGTTCAATTGCTTAGATATTTCTTTATACACAGAAACAATTGAAACAAAATCGGTTTGATTCGCTCGAATCAATTCATGGAAAATATAGCCACAGTTTTCAAAGATATCATTCCTTATTGATATATTGTTTAAGTTCATGAGCTACCAATTTGAGAAATATAACCAGCTTGGTACGTGTACGGGTATGCGTACATTAGCTACTGGATTTGAGTTTACAAACTCAGCAAAAAAAATCGGTTCGAAAACTTCTGTGGGTACACGTACGGGTACGCGTACCTAAGGTGACTGGTTTGACAGTTTGCAAACTTACAAACTCAGCAGAAATTTTCTGTTCGAAAACTTTCGCCAGTACGCGTATGGGTACGCATACCCAACCTGTATCCTTCACCAATACCGCATGCACACACTTGATTTCCAGTACATGGATTTATACACTAGTGTCCGAACATACTATATATGCTTATATCCATATGTGGTTACGTAATCTCAACTCTACATTTCAATTATTGAAATATTTTTCTATAATGTTATAATAGTCGTTAGACATAAGAATCAATTATCGTCATCAAAGCTATTTTCAAGATTGAAACGTCATCATGACTTTCGTCACGGGTAAAGATGAAAAGTTTTTAAAGCGAAAGCTTATGAACACATATTTCGAGAAAAAGATAAGCGAGTAAACTCGGCTCAAAATAGCAAATGTGTATGTATGAAAACTATCATACTTATACGACTGTTGTCTCAAGAGTATGAGATAGATATACTTTAGAGTGATATATAAGTTCAAGTCTCCAAATACCTTTTGGTCGGATGAAGTTCCATTGGTTCCTTGAGTAGTTCTTCATCTCCATAAGATAATCACCATGGAGTCTGGAGATCAACTATACTTAACTATCCTAGACCGAGACTTAGTCATAAGTAAACTAGAAATCAAGACGTATACTTTTGATCACTATTATTTACAAACATGCTTGAGATAGCAACGCATGCGAGTTCAACCGATCAATGCTCTAACAATACCTATGAAAATGAAGTTAGGCTTCAAAACCTAAATTCTGATTGGGAAAACCTTCGTTTGGCTGATGAAGATTCATTTGATGAGTTTAATCACAAAGTGTCTGAAATTGTTAATGCATCTTTTGCGTTGGGTAAGACTATTCCTGAAAAGGACATTATGATGAAAATTCTCAGATCGCTACCAGCTAAATACGATTCTAAGAAAGTACATCCATCTGTGATGTTGCTGAATTAACTGTTTAAAAGTGGTAGAACATGGCATCTACCTATGAATCCCTAGAGTTCAACGTGAGCTGGTTGTGGCAGCATATTGATATTATCAAAGTTGATCGAGCTGGTATCATCGCCAATGTCGTTCCCGCTGCAAAATCTATCTTGGAAGAGGAAAATGCCTTGGCTTCGGAATCTGAGAAGGTGGAACAGGTGATCCAAAACTTGAAGAGTAGGATTGAAAGGTATCATGAAAGGCTGAAAATAATGCTTTCAAGGAACTACAACTTGTTGGATGGCCTTTTCTGAGCCATACTTATGTTTTATTGTTTTGAATAAGTAGGCATGAGAACGTTTGATCTTTATCCTTTTGTTTTAGGTCTTAAACATTATTTTGGAAAATGGATTGCATTGGGTTTAGGTAAGTGAATGAAGTTTACATTAATATGTTTTAAATAATGAAAAACATGATAACTCAGAAATGAGAAGAACGAAAAATGCATGATTGCCGTGTCATGAGACAGCGAGGGAGGGAATAATGGTCAGGCCTAGTATGCCTTGAGCCACTTTCCATTGATGATCGCTTCCAATTTGCCTCCATCCTCTTTGGCGATCTTGTATTAGCCACTGTTATAAGCCTTGGTGATCACATAGGGACCTTCCCATTTTGGAGAAAACTTTGATGCGGACATGTCTTGATGAATGTTCTTAGAAGTCTTTAACACGAGATCTCCCATTTTGAATAATCGTGGATTTACAGCTTTATCGTATTTGCCGGAGATCCTATTTATGTGCGCTTGAGCGTGTTCTTCCTCTTTAATTCTCCTGGAGTCCAGAGTATCTAACCCTGCAATTCTGTAACTTGATACTTCGGCTTCATTCCATTGAACTCCACTTGTTACTGCAATCCTAGCAGATAGGATTTTGATCTCTCCTAGGAGAATTGCGTTTGCGCCATACACAAGCAAATAAGGAGAAATGCCAGTAGAGCTCCTAGGCACCGCCCGATATGCCCACATCACCATTGGCAGTTGTTCGTGCCACGTACTAGGATTATCGTGCACTGTTTGACTAAGAATATGAATCAGAGTTTTGTTGGTGCTTTCGACTTGACCATTCCCTTGAGGGTAATAAGGAGTATATAAGACTTGTTTAATTACGTATTCCTCGAGCAATTCTTGTACTTGCTTGTTAGCAAAGGGAGTACCGTCATCAGTAATGATGTGTTTAGGAACACCAAACCGACAAATGATGTATTCCTTAATAAAGGCTGCAATTATCGCTCCAGTGGTTCCCCGAAGAGGAATAGCTTCAACCCATTTGGTAAAGTATTATGTCGCGGTTATGATATACTCATGATGTTTTGATGATGGTGGATTGATTTTCCCAACAATACCAAGTCCCCAACTGTAGAAACTCCATGGACTACTTACTGAATGAAGCGGGGTGCAAGGCACGTGGATGAGATTCCCTTGGGTCTGACATTCATGGCAGTTTTGAATGAACTATGCTGCATCCTCCTCCATAGTTGGCCAGTAATACTTTTCGTTTATTTGGAGGAACAACTTCTTTTTTCCTTGGTATTCGCCTTCATGCGTCTCTCTTAACATAGTTAGGATTTCAGATTTTGCCAAACATCGTAACAGATTGTCTCCAAAACTTTTGTGATATAGGATTCCATCATGAAATACGATTTTTTTGGCCTTTTGCTTCATCTTGGATGCATCCTTCTTGTTGGGAGGTAGCACACTATCACGAAGATAATAATGCATGGTTATCTCCAGTCCCCAGCATAACAAACATTAAAGACCTCTAATTGATGTGGTGGTGCTTGATAACTGGATCAAGAACCCTGGAGTGATCGAGATTGGGTCTCCATATCTGTCCAGTAGTAGCCAGGGCATTGAAGATGTCGGTAAAGAGTCACCACTAATGTTTTTCCACATATCTCGTCGTGAATACTATTAAGTTGTAGATGTGATTCTTCGTCTCCTAGACATCTTGACAGGGATCCATCTGGATTTCGATGGTATAACACTCCGTGGAGCATGAAGAAGTTTTGCAGGGTTTTTTGAGACTAGTCTTTCCCTGGGAAAGTGAACTATTAAGCTCTTGAATAATCATAGTTCTCCAATCGCTAGTTTCAGCATCTTTGGACTGTAAAATCCATGTTGATGCCATAGTCCGCCTCCTTACGGTCAATATTTCTTCAAGACCTTCGAATTATAGTTTTGAGGCTAATATATCTAAGCAATCACCGTGTTTGTTGTTATTGCTGCCGATATGAGTTATAGTTGCATCAGGAAAGTAGTTTAATAACTTTTGCGCCTCAGATCTATAGGGGGCCAGTGTCACCTCTTTTAGCGATTATACTCCATTCATCTGGTTGACCAGTAGTTTAGAGTCACCTCTTATTTCTAGATGTGTGGCCCCTACTTGTTTGGATAGCAACAATCCTATGAGGAAAGCTTCGTATTCTGCTGAATTTTTGATGCATTGAAAGTCTAGCTTGAAAGAATGTGAGAAGACTTCACCATTTGGAGACACTAGAACTACACGTACTTCTCTAGTATTACTGTTAGGGGTAGCGGATCCGTCAAAATACAATACCCACGCTTACTTTTTGATAAAAGAGATTTCTGTAAACTCTCCATGAAGATCTTCATGTAGTGCAGTAGTTCATTCTCTCGGGAATACTGCTAGTAGGTCTGCCACTGCTTGTCCTTTCATAGCCCACGGGGGAGTGCATGTTATATCGAGCTCTGAAATTTGGAGTAGCCATTTGGTTGGCATGCCTATCAAGGCCGGTATTGAGAGTAAGAACTTGACGGGATCAACTTTAGATATTAGCACTACTTTGTTTGACAGCAAATAGTATCTGAATTTCTGAATGACGTGAATTAGGGCTAGACACGCTTTTTATGCCTTAGGATACTTGTGTTTGGCATCTCTTAAAGTACGACTGAAGTAGTATATAGGGTGTTCAATACCTTCATCATCTTCCTGGGCAAGGAGGGCTCCAACAGCAGCATCGCTAGAAGCCGTGAAGAGACACAACGGCCTCCCTTGTATGGGAAATTTCATAATGGCCGGTGACGATAATATTTATTGAATCTTCCGAAAGGATTCTTGTTGTTGTGTGACCCAAACAAAGCTTTCTCCCTTTTTCAGCAAGGGGGTGAACGAAGCGATAAGCTGGGCTAATCCAGGTATAAAACGCCGAATGTAGTTTACCTTGCCCATGAAACTCTGGAGTTTTTTCATAGTTTACGGAGGATACATTATGAGGATGGCTTGAGTCTTAGCCGGATCTACCTTGATTGCTTCAGCAGTTACTCGAAATCCCAGAAATTTTCCAGATGATACCCCAAAAGCACATTTCAAATGGTTCATCTTCAGTTTGTATTCACGATACCTTTCGAACACTTGACGCAACATGTCTGTGTGGGATTCTCGAGTTTTGATTTTACTACTATGTCATCTACATAATCTTCAACTTGCTTGTGCACCATGTCATGAAAAATCGCGGTCATGGCGCGTTGATAAGTAGCACTAGAATCTTTCAAACCAAAGGGTGTCACAGTATAATAAAAGTTTCCGAGAGGGTTTCGAAAAGTTGTCTTACTTGCATCATGCTCATACATATTTATCTGGTTGTAGCCGATGTATCCATCCATGAATGAGAACATAACATGTCCGATGGTAGCGTTTACTAGCATGTTGATGTTTGGAAGGGGTAAATCGTCTTTGGGGAAGCATTTGTTCAGGCCCCTAAAATCAACACAACACCTAATTTGACTGCTCTTATTCTTTACGGGAACCACATTGGCTAACCAGGTATGATGGTGAATGGGCTTGATGAAACCTGCGGCTAGTAGCTTTTGAATCTCAATCTTGATTTGTTCCTCCACATCGTGTCTGAACTGTCTTGGAGATTATTTGACTGGCTTGGATCCAGGTATTATATGTAGATGATGAGTGACCAGTTTTTTGTCTAGATCGGGCATTTCCTCATATGTCCATGCGAATATGTCTTGATACTCCTTAAGAAGATTTACAAGTTTTGTGTGTTCGTCTGCACATAGAGCCGAACTGATAGAAATAGGCCTTGGAGAGTCTTCATCCCCGATGTTGACGATTTCTAGTTCATCAGTTGTGGAGTCGGTGCCATCCTGTAACTACCGTGGAGCATCTGGCACTTCTTCTTGCAACTTGTCGTTATTGTTACATTTCATTGGGCAACAGTCTCTCTTGTTAATTGCTAACAACAACGTCGGTATACAGTTTTCCCTTTATGGTCACGACTCGACACAAAAGTACCGTTCCCTCTTGGTATCAGGACGATCTAAGACTTTGCTTGATGAAGAAGGATTAGCGTGTACTGTTAGTATAGGCACGCCTTGAGATTTGGTATCTTTGTTCAGTGATGCAAGCCAGTCTTCCTCCTCAATCAGCGCCCACGTGGGGAGTGGAGTGTAGTAGACCTTGTTTGATGAATCTCATGAATTTTCCTTTGGCTCGAACAGTTCTATACTAGAAATTGGTGCATAAGGAGAAAGTGACGTAGGAATGCGAATGACTTCTTCATTCAGCATAATTTTCAGGCATTGGTGATACATTGAGGGGATGATCTTATTATCATGAAGCCATGGCCTTACCAGTACCATGTGGTAGTCCGGTTCCTTCTCTATCACTTAGAATTTTACTTTCGATTGGACAGGTCCTACTGATAGATTAAGATTAACGTACCCATACATGCTGGTTTGGTTTCCTTCGAAATATGTCATCATGGTAGGTTGCCGCAAAACTTTGTTTAGTCGAACCTTGGCTGTCCTGAGAGTTTTAATAGTAATAACATTCGAGGATGCTCCCGTATCGATGAGAGCCCTTCTGAATTCTGAATCCTTGATGTGCGCAGTAACATGCAGGGCTCTATTATGACCCTCTTCTACCATTATGCCGTCTTCAGTAAATGTAACATTGTTCACGGACATCTCTTATATTTTTGAGGCTTCTGGATGCGAAGGCACCAAAGGTGTATCTAGAGATATCTGGTTGATTACAGCAAATTTATATGTTTGTTGATCCTTCGATAGGTGTAGAAGTTCGCATAAACTTTCTAATAGAGAAGCCTCTTCCTGGTCCACCGGCTTCTGATTGGTAGTGAAACTGTTGATTTGAGGACGATCATCTGTCGAGATATTTGGATGTTCCACCACTTCTGCTCCTAAAATTCTTGTCACATGTATCAGGCAGGTGAACAAGTTGTCAATTACTCCCTTCAGCTGGTCCACATTTCTTGATAAAATTTCTTGTCTCCGCGCTAGTTCAGCCATAGTTGGGATTTCTCCATCTATTGAATCAACAGAGACAAAGGGGGTAGTAAAATATGAAAGCTCATTGTAACCAGAATCACTCGAAGGAACGTGAGGAACATTTCCATTTAAGGGGTTCTGGTCGGGATCTGATATAGTTGTATTAGCCCTAAGACCAACCATATTTGTGAAAGCTTGAAATTGCAACCGAGAGATTAATCTCCCACCGTGGTCGCCAGTTGTTTTTGGGTAAAAACTGATTCTACGGTTTTTGGTAAATTTGGGTGTGTTGATGAGAAATGAATTCAAACCCTAAACAAATGCACTGCATGGGAGTACTTTTAGATTTGAGAGATCAATATGTAAGACTCTGGCCTAAACCAAGAAATGGTCGTTCCAGATTAAATTTGTTCACAAAGTGAAGGAGAAGGGTTGATCTTAGGGAGGGAAGCGAAGAAGGTGTTTGAGATCAGAATATTGAATTATAAGGTGTGGTTTTTTTATGACTTGTATTAGAAAATGGAACTAGCTTGTAGAATGCAAGCTATCTGTTCTTGGTGTTTTCTGGATACTTGTGTTGATAACACTTATCTCCTTCTTGAAATAGGTTGAAATCCTATTTATACAAGTCATGTTCGAGCACACCCTGATATCGAAGGAAGTGGAGGTGGTTAAGCAATGGATAAGTGAGAAAAGTGGTGATCACCACATTTCCATTACTGAGGAAAAACTGGTCACACTTTCACCCACTACTCTCAGTACTGTTAACCGTCCGTTCTTTCCTGACACCCGCATGCTATAAACCGCCAGACCAATACCCCAGTGAGAATCCCCCAATTTGTGACATGTTTGATATCTCGAGTAAATGGGTCAAGTCGTGAGACTCGTTGTTAAAAGCAAAGACATAGTGCTTTTAGGTCAAATAATAAAATTATTTATGAAATCAATATTTATAAAACATCGCTTATAATCGATGTTTATAAAGTATCGCTTTTAAACAAGCAACTGAAAATAACCGATGTGCAGGAAGCATCGTTGTTTTAGAGCTCGTCCAAATTAGTCATAAGTTGAATGTCTTAAAAGGAGCGTGACCACCCTCTTTCAGGGAGTTAGTAGGATCTACGCCTGCATCACAGGGAGTGGCCAAACAGTCCCTATAGGAGAGTGGCGACTGGTAGACATTCTAAAATCCTATCGTTTGATCTAGGTTGGATCTGGACCGCTTAAATCATCTAGCCAATTCGAGTAGATAAGACGACTTGCGTCAGTTAATGACTGTTGTTGAATCATACAAGTAGCGTGAATGGCCACCTTTGTGTGATCGTTTGGGGATCCTATGAACAAGTCATGACTTGGCCGATCATTCCCTGTGGAGGAGGGGTGGCCGGTGATCACAGCGTCACCCTGTTGGCCATCTAGAATCCGATCTAAACCGTCTGACCAAGCTAGCAAAGTTGGAAAGACGAGATGATTTGTGGTAGTTGTATGCTGTTGTTGATTGTATTTTAGGGTTTGAAGCCGTGCGTCCACCTTACCATTGGGCCAAACGATTTATGGCTTTTACCACTGATTTGGACATGCCGATTAAGTATATGCACAGATGGGTTGTTGGTGAGTATGCAAGCATCTCATTGGCCGCCTGAAATTGGATCTAGGTCGTCCGATTAGGCTGGCAAAGATGGGCATCCATGATCGATTTGCGGCAGTTGTGTAATGTCGCTGACTCAATTTAAGGTTTAAAGAGCGCGCGACCGCCCTACTTTGGGAAAACGATTTGACATCCTCTTGGATTGCTATGTGTAGTTAGATCAATCAGGTATGGATCTGGGTTACCGGTGAACGCGTCAGCACCTCTTTGATAATTCGAAGGAAGATCTAAGCCGTCCAATTAGGATAGCTAAGTTGGGCGGTCGTAATATTTTTGAGACCATTTTTTCCGGTCTTAGCTCGTTTGAGCTCATTTTTCAATGGCGCGATCACCCATGTTATGGATAACGTTTGAGGGTGTTGCGGTTGAACTAAATGGATTCCGACCAGCTAGAATGTTAATGGGCCCACCGGTGGTCATCATGATGATCGCCTAGCTCCGCTAGGAGTAGTCTAGGCTTGTTGAATCGCGTGGCCAAATCGTGTAGCCGTGATCATTTTTAAGACTGACATGGACAATCTAGATTTTCCTTAAGGAATTTAAGCGCGTCGATTGTGCTAACTTCCAATTAAAAGCACATTGACACGCCGATCTCTTTATCAGAGAGTGGTGTAGCCTACGTGAGTGTTTTCATGCATGTCTCAATACTGACATTTCGGGAGATTCATGCTACTCCACTGCGAGTGAACATTAATCGTCATGTCATGCCAATATTGAGAGTTCGGCTGGGAACATAGCATAGAAATATACTAGGCAGGACAATGCATTAGTGAATAATGCAGTAGGTTAAAATTTACAGAATATATGGGATTGTTGCTTCATGCACCATTCTGGATAAATTTCATAAATATGTTGAATTGCTCAATACATATGTAAGTAAATAGGTTTGGACACTCATTACTTTTTGAATGGCTCAATCTCTTTGCAGAATGACGACGTATTAAATACAGGGTTTTACACTTTTAGCCTTGAACTAAAAAACCACCATCAACATCCGTACGCGTAATGGCGAAGGGTTTGGGCCGGAAATTTCTGCTATGTTTGGAAGTATGCGTATGCATTTGTATACAGGCGAACCCAAACTCAGACAGGCTACTTTAAGTATGCGTACCCGTTTGCATACTTGAGTGGTTAAAGTTCTAAAATCGGTTTGTTCATGAACTAATACATTTATATAATAAGGAATGCATTCTTTGCAAAGCATGGCTATAATGTTCATGAATTAATTCGAGTGAATCAAACCGATTTTCCTTCAATTGTGTTCTTGTATACTTTTATGAGAATATATCAACTGAACAACTCTTTAACTAGTTTCATTTGAGTCATTTGAACTAGTTGTGGTTAAGATGAATAAGGTTGATATGAGAGTGTTTATATAGCTATCCTCGGTAACTACTGTTGAGCCAACCTAGTTTACACGTTTTGGTACTGTTACTCAAACCTAATTGAAGGTACATTTCATTTGTGTATAACAAGCTAAGTTCGATCTAAAGGTTAAAATATATTAGCTTGAATCTAATCAGGTTTTCATCTAACGGTGAATATTGAATGCTTTGTTACCAAGGTAACTAAGATTGCAAACCCTGATTTGAAAACTATATAAAGGAGAATTTTAGCAACTGGGAAACATAATCCCCACACCTCCTATGTGATACTAGTTGCGACTAGAGTCGATTCTCCTTTAACCTTAGGTTTTTCGCGAATTTAACGACTTAAAGACTGCATTGGGATTGTGAAGCCAGACCCACTATTTTCTCTGTAGTTGCGTGTTCTAATCTTTCCCTGTTCTATCGTATTGAGTACTATCTTCTCTAAGATTTTCTCGAGATTTAATATCCGGTAAGCAAGATAAAAAGTAGTCACAAACATCTTCGTCTCATCGTTTGTGATTCCACAATATCTTGTTTCGCTACCATACGATTAAGATTATTGTGAGGTGATTGATAATACTAGGTTGTTCTTCGGGAATATAAGTCTGGTTTATCAATTGGTTCCTGTGCACCTTGATTTATCAAAAAACTGAACAAACTCGTAGGTACTTCTGTGGGAGACAGATTTATCTATTCCAATAGACTTTTATATGTGAGACAGATTTGTTTATCAAGTCTTCGACTTTGGGTCGTAACAACTCTAGGTTGTGGGTGAGATCAGCTAAGGGAATAAAGTGCGTAGAATCCTGCTGGGGTTCAGAGACGTAAGAAGAACAATTGTACCTTGATCAGTGTGAGATTAATTAGGGCTCAACTACATTCCAGTCCGAAGTTCATCTGTAGTAGGGTAGTGTCTGTAGAGGCTTAATATTGTGTTGTGTTCAAAGCTGGACTAGGTCTCAGGGTTTTTCTGCATTTGCGGTTTTCCTCGTTAACAAAATTCTGGTGTCTGTGTTATTTCTTTTCCGCATTATATTTTGTTATATAATAGAAATATCACAGGTTGTACGTTAAGATTAATCAATTGTGAATCCAACGTTTGGTTGTTGATTATATTGATTGACACTTGAACATTGGTCTTTGGTACCGTTCAAGTTGTTTCACGTAATAATCAGGCTCTTGGATTTCTATCTGTTTAATTTTCTGATTATATTGTGACACAAAGATATAAACTATTTGATATACTTTTCTATAGATTGAGTCTGTCTGTCTAGTTTATTCTCTTAAAAGTATATTGGAGTTTGTCTATTTTTATTGCCGAATAAAATATTGGGTAAGGTTGTTAGACCCCCGCTTTTTCAGGTGGGAAAGCTAAAGATTTTTTATCTTGAACTTCGTAAAACAAAAAAACTTTGAATGAGTTGCAATTCCATTGATACTTCTGAAATATGTTCTCTGTGTCCAAAATTGATTGATCTGAAGGATGAGAATTGCTTTAACTCTACTCTTTCACTGTGTGTTCAACAGTTAAAGAAAACTCTTAGGAGAAGAAAAAGAATGTCTCAAAAAAATCTTCCTCGATCAATAAAATGGATAGGAAAGTTCACAAAAACTATGATAATGGAACTCATTCCATGTGCTACAACTGTGATCATCACATTTCGGGTGTTCCTGACAAGGAAGTGATTGATATAAAAAAAGCATGGATGGAAACTCTTGACTACTGTCATGAGGAAAAATCCTGTAAACGCTCTCTCACTTATTTTGCAGATAATCACTCTTGTTCTTCCAACAGCTCTGACTATTCCATGATAAACAAACTTCTCCATAAGAGAATATCAATCTCTTGACCAAACATCTCTACTTGATTAAGAGAAATTTTCAACTGGAAAAGGAAGCCTGGATTAAAAGGATTGAAAATATGGAATGTCAAATGAAAACTTTAAGACAAGAAAATACGAATTTTCGCAATTGTGATTCTAAAAAGAAAGATCGATGTTATTCGATAAGCCCTTGCAAACCAAATCAGCATATTACTTTCGAAATTTCGTCGTGTTCTAATCTTTCTCATAATGATAATGACATGGTAAAATTCACAGTAAATCGTGAGTATACCTTGAACAAAAATCAGGATTGCCCAGAAACGGATTGCACACAGGTTCTTAAAAAAACTTCTTCTAAATCATGTTTTCAGAAGAATAAAAAGAAATCTCATAAGAAATTTGTGTCAGTTTCTAAAGAGATTCTCAGAACCATTCATAGTATGAAAAAATCGATGAACAGTCTGTTCAGAAAAATAATGGGAAGAAAAATATCCTCTACAGATTATCACTCCACAAAGATGAATCTGAAACAAGTTTTAACAAAATCATCCTCCTCTCTTGTGAAACCTCCAAATCCTTCTTTAGGTGGGAGAAATTACTCTATGTAAGTCTTGAGATTGTTCTTGTATATTTCCCTTGGACAAGAACAATAATCTCCAAAAGGAATGTGAAAATATTTTTGCTGACTTGTTCGTGTATCTCCCTAAATTGCTCTAGCTTTGGTTATTAAGCTAAGAACCGTTTCTGAACACTTGGATGTTTTTCCTATCTCTTTTAAGTTTCCGTTAGGGTTTGTGTCAAAGGTTTTTTTACGAATTTATCTCATCTCTTCTTCTTTTTAAAGATACCTATTTCCCTTAAACAAGCATTTCATTTACCTTCTCTATCATGTCCTCTTCAAGTCTTTCCAGTAAATAAGATGATGTATGGACTGTTCTCTTTACCTCTAAGAAAGTTCGTTTTGGTTCTTCTGACAGTGAGATGGTTCAAGATAAACGTGATTCATCCCCTGATAGAAATTCTTCTAGTTTTCATTTTGATAAACTCTCATTAACCATGAACCTTGTCTTGGAACAAGTACGGGCGTTGAAGAGTGAACTAGAATCCTTTATCAAAAAACTTGAAGACAAGATGGATAATCTTAAATCCAGGATTGATTTAATCGAAGATGAACTTGATGATTATAGGGAATATGAGAAAAGTCTTCAAAGTAAGTGAAATGATTTTCGGTTCTTCCTTAAAGTATTTTGTCTAGGAAACTTCTTATGAGAATTTATTCTTGTGTTTTAAGAAGGATAACTAGGGTTTGGAATAGCCAGTATTGTAAGTACACATAGCTATTTCCAACGATTTTCATCTTGCAATGTTTTTTGATTTATTTATTTAAATTCTAAAGTTTATTTGGAAGATGATTTTGCAGTATTAATCTTTATGGTTTTATATATTGTAACTTGTTATGGGATGTGTGTTTGAGTCTGTGAACTATGATTGTCCCATATATGCTTTAAAGTTAAGTCTATCATATATCTTTATGAAAATATCGATAAAAGATATAATGAACTTTTGATAACAAAAGTTAAACCTATTATGTCATTATGCAAATATTGATGGAAGATATGATGAACTTTTGTTTACAAATATTAAGTCTATTACATGTCTCTATGCAAATATTGATGAAAAATATAATGAATTTTCTGAATATTTCGCAGTATTGGTCTTTCCCTGATCCACATCTTTGTGTAAGTACCGTGTGGCTCCGTAAGTTCTCTTATGTGAGCATTTCTGATTAAATTAATCATGTGTTCTCTTGTGGTTAATTTAATTGGGTAGATACAAATTCATGTTTCATGTGATTTGCTAATTTCCAAAGAAATCCTTCTTTTCTTGTGAAAGTAAGGTCGCTCTTGTTGTTCTTTCGGGAATGATATTTTATGGGGGAGAGTTCTTAATTGAACTTGTGCTTAATTGCCAAATTTTTGTGGGAAGTGTGGCTGTGGAATATTGTAGGAGTTTTCTTGTATCTTTATAAACTCCTTGATGAATACACTAGTTTCGGCTATGTGAAATCATCGAAACAAAGTTGATATGTTCTCTTTATCTCTATGGAAATTTCATTAGGATCCCACTAGTTTTCGTACCTTTGCTATTTTTTATTGACAAAAAGGGGGAGAATTAATGTGTAGTTCACACTACAAATACATATGGTTTACATATCATTATGTAGGGGGGGGGGGTTCATGTGATATGAAGTATTGAGTAAGAGGGAGTGATACATATCACCATAGTATTGTTGTCAAAGTTGTGTTACAATCAGACTTTGATGCTGTCTAATAATACTATGACACTTTATAACAATGGTTGAGAGCTACTATTTTCTTATTGTTATAGCTATGGATCTTCAACAACTATGATGCTGAGTTGAACACATTCAGAATCACTGGAGTACTTGGAAGTGAAGAAGATTTCGAGTAATGTTGAAGAACCAAGGAAATCAAGCATTTGGATTTAGAGCTACAAAGTTTATTTATTTTGTATTCCATATGTATTGATAGTTTTGTCACTAAAATTTACAAAGGGGGAGATTGTTAGAGCATTGCTCGGTCGAACTCGCAAGTGTTGCTATCTCAAGCTTGTTGTCAAGTTTAGTTGTCAAAACTATAAGTCTTGATTTCTAGTCTACTTATATCTAAGTCTAGGATTAGGATAGAAAGTGTAGTTGAGCATTAGACTTCACGGCATTCATCGATCAAAGACGAAGAACTACTAAGGGTAGCTTGTGGAACTTCATCAACAAAAGGTATGTGGAGACTTGAACTCATCTATCACTCAAAATTCTATCTACTCTATCTCCTATTGGAGACAAAAGTCATATAGCTCTATAGACTTTAATTATACACATTTGATATTTCGAGCTGAGTTTAACTCGCTTACATATTTCTCAAAATATGTGTTGGTAAGCTTTCGATTTAACCAAGTTCATCTTATATTCTTAGACGAAAGTCAAAATATGATCATGTGAAAATCGCTTGGTAAAATCTTACATGATTTGTGTGAGACATTCATTTGATGTAGACTCGGAATGTTTCGTATTGATCATTCGATCACTTGAAAAATTGCTTTGAAGCTAATAGTTTGTGTGAGACATATATTGTCGTCTTACGAGAAGTAGTTTGATCTTGTGATTCACATCAACTGCTTCTTCCAAGAAGATATCCTTGTTGAGAAGTTCTTTAACATGTGTATTCATGAGACCAAGGTCAGCAATAACCTTTCCAACTCACTTCTAACCACACCAAGATCTCTTATTGTATCAACAAGTTGTAGTTTAGCTTTCTCGAAGTACTTTAGAAAGTCATGAACCACTTCAGCAGACACCATGTCCTCACTCTCAACATCTTGATGTGAGTAGGCATAAAAGCATGAGGAATTAGGTGCTCCATCTTCCACAAGAGTTCTTTTCTTTCTTCCTTTTGATTCAACACCAAAACCTTTCACAAGAAATCCCTTTGCAAAACCACCATCGAAAGATGAAGAAGAGGAAATTCTTGATAACCCAGAAAAACCTAGAGTATGCGTACGTGATATATGTAACTCAATAGGTCGGTTATTTAAAGGTTTTGTTTAGAAGAAGGGATTTTAGGGTTTCCAAGCTGTAAACTCGAAATGGTAACCCGTGTGCACATTCGAACACAGTGCACCCCAAAAAAAGAACACAAGACAATTAAACAGGAAAATACACCAAAAACATTGCAAATACTTTTAAGCAATACTATGTGTTGGCACTAGTTTAGCTATAAACGATACGAGAAGAGCTCAACTATGCAAAACACAAATTGGCAAAGTATACCTGACTTTTACACATCTTGCTCAGCAGGATTTTTATGAGCAAGTTCCTAACCTTGTGATTAATTAGCACAAGTATGAGCTTTGAGCTCATCTAAGGAATTGTGTCTATGATCAAGTCTCTTTTTCCTCCTGAATCGTGAGAGGGATTCCTTTTGATTTAAGAAATTATCATAAAACTTACCGTCATCAAAATAAGAGACATAGTTTGAGTTCTTACCAGAAGAGTCTGGACTTGAGGAGGATGACAACCTGTCAACAATTTCTTTATAACCTTGAATCATCTTTATCAGGTCGTTTCTTGTATCATCAAATTTTCTCCTTTCTTCTGGGATTCTCTTTAAATCAAGGGAAGCATTATTTTCAGAGAAAACCACTTGATCTTTCCTTAGACGATTCTTATCAAGACTTCTGTTTTGCTTCCTTATATTTGAGGAACTCATTGAACTGACCTTCCTGGTAGCATACACAGAGTTCATATGAAAACCAATAGGTTTCGACATACGAATGTCAATTACACCTTTGAGGATTAAGTTTAAGGTGCGTTGAAGTTGAACAAGAGAATTTTTATTCAACTTAGAATTTCCCTTTTATTTAGCAGAACCTTTTGATATGAAAAAGTGACATACTTTCTGATCACAGACGTGATTAGTCAGTTTAATCTTAACATTCTCGTCATGAGATTTCTTCCTTCCATGTGATGTGAGATTTCCTTGATCAGAGGAGACTGGCACATTTTCCTTGCTTGGAATGGACTCTGTTTTTTCTTCTGGAGAATTTACTATTATAGCAAAAACAGTTGATGTATTAGACTTCCTAGAGCATCATTGAATGGAGAGTTTATTCAAGCGATTTTCTATTTCAAAAACATCATTTATGAGGTTTGCTTCAAGAGTCATACATGAAGAACAGTCTTCAGTATTTTCTTTGATTTTGCAGTCTCTAATTACACCAAGAAGACCATTGACATGTTTCTTCAACCGATTAAATCTATCATCTTGGATTCTAATAAGATTTAGAATCAACTTACTCTCTTAAGCTGTTTCCCGTTCATTTAGAGAAG
The DNA here is from genome assembly GCA_023529315.1 of Papaver bracteatum. Classification (NCBI taxonomy): domain Eukaryota; kingdom Viridiplantae; phylum Streptophyta; class Magnoliopsida; order Ranunculales; family Papaveraceae; genus Papaver; species Papaver bracteatum. The sequence goes on along the minus strand of JAJJWX010001238.1, from coordinate 775,592 downwards.
TAAACTCTTTTGAAGGGCAATCAGAATGGTGCATGTAAATATCTGCCTGTATGATTTTAACACAGTGTTCGTTTATACTTGATATTGTAGAATCTTTTTCTTTAATAGACTTTGACATGACAGATTCCGTATTTCTTGTGATGTGTTTATCAGAGATACTACTCTTGTCTGTAGAGTCAGATCGCTACAAACAAAGACTTGTGAGGTCTTTAACATGTTTTCCTACTCTGATACTAATTGAAAATGCGGGGTCTAACAACCTCACCCAATATTTCGAATAGCAATCTGTATGGACAACTCCAAGTTGTTTTCTATATAATCAACAAGACTCAAATCAATAGAAATTATCTCAAGGAGTTATTATCTCAATCTCTCTATTTGATTTACTCAAGCAAATAAGATTCGCGAGCCTAATCAAAGAGAGATAACTTGGATGGTACCAAAGACCAATATCCAAGTGTCAATCGATTTAAATCAACAACCAATAAGGTCGGATATTCTAATCGATTGAACAATGCACAACCTGTATTATTTCAATTATATAAAAATATAATGCGGAAAAGAAATAACACAGACACCAGAATTTTGTTAACGAGGAAACCGCAAATGCAGAAAAAACCCGGGACCTAGTCCAAATTAAACATACACTGTATTAAGCCGCTACAGACACTAGCCTACTCCAAATTAACTTCGGTCTGGACTGTAGTTGAACCCCAACCAATATCACACTAATATAAGGTACAGTTATGCTCCTACGCCTCTGATCCCAGCAGGATACTGCGCACCTGATTCCCTTAGCTGATCTCACCCACAACCAAGAGTTGCTACGACCCAAAGTCGAAAACTTTAGCAAACAAATCTGTCTCACACGGAAAACTCTACATGTAATAGATAAATTCGTCTCCCACGAATAAACCTATGAGTTTTGTTCCGTATTTTGATAAATCAAGGTGAACAGGAACCGATCGATAAAACCAGACTTATATTCCTGAAGAACAGCTCAGTTTCATCAATCACCTCAAAATAAACTTAATCGACGCAGCGAAGAAGATTATTGAGGAATTACAAACAATGAGACGAAGATGTTAGTGACTACTTTTATCTTGCCTATCAGAGATAGAAATATCAATCCAATTATTACAATTGTACTCGTACGATAGAAATAGCAAGATTAGATCACACAACTACAAGAAAAGTAGTATTGTTCTGGCTTCACAATCCCAATGAAATCTTTAAGTCGTTAACCCGAATTTAGAGAAAAAACTCAAGGGTTAATGGAGATCGACTCTAGCTTAGAGAAAACTAGTATCACACAAGAAAGGTGTGTGGGGATTAGTTTTTCCAATGGCTAGAGTTCTCCTTATATAGTCTTTCAAATCAGGGTTTGCAATCAATGTTAGCTTGCTAACAAAGCATTCAATATTCACCATTAGATGAAAACCTGATTAGATACAAGCTAATATCTCTCAACCGTTAGATCGAAAACTTAGCTTGTCATACACAAATGTACTTGACGTTTTGAGTTCGTGTAACCGTACCCAAACGTGTACAATGGTTGGTTCAATATTAGTCAACCAATTGGTTACCCAAATGATAACTTTCTTATCAACCATATTCTTCTTCACCATAACTAGTCCAAATGACTCAAATGAACTAGTTAGAGAGTTGTTTAATTGCTATGAGATCTCAAGTACTACAAGAGATACAATTGAATAAAAAATGATGTTATTCACTCGAATCATTTTATGAACTATAAATCCACGGTTTGCAAAAGAATTCCTTAGTAATTTAAGATAAGTTCACGAACAACGTTTTCAGACATAACCTCTTGAGTTCGCGGACTGAGTTCGCGGACTCAAGCTAACCGGTTGAAGTTAATAAACTCCAGCAGAATTTCTCGGGATGAGAACTTCCGTCAGTTCACGGACTGGGTTCGCGGACTGCACATGAGCTTTAACTTCAGCAGATATTCTCGGGTTCGAGAACTTACGCCAGTTCGCGGACTGAGTTGCTGCTCACGTTCCGGTTCCACTTGATCAACAAAGTTCTCAAACTTCGGTTCAAGTGTTAAGGACTTATACATATATGTATTGCCACAATAATGTTTATATCCCACAATGGTTATATAGTCTAAACTCTCATTTCAATCATTGAAACATTATCAGAGGACGTCATATAGTTGTTATTCACGAACTAGTTTCCGTCAGAGCAATTTCCAAAGTGATTGAAAAATAACATGAATTTCGTCACTAGGCAAAGATGAACTTGGCTAAAGCGAAAGCTTTACCAATACCCATTTCGAGAAATAGATAAGCGAGATATACTCAACTCGAAATGTCACATGTGCATATTCTTAGTCTATATAGTAAAACGACTTTTGTCTCAAGATAGGAGATAGAGTAGATAGACTTTTGAGTGATAGATAAGTTCAAGTCTCCACATACCTTTTAGTGGATGAAGATCCACTGGTTCCTTGAGTAGTCCTTCGTCTTGTATGATGACCGCCATGGAGTTCTTGAGCTCAACTACACTTTCTATCCTAGTTCGAGACCTTAGATATAGTAGACTAGAAATCAAGACTATATAGTTTTGATCACTAAGATTGACAAACATGCTTGAGATAGCAACACATGCGAGTTTGACCGAGCAGTGCTCTAACAATCTCCCCTTTTGTCAATTTTAGTGGCAAAACTATTAATACATATGTAATACAAAAATTATATACATAAACTTTGTAGCTCCTATTCCACATGTCTAATCTTCAATAATACTCGAAATTTTCGTCACTTCCAAGTAGTCCAATGATCCCAAAGGTTGTAAGTTTAGTATCATCGTTGTTGAAAATCCGTAGCTATAACAATGAGAAAAGCATTGGTTCTAAATCAATGTTATATTGTGTCATAGTATTATTACACAGCGTCAAAGTCCAATTGCATCACAACTTCAACAATAATACTATGGTGATACTTCACTCCCCCTTAGTCAATACTCCATATCACATGGAAACCACTCCCCCTTACATAATGATCCAAAAACCATATGTATTTGTAGTGTGAACTACAATTAATTCTCCCCTTTATGTCAATAAAATTGGCAAAGGTACAAGAACGGGATCCTAATGAAATTTCAGTAAGAGACATTTCATGACCAAAGGTAAATGTTCTATTATCTTGTTTAGATGCAATCATAAATCCGAGGATAAATGCATTCATCAAGGAGTTTATAAAGATACAAGATAACCCCTAAAAATTCCACAGCCGCACTCCCCACAAAGATTTGGAAATTAAGCGCAAGTTCAAAAAAACTCTCCCCCATAAAATGTCATTCCCAAAGGAACAACAAGAGCGACCTTAATTTCAAGATAAAATAAGGATTTCTTTAGACTCAACAAATTGCATACAAGTATGAATTTGGAATCCAAAATATTCAATCATATTAACCAAAGCGAACCAAGATTAATTTGACTAAATATGCTCAACACAAGTAAACTTATGGAGACTTAATTCATCGATTAGATTATTCACAAGAGAACCCATAAATATTCTAACCGGATTAAACAATTAAACTAATCACAAAGTAATCAATTCAATTGTCCACACTCAACATGAGAAAAATCTATGGAGTGCTACCTAAATAATCACACAAGATGATTGATTTAGTTCATTTGGGCTCAACATAAGAGATTATGGAACCCCGACTAAGATTATCATAGGAAATGACAACCTTAATCGTACATGTACTCAACATGAGAGAACTCATGGAATACAAACTAAATAACTACACAAGTTGATTAATTTAGTTCTTAATGCTCAACATATGGCATCTCATGGAACAACCAACCATGCCAATAAGAAATCTACTTAGTTGTATCGTGCTCAACATGAGATACACAATGGAGCCTTCACGGTAATACATAATAATATGGAACAATTAAGCTCTATACCGTGGATAACAAACAAGGACCTATTCTATTTTTCCATCACAAAGTGACATAATAGACTTTATCCTTGAATCACAAAATATTTTAACCTATCTTACATCAATAATTGACAATATAGGCTTAACTTTTGTGTTTTGCCAAAAGTCCATTCATTCCTTTATCAATATTTGCATACCAATACGTGAACAACTTTACTTTTGACAAAATATGGGATAATCAAGTTCACGAACGTAAACATACAAATCCCATCAAAATATTGCAATATATAAAACCATAAAGATTAATACTGCAACCATCATCTTCATCAGAGATATTCCAAGAAGTTGAATTGTGTTCAACTCATCCTTGAGCTCGGGAAACTTAGCTGCAACCACCGACAATTGTTCTTGAACGTATTTGACCCTTGAGTTGACTTTACACACTCCCTTGTGAATTTTTTGAAGTAAGCTCAAAGTAGTAGGGTCACATGCATTCAAAGAAGCATTTCTTTGTCTTTTGCACACATTTTCCCTTATGCGCCTGAAGGTACAGGAACGAACCGGTTTGGGTACCCCAAGAGAGTTTCCAATTGTGTCAACACCACTATCATGGAAGATTTGACTAATCAAACAAGGATAGCCTAACATCTTGATGGGAGAAGTCATTGTAACCATTTGATGTATAATGAATCCACAAATATCAAAACTTTGAACATCCGACTCAAGAAAATAGACTAATTCAGCAAACTCATGTCTCCACCAAGAATTCTCAATTGTGGACGGACAAAGATTGGGAATACCAAGTTTTCCAAATACCATTAATGCAATACTAAGATCATTAGTAGGAAACTTCGATCCCTTGATTCCAAGATACCTTCTTACCACAAAGCCCAATAGAGATATCGTCACATGATGGACGTTCTTCACATGGTCTAGGGAGACTCATGTTCCCCAACGGAATGTTGGTAATTTTTGAAATTAATTCTCTATTAAAAAGAACCCTTTTTCTATTTATCATGGATTTGAATTCCATATTATCAAGATCAACATCATGAGTGTTGGCATAGAAAATTCTTGTAAGAGAATCAAACCCTTGACCAAGACCATCAAAGATATTTCCAAGATTGAATTTTTTGAAGCAAGTTAGATCTTCATCATGTCCACTTGAAATATCCAATTTCTTTTCAACAATAAAACCTTTAGATGAAATCTTCTCAAAAATTATAGCACAAGAATCATTCACAAACCTAATCCTAAGGGAATTTTGGTCACAAGGAGAATCCATACTAGAAGAATTTGGATTTTTGAAATTCCTACTTGAGCCCTTAGAATTCATCATGAGGTCAAAGAAATTGAGAGGAACAAAAAGAAATTACTTACTTGGAGTGAATCTTTAACACCCTTTATCTTAGTCTCTCCAAAAAAAGTCTTTAATGGAGATAGCACACAAAAACCTAGAAGTTCACGTACGCGGACGGGTGAGAGGAAGAAGGGAGTATGCGAATTTCCTTTTAATAAGACCAAACATGGGCTTGGACCCGTTTGCGAACTTCAACCCATAAATAACTAAGGGAGGCTTTGTTTAGACAATTGCATATCAAGAATTATGCATTCCGCAACATGAAGGATGCACTAGAAAGCTTAAATTGAAACCTGTACACGATTCAACCATTTCTTGACCCATTTCAAGATATATACATATGGGGTAGTGACAGTCTTGTTACCAAGAGGCATAATGTGCAGAGAAATTCTCATGCAACATTTTTGGTTGATCAGTGTGAATAGTCCCCGTAACATGATGATAATAATCAGGGGAGTCTGAGCTTCCATTCCTTTGCTTGATATGCCTCAAAGGAGGATTCTTCCATTTTCCAGGATGTACAATATTATTTAAAGGTTTAATATGTACATATCCCTTTTTGGAGTGATTCTTAGTTTTAACAGAATTAAATTTCTCTAAGGATCTAAAAACGTCTTCGAACGCTTTGAAAAGATCTTTATCAGCTGATCCATTATGATAGTACTCCTCATAGAGATCGGTAGTTGTTCTCGTGAGATTCCATATCATTGAGCGCCATGAACGTTTCTTCAATATCCCATCCTTTTTATTTTTTTCTTTAGATTGACACATATCATCTAAAACTTCCTTCTCAGATGAAATGAAATTATCATGAGAGATCACAGGTTTTGACCATAATAGATCTTGATCAATCTTTAATAATTTCTGGTGTGCGTTATAGATGCCAAGAGCAAATTTTCCAAAGAAATTTTCCATGAGACAAATTTCAAGGACCGAACAAACACAAACTTATTAGGTTTAATGTGTTTGCCTGCTCTGATACCAATTGAAAATGCGGGGGTCTAACAACCTCACCCAATATTTCGATTATTAATCTGTATGGACAACTCCGAGTTGTTTTCTAGAGAATCAACAAGACTCAATCAATAGAAAATATCTCAAGGAGTTATTATCTCAATCTCTCGATTTTATTTACTCAAGCAAATAAGATTCGCGAGCCTAATCAAAGAGAGATAACTTGGATGGTACCAAAGACCAATATCCAAGTGTCAATCGATTTAAATCAACAACCAATAAGGTCGGATATTCTAATCGATTGAACAACGCACAACCTGTATTATTTCAATTATATAAAAATATAATGCGGAAAAAAAATAACACAGACACCAGAATTTTGTTAACGAGGAAACCGCAAATGCAGAAAAAACCCGGGACCTAGTCCAAATTAAACATACAATGTATTAAGCCGCTACAGACACTAGCCTACTCCAAATTAACTTCGGTCTGGACTGTAGTTGAACCCCAGCCAATCTCACATTGATCCAAGGTACAATTATGCTCCTACGCCTCTGATCCCAGCAGGATACTGCGCACTTGATTCCCTTAGCTGATCTCACCCACAACCAAGAGTTGCTACGACCCAAAGTCGAAAACTTTAGCAAACAAATCTGTCTCACACAGAAAACTCTACAGGTAATAGATAAATTCGTCTCCCATGAATAAACCTATGAGTTTTGTTCCGTCTTTTGATAAATCAAGGTGAACAGGAACCAATCGATAAAACCAGACTTATATTCCCGAAGAACAGCTCAGTTTCATCAATCACCTCACAATAAACTTAATCGACGCAGCGAAGAAGATTATTGAGGAATTACAAACAATGAGACGAAGATGTTAGTGACTACTTTTATCTTGCCTATCGGAGATAGAAATGTCAATCCAATTATTACAATTGTACTCGTACGATAGAAATAGTAAGATTAGATCACACAACTACAAGAAAAGTAGTATCGTTCTGGCTTCACAATCCCAATGAAGTCTTTAAGTCGTTAACCCGAATTTAGAGAAAAAAACTCAAGGGTTAATGGAGATCGAATCTAGCTTAGAGAAAACTAGTATCACACAAGAAAGGTGTGTGTGGATTAGTTTTTCCAATGGCTAGAGTTCTCCTTATATAGTCTTTCAAATCAGGGTTTGCAATCAATGTTAGCTTGCTAACAAAGCATTCAATATTCACCATTAGATGAAAACCTGATTAGATACAAGCTAATATCTCTCAACCGTTAGATCGAAAACTTAGCTTGTCATACACAAATGTACTTGACGTTTTGAGTTCGTGTAACCGTACCTAAACGTGTACAATGGTTGGTTCAATATTAGTCAACCAATTGGTTAGCCAAATGATAACTTTCATATCAACCATATTCTTCTTCACCATAACTAGTCCAAATGACTCAAATGAACTAGTTAGAAATTTGTTTAATTTCTATGAGATCTCAAGTACTACAAGAGACACAATTGAATAAAAAATGATGTGATTCACTCGAATTATTTCATGAACTATAAAGCCACGGTTTGCAAAAGCATTCCTTAGTAATTTAAGATAAGTTCACGAATAACGTTTTCAGACATAACCTCTTGAGTTCGCGGACTCAAGCTAACCGGTTGAAGTTAATAAACTCCAGCATAATTTCTCGGGATGAGAACTTCCGCCAGTTCGCAGACTGGGTTCGCGAACTGCACCTGAGCTTCAACTTCAGCAGATATTCTCGGGTTCGAGAACTTACGCTAGTTCGCGGACTGAGTTGCTGCTCACATTCCGGTTCCACTTGATCAACAAAGTTCTAAAACTTTGGTTCAAGTGTTAAGGACTTATACATATATGTGTTGCCACAATAATGTTTATATCCCACAATGGTTATGTAGTCTAAACTCTCATTTCAATCATTGAAACATTCTCAGAGGACATCATATTGTTGTTATTCACGAACTAGTTTCTGTCAAAGTAATTGAAACATAACATGACTTTCGTCACTAGGAAAAGATGAACTTGGCTAAAACGAAAGCTTTACCAACACCCATTTCGAGAAATAGATAAGAGAGATATACTCAGCTCGAAATGTCACATGTGCATATTCTTAGTCTATATAGTAAAACGACTTTTGTCTCAAGATAGGAGATAGAGTTGATAGAATTTTGAGTGATAGATAAGTTCAAGTCTCCACATACCTTTTAATCGATGAAGATCCACTGGTTCCTTGAGTAGTCCTTCATCTTATATGATGATCGCCATGGAATTCTTGAGCTCAACTACACTTTCTATCCTAGTTCGAGACTTAGCTATAGTATACTAGAAATCAAGACTATATAGTTTTGATCACTAATATTGACAAACATGCTTGAGATAGCAACGCATGCGATTTTGACCGAGCAGTGCTCTAACAATGTGCATTTACTAATTGGAGATTTCGGGAAATAGTTGACAAAACATTTACTGGAATTATGAAAACCTAATGGCATCTATTGCATATCTTGAGAATACTTTCAGTTTTGGAAATTCCTTGGTGTCCAAACATCCTTGGCCTATAAATACCTAAGTGATCGATGTCGTAGGCATCAAAAATAAATTACACTTTCTTACTACTCAAAATATATAATATAGCAAGGGAAAGAAAGGATCGTTCCCACAGAGAGGTATTGGTTGTCAATATGTTTCGGTTTCTTATGTAAAACACTGGGGGATTTTTCTGATTTTTTATAAAGTAAACTAAAATAAAAGCAAAACAAAGAAATAAAGCACGCAAATCAAGGATGTGAAATATTGGGTAAAGGTTTCATCTTCAATTGTAAACAAGGTTTTGAAAGTATGAATAGAATTCATATTTAATCTCGCTATCATCAAAATCCCTAGAATACCTTATTGCAAGAATACTCCGTAAATTTCCTAAATTTATCAACACACGCATTAGAGCTGCGTATGTGAATTCTTCCTAAAGAATAACCTAACGCCTTGCGCTAATTAAGTTCTATTCCTAGGAGCATTAAGTTTCAGAAATAGGCTAATCAATGCAACTATCATACATTGCGCATGACAATTCGGACAAAGGTCAAAGTCTACATATGATTACAAGAGTGTATCACTACAAACCGTAGTCATATCATGCTACTCGTATTCAAGGTTATTGCTTGATGAAAACTCTAAAATAGCTATAGATATAGATGTATGCTCAATCAATTCTAGACTCAACCAAACAAACATTCAATCATATTGCAATACATCAATCATGCAATTATTATACTCAGTAGAAATTGAACGATAATATTTGAGAGAAAACTAATTCATAAAATCCATAACTTGTTTTCAAAATCCAACTACATCTTTAACCAATAACAAAATCAACTACTTGTTTTTATGGAGTTCATCATAAAAGTTGGAGAATAAAACTATCATGCAAACCCTAGACAACAAGTAGGAGTTCTCCCTAATGGAGATATTTTTTTAGGTTTAGAAAAAGATTTTTCTATTTATATGCTTCTCCAATTCCAAAAGGATACCCTTTCCAAAAGTAGGTCAAGTATTCTCAAAACCCGTCTCCAATTAGTCCACCAATCCCATGTGAAAATCTCTGTCCAAAATTGTTTGTCGGAATTGCTGACGTCATCGCCGGAATTCGGGCACCGGTCGCCGGAACTTGGCCAGGGTAGTCACCTAAAGTCTGCCATCGGTCCTGAGATGTTGTTGTCGTCGACTGAATATGTATCTCAAACCATCTCAAACTACAGCTGCATCACCTGCACAGTTCACTCTCTCCTGCAATCTCACCAGTATCAGCTTCCATTCTTGAATCTCATTCTCAATTGCTCTTGTTCAGTTGCACTTCATTTCACTCTCCAACTGCAGTTCTTAACCAACTTTTGAAGCAGCCCAATTCCCTACTCAAGCTCATACCAGACCCATTCTCACAACCTTAATATCTCTTTCAAACTCAAGCCACTTCTGTCGAATAAACAAACTCCATATACACCCGCTGCACCAGTTCAATGCACCTGCAACAGCTAACTCAGCTCACTGCATCGCCATCAATTCATTGCAGTTAATTGCAGTTCAATCCATATACTCAAGTCCTTCTCAGCTTCAATTCCAACAATCAATTCACTGCCAAGCCATGTCCAGCTGCCAACTTCAACATTGCCTTGTATCTAACCCTTGTTCTCCTACTCGCGATTGCAGCTGCACTTCTTCAAGGTCATCAGCTACTCAAACCCATTGCTACTCAGGCCAACCAACACCATCTATGTAGCTTAACTTCTAATTCCACCACTGACGAGAGGAATCCCGTCTTAGGACAAACCAACTGCATAACCTAGCCATCATCTTCAAATGCAGCTGCAACACCATCCATCTTTCATTCACCAGCTGCCATTCTAGCCTTCATATCTCCATTTCCTGGGCTGCACCTGCATTTGAGTCTCTTGCAGTTCAAGATCAGCTAACCCTTCTTCTCCATCTAAGCTCCCACTATGCAAAACAGCACACTGCATCTCTATACCCAGCACCTGCTCATCTCAACACCAGTTCGGCCATTAATTCTCATTCATGCCCATCTCAAACCACTTCTTGAATTGCAGCTTTTCTGCTACTTCAATTATCAGCTCATGTATCATCTTTCAGTACCAGCTCAAACTCCATAACAAATCTGACCTTCCATTACAGCTTAAGCACCTCCCGGAGTTCCCCCTTGCCAGCTCTGTAACCAACACAAACATTCACTTCTCTGTCTCGCAGACCAATTAACCACCAGGCTACACTTCCTTCCCATGGCAGCAAGCACCAATTCATTCTAGCACAAACCCATGTCTCAGGTTCACTGCCTCAGTTCATTTCAGTAGCATAACATCAATACTGCATTCTCCTTCACTGACCCATATCAACAGCGGCAGCTTCAGATCGAAATCCATTCTCTTGTTGTTCATCAAACCTTTATTTCATCAATTCCAGCAAACCCATTCCAGCAGCTGCTTCTTCTATTAATCTCTCTACCAGATTCAATCTTTTCAATCCCAAAATCATACCAACAGAACCCATCTCGAACCAAATCGAAATCTGAACATTACCCATTCATTATCACAACCACCAGATCCCCCATCTAATCTTTAAGAACACCAATCATACACAGAGAGCCCTAAATCTACATCACAGCAGTAACATTCATCACCATCATTAGCCATTTAATCACCTTCTTTGTCTCTCGATTCAGTTAGCAGAGCTCATTAACTCTCAATCTCTCTGTTTGATTCTCGATTTAGATTCAACAACAGCCGTTATTTCTCAATTTCAGGGGAAAATTAGAAATGAATGAGAGAAATAGAGGCTTCTATCGAATATAGGGTTGTAGGAATGATTGGGTGGATTTATGCACCCAACTATAGAAGATCCACCCAGCTAGGAGCCCCCTTTTAACCTTGGATGGCCTGTCTATAACGCTCCTCCAAAAGAGTTGCCCCTTAGCGTTGACTGGACTCCAGATAGTGTTCGCCCGTGGAATGACCTTTCTGCCCTTTTTTCTCAAATTGATTGATTTCATCTTCTTTTCCTGCGTGCGACTCCAGAGTACCTAATAACTCAAAAACACACGTAAAATACATAATTCACAAAAAAAAATAGTAAAGAAAGCATAAACCATAGATAATAAATACGGTATATTCTACACCTATCACTAAGTTTGCATTTCTAGCAAACCATCCTAAGAGCCAGGCAAATTTTATATTTTTGTTGTTTCTGGTGGAGCCGTCTATCCGGAGAGGAAAGTACCCTAATTAGGCGAAATCTCTTACGACCGCTCGTTTAAAGACTTCTGTGGGATCAAGAAGCTCTGTGAGTACTGTTGGTGGGAAACTAGATAATTATAGGTTTTTGATTGATTTGATTGACTAACGGTTGTTGAAATTTGATTGCACCTAGTTTTTTTGTTCTTGAGAATCTTCTCTTTTGATATAAGATTCACTCAAACTATATCGAAGTGTCGACGGGATCTTTAGAATTGTTTGTAGATCTAAAGACATCTTGTGATAATCCATTGTTAATAGACTCCGTTATGTGCGTGATTGATCACAAGAGATTCAAGTAGTATTGTGCAGGTTTAATTGAAGATTGAAGAAGATTTGAATACGAAGAAAATTTCTTATTGGTTTCTCATATCTTTGTGTAGCACAAACCTTGATCGGCTGGGATCCAACTAGAATCGGATTTATTCGATTGATTAGTTGCGTGAGATCGGTAACACCTAATAGTTCTATTGAGATATGTTTTGATTGTTACAAATCCGAAACTTATTACTTAGGTAATAGAGATTGGATTGATCTAACCAGGCAAAGGAGTTTATTAGTTTAAACGGAAGAGCCTTTGCATATGACTTGAGATATCTTTATCTGGAAAGAATCAATAACAAATTTGTTGTTCCTTTACTGTTTGGAATACAATCCAAAGGAATTATTCCAGTGCGTGCACTTATTGAATGTCGGAAGCATAGGGATACTGAACAAACTAAGTGAACTAGGTTTAGTTGCTTGGTCTCAACTATACGAAGTTTGGTTTAGATTTTGTATATCAGCTTAATTCTGAGAGTATTCAATTCTGGACTAGGTCCGAGGGTTTTTCTGCATTTGCGGTTTCCTCGTTAACAAAATCTTGATGTGTCATTTACTTTTCCTTTCTGCAATTATAATTGTTGTTATTATAGTTTAAAGTAAATTACACAAACGTTAACTCCGTATTACTTGATAGTGATCCTATAGAGTTTGGTTAAGTCTGAACCTATTATCAAGTAATCACACTTTGATAATTGTATTGTCTCAATCTCGTATCCATAGACGATCACATAAAGTGTGAATACCGATTTGTCGTATTGTCTCGACTTAGTCCATAGACAATCAATTTTGGTAAGAGGACTTATAGGTGGATAATTTAAAGATTGTGGTGTAGTTGGGTACCATCGTCTTTTCATACCTTAATCGGTGGGATACCTTTTAGGACTCAATTACATTTCAGTTCGAAGTTAATTGGTAGAAGGATAGTGTCTATAGCAGCTTAATACAGTTTGGTGTTCAATCTAGACTAGGTCCCGGGGTTTTTTCTGCATTTGTGATTTTCTCGTTAACAAAATTTCTGGTATCTGTGTAATTTCTTTTTCCGCATTATATTGTTTATCTTTATAATTGAAATATCACAGGTTGTGTGTTGATCAATCATAATAGAGACATCCGACCTAGTTTGTTAGATGCGACTTGATTGATTCTTGGACATTGGTCTTTTTTACTGTCCAAGTAATCTCCTTGTGATTAGGTTCACGAATTTGTTTATGTAAACGTTCTTATTGCAAGATATATATATATATATATATATATATATATATAACTGTAGATGTTATTCCTTGATTTAGTTTAACTCTCGAAGTTATATTGAGTTTGTCTATACAGATTGCCTAAGAAAAAAAGTGGTGGTGTATTTTGGTACCCTTAAAGTAAATATCACGACAAGATTTTGTTAACGAGGAAACCGCAAAGGCAGAAAAAACCCGGTACCTAGTCTAATTTTGAATACTCTCAGAATTAAGCTGTTATATAAAGAACAAAGCCCACTTTGTATAGTTGAGACCAAGTAATCTAACCCTATTGTGACGGATCAGGGAATCTGGATTTCCAGCGAACCAGGTTTCATCCCGTTTAGCAAACTCCGACTCTCCAATACACCACTCAAGTAACCGGACCTTCAAATTCTTCTGAGCAACTCGAATTCGAATTACCCAAACTGCACTACAAGCAAGCATACTTAGCATTCATTCTGCAATTATGAGTGACGACCAGTTGTCAAAATGAGAGACGGCCAGTTGCCAATTCTAACAATTAATACGGCCAGTTGCCAACTCCAATTATTTATACGGCCAGTTGCCAACTCCAATTATTTATACGGCCAGTTGCCGATTCTAACAATGGCCAGTTGCCAACCCCAATAATTTATACGTGGTCAGTTGCCAAAAATGGAAGAAGGCCAATTGCCAACTCCGATAATTTATACGACCAGTTGTCGATGTCAAGGTTGCAATCATCTACGAACATATGGTATGAACTGTCAAAACATCAACCAACACTTTCAGATGATATGAATAACCATGTAGTGTTGTGCTGAACCGCATAGCAGCTGCCTACGTACGCTCTCCGTTGCTCGAAGGGATCAAGCACGACCGTAGTTCGCCAATCTTTGTTTAGATAGTATGAATTGCTTATAATGGCAACAACTATCTCTTGTTAGATGATATAAACCATATTTTTAAGTGGCAATCATCTCTTAATCATAAACAACAAGCAGTCAACACAATTATCTTAATCCAGGAAATAAGACATAGAAAGTCCCATAGTTTTAACATGCTTCAAGCATCTAACGATATCGACACTCATATAAAGGCTGTAAATATAGAGATACACCAATAGCAGTGTAAGACTTAAGAAATCTATATTACTAGCTCATCCACCCTAACAAGTGGCTGCACCATCCACTAGGTATAAAGAGGAACAAAATCATATAACATTCACCTTCCAAGATCAAGTTCCCATTTAATACAGCTCACACTAAACACAATGGATACAAAGAATACATATAATTGTTGGTTCTGTATATATATATACCAAATAGCATTGCCGCAAGCCAACGGCTACTCACTGTGTCAGACTACCACGCACATGCCTTTCCTTTAAAGTGTGACTGTATACCTAACTAGTAATACTGGTACTATCTATACACAAAATACATTTAATTATCTTGGCATATGACATTAACTAATATTCAACGGTACGGAACTAAGGTATTACTTCTCCTTAATGAATAAATATATCAAATGATTAAGTGAGTGAAATTAAAATAAATTAAAGCAAGTAAGATGTATCTCGTCACATTCAAGTCAACATGTGTTACGAACAGGTGATCAAGTATGACGATCTTTAAGCGCCCAAAACTGCATTTCTAATCACTTACAATCAGAAATTCATAAAGACTTCGTTAGAGATCAGAAGCTGACAAATAATATCAATTTAGAAACTAGAAACATTCTTCTTTCACAATAAAAATGCAACTAAAAATTTGGGTAGGAAGGATTGTTCAAAAGTCTGCACATAGTTCATTTCGGAACTGCAATTCTGCAGAATTTCAGCTTCAACGTACTTTACCCTTTAGGCCATATCTCACTACATATAAGTCAGAACAGAACATTTAATATCTCGTTAGAACCTGCTTTCAGAGGCCCTTATTTGATAAGAAGAGACTTAAGCTAATTCTATTTCTATGAGGGTCGAAACTGTTGCCAAACGGGTCTGACAGAAAATCGAGTACTCCATTTTTCCAGATTTCCCAGCACTGCTATGTTTGAGAAGCCATAATTTCTAAATTACAGAACCAAATTAAGCATATTATATTATTTTGGAAAGATCAGACAACCCTCTACAGATTGTTAGAAGAAACTGATACCTAATTCAGACTATAAATGGCCTAAAATCACACAGCAAAACTGACACATGTGCTGAATTCAGAAATTATCAGCCTGGACTGCCTGTACATTCTAAGCCATATCTTCCAAACTACAACTCCGAGCAACATGCCCTTTTAATATGTTATAGAGGACACTTAAGAGAACACTTAATGTGAAGGGAACATCAGCTAAATCTTCACCCATTCGCACAAAATGTTGGCCTCTAAACAGCTGCTCGTGCAGCGTCTCGCAAATGAATTCTATTCTAGATTTCAGATTTCAAAATATAGCTAATACAAGTTTATCTCTCTACCCACCCGTCTAAGTAAAGCCAAACATTTTATAAAGCATTAGAGTGAGCACCAAAGAGATAATTAAGAAGGATAGCAATGGTTGAGTGTAAACTAGGCATTCTTCACCCCATTAACTCTTATTTCTTACTGAGAACTCATTTGTTCTTTAGCTAAAAGTCTCTTAGATACAACCTACAACCATCTCACATCATTATCCACTCAAAGGTACAAAAGTGACAATATAAATTAGGCAAACCTAAGAAGTTTGGCAACTTAACGAAAGAGATTTTAATCACTAGACTACAGCATAACACAATCATATATATTTGTTATCCACTTATGGATTATGTTACAAACCGTTAGAACAGTCATGCGAGCAGGTATCAATAATCATTTGTAATTGACACAGATGCTAGAAAGAGATCCCATATCACATAATATTCATGAACATCAAAATCCATAAATGAATATGTAAATAAAGCAATAAGAGCCCCTTACGATCAGTGACCAGCCATCCATTAATCTACCGTCATTGCTCACTACCTAAAATTTTGAACATCAACTTTTGGCCTAACCAACCGATTGTTACCTGTCCGTACCGGCAGTAGCGGTAAATTTTCTCTCTCTAAAAATATATAAATACACCATACAAAAACTCATGCTAAAACTTTACATGAAACATGGCCTGAGTTATCTTTTCAATTGTTATCAGATAAATTTCATGCATAGGTCAAGACACTCAACTTTGACAGTAACATTAACAGCATTCAAACCCACATGCTATTGCCACTTTTACAAATTCATCAAGTCAAAATTCATAAAAACATGCAAGGGAAGTGGTAAGAACATCTAACCATTTTTCTCCTCTTTGGAGCATTTTATCGAACAGATTGTGAGCGCTCTGGTATTGGTAAAGAGATGAGCTTGTTATGATACGATCAACCTCAATTTGTAGTTCTCCTTCCCTGTAAACTGGAATTTGCAGAAAACCCAAAATTCTAAACGTTCACAATTACTGAAACTAACACCATTAACACCATCCTCTTGGCCGCTTTCACGCATCAAGATATCACTCAAACTCAATTAGAATTTGATTTACAGCAAACCAACTTTTATAGCCATATCAAGACTCTGGAACTCCTCTTAATCTCCCATCCTTCATCGCCTAAAACCCCACGACCACATCACCTTCTTTGTATCATCCTCGAATCAAATTCTAGGTTTAGGAACAGAAATTCCTCTCCTCCATTTATAACTCAACCAACATGTATGTACGCCATAAGCAACTAGATGTGGTTGTCCACAGAAATTACTACCTTTTGGTGATTTTAGTCGTGTTCTCTCAATTTTCAGGGAATGAAAGAATTCAACATAGGAAGAAAAGAAGGAAATATGAGAAGAAGTAATACAAATCTAAGTTTTTCTTTTTCTTTGTTGGGTTAGGGGCCCTTCTCCCTGCTGATTGTGTCAAAATTAAAAAAAAAAAAATCTAAGTTTTTCTTCGTTCCTTTTGTTTTGATACTAACATGGTAAATTACTTAGAAGCCCAATACTCCCTCCACTTGACATGTGTCGAGCATGCTCCAATATCTAGTACTTCTGTCTACTATTTATGCACACTAATTGTGGAATTTTGTCAATGGGGTTCACTTAAACCCAAGAAAAAGAGGAAAAAAAAAGAACGGAGTGTGACACCTAGTTACTTAGTTCCCTTAGTATTCCTGTGTCTACGACCGTCTGGTCACGCACGTGAATCCCAAGATAAAAAATTACTATCTTGAGTTGTTTTACCGATGTAAAGTCTTAAGCACTCAACTCCTTTTGATCGTCTTCACGTAGTTGCGAATAACCTACAACTACACCCTCAATAGAATTAGTAAAAACTCAAGAAGTTCTTGATGATGAATAACAATTTTCTTATTAATGTTCTCAATTGATCACAAAGAAGTATCTAAATGGAATTAGAATAGTTACAACTTTCTCTATTCTCTTTCCTAAAATATTTTCTAACACTCACTAAAAGAACCTCCCGAATTTTACATTTGAACTCCTATTTATAGTAAAACTTTATATAAATTGTACATGAGTTACGAAGTATCGCAACTCATACTCGCAAAATTACTCCATCCTCGCAAAACTTCATATTTCTCCGCGCTTCTTCTATCATCGTAACATTTTATAACTCTTTTCTCCCGATACTCGTGAACTATTATCTTGCGATATTCAGTACCTACATCTTGCCTCTTCTCATGTCAATTCTACGAAGAAGAAATGATCGTGAGAACATAACCGTTACTTAGTCTTTTGAAATTTTGACACGTCTTTTGTAACCGTTCTTTTTTAGTTATTCCCTTATATAACTCCTTTATATTCTCTTCCTTTTCTTTTTCTTATTTCCGCAATTCTATCTTCTACTCATACTCTCTATCACTATTTTCTCTGCAATTTTTTCTTCTACTGTATCTTCATGAGTTCTCCAAGGTAATTTCCTCTATCTCTCGCGTATTTCATTTGTTCTCCTCTTTAATTTCTCAGATAATTTGTTATCTGATTTTGGTTTATTTCAAAGAAAATAACTTCTCGATGAAATCTCAACTAAAGAATCCAAGCCTTAATCCACGAAGAAGAAAATCCGAGAATCAAAAGGTAGTTAAAATACTCGCTTTCTTTCCCGAACAATATATTGTTGCCTCGCTTTTAATCTACATTTTGATTCGCAGTTGACGAAAAACCAAATCCAAGCAAGAGATCTCGAATAACTAAACCCACACCATTAATTCCGATTGATGATTTCCTTCCCCGAAGTTGATAAGGAATTTTCCTCTCCTCCTCGTGAAAATGCTTCTTCACATACTCCCCCTCTACTCCATTACCTCGCTTTTCAATCTCCTATCAATGTCAATTTATCAACACTTCTTCAAGACCAACCCTCTCAAAATATTTCTTCAACTTCTTCTTTTTAAAAACAACCCTCGCAAAATATTTCTTCAACTTCTTCTTTAGAAAAACTTGTCTTGTCCTCAAATCCTTTAAGTGATATTTCTCCAGACAATTTGCAGCTTGCTCTTATTCCTTAAAATTCTTCTCCTCTTCCTCAAGAAATTCGAGATGGAATTTATTCAACTTTCCGAATGTTATCCGAGGTTTTGACCAATACATGCGAAATCTACTAATGTTCGTTCGCAATATGAATTTTGCGAAGTTCAATAATTTCGTCAATCCGACATTTCTTCTTCACGTCAATCCTTGGAAAAAGAAATTGAATTGCTTCGCCAATCTTTGAAAGCTTCTCAAGCAGAATGCGAGGATCTTCGTAAAGAAAATCATCATCTTCGAATAATTCTCTGATCATGCGATTCTTCGCAAAAGAAATGATGAACTGAAAGGTATGATTACTATCTTCATATTTTCTCTTTTATTTATTTATATTCTTCATATGCTTGAAACATCCATTAAAACCCATTCCCTTTATAGAATCCATCCAGAAATGTAGAAGATTGGTACTTCACCATGAATCGATGCAACAGAATATCGAACCAAGCATGAAAGCCTCTCAAACCAATTCTCCCATTTATCTAATCTTTACTCGTGTGCTCTTGACAACTCGATGCTCTTTTTCAAGAGAATACTCAATTAATATATGATCGAAATTTTTTGAATGATGACATATCTCAACTTTTTTCTTCCTTAACCAAAGCTAATTTGAGAATAGAAACCTTATTAGAAGAGAACAAAACCTTATCAAGAGAAATGTTCGTTTTTGAATACAATGATTGTTTCTTCGCAAGAATTAAAGACTCTTCGTAATAAATGTTGCGATCAAGAAAATCTTCTTTCTTTGTTGAAAGGTGAACTTGAGGAATTAAAGAAGTCTTCGATGCTGAAAGAAATTCTTTTGTTGTTGAGAAGAATTCCCTTATTAATAAGAATATAGTCTTGTGTGCTAAGAAGAATCAACTTGAAGAAGATTACTCGTCATTAAAAAGTCTTAATGCCAAACTTGCGAAGGATAAAAATTTTCTCCTTTCTAAAGATCAAAAGCTTCAATCTCGACTTAAAGGATTAGTTGGTGATGGTTTTGATAATGCGATGAATCGATGAAGAACACGTTGTCTATCTTTAACTCAATCTCTTACTTCGCAAAGAGAAGGTAGTCATTAAAATTTGACTGCCTCTGGTACATCTTTAAATTTCGTTATACTCGCAAATTTTATTCTTTGAACTTTGTTTTATTTGCAGAATCTGAGAACCACCTTCGTAATGCAAAAGCCGGATTAGAAGCCTCCTGTTCGAGCTTCGCAAGAAGAATGCTTTGCTTTCTACTCGCTTAATCAACTCTCGTGACCGTGCTACTCGGAGATTCAATTATCTTGCTTATTCCAAGGATATCGAAGATACCAATCATCAAAAGGCTATACTTCGTGAAAGTCATCTCGAAAGCTCAAGTCTTTGCGAATAACATTCTCTTATCAAGAGGCTTGCCTCCCGTAAAGATTACTCCTCCAAGATATCTCGACGATGAAGTTGCTCGTGAGCCTGATAGTGATTTCGATTATGAGAGTGATGATGAAGATCTTGATGATGAGAAAGAATCTATTCCTCAAGGAGATGTCCCTGCTGCATATTCTTCCAAGGATGATATCTCGCAAAAGTCGAAGGTCGCTAATGACCCTCTGATCTTAAAGATCCAAAGACAGAGTGTTGATGAAGCATGATAATATTCCTTGTTCAATTTATCATTGACTCTCCTTTCTTTCTTTCTTCTCAATTCCTTCCCTTAGTTACCGTTGGTTTCCTTTTTTGCGAACAATTCTATTTTTTGAGAAGTACATTTGATATTTTACGAAGATGATCTATCCTTTCTTTTTGATATTTTGCGAAGATAACTTAACCTTTCTTTGACTAAATTTGCCCCATTTGATCATGTGAAGAGAAATAATATATAACTCACAGATAAAGCTTAGTATATCCTTTTCCCCCTATTATTTCTCTTTAAATGATTAAACATTGTTTGAAGTATTAAAATATCTCATTTCGCTTTATCTTACTAAGTTTCAACCTTTGTAGAAGTATTAGAAGTACCAAATCCATCAAATGAAGAGATATAAGAAGTATTAGAAGTATTCAATCTACCAAATGAATTATTAGAAATACACAATTCCCTTTTTCGTATTAGAAGTACTCGATCCACCAAATGAAGAGATATAAAAAGTATTAGAAGTATTCAATTCATCAAATGAAGAAATATAAGAAGTATTCGATCTTTGAATAATTATGTAACATATGACGAAGTATAATGATTATTTAACTTTCACCAAATGAAATATCCATTAAAGAAGTATAATAAATATGAGATATTCTTGAAGAATTATAAGAAGTATTCAATCTTTTTGTGAAATATTCAATATATGGAGAAGTATAAGAAGTATGTAATTCTCGTAAACTTTTACGAATATGAACTTATCTGTATTTGATTGTTATCAAAATCGCATCTTTTGTTAAGTCTTCATTAAAATTCTTCAATGATGTTGTCTTTTTTGATAGGACTTCTCGTAAAATTCTTCAATGATATTGCCAGAGCTGTCTTCTCTTCAAAATATCTTGATGTATATTCTTGTAAAATTTCTTTAATGATATTGACAAAATTGTCTTCTTTTCAGATCTTCATAATGTATATTCTTGTATAATTTCTTCATTGCAATAAATTTCATTAATTTCTGTGGTCTTATCATGCCTTCCTAAGTAAAGGTCTTATTTTGCCACCTCTTTTGTATTAATTATTTGCGATAATATGACAAGTCCAACATTCTTGCGAACATACAACCTCGTGACATTATCGTCTTGCGATGAAATCGCAGGACGTTCTTACACTTTCATGCAAAAACCCATTGATCTCATCTTAACTTCTTTGTATAGTATTTTAGCCTCTTCAGAATTGTTGCGACAATATGACAGCCTAAATATTCTTGCAAACATAAAGCCCCATGACATTGCCGTCTTGTGATGAAATCACAGGACGTCTCTACACTTTCATGTAATGACCCATTGATCTCATCTTAACTTTATTATGTTCTCATGAGTTCTTTATTCTTTTTTCTTTCTTTCTTTCTTTCTTTTTTTTTTTTTTTTTTTTTAGAAGGCTCGCAGAACTTCATTTGTTGCACAAATATGACAAGCCTTTATGTTTTCGCAAACAAGAAGCCTCGTGACATTTGCGTCTTATAGCACTTATCACTCCCAAATGGAGGGTGCTGCCTTTATCTTCCCCCGATTGCCCCTTCAAGGAAGCGTACATCGACCATACAAGGTTAGCTCTTCCCATCCTAGTTCGCCAACAACCAGCTTTTTGATCGCAACCTCTTATCCTTTTTGCCTATAGGGCTTATAGTTACGAGGTTGCACCCTATGGGGTATCTTTGGGCCAAGTGCATCATTTGCCAAGACTTGTCAAAAATGGCAGATGTGGTTCAACCTCACCCGGACTCTTGACTCAACCGTGTACCTCGGCGCCTTGATCGTTTTCTCGCACTTCTTGGGAAAGACAAGATGCCTTAGTCGCCCAAATTAAATCTTCTTACACCGCATTTTATATTGCGTAATGTCGTTAGATTAGGTGAGAATCCAAGGTGTCTAACCCGGATAGGTACCCCATTATTGGGTTGTACCCCAAAATTTTTACCATGTACTAAGGGCCCTTGGTGGTGTTCCTAACCCTTAGCCACGTTATAGGTACCCCTTAAATGACGTACTTTAGGACTTTGCCTCTTACGAATTATAGCTTCGCGAACTAGGGTGTACGCCACAAAGGTTTGCCTGTATAAAATTTTCTCGCGCTCTCTTTCTTTTTTGGAGGTTGATCACAGATTGCGGTCTTTTTATTCGCAAATTAATGAAATTTTAATCGGAATATAAATTTTGAAAATTCGTAACTTTTTCCAATTTCCTGCGAGCAAACAATATTCGTAAAAATTTTCATGAGTTTTATGGATAATACCTTTTCAAATATAGTCTGCTCCAAGGTCTACCAAGCCTCAAACCCATGTCTCTCCCTTCTGATCCATCACCGATAAGCTCCGCTTCCTACAACTTCTTTAATAACATATGGTCCATCCCATTTTGGTGCTAATTTCCTCCATTTTCTTTTTTGATATCGAGGTGTTTCTCGCATGACCAAATCACCTGGTTTATATTCACGTTCAATGACTCTCTTGTTGTATTCTCGAGCTAATCGTTCCTGATAAATCCTCATATGGTGCAACACCTTTTCTCTTTTTTCTTCCAAATCATCCAATTCTCTTAATATTACTCCCGCACTTAAATTTCTTTCCCAAGCTTCTTTCTTTGTTGTTGGAATTACAACCTCTGTGGGTAATACTGCTTCTACTCCATATGTTAGACAATAAGGAGACATTCCAGTTGCTTCTCTTCTAGTTGTATTGTATGCCCAAACTGCGCTAGGTACTTGCTCGCACCACCCTTTGAGATGTCCTTCTAATTTCTTTTTGATTGTATCTCGATTGTTTTATTTGTTGCTTCACTTGTCCATTAGCTTGTGGATATAACGGGGTTGACTTCCCACATTTTATTCTAAAAGCACCGAGTAACATCTCTATATTCTCCCCTCAAATTGTTTTCCATTATCGATACTAGTTGTGCTGAACCCCGCACCTCGCAAAATGAGGTTCTCAAATATAAACGTAAAAACATCTTTATCACGAATATGTTGTATCGCTTTTACTTCACGAGCTTCGTGAAATAATCTGTTGCAACTATCAAGTATCGCCTTTGTCCAGATCCAGTATAAATGGTCCAACAATATCCAACCCCCATTTACCAAAAGGCCAAAGCAGCTTGTTGAAGAAGTTAATGTAGCCCCGGTGCATGAATTCTTTTACCATGTCGTTGGCATTCCTTGCATCTTCGTACGAACAATTTTGCATCTCGTATGCATATAAGGCCAAGAATATCCTTGTATCTTTGCTCTATATGCTAGAGATCTTCCCCCACTATGATTGCCAACTTCTCCTCCATGTAACATCTTCAATATCTTTTCTCCTTCTTCGCGAGTTAAGCACCTGAGAGGTGGTCCACTGAAAGATTTTCTGTATAAAATTCCTTCTCGCAACTCATAGTTTGTTGCACGACTCTTTAATTTATGTGCTTCTAGTCTGTTCCTCGGATGTTTCTCCTGTTGCGAGGTATTCATGAATTTCTTTTCTCCAATGTGCGATGTTGTTTGATAACTCTCTTTCTACTTCCATCGCAATGCTTCTTCAATTTCTTTCTCTTTGTCCACTGATGGGTTTTGAATTGTTTGTATTTGGATATTTCTTGTATTTGGATTTGTCATCATGCTTGGAATAAATGCAAAAGCATCTATGAGACGGTTATATTTTCTTGATATATGTCTCCATTTTAATTTTGGTATCTTCGCAGATAATTCCTCAACGAGTTTCTTGTATTTCTTCAAAGAAGATTCATTTGTGGTATATTCCCCTTTAATTTGACAAATCACTAATTGAGAATCACTTGTTATCCTTATACTTTCAAGCTTCTTTTCTATTGCGATCTTTAATGCATGCACTACAACTTCAGACTGCTTCATTGTTCGTGGATGCAAATTCTAGTCTGAATGAGAATGTTGTTCTTTCTCCTTCGGTGAAATCAACACGACTCCAATTCCATTTCCTCACTATTGGATGATCCATCCACCAGAATTTCCCATCTATCGTGCTCATTAACAAGTCTTTTGGATTTCCAAATTCTTCTTCAACATCCATCATTTCCTCTATCGCTTCATCTTCTTCCAAAGGAAATTCTGCCAAAAAATCTGCGACAACTTGTGATTTTTGCGATGACAACACTTCGTATTTTATCTTGTAATGGTTTACTTGTGCATTCCACCTTTCTATTCTTCCTGACCTTTTTGTGTTCTTCATGACTGATTCAATTGGGACTTTGGTTACCACTTTTATTACATGTGCTTGAAAGTATATTCGCAACTTGAATGATGCATAAACCAGGGCTAAGATTAACTTCTCCATTTTAGAATAATTATTTTTTGCTGCATTAAAGGTTTTACTAATGTAGTAAATGGGCCTTTCTACTCTTGCGTCTACTCGTAACAGAACTGCACTTAGAGCATATGGAGTTGTTGCGAGGTATACCAATAATTCTTCGTTTTTCTCTGGTTTCTGTAGTATAGATGTATTTGCGAGGTATTCTTTGATTCCTTGAAAAGATTTTTCACATTCATCACCCATTTGAATTTTGCTCCCTTCTTAAGTATGTTGAAAAAATGCTTGCACTTATCCGACATTCGCGAAATAAATCTCCCAAGTGAAGCCAAGAGTCCATTTAGTTTTTGTACTTCTTTTACCGTTGCAGTGTTGGCATGTCACGAACTCGCTTGGACCTTTTCTCGATCAACTTGTATTCCCTCCTTCGATACTATGTATCCCAAGAACTTTCCGATGAAACCCCAATTATACATTTCTCAGATTTAATTTGATGTTGAACTTTCTCATTTGCTCAAATATTTCCTTCAAATCTTGCACATGGTCTTTAGCTTCCTTGCTTTTTATCAACATATCATCTACATATACCTCCAAAGTTTTATGTATCCACTTCGCGAACACTTTTTCAACCATTCGTTGATATGTAGTACCCGCATTCCGCAAACCAAATGGCATCTTCACATAACAATACAAACCCCTTGGAGCAAAAAAGGCAAGATGTTCTTGATCTTCTTCTCATGAGTGATATTTGATTATACCCTTTATATCCATCAAGTGAAGTGACTCTATCATGACCTGCAGATGATTCCACCATTTGTGGTATATCTCGTAATGGAAAACTATCTTTGGGACATGCCTTGTTTAGATCAAGAAATCTATGCAAATTCTTATTCCTTTATTCTTTTTCGAACAATGACCATATTCGCAATCCATTCTGGATATTTTGCTTCCCTTATGATCCCCGCATCCAACATCTTTTGTAATTCTTCTTCTATCTCGTACATGATAATTTTGTGATATCTTCCTTATTCTTTGTTTGAATGGTCTTATATTTTTATCTATATTCAATCTATGACATGCCACCGATGGATCAATTCCTGGTATCTCATCTACACTTCCTACGAAGATATCTTTATATTCTCGCAAAAGATCGTAGTCCTTTTTTTTCTTCTTCATCCATCTTAGTTCCAATTCGTAAGAATAAAGGCTCTTCTTTACTTCCAATATTTATTTCTTTAGTTGGTTCAAATGCAACATAGCTTGGACTTTGCTCCCCCATAGGTGTTGGTTCTTTAATTATTTTTGCTGGTTCCCCTTCTTTTTCTGGAATTTCATTTGGTATACCTCTCCCTTCCTTTGCTCTTATTGTATACACTCTAATTCTTCTTCTTTTCTTGTTTCCTTCGCAAGTTTCCTACGAAGTTGTTTATTTCTTGCTCTTCCTCCGCATTGTGTTACTTCAATTTGATAACAAAATTTTGCACTATCAAGATCTCCTTTTATTTCTTGAATTCCATTTGGTGTAGGAAATTTGATTTTTTGATGTAATGTTGAAGCAACAACTTTGATCGCATGAATCCACGGCCTTCCTATCAACATGTTATATGGAGATTCCATATCTATCACACACAAGATTACATGTGTTTCGATTTCTCCTAGTAATACTCGCAAAGACGATTTCTCCTTTAGATTTTGTTGTAGATTTCCTAATCCATGAATAAGACACTTTGAATTTATGATTTCTTCATCTCTAATTCCCATCCCCTTAAGTGCATGATAGAATATAATATTAACAGAACTCCCTGTATCAACCAAAATTCGGTTTAATTTCCATTTTTCTTCAGCTTTCTTCTAGCATGATTGGCAAAGTGATCACCAATGGTGAAGTGTGGTTCAAGTCTTCATTTGGAATTTCTGCTACTGAAAATGTGATTTTCTGCTTTTCCCATTCTTCTAAAGTTGTCATCTTTTCTTCCTCCATGATCTTTCTTCCTCTACAATCTCGCTTGTATATTTTTCCCTTCATATTACTATGAAATTCATCAATCATTGTCTCTGTGATCATATTACATTCTTCTTTTTTGCCATCTCCATCTACTGACTTCATTTGATCTTCAAATTTTCCACAATTCCCTCAAATTTAGGCTACCACAATTCTCAAGTCCCCTCCTTCTAGCGCCAATTATGTAGTTGCAGAATAACCTACAACTACACCCTCAATAGAATTAGTAAAAACTCAAGAAGTTCTTGATGATGAATAACAATTTTCTTATTAATGTTCTCAATTGATCACAAAGAAGTATCTAAATGGAATTAGAATAGTTACAACTTTCTCTATTCTCTTTCCTAAAATATTTTCTAACACTCACTAAAAGAACCTCTCGAATTTTACATTTGAACTCCTATTTATAGTAAAACTTTATACAGCTGTACATGAGTTACGAAGTATCGCAACTCATACTCGCAAAATTACTCCATCCTCGCAAAACTTCATATTTCTCTGCGCGCTTCTTCTATTATCGTAACATTTTATAACTCTTTTCTCCCGATACTCGTGAACTATTATCTTGCGATATTCAATCCCAAACCGATCAAGATGTATACACAAATCACGAGATACGAAAACCAATAAGAAAAATCTTCTTATCTTCAATTGCCTTCTGATGTACCTGCACACCACAAACTTGAATCCATTTATGATCGACCACACACAAAACGGAGTCTGTCAACAATGGATGATCAAAATCTTTCTTTGTAAGAGCATTGCTCGGTTGAACCCACCAAGCGTTGGTATGTCAAGTTTGGTTGTCATATTTTAGTGAAGCAAAACTCATTTAAGAGTCGCTTGATTTAAATATACTAGAGTCAAATTCGTATAGGTTAGCTTGAAAGTATTAGGGTGAGACATTACAAGTATTGTGAAGACTTGAAGAAGTGAAGAAGTACGGAGCTACAATGATAACATAAGTGCATATTGAAAACATAAAACTGCGAAGCATGAACACTCTAGATAGACATAGTATTAAGGAATACAATATGAAGTTTCTTGCTTAACCATTAAACTTTGTATATAAGACATCGACATAATCATATGAATGCTATTGTGATTATGTATGGGTATGAGGTGAGGATTTTATCCTAAGGAACAATGTTTACATGTGTTCTAAGGAAATAACTTCATGATATGTGTTGTGAACCGAAAAGGAAATCGCTAGGCGTTATTGGGGTTATTTTTCATTGCACTAGAGTCAACTTCGTATAGGTTATCTTGAAAGTATTAGGGTGAGACATTACAAGTATTGCGAAGACTTGAAGAAGTGAAGAAGTACGGAGCTACAACGATAACATAATCTTTTTACTTGAGGTTAGTGATATTTGACTTGAACTATTTCATTCCCTAACGTATCTTTCAAGTCGTGCATATTGGAAACATAAAACTGCGAAGCATGAACACTCTATATAGACATAGTATTAAGGAATACAATATGAAGTTTCTTGCTTAACCATTAAACTTTGTATATAGGACATCGACATAATCGCATGAATGCTATTGTGATTATGTATGGGTATGAGGTGAGGATTTCATCCTAGGGAACAATGTTTACATGTGTTCTAAGAAAATAACTTCATGATATGTGTTGTGAACCGAAAAGGAAATCGCTAGGCGTTATTGGGGCTATTTTTCATTGCATATCTTATGAACGGCTAATGTGTGTGAATTAGTATAACTGCTCACGACTTATTTGTGTTCTTGGTAGAACTATTCACATGGGGCCTGACTTATGTATTGGTATGACTTTTATTAGTGAAACGGATCTTAAGTAATCACCTGGGGTATGATCGGGTTGTGTATGTATGAACTTATTACTGGGAAGAGAGGAACCGATCCTAGTAAGAGGTGCAGTGCATCACAAGGGGAACCGATCCTTGTATGAGGTGCATCAAGGTTTATGGAAGATAGGGTAACCGATCCTATGGACATGTGCATTTCATACAAGTTAGATACCAAATATATGTGGGGAACCGATCCTAGTACCTAGTCAGCCGTATCTTTGGTAAGCTAGTGTAACTATGCACATCACTCACATGGAGGTAGAACCGAAACTTTCTTTGGTAGAACCGTAAACCCATGAGTTGTGATTGAGTGGAACTTGATCAATCACATAGTTCTTGAAAGTCAGATGAACCAATTCTAAACTTGTTTGAAAGTGCGGTAAATCGGTTTCAAGTGAGCAAGCATGGTAAAGAATTGCAAGAGTAAGATGTCATCACTCTTTGAACACGGTACATTAATGCTTATTCTATTTTGTTCAAAGATATTCCTTAACGGCTAAGAAGGAAGTAAATCCCAAGATCGGATTTAAATAAGTTAAGAATCTTTTTAATTAAGGGTTTTAATTATATATGGAAAATAAGAATTAGTAATATGCATTTGTTAATTAAAGATTTTCCAAGGGGATTTCGATCACATTTTTGGACAGTGCATTCACAGGAATTATGAAAACCAAATTTGGGTAAATATGGAAAATATCTCTAGAATATTTTCGGTTTTGGAAATTCCTTGGTGTCCAAACTTCCTTGTCTATAAATACTTTGAGTTTGCATTTCCAGCAAACTAATCTTGCGTAACCTAGACTTACTCTTTTGTCTTTGTTACTGGTGAAGCCGCCTATCGGAGATGAGAGTAATATAATTAGGTGAAATCTCTTACAGCCGCTCAACTTAAAGTCTTCTTTGGGATTGAGAAGCTCTAGCGCGACCCGTTGGTGGGAAACTAGATATTGTGGTTTATCTTTAGTTTTTGTATTGATTTGATTGACTAACGGTGGTTGAATCTTGATTGCACCTAGTTTGTTTATGCTTGAGAATCTTTTCTTCTGATATATGATTCACTCAAACTAGTTCAAGGTTTCGTCAGGGGTCTTTAGACTGTTGTTAGATCTAAAGACGATCTTGTGATAATCCATTGTTAACAGACTCTGTTATGTGTGTGATTGATCATAAGAGATTCAAGTGATTGTGTGCATGTGTTTATTGAAGATCTAAGAAGATTTGAAGATATTGAAGATTTCTTACTTGGTGTTTTTATAATCTTTGGTGTGCACAATACTTGTTTGGAAAAAAGAGGATCCAATTAATAATCGATTTATCCTTGTGGTAGATTGGATTGATTAATTAAGGAAGGTCGGCATCAACACATATCACTTGGTTGAAGAGTGTTGTTAGCTTAATCTTAGTGATTACCTTTTGATGATTAAACATAAGATATATCTTGAAACCTGGCAAAGGAGTTTATGTTAAGATAAACAAGGGAACCTTTGCGCAACTCATATCACTTGGTTGAAGAGAGTTGATACCAAACAAATTTTTTGTTCCTTTACTGTTTGGAATACGAACCAAAGGAATTGTTCCAAGTATGTGACTTGTTTACAGGTTGGAGGCGTGAGAATACAGACGGAACTAGGTGAACTATAGGTTTAGTTGCTTGGTCTCAACTATACGAAGTTTTCTTATTTTGTATAGCGGCTTAATCCTGAGAGTATTCAATTCTGGACTAGGTCCCGAGGTTTTTCTGCATTTGCGGTTTCCTCGTTAACAAAATCTTGTTGTGTCATTTACTTTATATTTCCGCATTATAATTGTTTTATTATAATTAAAGTAAATTGCACAAATGTTAATTCCTATTTACTTGATACGTGAATCCTATTGAGTTTGGTTAAGTCTGAACCTTTGTATCAAGTAAACACACTTTGTTGTTGTATTGTCTCGTTCTCGTATCCATAGACATCACACAAAGTGTGAACCGATTTGTTGTATTGTCTCGACTCAGTCTATAGACAATCACTTACGGGGAAAGGACTTATAGGAAGGAAAAGTTATAGATTGAGGTATATTTGGGGTATGCTCTCCTTTTCAATTGGTATCAGATCAGGCAAACACGAAAAGATCTAACAATCTGTGTTTGGTGCGATCCATCCAATAAGAAATGAATCTTCTGCATGATTCAATTAACGTACTACCAATATTTGATGGGACTAATCATCCATTATGGAAATCTGCTATGAAAGGCTTTATACAATCCCGAGATTTTAATATTTGGTTATTAATCGAAGACGGATATCAACAACCGAGGACTATTCGGAAATAGAGTTTAAACGCTTAGCGGATTACACTCATGAAGAAAGGATTCATGCAATGCATAATTCTATTGGTTTGAATGCCATTATACATGCAGTTAGCCATGAACTCTTACATCATGTGCTGGCTTGTAGAACTTCTAAAGAAGCATGGGATACTCCTGAGACTGTATTCGAAGGAGATGATTCTGAAAAGGAAGCTAGACTTATTTCCCTTTCAACTGAATGGGAACATCTCAAGATGAATGATAATGACACATTTGAGGAGTTTAACTCTAAACTTTCTGAGATTATTAATGCACCTTTTTTCCATGGAAAGGTTATACCTGAAAAATAAATAATATGCAAAATTCTTAGATCGTTAACATCCACATACGAGTCTAAGAAACATGTTATAATTGAAGGAAACGATTTTTATACACTTTCTCTAAGCTCTCTTGTAGGAAAGTTAAAGATCTTTGATAAAGAAATTTTGTTGAAGAATCAAACTAAGAAACATTGCCAGAAGGACAAGGTTTATGTTGAAAAAGAGCTTAACTCAACTATTGTGCTTTTAGCGCAACGAATTAAGAACATCTTATCTATTGATAATTATGTTCCTGATACAGTTTAGGTTTGCCATAAAAAGGATAACGATGAAGTACAATGCTTCAAGTGCCGAGGATTCATACATATGGAAAAACATTGTCCCAGCAGAAGAACTCATAAGTGCAATAAGGAATATGTATCCACGCTTGATATTCCGGAGGAAAAATCCAATGAAGAAATATCTAATTGTAATGCACTTCTGTTCAACTCTAATAAGGATGATTCCTATGAGTCTAAACAACTCTTAGAAAAATGTTAGTTAGAAATTAAGGAGAATAAAAGGTTAAGCTTGGTTCTTGAAAACCTCTTGAAATATCTTTCAGACAAAACCAGTATGCTGAAATCTGAACATGAGAAATCGGATGAAAAACCAAAAGAATCAGAAACTAAGCTTTCTGATAATATGATGAGATCTTCATGTAGAAGAAATAATCATACTAAAACTATCCTTGGGAATAAATTTATCAAGGCTCTTCGCAAAGGGATACAGATTTTGAAGACTTATAAGTTTATAAGTTCTCAAAAGGAACAAAGGGAAACACAATCTATTATGTTCATAAGTCATCCTAAGGATGTTTTTGTTCTATATGGTGGGAAAAAATCTCACCTCAACACAAACTGATTGTGTTGAAATATACATCCTCACTTGTTTCCCAATATTTTGTGTGTGAGGAAGCATAAATTCGGGCATGAGATTTTGTTTGTGTGAAATAATGAATATCTTTTTATTTTTGGTAAATATAATTTTGGTTTTCCTAAACCAAAAATTATTTATTGATATTATCATAGCATCTTCTTGTTCGAAAGAAGACTTTGGATTTCAATAGAGAATTTGATTAAAGATAAGACATCTCTTGATGAATTAGCATTATGTGCATCGGTTATGACTAAAACTCATGATGTTTCTCCTAATGATATTTCTCAAGATTCTCTAAGAAAACAGATTCTCTCTGTTAGAGGTTGCATTAGATATCATGAGTTGATGGTAAAGGATTCAAAAGAAGTACTAGCTAATCTTCATTCACAACTATTCAAAATGAAGAAGTCATCTACTGAAAAAGGGAGTGCTCAGAAGAATTTGAATCTAGTTTTTGAAAGCAATTGTCATGAGAATTAAGAAAAAAAAAATAGACATCAATTTTTGATTACTTTCATTGATTGTATGAGTCTATTGAATAAAACTATTATGAATAAAGTTATTTGATTTATAATTGTTATTGTGATATTTTTTTATTTACATAGCCGGTACTTTAATGGTTTATATTATATGCTATGTATGTTTATGGGATGTTTAATTTCGGTTTTATGCCTTGGTATTCGATCTCGTAATATGTTGTGAACCCTTATGGTTTGGGTGACTTTTTGATTTAGCGAGATTAAGTTCTATCCCAAGTTGGTAGGCTTTATCAAATGATCATGAGGGCTGTAGAAATAATATGTGAAAAAGTCACAATATGTTGAATCGGTTTTGGTTTAGCATAAAAGTATATGTGTTTCGACGGTTTTCAACTTTTGCTTGCAATTGTTAAAACCGATTTTCAACCTTTCTATGATAAAGGTTGGTTGTTGTTATTCTTTTGTTTTTGGCATGAGAATGACAACATGATGGTATTTCGATATCAATTCTCCCGGAAGAAGAAAGCGATGGAATTATATTTGGAGAAGTTGGATGCGAAAATGAGGTAACAATCTTGTTAGTTAATTGTTTTCCTATTTTAAGAAAAGCCTATTTTTATTTGATATATATATATTGCTTTTGATTAAAAGAAATTGTTGGTACAATTGATGTGTTTATTCTATTATGAATGTATGGATGTGTGTGGTATTCAATTGTTTCCGGTTAAGTAAAACTTTTGTTATCTTGCTTTGTTTGTGTGATATCAATAGTTTAGACTTATAAAAGTTGGTGCAATTGCGGTGCTTTAATGTCTATGTTAATTCAATTGCTTCCAGTTAAGTAAAACAATTGTTACTTTGCTTTATTGTGTAGTATGAATTGTTTAAGCTTACAAAATTTCGGTGCAATAGTGAAACTGTGGTTTATATATGTTGTTTCTATTGTATCCGGTTGAGGTGTATAATTATGCAAGTTGATTTATTGGTTTGTATGAATTATTTATGGCTTAACGAATTATATATTGTCGGGACGAGTTGTTTAGTCCAATTTGATTCTGGATAAGCTAATCTAAGTTAATTCTGATCTTAGTTAGACTTATCAAAGTGGAGGTTTCGGTTATTCAAGTCTAGCCGAAAGCCTAAACAAGGAAATGCTAGTTAACTAACCTAGTATTTGGCTTGTTTGAAATCTAAAGGTCTAAGTTATATGGATAATTAGAACCTGATGAGAAAAATGGAGTTTATCTTTGTTTTGGTCTTATCGAATGAAGCGGTTGTATTCATACAATCGGTTTAACAAAGGAACTAAGTTGCTTAGTTGATTTTTAATTTGCTAAACTAGTTGGGAAAATTGCTTCGGGCAATTATTTCTATGATAACATATCAAAACGTAATTACTTGTAGTTTCGGTTTTGATATTGGTTATCAAAAATGGTGTGTAAAACCCTCGTGCTTGACTCAACGGGTTGCAAGTCTATTTTTGAGATTTGTAAGATCCTTTTCGTGTTGTCCATTATTTGTTCTTTTCTTTGTCATTTTTGTGACAAAAAGGGGGAGAAATATATGGATTAAACAAGTGATGTTGGTATCAATTTATGATTTATTGGTGTCACTAGGGAAGAGGACGATGGTGCTTGAACGTTTATATAATGAATGGGGAAAAGCATAGACTAAGGGGGAGTAACATATCATATGAATGGGATAACAAAGATGTGCGGATTGAATATCTACCTAGCTCACCTTTAGGGGGGAGTATAAGCTTTATTATTATAGTGCAGCTACTGCATTTTTGAGGATTGAATGAATGCAGGTTATGTGATGTGGATTCGGGAATCAAGCGTATGTGTAATGAATTATTGTAATTTGTTTATCCATATGATTGTAAGAGTTTTGTCACTAAAATTGACAAAGGGGGAGATTGTTAGAGCATTGCTCGGTTGAACTCACCAAGCGTTGGTATGTCAATTTTGGTTGTCATATTTTAGTAAAGCAAAACTCATTTAAGAGTCGCTTGATTTAAATGTACTAGAGTCAACTTCGTATAGGTTAGCTTTAAAGTATTAGGGTGAGACATTACAAGTATTGCGAAGACTTGAAGAAGTGAAGAAGTACGGAGCTACAACGATAACATAATCCTTCCACTTGAGGTTAGTGATATTTGACTTGAACTGTTTCATTCCCTAACGTATCTTTCAAGTCGTGCATATTGAAAACATAAAACTGCGAAGCATGAACACTCTAGATAGACATAGTATTAAGGAGTTTATGTTAAGATAAACAAGGGAACCTTTGCACAACTCATATCACTTGGTTGAAGAGAGTTGATACCAAATAGATTTGTTGTTCCGTTACTGTTTAGAATACGAACCAAAGGAATTGGTCTAAGTACGTGACTTGTTTACAGGTTGGAGGCGTGGGAATACAGACGGAACTAGGTGAACTATAGGTTTAGTTGCTTGGTCTCAATAATACGAAGTTGTCTTATTTTGTATAGCGGCTGAATCCTGAGAGTATTCAATTCTGGACTAGGCCCCGGGGGTTTTCTGCATTTACGGTTTCCTCGTTAACAAAATCTTGTTGTGTCATTTACTTTATATTTCCGCATTATAATTGTTTTATTATAATTAAATTAAATTGCACAAACGTTAATTCCTATTTACTTGATACGTGAATCCTATTGAGTTTGGTTAAGTTCGAACCTTTGTATCAAGTAAACACACTTTGTTGTTGTATTGTCTCGATCTCGTATCCATAGACGATCACACAAAGTGTGAACCAATTTGTTCTATTGTCTGGACTCAGTCTATAGACAATCACTTTCTAGGAAAGGACTTATAGGAAGGAAAAGTTATAGCTTGAGATATATTTGGGGTGCCCTCGCCTTTTTATTCTTTAGATCTAAAACAGTTCTAAATATCCCTTCAATACTTTGATCTTGTTTGAGTGACCCTTATTTCATAAGAGAAGGCTCTCAAGAATAATCAAACTAGGTGCAGTCAAAGTTTCAACAACCATTAGTCAATCAAATCAATAATCGAAAACTAAAATAACAATGCAATTATCTGGTTTCCCACCAACGGTACTCGTAGATCTCCTTGATCCCACAAAAGTATTTAAACGAGCGGTCATAAGAAAATTTGTGCAATTAGCGTACTTTCCTCTCCGGATAGACGGCTCCACCAGAAACAACGCGAATGAAGTTTTCCTGGCTCTTAGGATAGTTTGCAAGAAATGCAAACTCAACTATTTATAGACCAAGGTTGTTTTGACGACAAGGAAATTCCAAGACCGAAAATATTCTCAAGATATGCAATAAGTATTTAATTTTGGTTTTCCTATTTCCAACTAATATCTAACCTGTAATTCCGAAATCTCTCATTAGAAAATATCTAATATTATTTTAGCACTTAACTAATATAATTTTCCAAGAGATATGTTTTGATTTGCTGGAAAATCAAACGCATATAATCAAAAATCTTATTTCAAAGATTCTCAATATTTCGGATTGGGATCACCTTGAGTATCAAGGAATATTTTTGGATAATAAAATATAAGAATTATATTTATGTCCAAATTATGTCGACATCCTGAACTTTACTATTTAGCAAACCCTAGTTCCAAACTCACACAAAACCGTAGAGTAATATGTGAATATGAAGGATTGGCTTTGCTTTTGGGAACGGTTCTACCATGACTCCTAACATAGGTTAAGATCGGTTTTACCAAGTCTCCAAAGGGATCGGTCATACCATGACTTCCAACAATACCTAGGATCGGTTCTACCAAGTATCCCATTATAGCCATGGAACCAATGAGGAGTACTTTCAACACCCTTGGCGCAAGAGCTTCAACAGGGCGTGCCTTCATAGATGAGGAAGTTCGTGTTACTCCTGAACGCCCACGATAAAGGAATCATCCATCCAACTTCATCATACGTGAGGATATGGAACGTCTCCTTCAAAATCAATGCAAAGAAAACCCGGTGGACATGCACCATCACCAACCTCTGTATCCTCCCGATATGCAAAGAGTTCCTCTACCGAGGGGATACTCCTCTCTCAGTTTTCCCTCTATGATAGCATTGGTAACGCTCGTGAACATATCTTTCATTTTCTAGAATCATTGGGATAACACGAATACAATCATGTCCTCCACCTGAAATAATTTTCAAAATCGCTTACCGGAAGAGCGTGTACCTGGTACAACAACATTGCACCAAATAGAATATCCAACTAGTGCGAGATGGTCACCGCGTATGAGCAAATCAATGTCTCAGACTTAGGGAGGATGTTCCAACGAAACAATGAACATCCAAATGATTATGTCAAGAGATTCAAAATTCAAGCATTGGATTGTCACGACCCAAATGTGACTGAACAACAACTGGTGGAGTCATGCATTAATGGTATGGTTCCCATATATCATGCTTTACTGTAGAACCTGTGTTTCCAGACATTTTCCGAACTCCATGAAGCTTCTAAGCGGTCGGCTACGACAGCACCAACACTGCTATAAAGAACCAGACCAGCCAGAGGTGAAGATGCGCATGAAACTCGAGGAAATATGCGCCTCATCAATTAGCAATATAAAACTGGTCCTTCTGTGAGTGTAGTGGGTGAAGGAGGAAAAATGAAAGCTCCAGCAGCAGAACAACAACCCAATCGTGCAGCACCAATGCAGACAACTCCATCCTAAAAAGTTACGGCTAAGACGCATGTGCAACAACAACAAACTGGAGATGCTGCTCCAGATTTACCATTCCCAATGGATGAATTCATTGAACTCCTAGAAGCATGGATTCAAGATGACACCATCAAGATGCCTCCTCTCCGACATCCGCCAACCGAAGAAGAGATGGAAAATCCCAAATATTGTCATTACCATAGGTTTGTCAACCATCTGACCAGTGACTGCAACAAGTTGAAGCGCATTTTTAAAGAGAAGGTAGATGCAGGGGAACTTCAATTAGGAAATGGAGGAGTTCACAGATACCCTCTTCTTGTCAGGAGTTGCATGATTTCCTGGGACTCCGTCCACACAACTATGCAGTCTATGATGGAGCATTTATGTGAAATGTTATATTTCTCCAAGGCGCAGTGTCAAGACATGTTCGGAGCCCTCAACCGTGTTGTACCAGGAAAGCGTCTATTTCCAATCAGGGAGGCCGCTCCCAAAGCCCAATCTTCCCTGGAAAGTGCGACCAATAAATGCAACTAGGGACTCCTAACCACCGCTCACTTAAGGGATGTCGATTTCGACATCACATTGATTGATGCAACATCTGATTTCAACATTGTCAATGTCAAAACTCTGAGAGTTGCAAAGATTTCAAAGCAGGAAGCTATTCACTGCCCAACTGTGATTAAAAACGCAAAAAGAGAACCAAATGAGGCCTACGAATACATCAATCTCGAAATCAAAGTGGGATATGCTCTAACGTACGCCAAATTTCATATTGTCAAAGAATGTTCAAATTATGAAATGGTTCTGGGGCGCTCGTGGGTGCATGGAAACAAAGCAACGCTGGGAGTATGTCCTTTACCAGTGTATATACCTGAGAGGATTCCCAACAAGTCATCTGACCCTGAAGATTATATATTTCCGTATCGATAACTCGACAACGTGACACAATTTCCTAGAGAGAGCCCGGCGACGTTCCTCCACAGATATAGAGCACAAGTAAGTCTTATTGAACAACCTTTTCTGTAACTAGTCACTTCTCCTCCCATCAAAACTTGGGGACTCGATCATATTATCAACCCATTCGTTACTAGGAGATGTGAATGGTACGTTGGTCCTTTCAAACACTTTATCAAAAATTTAGAAGATGTCTCAGTCAAAGACAACTAGTCTAAGAATCAAGTAGTTGTGAAACGCCCAAACCCATTTCAAGTTGGAGACATGGTAGTGAAGGCGATCGTGTTTCAAGTTGGAGATGTGACAGTGAAGGTGACCACCCAGCTTGATTCGCTTGCAGATAGGGAAGACAAGCCATACCTGGTGGCAGATTTTATCTTAGGCGGTTACTGCAAGCTCATTAATGCCGACAAAATAGAAGGCGTGATAGTTCACTCACGATGGCTCAAGCCTTTCAATACCTAAAACGCCGTGCTACCTTTTTTCCCAGCGTTCTTTTTAGTATTTCCTCCCACAATTTCCCCTTTCATGCAATATGTAATTCCTCCAAAATAATTGCACTTCTTGCATTCATAATTAAGGTTTCAATTTGTCAGTTAATCAAAATATTATTTCTTTTTCGAAATCTCTTTACTCCTGAATCATGACCCAAATTTTTGAGCAAGCCTATACCCTCATCATTATCCGTCAGTTCAAACCATAAAAACAAGACCCTAAAAGGACATCTCATATCCTTCAAGAAACACCGAAAATGAGAGTGTGTGAAGAAACAAAAGGGCAAGGAAATTGTCTATCAATATGTGATTTTTTAAGGTAAGCGCCTTTTGTACCCTGAAGTGCTACCTGCTTCAAGGATGAAGAGTCCCCTCAATCACCACATGGATTGCAACGCGGAGGCAACGCCCGGGCACATACGAACACATTGTCACTTATATGTGTCACGTTACCTTCGGTTGCACAAATCGATGGAATGGGCATATTCTATTGTAACTCTACTGGAGAGCACCAAAACTAGGGTCTCAAGATAACGAATAGAAGAACTACTATTTGATAAGGTTCAAGCTCCAATCACATAAAAAAAAAACACTGAATGCCAAAATGTATGCGAGTTACGAAGAGATGCTGAAAAGAAATAACAAAATGGGAAATATAGTTGTTGGTGTTAACACAGAGATCAACGGAGCTCACTGAAGTCCTCATTGGAAGCGACTTCAACATTTTTTCTCAAGGAGTCTCCACATCCTCTCCAGAAGTCGCCTCGACTTCCCTTTCAGACGCCGCTTCAACAACTCCCTCAGCAGATACTTCAATGTTCATCCCAGGAGACGCTTCAACATCTTCCTTGGAAGATGCTTAAACATCTTCTCCAGATGCCGCTCCCATGTTCTCCCCAACAACCACTTCAGTGTTCCCCAAACATTTGCTTTGACATTCTCTACAGAATCTACTTCGACCTCTTCCTTAGAAGCCGCATCGACGTCCTTTTCAAAAGCTTCCCAATAACCTTTTGAGGATGATCCGGTTTGTCTACATCCGAGTCGAGAATTATGATCCCGTTATGAATAGGGTAATCATAGTTATTCCCACTTGGAGATTGCTTATGTTCAACCCTCCGTCGCTTCAATCGAGCCGCGAATCTTTCAGCCCTGGCACTCGGGGGAGAGATATGTCATCACGCTGAGACACTTCATCACGTCTCCACTTCTCCTCCATGCTAACTGAAGCCAGAAAAGCTTGAACATGTTCTCGAATGACGCATGAGTGCACAATATAATACCATGTATAGCACTACCAGCTTCGCAAAACGGAGAATCTATTTTGGCCATCACCTCTTCGAATGTGTTAGCTCTGGGTTTGTCAACTTCAAAACTCTTATTTGGAGAAGTTGAAGAATAATCATCACTGGGATTTCCCATCATATACTGTGAAGAGGCATCATGATTATATCAATAATCGATAAAAAAGAGAGAAATAAATCAAAGATCAAATTACATGAGACATATGGAGCAATACCTGGAATAAATAAGAATGTAATTTTGTAATGATCGGCGTGTAGAGAAAGACTCAAACGCTTCTCTTTATATTCCACAAACCAGCACGATCCCGAAAAGAAAATGAGCCTCTACCTGCCGTAAATAAAGGATTCAGACGTGGGATAACAATCAAATATATACTTATCTACCTGAAGATAACTGACGTATGCTGAAAAGAAACATATCTTGCTCAATAACCGAGCCATCCTCTATCATGGTAATGTACGCCGAACTTCTCTTGTGAATTTCTTCGTCTGTCACCATCTAGTGCTTACCCCATAATAACGTCACTACTACGCTCTAAGCAGGGGACTTAATGTTGATGGTGGTTTTCGGTTTAGGGATAAAATCGTGAAACCCTGTATTTTAATACGCTGTCACCATATAAAGGAACAAAAACCATTTCAAAGTGATGAGTGCTCAAACCTATCAACTTACATATGTATTGAGCAATTCAATACATTAATATGAAATTTATCCAGAATGGTGCGTGAAGCAACAATCCCAGATATTTTGTAAATTTTAACCTATTGCATTATTCACTAATGTACTGACCTGCCTAGTATTTTCCTATGCTATGTTCCCATCCTAACTCTCAATATTGGCATGACATGACGATTAATGTTCACTCGCAGTGGAGTAGCATGAATCTCTCGAAGTGTCAGTGTTGAGACCTGCATGAAAACACTCACGTAGGCTACACTACTCTATGATAAAGAGATTAGCATGTTTACACACCTTTTTAAAAAGTTAGTGTGATCGAACGCATATAAATTCCTTAAAGGAAATCTAGACTGTCCATATTAGTCTTAAGAAACGATCACGGCCACATGATTTGGCCACACAATTTAATAGGCCAAGCCTACTCTTAGTGGAATTAGGAAATCATCACGATGGCCACCGACGGGCCCACTAATACCCTAACCGGTCGGACTCCATCTAGCACATTCCAATGTCGTCGAATGCTAACCCCAATGTGGGTGATCGCGTTGTTGGCAGAACAAGCTCAAACGATCTAAGACCGATAAAAACGGTCTCAAAATCCATCGTGTCTGCACAACTTCGCGAGCCTAGTTGGACGGCTTAAATCGCATCTTGAACGATCAAAGAAGTGCCAAGGTGTTCACCGCTGACCCAATTTTCTTCCCAGACGATCCACTTGTTTATGGAAAGTCAATGACGCATCAAACCATTCGATCAAACTAGGGTGGACGCGGCCGTCTAAAAACCCTAATTTATATTTACGGCAATATGTTAACGGGAAGAAAAATATCCTCTACGGATTCTCACTCCACAAAGAGGAATCTGAAACAAGTTTTAATAAAGTCATCCTCCTCTCTTGTGAAACCTCCTGATCCTTCTTTAGGTGGGAGAAATTACTCTATGTAAGTTTTGAGATTGTTCTTGTCTATTTTCCCTTGGACAAGAACAATAATATCCAAAAGGAATGTGAAAAGATTTTTGCTGACTTGTCACTAGTGGAAAATGAGTGTTTACCGACCCACATCCGATACCCTCAGTAACCGTAGTTGGACCATTGACCAAAAATAGTCGTCTCTGATATGATAAAAACACGAAAAAATTCTGAGATGATTAATAACAGTCTCTGAATAATTACTATTTTGCCCTAAAACTGCTATCGATCCCGCGACCCATGAAAACCGATTTAGATATTATAATTTTTTACTATTTGATAGAGCATA
This sequence comes from Papaver bracteatum, assembly GCA_023529315.1. NCBI lineage: Eukaryota > Viridiplantae > Streptophyta > Magnoliopsida > Ranunculales > Papaveraceae > Papaver > Papaver bracteatum. The sequence continues at coordinate 733,333 of JAJJWX010001238.1, read as the reverse complement.
TAAATATACCTCTTTCTCTCTCCCATTTATCTTTCTTCAACTGCTCTCTCGGTCTCCTCCTTAGCTCTCTTATCCATCTTCTTCACCCTCACAACCAAATCAAAACTGGAAAAAAACCTCGGAAGAAATTAATTAAATCGTTTCTCTTAAACCCATCCCCTTTTCCCGTCTTCTTCGTCTCCTCCACAAAAATCATCGAATTATCCAGTAAAACATCTAACCATGGACTTAAGCAAAGAGGAAGAAAACTGAAGATATCTTGAAAGATCGTGATGAGATGTTGAAATTCAAAAAAGGGGAGTTGGAGATTAAAGGGAAAGAACAACAGAAACGTCAAGTTAAGTTGAAGAAATTGCAGAAGTTGAAGGAATTTAATCCTGCTATGGTATGGTTTTCTTCATCTCTGGTTTTTAAATTTAGGGTTCATAAATTTTTGATAACGGGTTTCCATATCTTGATCTTGATTTGTTGAATCATAGTTTCTGATTAGGGGTTTTGATTTTTAGATAAAGGGTTTTCGTTTATTGATCATGAATTGTTGAAATAGGAGTTTTGATTTAGGGTTTTTAGTTTTGATCTTGATATTTGATTTCTTCTAGATTTAGGTTTTAACTAATTGATATTAAATTCTAAATTAAGGGTTTCAATTTCTTATCTTAGATTTATGAATCTGGGATTTGATTTTGATTTGGGGATTTGTAATAGGGGAACTGGTTGGATGAAGCTGTTGGTGGTCTAGAAGAAGGAAAGAAGATGAAATCAGTAGTGTTGAGAGATGGGTTTCACTGGAATTTGGTTTTGTTGAAATTACAAAGAAGATAGAGCTTGAATCAATGAATGACAGTAGTTTCAGATTGATGGGTCTGTTCAAGTTTTAGACAAGAGAGGTAGAGATGATTGTAGGAGGTACTGTTAATTTCAGGGAAAATGGGTTGTCAAGGATTGATTTTGCAAGAATGAATGATAGTGATGTTGCTGCCATAATGGAGAAGATACAACTGAGAAATTGGACTTGTGTAGTTGAGATCAGTCTTGAACTGAGAGTGCAAGCAGCTGGATGAACTGAAGTTGGATGGAAGAAGGTTGTGGTGGTTGTTAGTTGGATGGATTGAATTGTGAAGGTCAACTGGAATGGATTTAGATTGCATTTATGGGTATGTGTGCTTCCATGAGATCTGTACCTGTTATTGAGATGCAAGGAAGAGTAGTGATCTATGATCTGAGATGGAGTAATGATGGTAATGGTCTCAAACAGTGAGGATTTGGAGTTGTTTCATGGGTTGTGTTGAATGGTTGAACTGGAATTGCAGGTGTGGATTGCAGTGGTTGCAAGATTAGGTGCTGGGGGTTATCGAGTTCTGGAAATATTATGAAGATGGTGTTGGTTTCGAATAGGCCAAGTCTCCACTGAGATTACAGGAAAGTGCAGAAGATGGGTCTATAAGTTGAAGATTGAAGTGGTTGTGCTGAGATTGTCTGTCAAGGCTAGGTTCGAGAAGAGTCTAGGAAGCGAAAGAGATTGAACCTGTTGCTGCAAAAAATTTCTATGAATTGATGGGTTCATCTCAGATAAGAAGTATAAGACGCTAATGGGAAATATTAACTAAAATGGGTGCTGTCGTGACTAAGTTGTGCAAGTGATGTAGCTGGAGTTGAATGAGTGCAACTGGGACAGTTATAGATTAGTTAAGAGATATGACTTGTGCTGCTATGGCTAGGCCATAGAAATTTGGTGTTGTTATACAGGGAAGTGGTGATTTGAATGAGATGCTTAGATGAATGTTAGGATTTGAATGAATGTATGAACCTGCAGAAAAGGAGTTTGCGATGGTCAGGAATGGTTTCGGTGGGTTCAAGTCTATAATAGGAACTACAAATAATGACTTATGGAGTTGGCGATGCAGCTGCAGTTTGGTGGCAGGAACTTGGTTTAGAAGCTAGGATAAGACCGAGCAATAGTAGTCAGGGTTTGATTTTACAAACATCAGGTACAGTTGATGTCAAATGACACTTCAGTGTAGTCAGATTTTCGTTCATTCGTTGATCTCTCAATTCAGTGTAGTCAAGGTTTGATTTTACAAACATCAGGTACAATTGATGTCAAATGATAAACGATTTGGTTTAGACATTTGATTAAGATATGGTAATTATTTTGTTGGTTAGGTTTTGCTGTTGGTGATGAATGATGGTAGGATTTGTTTGGTAGCAAGGCTTGTCGAATTTTCTATGTGTGTTGATAACTTGATGGCAGTAAGTTATTTGTATTTCTTCCTTAGATTGATTGTTCTGTAGCTTCAAATTATTGCATGTGGAATTATGTCGTTTGATTAGAAGGTTGTATTATATGGTAGAAAATTCGTTAAGTGGAGTGTATCCCTAACTAATACTCTTTTTAAGTTCTTTGGTGTAGATTTTTATTACAAGCATCTAAGTATGTATGGTAGCTTTAGATTGCATCATGCTTGGTCAAAGTTGACCAGGTTTTTGTGTTATGATTGTTAATATTTCAATCAGTATGATGTTCAATAATTATAGTGTTTAATAATAAATTGTGTGCTTCAATTTTGATCTCAGTTGGTTGTTTTGATGATAGGGAATAAATCTCCCAATAACATGCTAAACTGTTGATAATAGCAAATTGTGATAAGTTACCAGAAACCCTTTGTAAACCTCTATCAATGATCTAGTTTTTATTGTGTTCCTTTCCATTAAGGTATTAGTTTCATGATTCAGTATGAATCTGAACCTTACATGTTTTTATTAAATCATAATGGTATTAGTTTCATGATTTAGTATGAATCTGAACCTCACATGTTTTTATTCAATCAAAATGGTATTAGTTTCATGATTCAATAGTTACTTTCCAAATTGGTATTACCGGCGATGTTAGATGATTTATGATGCAATAATTTGATTCTCAGATTTGTTGCTGGATTGGATAAAAATTATCTTAGAATTTCTTTAGATTTACTGGGAATTTGCGTTTCAATCTTAATGGTATTCGATTGTTCAATTCTCTATTTACATTGAACGAGTCTGAGTATTACAATTTTTGATAGCTAAATTTGTACTTAGTATATATAGTTCATTCCTAATTATACCCAAACTTGTGGTGATTGTGTTCACTTGTCCAAGGACTGTATGTATGTTATTCGATATGTCTATCTGAGGTCCCTGTTTGTTTATTTTTAGATTTGTGTATAGAAGACCCTTTGGAGGTTTTCAGAAGTCAACATACCTCATATTGCAATTTGTTAACTGGTTATCTTGAACTCTTTTTAACTGCAGGTTTCTTTGGCTTCATGGAAAGAAAAGTTGTGAAGTATGCTGGAGCAGCAGACATGTATTTTGTGTCAAAGAAACTGAAAAAGAAACATAACATCATTGACGAGCGTGCAACGCTATATGAAGATGTAAACACATGGGTGGAGGCTCTAAAAGGGTGTGACATTCAAATTATTTCCTAGTAGCTTGAGATACATTTCAGTTTAGTCGTGGAAAAACAAACTTGAACAGTTTCGTTAATAAAACAGTGTTTTTTTGCAGGGGGTGCTACACCAAACCTATGAGACCTTGCTGTGTATGGTGTTCTGAGACCCATCAGATGACTGACATCGAGGAAAGATATGGTGGATCACACACAGATTGGTGAGTAGTACACAAGGATGGATAAAGCTGTTGGAGAGTCTTCAAGGAAGAAGGCAGAGGCTTAAGGTATTGGCACCTGAGCATCCAAATACATGCTTTAATCTCACTCCGTCTTTATCTAGTTAAAGTTTTAGTTTTTTATATGATGATAAAACATAGTCCAATGTATTTTTATCTGTGGTGGTGTTTCTATTTGACCGCACAACTTGGGAGGCTAGGTTATATATAATAAAAGGTTTTCGCAGATATACTATACATTTGTGTCTGTTATTTTTGAAAAGCCTGCATTAACGATCAAAACTTGCAAACAAATTTCCTAATACAATAGTGGATATGCTATATTTACACATATACTGTCGGTGCCTTTCAATTTGTACTTAATATATATAGTTCCTTCATTCTTATCTTTTAGTTGGTTATGCTACGCCTTCTGTTTTTATCTAAATAAATAAGAATGTGATTTCAGGACCGGCAATCTGGTGATGATGATGTAATGGAATTAGACGAAGCATTCATACAGGCTTTGGAATATGGATTATCCCCTGTTGCTGGTTGGGGTTTGGGAATTGATCGGCTCACATTGATGCTTTCAAGGTGAGTTATTTTGAAATTTTTGTACATCACATCCTAATGCATGTCACTCCTAATGTCTCATTAACTTGTTACATTTGTCAAGGGAGCACTGGAATTTGGTTTTGGAATTTCCAATAAGATCAGACCCTAATAATAATGCTTTGGATTTGAATTTGCACATGACAAATTAATATCTAAAATGTCTAATCCCCCCTCTAAGAAGTTTGTCTTCACTGCAAATGCGAATGAAACTCCATCAATTTTGACAACTGTTGGAGATGATGAGTATTGGAATGGAGAAGCTCAAGTAAGGTTTCATATGCCTCTTCCTAGTAGATTCATGTTAGCTCTTTTACTTTCGTTTTAATTTCATTTTGTACAATTGGTTATCTTTCCAAGGGGACGATAAATTGGGATACACGTGAATGAACTTGCCCGACACCTTATAATTCCATTGGTGGAAATCATGTAGCTCCCCCTGTGCACATGTGAGTTGAAAACATACCATGAACCTCCTTTGTTATTTGATTTTGCTACTTATTTGGGTCAGATAGCATGCCGAATCTTGGGTTATAATCAGCACCTCTTATATTCCACTATATATATATAACTTGTTGGCAACTGCTGTTTACATGGCCTAGATCTAGGTTTAATCTCTCAATTAGATACTTGTTTGGGTCAAATATAACCTGTTGGATGTTAATGATTTCTAATTTATTATGCATGATCTTGGATGTTGTTAGTGAACACTCTAATTTATAATTGCTTGTGCAAGTGTCTTCTTCTTACCCTATGATGTTGTTACTTACATGAAAAAAAAAAAAGAGTTTCCAAAGGTTTCAACCCATTTCATTGTATCTTCCTTTGATTTCCCTGAAGCTTATATATTTTTTTGCAAGTTTATCCTATCGTAGTCATGGTTGTGCGATAACTTTCCTGCAGTTTGTGGACAATACTGCATGTCTTGGAAGTCATCTTCACCACAGATAATACTATTAATTGTTAAGTTACATATGCTTCTACTGGAGGGAAGTTTAGAGTCCAACTCATTGATTGAATTTTGTAACATATTACATAAATTTCTTTTAATACTACTGTCAGCTACAGATATCGAATTCTTCCTTCCATGGTTCAGATATTGATGATTGGTACTTTCCTCATATCTTGCTTTATTCTGCCAGTTGATGATTCCGATTGCACACTGTAGAGGCTAGAGATAACACTCAATTCATCATAATCAGGATAACTTATTTTTTTCTACTGTGTATTATGAACTGAACGAAGTCATTGTATTGTTGTTAATTTGCTTTGCAGATGATGTTCTTTATCGTATATGAACCAGGGATGCTCTACTGGATATCATTTATGAAGTATTGGCCAAGTTCATCATCATCGGAGGAGCTTATCGTTTCGTTGTTTAACATGTTATTTTTAGCTTATTGTATATTAGTTTAGCATCTTGTTTTTAGAACTAACTAGCTAGCTTGGACGTGTATTTTCTTGAACCAGAATTTCATCTTTTTTGTGTAATTCTCAAGTTTGAGTTTAAATTTGAATTTCAGTTTGGTTTCATTTGAGTTCCATTTGACTTGACTTTGACTTGAGTTCCATTTGACTTGACTTGACTTTGATGCAGTCAGATTATCTCAGATTTAGCCATTCAGGCATTTCAGCAAATCTGAATCTATATTTTTTTTTATATTATAATTTAAATTTGAGACCCACGGTTAAGGGTCTATACCTCGTTACTCCTAAAATCAGTCGTTATTTTGAGACCCACGACTAAGGGTTATACCAAACAAGGATGTTTTATCAGAGACCCCAACAGAGACGGTTGAAAATGGTCGTATAAGTCGAATATATGACTTGTCCTGACGGTCTTGGAACTTCTGTTTTCCACTAGTGTATTCGTGTATCTCCCTAAATTGCTCTAACCGGTTAATACCATAACCAAAGCTAACCGGTTTTCATCGACCGAAGAAAGAAAAAAACACCGCTGATTACATAGCAATGTTATGAAAACCGGCCCGGGACTCCCGACCATCGAACATGATAAACAAGGGTAAGTGGTTCAACCCACTCGTGTTTCTTATGTCATATTATATATGTGTGCAGTATTGTTCTCTTTTATTTTTCAATGAACGTGTCTACTGTTATAACTTCTAAGCTAGCACATCGACAAGTCCATGTCCAACTACCCCACATAAATTGTCAAGTCAACAAAATAAAAGTCTTCCCAAATCTTGTTCTGAAAATCACAAAGCTTGGAAACTTCCCCATAATCAAATGAATCGCGAGTAGTCTCCTTTGATGTGTCCCGCCTGATGGACGGACGAGACAGAATCAGGTAAGTATTTTTAATTGGGTATGTTTGGAATTGTTGCAACGGATGCATTAGCTTATTTGGTTTATTTCCCGGCGGATCTAGAGTTTTATGCTTCTTCTTTGCGCCTTTGCTTAAGTTTCTTAATGTAACCCCCTCATATATTTTCTGGATTTTTTTGTTGTGGTTAGATATTTGGTTTTGATCCTTTTATGATCCTATGTTTTAATTAACTTAAAAGTAGGGTTTCCTGTTAGTAGTTGTTTTGGCCTCTGGTTTTTTCCACTTGAAATTAATGGTGGTTGTTAGATGGTGGTGTTCTACATCAGTGGTTTTAGTATTCGGCGATCAATCAGTTTATTTTGCATAAAATTGGTTTTTAGGTTTCTTGTGGAGTTAAGTTGAAGTATAGATTTTATTAGGGTATTATTCCTGTCTTTTGTCGGAGAAGATGGTGATTCGAATCGGCCGATTTAGTATCTGTGAAATCGGCCTCATTTCGGTTGGAAGAAAATTTCAGAGTTTTCTTGGTTTCGAAGTTTTACCTCGAAAAACGCTCCTTTAGAATAGGTTTGCATTATAGGAAGGTTAAGTTCTCACATAATAATGATGTCGGTAAAAGAGCTCTGTAGTCAGCATTATTTTTCTGTGGAATTGTATAGGAGGGGTTCTTGTGCCACGTTCCTTTGCTTGTGGTGTTGTTGTCGGTGAAAGGTGTAGCGGCTGGAATCAACATTAGTGTTTTGGGAAGTAGACTAAGTAGTAACCACGTGGTGATGCTTTCAGTATAATTTAGGTTTGTAATCAACATTTGTGTTCGAGTGGAAATGTCAAAGAGGGGTTTGTAATCGGCTTTTATGTTAGGTTTGTTGTCAGCTTTTTAGTTGGTTTATGTTCGTGCTTTTAAAAAAATAAAAAAATAAAAATTGTTAATTCCCTTTTAATATATATATTTGTTTTAACCTATATGAAATTAATAGTAAAATAAAAACTATTTTAGTCCTTAGACTTTTCTCGGTCGAAGTAGACCTCTCCTTAAATCCTATCTATTGGGGTGAATTTTATATGAGGGAATTTATACTAAAATCTTATTTCTAAGAGGTAGTGTTTGTCCGTGGAAAACGTTTCAATTTTTTGTTATTTTCCTGGCCGGATTTTTCTTTTTGAGGCCTTATCCATCTTCTTGCACATTTCAACGTACCTTAATTATTTCACAACTAGCTCTTGTCTCGCTCTTGTCTAAGGTATGGCACTTCAGTGTTCATATTTAATTTTATCAATAATTTCTATTTATCATTAAATCAAAATTGATATCACCCTGTACAACCTTTCATTTTTCAACCCTCTCCAACCTAATTCACCTCTCTCCCTAGCATTTCATTTGGCAAGATATGTCTATTATCGCATGGAACTGTCAAGGTTTAAACCAGCCACCAACAATTCAGCACCTTAATGGACTTATATCACTGTACACACCAACCATATTATTTATATCCGAAACTTTGGCCAATGACTTTCAAATGTTGCGAATTGCACAGACTTTGAAATTTACAAATCACTGCACAGTTCCTAAAATCGGCAGAAGAGGGGGCTTATGTCTATTATGGAAAAATGAGGTCAACATCCAAATCATCTTGAAGAGGGGGATTATATTCATGCTCTCGTCACACCTGCTGCTCCAGCCCAACTTTGGTTTTGCACGGTTATATGGCCCACCATATCCAGACCCAAGGAAAAACCTCTGGGAAGATTTTCCAACAATTTTTCCTAACACTTCAACACCTTGGTTGCTACTGGGAGATTTCAACGAAGTTTTGGACCAATCAGGAAAAAAAAAAAAGAGGAGGCAGACCGGTTACGTATGCACAAACGCAACCGTTTCTCAATTTAATGGATCAGATGGTCTATATTGATCTAGGATTCAGAGGAGATCCGTTCACCTGGACAAACAACCAACAAAGTCATGACAACATCCAACAAAGACTTGATAGAGCAGTAACAAATTAGCATTGGAGAACAGCCAACCCCCATGCTGGAATCACACACCTGCCACGAATAGCCTAAGATCATGCTCACATTCTGCTTCAAATGAAATCTTTGGACTGGCAAGGAAGTAAGAATTATAAATTTGAGCATCTATAGATATCTCACCCTCAACTTCATCAAGTGGTTACCTCGGCATGGGATAAACTACAGGACTCAGATCCACCTTTGAACCTCCAGCTCAAACTCATCTCAACCAGTGAAACTCTAACAGAATGAAATAAGATTAACTTTGGCCATCTACCCACTTTAACCAAAAAGTGAACCGCGAAAATTAAAGCTGCCTAACATCAATGTGCTACGCAAACTGGAGCTGCACTGGAAAACTGGATTCAACAAGAAAAGCAACTCCGAATTGAAAATCTGACTTTATTGGATTTCCATGCAACATATTGGAAACAGAGATCTAGAATACAATGGCTTCAGTTAGGTGGACGTAACACCACATTCTTCCATACGAAGGCCACAATTCATAGAAGCTGCAGCAATATACAACAAATTCAGGATCATCAAAACAATTGGATTAACTACAAAGAAGAAATTATCAGGATCACGCTTGAACACTTCACAGACCAGTATAAAGCTCCAAATACAGTAATTGATGAAAACCTGTTCGAGGAAATAACACCAAGGTTAACCCCCCGACAATGTGAGAAACTAACAACGGAAGTCACCACTGAGGAAATCAAACATGCGCTTTTCTCCATAGGATCGGACCGCGCTCCAGGACCAGATGGATTCACCAGTAAGTTTTTTAAAGTTTTTTGGGAAACAACCCAACCACAACTTATTGAAATGGTCCGAAGTTTCTTTGAGTCATTTAGCATTAACCCTCTCATGAACCACACTAACATCACTATAATCCCAAAGATTGAACATCCCTCAAAACCATCTCAATTTAGACCAATAGGGTTATGTAATGTCACTTACAAAATCATCTCAAAGATCTTAGTCAATCGCATATGACCTTTACTCCCATTTTTGATAAGCCCATACCAAAGTGACGTTGTGCCTCAACGATCCATTCATGATAATATATCTATCGCATCTGTACTTTTTCACCACATCAGAACATCATACCGTATGAAGGATCCTAAAATAGCACTGAAACTAGACATTCAAAAGGCCTATGACTCCTTGGACTAGGGATTCATCAAACAGGCTTTTACCAGCTTAGGCTTCCCCTCCAACTTTGTGGATTATATTATGTTATGCATATCTACGGTAACCTACTCAATCAATATCAACGGTACACCACATGGATACATCACTCCAACCATGGGAATACAACATGGAGACCCTCTCTCTTCTTATATCTTTATTATTTGTGCGGAAATACTGTCCACCAATTTGGGAATACTTGAAGCACAAAATAAGATACAGGGGTTCGCATTTCTCGAAAATCTCCACCAATACTGCATCTTATGTACGCGGATGATCTCTTAATAACATATAAAGCAACTCCAGAAGGCACCAATCACCTCAAACTATTGCTACAAGCTTATGGCACCTCGACGGGTCAACACGTCAATAAATTTAAATCCACACTGATACATCACCCGAAGCTAGAACAACCGCAGATAGATAAGTTAACCCAAGATTTCAACATGCCAAAAATTTAAACATGGTAGACCCTCTAGCCACATATTTGCCCCTCTTCTTCAACGGCTGGAACGCAAGGCAAAAGGATGGATGACCAAATGTCACAATCAATCGGGAAGATTCGAGCTCATAAAATCATCACTAACCCATACCGCCAACCACCTCATGCAAACCCAAATCCTTCTTTCTCATATCCACCAAAAAATGGATCGTATCACGACAAACTTCTTCTAGGGTCATGATTCTTCAATTAGAAAACTCCACCCGCTAGGAAAAGACAAGCTCCACAAACCAAAATCACAAGGAGGGCCCGGTATCCGAAGTAGTAAGGAACACAACAAAGCACTACCCATGAAGCGAGTTTGGCACATTCACCAAAACCCTAACTCTATCTTAGCCAGACTATATAATACAAAATACCTTGATCAGACCCCCATTTTCGAAAGCATCCCACCACTCCCGTCTTCCCCTAACCCTTAGTGGAGGCAAATGGCCTCGCTCATACCATTTTTCAAACAACATCTCTTCCACCAAATAGGAGATGGATTACATACCCCCATACAAGAATATTGGATACCACAATTTGAAAATAACATTAACCCAGCTTCTTGTTATCCAATACAATCAGTAGCAGACATCATCGACCCATCAACCGGGAATTGGAATCATGAAAGATTAAGCCTATTACCCCACCCCATAATTCAACGAATCATCAACATCCACATACCACAGAGCAATCAACCCGATAGGATCATATGGCCTTTTACAAAAAGCGGAAAATATACTACTGCTTTAGGATACAATTGCCTCATTAGCGCTTCTTCCCAAACTCACCAAAACCCACTTCCACCATCCAACTTCCTTTGGACACTCCCATGTCCCCCAAAAGTATAGCTTTTCTTGTGGAAAGCAATTAATGTTACCAACCCTCAACATTCTTCATCGCATCCATCTCACCAACTCCAACCTATGCCATCAATGCAGTTTTAATCCCGAAACATCCAGTCACATTCTGCTACATTGTCATACAACTATAGATTCTTGGAACCTCTTACTGAACCACCTCAGAAACCTTCATGTTACCACGCAAGGCATACCTATTTCACTACCTTACCAAACAACCATATCCGAACTTCTTCAAACAAAAGTACCTGCATCGATAACCACAACCTTCTGCTTCCTTTTTTGGTCCTTATGGTTAACAAGGAACGGTGTGATATATCTCCAACAACAACAAAATCCGATAAATATCATGAAAATGGCCATCAAGCTCCAGTAGGAATATTCTTGGGCCAAGACACACCTCCCACCGGTGCTCCCTGGGATGAAACCATATCCAAACCCATCACAAATAACAATAACAACTTCAAACATCATTGTAATATGGCTTAAGACTCAATCAGATTGGATCAAAATCAACACGGACGGTGCAGCAAGAGGAAACCCCGGAATAGCGGGAGCAGGTATTATTTGTAGAAATGAGGAATCCAATACTATCCTAGCAATAACACAACCTCTAGGAATCACCACGTCACTTGTAGCGGAGACCTAGGCCATGCACATAGCATCTAAAACGGCGATGGTACGAGGATGGTCAAAAGTCCAATTTGAAACGGAATCGAAAAATTTAATGAGATTTATAACCACGGATACAGATCAAACAAAGGCTCACCCAAATCTAGCAATATACCGTTAGTCACATCTACAGAGAAGAAAATCAAGCAGCACATGGTTTAGCAAACCGAGCAGCGGATGATTGCTTTACAGGAAGACTCACGACAACATTATGGGAACATACAATTCTGCAATTTATCAGTTCAATTGTAATAGAAGACTCTGTGTGTATTACGTACCCTCGTATAATTTCAGTCTAATCTAATAAATTTCATGCTTCAAAAAAAAAACCATAAAATAAAATTAAAAGGGAGAACTAGGGTTATCAATCTCCCCGTCTCCTTCTTTATTAACTCTGTCTCCCTCTTTTTCATTTCTCTACGAGTTCAAAGAAAACCCCTGAACTAGTCACCCTTCACGAGCAAATCACATCACTTTGAAGGCTAAGCACTAAAGAAAAAAAAATCACGAGCAGTGGTACTGCTAGCGCTAACACATCAACACCTTCTTCTTCTTCTTCTTCTTCTTTCCTTCATTTTTTTTTTGTTCTTTTTTATTAATCTTCTCTCACAGGCCACATGCAATCACATCACTTTGAAAAGTTTGATGTTGAGGGTTAATTTGAAGAGTTTAAGAAGTTAATTGATAATATGATGTGAATCAACAAACAAATAAGATCTAAAATTTGAGTTTGTTCATATAAAATTGTAGAATTGAAACCCTGGATTTTTCTAAATTAGTTCTGTTGATTTCTTATAATTGTTCTGTTAATCATAAAATTTATATGCTTTTGATTCTACTATTTGTCATTTCTAATGGGTTTATATCAAATTTTAGTTCAATTTTATGGTGTCAATTTACTGTCAATTTATGATTTTGTTCGATTAATCATAAAATTAAAACTGTGCATGGGTTTGTTTCAATCTACTGTTATGGGATTGTATCAATTTGAAGAAAATGGTGGTTGTGTTGGCGTGAGATATGGTGGTTGTAGTAGGTGAAGAGAAGTGTGTTATGGATAATAAAGTGCTGGTGGTGGCAATGATGTCGGTGATGGTATGGGCTACTTACAATTTACTTGTCTAGGATATTTTTGGAATTGGTGGAGTTGGTGCCAGTAGAACGGTAGTAATTTTAATCTTGTTCTTCAACAATAGATGCGGTGGCAGTGGCGGAAGAGGCTGTACTGGTGGAGACGGGGATGATAGCGGTAATGACGGTGGTGGGGGTGTTGGTAAGGATCAAAAGCGTTTGATCTTTAATTAATGGTGGAGCTGCTGGTGGTGATGAAGGTGGAGGCGCTGTTAGTGGGGAGGAGTTATCGGTAAATCTGGTGGCGGATCTATGGGTGGTTGTGGATATCGGCAAAGGTGATGTTGTCGGTGAAAATAAATAGAGGCGAGGAATGAGGATAATGAAGGACATGGTTTTTAAATATAAGGGTATCCTAGTCATTTAACTGGAAACGGGAGAAAACCTTTGGACGGGAGAAATCTTTAATCAAATCTTTTTGTGAAATTGAACAATTTCGTTAGGTTTTATTTGTCAAAAAAGTGGCCATAAAAGGGACTCCCTCCCTACGGGCCTTCGGCCCAATGAACTTTTGTTTACAAAGATTAAGTCTATTACATGTCTCTATGCAAATATTGATGAAAAATAGAATGAATTTTTTGAATATTCCGCAGTATTGGTCTTTCCCTGATCCACATCTTTGTGTAAGTACCGTGTGGTTCCGTAAGTTCTCTTATGTGAGCATTTCCGATTAAATTAATCATGGGTTCTCTTGTGGTTAATTTAATTAGGTATTTTAGATACAAATTCATGTTTCATGTGATTTTTTAATGTCCGAAAAAATCCTTCTTTTCTTGTGAAGTAAGGTCTCTCTTGTTGTTCTTTCGGGAATGATATTTTATAAGGGAGAGTTCTTAATTGAACTTGTGCTTAATTGCCAAATCTTTGTGGGAAGTGCGGCTGTGGAATATTGTAAGAGTTTTCTTGTATCTTTATAAACTCCTTGATGAATACACTAGTTTTGACTATGTGAAATCATCGAAACAAAGTTGATATGTTCTCTTTTGGTCATGAAGTATCTCTATGGAAATTTCATTAGGATCCCACTAGTTTTCGTACCTTTGCCAATTTTTATTGACAAAAGGGAGAGAATTAATGTGTAGTTCACACTACAAATACATATGGTTTATGGATCATTATATAAGGGGGGTGGTGGTTTTCATGTGATATGAAGTATTGACTAAGAGGGAGTGATACATATCACCATAGTATTGTTGTCAAAGTTGTGATACAATAAGACTTTTATGCTGTGTAATAATACTATGACACTTTATAACAATGATTGAGAGCTACTGTTTTCTCATTGTTATAGCTATGGATCTTCAACAACTATGATGCTGAGTTGAACACATTCAGAATCACTGGAGTACTTGGAAGTGAAGAAGAATTCCAATAATGTTGAAGAACCAAGGAAATCAAGCATTTGGATTTAGAGCTACAAAGTTTATTTATTTTGTATTCCATATGTATTGATAGTTTTGTCACTAAAATTGAGAAAGGGGGAGATGGTTAGAGCATTTCTCGGTCGAACTCGCAAGCGTTGCTATCTCAAGCTTGTTGTCAAGTTTAGTTGTCAAAACTATAAGTCTTGATTTCTAGTCTACTTAAAGCTAAGTCTAGGATTAGGATAGAAAGTGTAGTTGAGCATTAGACTTCACAGCATTCATCGATCAAAGACGAAGAACTACTAAGGGTAGCTTGTGGAACTTCATCAACAAAAGGTATGTGGAGACTTGAACTCATCTATCACTCAAAAGTCTATCTACTCTATCTCCTATTTGAGACAAAAGTCGTATAGCTATATAGACTTCAATTATACACATTTGATATTTCAAGCTGAGTTTAACTCGCATACATATTTCTCAAAATATGTGTTGGTAAGATTTCACTTTAACCAAGTTCATCTTATATTCTTGACGAAAGTCAAAAGATGATCATGTGAAAATCGTCTGGTAACATCTTACATGATTTGTGTGAGACAGTCATTTGATGTAGACTCGGAATGTTTCGTATTGATCATTCAATCACTTGAAAATTGCTTTGAAGCTAATAGTTTGTGTGAGACATATATTGTCTTCTTCCGAGAATGTTTCAATGGTTGAAATGAGAGTTTAGAACAACTGGATTTAAGCATAGTATGCGTACTTTCATATGTGTAATCCAAGTCCGGGAACTGTGGTATGCATACTCGTATGCGTACAGTTTGGTTTAGTCAAGGTCCGGGAACCAAGTACGCATACCGGTACGTGTACTGGCGTGAGGTTCAAGTTCTGGGACTTTAACTGAGTTTGTGGTATGCGTACCAGTTCACGTACTGGCGAACCCCAACTTAGTACGGCCATTTAGGTATGCGCACCCGTTTGTATACTTGAGTGGGTTATGTTCTAAAATCGGTTTGTTCATGAACTAATACATTTATATATTAAGGATTGCAATCTTTTGCAAACTGTGGCTATAATGTCCATTACTTGATTCGAGTGAATCAACATTGATTTTGCTTTAATTGTGTCTTGTATACTTCTATCAGAAAATAAACAATTGAACAACTCTAGAACTAGTTTCATTTGAGTCACTTGAACTAGTTATGGTTAAGATGAATAAGGTTGATATGAAAGTGTTCATATGGCTAACTTCGGTTAACTATTGTTAAGCCAACAAAGGATCACACGTTTAGGTACACTTACTCATATCTAAATGAAGTCACTTTTCATTTGTGTGTAACAAGCTAAGTTCGATATAACGGTTGAAATATATTAGCTTGAGTCTGATCAGGTTTTCATCTAACAGTGAATATTGCTTTGTTACTAAGGTAACATTGATTGCAAACCCTGATTTGAAGACTATATAAAGGAGCACTCTAGCAACTGGGAAACCTATCCCCACGCCTCCTGTGTGATACTAGTTGGGACTATAGTCGATTCTCCTTTGACCTTAGGTTTTTCACAAAACCCTGTAGGTTAACGACTTGAAGACTTCATTAGGATTGTGAAGCCATATCCAACTATTTTCTCTGTAGTTGCGTGTTCTGATCTTGCTTTTTTCTTTCTTGATTGAGTATTATCTTCTCTAATATTTGCTCGAGATTTAATCTCCGATAGGCAAGATAAAAAGTAATCACAAATATCTTAGTCTCATCGTTTGTGATTCCACAATATCGTGTTTCATTACCATACGATTAAGATTATTGTGAGGTGATTGATATTTCTAGGATGTTCTTCGGGAATATAAGTATGGTATATCAATTGGTTCCTGTTCACCTTGGTTTATCAAAAGACGGATCAAAACTCATAGATTTATCTATGGGAGACAGATTTATCTATACAATAGACTTTTCTGTGTGAGACAGATTGGTTTATCAAGTCTTCGACTTTGGGTCATAGAAACTCTTAGTTGTGGGGGAGATCATCTAAGGAAATCAAATGCGTAGACTCCTGCTGGGATTCAGAGACGTAAGGAGCGCAACTGTACCTTGATCAGTGTGAGTTTGGTTAAGGCTCAACTACAATCCATTCCGATTAACTTGGAGTAGGCTAGTGTTTGTAGCGGCTTAATACAGTGTGGTTTTCAAATTTGGACTAGGTCCCGATATTTTTCTGCATTTGCGGTTTCCTCGTTAACAAAATTTCTGGTGTCTATGTTATTTCTTTTCCGCATTATATTTGTTTATATTATTTAAATATCACAGGTTATGCGTAAGTTCAATCAATTGTGAATCCAAACTTTGGTTGTTGATTGAATTGATTGACACTTGGATATTGGTTTTTGATACCGTCTAAGTTGTTTCTTATATTAATCAGGCTCACGGATTTCTATCTGTTTGATATGCTGATTACATTAAGAAGTAGAGATATAACTCTTTGATATACTTTTCTTAAGATTGAGTATGTTAGTCTAGTTGATTCTTTTAAAAGTATATTGGAGTTAGTCCATACAGATTGTTAAGAGAAATATTGGGTATGGTCGTTAGACCCCCGCTTTTTCAATCAGAGTATTAAGGAATTAGACTACAAAGTATAACGCTTATCTTTTGAACTTTGTAGATATGACATCGACATAATCGTATGAATGCTATTGTGATTATGTGTATGGGTAAAGGTAAAGATGTCATCCTAGGAAACAATGTTCACACTTGTTTAAAGGAAGTACATTCATGAACTTGTTTTATGAATTGAAATGGAAATCTCTAGGCTTATTGGTATTGTTATTCATTGCATATCTTTGGATTACCAATATGTGTGAGTTAGTAGAACCGATCATAACTTGTTATGCATCTTGGTATAACTAATCACAATGCATGACTTATGATTTGGTATGACTAGTTTTTATTAATTAGTGTAACCGATCCTAAGTAATCACCTTAGATGGTATGATCGATATTTGTAATTGGTGTGACCGATCCTAGTAATTGGTGTGACCGGTCACAAATGAGTTGTGTAATCGATCCTTGTAATTGGTGTAACCTGTCCTAGTAATTGGTGTAACCAATCCTGGTAATTGGTGTAACTGATCCTAGTGACTGGTGTGACCGATCACAAGCAATACCATGTGTATATGGTAACCGGTCCTGGTAATTGATATAACCGATCCTGGTAACTAATATAACCGGTCCTGGTAACTTGTGTGACCAATCACAAGTGCTTCCATATGAGGGTATAACCGTTCCCAGTGATTGGTAGAACTGATTGAACCCATGGATGTGATTTGATATTTGATCAATCACATAGTTATCTTGGAATACAGATGAACCAATTCTAAGCTCATTTGGAAGTGTGGTATAATTGATTCCAAGATTGTAAATATGAAAGAGAAATTACAAAGAAGAGATGTCAACATTCTTTGAACACGTACATCAAGTCTTATCTTTTATTGTTCAAAGATATTCCTTAGTACTCAAGGAGATCCCAGTCTGAAATAAATTAAGAATCTTTTTAATTAAGGTTGTTAGTTTTATTTGCTTTAATTACCAACAATTAAATCAATATCTCTATAGAATAAAAATTAGTAATGTGCATTTACTAATTGGAGATTTCGGGAAATATTGGACAAAGCATTTACTGGAATTATGAAAACCTAATGGGCATCTATTGCATATCTTGAGAATACTTTCGGTTTTGGAAATTCCTTGGTGTCCAAACATCCTTGGTCTATAAATACCTAAGTTTGAATTTCTAGAAAACCATCCTAAGATCCAGGAAAACTTCATCTTTTTGTTGTTTCTAGTGGAGTCGTCTATCCGGAGAGAAAAGTACCCTAATTAGGCGAAATCTCTTACGACCGCTCGTTTAAATACTTTTGTGGGATCAAGAAGCTCTGCGAGTACTATTGGTGGGAAACTAGATAATTGTAGGTTATTAGTTTTTGATTGATTTGATTGACTAACGGTTGTTGAACTTTGATTGCACCTAGTTTGTTTATTCTTGAGAATCTTCTCTTTTGATATAAGATTCACTCAAACTAGATCGAAGTGTCGACGAGATCTTTAGAATTGTTTGTAGATCTAAAGACTTCTTGTGATAATCCATTGTTAACAGACTCCGTTCTGTGCGTGATTGATCACAAGAGATTCAAGTGGTATTTTGCAGGTTTAATTGAAGATTAAAGAAGATTTGAATACGAAGAAGATTTCTTATTGGTTTCTCATATCTTTGTGTAGCACAAACCTTGATCGTCTGGGATCCAACTAGAATCATATTTATTCGATTGATAAGTTGCGTGATATCGGTAACACCTAATAGTTCTCTTGGGATCTATTTTGATTGTTACAAATCCGAAATTTATTACTTGGGTAATAGAGATTGGATTGATCTAACCAGGCAAAGGAGTTTATTAGTTTAAATGGGAGAGCCTTTGCATATGACTTGAGATATCTTTATCTGGAAAGAATCAATAACAAATTTTGTGTTCCTTTACTGTTTGGAATACGATCCAAAGGAATTGTTCCAGTGCGTGCACTTATTGAAAGTCGGAAGCGCAGGGATACTGAAGAAACTAAGTGAACTAGGTTTAGTTGCTTGGTCTCAACTATACGAAGTTTGGTTTGGATTTTGTATATTGGCTTAATTATGAGAGTATTCAATTCTGGACTAGGTCCGGGGTTTTTTCTGCATTTGCGGTTTCCTCGTTAACAAAATCTTGCTGTGTCATTTACTTTTCCTTTCCGCAATTATGATTGTTGTTATTATAGTTTAAAGTAAATTACACAAACGTTAACTTCGTATTACTTGATAGTGATCCTATAGAGTTTGGTTAAGTCTGAACCTATTATCAAGTAATCACACTTTGATTATTGTATTGTCTCGATCTCGTATACATAGACGATCACACAAAGTGTGAATACCGATTTTTCGTATTGTCTCGACTTAGTCCATATACAATCAATTTTGGTAAGAGGACTTGTAGGTGGATATTTTAAATATTGTGGTGTATTTGGGTACCATCGTCTTTTCATACCTTAGTCGGCGGGATACCTTTTAGGGATGAATTACATTTTAGTTCGAAGTTAATTGGTAGTAGGATAGTGTCTATAGCGGCTTAATACAGTTTGGTGTTCAATCTGGACTAGGTCCCGGGGTTTTTCTGCATTTGTGGTTTTATCGTTAACAAAACTTCTGGTGTCTGTGTAATTTATTTTTCTGCATTATATTATTTATCTTTATAATTGAAATATCACAGGTTGTGTGTTGATCAATTATAATAGAGACATCCGACCTAGTTTGTTAGATACGACTTGATTGATTCTTGGATATTGGTATTTTTTACTGTTTTGTCTATACAGATTGCCTAACAAAAAAAGTGGTGGTGTATTTTGGTACCCCTAAAGTAAATATCACGACAAGATTTTGTTAACGAGGAAACCGCAAAGGCAGAAAAAACCCGGTACCTAGTCTAATTTTGAATACTCTCAGAATTAAGCTGTTATACAAAGAACAAAGCCAACTTTGTATAGTTGAGACCAAATAAGCTAACCCTACAGTAACGGATCATAGAATCTGGACTTCCAGCGAACCAGGTTTCATCTTGCTTAGAAAACTCCGACTCTCCGATACGCCACTCAAGTAATCAGACCTTCAAATTCTTTTGAGCAACTCGAATTCGAATTACCCAAACTGCATTACAAGCAAGCGCACTTAGCATTCATTCTGCAATTATGAGTGACGACCAGTTGTCAAAATGAGAGACGGCCAGTTGCCAATTCTAACAATTAATATGGCTAGTTGCCAACTCCAATTATTTATACGGCCAGTTGCCAACTCCAATTATTTATACGGCCAGCTATCGATTCTAAAAATGGCCAGTTTCCAACCCCAATACGCGGCCAGTTGATAAAAATAGAAGAAGGCCAGTTGCCAACTCCAATAATTTATACGGCCAGTTGCCGATGTCAAGGTTGCAATCATCTACGAACAGATGGTATAAACTGTCAAAACAGCAACCAACACTTTCAGATGATATGTACAACCATGTAGTGTTGTGCTGAACCACATAGCAGTTGCCTACGTACGCTCTCCGTTGCTCGAAGGGATCAATCACGACCATAGTTCGTCAATCTTTGTTTAGATAGTATGAATTGCTTATAATGGCAATAACTATCTCTTGTTATATGATATGAACCATATTTTTAAGTGGAAATCATCTCTTAATCATAAACAACAAGCAATCAATACAATTATCTTAATCTGGGAAATAAGACATAGCAAGTCCCGTGGTTTTAACATGCTTCAAGCATCTAACGATATCGACACTCATATAAAGGCTGTAATTATAAAGATACACCAGTAGCAGTCCAAGACTTAAGAAATCTATATTACTAGCTCATCCACCCTAACAAGTGGCTGCACCATCCACTAGGTATAAAGAGGAACAAAATCATATAACATTCACCTTCCAGGATCAAGTTCCCATTTAATTCAGCTCACACTAAACACGATGGATACAAAGAATACATATAATTGTTGGTTCTTTATATATATATACCAAATAGCATTGTCGCAAGCCAATGACTACTCACTGTGTCAGACTACCACGCACATGCCTTTCCTTCAAAGCGTGACTGTATACCTAACTAGTAATACTGGTACTATCTATACACAAAATACATTTAATTATCTTGGCATATGACATTAACTATATTCAACGATACGGAACTAAGGTATTACTTCTCCTTAATGAATAAATATATCAAATAATTAAGTGCGTGAACTAAAAAGAAAAGAAAGCAAGTAAGATGTATCTCGTCACATTTAAGTCAACATGTATTACGAACAGGTGATCAAGTATGACGGACTTTGAGCGCCGAAAACTGCATTTCTAATCACATACAATCAGAAATTCATAAAGACTTCGTTAGAGATCATAAGCCGACAAATAATATCAATTTAGAAACTAGAAACATTCTTCTTTCATAATAAAAATGCAACTAAAAATTTGGGTAGGAAGGATTGTTCAAAAGTCTGCACATAGTTCATTTCGGAACTGCAATTCTGCAGAATTTCAGCTTCAACGTACTTTACCCTTTAGGCCATATCTCACTACACATAAGTCAGAATAGGACACTTAATATCTCGTTAGAACCAGCTTTCAGAGGCCCTTATCTGATAAGAATAGACCTTAAGCTAATTATATTTCTATGAGGGTCGAAACTGTTGCCAAAGGGTCTGATAGAAAATCGAGTACTCTATTTTTCCAGATTTCCCAGCACTGCTATGTTTGAGAAGCCATAATTTCTAATTATATCATTTTGGAAAGATCAGACAACCCTCTACAGATTCTTAGAAGAAGCCGATACCTAATTTAGATTATAAATGGCCTAAAATCGCACGGCAAAACCGACACATGTGCTGAATTCAGAAATTATCAGCCTGGACTGCCTGTACATTCTAAGTCCTATCTTCCAAACTACAACTCCGAGCAACATGCCCTTTTAATATGTTATAGAGGACACTTAAGCGAATACTTAATGTGATGGGAATATCAGCTAAATCTTCACCCATGCGCACAAAATGTTGGCCTCTAAATAGCTGCTCGTGCAGAGTCTCGCAAATAAATTCTATTTTAGATTTCAGATTTCAAAACATAGCTAATACAAGTTTATCTCTATACCCACCCGTCTAAGTAAAGCCAAACATTTTATAAAGCATTATAGTGAGCACCAAAGAGATAATTAAGAAGGATAGCAACGGTTGAGTGTAAACTATGCATTCTTCACCCCATTAACTCTTATTTCTTACTGAGAACTCATTTGTTCTTTAGCTAAAAGTCTCTTAGATACAACCTACAACCAGCTCACATAATTCTCCATTCAAAGGTACAAAAGTGACAATATAAATTAGGCAAACCTAAAAAGTTTGGAAAGTTAACGAAAGAGATTTTAATCACTTGACTACAGCATAACACAATCATCTATATTTGTTATCCACTTATGGATTATGTAACAAACCGTTAGAACAGTCATGCGAGCAGGTATCAATAATCATTTGTAATTGACACATATGCTAGAAAGAGATCCCATATCACATAATATTCATGGACATCAAAATCCATGAATGAATATGTAAATAAAGCAATAAGAGCCCCTTACGATCAGTGACCATCCATCCATTAATCTACCGTCATTGCTCACTACCTAAAATTTTGAACTTCAACTTTTGTCCTAACCAACCGATTGTTACCTGTCCGTACCGGCAGTAGCGGTAAATTTTCCCTCTCTAAAAATATATAAATACACCATACAAAAATTCATGCTAAAATTTTACATGAAACATGGCCTGAGTTATCTTTTCAATTGTTATCAAATAAATTTCATGCATAGGTGTTGATGGTGGATTTTAGTTCATGGCTAAAGTTGTAAAACCAAATATTGTATCACTGTCCTACAAAGGATAAGACCATTTGATAAGTGATGAATACTTCTCCATTTTATTAATTCACCTAGAACGGATGCATGTAGCAACAATCCCCAAGTATTCTGTGAATTTGCATTACCAATTAATGCATGAATCGCCTTGTATTTCCTGTGTTGTTCTCAGCAGAACTCTCATTATTGGTGCGACATGATGACTGATTGTTACTCTCAGCAGAGTAACATGAATATCCAAGTATCCGTAGTGAGGCATGCACGAAATATCCGTACAGGCTACACCATTCTCTAACAAAGAGATCATCTCTCGGAGTGTTATACTAGCCCGATTGAGTATCCGGACTATCCATATCAGTCTCAGAAACGATCACGGCCATCCAACTTCACCAGCATGATTGGATGGCCCAGATCGAATCCATATCCCCCAAGCAGGTATGGAGTATTCACCACCGACCCAATGCAAGCCCCGCATGTCGGCTTCCCCAAAAGGATAACACAGCTTGCTAATACATCCAGCCAAAGCAGCGCGGACATGAAACCCTAAATTAGGGTTTGCGGCACATTACATGTGTCGCAAAACAGTCTCAACCATCCATCTTCGCAGGTATAGATGGAGGGTGTAGATGTAGATTCAAAGGGTCCGGAACATGTCAACACAAACACCGTGGGCCCGCCTACACACATGACCAATCTGTCAGGACCAACTATGGTTGGTCATCCCAAATTCGTTCGCCCGAACAAGGCATGACGCACGGCCGGTGAAACCCTAATTAGGGTTTGTATCAACCATGAGCGTCCATCTTCTCTTGCACGAATGAAGGGTCCAGGATTAGACTAAGCAGGTCTGGTGCGCATCAATATGACCACCGTGGGCCCATCTGTCTCCACACCCGATCGGCCAAGGCATATCATGCCTGGTTATCTCGATTTGCATGCCCAAACTAGGCGTGGTAACACCTCCCAATTACAAACTAATCTCGACCACTCAACTTTGCCGGACAAATTGAGTGGCTTAGATCACGTTTTCATGGGATAGTAAGGTATATGCGTGAACACCAGCCTACCACCTACTCGCCGAACCAATCGTCCAAGACCGACCAAGCTTGGTCATCTTGAAACGCGTGCTAGAAGTTGGCATGACGCGCGGCTTTTGCGGCACCAGATTCCTGTCGCAAATTGATCTCGACCACTCAACTTCGCCGGACAAATTGAGTGGCCCATATCACACTTTCGTAAGACAATGAAGTACGGGCGCCTACACCGTCATGCCGTCTACACACATGCACGGTCGACAATGCCAAAATTGTATCCCAAGCTTGGATTCGACCAAGATAAAGAGTGATGCGTGCGCATCTCTTCAAAAAACCCTAATTCCACTAACGATCGCAGATGAGTGTCTCAAAGAGCATCTCGTCCGTTCAACTTCACCTGCTTGGTTATACGACCCTAGTCAGGAGTTAACTGGTCAAAGATGCGTCATGTTGATTACTATCCGCCAGTCTACCACACCATGTGGACGGCCAAGGGAGGACTTGCTTGCGCAGCCTCCAAACTATCACATGAAGTAGGTTGGACATGAAGCTATTTTAAGACGCTCCAACAGCGATGCTTCATACGTGCTGAATATATTTGATGTCGTACCTTCATAGAATACACACGATACTTCACAAGTATTGATTTCCTAAATAACTTAGTTATTTAATCTAGCATTACATGCTACCTTCTGTGGGTCCCACGATCCACACACTCGAGAAATAAATCATGTCACAAACTGGGGGATACATACTAGGGTATTGGTCTGGAGGTTTACAGCGTGAAATGCGGCATCACAAGAACGTGTCAAGAAGACATGGACGGTTAGTGATGATAGGAGAAGTGGGAAAGACTGATTGTGTGACACTAACACACAACTCCACTACTCCATCTCTCCACTTTCTCCACTTCAGATGAGATATGTGAATAAGGCTCAAATGACTTGTATAAATAGGTTCTCCTCCCTATTTCAAAAAAAAAAAGAACACAACACAGAAACCAAGTGTTAATACGAAACGTATTCAAACACCCAGAGCCTGCTTGCATTAATCGTAAGCCTGCTCACCTTTCTGTTACAAGTTATAAACAAGCCTACACCTTCATAATCTCAACACCTTCTTCTCTTCCCTCCCTAAGATCAACCCCATCTCCTTCACTTTGTGACCGAAACAAGTCTGGAACGGCCATTTCTTGGTTTAGGCAAGAATTGTATAGATTGATCTCTCAAATCAAAAGCACTCCCATGCACCGCATTTGTTTAGGGTTTAGATTCATTTCTCATCCACACACCCCAAATTACCAAAACCAGCAGAAGTAGTTTTTACCCACAAACAATTGGTGACCAAAGTGGGAGATTAATCTCTTGGTTGCAATATCGATTTCCAATTTTCAATTTCATTCTTCAATTCTGATTTCAAGATGGTGGAACTTAGGTCTGGATCAGCAATTAACCATGAGGGAGCTAGCGTCGACAACACTCTTGGTATTGTTGTACCTGTTAGTGGAGCTGCCGTCCAGAACGTGATCAATACATCTCGTGGAGCTGTCTCCTCTACCACTAATACCAGCAGAGCAGGGGATATTACAGTAGGCGTGACACCTCCTATTACCAGAGCCAGAGCAGCTGCAAATCCCGACATTTATTCAAGTGTAACGCCTCCGGTCGTTACCAGGGCAACTGCTACTCCTCCATCAGGATGAGGGGCTGCAGGAACAAGAGGAGTACAACCCCCTATCACCATGGTGGATTTGATGGAAAGGCAAGAAGTTCTCGTTAGAGCCCAAACGGATATGGCTGCGACTCATAAATAGGTATTTACTTTTCTCAAAACCCTAACCGAACGATTTCCGCAGGGGCCACGACAGCCCCTGGAGCCAACAAGGAACGTGTTCGATGCACCCGGGGCAGGAACTTCAATGACGCATACTCGTATGGACGAAGAAAATCGTGACGCTCCTGAACATCCAAGAGAAAGAGACCAACCATCCAACTTCATTACGCGTGAGGACCTGGAGCAACTCCTCCAAAGCAGGAGAAAAGGGAATACAGTGGACATGCACCAGCATCAGCCTCCATACCCTCAAGATGTGCAACGAATTCCCCTTCCAAGAGGCTACACCTCTCCTCAATTCTCCATTTATGATGGTACTGGTAACGCTCATGAACATGTCTCTCGATTTTTGGAATCTTTAGGTGAACACGAATACAATCATGTTCTCCGCTTGAAAGAGTTCTCGAAGACACTTACCGGAAGAGCATACACTTGGTACAACATTATTTCACCTAACAGTATATCCAATTGGAGTGAGATGGTCGGTGCCTTTTACAAGAAATATTTCTTCGTGTCAGAGCAGGTCACCTTTTTAGATTTTGGAAGAATCTTTCAACGGAGCAATGAACATCTGAACGACTTCGTTAAGAGATTCAGAACTCAAGCGTTGGACTGTCATGATCTGAATGTCACCGAACGCCAGTTGGTGGAGCTATACTAACGGAATGATTCCCATATACCGTGTTTTATTAGAGAACCTGGATTTCAAACATTTTCTGAGCTACATGAAGCCGCTAAATGATCGGCTACAACAGACCCAGCGTTATTGGAGAGAACTAAGATCATCCGATATGAAGATGCGCATGAAAGCCGGGGAAGCAGGCGTCTCATCAATAAGCAATACAACACCGTCCCTACTATGAGTGTGGTAGGCAAAGGAGGAAAGAGGAAAGCGTCAGCAACAGAACAACCGCTCAAGCATGCAGCATCAGCACATACGACTTCGTCTCGAAAGGGAGTGGACAAGGCTCATGTGCAAGAATCCGGAGACACAGTTCCAAACTTCCATTTTCCCATGAATGAAGCCATAGAAATCCTGGAAGCATGGATTCAAGATGACGCGATCAAGCTACGACCTATCAGACGCCCACCGACCGAGAACGAAATGACAAATCCCAAACACTGCCGCTACCATAGGTTTGTCCATCACCCGACCAAAGATTGCAACAAGTTGAAGCAAATCTTCAGAGAAAAGGTGGAAGCAGGAGAACTCCAGTTAGGAAATGAGGGCGTTCATAGGGATCCCCTTCCCATTAGAAGCTGCATGATCTTGGGGGATTCTGTCTGCAAGGCTGTACAGACTATGATGGAGCGTTTGTGTGAAATCTTGTATATCTCAAAGGGACAACGTCAAGACATGTTCACATCCCTCAACCATGTTGTGTCAGGCATGCGTTTGTATCCAGAAAAGGAAGCAGTCTCGAGGCTATAGTCTTTCCTTGACGACATGACCAGCAAAGGGGACTGGGGACTCTTGACCATCACTCATATGAAAGATGTCAAGTTTGACAGCACATTGATTGATGCAGCCTCCGAGTTCAACGTCATCACTGTCAAGACTTTGAGGGCCGCAAGGATTTCAAAATAAGAAGCTACTCGCAGCCCAACCGTGATTAGGAGCTCAGAAGGAGAATTCAGATATGCCTATGGATACATTGACCTCGAAGTTAAAATCGGTGATGGTCTAACATATGCTAAATTTTACATAGTAAAAGAGTATCTGAATTATGACATGATCCTGGGAAGCTCGTGGATACACAATAACAAAGCAATACTAGGAGTGAGTCCTTTGACGATTTCAGTACCTGAAAGAATCTCTAATAAGCCGTCAAATCCTGAAGATTGTTTGTTTCCCTATCGACACCTTGCAAATATGACACAAATTCCTGGAGAAAGCCCAAATTCATACCTTAAAAGGTTCCGATCCCATGTAAGTCTCATCGAACAACCTTTTTTAAAAACAGTAAAGCCTCTCCCTCCTGTTGAGGCTCGAGGACTTGTTTCAATCAACAACCTAACCGTAACTAAGATATGTGAGTGGGGTTCCGGTCATTTCAACAGTTTTGCCAAGAGCTTGGAACCAGTCAGAGATAACGTGTCCCAGAAGCAAGATGATGTGCCAAGTCCAAATACATTTCAAATTGTACATATGGTAGCAAAGAAGACCACGTTTCAAGTTGGAAACGTGGTGGTTAAAATGACTAACCAATCTGATTTGTCGGAAACAAAGGAAGATGAATCATATTTGGTAGCAGATGTCATCCTAGGCGGCTACTGCAAGATCATCAACGCTGACAAGATTGAGGGCGTGACTATACACTCACGATGGCTTAAACCCTACATTACCTAGAAACGCTCTGCTACTCTTCTTCTCCAGCGTTCTCCGTAATGGTTCCTTCAGTATTCCTCCAAACAATTTCCCTTTCCTTGCTATTTTTGTAATTACTTCAAAATATAATTGCAATACTTGCACTCATAATCATTAGGATTCCAATTTATCAATTAATCAAAGTATTATTTTCTTTTAGAAATTTTTACCCCTGGGCATGACACAAAGATCTAGGTTCAACCTGAGTCATCATTACCCACCAGATTAAACCAGAGAATCCTAAAAGTAAAACACTTCACACCTTTCGGGAAAGTTGGAGGAATAGAATGTATGCAAAGGAAAAAGGAAAGCACCTTGAACATTTTGTCCCAGCCTACATCAGGAGAGCGCAGACGAGATTACACTAGGTGGGTGCAGGTCCGTGGTATCTCATTATGGCATTCCTTTTTTTTCACAAGGATCACATACAATCATATGAAGGCACAACCACTGTGATGCAGTCTTAATAAAGGATTTATCTCAAAAATAAGAAACTTGTTCAAACAAGTAAACAGAAATAAGAAAACCTCGAACTCAGCCGCCACTGGGTACAGGGAGAAAAGTGTTCACAAGATCACGGGAAAATACTCAGAAAAGAAGAAAAGAGAAATAACATGGAGATTTAGTCATCAAGAAGATCGACTATGTTTCCTCCACCAGTGGGATCTTCCTCAATGTCATCATGAGCCGCCATTACTTCTTCCTTCAGGTCTTCCTCAGCTTCCACTTCTGTTATTTCTACGACAACGTTCTCCACAACATCCTCACTAGGGGAAACTTCCATATCTTCCTCAAGAACCGCCGTAACATTGGAGATTGTGTTGACAACTTTTGGAAGCTCAGGCTCGTCCGCATAAGAATCAAGAATAATCACACCATCGCGGATCGGATAATCACACATATCTTCTCATAGAGGAAGTTCATGTTCGACCCTTCGCCTTTTCAGCCGTGCAGCAAATCTCTCAGCTCTCGCGCTTACTGGTGGTTGCGATGCTTCCTCAAGCCTCCATTTTTCCTCCCTGTCGATTAAAGTCAGAAGACCACGAACGCGTTCTCGAGCGACATGCAGGTACAAAATTGGCATGCCCCGTATGGCGCGATCAACCTCGTGAAGCAGAACATCAATTTTAGACATCACCTCCTCGAATGGACCATCAGTCTCAGGTTTGTTCACTTTGAAGCTTTTTTCAGGAGAGATACCAGAGCAGTCCTTGCCAGCCTCCTCCATTCTGCAAAAAGAGTCCATGATTATGTTAACAAAAAAAAATCATCACCAAGAAGATCAAGTTTTACAATGGATGTGGAGCAATACCTGAACAAAGAAATAAATAATTCTGCGATGGGAGGAGACTCATCGTCTTCTTTATATTTCACGAGTTAACAAGATCTCAGAGAAAAGAGGAGTCTTTACTTACCGTCTGCAAAGGATACAAATGTGGGATAACAATCAGTGGATGTTTATTGAATATTTGAAGGAAACAGTCGTGCAATGGAAAGAAACGCATCCAGTCCAATAAACAGGACAAATTATATCCTGGGGACTTGATCATGATCGGATAATGAGAGAATACGAGCACATAGCGGGCCCATGTTTGAACAAAGCAGGCAAGGCTAGTATTGGATTCAAGCAAGGCCAATATTAGGTTACGTCACCAAATTGCGACAGTCAAGCAGGTATTGAGCCACACAAGCAAAACTGATATCAAGTCAGTCAAGTAGGCTGGTATTGGGCCACGTCAGCAAGCGGGACTGGTCAAGATCACGAAGCCGGTATTGGTCAAAGTCACAAGGCTGGTATAAGGTCGATGTTCGACCAGGCGTACATGATGGGACCCACGTTCAATCAAGCATGTATAGGGACTCGCATTCATTCAAACGTATCATAGAACGATTCTTCTTTATTCATGGGAATTGTGTTTACGAAATCCAAGCCAAGGGTTTTTCAAGCTACAACCTAAAAAATAGGTTTTGCATGCAATAATGGAAAAGGAGCAAAGCATGGAGTTAATCACGATACATCTCATGAAGAGGTTTCATCTATAATGGGATAACTCTCTCGGGGGCAAAAAAAGTTTACCTAAGAAATTAGGGTTTTTGTAAAAGAAAATGCACATAACGCTTACTTGCTGACGAACGGCGAACTCCGGCGATGGCAGTGGCAACGAGCTCCTGCAATAGCGACAGCGGCGTTTTCGGAAGCGGCAAGAGCTGTGAGTGATGGGAGCTGAACAAAAATAAAATAAAAAAGAAGGGAGGTCGATTCCCCTTTTATAGACAAAAAATTGAAGAATTCTTGTAAGAAAAGGAATCCTCTTTTATTTCAAACACCCAAGGAAGGAAACCGGTCCCACTCGGGATTTCGTGCTTGCGACAACATGTTCACATGAACAATTACTAGCGGTCAATCAAGGCTTTTCCGGGTAAGCTCCCTTCATCTCGTTTTTTTTCCCCATGCATCTGTTACCATCTCATGCCTACCCCACAATAGTGTAACCATTATGTGCTAGGCAGGGGACTTAATGTTGATAGTGGATTTTAGTTCAGCGATAAAGTTGTAAAACCAAATTTTGTATCACTGTCATGCAAAGGATAAGACCATTTGATAAGTGATGAATACTTTTCCATTTTATTAATTCACCTAGAACGGAGCATGTAGAAACAATCCCCAAGTATTCTGTGAATTTTGGCATTACCAATTAATGCATGAATGACCTTGTATTTCCTGTGATGTTCTCAGCAGAACTCTCATTGTTGGTGCGGCATGATGACTGATTGTTACTCTCAGCAGAGTAACATGAATATCCAAGTATCCGTAGTGAGGCATGCACGAAATACCCGTATAGGATACACCATTCTCTAACAAAGAGAATCATATCTCGGAGTGTTATACTAGCCTGATTGAGTATTCGGACTGTCCATAACAGTCTCATAAATGATCACGACCATCCAACTTCACCAGCATGATTGGATGGCCCAGATCGAATCCATATCCCCCAAGAAGGTATGGAGTATTCACCACCGACTAAATGCAGGCCCCGCATGGTCGGCTTCCCCTAAAGGATAGCACATCTTGCTAATATGTCCAGCCAAAGCAGCGCGGACATGAAACCCTAAATTAGGGTTTGCGGCACATTACATGTGTCGCAAAACAGTCTCAACCATCCATCTTCGTAGGTATAGATAGAGGGTGTAGATGTAGATTCAAAGGGCCCGGAAAATGTCAACACAAACACCGTGGGCCCGCCTACACACATGACCAATCGGTCAGGACCAACTATGGTTGTTCGTCCCAAATTCGTTCTCCTGAACAAGACATGATGCATGGCCGGTGAAACCCTAATTATGGTTTGTATCAACCATGAGCGTCAATCTTCTCCTGCACGAATGAAGGGTCCAGGATTAGACTAAGCAGGTCTGGTGCGCATCAACATGACCACCGTGGGCCCATCTGTCTCCACACCCGATTTGCCAAGGCATATCATGCCTGGTTATCTCGATTCGCACGCCCAAACTAGGCGTGGTCACACCTCCCAATTACAAACCAATCTCGACCACTCAACTTTGCCGGACAAATTGAGTGGATTAGATCACGTTTCCATGGGATAGTAAGGTATATGCGTGAACACCAGCCTACCACCTACTCGCCGAACCAATCGACCAAGATCGACCAAGCTTGCTCGTCTTGAAACATGTGCCAGAAGTTGGCATGACGCGTGGCTTTTGCGGCACCAGATTCCTGTCGCAAATTGATCTTGACCATTCAACTTCGCCGGACAAATTGAGTGGCCCAGATCACACTTTCATAAGACAATGAAGTACGGGCGCCTACACCGTCATGTCGTCAACACACATGCATGGTCGTCCCTTCCAAAATTGTATCCCAAGCTTGGATTCGACCAAGCTGAAGAGTGATGCGTGCGCACCTCTTCAAAAAACCCTAATTCCAGTAACAGTCGCAGATGAGTGTCTCAAAGATCATCTCGTCCGTTCAACTTCACCTGCTTGGTTATACGACCCTAGTCAGGAGTTAATTGGTCAAAGAGGCGTCATGATGATAACCATCCGCCGCTCTACCACACCATGTGGTCGGCCAAGGGAGGACTTGCTTGCGTAACCTCCAAACTATCACATGAAGTAGGCTGGACATGAATCTATTTTAAGACGCTCCAATAGTGATGCTTCATACGTGCTAAATATATTCGATGCAGTACCTGCATAGAATACACACGATACTTCACAAGTATATATTTCCTAAATAACTTAGTTATTTAATCTAGCATTACATGCTACCTTATGTGGGTCCCATAATCCACACAATCGAGACATCAATCATGTCACAAACTGGGGGATACATATTGGGGTATTGGTCTGGCGGTTTAAAGCATGCAATGCGCCATCACAAGAACGTGTCAGGAAGACATGGACGGTTAGTGATGATAGGAGAAGTGGGCAAGACTGATCGTGTGACACTAACACACAACTCCACTACTCCATCACTCCATCACTCTACTTTCTACACTTCCCATGAGAGACGTGAATAAGGCTCAAATGACTTGTATAAATAGGGTTCTCCTCCCTATTTAAAAAAACAAGAACACAACACAGAAACCAAGTGTTAATACGAAACGTATTCAAACACCCAGATCCTGCTTGCATTAATCGTAAGCCTGATCAACTTTCTGTTACAAGTCATAAACAAGCCTACACCTTCACAATATCAACACCTTCTTCGCTTCCCTCCCTAAGATCAACCCCATCTCCTTCACTTTGTGACCGAAACAAGTGTGGAACGACCATTTCTTGGTTTAGGCCAGAATTGTATAGATTGATCTCTCGAATCAAAAGCACTCCCGTGCAGTGCATTTGATTAGGGTTTAGGTTCATTTCTCATCCACACACCCCAAATTACCAAAACCAGCAAAAGTAGTTTTTACCCATAAACAATAGGTCAAGACACTCAACTTTGACAGTAACATTAACAATATTCAAACCCACATGCTATTGCCACTTTTACAAATTCATCAGGTCAAAATTCATAAAAACATGTAAGGGAAGTGGTAAGAACCTCTAACCATTTTTTTCCTCTTTGGAGCATTTTATCGAACAGATTGTGAGCGCTCTGGTATTGGTAAAGAGATGAGCTTGTTGTGATACGATCAACCTCAATTTGTAGTTCTCCTTCCCTATAAACTGGAATTTGCAGAAAACTCAAAATTCTAAACGTTCACAATTACTGAAACTAACACCATTAACACCATCATCTTGGCCGCTTTCACGCATAAAGATATCACTCAAACTCAATTAGAATTTGATTTACAGCAAACAAACTTTTATAACCACATCAAGACTATGGAACTCCTCTTAATCTCCCATCGTTCATCGCCTAAACACGACCACAGCACCTTCTTTGTATCAGCCTCGAATCAAATTCTAGGTTTAGGAACAGAAATTCCTCTCCTCCTTTTATAAATCAGTACGCCATAAGCAACTAAATGTGGTTGTCCACGGAAATTACTACCTTTTTGTATTTTTAGTCGTGTTCTTTCAATTTTCAGGGAATGAAAGAATTCAGCATAGGAGGAAAAGAAAGGAAATATGAGAAAAAGTAATACCAATCTAAGTTTTTCTTTTTTTTTGTTGGGTTAGGGGCCCTTCTCCCCTGATCAAAATTAAAAAAAAAATATAAGTTTTTCTTCGTTCTTTTTGTTTTGATACTAACATGGTAAATTACTCAGAATCCCAATACTCCCTCCACTTGACATGTGTCGAGCATGCTCCAATATCTAGTACTTTTGTCTACTATTTATGCACACTAATTGTGGAATTTTGTCAATGGGTTCACTTAAACCCAAGAAAAAGAGGAAAAAAATGAACGAAGTATGACACCTAGTTACTTAGTTCCCTTAGTATCCCTGTGTCTACGACCGTCTGGTCATGCACGTGAATCCTAAGACAAAAAATTACCATCTTGAGTTATTTTACCGATGTAAAGTCTTAAGCACTCAACTCCTTTTGGTCGTCTTCAAAACAGTAAAGGAACAAAGTTGTTTGGTAGCTACTCCAATAATCTTTTAGTAAAAAGATTCGTTGAGTTTTGACAAAGGCTCTTCCGTTTAAACTAGTAAACTCCTTTTTCGTGTAAGATCAATCCAGATCAATAACTTAGATTCGGATTCACAACTATCATATTTGGATATTGAAGAATACCACCAAATAATAGTTGTCGATCTAAATGACTATATGATCAAATCTATAAAAGATAAACTGGATCTAAGTCAGATCCCAGCCGATCAAGTTGTAAACACAAATCACGAGATACGAAAACCAATAAGAAAAATCTTCTTATGTTCAATTGCCTTCTTATGTACCTGCACACCACAAACTTGAATCCATTTATGATCGACCACACATAAAACGGAGTCTGTCAACAATGGATGATCAAAAATTTTCTTTGTAAGAGAATTGCTCGGTTGAACCCACCAAGCGTTGGTATGTCAAGTTTGGTTGTCATATTTTAGTGAAGCAAAACTCATTTAAGATTCGCTTGATTTAAATGTACTAGAGTCAACTTCGTATAGGTTAGCCTGAAAGTATTAGGGTGAGACATTACAAGTATTGTGAAGACTTGAAGAAGTGAAGAAGTATGGAGCTACAACGATAACATAATCCTTTCACTTGAGGTTTGTGATATTTAACTTGAAATGTTTCATTCCCTAACGTATCTTTCAAATCGTGCATATTGAAAACATAAAACTGCGAAGCATGAACACTCTAGATAGACATAGTATTAAGGAATACAATATAAAGTTTCTTGCTTAACCATTAAACTTTGTATATAAGACATTGACATAATCATATGAATGATATTGTGATTATGTATGGGTATGAGGTGAGGATTTCATCCTAGGGAAAAATGTTTACATGTGTTCTAAGGAAATAACTTCATGATATGTGTTGTGAACCGAAAAGGAAATCGCTAGGAATTATTGGGGCTATTTTTCATTGCATATCTTATGAACGGCCAATGTGTGTGAATTAGTATAACCACTCACGACTTATTTGTGTTCTTGGTAGAACTATTCACATGGGGCCTGACTTATGTATTGGTATGACTTTTATTAGTGAAACGAATCTTAAGTAATCACCTGGGGTATGATCGGGTTGTGTATGTCTGAACTTATTACTGGGAAGAGGGGAACCGATCCTAGTAAGAGGTGCAGTGCATCACAAGGGGAACCGATCCTTGTATGAGGTGCATCAAGGTTTATGGAAGAAAGGGGAACCGATCCTATGGACATGTGCAGTGCATATAAGTTAGATACCAAATATATGTGGGGAACTGATCCTAGTACCTAGTTAGCCGTATCTTTGGTAAGCTAGTGTAACTATGTACAGTACTCACATGGAGGTAGAACCGAAACTTGCTTTGGATGATGAAAAGTTTTCTTTAGATCTAAAACAGTTCTAAATATCCCGTCAATACTTTGATCTTGTTTGAGTGACCCTTTGTTAGAAGACAAGGCTCTCAAGAATAATCAAACTAGGTGCATTCAAAGTTTCAACAACCATTAGTTAATCAAATCAATAATCAAAAACTAAAATAACAATGCAATTATATGGATTCCCACCAACGGTACTCGTAGAGCTCATTGATCCCACAAAAGTTTTTAAACGAGCGGTCATAAGAAATTTCGTGCAATTAGCGTACTTTCCTCTCCGGATAGATGGCTCCACCAAAAACAATACAAATGAAGTTTGCCTGGCTCTTAGGATAGTTTGCTAGAAATGCAAACTCAACTATTTATAGACCAAGGTTGTTTGGACGACAAGGAAATTCCAAAACCGAAAATATTCTCAAGATATGCAATAAGTATTTAATTTTGGTTTTCCTATTTCCAACTAATATCTAACCTGTAATTCTGAAATCTCTCATTATAAAATATCTAATATTAGTTTAGCACTTAACTAATATAATTTTCCAAGAGATATGTTTTGATTTGCTGCATATAATCGAAAATCTTATTTCAAAGATTCTCAATATTTCGGATTGGGATCACCTTGAGTATCAAGGAATATCTATGGACAATAAAAGATAAGAGTTATATTTATGTCTAAATTATGTTGACATCCTGAACTTTACTATTTAGCAAACCCTAGTTCCAAACTCACACAAAACCGTATAGTATATGTGAATATGAAGGATCGACTTTGCTCTTGGGACCGATTCTACCATGACTCCTAACATAGGTTAAGATCGGTTCTACCAAGTCTCCAAAGGGATCGGTTATACCATGAATTCCAATAATACCTAGGATCGGTTCTACCAAGTATCCCATTATAGGTAAGGATCGGTGCTACCAAGACTTTGAACGATAGTTAAGACCGGTTCTACCAAGTTTCCCAATATAAGCAAGGATCGGTTCTACCAAGACTCTCAACATAAGTTAAGATAGGTTCTACCATAATTCTCAACATAAGTCAAGGTCGGATCTACCAAAGTTCTTACCTAGGTTCGAATTGGTCATCCAAAATATCTTCAATGAAAACTGGACCAAAACGCCTATTGGTTTCCTTTCGATACGAAATAAGTTTCGTATATGTGCTTCCTTTAAAAACATATGTAATCAAACATAGTTTCATAGGATGAAATTACACCTATATCCAATACACAATCAAGTAACGAGTTACATAGATTATGTCGATGTCACATTTACGAAGTTCAAAAGATAAACGTTATACTTCGTAATCAAATATTCATCCTTGACACTTTGATCATAATAAAATGACCAAGTATAATACTAGATTATTAAATATAACCTCACATGTTATGTTTTCAATCTTAAACGACTTGAAAGCAATGATAGGAATGGAAACAAGTCAAGCTAGTATCACTATACCTTAAGTGGAAGGATGAGGTATTCATTGTAGTCGATACGTCTTCACAATCTTCGGGTCTTCAAGGTAATAAATGCATGTCTCAAGATTCCTAGAATTTTTAGTCTAACCTAAACGAAGTTGACTCTATTATATTTAATCAAGTAACTGTAATTGAGTTTTGATACTAAAATGTGACAATCAAACTTGACAACGCTTGGTGGGTTCAACCGAGCAATGCTCTAACAAAATGTTGGTGTTAAATTCAACATCGATGCATCTTAGATAGCTAACTCACAATCCAACTTTGTAATTTTTATTCGTAACCATCCAATTACTCGCAGCGATAAAAATGTTGTACCTTCGAGCCTCTCCCCCCCGAAAAAGCATAAGGAAAAGGTTTGGTTGAAACAACGAATTAGGAAATAATGAAGAATCTATCAGGGTTTTTTTTTCGTATAGGGAGAGCGATTGCAAAAGAATCATAAACTAATTAAAAGAGATTAAATTTTGTAAGTGACGGCAAAGCAAAGCTATTATTCATCAAGTTTTGAATATTTTGGAAGTTTGTATAGGTTTTTTGGGGTTCTTCTTCAACCATTGAACATGAAAAAATGTTGCTGACATTTTGGATAATCTTTTTGAGAACATTTACCTGGCAAACTTACCACCATTTTTAACAAGTCCAATCATAGTATATTATATCAAATATAAATTGTTATGTATTAGACTAGGAAATGACCCGTGCCGTAACGACATGGGATATTTCACATTATTTTATGCTGAGGTTTTAGACAGTTTTTAAAAGTTTGCGAAAGAAGATCATATCAATAAACAGTAAAAAAAATTATTTTTTTAAAATAGTTGTAACTTTTTTTTTTTTTTTTATTGTCAATGGACATTAAGAAGATCATATCACTTCCATTCACTTTAATTGTTCCTTTTTTTTTCACAATTCCATTAAGAAGATCATACGTCGTGGTTGAATGAGATATGAGAACAAGGTTATTTTTTTCAATGAAATTTTTGGTGTTAAATTTTGATAAGATGTAGTCATGTGAGTGTCGGTGGCATTGTGGAGTAGTTTGTTAGTAATAAATTATGTACATTTAGGTACCTTAAATTGATTTAATCCATGTTTACTGTCTGGGTCTTTGTGTTGTGGTGGGGGTGGGATTGGTTGTCCATTCACTGCTGGAGGAAATTGTGGTCCATTCATACCGGCGGTGCGACTGTCGGTCCATTCACTTGTCATATATCCAAAGGTATGCTTCGATTGCTTATGTTTCAATTGCTTATTAGCCCGTACTATAATTGTTTGATTTTGTTAAATCTGGTCTTTATTGTATAATTTATATTCTTCATTGTATTTGATTGGTGAAGAGTTTCAGTTAATAATATGAATACAGAACACATTGCAGATAAACATTGTTGTCAGAGTTCAAGTCCATTTATAATTACCGATCCAACAACTGCATCGTCATTCTTATGAAACTCTCCTACACTTATTATTTCTCAAATTAATTTTCAAATCAACATAACCAAATATATCTAGATATCCATGAAAACAAAGACAAAAAGGTCTAAACTTCTACCTACCCAAACTGAAGAAGCAGATGTATTTGTCCAAAATCAGAAAACTCACCCCCACATGAACTAAAATAGTAAATTCCATCCATGAGATTTAAAGGAGAACCCGTGTATACCACATTTGCCGTAGTTGCTCCTTCGACGTTTCCTGGCATCAACAACCTCATATGCCTCGCTGTTGTGAATCTCGATAAAGCCACATATAGTTGTCTATGACTGAACACGAGCGTTCCACGAATTTTACAGACTGTATCTGGGACTTGTTTATTGTTATCACGTATGCCAATCTTTATGAGTTCAAAGTTCGGTGCCTCAAATATAGTAGTATATGTAGGATCTTCCTCATCCTTTACCAAATTGAAAACATGTCAAGGTATGTTATTGTTTGTTTAACTACTGGCCATAAATTCACTTGCAGTGAAGTATAACTAAAATGGGAAACAGATAAATTAGACTAGCGCAACAGATGAATTCACAATGGAAAATAAATTGGATAAGTTTCATTATGATTAACATTTAAAACAAAAACAAAATCCAGCCTAGGTGGAATTATAATACCAATTCACTCTTTCACAATCAAAACGCACGAAGAATAATTTTTGCATAATGAAACGATTTAAAGAGTTGTACCAGGCTTTCAATCAAACTCTTGGTACCTACAAATTCTTCAAAATAGTCAGTAAATGAAAGAATGGTTCTGAACTCATTAGATTCTAAAATGCAATCTTCGAGGAAGAACTATTTGTTATGTATGTTACATTCAATTCTAAAGCTCTAGATCAAGAAAAATGAAAATACGAGGGTACCCAGATATACCTCAATCTAAAACTTTTCCACTTATAAGTCCTTTCTCCGAAATTGATTATCTATAGACAAAGTCGAGACAATACAACTAATCAGTTCACACTTCGGGTGATCGTCTATGGATACGAGATCGAGATAATACGAAAACAAGATAAGTTGCATGATTGACTACGGATACAAGATCGAGACAATACAACAACGAAGTATGTTTACTTGATAAATGGTTCGAACTTAACCAAATACAATAGGATTACTATCAAGTAAATAGGAATTAACGTTTGTGTATTTTTACTTCTAATTATAATTGCGGAAATAGAAAAATAAAAGACACAAAAAGATTTTGTTAACGAGGAAGCCGCAAATGAAAAAAAAACCCGGGACCTTGTCCAGAATTAAATACTCTCAAGATTAAGCCGCTATACAAAATCAAACCAACTTCGTATAGTAGAGACCAAGCAACTAAACCTATAGTTCACCTAGTTCCGTCTGTATCCCTGAGCCTCCAACTTGTTAATAAGTCACACACTTGGAACAATTCCTTTGGTTCTTATTCCAAACAGTAAAGGAACAACAAATTTGTTCGGTAACAACTCTTTTCAATCAAGTGATATGAGTTCGAAAAAAGGCTCTTCCGTTATCCCAATAAACTCCTTTATCAGGTCCTTAGATCTATCCAATAAAAACTACCAAAGTAATTGTCAAGATTTTGCAATCAATACTTTGAGTCACAAAGAATTGTATTGATGCCGATCTACTCAACTAATCAATAAAATCTATCACAAAGATAAACCGATTATAGTTGGATCCTCTTTACCCGAAACAAGTATTGTGCACACCAAAGATTATGAACCCAAATCAGAAATCTTTTTCGTCTTCAAATATTCTTAGATCTTCTATAAGCACCCACACACAATCAACTTGAATCTCTTGTGATAAATCACACACATAACGGAATCTGTTAACAATGGATTATCACAAGACGTCTTTAGATCTTCAAACAGTCTAAAGATCCCCATCGAAACTTCGATCTAGTTTGAGTGAATCTTATATCAGAAGAGAAGATTCTCAAGCATAAATAAACTAGGTGCAATAAAAGTTCAACAACCGTTAGTCAATTAAATCAATTGAAAAATAATAATAAACCACAATTATCTAGTTTCCCGCCAACGGTACTAATAGAGCTTCTCAATCCCAAAGAAGTCTTTAAACTGAGCGGCCGTAAGAGATTTCGCCTAATTAGGTTACTTTTCTCTATGAATAGGCGGCTCCACCAGTAACAACACAACTAGGTAGTTTTGCTAGCTTTGAGGATTAGTTTGCTCGAAATGCAAACTTTAATATTTATAGACCAAGGAAGTTTGGGTTAAGATTAGTGGTTTCAGATTGAATTTATATCTTCTTTGCTCTGCAAATCGGTGATTGTGATGTATCAACTCAGTGATTGAAAATTTTGAATCTTACTCAGCTAGCTCTATTGATTTTTCATTTGATTTTGTTTTAGCTATATGATTTTATAATGACTGCATAATATTTGTTTTAAATTTCTTTCATCCTTTTCTTAATTCTCTCAACTTTCTTTTTCAATTCTGTTTTAATCATGTCTATTGACTTTTCAATAATGTGTTGCTAACTCTTTTTGCTGTCTCCATGAGGTGTATGCAGATTGGATTATCTCATATGGAGTTTGCCTATACGTTTGTGTTGGTGATTCTTGCATTTGCAGAGAAGTTTTTTAATCGTTTGAATGCTGTGATTGTTTGCAATGGAGTTGCTGGGTTGTATCAGGAAGGAAAAAGGAATCGATTTGAATCGTTGAGCACTTATTCAGTCAAATTCCGCCCTTTTGGAAATTCAAATTCAAATTTCTTCAAAAAACGTGATTACCGGCGAAATTTGCAATACGGTTTCCTTTTATCACTCTTTGTTTGGCTAAATTACAGCTATTATTGTTACCATAATCTAGAAGATAATCAATTATCTTGTTACCGTATGTTTAGCTGGAAAATCTATTCCCAATTATCACATTATCAAAAATTTCCTTTTAAAATCAATTCTTACGGAGGCATTGTTTCTCATATTATCTTTCTGGGAGAGGTTTGTTCAAACCCTAGCAACCGCATCAATTTTGTAAACATGGAAGGAGAAGGATCCAGTCAAGTTGAAGATCTTGTTAATAAGTTCAAGCAAGCTGCTTTGGACTTGGGTAACACCAGTGAGGTTTTAGTTATTCAATCTGAAAAAGCCGTTGAAGACAAAACTCAAGAAAGTTGGGAAGCAAGTGCTATTGGAAAAATCATCACTGAAGGAAGAATCAGTTATAAGATGGTGGAAAAGTATATCAAATTCACATAGCCTTTTATTTCATCTGAAGATATGAGAATTGTTGAAGTGGATCCAAATACTATGATTTTTACTTTCAGCAACTTTGTGTTACTAAACAAGGTGATTGATGAACGACCATGGAATATCAACATGCAGTTACTGGTAGTTCATGACTATATCTCGGATATGATCTATACTGAAAAACATTGGGGCTTTCAACTTTTTTGGATTCAACTCAAACATCTACTTCCAGAACACATGAATGTGACAGCTGTTACTAAGATTGGAAGTCTCATGGGTGAAGTAGTGAAGATAGAGCCACAAGATGCTATTCCAGTTGGTGGTATTCTAGTTAAAGTTTGTGTTAATATTGAGCTAACCAATCCTTTAAGAAGAGGAGTTAAAGCTATTACTAATGCTGGTGTTAGCAGATGGATTAAATTTTATTATGAAAGACAGCCA
Source organism: Papaver bracteatum (assembly GCA_023529315.1). Classification (NCBI taxonomy): domain Eukaryota; kingdom Viridiplantae; phylum Streptophyta; class Magnoliopsida; order Ranunculales; family Papaveraceae; genus Papaver; species Papaver bracteatum. Next base: position 691,319 of record JAJJWX010001238.1, on the reverse strand, counting down.
TCAGGTATCTGCACCAAGTGTTACATGATCAAGCATTGCAAGGTTGCTTGTAAAGATGCTGAAAATTTCTTGGTAAAAGCTCATGAGAAACCATACTTATTTGGAAATACTAATGCAACTAGGAAGACTGTCTCTGCTGTGCCTGCCAACAATGCTCCTGCATCTAAAGTGACTCAAAAGAAGTATGTGAAGAATGCTGTTTTTATTCCTCCTAAAGATGGTGAAGTTGTCAACATGAATTTCCTACTTGGAACTGTAGCTGAGAAGGAGAATGATGAGGATACTAGACTTGGAAAAAGACTAAGAAGTAATGGTGATACTAAAGGAAATGAAGCTTTCAGCAGCAACCAAGCATCCACTGCAAACAATCAGGCTTCTCTTGAAATCACCACTGGAGATAATCCAAGTATTGCTGCACAGAAGGAGACTCAGGTTAATACTATAACTTTATCTTTATTTTCTGAAAATCATTTTACACTTCTCATTTTTTTTTATGTCATTTGGTGGTTATTAATTTTCATTTCAGTCAAAAGCATCAATCCCTTTTCTCTACTGTACTTTTGCATAATTTCCAATCTTAACTTGATACTCACAATCATTTTTGTTAGCAATTTAGTAGAGTCAAACATGAGGATTCTCTCTTGGAATGTGCAAGGTTTCAAAAACCCTGATACTAGAAATCATCTCAGTACCCTTATAAGAAGCCAAAACCCTGATGTTATTTTTTTTTTGTGAAACTAAATTGTGTCAAACCAAATGTATGCCTTTGTTGAAGCATTATCAATACCCTAATTATGCTTACATTGAACCAGTTGGTCTCTCTGGAGGTTTAGTTCTTCTATGGAAAAATGGTTTTCAATGTGACATTTTGGACACAAGGCTTAACATTTTCAATGCTTTAGTGCAAGCTGATCCTAGCAAGCCAGAATTTCTCCTTACTTGTATGTATGGTTATTCACAATATGATAGGAAAAATGAAAATGGAATTTCATACACCAAATTAGTACTGAGAATAGTAACCCTTGGATTTTGTTAGGTGATTTAAAATTCCATATCTTAGATAGCACACACATTACATCCTCTTCTATAGATGGTTGGGTTAATAATGTAGTAGCTAACAGTGGATTAGAAGACATTGGCTTTGTAGGTAAAAACTACACTTGGACTAGTAATAATCTAGGAACTTGGGCTAGAAGATCTAGAATTGATATGGCTCTAGGCAATGGAGAATGGAATTGTCACTTCCCTAATTCTAAATTATTTCACTTAACTCAATTAGGTAGTGATCATAGTCCAATTTTACTGGCTTCTGATTTCACTAGTGCTAAGTATTGGAAACCTTTTAAATTCTTTCTTACTTGGTTACATGATAATTCTTGTTCTAATGTTATTATCAATGCTTGGAAAAAAAGTGTTGTTGGTTCACCTGGTTTTCAATTTGTTAAGAAACTTCAGTTTACAAGACAAGACTTATCTAGGTGGAATAAGGAGCACTTTGGAGACATCAACACCAAGGTTGATAATTTGCAGAAAGAACTGGATTTTCTTCAATCTCAACCTCAATATATAGTTTCTGAAGATCAAGTCAAAGCAATTAATCTGGAATTGAGCAAATGGAACAAGCATAAAAGTGAATTCTATCATCAAAAGTCAAGGGAGCATTTCATAAAGGATATGGATAATAACAGCAAATACTTTCATACTAGAACCAACAGGAAGAGAACAAGGAATAACATTGACTCAATTAAGGATCATCACAATAATTGGTTACACTCAAGAGAGCAAATTTCAAGTCATCTTACTTCTCACTTCAAGGAAATCAGCACTACTACTTCTCCTCTCCTAGTAGAAAGTTATTATCATATCCTTCATTCTATTATTACTTCTGAAGATAATCTGTTACTTACAAGAATTCCTTCACAGGAAGAGATTTTTTCTAGTCTTAAATCTATGCAGAATTGGAGTGCCCCAGGACCTGAGGGATTTCAAGCAGGTTTTTACAAAAGTCAGTGGGATGTTGTTGGATCAAATGTTATTCAAATGGTTACAAGATTTTTTGAAACCAAGCACATTCTGAAGCAGATTAACAACACTTACATATCTCTGATTCCAAAAAAAAAAAAAGTGTATTTCAGCAGCTGATTATAGACCCATAGGGCTATGCAATACTTCATACAAGATTATCTCAAAGATTTTGGTTGGAAGAATGAAACCACTCATGGCAAGAATTGTATCTCCTTTTCAAGCTGCCTATGTCTCAGGTAGGCTTATTAGTGATAACACTATAATTGCCCAAGAAATTATTCATTCCATGAAAAGGAAAAGGGATCAAACAGGATGGATGGCTTTAAAGCTTGATATGTCCAAAGAATTTGATAGATTAGAATGGAACTTCTTGATAAAAGTCCTACACTATTTTGGCTTCAGTGATGATTTTTGTGAACTAATATATCAGTGCATCAGTACTACTTCACTTGCTGTACTTCTAAATGGTTCACCATGTGCAAGATTTCAACCAAGCATGGGAATTAGACAAGGTGACCCTTTGTCACCTTATCTCTTTATTTTATCAATGGAATATCTATCAAGGCAACTGACACATGCTCAACAGATTAATAGCATAAAGGGTATTAAAGTTGCCAATTCAACTCCTGCCATCAATCACTTGTTGTTTGCAGATGATTTCTTAATTTTTACACAAGCAAATCATACTTCTGTTACTAATCTTCTTGAACTACTTCAGAATTTCAGTTCTCAATCAGGTCAGTTGATTAATTTTGAAAAATCATCTGTCCATTTTAGCAAGAATACTAGTCCTGAGGCTGCTGCTGCTCTTATTCAGACACTAGGATTTAATGTCATGTCCTCTAAGGACAAGTACCTGGGATCTCCATTACTACTGGGGCATTCTAAGCAATAATCTTTTAAAGCAATCAAAGAGAATTTTGAGCATAGATATTCAGTTTGGTCTTCTTCTTCTCTATCTCAAGCAGGGAGAGCTACCATGATTAAGCATGTCCTAAATTCTGTCCCAATTTATCAAATGGGGACTTTTAAACTTCCTAATAATCTCATTCAAAAGCTCACATCAATTGAGAGGAGATTCTTCTGGGGTCATAATTCAAATAAGGGTCTAAACCCCATAGCTTGGCAGTCTGTTTGTAAATCAAAGGATAAGGGAGGATTGGCTTTCAGAGATTTAGAGAAGTTAAATTTGGCTCTTCTCACAAAGATGGCTTGGAAAATCTGCACTGAATCAAGCCATCTTATGGTCAAAATTTTGAGTAGCAAGTACTTCAAGAATGGAGACATTCTGCATCAAACTATTAAAGCAAAAAAATGGTTCTTATGTATGGAATGGTATAGAAAAAGGTTTGCAAGTGGTGCAACAAAATTACTTCATGGAGATTAATAATAGTACTAAGACCAAAATCTGGAAAGACAGATGGATTCCAGGTATGTCTGAACCTCCTGCTCCAGCTAATGATTTGTTCAGATTCTATGAAACTGTTTTTGAGTTAATTCTTCCCAACACTAGCTCCTGGAATGTGGAATTGATAAACAAGCTCTTTGATCCACCTACTTCAGTTTCAATTCAAAACTTATTCATTGATAGCAGTAAGGAAGATGTTATGATATGGATGTCTGCCAAGGATGGAAAGTTCTCAGTTAAAAGTACCTACAATTTGCTCACTAAATGCAACAGTTTAGTTCAAATAAATGGTTTTACTATTGACCCCTCTATTTGGAAGAAATTGTGGAACTATAGAGCAGCTCATAGAGTGAAATTGTTTATATGGAAGTGCATCAGAGGATTACACTCTACCAATGTTATTTTAGCTGCCTATAACAGTGAAAAAAATCTTCAATGCAGTATTTGTGGTCAACATGAGGAAACAATGGAGCATCTTATCTTCTATTGCAGACATGCCAGAAAAGTTTGGAGAGGGGTTAACATTGATATAGATTCAGTTTCTTCAAGCTGCAACTATGTCTCAGATTGGGTCATAAGATGGTTCAATCAAGCCAGAACTAACATTGATGACAAATGGTTGTTGACAGTTATGATAGGCTCCTGGATTATCTGGAAGAATAGGTGTGATGCAGCATTTCAGGGAGTTTCTATTAATCACTTAACCTCTGTGCACCAAATAAATTATCATTTGCATTCACATTTACTTGATACCTGCAATAGTAACTTATTAATAGGTGATAATACAATATCTGGTTGGCTACCACCTACAAAAGGCATTGTTAAGTTCAATGTAGATGCATCCTATGATTGTGATACTAACTGTTTGGGCACTGGGGTTGTTTGGCGTGATTTTGCAGGTACCTGCCATGGAGTCAAAGGATCATACTCAAATGGAGCATTAAGTGCTGAGGAAGGAGAATGCAAAGCTGTCAGGGAAGCGCGGTTATGGGCTAAACAGAAGCAACTTGCAAGGATTCAAGTAGAAGCAGATGCAAAGAATGTCATTTTATCCATTCAAAGTGACACTCTTTACACTCTATGGGAGAATAGAAACCTTATTAAGGAAATAAAGCATCTGGCTTTAGGTTTTTCTTACTGTAATTTTGATTTTGTTAGAAGGGATGATAATATGGTGGAAGATTATGTTGCCAGAATTGTTAGAGAAACTACCAATGACATTGAGGTAGAGCAAAACTTCTCGGCCAATATTTGTAGTCTTTTGGCAAAAGACAACATAACACAGCCATGATGTTTTAATAAAATTCTTTGTTATCAAAAAAAAAAAAAAAAAAGACCAAGGAAGTTTGGACAACAAGGAATTTCCAAAACCGAAAATATTCTCAAGATATGCAATATATTTCCAAATTCGGTTTCCATAATTCCTGGAAATGCTTTGTCCAAATGTTGACCGAAATCTCTTAGAAAATTTCCAATTAGTAAATGCACATTACTAATTTTTATTTTCCAGATATAAAATTAAAAACCTTAATTAAAAGATTCTCAATTTATTTTCGATCCGGGATTGTCCTTTAGAAATTAAGGAATATCTTTGAACAATAAAAGATAAGCGTTATTGCACATGTTCAAAGTATGACGACATCTTTACTTTGTAAGTCTTCTTTCATACTTACAATCTTGGAATCGATTTGCCACACTTCCAAACGAGTTTAGAATTTGTTCGTCTGACTTCCAAGAACTATGTGATTGATTATCCTATCAAATCACCAAACATGGGTATCACGGTTCTACCAAAACAAGTTTCAGTTCTACCTCCATGTGGGTACTAGAATTAGTCATGCTAGTTAGCAAAAATTGGTTGACTAGGTATTAGGATCGGTTCCTATATATATATATGGTATCTAACTTGTATTTGTTGCACATGTCCATAGGATCGGTTCCCAATATCTAAAAACGTGTTGCACATGTTTATAGGATCGGTTCCCAATAAATAGAAACTTGATGCACCTCTTACAAGGGTGATTACCCTTTTGTGATCGGTTGCACCTCTTACTAGGATCGGTTCCCCTTTGTATAGAGTTGGCCATACCAATAACACTAAATCGATCATACCATCTCAGGTGATTACTTAAGATCGATTTCACTAATAAAAGTCGTACCAATACAAAAGTCAGGCCTTGTGAATAGTTTTACCAAGAACATAATTAAGCAAGTCATGAGCGGTTATACTAATCACACATATTGGTAGTTCAAAAGATATGCAATGAATAACAATACCAATAAGCCTAGCGATTTCCCTTTCAATTCTCAAAACAAGTTCATGAATTTACTTCCTTTAAATGAATGAAAAACATTGTTTCCTAGGATGAAATCTTCACCTCATACCCATACATAATCACAATAGCATTCAAACGATTATGTCAATGTATTATACACGAAGTTCAAAAGATAAGCGTTATACTTCATATTGTATTCATTAATACTACGTCTAACTAGAGTATAATCATTCATAGCTTCGCAGTTTTGTTTTTAATATGCACAACTTGAAAGATACGTTAGGGAATGAAACAGTTCAAGTTAAATATTAATAACATCAAGTGGAAGGATGATGTCGTCGTTGTATTTCCTTACTTCTTCACATTCTTCAAGTCTTCACGTAATACTTGTAAGGTCTCATATCCTAATACTTTCAAGCTAAACTATACGAAGTTGACTCTAGTATATAATCAAGTGACTCTTTAAATGAGTTTTGATTCACTAAAATATGACAACCAAACTTGACATACCAACGCTTGGTGGGTTCAACCGAGCTATGCTCTAACAACAAAGATATCGTTCAGTCTCTCTAATGAAAAAATATGAATCTACCAATTATAAGAAACAATAATAAAGAGCTATAAAATTTATTTATCATAAAAATGAAAGTGGTCAAGAGTTCAGTGGCAGAACAAATAATAAGAAATGAGCTAATAGTGGTTTCAAGAAACAAAATAAATAGTATTAGTTTAGACCTCTATACAAACAAACTCTGTGAGTATAGTATCCATTCTGAAAACAACTCAAAAATGAATCAAAACCACGCCAGTATCTATTTGTTCATCGTTTTTTTTTTAATAAAATTAATGCAAATGATATGTTATCGATTTGTTTATCGGTTAGAGCATAGCTCGGTTGAACTCACCAAGCGTTGGTATGCCAAGTTTGGTTGTCATATTTTAGTATCAAAACTCATATACAGTCACTTGATTAAGTACTAGAGTCAACTTCGTTTAGGTTAGACTAGAAAGTTTAGGAATGTTGAGACGTACAAGTATTATTCTGAAGAACTGAAGAATGCGAAGAAGTAACGAAGACATCATCCTTCCACTTGAGGTTAGTAATATTGATTTGATCTTGTTTCCATTCCTAACATATCTTCAAGTCGTGCTATGTTGAAAACATAACATGCGAAGCTGTATATATTGTATATAATACTATAATGATATGACCAAGGTAGTCAATATCGGTTGTATAGGCCGATATTACAGGTTTTTATCGGATATCGGAAAATACATATACGACATCGAAAATATCGGCGATACAAAGACGAAATAATATTATCGGTTGTACTGGCCGATATATCGGTTTTACTTGTACACCGATAATATCGATTTCATGAATAAATTTTTCATCAACATGCATTTAGTCTTTACAGACAAGTACAATGTCAATTAGAGAAGGTAAAAATCCCTAATATATTTATAATATAAAATCAATGACTATATGGTAGGATATAAGATGGAAACCATATTTCGATTGCAAGGCAAAGAAATATAAAAGATAAATATGAAGGTTAACAAAAACGATTTACTGGCATAATGGGACAACAATCACAACGTTGGCTAAAAGCTTCTCCAATGGCATGTGTATGGAGATAAGTGTCAAAATCCACCTAGGATACACATCCATTTTTTCTAAAATCATTCTCCAACCCTGATGTCTTAAACCAATGTATAGATAACTTTGCGCAGACAATGTCAAGGGGAATGTCTAGTTTTAGACATTCCCCTTGACATTGTCTACCATTCTAGTCAGCTTTTACTTAATTGAATTGACTTTAATATATCAACTAACTATTTTTAGCTCTAATAAAACCTTAATTATGGAAAATAAAATTTATACTAATAAAAGAAGATGTTATATGCAATATTGTTGGAGATGGATTTTTTTTCTCTCCCTAATTTTAAGGAAAAGTAGATTGAGGATGTCTTATTTGTGTTGCCACATATGAAACACACACAATGACCATTGGAGAAGCTCTAATAAACCTTCTTGTATTTTGGAAATTTGAGATATGTGTATGATTCTTATTATTTTTTACTATGGTTTTATAATTATTTGAAATTCTATATTAAATGATGTATCGCCTGTAAAAACAGATATTATCATTTGTATAGGTGTATAGGACCCGACCGATATACAATACCGATACGCGATATTAACTACCTTGGATGTGACTTGGTCATAATAGTATGATCAAAGTGTCAAGGAAAACATATTACAAAGTATGAACGCTTATCTTTTGGAACTTCGTAAGTATGACATCAACATAATCTATTGTATATATTTATTTGATTATGTGTGCATTATATATGAATGATTTCACCCTAGGAAACAAAGTTTTATAACATTTGGTTAAAGTAAGTACATTTATGAACTTGCTTCATAATCGAAAAGAAACCATGATTGTTCTTGTTATTCATTGAATATATTTTGGATGACCAATGGAAGATGACTTTGGTAGAACATATCTTAACTTGTTGAGATTTATGGTATAACCAGTCATAGCCTATATAATATAGTTTTTTGTGATCGATCTTGAGCTTAATTGTAAATCTAGTTGTAACCGATCACAAGTTATATTGGAATGCAAGTTGTAACCGATCATTAGTTACTTTGGGAACCAAGGTATAACCGGTCACTAGATGAATTGGAAAGTTAGTTGTAATTGATCACAAGCTACCTTTGGAAAGCAAGGTGTAACTGATCACAAGCTAACTCGGGAATTAAGGTGTAACCGATCACAAGCTACCTCTGGTAAGCAAGGTGTAACCGATCACAACCTGGTTTGGGAAACATGGTATAACCGATCACAACTTACATTATTAGGTTGGTATAACCAATCCCAAAAAGCAAAACCGAGTTTCCAATATTCACATATCTCTGTATGTTTTGTGTGAAGCTTGAAATTAGGGTTTCCTAAGAAAATTCAAGATGTCAACATATTTGAACATGTACATAACTCCTATCATTTATTATTCAAAGATATTCCGTGATACTCATTATTAGAGCATTGCTCGGTCGAACTCATAAGCGTTGCTATCTCAAGCTTGTTTATCAAGTTTAGTTTTCAAAACTATAAGTCTTGATTTCTAGTCTACTTATAGCTATGACTCGGATTAGGATAAAATGTGTAGTTGAGCTTTAGACTTCACGACGTTCATCAATTGAAGATGAAGATCTACTGAGAGGAGCTTGGAGGAACTTCATCAAAAAAATGTATGTGGTGACTTGAACTCATCTATTACTCAGAAGTATATTATATTTTTTGATGATGGTTTTTGGTTTAGGGATAAAATCGTGAAACCATGTATTTTAATACGTTGTCACCCTGCAAAGTAACAAAAACCATTTAAAAGTGATGAGTGCTCAAACCTCTCAACTTACATATGTATTGAGCAATTCAATAAACTTATATGAAATTTATCCAGAATGGTGCATGAAGCAACAATCTCAGATATTCTGTAATTTTTAACCTATTGCATTATTCACTAATGCACTGACCTGCCTAGTATTTTCCTATGCTATGTTCCCAGCCGAACTCTCAATATTGGCATGACATGACGATTAATGTTCACTCGCAGCGGAGTAGCATGAATCTCCTGAAGTGTCAGTGTTGAAACCTGCATGAAAACACTCACGTAGGCTACACCACTCTCTGATAAAGAGATTAGCGTGTTTACACACCTTTTTAAAAAGTTAGCGTGATCGAACGCGTCTAAATTCCTTAAAGGAAATCTAGACTGTCCATATCAGTCTTAAGAAACAATTACGGCCACATAATTTGGCCACGAAATTTAATAGGCCTAGCCTACTCCTGGTGGAATTAGGTAATCATCATGATGGCCACCGGCGGGCCCGCTAATACCACAATCGATTGGACTCCATCTAGCACATTCCAATGTCGTAGAATGCTAACCCCAATGTGGGTGATCGTGCTGTTGGTAGAACAAGCTCAAACGAGCTACGACCGGCAAAAACGGTCTCAAAATCCATCGTGTCCGTCCAACTTCGCTAGCCTAGTTAGACGGCTTAGATCGCATCTTGAACGATCAAAGAAGTACCAAGGTGTTCACCGCCGGCCCAATTTTCTTCCCAGATGATCCACTTGTTCATGGAAAGTCAATGACGCATCAAACCAGTCAATCGAACTAGAGTGGACGCGGCCGTCTAAAAACCCTAATTTATATTTACGGCAATATGTTACTGCCGCAAATAGATCATGACCGCTCGTCTTCGCATGCTAAATCGAATGGCTTAGACCTAATTTTAGATAGCCCAAGAGATGTCAACGTGCACACCAACGGCTTATCTTTGCGCATATCCGATCGACTTGCTTGAACTAGAGCCAAGCGCTTCAAATTGCTTATCCAAAATAGGGTTGGCTGCACGACTTCTAAACCCTAAATTAAATCAATGGCAGTAGGCAACTGCCGCAAAACATCTCAGCCATCCAACTTCGCCAGCCAAGTCGACCGGCCTAGATTTGATTTCAGGTGACCAACAAGATGTTTCCATGATCACCATTCACTTCTCTTTCATGAGGAATGTTCAGCTAAGCAACGACTAGGCCATAAAGATCCCAAACGATCGCCCAAAGGTAACTATTCGTGCTGCTTACACCTAATTCAACGACAATAAACAACTGTCGCAAATCATCTCGTCTATCCAACTTCGCTAGCCTAGTTGGATGATGTAGATTTATTCTCAAGAAAACCAACAAGGTAGCATTGTGACCACCGGACATCACTCCTCCACATGGAATAATCGACCAAGGGATAGCTCGCCCATAGGGAACTCAAATGATCACCTAATGGTGGCCGGTTGCGCTGCTGTTTTAAGACGTGCAATCCGTGACTGATTCAATCGAGCTTTATAACAGCGATTCTTCATGCACATCGATTATTTTGAGATGATTAAAGGAGATGCTTTATGTGCATAGAATACATACGATATATTATCGGCCTCATAAACAACTTAGTTGTTTAATATAATAGCACCATTTCCCATTCTTTGCGGCAAGTCCCACGACTTGACCCACTTACTCGAGACATCAAACATGTCACAAACTAGGGGATACTTACTGGGGTATTGGTCTGGCAGTTTACAGCGTGCGGCGTGCAATACGGCCATTACGAGAACGTGTCAGGAAAGGACGAACAGTTAATAATGATGAGGGTAGTGGGCGAAGGTGTGATCATATGATGATCACCACCTATTACACAACCTTACTACTCCACTACTTAATCTTCTCCACTTCCTATGAGATCAAGGTTGCGCTCAAATGACTTGTATAAATAGTTTTTCAACCTATTTCGACAACAGAACACGAGTGTTATCAACACAAGTATCCTGAAAACACCAAGAACTAATAGATTATGTCCTGCAAGCTAGTTTTACATTCTGATACAAGTCATAAAATAGTCACACCTTTAAAATTCAACATTCTGATCTCAAACACGTTCTTCGCTTCCCTCCCTAAGATCAACCCTTCTCATTCACTTTGTGACCAAATTGAATCTGGAACGACCATTTCTTGGTTTAGGCCAGAGTCTTACAGATTGATCTCTTGAATCTAAAAGTACTCCCCTGCAGTGCATTTGTTTAGGGTTTGATTTTGTTTCTCATCAACACACCCAAATTTACCAAAAACCGCATAACCAGTTTATACCCTCAAACAATATTCTATCTCAAACTGAGCTAAGTCGTATAGCTATATAGACTTTATATTATACACATTTGATATTTCGAGCTGAGTTTAACTCACTTATATCTTTCTCGAAATATGTGTTGGAAAGTTTTTTGCTTTAATTACGTGCATCATTATTCCTGACGAAAGTTAAAAGATGATCATGTGAAAATCAATTTGTAACATCTTACATGATTTGTGTGAGACAGTCATTTGATGTAGACTCGAAATGTTTCGTATTGATCATTTGATCACTTAAAAATTGCTTATAAGCTAATAGTTTGTGTGAGACATCTATTGTCGTCTTCTAAGAATGTTTCAATGATTGAAATGGGAGTTTATAACAATTAACCATTGTCTGGATATAGCACAGTATGCATACCCGTGTGCAAACTATTATAAGAGTGATTTAGATCCGGGAACCAAGTATGCATACCCGTATGCGGACGGTTTTAACTGTCAAAGTTCGAGAACTAAGTTTGCGTACCCGTTTTCAAACTTATTCACCCGAGTTCGGTCCAGAGCGACAGTATGCATACCCGTTTACGAACTGTCGGAAAGGATCAAGTACGAAACTTAAGTTTGCGTACCCATCTGCAAACTTATGAGGTTAAGTTCTAAAATCGGTTAAGTATGATTTCATACTCATGAACAAATATATTTATATATTAAGGAATGCAATCTTTGCAAACCGTGGCTAAAATGTTCATGAACTGATTCTTTTGAATCAATCCGATTTTTCTTCAATTGTGTCTTGTATATTTCTATGAGAATATAAACAATTGAAAAACTATATGAGTAACACAATTAGATTCATTTGATCTAGAAGTGTTAAGATGAACATGGTTAATACAAAAGTGTTCATACGGCTAACTTCGGTTAACTGTTATTGAGTCAACTCAATATACACGTTTAGGTATGGTTACCCATATCTAAATGAAGGTATATTTCATTTGTGTGTAACAAGCTAAGACCATCTAACGATGTAAACTTAGTTTGAATATTAAATCATATTTTTATCAAACGGTGAATATTGATTGCTTTTTCTCCAATCTAACAAACCTTGATTTGAAGACTATATAAGGGAGAACTCTAGCAACTGGGAAACATAATCCCCATACCTCCTGTGTGATACTAGTTGCAACTAGAGTCGATTATCCTTTAACCTAGGTTTTTCCTAAAACCATTATAGGTTAACAACTTAAATACTTCATTGGGATTCTGAAGCCAGACCCAACTATTTTCTATGTAGTTACGTGTTCTGATCTTACTTGTTCTATCGTATTGAGTATTATCTTCTCTAATATTTGCTCGAGATTTATCTCTGATAGGTAAGATATAAAAAGTAATCACAAAGCTCTTCGTCTCATTCTTTGCGATTCTACAATAACTTGTTCTACTACCATATAGTTAAGTTATTGTGAGGTAATTGATATTTCTAGGATGTTCTTTGGGAATATAATACCGCACTATCAATTGGTTCCTATTCACCTTGATTATCAAAAGACGAAACAAAAAATTCATAAGTATTTCTGTGGGAGACAAATTTATCTATCAGAATAGTCTTTTATGTGGGAGACAGGTTTGTTTATCAAGTCTTCGACTTTGGGTCATAGCAACTCTTAGTTGTGGGTGAGATCAACTATGGGAATCAAGTGTGTGGAGTAATGCTGGGAATCAGCGATGTAAGGAACGTGATTGTACCTTGATCAGTGTGAGATTGGTTAGGGCTCAACTACATTCCAGTCCGAAGTTAACTTGTAGTAGGGTAGAGTCTGTAGCGGCTTAATAAAGTAAGGTTTTCAAATTTGGACTAGGTCCCGGGGTTTTTCTGCATTTACGATTTCCTCGTTAACAAAACTTCTGGTGTCTGTGTTATTTCTTTTCTGCATTATATTTTATATATAATTGAAATATCACAGGTTGTGCGTAGTTCAATCAATTGGTAAATCCAACCTTTGGTTATTGATTGAAATTAATTGACACTTGAACATTAGTCTTTGGTACTGTTCAAGTTATTTCTCATAATAATCAGGCTCGCGGATTTCTATCTGTTTGATTTGTTGATTATATTGAGAAACATAGATATACCTCATGGATATATTTTCCCTAATTGCGTCTGATTGTCTAGTTGATTCTCCTGGAATTATATCGGAGTTAGTCCATACAGATTTCCTAACGAAATATTGGGTATGGTTCTTAGAGCTGGTATCAGAGCTGACAAACATGTTTAAGACCTCATAAGTCTATGTTTGTAGCAATGACTCTATGGACAGAAGCGTTATCTCTATTAATGCACCGCCAGTCTTCGATGGCGCGAATTACTTATGGTGGAAAATTGTTATGCTTGCCTTTCTCCAAGCACGTGATTTTCAATCATGGTTTTATGTTGTTAATGGATATAATCCTCCATTGGTTACAATATGCGGTGTAATTGTTGCAAAGGATATTGGTAGGTATGAGCCCGACGAGATTCTAGCTGCAAAGAAAAATTCTGACGGCTTAAATGCTATCATACATGCCATTACCCCAGATCTTCAGCACCATGTGACTACGTGCACTTAGTATAAACATGCCTGGGATATCTTCGAATCCGTATTTTAAGGGAATACCTCTGAAAAGGAAGCTAGTCTTCAAAACCTAAATTATGATTGGGAAAACCTTCGTATGGCCGATGAAGATTTATTTGATGAATTTAATTACAAAGTGTCTGAAATTGTTAATGCATCTTTTGCATTGGGTAAGACTATTCATGAAAAGGATATTGTGATGAAAATTCTCATATCACTTCCAGCCAGATACGATTCTAAGAAGCATGCAATCGTTGAAGGAAATAACCTTGATGCACTCTCCAGAAAAACTCTTGTTGGGAAGTTAAATATCTTTGATCATGAACATACATCCAAATATGGAAAGGATATTGCTTTCAAAGCACAAAAGAACACTAAATTACTTGACAAAAGTAAAAGTGTTGTCAACTCTGTAGTTGATCCAAATGAGACCGATTCATCATACGACGATCTTCACAACTCAGTCTCACTGATCAAAATACAGTTTAGAGATCTTCTTTTGAAGATAAGTAAACTGTTTATCAGAGATAAACCAAGATCATCAGTCAAACCTCATGACTGTGCCCCTACTAAAAAAAGGGACACCGTCGATACTGATGATGAGGATATGCCAACAGTGCTTGAAGTGTAAATTTTTTGGCCATTTTTCTAATGAGTGTCCAAATCGTAGAAAATACACTGGGAACAAAGGTCTTGCTGCAACTCTTGATGAAATTTATGATCACTATGATTCAAATGAAGATGAAAAATCAAGTATTGCACTTCTTGGTGAAAATATTGATTTTGATAACTGTAGCAATACATTCATCAATCTTGATATTCTTCATGGAGAAACTTCTTCAACGACTTTGGAGGATAAAATGGATTTTTCCATGTCTACTGAAAATTCTATCTCACATATTTCAGGTACCTCATTCTGTTTAGCAGCATGCTCAGCTATGATGTCTGAACCGTCCTCCACATTGACATGTTCTTATTGTACTTTTAAGGTTCATGAACTCTCTAAGTGTTTTAAGTACAAACATAAAATAAGATATGTCAACAAACTTCAAGGAAGAGCAAATCGATTAGCAAACAATCTCAAACTTGTTCAGAAGTCGAATTCATCTGAGGTATGTAAACTCAACACTTCTCCGAAGAAGTTAATCTCTAAAGGAAATGATAGACCTCTGCAGAAAAGAACAAGGTCTAAACATTATGTGAAAAAGGATGTTAAGAATTCCATACAAAAAGTGTATGGTGGACAAATTATTGTTCACCCTAACACAACTTAATTGTGTTGGAGATGCATCTTGTCTCATGTGCCTGGTTTCAAAGAGACAAGAGTTGAGCACAGATCAGGCTTTAGGAAAATATTTTTATTTATTTTTATTTATTTTATGGATTTTTGTTGATATTTTCATATCATAAATTGGTATTGAAAAGAATTTCCTTTTTGTTCATTAAAATAGGGTTAAAATCGACAATTCTACCTTCGTTAGGGTTATGAATTGGTCGTACGTGAATTCTTTTACTCTGTATAAAGGTTCTGAAACCCTACATTCCTTTTTCATTCCCTGAAAAATCTTTTTTTATCACAAGACAGCTTGTAGAGCATGTATTGTGTATTTCCCTGACAATCCCATATTTGAATGGAGACTCCAAGCATCATGTCTTCTGATAGAAAAGATGTTAATATGATTGTTAAGCAATTAATCATGAAGGAAAAAAATAAATCCCTTTCCTCTACAACTTTGAAAAGAAATAGGAATAATATGAAGAAACCAAAGGGCTATCCCCTCTAATCTTCAGAAGTTTTCTAGTGTTCTTGAAGAGTTGAAGGAAACAAGGAAGGAGATTTAGTAAATAAAGGCTATTACTTTAAGAACTTTTGAAATTCAGAAGGCCCTAGTTCGGCATCAGTCTAGAAGGTTCGTTGAAATTGACTCCTTTCTTCATGAACTTTATGTTCCAATGTTTGTTGACGACAAGGAGTTCGGGGACGATAAATAATTTTTCAAGAATCTTAATGTTTAGGAAACTTCTTATGAGAATTTATTCTTGTGTTTTAAGAAGGATGACTACGGTTTAGATAACTACATTTTGGAATACCACTTTGTTTTTGCCTTCCCCTTCTAATGAGTTTTTAATTTCTGCAAGGTCTCTCGTTTCCATCATGATTAACATCCAGTATGGGTCTTCTCGGTTATTTAATCTTCTTCTGCTAACATTTTTTTTACAATCAACTACAGTATTATCATCTATGCCAGCAGTTTTGCAATCCATCAGTTTCAAGATGGTCTTCAACAATATGTTCTAGTATGCTAATCAAACTCTTCATGTGTATGATCAAATGGAGATCCGTTCTCTTCCTCAGTTTAACTCAGTTAGCCCAATTCTTCAAAGGTATAACAAAATTTGAAATTTGAAAATTCCAACTTTCCTTTTTTTGTGGAGCGAAAAAAGTTCAATCATTCAAGCTGTCAGCCGGATATATCTCAGTTGACCATGCAGTCATTAAATGATAATTTTCATATGGCGATAAAATCTGTTATTCCGGTATTCTTCCCTATATTCAGTGATAACATCAAGATATGCAGTTATGAGCCTAATATATTATACTTTGTCATCTATAAAGGAGAAACTCTAGCTCAACTAATACCATACTTTTATTTCACATAATTCTTCATCTCTAAGAATAAAGTTATGGCCTCATCATCCAACACTCAAATCTCAGCTATCACTCAAAAGATGCAAAATTCCACTATCTGTGATCTATGTGCTACACAGATGCGAAGATCTTTGGGATCCAAGCAAACAATTATTTCTGAAGTTTCTAATGAATGTAAAAATACTCTAATCGGAAATCTATTTTCGAAGGATCCAATTGATACTGAAGTTGTGAATAAAGCAACCATCTCGCTATGGAAAAGATATAAGGTGAAGGAAGTTCGAGGAATTGATAGAAACATATTTTTATTCAAATTTCATTCAACTGACATTATGGGAGCAGTTCTTAAGAAGGGACCCTGGAATGTTTTAAAATGTCTTCTCAATCTTAAGATCTATGACCCTTCTATTCAAGTGCAATATAAAAAGTTTACGCACCAGGATTGGAATGTTCAATTCCAAAAACTGCTCGTAGAACATCATTCTCCTTCTGTGGTTAATGATGTTGTAGATGAACTTGGTGAAAAAATATGGATTGAACCGGAAAACTACATGCCAGGTATGGGTGGAACAATCACGGAAAGAGTGAAGGTAGATCTCTCTAAACCACTTCACAAAGGTAGTTGGTGGAACAATGCAGCAGGAGGAGTGTCTTGGGTTCGGTATCATTGGGAAAGACAGTCACATACCTTATGTAAAGAATTTTTTGTCTTTGATCACAATAATAAGGAGTGCGCTAATATTGTTGAGGATTTAAGGATCGGAAGATATACCAGTGAGGAATATGTAGCTTATATTCATGAGATATCCAATGCCTATGGTGTAGAGATAGTAGAAGATTTAGATCTTCTAGTGCAAAAAATTTGTGAAGCCAGCCAGAAACAGTTACAAGATAAAGCTGCTGAAGAAGTAGAGGAAGGAAGAAAACTTAAGAGATCCAGAAGTAATAAGACAGAGAGCAATTTACTAGAAGATGATGAGCATGATCTTATGCTTTAGTATCAAGATGTCTTTATTAGTATTAATAGCACAAAGACTGGAAAAGGACCATCTAATGAGACTGATGAGATGGAGCATGATTTGATTGAGGAAGGAGAATCTGCTGAGAAGGAGTTTCTTCATAATGTTGACGAGACCTCTGTTGCTATGGTATTACCTTCTCACTATCCTA
This sequence comes from Papaver bracteatum, assembly GCA_023529315.1. NCBI lineage: Eukaryota > Viridiplantae > Streptophyta > Magnoliopsida > Ranunculales > Papaveraceae > Papaver > Papaver bracteatum. The sequence continues at coordinate 673,488 of JAJJWX010001238.1, read as the reverse complement.
AGTTTTCTTCTAATTCTATTCTGCAATTTTATTATTCTGTGTCTAAGCACTTGCTTTCTTATTCTATCTGTTTTAAGCATAAGTTGCTTTTAGGAATGAAGGTTCTTAGTTGGAACTGTCAAGGTTTTCTTGGTAAAGACACTAGGGAGCATTTACATCACCTTAATAGGATTTACTCTCCAGATATTATCTTTATTTCGGAGACCAAAATCAATGATGATAGGATTCTCAAACTATCTAACTTTTTAGGTTTTCCAAATAAAATTTATGTCCCTTCTGTTGGTATAGCTGGGGGTCTCTTGTTCTTATGGAAGTATGGTTTTACTTTAGAGATTATGGAATCTTCCACTAACATGATACATGTTATAATTTATAATGATCCGAGTAAAGGAGAGTGGTTCCTCTCCTGTGTCTATGGTACCCCTTATAAAAAAGATCAACCAGAGCAATGGTCCCAGATTTTAGATCTCAGTAAGTATGTGAAGATTCCTTGGGTTCTTATAAGAGATCTAAACATCACTATTGACCCTCATGATAGAAACTCTCAGTCACCTAGCTCGACTCCTAAAGAAGTCATAGATGCCATTAATAAATCTGGTTTGACAGACCATAGATTTAGTGGAAATCCCTTTACTTGGTCTAGTAATAAGCATGGCATATGAAAATTTAAATCCAGAATTGATAGAGAGTTTATTAATGATGATTGGACCATTGTTTTCCCTAATTCCCTTTTATCCCGTTTAGCTCAAAGGGGCTCAGATCACTGTCCCATTTTACTAGACCTATATAAACCTAATAAGGGATCTGGTAGGAATTGAAAATTTTGGGAACACTGGCTACAAAACAACCAGTGTCAAGAAGAGATTAAAAATGCTTGGTCTGATTGTTTTAATGGTTCAAATGCTTTTGTCCTTTCTAATAAGCTAACCAATACTAGATATATGTTGTCAAAGTGGAGTAAACTTACTTTTGGTGACATTGAAGGAAGAATTATAAATCTGTAGTCTAATATTTCTCACTTGCAAGCTTCTGACATTAATGGTAGCAATACCAATGAAGTGGTTACTCTGGAAAAGGAAATCAGTTCCCTTGAAGACATTCTTGCAAGTTCAAATATACAAAAATCTAGAGATCATTACTTCAATGACATGGACAAAAATTACAAATACTTCTATAGAAGAGCCAGTAAAAGAAGATCTCGCAACAGGATTGATGCTCTTTTTGCTCCGAACGGTACTTGGTGTTCAGATACATCCTCTCTACAAGATCTTCTCAGCAATCACTTTCACAAGATTATGACAACTTCTTCGCCAGGCAACATCTATTACTTCTTGGAACATACTTCTACCATTCTGAATGATGCTGATAATCAAGAACTTGAGTCTATTCCATCTGAGCAAGAAATATATATGGCTCTTATGTCTATGGAACCTTGGACAAATCCAGGGCCGGATGGATTTCCTCCGGGCTTTTATCAATCTCAATGGTCCGTTATTAAACAAGACGTGTGCAATATGGTCAAGTCCTTCTTCCATTCTGGTTTTCTTCTTAAAGAGCTTAATAAAACCAGAATTTCTCTTATTCCAAAGGTGAAATCTCCAAGCAAACCTGAGGATTTTAGGCCCATCACTTTATGCAATACTATTTATAAGATTATATCAAAGGTCATATCTCTCAGGATGAAGAAACATATTTCGAAAATAATATCCTCAATGCAAGCTGCTTATGTTATAGGTTGTATGATTTATGAATTTTTTTGTCTTGTCCAAGAAATAGTACAATCCATGAAGAAGAAAGAAGGTCGACATTTGGCTCTCAAGATGGATATGTCGAAAGCCTTCGACAGACTAGAGTGGAGCTTCCTAATTGATGTCTTAAAGAAGTTTGGTTTTAGTGATAAATTCTGTCAACTTATTCAGCAATGTATCAGCACCACGCGAATTGAAGTACTTCTTAATGCCAGTCCAACTAAACCATTCAAACCCACAAGAGGTATACGTCAAGGAGATCCGTTATCTCCTTATTTTTTTATCTTGGCATTTGAGTCTTTTTCTAGAGCGCTTGCCCACTGCGAAAGAACAAAGCAACTCACAGGTATTAAAATATCAAGGTCAGCTCCAAAAATCAATCACCTTTTTTTTTTTCCAGACGATTGTCTTCTTTTTTGCAAGACTACTCCTGATCAAACTAACAAGCTTCTCCAAATTATTGAAGAGTTTAGTGTTTGCTCATGCCAATTAATAAACTTCAATAAGTCGGCAGTCTATTTCTGTTCAAAATTGTCGCCTTCTGACTGCCAGATCTTCAGTGGAATTCTTCAAGTTCGTGAGATGAATCTGAAAGAAGAACAATACCTAGGTCTGCCTTTTTTTTGTAGTACGAAACCGAAAAGTGCATTTTGGTTTTTTACAAGAGAAGATGAATCGTTGTTTTACATCCTGGAATGCGAGTAATATGTCAGAAGCATCTCGGTCTGTTATGGTTCGCAATGTCTCCAATGCTATTCCAATCTATCATATGCAGAGCTTCAAACTCCCTGAAGTGACAGTCAATAAGATGAACAGTTCTCAACAATTATTCTGGAGAAACAAAAAATCCAATAAAGGTAGGAAAATTATTTCGTGGAAAAGAGTTTGCCATCCAAGTTAGAGGGGGGTCTTGGATTCCGTGATATGCACATGTTTAATATAGCATTGCTGGCCAAGTCTGCGTGTAAACTCTGTACGGACCAAAATTCTATTATGACAAAGTCTCTCAAAGCGAAATATTTCCCAGATAAAAATCTTTTTGACCTGAAAAAGAAATCCAACACAACTTGGTCATGGCGGAATATAAGTTCAGAGCTTCAATTCATACAGAGGCACAGTTGTTGGAATCTGGGGAATGAAGAAGCTATTCTCATATGGAAACATCGTTGGATCCCAGAATTAGAAGAACCACCACATGCAAGATTGGATTGCAATACTGCTGAGAATTTCACCTATGTGTGCCAGCTTCTCATACATGAATCAGAATAGAATATCCCTTTGCTTGAGGAACTGTTTAATCCAGAGATTCTTCAGCTTATTATCTATATTTTTATTCATCCAATGCAGCCTAACAGATTTATCTGGTTATTGGAGAAAAATGGGCGGTTCTCAGTCAAATCATGTTACAATCAAATGCACTGATAGGTGTAGAATACACCGTATTTACTATCTAGAGTTTATGCTTTCTTTGCTATTTTTTCTAGTAAATTATGTATTTTACGCATGTTTTTGAGTTATTAGGTACTCTGGAGTCATACGAAAGAAAAGAAGAAGAAATCGTTCAATTTGAGATGAAAGGGAAAAAAGGTCATTTCAGGGGCGAACACTATCTGGAGCCCAGCCACATGTTAAGGGGAAACTCGCTTTTGGAAGAATGATTAAAGGGCAGCCATCTATGGTTAAGAGGTTGTAATTCAGGGTATCCCTTATAATTTACTAGAGGGTGTATTTATCGGGTGGCTGCTAGTCTGGGGTGTACCCATCCTACCATAATATATCCCAACCCTAAATCGAGAAGAGTCATTTATTTATCAATCATGTGTTCATGAAATTGAGGATAGAAGGAAAGCAATGGCTGCTCCTGTTGAAATCAAGATCCAGAAATCGAGAAATTGAGAGATTGAAGAGAGAGATCGAGATGCAGAGAAAATTGAACTGCTAACGATGGGTTCGAAATCAAATCGAAACTGAGAATGAGATGAAGCAGAGTTAGAGAACGAGAAGAGTATGGTGGTTTCTGTTGATTTGAGAAATCAAATGGAAGACGAAGAAGAATTAATGGGTTTCGGTGGAATGATTAGGGTTTAAATTTGTGTGATATTGCTGCTATTATGTCCGAGAGAAGAGAATTGAGAAATCGAAAATTAAAGGAAGGGTTATGATCCTGAAAGCAACAGAATGGGTGATTAAGAAGAGGTAGAGTCAGAGATTGCATTTCTTAAACTGAGATCTAAAACTGCTGCTGTTGAAATTGACCGGATTGGAGGCACTGATGAAGAATGAATCTGTGTTCGAGAGTAGAAGAAGGGTTTGATATGAAGCTATTTTTGTTGAATTGGGGTCGAGGATATGGCAAAGAATTGGTTGAGTTGGATCTGTGATGGAATTCAAAGATCAGAGACAGACTCAGAAGGATTTAATGGAATTCAGAGTTAGATAGAAGAAGAAGAAGACGCAGTAGCAGTAGAAGGATTATACGATCTCATGGAAGAAATTAGGGTTTGTATGGAATTGGAGAACAGATCGAAGATGGGTTCGAATCTGAGAAGATGAAGGTGGTACTGTGGAGATGGTTTGAAGAAATTAAAGATGAGTTAGTGAAGAACATCTAGTTGCTGCTATGGAGAAGCTCGAATTCAAAGAGAAGAATCAAGATGGAGAGAAGGGAATTGGGTTTGTCTTGGTGCTGCTAACAGGGAAAGGATGGTGGAATCTGTTGTGGTGATAGTAGCTCGAGTTGAATGCTGGTATGAATGGATGGGTGACGAGTTCGTGCTTCCGTTAAATTACGATAGATGTAATGGTGTATGCTTATGATGTCGAGATGAATTGTGGCAGGGAATGGATTTGTTGGGGAGATGTTGTTGCTAATTGTTGAACACGGGAAGAAGGGTTCGATGTTGTGGTGTTCTTGAAGCCGAAGCTCTGTTGCAGTGAATGGAATGAATGCTTAAAATTAGATGTATGTTAGGTGTGCAGATTCCGGTCAAGTTCCGGCCAAAAACCTAGTTTTTCGGCGACGGTTTTTGGACATAATTTTACATGGGTTTTTCTCACACATGGGCTTGGTGGACCACTTGGAGATGGGTTTTGAGAAGACCTAATATTGGAAGGAGTATCCTTTATGGAAATTGAGAAACATATAAAAGAGAAGACTTTTCTCTAATCTAAGAATATATCATCTTCTACTTTTGTTTCTAGGGTTTGCAATATGATGGGTTTTCTCTTTCTTCTTGTTATGAACTCCTTGAGCATGAGTACTTAATTTTATTATTGGTTATGGAATAATTGGATTTCACAAAATATGCTTTTTGATATGATAAATTAGCTTTGTCTCCATACTTTATCGATTATGATTCACTGTTTATATTGTTACATGATTTGAATGCTTGTTTGATCGAGTCACGAATCGGTTGAGTTTGTTTTCATCTCTATTATTAGATTAGGGTTTGTTATACGTAAAAGTGATAGATTCCTGATTACAAGTAGCATGAATATGGTTATATCTTGTAGTGATGCATCCTTATGATCATATGTGAACCATAACCTTTGTTAAATCGGATTAGTGCGCTTTCCACGTTCGATTGCTTTGATTGGCCTGATTTCATAGAACTTAATGCATCTAGGGAATTAAACTTGATTAGTGCTTTTACACGTTAGGTTGTTCTCTTAAATAGAACTCATACTCGCATCTTTTACTGTTTTTGTTGATGATAAAAGGGAATTAGCGGGATATTCTTGCGATCAAGGTATTCTAGGGCTTTTGATAAAAGTTGAGATTAAAATATCAATTCTAATTATTATGACAAGGACATGTTTGTGAATGAAGATGAATCCTTAACCAATATCTTTTCTATTGATTTGCGTGTTTATTTTTCTTTGTCTTGCTTTTATTTTATTTTAGTATATAAAAATCAGAAAAAAACCCCGCTGTTTTATATAGGAAACCGAAACAACTTGACAACCTATTCCTCTTTGTGGGAACGATCCTTTCTTGCCCTTGCTTCATTATATATTTTGAGTAGTAAGAAAGTGTAATTTATTTTTGACGCCTACGACAGCGATCATGCACCAGGAAACTTCTTTATTGCAGCCAGTAGATACCAGAATGAGGAAGATTTATAACACACTTTGGAAAGTACCTACTTTACTAAGAATTAAGCAATTCCCGTGGAAAGCAATCTCAAATCTGCTCTTCACTAAATATCTGCTTAGTCCTGCAATTGTGGGTAATGATGATTTATGTCCTTTATGTGCTCTTCACAATGAAACTGCAAGTCATTTAATTATGCACTGTAATTTCTCAAGGGTAATCTGGTTTGCGGTAATTGGATGGACTTCTAATAACTTGGGTACGCTGGCTGAATGGATTCAAAGCTGGTTTGGCAGTTTACATAATAGGGCAATTACAGAATTGGATATTGTCAAAAGAGCCATTATAGCTTGGAGTATTTGCACGGCACGATGTGATAAAGTTTTTAATAACAATAACTCAGGGCCTGAGACAATCATCCAGAGAAGCAAGTTGTTGATTGAAGAGCACACAAGCAAGTTTGTAAACCCTACAAAAATTACTCACATGGTTAATCGAGAAAATGTTCATTGGATGCCACCTCCTTCTGACTATTTGACTATAAACCTTGATGGTTCTTTTGATTCTAATACTTTTTTGGGTGGTATTGGTCTAATAATTCGTAATTTCGCAGGAGCACAGCAGGCAACAAGGTGTATCAGCCTAACAGAAGCTAGGAATGCGGAACATGTGGAGTGTATGGGATTGTGGAGTGCTAATGGGCTGAAGAGCTAAAGCTTGAAAGAGTTCACTTTGAAATGGATGCTAAAGTGATTGCAGACGCTGTCAACAATGACAATAGTACCACCGATTGGAGACTACACAATATTTTTCTGGATATAGAGAACTTATTTTCAGTTTTTAGTTATTGGAAACTCTCTTATGTTCCAAAAGAGTGGAATAAGGTAGCTGACATTCTAGCTAAGTTGGCACGAATAAATAGATTTTCTTTTAGTTGGGGATGTGTTTCCCCTGATGCAATTTCTAATCAAGTTGCAGTAGATTTTTCTCGTGTATTGACTTAATCTTTTCTATCAATACATTTCTTTTGTTTAAAAAAAAAATATTGTGATTACACATAGCTATTGCCAACGATTTTCATCTTGCAATGTTTTAGATTTATTTATTTAAATTCTAAGTTACCTGGAAGATGATTTCGCAGTATTAATCTTTATTGGTTTCGTATTTTGCAAATAATGTTATGGGATATGTATGTTTACGTCCGTGAACTATGATTTTCCCATATATGTCAAAAGTTAAGTCTATTACGTCATTATGAAAATATTGATAAAAGATAAAATGAACTTTTGAATATTCCGCAGTATTGATCTTTCCCTGATCCACTTCTACGTGAAAGTACTTTATGGATCCGTAAGTTTTCTTATGTTGAGCATTTCCGATTAAATTAATCATTAAGGTTCTTTTGTGGTTAATTTAATTGAGTATACTGGATACAAATTCATGTTTCATGTGTTTTGTTAATGTCCAAAGAAATCCTTTTTTTCTTGTAAAAGTAAGGCCGCTCTTGTTGTTCTTTAGGGAATGACATTTTATGGGGGAGAGTTCTTAATTGAACTTGTGCTTAATTTCCAAATCTTTGTGGGGAGTGTGGTTGTGGAATATTGTAGGAGTTATCTTGTATCTTTATAAATTCTTTGATGAATACGCTATGTTTCGACTATGTGAAATCATCGAAATAAAGTTGATATGTTCTCTTTTAGTCATGAATAATATCTTTGAGAATTTCATTATGATCTCGGTAGTTTTCGTACCTTTGCCAATTTATATTGACAAAAAGGGGGAGAATTATTTTGTAGTTCACACTACATACATATGCTTTACGTATCATTATGTAAGGGGAGTGGTTTTCATTGTGAGATGAAATATTGAATAAGGGGGAGTAATACATATCACCGTAGTATTATTGTCAAAGTTGTGATACAATTGAACTTTGATGTTGTGTAATAATATTATAACATTGTATAACAATAATTGAGAACATATGTTTTCTTATTGTTATGGATACGGATCTTCAACAACTATGATGTTGGGTTGAACACGTTCAGAATCATTATAGTACTTGGAGTGAAGAAGAATCAAAGGAATGTTGAAGAACCAAGGAAATCAAGCATGTTGGACGAGAAGCTACAGGGTTTATTACAAGGCATGTCAGATCAAAGTATTGACGAGATCTTTAGAACCATCTTCAGATCTAAAAACCTCTTGTGATAATCCATTGTTAACAGACTTTGTTATGTGTGTGATTGATCATAAGAGGATTCAAGTGTTGTTGTGCAGGTTTTTGAAGGAAATAGAAGATTTGAAGACAAATAAGAATTCTTATTAGTTTTCGTATCTTGTGGATTTAGTGCACAAACCTTGATCGGATGGGATCCAACTTGAATCGGGTTATCTTTGATAGACTTGGTTGATTAGTTGTGTAAGGTCGGCATTGCTAGTTTCTCTTTGATATCTATATTGATTGATTGCGAATCTTGAATTTGATTATTTTGGTAATCAACATTTAGATTGATCTAACCAGACAAAGGAGTTTATTAGATTAAACATAAGATTCTTTATCATAACTCACTTATCTCCTAGCAAGATTGATTAGAGTGGTTACCAAACAGATTCTTCCTTTGCTATTGGAATACGATCCAAAGGACTTGCTATTCACTTGAATTACTCTAGAAGTCGAAGGCGCATGGATACTGACAAAACTAAGTAGATAGGGGTAGTTTTCTTGGTCTCAACCATACAAAGTTTTTATTAGATTTTGTATAGCAGCTTAATTCTGAGAGTATACAAAATTGGACTAGGTCGCGGGGTTTTTCTGCATTTACGGTTTCCTCGTTAACAAAATCTTGTTATGTATTTTACTTTGTTTTCTGCATTATAATTGTTATTATAATTAAGTAAAATACACAAGTACGTTAACTCCGTAATACTTGATATTGATCCTATAGAGTTTTGGTTATTTCCGAACCTATTATCAAGTACACACTTTGTTGTCGTATCATCTCGATCATGTATCCATAGTCAATCACACAAGTGGTCTTGTTGTTGTATTGTCTCGATCTCGTATCCATAGAAGATCACACGAAGTGTGAACCTAATCTGTTGTATTATCTCGACTCTGTCCATAGACGATCACCTTAGGTAGAGGACTTATAGGTGGATAAATAAAAGTTTGTGGTGTATTTTGGCACCCCCTCGTCTTTTTAAACACTTAATTTGTAAAATACGGGATCTAAAAGTAATTCCCGGAATTCAGTTTATTGGGAAATAATATTCTTCCTTTTAGTGGTGCTATCTTAAATTGTATCCATCATTTGACCTCGTCTGTGTGATGTGCATGAATTATATTAAAACATGGAACACTTATTTATGCATTGCACTTTCACTAAGGCAATATGGCTCACTGCTCTTTAAATTTGAATATTTACACTCTTGGCTTTGACACTCTTACTGATTGGTGTCCTTCTTAGTTCTCTAGAAACCATCTTCAAATTCTTTGTGTTCTTGGAAAAATTAATATGCCATCATTTTCTGGCAAATTTGGAAAGCAGGATGTGAAGTTGTATTCCAGAATAAAAATCCAGATCTCATAAATACTTATAACGTGATCCAAAGTAGTTTAATCCACTTCCCGGTCCTACTCGGTTGGGGAGCGATGAACATTTAGTTCGGACTTGGAACTCGCCATAACACTGACGAATACTCGAATATAATTTTTAGAGATTTAAAGTCCTGCTAATCATATATATTGCTACTAATGAAAACTTAAAAAAATAAAACTCAGAATGAGCGAGGAATTCAACCTCGGCAAATTAGCGAGTAGTGAGTACTCGCTTGAAAATCGATCTTAGAGAGTGATCTTAACTAATCAAACACGATCAATAGTTAACTTAATGTTGCTTTAAGACTTACTATTATTGTTCCTCAAAATGTTCTAAGTAGAGTTGTTATACATAATGTTTATACCATATAATTGAACATATTTTTTGCTCATTTATCTAGTTTTAAAAGTTGCATATGATTGAAAGGGTTGAGTGTACCTATTACAGGTCCCTATGGGAACATCCATGGGCGGATGATATAAGGAATTAAAGTCATTGAAAAGGAAGAAGCAGACCGTATAGCTGGTCAAGCTGCTATGGAGTGGACTTCACAACTGAATTGCAGAGATTTTAGCCTCGTGGGAATAAACGTAGTTTTCAACAAATCTTTAAAAGGAGGATAAACGTAGTTTTCAATAAAACTTTAGAAGGAGAAATCAAAATAACCAATTGGAAGACCAACTCTGAAGTTTTTTTGATCGAAAGACCAGTTCCGGAGTTGATGTGCTAATCTTTGACTTAACCGGTTTTGATAATGTCATATATAAGAACGTAAGGTCCGATAATTATCTAGATCTCAAACTTTAGCCATTAGAAAAAACCGAAGTCCTCAAGGTAGGAAGGCACCAGTTCTTTATCCAATTTTTAATTTTGATTTTATAAAATAATAAATAAATACTCCCCTAGTTTCTACAAAAATGTTACTATTATTTTTTTATTTTATCTTGGATGGATTATTATAGAAGAGGAACGATCCCCTCTATCTCACATGTTTGAAAACATTTTTCTTTATCAAAATTAAACGAGAATGTATTTAAAGCTAATATTTTGGGGATATATTCATCTTACAAAGACCTACATACCTACAAAAAATGAGCTCATTCTGAAATACCAAACTTCACCATCTACCAATCTTAATTTTAACGGTTGAAAATTAGTCGACTTTCAACGATCAATTTTTAAAGTAGTAGATGGTGGAGTTATACGTTTCGGAATGAGCTCATTTTTTTATGGGTGTGTAAAGCTTTGTAAGATGAGTATTGCCCAAAATATTAACTTCAAATACCTTACCATTTGATTTTGATTAAGAAAATGTTTCTCAACATGTGTGATAGTGTGAAAATAAGGGTACGCAGGGATCCACCCTCATTATAGAAATGAAAATATTTAGCTTATGTTAACTTTTTTAACGATTTTAAATCTGCATCCCTAGTGTACTGGTCCTATTCCTCTATAATTTTTCTAAAAGGGAATTAAAAGGAGAGCTTTAAGGTACTGCGATTTCTTGCCTTGCTACTTCTGAATTTTAGTTTGAAGGCCTTTGAACTTCTGTTGCCGATTAAAATTGCGATTTCTTGCCTTACTGCTTTTGAATCAAGCTTGTTATAAGGGCGTCATGGTTTATTAGAGGGGCGGAAGTGTGATAGTAATGTCCCTCTAGTTGGTTAGGGGATGTCCTAAAGAGGATGTTAATTGATTAGATTATCCTTTACACCTTAAACAACCAAAATCAAATCATATTTTTTTTAACCTAATTAATCAGAAAAAATCAAATCATTTTTTTTTTCATCTTCATCTTCTCTTCTCCACCATCAAAACTGAAAATTTCATTGTCTTTGATTAATCGGCGATTTGAAAAACGTTTGGAAAAACCCAGTTAGGGTTTAGTTTATTGTGTTCGATTTAAGTTAGTTTTGTATCAAAAATTAGGGTTTTGGATCAAAATTAAAATTGAAATATCTGTGTTGCATGTGAGTTACGGTTGGTAATAACTCCCATTGGAACCATAACTATAGATTTGGTTGATGTTACGGTTTATTGAAACTCAAATACCAACCGTAAGTTCTTTATTTTGATATACAATGTTCAGTTACGTTTTTTTTTGCAACCGTAAATAGCTTACGGTTGGTATCGTTACTTAAGTTACCAACCGTAATTTGTCCTGTAACTTTCATTTTATTTTTACGGTTTGTAATTGCATCACTGTTAGCAGGGTAGTTACGGTTGGTCTCGATTCATTAGTTACCAACCGTAATTTAGTTACGGTTGTTGTCCAAATTTAATTATCAACCGTAACTGGTTATACGATTGGATCTTCCCCAAATTTAACCGATTCGGTTGGTATTCGATAACTTACGAACCGTAACTGAGATTTACGGTTGGTCACGAGCACAATTGCAACCGTAAGTTCTTCTGAAAATTTAAAAGTTTTGATTTTATTACGTATTTTAGATAATTTTGAGCGAGAAAAAGCTAATGGGAACTAATAAGTATACCGGGTCACTGGAAGCACTCATTTTGGTTGAGAGAATCAAAATCTAGGGTTTCACAAATATTACAAAAGTTTTTATTTTTCTTCTCCTCTGAACTTTTTTTTTTAACTCTAAAAATCTGATTTTGTTTTGATTTTGAGTTAATATAAGTGAAATTAATCATTAACACTAAACTTAATTATCATCACTAAACTAGGTTATCAATAATGAAGATTAAATTGTCATTTCCAGTTTTTTTTATAAGGGGCACCTTGAATGATCATGTAATGACTAGGGCTGCACATGGGCGGGTATAAGCTCAAACCAACCTCGTACCCACATACTGCGGTTTTTTTTTCATAACCAACCCCGCACCCACAAACAGCGGGCGGATTTTGTTACCCGCCCGCTGCGGGTAGGGCGGGCTCGGGTTAAAACCCACAATAATCATTCATTCATACAAAGCCAGACTGATATCGCTTCACAGTTGGGGTCAAACGTAGAAAATTATGAGAGGCACATATGGAATTACTCGTATGTCTACTCAGAAATATAAAGTAAATCAGTGAATGACAACAAGGATGCATAAACACCATAAAAGTTTTTAAAAACTATTAAAAACACTGAATATTAACCAGTTTTGATATTGGAGCAAATCTTGCACAATTAACTGACTTGAGCTTTGATTTTCATCTATTCTCTATTATGGTATTTCTTTGATGTTGCATTTAGAACATAAGTTTAGTGAATTAGGGCCTTTGTTCTGTTGATGAGTTTTACGAAATGATCTTATTAAGTTTGATAAAAGAACTGTTGTTGTCGTCGTCGTGGTGAAGAGAACTGAGGAAGAAAAAAAATTGAGGAGAAAAAGAAGAACTGAGGAGTGAGGTCGAGAGGATTGAGGAAGAAGAGTCGAAGAAACTAGATAATATTACCACTAGGGTTTGAGTAACAGACGGCTAGGATTAATTGTAATCAACGGTGTATATTGAGCGGGTTTTTCGGGCGGGTATGGGCGGGTATGAGCTAAAACCAACCTCGCACCCACGGACATCGGTTTTTTTTCTCTTAACCAACCCCGCACCCACAACGGGCGGGTTTAGACAAAAAACTCACGAATTTAACGGATACGGGAGAATATGGGTATCATGGATAGGTCTTGTACAGTGCTAGTAATGACCCTTTTTATCTATTAGAATGCCGTGCCTGAAATAAACCATGCCGCCCCTATAATACCATTGTTTTGAATCTTAGTTAAAACTTAAACGAAAATTATAGGTTGACCGAAAAACACCCACCGAGCTGTGCACCGAGTGATCATGACTGCCCATTCCTATCCAGATGTTTAGAGGCTTTGATTTCGTTTGTCCATTCCCCTCTCGGGACTCTTTGCAGTGCACACTTCGGTGTGTCTATTATCCCTCAAACTTAAAATCTTTGAACTGCCGTTGTCTTTTTCTATTCACAACGTGTCAACCGCACATTACTCCCACGACCACGAGAGTGGAGAGAGAAAAAGTGAAAGACAAGTAACCACAAATTTCATTCGTGGCTGTGAAGAAATCCTCAGAAAATGGGACCCACACTAATACCCTTAAAAATTGTATGACCGCTTTTGCACCACAAAACCCAGCTCACAGAATCTTTTTCCACAAGTATAGGGGCGCGTTTATACTTTGATACTCCCACTCGGAGGCGATTTTGCTCCGACAACGCTAGACCATTTTTGCTCTAGCAGTTGCTAGAGCCCTTGGATGGGTGAATCTAAGGGTGGTGGTGGTTTATGATGGAAATTTCATTTTTGCCTTTGGAATAAAAAAGGGAACTGAAAACCACCACCGTTGGATTCACCATCTAAGGGCTCTAGCAACTGCTAGAGCAAACTTTTTTTCCTCCCACTCCCACTTCCAGAATAACAAGCGCCATTCAATTTTTATTTTTATTTTTTGACAAAAGGGGCAAATTTGATTAAAAAGATCCGAATGTCACTAGAAAAGTGACACAAACCACAGAGAAACCAGGACTAATGCATCACTGCATTCCAACTACAAAGCAACGTGCTCAATTGAAAACCAGAAAATAAATGTGATTTTAAACCCCAATTAAACATTAAACATTTTACATCCATAATCAGTTGATCCAAGTCTTTTTTCACATTTTTATGAACTCTTGCATTCCTTTCATTCCAGATACACCACCAAATAGCAAACGGCGGGATACTCCAAAAAAAATTCTGTCTGTTACGAGAACTCCTCCGACAACTATCTTCCCATTTCCAAAGATTTGATTTCACATTTCTAGAAAGTACCCAATTGATCTTCATACTTTTTAGAAAATAAGCCCAGATATGAAAGACGAAACTACAGTGAAGAAAAAGGTGTTGATTTGTCTCCACACATACTTCACAAAACCTGCAATTTGGATCCTGCACAATCCCTGCCGAGTAAAGATAATCAAGTGTCCGGTACCTAGACCACGTAACACTGTTATCTCTACCTACCTGACACTTGGTCAGCCCTTTCCGGTACCTAGACCACGTAACACTGTTGGTAAAATGAGCAAATAGACACAGGCACGAAAGCTGTTAACGGAACCATCTGGTTGGTCAAGAGCTGTAATTCATATATTGGGGACTCTCCTGAGTCCGGGAGGATTTGGGACTCTCCTGGAGTAATTTCAGTTACTTCTCTAAAAAAAACGTCCGAGTTACTCGGTATGCCGTTCAGCACATCGTTAAGTGCAATGACTATTTGCTACAAAATGTGGGCCCCCCTGTTTAGGATAACTGTACCTGTGAGGGCATAATAGTCCAACTAGAAAATGAACGGCCAGTAGAATTCTACGAAACTTTGGCTCCACGAGTGTGCAAGGGTAAAATCGCATTTATTTGCGAGGAAGAGTATGTAATTTTTGCGGTGTTCCCTTGGTCAGCTGCTGGTCTATATAAGGACGCCTCTGATCCAAGGAAAAAATAAAAAGAGAAAAAGTTTCATCTTTCATTAGTTCTCTGCAATCAGTATTGAAATTCAATCGAAGGTTTCTAATCTGTTCTTTGTGTTGTTCGAAGTTCGATAGCATCTTATTTTCCCAATTTCTAGGGTTTGTTTCTTCTGAGGAAAAGGAGGAGTTGCCAAAGGTCTTCGTTCAGAAATCTTTTTAGGGTTGTAAGTTAATTCTATTCATATGCTTTTCTTCTTGATTTTGATTAATTTGGATAAGATTATGTTGATTTAGCTTTGAAAAAACGATGCAATCATGAAATTAGGGTTTGAGCATGTTGATTAATTATATTATGATCGATCGATGAGATTTACACATTTTATTTACATATGATCAGATTTTCAGGATCATTCTAGGTTTAAAAAAAAAAATTAAATCAATGATTCAATTAGTTTTTTTTTTTTTTTTGTCTTAGTAGAATTGAATGAAAAACCGTTTGTAGTTCATTAAATCTAAAACCCTTTCTTTGATTTATTATCCTCTTCGATGATTCAACATAGGGTTTTGTTTTTGTTATATACCCTTCGTTTTGTTCCTGCTGTTGTGTTTTATTGTCCAATATGAAATGGTTCTGAATTTTGTTTTGACATTTTCTTTTTCAGGAAAAAGACTGAATGATATTATTACCCAACTAATGGAGGCTAAAGGTGGTGAAGATTCTAGTAGTAAATCCTTAGTTTATGAAGCTCCTCTCGGTTACAGTATCGAAGACATCCGACCAGCTGGTGGAATAAAGAAGTTCAAGTCTGTTGCTTACTGCAACGTAAGTTTAAAATTAATATATTATAATTATGTCTGCTTATGGCTAATTTGGTTTTACTTATTTTGGCAGAGAAATTGAGAAGCTAACTTTGTTTTTCACCGTGGCTTCTTATTGTGCAGTGCTCCAGGAAACCATCCTGATATCTTTTAAGCCGTCTATTGACCACTTTCTGTGGAATTTTCTTTAGGTGTTCAGTTTCCTTCATTGTTTTTTAATACTCTTTCCCAACCTCAACCCAAATTTTTACCTCATTTGTCAACAACCACTTCTTTTTAAGAAATGGCCTCACCAACCTCTGCAATTGGTTTCGAAGGTTTCGAGAAAAGACTCGAAATCTCATTCTTTGAGCCTGGGGTATTTGCTGACCCAGCAGGCAATGGCCTTAGGGCTCTAACGAAATCTCAACTGGACGAGATACTAGAACCAGCGGAGTGCACTATTGTAGGGTCCATGTCCAATGCTCATCTTGACTCCTACATACTCTCTGAGTCTAGCTTCTTTGTCTACCCATACAAGATGATCATCAAAACTTGTGGAACCACCAAGTTATTGCTTTCAATCCCACCTATCCTTGAGTTAGCAAAAACTCTATCCCTCACTGTAAAAGCTGTGAATTACACCCGTGGCAACTTCATTTTCCCAGGTGCTCAAACTTTCCCACACCGCAGCTTCTCAGAGGAAGTTTCAGTTCTAGACAGCCAGTTTGTTAAGCTTGGTCTGCAAAGCAGCGCATATGTGATGGGTGATAATGAAGCACAAAACTGGCAAGTATACTCTGCTTCCGCTGAAGCAACTGGTGATCAGACTAGCCCCAATTTCACTCTTGAGATGTGTATGACTGGTCTAAACAAGGAGTGTGCATCTGTCATCTACAAATCTGAATCAAGCACAGCTAATGAGATGACAGAAGCCTCTGGCATACGGAAGATTCTTCCAGATTCTAACATAAATGACTTTGAGTTCGACCCATGCGGCTACTCGATGAATGGTATCGAAGGACCTGCTATTTCTACTATTCATGTTACACCAGAGGATGGTTTCAGTTATGCAGGCTTTGAAGCAGCAGGGTATGATCTGAAGAATGCTGTTGATCTGGAACAGCTTGTAAGGAGGGTTCTGTCTTGCTTTGAGCCGAATGAATTCTCTGTTGCTGTGCACGCTGATATCGGTAATAATGTTCCTGAATTGGATTGCTGTCTTGATATTAAAGGATATAGTTGTGGGGACAAGAGTCTACAAGACTTGGAGGATGGTGGATCTGTCATTTACCGAAGCTTTGTGAAGGTTGGCAGCTGTGGATCTCCCAGGTCTATTTTGAAGAGCTGCTGGAAATCTGAAGATGAAGACGACTCCGAGTAAGGATTTTTATAAGTACCGTATTCGTTCTTTATACCAGTGTCATCTGCTAGGCGTTGTTTGTTGGTCTTTCAAACTGAAGTATTGTCTTTCAAATAATAATAATTATGATTTCTGTCAAATCCTTGTTTTTTCTCTGGAACAAAATGTCTGATTATGTGGACAACTATGTGATCTAACAAAAGTTAAATGATTGAGACGAGACTGATAGAGATAAACAATAGGTGTCCAATATGTCCAATATTTTGCTTTCTGTTGGAGAACAAGCATCGGACTGGAATACACAATTCACACCTATTTATACAAAGAAGGCTGTTTTTAGGCATACCTAAATCTTTTTAGGCATACTGAATAAAGATAAAAAAGGGATGTCAAATAACAAAATTAGAAGGCCCCTTAACCAATTTTTTTATAGCGGCAAATCTGCCCTTTATGTATTAGTGTTAGTAATTTGGATTAGTGATTAAAATTTTTGTTTAGTGATTAAGATAATTTTTCAGAATTATAAAGGTTTGTGTAGATGATAAATTTTGGGGGGAAAAAAAGTTTTTATTGAGAAGCAGAGAATGAGAAAGTGAGAAATTTTATTTCTTGATTCAATGGAGGATGAGTAGGGTCATTATTCATCTAAAAAACCTAGGAAAATACACATCAACTACAACAATGATTCCCAAATGGCTGATTTCTTAGATTATGAGAATGATTTTACACAAACTCAAGCTCAAAACACAAACTCAATATGATGTTTTTTTATGAGCCAAATCTGGATGATGAATACATATATGAGGAACCCAAAATGCTTCTAATGCACAAGTACACTTCTATCTTATGTTTAATCTCACTTTTGTAGCTTAAAATCATAAAAAGTTTGTGTTTTTTCACTAAGGTTCGGCGAGTCTGGAATATGTTCGGCTTAATTCATCAACCGAACCCACCTGGATATTGACAACTAATGAACAGTTCGGCAAGCTGAAAGTGTTATGATTATGAGCCGAACCCACTTTCTAGACCCTAGTTCGGCTTATAATGAAAATTGATAACAAGCCGAACACATTAAGTCAAGGGTTCGGCTAACCCGTAAAATACAATATGAGCCGAACCTTCACCTAGTTTATTTTGCAAACTAACAGTGCATGGTTCGGCTTAAATTCAATAATCTATAATAAGCCGAACCTATACTGAAAATCATAACTTCGACTAGGTTCGGCGTATATTTGGTATACTATTTCAAGTCGAACTGTTCATATACACTTTCAGGCTGAAATTTTGAAGAACAGTTCGGCTTAAAGAACAACAACATTATGCGCCGAACCTATGCCTGAAACCGTCTAAAACCTTAAGTTTTATGGAATTAACCCTATCAAATAAGAGATTGAGTTTGTAGAACTTACTTATTTTCGTGAATCGACGATTAATCACGACGATGAATTATTTTTTTCTCACGGGGGAGAAGAAGGGTTCGGCTAGTGAAGATGAAGAAGTCATATAGAAACTGATTTTGATTTTCTTAAAACTGATTTTAGGTTTTTATATTAAGGGCAAGGGTAGAATAGTAATTAAAACGGTTGGAGGGTATATGGGTAATTGAACTACCCAAGGGATACCCTTATAAGGTCACCCAAGATGGGACTATTGTTTTGTATGCCCTAAAAGATTTAGGTATGCATAAAAACAACCTTCTAGATTAATACTGCGAAGCTGTAGTTAAAGATTTTGGCTTCAGATTTGGTAACTAAGCTTTTGGATCATGAAGATAACAACCGCAGCAGGCCATGCAGCTCCTGAGCATTTTCCAATAAGATTGATATCTTTGGATTTGGAATGCTACTACTTGAACTTATGGCAGGGCCCGACAAAGTAGCCAAAAAGGAGTCATGGGTTACTATTTTATTTTAGTTGAAAAAGAGTCCAATTTTGTGCACACTCCTTTAAATAGTGTGCACAAAACAAAACGATCTCATTGGCTATTTTAAAATGTCAATTATCTAATAAATAAAATTATATCTCGTTTTTTGGTTTATGTGATTTAAATCCTAAAAAGGTAATAAGATATATTTCACATCTAATAATTACCTAAATTATAGGATATAATTAAGATAATTAGCGCAGTAAGACTTTAAACCATAAATAAACAGCCACCGCCATCATTGTAACTGCAGATTATCCCACAGTCACACCCAAGTGTTGTATTTCAAGATCTAAATCCATTTCAACTTCAAAACTCAAAAACAATTTCTAGATCTAACTTTTTACACACTACAATGATAATTTGAAGTGCTAAAATCATAAAGGAGACACAATTTTAACGGGGTTCGATCTATAAAGGGATCTACATCCACGAATTTCACTATGATATTTGGTATTTACATGGAACTCCATTAATGAGTTTTGGAGCTCTCCTAGATCTAGTTTTGGGGAAGAAGATGAAGATAAGGGAAAATGAAATCTGATCCCTTCTCTCTCCTAGATATTTTCTTTATGTACTAGAGAGTAGAGATGAATTTACATTTGTATCCTTTGCTTACAAACTAAGCTATCTTGGTTAAGATGCTACGTATACTATCCTAGGGATGCTAAGTTACTCCATCATTCATAATGCTCCACGCGTCGAGTATGATTTTTGGTATCTACATTTTGCCCTATTTTTCTTGAGTGTTGCTTGAAGAGCGATTCTTAAGAAAAATCCATCTTCGTGTAGTTCTTTGGAGCGAGACGTGTGGTGCTTGAGGAGACGACTTTGATGTTTGTTGATAAAGGAACGAGCAAAAGACTAATAACTTGAAAAAGTATATACTTGCCTCTTATTCTTTTGCGAAGTTCCGAAATCTTGTTGTTGTATAGAAGTATCATTCCCGAAGTATACGAAGTATGAAGTATGCGAAGTATGAAGTATAGGAAGTATAAGAAGTACTTAATCCTCGAAAGATATAAGAAGTATCAATCCTCAATTTTGTTGTTGTTGATTATAAGTTGTTGTTGGAACGGTTCATTGCTCTTGATTTTTCCCTTGCATGCTTGGTTGTTGATTCTTCATGTTGATGAGTAGTAGCGAAGTGTCGTGTTGTATGTAGTGAACTAAAGTTGACGAAATGGCATTTGATTCGTATACTTTATTGTTGTTGAAGATTCTTATTGTTGACGAAGTATGGAGTGTGTGAGATATCTTCATGAGTAAATGTACCGAGTTTCTTCTTTGCGACCTTTGACCATGAAATTTGATATTGATGATTTTCTTCCGAGTTTTCTTTTCTTAATCCTTGTGCGAAGTCCATTGTAAGTACTAGTTTGAGCTTTACTGATGGTAACCTTGTGTTGATGTTGCCTTGATGACAAGTTGATGGTATCATTTATTGTTCTTGTCTTGCCCCATTATATCTTTTCACATGATATTGGTTCATTTGTATCTTAACGTCTTTATAATTTGATTCATATCAAATCCAAAAAATTTGAAAAAAATTCCGTGAAGTGTATAATATGCATTTTTCCATATATGTGTGCCTCCTTTTGCTTTGGTAGATGAAGGAACTAAATCTATCCGAAGTAAAAGTAATATGCTTCCTCTTTCTTGCCCTTGCCCTTGTTTTTCTTGATGTCTTACTATTAGATAGCAAAGTATTGAAGAACTATCCTCCTTGGTTCATATAAGCGCGAAGTATCCTTAGAAGTATATAATCCGAAGTATAAGAAGTATCCTTAGTTGATAATCTTCAATAAGTATTCGTGGCGATAAGTATTGTCTTCAAGAAGTACGAATAGTAAGAATTTCCAAAGTGCTATAGCGTGATGCATGTTCGATGAATGTATGTAATTAGTGTATTCTATATGTATGCGATGAGTGAATGCTATATGTATGAAATGATATGCTTTTTCTAAATGTATGCACATTATATACTTTCCTTGATTTTTTATTGTTTGTGCCTCTGATTCTCCTTTGCATTCCTTCTCGTTCCCATCTCGTCTGTAATTATACTTCGTTGCTCTTTAGGGCTTGTTCCTGCATTATTAATATTCAAATCATAGCATAATCAAGTTAATATAAATATTATCATATGCAATATTTCAATTGCAAGTGTTTCTCATTCGATAAAGATTTCTCGAATCTTCATCATTCTTTCTCATTCGATATGGTTCACGAGGTCAAGCATGGTCATGTGCTTGCCTCTTGCTTTGCTTCATATCTTGCCTTTTTGTTTTGCATCATGTCTCATTTTCTGCCTCACATCTCTCTCATCATTTCGGGGTCTTATTTTGCCTCCTAGTTAAGGTCTTATTTTGCCCCACCCCGTTGTGCAGGGTTTTGCAATGATTTGTGTTTTACTTCGCTGGTATCATTCTTTAGTGGGTTCTTTTCTGCCGCTGCTCTTCTTGACGAATGAAACTGATTTGATGTGAATATTTCTTCGTTGTTGTTGTTGACAAAGCGTATTTCGTAGTGGTATCTCTCTTTCTTTTGTTCCTCATCTTTGCTGGATCTTTGATTAATGCAATCTTATGTATATCAGTTGTGCGAAATTCTACGCATTATTGTTTCATCTTTGGTAGTGCTTCGTTGAACCTCTATGATGGTTTTATCTGCTACGATGATTGTACGTGCTCCGTGTCGGGCTACTCTGTTATTCATTTGTTCTTGAATGAATTTCCTTCGCCGGCAGCTCAAGTTTATTGTTTCGATATCGTTTGTGTACCTGTGACTTTGAATTCAAGTGTTTAAACAATTAAAAGAAATCACAGCTAGTTATACATGACAATATATATGTTCAAATTTTCTTAGATGATAAATTTTAGTGATCAGGGAAGGGAGAGTAAGAGTACTCCCTTTTTTAGTTGTATGATTGGCAGTGAGCGGTATGTCTAGTTGATGTAGTTGATGACGAAGTTGATTGACGAATAGTTGTTGAAGATTTGATTTTTCGAGGTGGATTGACGAGATCATCTAGTTAATTGTTTCCGGAGCATTTGGCGAAGTAAGATTTGGGTATTATGAATTGATAAAACATGAGATAGGAGCTGACGAGATGTATCTGGTGCCTTTTGGAGTTTCTTCCACCAAATACTTCGCCAAAATTACTAATGGAGCCCGCTTCGTTGATTCTGAGGTATGCTGTTGCTGATGTTATTTTGTCCACTGACAATGTCTTGCTATGTTATTGGCCTGATTATTAACCTGTGGCAGCATCCGGACCTTAGGAATGGTTAAATCTTTTGTTTTTCACCATCAGTTCATTGCATTCTTCCTACTTCGGTGGTTCTGTTCCGCTTGGTTGCTGACGAAGTGAGCTCTTAGTTGCCTTACTTCGCTAGTGATAACAAAGTTGATCTTTGCTAGAACCTCTTTCGAAATATTCTCCTTCTATATCTCTTCTTCTCCAACTGACCTTTTCCCTTCGTCAAATGCTAATTCGATGAGATTCTCGTTGTGAAGATAAGATTTTGCTGTATGTAAATAATGAAGAGTCTGCATTCCACAAACTAAATTTTTCGAGCTAAAATCTTCATGTACAGTGTAAAACTTGACTGCTGCATGATGTAGATTGTTCTTCGCAGAAACTCTTCTTCGCTGCTCAAAGATTGACTTTGCTTCGCTGGTTTTCTAATTATCTTGACGAGTAACCACTTTACTTCGCTTGACTTGTAACTGCCTTGACAAGTAATCATATGAGTGGATTTCCGTAAAGAGTAGTTGTCACTTGAATACTTCTCTTTCGTTTATTGTAAGTTTTGAGCTTCAATTGCTCTTAGCTATTCAGTTTGCACGTACATTCTCGATTCATCTCCAGTAGTTTTTTGTTTCATTTCTTTCTTTTCTACTGACATAACTTCTTTGTTCTTTTGCCACAATATCCTTCTTTAATATTGCCGTACTGTTGATTCGGTTCTCTTTAAGTTCATTTTTCCGCAATTGCTATTCCAGCATTGCTTGTGCACCTACAACTCAGAATTCCAAATCAGTAGAAGTTACATAGTCTTTAATATGCAATTTACATGTATGTAAAACTCGTAGTAATATGCCCATGTTATATCCATGCAGTTTCAATTATCCTCTAATATTTACATGCAATTTTAGAACCAGTCATGTTTTATTGAAATTAGATAGTAGAAATGAAATGTTTTGATTGTCAGTGTATGAATAAGTAGGAAATAGCTTAAGTTTGCAGTAAGGTTAAATATATATAGGACTATGCAATTCATATTTAACATCCTAGACTTTCAGTTAAACATCCCTTGTGGAACTAAGTAAATTGTGCTTGTAAATGAAAACCATAAATGAGAGGGTATGAATACTTTACTTTTGATGCGTCGTTCGTTCACTGATTGGCGCATCCCGTAGTGATTTTGAGCTTGGTTTGATTTTTCCCGAGATGATTCTTTTGTGACGAGCTAACTGCCGAGATGATTCTGTTCTGAGTAGATGGACGAAGTTATATTTTTGAACCTCGCAGATAGATGGTTGGTGACGAGATGGCTGGCTCATTGGGGTTGCTGACGAAGTGAATTTGGTTGTTGAAACTTTGCTTCGCTCGTTGCTTAATGCTTCACTGGAACTTTACTCTTCGTGGATTGATTTAGGCGAAACGGTTTATTCTGATTTCCTCATTTGTTCAACGAAATGGTTTCTCGGCAAAACTGACGAAATGGGTTTTACTTCTCACAAGCTTGATTCATCTCTGAATCGTAACAGCTGAGGTTGGTAGTTTAACCCAATCTGTCATTTCTTCTCGATTGCTGAATTTTATCAATGCAGACTCGTTTCTTCCTTCGCTCCTGGTAGTTTTTCTCCCGGAAGAATTTCCATTTCTAATTCGCTGCTTCCGTTTTGGTTTAAAATTTTCCAGATCTGGATCTTAGAAAAACACAAGATAAGAAGAATGATGAAGATATTTGTTCCTTTTCGAAAAGTTTGTTGATGTTAACTCATTCCGGATTCAATTTCTTCTTCTCCGTTACATGATCTCTCTAAACTTCTGATGATGTTCGTTGTACAGTAAATGAAACTTTGGTGAAACTTCTGTATTTGCTCTTGTAACTTGAAAATCCAGAAAGTAAGATGTATGCAGTAGACAATTTCACTGAATTTCTTCTCGAATCAACAAGTCAATCCCTGTTTCTAACGCCAAAATGTAACTGCATATTATCCCACAGTCACACCCAAGTGTTGTATTTCAAGATCTAAATCCATTTCAACTTCAAAACTCAAAAACAAATTCTAGATCTAACTTTTTACACACTAAAATGATAATTTGAAGTGCTAAAATCATAAAGGAGACACACAATTTTAACGTGGTTCGATCCATAAAGGGATCCACATTCACGAATTTCACTATGATATTTGGTATTTACATGGAATTCCATTAATGAGTTTTGGAGCTCTCCTAGTTCTAGTTTTGGGGAATAAGATGAAGATAAGGGAAAATGAAATCTGATCCCTTCTCTCTCCTAGATATTTTCTTTATGTACTAGAGAGTAGAGATGAATTTACATTTGTATCCTTTGCTTACAAACTAAGCTATCTTGGTTAAGATGCTACGTATACTATCCTAGGGATGCTAAGTTACTCCATCATTCATAATGCGCCACACGTCGTGTGTGATTTTTGGTATCTACAATCATCTCTTCAGGCCATTGACAATTTGATGATTTTTTTCTAGGAAATGTTTTCTTCATTTGCCCATTGATGATTTGATAAATATTCTCTTTGGAAGTTTTTTCGTCATTTTCCCACAAGATCATGATTTCAAGTGAACTCAAAACTAACTATTTGTTTATGGAGTTAATCATAAGAACGATCAGCATATTTTAGTAGCTCTACAAAATTAACCATCAATGATAATTATCCGTTATCATCATCATAAAAAGATATCCCCAACGCAACGATGCTAATAACAATAACCTCCAATACAGAATTACCAAGTTAGTAAAATGTCATCAATAACAATAAAAAATACTGGAAAGATGTTAATATATATAGTCAGAATTGAAAAGATATCATCATCCGGATTGTTTTAATAGTCAGGAAGAAAAATTCCGCCGGTGATATTGATCTTCTTTTTGAAATAAGATCTTATTAATTAGCTTAGATTTTGGTCTGGATCCGATAGTTTAGTTGCCTTTTTGAAAGATGATTTTATTTGAATAAAAATCTAGAAAAAAATAAATAGTTGACGGTTGTTTTAGAACAACCAATAAGATTGCTTTGTTTTGTGCACACTCTTTAAAGGAGTCGTGCCTGAATGTATTTTTGGTTTTCTGTATGTTTCAAGCTATCATGTTTAACGAGTTACTATCCAAAGTGAGAATAGTGCTCTCGATATTTTTGGTTTTCAGTGAGGAGGTGCGTTGTTTCGCATCAAGGAAATCAAAGCATATCTCCAACATCGGCACAAGATTATGAGTATGAAGAAGCAACAACATCTATTCTATCTTTGGCATCACCATTTCCTGAACTTTTCAGTTTGGATTTTTTTCCTATTGATGGTGTTGTTCGGCTATTTGTTTATATTGTTTTAAATTTCTGTAATCTTATTGTTCTAGGTTGTAATACAACTCTAGATACGGTCAGATTCGGTCTGTTTTCGGCTGTTACTTCTAGGTTTAAGCTAATTTTTTCCTTTCCTTTTTTAATCCATGTAATCTTTGGTTTTGTGACTCTTTCTCTGGATCTGATCTCCGGGTGTGGTGTTTGGTTCCTGATGGTTGTTTTCCTCAAGGCTAATGTTGATCTGCGTCTTCTCCGGCGGGAAATAGAGTTTAGTCGTCGCCGGCGTACTTTCGTTGTACCCGTTGAAGAAGATGAGTTTCAAGATGAAACTTATGGTATCTTTTGGAAGAGGGTTCTACTTCTATCAGATGATTATTAAAAATTGTGTTCTTCCGAGCTGTGAATCATGTATCATCGATTCAAGTTCTCCCGTAAAGGCGGGTGTTATTGTTCTACTGTTACAGTTTCAGTTTGATGTTCTGATGCAGATTCAGGATACATGAATATGGTTACGAGATGATTCGGGTTACAGAATTCAGTTTGGAAATTTCTTCGCTTTAGACTCTGCTTGTTTTGGATTCTCAGTATAACATCGGGTTAAAAAAAAAACTATCATTTTACCAATCAAAAAAAGAAAAGAAATGAGAATGGCTACAGTATCTGATTCAAATAACTAAACCTACTTGAGATATAGGGGAAGGAATTAGATAGTTCCACTCATCCTATAATTACTTGTGGTCCGAATTAGGGTTGCACATACCCGACCCAACTTGTACCCGACCAAAAATACCCGCACCCGATTCAACCCACCTAGCCATGGATCGACTATGGGTGAGGCACGCCAGAACCCACCGTATGTTGGGTCGGTTGCAGGTAGAAACTTCCTTCACCCGAACCGACCCACCCACCCGCCCTAAACTATTCGCATCTATTTTTGTGTGCATTTAAGGATAACAAAGAAGATCCCATCACCTCACTCCACGTATAGCTACAGGGCGCTGCATGTACTACACGTGGACCGTAGTCACAACTTTACCTCTTGCACCAGTCATTCCATTATTCTATTGAATTACAGAAATTATCGACAACCCAGCTCCACAAATTTAATTTTTTTCCTGAACTTCATCTATCAAAATCGAAAGAAATTTGAAGAGAAAAATCGATTGGCAGTAATCCAATTTTTCATTTCATGCTTTTATATACGTATCTTCTCCTTTTGTCCGCTTGTTCTTGATTAGCAAGGGTAGTCAAATCCTTAATCAGTTCAATTCTTGTGTGTGATTTAGAAAAGATGGTTGCACGTACAAAGATAGTAATGGGTATTGGTATTGTTGTCTGGTTGGATGAAAATGAAGATAAATGGCAAGTATTCAACGATGGCTGTTCTTATAGATCAACTCCTCTTTCATAAAAAGGTAGAATTGATTAATGGGAAGTTTGCATTGAGTTTATTAATATCAATGGTTCATGGATGATGTTTTGATGGGGATGCAAGTGATTGCAAATTCATTCCACAACCAATTACCACTTGATGGAGGCTCTGTAAGTCAATGGTTGGCCGATACTTTGTGAAAGAAAAAGTGATTAAAGAATTGATGATTTTGCCCCAAGTGATTGCAAATTCATTGGATTTGATAGGAATTTGGCGAAAAGGGTGAATGTGAATCACGGGTGCTGGGAAGAAAATGATGTGTATTTTATGGTTTTTTTTTTTGTTTTTTTTTTTTTGTAAGTAATGTGTATTTTATGGTGGGTAACCCACCACCCACCCGATCCAACCCACTGTAAAGTGGGTCGGGTGAAAACCGACCCATTGTTATGTTGGGTCGGTTGTGGGTGACAACTTATGTTACCCACCATCAGTGGGTTGGGTGGTGGGTGAGGCCAAACCCGACCCATGTGCAGCCCTAGTCCGAATGCTTCAAAGTTAGGACCTTTTACCGCCATCCGCAGGATGCATCTTACCTCATTTTATTACTGGGTTCTCTATAAAACTAATTCTGTTTTGAATTATAACAATAACATGGTACCAGTGTTGGTGTTCGTCAGTCACGAACCAAGAATACACGTCATTTTCTCAAGCTTTAACACTAGGGTGCAGCACATTATAATGGTTTTAGAGCTGTTATAACTCCCACACAAGTACTAACGCCGGAATCCATGGACGCATAAAAATTGAAAACATTCAGATTCATGTCTGTTTAGCCAACAAGCATTTTGATTAGCTTCATCAAAGGGGTTCTGTGATGAAACTAATTAAATAAACAACTCTTCTTTTCTAATCAATGAACCCAGTCCATTTCATTATACATGCTCTTCATTTATTAATACTGTATAAGTAACACCACTGCACTTAAAACCAAATTTACGAGCAGACGCATATGGAAAAGCTGTACATTTTCAAATAGAGCTGAAAACTCACCCATGGAATCCGTTTTAGGAAGAAAAGCTCTTGAACAAGAAGATTCCTACACCCGCAATAGCCAATGTGAGAACAAGAGGAACCCCGACAAATTCAAAATCAGCAAGTCGACCACTGCTGTTCGTTCTGCCTTGGTCTGACCTCTCAGTCAAACGTTCACGAACAAAGTTATTGAGATTGTCTAATTGGTGCATTACCTGATGTTGCCCTCGTACAATGGTGTTGATCTGTTCATGACAGGAAAAACTAGGTAAATAAATTAAACACGGCTCTAATTGAAGGATATGGGGTCAATCAAACACCTCTTCCATCAACGGAGAGTCCTTCACTAACTGAGACGAAGATGAGGATTTGGGTAAATGAGAACCATTGCCTAAACCAGACATGAGATGAGGTGCAGATCCATTGCAAGCTTCAGCTTGCAGGGACAAGTTTTGTTGGCTAAAAGAAGCTTTCTCAGTTGTCAACCTCAAATTCAGCTCTTCCATTCGGGATGTGAACTCATCCAACCTCTCATGAAGAGAGGTAATTTGTTCAGAAAGTTGAGTAATCACACCCTATAAAAGAGGAAAAAACAAGATTATCAATTGATGTTTTAGACTTTTGCAATGCTTTAGATAGACCAAAACTAATCAGCGAAGGCATCTATACCTGGTTTGCATGTAGAGCTGGTGAATTTGGCTGTCTTGCATTGAAGCTTAAATTGTGAACTGAAAGTTTAGCCAACTTGGATTGACTCCTCTCCCGAAGTGCAGAATATGATTGTGACACGCCGCTGTTTAAAATATGTTGAATATCAATTACAGCTATATACGTAACCCAAAGAAAAATGAATTATAAGAGAAATAATTATTGCTCTAGAATCAAAAAAGAAAAGAAAATGAGAAAAAAATATTGATTTATACAAATTACAAACTAAATAAACTACACAAGTCACAAGTACATTATAAGAATTTTTTTCTTCTCCGTTTTTCTCTGAAACAAAGAATGAAACTTGTGGTCTATGCCTCTCAGTTGGGCTAGACAAAATCAATGTGTAATGCTCATCATGTGTGACGGTGACCCAACTTAAGGTATCAGTAAGAATTAAGTTAAGTATAATATACAGAAAGACCAAGCAACAAAACCTCTTAGCATTTGTGTTTCTCAATGCAGCCGTGTCTGTTGATAGTCGTGAAATAGCTTCTTTCGGTGATGAAGCGAAATCCTCCTCAATGAGTTTTGACTTCAGATCCTCAGGCAGTGCCTGTATGATTAGATTAGTAATACATGTAAACAAGGTAAACGCGGACGATCAATTTGATATATTATGATTTCATACCATAACTTCATTTACAAGCTTTTCGAATTGAATCTGTTCAATGTAAGTGCGAGGAACATATGAACCTCCCAAACCTAGATGCTCTGCCACCATGTTCACATACAAACGGTCTTTACCTTGCACCTCACCAATACCA
This sequence comes from Papaver bracteatum, assembly GCA_023529315.1. Taxonomy (NCBI): domain Eukaryota; kingdom Viridiplantae; phylum Streptophyta; class Magnoliopsida; order Ranunculales; family Papaveraceae; genus Papaver; species Papaver bracteatum. The sequence goes on along the minus strand of JAJJWX010001238.1, from coordinate 644,103 downwards.
TTAAATATTTTCATGTCAGTGCATTGTATATTTTGTATAAAGGAGCCTTAATCGAAGATGATATTAAAGTGGGCCCACTTAATCAGATACGAGATATCACTAATCTTTTTTCTCAGGAGCCTTGATGTAATACCTGAACGTAGTGACGATTTAGTTGTTCTAACCAATCCATCTTCACACAGACCTTTTCACTGAAGAAAACACTACTACGCCTTTTAAGTATGGCAGCTATTGTGTAACCCAAGGCCATTAATCCACCAAGAAGCCGGACACTTACTTCAAAAGATATTCGTGGTGATATTATGAATGGACTATCAGTAACCCATTCCTGAACCAAAAGTCATGAAAGTTTTCCCCATTATAACCTTGAAATATCATAAGTTTCTCTTTTAACCGGGAACATGAAAAGCTATTCTAACAGAGAATATAAGTTCCTGAAGGATAAACCTCAAACATCAGGTTGTATTTCCCATCTCTGTTTCGCATGCGCAGATACGATTGACAAGCTTCAGGATCTTCACCTGGTGGAAGAAGATAAATATCATACGTTTCTTCGGTGGTTTCTGAATGCACTTCAGGAATCACGGCTTTGATTTGATCAACAGTAAGAGTCTTTCGCGACTGCAGGACAGAGAACAATACATTATTAAATGTCATCATTTCATAAAACTAGTTGCTGATAGAAAAGAACAAATATAAGACCGGTTGAAAGAGTGTTTCAGTAACTAAATAGTCAGCACCTGTGAAACAAGGCTTTTTGACTGTTTGTTGTTTTGACATATTTCGCTAGGTTTGGGACACCTCAGACATCAAACAAACAAAACAGCAAAAGACCAATGCAGACCCTAAGACCTGTAATATACTTTATCTTACTTATTCACAATCTCTAGCAGTAGCAACTCAGGACAGGTTGTGAGAGGCTGGCTAAGAGGTCCTCTTCCCTAATATTAACAAGTTTATCCACAGGATGTAGATTGGCTAAGAAGTTGGCACTGAAAATCTCTCCATAACAGTGAGACTGTGAGAGTAACTAACATTATAACAAAACTAAACAAGGAATTTAGTTGGGATTAACCTTTAAAACATAAGTGGGATTCTGGAACCCTGTGAATGGATTGAATTTGTTGGTTATTTTTATATGTGCTGTTTGCAGATCTGGTTCAATAAAAGCCTTGTACATTGGATACACCTGTGGAAAAAGAACCACGCAAGTTAGTAACAGTTTTTCTTTCTAGATTAAGTAACATTGAATATGGCAGTGAAAGAACCGTTTCAGAGATTTGATGGATTATTTCCTCTGGTTCTTGGCCTGCACGTTGTATATCCCGTAAAACACGTTTAACGAGATCGAAGTGAACCCCACCAGTGATTGAGACTCGAAGGTCTAGCAACGGTCGCAACTTTTCACTCAGAGCATAAATGCCTTCAATAATCAAAATCCGAGAGCTTGGGACCTCAACTGTCCTGGTGCGAGGAACAAAAAGTTCTTAGCGTCATATTTCCAGAATTTATTGGTAGAGAAAGAAGAGGAAAAAGCTTGAGTTTAAGAACGAAATACAAGATTTACTGAAACTGTAATTGTTTACTAAATTATTAACCAAAAGAGCTGAAAAGTACAATATACTACTATAGTTACATTGGGATAGATAAGTTTGCACATAATAACAGCTCACTCATATACTCTCGAACTTAGTAATCAAGGAAACCGAGTCAGTGGAGTCACAACCTCAATATGCTAAACTAGACAAAAGAAATGTAGCTTTCTCCTTATCTACTGGAAGTTATTTTTCTGTTTCATTTATGTTTTTGTTTTGCTTCATAATGTTTCCTTTTCTTTTTTCCTAACGAGAAAGTATCCTAAGCTAATAAACATCAAGTGGAAGATCATTAAAACCATTATTATAAACTACTAACTGTTCATCAGGTACAGTCCAACCTGTATCCTGTTCGGCTGCTAGACTTGAAGTCATATATTGGCACCTCAACGGGTTTCCCCTCTTTTAGACCACGGATATTCTCAAGAAGTGTATCATAGTCTGTCAAGCGCGGATCTGTTCCATGCATGAAAACTGTTAGACATGTACAGTCTTTCCACCACTATCCTGCATAATCTTATACTCCAAGGCAAAAAAATTGTCAAAAGTATAGACAGCCAAAAGAACATTGTTTTGCCAAAGGTCAAAACCTAAATATTTTCAGCAAGATTTTGGCATGTTCACTTGAAGATTTAAATCTTACAACCTTGATTTTGGCATGTTCATTTGAAGGAGGAATTTTTTTTTCAAATCTTACTGTCTTGATTATCTACTTAGATTCTTTCAAAATGAGAGTTTATATCATACTTCTTTTGGGAAGTCATCAAGAGATATAAATGAGTTCGTAAGGAATTTCTACATAAAGCCGCGTAAGTAACAAACAGTTACATTATCAACAGCAATCAACTTATTAAGGGGTTTTGCTTAAAACCATGTCAATGCCTATACATCCAAACACATTTTGAGTACAATGGAACCTCTTAAGAATAGAATTAGATTTTACCGTCGAAGTTCCCATCAATAATGCGGCTAGCATCATTGTAGTTGTCCATGGAAATTACAGCAATGCTGGGCATGAAATTGAGAATCTTCTCAGTAAATGCTGTCTTCCCAGCACCCGAAGGACCTGCTACTCCTACCAATATTAGGTCTTCATTTTTTTGTGCCAATAACTGGCATGCTCGGATCACAATAAAGAAACCCTTCTCAAACGACAATGGAGTTCGAATTGGGACAATCTCAAATCGATCAGAGTCCCTTTTCTTTAATAATTGAACTTGATCTCTCAGAAGACCAGACCTTCTCCGTGGAGATTCAACACCGACAGAGGTATCTTTAGCCATGTATAACCTGATAAACAAAAGATTATACACAAAATATAGAATCAGTAAACAGGAAATAGGATAAAAAAAAGAAGAAAAAAAAAGAAGATAAAATTATGTACATAGAGTAGCCAAATTCTAATCATAGTGAAGTCATCAATATCTAATTAACAAACGTCAATATAAATTACAGCATATCAAACTTGTTGATTTCAAGTTACAGAAAAGAGCCCAGGAAAATAAATGAGAGAAGCAAAATTCTAACAAGGAAAGAAGAAATTGAATGAAAATATTTTGTGGAAGATCAGATGATCGGTGAATATACTTACCGAAACTTGTTTCTTCCTCCTGTTGTAATTGTTTATCTGATTTCAGAATTTTGGTTTTCTTTACTTATTTTATTCATGGAGGATGATTATGCAGGTGAAATTCTTAATCTCTCTTCGGACTGAGTTAAGTCAGTTGAAAGTTGCTTTCACGTTAAATGAAGTGGTTATTACTGCTTTTCAGTGGTCGGGTCTCCTTCACACTACTTCTAGTAGAACCCAACGAGAAATTTTTTTATGGGGGCATTTTATGATGAGGGTATGGGGGACAAACCACATGTTGACATGTGTCTTTCTCATTAATTGTTTCCAACCAATTTTGTTTCCAAAAATACTAAAGATAAAATCTCACCAATTATGATAACCAATATTTTCTCCAAAAATACATTTCTTTGATATTTTTGGAAACAAAATTGGTTGGAAGCATTTAAGGAGAAAGACACATGTCAACATGTGGTTTGTCCCCCATGCCCCCATCGGAAAACGCCCCCATCAAATATTTTCTCGAACCCAATGGGCTCTAGCAGAATTTTTTTTTTTTGTATTTATATATAAAAAAGTGGGAATGTTATTTATGCCCCTACTATCCATGTGTCATGCACAAATACCCTTATGGACCTTTACAAATACCCCCAGTGGCATAATCGAAAATTTTAGTAAATACATAATTCCCAGAATTCCTTTTTTAACATTTTTATCTTATTTTCCTTCTTCTTTATCTCTATACACAGAGAAACCTCCGTCGCTCCCATCACCCCATCTCCATCTCCATCGCCTCCACCATAACAAGCACCTCCCCCTCCTCCACAATCTTTAATTCGAACATATTAGTGGAAATATATAATCATTTTAGAGTGAGTTTCGTCGGAATAATTGAGATAGAAATGGATTTTAACTGGAAAATCAATCGAGAGTCTGAGATCGAGGGAAATCCATTGTTATCAGCAGTTCATCATGAAGTTTTATGAGAGATCTCATCTTACAGACTAATTTATGGTAATTCAATTATTATTTTTAGATTCGGTCTATGAATTTAGACCTAAATTCATAAAATCAAGATGAAATCTGGAAATTAATGATTAAGTTTTCAATTTCTAGATCTGGAAAATTAAGAAATGATTTCGAAATCGATTTGAATACCAAACGACATGAAGATTAAATCAAAAGGTAAATCTTTGAAACTTGTTTGCATTCTTATTTTTTTAAAATTTTGATTCAATAAATTTAAGAAAAATCAGTTTTGTATGATTGTGTTTCAAGTGTTTACCAGTAACGGTTTAGTTTATTTTGTGTTTACCGGTGTTTGTGGTGGTGGTGGTGGTTGTGGCGGCAGGTGTAGTTGCAGTGAAGTCAGTAGTGGTGGTTGTTGTGCTTGTTCTGTTGGTTGTGGTGGGTCTGGTAGTCGAGTTCGAGATGGTGCTGGTTGTGTTGATGGTTTGAAGATTGAAACTAGAGATGCAATTTCTAATAGTAGCTTTGAAGTGGACTAGAGAATTTATGGCATTCCCCAACCGGTATCTAATCCCCTGTCCTAATATCATTTCCCCTCATTTATGCAAGAATTTTCAAGATTCTGAATCAACCTAATTAGAAAACAAAGAAACTAAACTTGATTGTTGCATTATCTACTAGTAAGAGGCAATTAGAGTAAAGTTTTTACCTTGTTTTACTTAGAATCCCGTCAAAGTTAACATTACAAATTCAACAGTTTCACTAACAAAAAACCATATTTGAGTGCACCTCAAGGTCTTCGGTTATACAGTGTTGTACAACAACTGTTAGATAGTAGGGTAGTAAGTAATAAAATCATTGCTCCTAACGTTGGTGTCGTATTATGATTTAGTTTCTTTTTTGCTTTAAAATAAAAAACTGTAGTGCTGACATTATGGCGCACTTTGTCAATGCAGCTGATTCGTAAGCTTAATACACCAAGGACGAGTTCTCTATCGGGTAAAAAGATTTCAAGTTGGGCAGAGAGACTGTTCAGGTGCTTCCTATTTCAATTTTGTAAAGGTCGATCAGAGATAACATACATTTGTATATCTTATTCATATATATTCCCTTTTAGAAAAAACTGTGTATGAGAGAATTTGGAGTTCTAATTTGTATTTGTTTCTTGTTGGCAAGCATGTGAACATGGTGGAAGAGGAGGAGGAGGTGGAGATCAACCTTACTGACCTGTTTTATGAAAGTAAAATTTTTTTTCTTCTAATTGTAAGTGTTGTCTGGTTTAATCTTATTATGGCTAAGATATAAATTACATTTTGATTGGTCTCTGTCAGTCGGTTATTGCGAGGGTAGCCGAAGAGATGGGTGAAACGCTTGGAGATGAAGTTGGATATACAATTCGTTTTGAAGATCTTACAAAGCCAGTGAGACCTCATTTTTTTTTCCTTTGTTTATCCTCTTTTAATACTTGTTGTTAACTACTCCATTCTTATGATGAATTTTGGAATTAATAAGTTATACGGTGAAGGGATCTTAGTAATGTTAGGAATTTTATTACTTTTGGTAGTTACTACATCTGCACTTTCAGGGATGCAATGACTGCTTTGTTTATTATGAATGATAGTTGTAGTTGTATATGGCATAAGTGGAAGGCATGGAGCTGCAGGTTATGATTATGGCTGAGTTATGAAGTGTGAGGTGATGGAAAAGCTTGACAACTAGTGCAGTTGCAGTTTTTTATGTGCATGTTATATTGTGTTATGCATGAATCTGTAGTGCAATGGTAGCACAACTGACTGTATGTCAGTAGATGTGTGTTTGACTCACACTAGGTTCACTTATTTTTGAGTAATTTTCTTTTTTATTTTTGGAGGAAACTTGGGCTAGTTGCTTTCGTTCTGAAGACAACTTTGGGCTAGTTGCCTCCATATTTGGAGACAACTTGGGCTAATTGCTTTCGTTTTGAAGACAACTTTGGGCTAGTTGCTTTCACATTTCAAGACAACTTGAGCTAGTTTCCTTGTATTCGGAGACAACTTGAGCTAGTTGCCTTGTATTCGGAGACAACTTGAGCTAGTTGCCTTGTATTCGGAGACAACTTGAGTTAGTTGCCTCTATTCTATTGGAGACAACTTGTGCTAGTTGCCTTCATTTTCGAAACAACTTGAGCTAGTTGCCTCATATTTGAAGACAACTTCAGCAAGTTGACTCCACATGGTGGTGGTGGTAATGACTGTGGTGGTGGTCGGCAGTGGTAGTGGTTTTCGGCGGTGGAGGAAAGTGGTGGTGGGCGGCGGCGGTGGAGGAAAGTGGTGGTGGGCGGCGGTGGTGGAAAGTGGTGGTGGGCGGTGGTGGTGGTGGAGGAAAGTGGTGGTCGGCGACGGTGGTGGTAGAGGAAAGTGGTGGTGGACGCCGGCAGCGGTGGAGGAAAGTGGTGGTGGACAGTGGCGGTGGTGGACAATGGTGGTTGGTGGCAGTGGTGGTGGATGGCGGCGGCGGTGGACAGTGATGGTTTTGGTTGGTGGTGGTGGGTAGTAGAGGTAGTTTTTTTTTTTTTTGAATAATGGTTAGCCCTTTTTGTATATACACTATATAAAAGAGGGTATTTTAGTAATGTATTAAGCGTAGGGGTATTTGTAAAGTTCAAAAGGGTATATTTGCAAGGGCCCTCATAGTAGGGGTATATAGATAATGTTCCCTATAAAAAACTACAGGTTACAATTACACGTGGGTATATAGTACCCATAGAGTCATATTGGGTAATTTTACGAAGGAAATTTGAGGTTGTCTGGTCCCAGATTTTAGTAGATTTCTTGTTTGACTTCCATCTGCCGCGTGATTGGCCATGCCATTTGTCGCCTGATTTCCTTCCCAATAGTTGTGCTGGATTGCTGTTTGCGGAATCTGACTCATTCTCTGCTTTATTTCATTGATCATATCATAGATTTACCAAGTGTAAGGACCCCCAAGCTCGGCAACGCTATTAGACCAGTCAAGAGACGACTAAGATGCTAAGGACCCGACTAGTTAAACACGAACGTTAATTAATAGGAATTAATCTAACAAAGATTTAGATACTTTACATTAAAGATTATTAGAATATATTCTAATTTTATGCAGACTCGATTTGAAATAATATTAAGTTACCAACGTCAATACTTAACAAGATACTAGATAGTAACCCGTGCTTCGCACCGGGTAGTGATCATTGTCATTTTGATTCATAATGTACCATTTGTAGATGAGAATAAAGGCACAATCAGAGCAAAATGGAAATGTAAACTTTGTACAGTTAAGAAAAGCGAAAACATGACTGAACATGAATCCGCTGCACTAATAAACTGAATGTAATCAAGCAGTTAAAAAATAACCATGTATGATAAGTACATAGCTATTGTCATGCTAATATTTCGATAGTGAAAAATTAAGGAAAATGTAATTTAACATAATCCTACTGAGATGTTCCATAACTGAACATACTGACAGAATTTCACGCTAAATTACTCATTGTAAACTCCATTTATCACAAATTAGATAGTGAATTCTCACCATCAGTATCTTAATTATTCAAAATGAGATGGCAATCTTTTTCTCTTCTAACTCATATACATACATATCAAACAGATACATAACCCCCATCATGAATCATAATTGAATCAAGGTGTATAAACAGCGGACCTAGAAAGCTTCCTCCAATACCCATAATTACAACATCTTTCGGTGCCTTCCCGCGGCTCCAACCTGTCCAGCGTTCTTATCATTATCTATAAACACAATAATAAAATGTATATCAAGAAGTCATGCCGATATAAATATAAAATTAATATTACTCGAGCTACAATGAATTTTTTCAGTGAATCTGCTAATCTTGTCCAAGACCTTTCGTATTTTTGGAGTTCGGATCTACATTTTTGCCATCATTGGACAAAATAAAATCTCTTGGAGAGCCATTAGCCATTTGTCTTTGAAAAGACATGTTCCCGGTGTTGTTTATCTGTTGGCACCATCCAGCAAATGCATTAAAGTACATTACAAAGATGGGAAACCCACTAACTAAACTTCGAGTTCTCAACTGAATTTAAATAGCCAATAATGATATCAACTTATATCCCCTATTTATTTTGAATTTTTTCTTTCTTTTAGATGTGTTTCCTAGAGTTTATACACACAGTGGCGTCATCAAAACTATTGCAAATTATCATCTATGTCTCCTCAAGAAGAAAACAGTAAAAAGATGAATAATCGCACCTCAGCCAATTCCAATAGTTCTCCCATGGTATCTAGCTTACCACATTGTCGCAGGTAATCCATAAACAACCTATCAAACTCACTACAACACCAAACAAAATCCAACCATTAAACTCACTCAAAAACCAAAAAATCAACAAATCACCTTTAACAAATAAACAAAAAACACTAAAAGGATAACAATGTTGAACATGTATGTTGAGATATTTTGTAATATGGTTGAAAATCAGGCAGTGCAACCGAGAAGCTTATGTACCTCTCCGGGAAGAAATTTATGTCCCTCTAATTAATATATATGATTATTGCACACGATATTAACATTATGAACTACTGGATTAATTACAGTTTCAAGTTTTTAATAGCTTGTGCCCATTTTTAATTTCAATTTGCAAAAACTTCAAAAGAAGTTCTTACCTTGTCAGATAAGGTAGTCAGACGAACACCTTTCAAGGAGGTAAAATTGTTGTTCATAATTTCGAGCCCAAGAGAGTACTCATTAGCTCCACCAATTTGGTAAAAATACCTCTCTTTCAATAGCACATTATCATGAATTCCCTTCATTCTAATTACTCCATCCATATTAGAACTACATGTTCATTAGAAATTTGTTTAAGTTAGTGACTTCGGAGGAACTAAAAATAAAAATCAACACCATATATAAAAAACTAATCATCTAGAGTACTAATTAACAGCGGTTTACCTTATTCAGTTTAATAAAATACCCCAGACTGAAAAAGATACACGTAAAGGTTAAATGAAAAAGATACTTTAATTATGGGTGTATACTTCCAAAAGCAAAGAAGTGAAGTTCATATGTGAAAGAGCAGTATACTTATGGAACTACCCATGATAGTGTGGTATAAACATGATGCCGATATTGAATAACTTGGGATTTTGTTTCGATTCTCAAAACTATGAACTAACAAAACATGTATGCTTGAACACCCAAATTTGAAATTCAACCACCTTATAAGAAAAATAGTATTCCCTCCGTTCTTAAATAATAGGCTGGTTTCATGTACAATTTACACATGAAACCAGCCTATTATTTAAGAACGGAGGGAGTATACCTTTAAGAACAAATAGAACCGATAAATGAATTCCAGAAGTTGTGTTTTATCATGACCAGATTTATCATTCTTTCAACAAAACTAGTGACAAAACCCCTAGGTGAACAAACTAGTGATAAGAAAAAACCAGTCATATTATTTTTGACAAATAAAAACCGTTTCAAATAAAAGTGGGACAAAAACCCCATATCAAATAATAATGATCAAATTTAGTTTTTTTTACTTTAAAAAATGACAAACATGCCTTTTTGACTTTTTTTTTCTTCTTCTTCTCTGATTTCATTTCTTCTTTGTTCATCTCCTTCTCCCACCACCATCATCACCAGCAGCAACAATGGATATTCTCCACGAATTTTATTCTCCCCCGACACATCACTGCAAAGGCGGAATCTCACCACTACCACTACCATCACCCTCCTCCGCCTCCTTCAATTCCTTCACCACCAACACCATTTCCACCACCGTAAACATCACCACACCCAACTCCTCGTCGCACCACTACCACCATCACCACCGTCGTAACCAGATCTAAATCCTCTTTCAAGTGAAATTCAGTGCCCTAATTTGAGTGAAGAAATTAGGGCACTCAAATTCAGTGCCCTACTTCAATTTCAGTGATATGCAAACACAGGAAGATGAAGAAAAAGGTAAATTAGGGTTTATTTTATTTGATGGCTTATTGTTCGGATTAAATTGATTAAACGAGTAATCAGAGATGGGTTCTGATTAAGAATGAAATAGAATTAATTATTTGAGTTCAGTTTTGTTTCCTCAAAATAGAAAGTAGGGTTGGTGGATTTTAATTGGATTGTTTGTTGATCTGTGTTTGAGATGTTGAATTTCAAAATTGTAGTGAAGATGTTAAATGGTTGTTGTGTGTGTTGGTGTTATGCAGAAATTCCAAAGGAAGAGAAGAACAAGATATCCCATCGCTCGAGATCTCTTTCCATGGTAAAGTCCCACTTCTCTGAGGCTGGTTATACAGTTCAGATTGATTCGTCTAGGAAAATCTATGTTAGGTTACAACAATCAGTTATTAGTTCATATAAAACTGAAGTGATGAACATCTCATAATTGAATCTCTGCATTTAAAAATGTTAGACGTTTAGTTGAAATCAATTTTTGTTCAATCTTATTTGGTCAGTTTGATAGTGTTAATGCTGCTTAAGATTTATGAGATAAGTTGCATACTGGCTCATTGTTATTCTAAAACCTCTTTTATCTGTATGCATCAGTGATTCCTGCTTTGCTTATAAGTGGAAAATATGACAAACGAACAACTTTTGTTTTTCACAGTTGAGCATCAGAAATTCCTTGTGCGCCTCTTCTTTGTCAGTCAAGTCCCTGTTATTCCATATGTTGGGTCCATCTTAAAGCTTGGAGGTGCAGTGCCACCGTAGCCGGATTGTTGAAACTTTATTCGCTCATTTTCAAATTCAGGAAATGCATCTTCAGGTGTGAAAAATTTCAGTGCTTTATCATTACCCTGAGTTTTATTTAGATCCTTTGGTTTCCTTAACTCCAATGCCAAGTTTAACCAACTATCTTGCTGAGTGGGAACAGCCCCAATCCCTCAGCCACTGAATCTGCATCTTTCAAATATGACACCATAGTTGTGGCTACTTTGACTGGCATTCCCTTTCTTAGGGTAAGAATCTGTTTTTTAATCATCACCATTGTAACAAAAGGATCCAGAAGACTCCATTTACGAACCAATGCGTATGTAGGTTCCATTTGACTGCAATCCTATGTCTCAAAATCTATCAGTGCTTGTGATAAGTCAGAGCCAAACTCTTTAATATTAATCCACTGTTTGCCGTCTTCTTATTGTACCATCTTGTAGGTAGTACCAGCAAACATTAACAGACTCTTACCAAATAAGTCCCAAATTTTATAAAATGCAGTAATGATTTCTCCAGTGAGAGTTATAATTTGTATGTTGGTTATGGTAATAAGAATAAAAGGGAGATGAAATGGAGATGAAATTAGAGTTGGGAGTGAAGTATAATTCCAAATGGGTATTGCAGCTGTAGATTTGGATTAAGTATATGGCATTATAGTTGAGTTATTATGTTTGATAATTAAATTAGGAATTGGGATGTATGTATGTTGAGTTGAGGTTCAGTATACAAGAGTTGGAGGTAACGGAATTGAACTAGTAGTGTTGATCGTGTTAAGAAAACACTAATGTTGCAGGGAATGTAGTGTTTAAGATTGACTTGTGATACTGTGAATGGAGTTTGCTGGTAAAAGCTAAAGTTGATTGACTAGAGTAGATGTATGAGTTAGGCGTGGGTTGTCAAGGTGGAATGGAAGCAGAACTAAAATTGGGTTACTGGTACAAAATGTTGTTTGGTTAATTGGTGGGTATATGATATACCACATTCTGTTTACCCACGTAGGAAGTAAAGGATGGCCTTGTTTGCAGCCGCAAAAATGCATCTCCTGTCAACTTTACTGTCTTCATTTCAGAGAGTACTCTGGGATCATCTGATAACTAAAGGGTTAATTAGTTTGTATGCAACTGTCCCTTTAACTATATGTAGTACAGTGTAGATGTACCTTAATTGCAAAATTTTAGATTAAAGAAATGTAAAAGAAAATGCAGGAAGAAGCCTGCAAGTAGCAGGGAAGATCCTAACTTTTTGACTAGTATCTATTACCAGCTCGGCTTGTATTTTCCTAGATAATTTACCAGCTCTCCCAGAAAAACCTAGATGGAAAGATGAGGAATTGCCTATAAACCTAGATGGAAAGATGTACCATGTGAATCTGAGTAATGGATCTTGAGACATAACTGGTGGTATTGCTGTTGAAGCGCAAAAACCAATTATGGTTTCATCTTATTTTTGATGAAACCAAAATCGGTTCCATCGTATTTATGATGAAACCGAAATCAGTTTCATCGTATTTTTGGGTGGTGGGAGGTCGTGGTGCTGGCGGCGGTACGGCGGGTGTTGGCGGTGGTGTTGACTAGTGGCGGTGGTAATGAAATTGCTCAGTATTGGTGGTGGTGGTGCTAGTGGTGTGGCAGGAATTGAGCCAAGGAGTAGTTGACGTTGCAGGAAAGAACTGAGCCAAGGAGCAGTTGCAGTCGACGAAACCAATTATGGTTTCATCGTATTTATGATGAAACCAATTTTGGTTTCATCTATTTTTGATGAAACCAATTTTGGTTTCATCTATTTTTTGGTGAAACCAATTTTGGTTCCATCATTTTTTCAGTTTGGTTACATCATTTTTCACGAGAAATTATTTGTACGATAAATTTTGGTTCAATCATTTTTTCAGTTTGGTTTCATCATTTTTTTCTCATTTTCAGTTTGGTTGCATCATTTTTTCTCATTTTGTTGAACATTGATCAATCAAATTAATTGTTTGTGGTGGCGGCGGCTGTTTGGTGGTGGTGGTCGGTGATAATGATGGTGTTTCTCGGTGACGGTGGTGGTCGTCTGTGGTTGTGGTCGTTGGCTGCGGTGGTGGTGGGTGACGGCGGCGGTTGGCAGTGGTGGTGGTGGCGGTTGGTGACGGCGACGGTTGGCAGTGGTGGTGGTTGGTGGCGGTGGTGGTTGGTTGCGGTGACGGAGGTCGGTGGTGGTGGTGGTGGTGGTGGGAGGCGGTGGTGGGAGGCGGCGGCGGTGCAGTGGGGGTGGTGTTGGTGGTACAGTGGTGGTGGTGGTGCGGTGGTGGTGGTGGCGGTGCAGTGGCGGAGGCGGTGGTGGGAGGCGGCGGCGGTGCAGTGGGGGTGGTGTTGGTGGTACAGTGGCGGTGGTGGTGGTGGTGGTGGTGCGGTGGTGGTGGTGGCGGTGCAGTGGCGGCGGCGGTACAGTGGCGGCGGCGGTGCAGTGTTGCTATTGGTGGTGATAATTTAATAAAATTTAAATGTGGGGTTGATTTTTGTTTTTGTTGGGGTGATTTAAATAGTAGAAAGGTAATATAGACAGTTTATGATATTTGGGGTTTTTGTGTCATATTTGTTTAGATGGGTTTTTTGTGGTTGGGTTATAACCCACGCGCCGTTCTTTCAATTGGTTTCTTTTCTGGTCCTCAGTTGGTTTAAGATAGCATGGTATTAAATAAAAAATTATAAAATCGACACCTGCAACTGAATATCACGAAGTTAAAAAAAAAAAATGAAGAGTTACCTGAATCTTTTTCCCAAAGGTGTTGAAGGTATCACAAACAAATGGAGTAAAATTGCAGTGTACTTTTGCTTGGCATTTCCACGAACAGTTACGGTGCGTTACGTTTGATATTTCAAAATACCAAAAATGAACGCAATCCTAAGAGAGCTTTATTTGGAACGAATGCATAAAGAAAATTCCTTACAAGTACTTGCAGTATATGAAATTCCATAAGAAAAAGAATGCATCCGCTTTAGTAATTTGCAATGGCACTAACATATCAATTGAAAGGCCAGAGATAAACCCACAAAAATATTAGTACAATCAAATAGAAAAATCTCGATCAAAACTAAAATTGGAGATACCAAACCTCGGTGTGAAGTGAAAATTCTGCTTTGCGCATGAAGTGAAAATTCTGCTTTGTGCATGAATTGATTCGGTAAGAAGATGATGAGCATTACTGGAGATGAGGTTCGTTTTGATCGTTTATTTCTTTCCTGTTTGTGTAGGAAGTGGTCGAGAAAGTGGGGGTTAGTTTTGGTTGGAATTCGAAAGGGGCTAAAAAGTTGAGGTGTAAATAAAGTGTAGATATATATGTTAAGTTTGCATGTGTGGGGACAAAGTGAATGAGAAAGCATTATTTCTTAATACTCACACCACAATTGTCCACATCCGTTTTTGTGGGATCAGAATAAAGGAGAATTGAGTATTTGGTTTCGATTATCATGTTATTGGATGGATAGATAGTACACAGATTTAATAAGAATAAATAAAATCAAGTACATTAATCCTTATGTGAATGTAAGGTTATATTTAGAAATTTAAGATTTAGTGTACCAATAGGACTACCAACAAATCAATAACAACAATAATAAATATATGGAAAATATTGACACTGCCAATAATAGTATTTCACTAGTTATGTAATAGCAACCTCAAGGTAGATAATATTTGGAAAATTTATATATTGTATAACAATAAAGTTAAAATATCAGATATTTACGTGAAATCAAATTTTGAATTAGTTATATGGATAGACTATACCAAATCAATACATTATCAAATTTAGAAGCTCTTCTTCGTTGGGTACTTGTGATTACCTTGATCATTTACAAATGAGGTGAAGTTCTTCTTCGCTGTTGCTTGTGAGACATGGCTAGATCGATTTACTTATCACTGACGAGAACTTGGTTGTTTTAGATTTGTTGTTGTTTATGGATTTGCATTGATTTTATTAGTTTTGGCTTGTGATTCGTTTATGGGTTTTCATCGGATTTTAGTAGCAAATCTTTGGATGATTTTCAAATTGCTACAAGAACATTTGGGGTTTTCTGCGAATGCTACGTAACAATTGGTTTTCTCTCGAACATAACATTTGGATGATTTTCAAATTGCTCAAGAATTCTTTTTTTTTTTTTTTTTTTTTTTTCAAAATCGATTTTCCCTTCTTCGTTTTGTTTTGGTGATTTTGTTAGTTTTCTTCCATGTTAGTTTTCTTCCCGTCGTCTATGCCAAGAGCTACTCGATCTCGGGCCTCGTTACACCATCAAGGCTCACCATCGCCGCAGGCATCCTCCTCCCATTCGTCGATTGGTTGCGGTTTTTCCTTCGAGTACTACAACAACTTCCAGCGATGTTTGTCATTTGCCCTTTCAAGGGCATTCATGAATGCTCGACGGAGTTCATGGAAGGGTTATGTGAAGGGGTCCTTCATCAAACACCTGCATGATAAACATTTGTTCTCTCGATTCTAGTAAACACACTATCGGAGATTTGATTGGCGTGATTTGTATGTCTATCGAAGTTTAGAGACGATTGCTTCGCAACTTTGCGCATGTGGCATGTGTAGTGGTGTTTGTTTTTACATGCTTGGTCGAAGCCATGTAAGGAAGAAGACATGGTCTTGTGCATGACTGTATTCTAGGGCCATCCAATGGAGTGGGAGTCTTAATTCATGGATTGGACAAGCCGAGAAACGTTCATTTGGAGAATTTTTCGAGATGGTGTTCACTCTGCCGAGGACTCTTCTGTTGCGTGATTATAGAGCCTTTATCCACGGACTTGCTGAATCTTTGTTTTTCGGCGTCGATTTGCCACGGTTTCTGCATTCCCAACAAGTGCGGTTGGCTTTCTCGAGGGCTCTAAAAGGATGTCTTGATAGGATTAAGCGAACCCGTCGTCTTTGTCTCATTGGTGCAGTTGTTACTTACTTTGTTTGCACTTTGTCATTGTTTCTTCCTAAGTGTCTTCTTTGAGAGGAAGTCGAGTAATCGCAAGCGTTCACAGTGACTGCTATTCTCCAAGCTCTTGTTGAGTGGAATGAACCTAATGGGTGTTTTTCGTTGGTCAATAAACTACTCCAAATGCCGGATCGGTGGAGTTCTGTTGATGGGAGGAAGGGTGTTGAGAAGCAAGACATAGCAAACAACATCGCACTTGTGAGACGGAAGTTAAACGCCGGACATTTCTTTGCCCGCGATTCGGTCTTTGTCCTCTTCGGGTGTTGCTCCTTATGAAGACAACACTTATGTGGATTTGCTTGGCAAGCATCCCTTTGCCCCCTCCCCGGAGGTTCCCTTGGAGGATTTTTCCACGGATTCTATTTTTGTTGCTCATAAGGCTATCCACGGGAGCAATCAAAAGTTTCCCCAAGGTACGTGGTGTGGTCGTGATGGTCTTCGTGCGCAAAGACTTGGTTGATATTTTTAGTGGTGCGGCGGCGCAGTGGCGGATGACTTGCTTTCGTCTATTTCCGGGGTTGTCAATCTTTGGTTGGCCGGCAAATGTCCCATTGAATTAGGAGAATATATTGCTAGCGCACCATTGACGCCTTTGCTTAAACCTGGTGGGGTCTCGGGCCAATTCTTTGTTGGTACGGTGTGGCGCAGATTGGTTTCCAAAGTGGCGACCTTCGCCGTTGGGAAAGACATGACATCTTATTTAGGAGATTACCAGTTCGGGGTTGGTGTTCTGTGGGTGGTGAAGGTGTTTTACATGCTGTGAATCGCCTTTTGGAGATGAAGGGTCATTCGGATAAAATGTCAATGTTGTTAATTGACTTTTGTAATGCCTTTAATATGGTGAGCAGATCTCAGCTCATCAAGGAGGTCCGCCTACATTGCCCAGGTATTTCCGTTGGGTAGAATTTTGCTACCTTAGTCCGGCTAAGCTTTATTATGGCCAATATATTTTGTCTTCTCAGACCGAGTGCAACAAGGTGATCCCCTCGGTCCCTTGCTTTTTGCTCTTACCCTTCACCCTTTAGTGAAGTCTATTGCTTCTCGGTGCACTCTTGATTTACATGCTTGGTATTTGGATGATGGTACAATTGTGGGTGACACTCTAGAGGTGGCTAAGGCCTTGCGCATAATTGAAAACAGAAGGCCCAAGTAGGGGGTTGCATCTAAATATAAAGAAAACGGAAGTATTTTGGCCTTAGTTGATGCTAGAAGAACAATAGATGGTGTTTTCCCCATGGAAATTGGTAGACCTTCTAAGGGTGTTAAACTTTTGGGTGGTCTGTGAGTTTGGATATGGAATTTATTAGCGACATGTTATTGAACAGGGTGCATAAAACTGTTCAATTAATGGATTCGATCAAAAAACTCGTGGATCCACAAAGTGAGATGCTTTTCTTGCCTTTGACCGGGGTTTCTAGACTTTATTTTGCAATGCGCACCACCAATCCTGCTTGCTCTTCAACTGTTGTCGATCTTTTTGATGAGAAGCTTTTTCAGTTTTGAGGCTTCTTATTACTTGGTGATGTCTTGCGGGCTTTGGTCCTCTCTGAAGAGATTGGCTACCTTTCCTATCAAGGATGGTGGTCTTGGTATTTATACTATGGGCGACACTCGTGCTTATTGTTTTCTTGCTTCTCGGTGTCGGACTACATCTGTGCAGAAAGTGATCCTTGGTGATTTATTTTCAACAGACGGAGGTTCAAGCCTATCGGTTGGCTCTTCGGACCTTCACCCGGGTATGTAGATTACCGTCTACTTACCGTGTCGATGATTCTTCCCCCCTTCCATGCATTCCCTGGCATTAGTTTATTTTGATGCGGTCAAGAAGCAAGTCCCAGACCAATTTCATATGTCGGAAAGAGACTCGTTCTTTGGCAATGTAACCAGTGTCAAGCATGCCCAAGATTATCTCTTGGCGGTTCCCATTGGTGGGCTCAACCAATGCCTTGGGCCTCGACAATTTAGAGTCAGGTGTGCTTTGCTATCGTCTTGGTATTCCTCTGTTTGTTGATAATAGTCTTTGCCCAAGTTGCAATAAATCTATGGACATTTTTGGAGATCACGCTACTGCATTGTGCTAAGGATATTGGTTATAAGTTTCGTCATGATGTTGTTCGTGACGTCATTTTTGATATATGCTACAAAGCCAACGTGCACTGCACACAAGGAGGTTCCTCTCGGTCTTCGCTCGGATGATGGTAAAGACCTTAAGCCTCTTGATATCCTTGTACTTAACTCGGGAAAATGGGAAAGATGTTTGTATGGATGTTACGGTGTTTCTCCCTTCACTGGTGATGGTGTGCGCTCTTTTGTCCCCTCGACAAGGCTATTTCTCGGTGTTTGTTTTAGCGTAAACATACCAAGTATATGGACAAGTGTGCTTCGCATGGATATGGGTTGGGGGTCTTGGCCTTTACTACCTTAGGCGAACTCGGTGAGGATACTTTAGCCTTTTTCAAGCGTCTAAAGAATTGTTTCTTTAGTAATGACGCTAGCTGCGGATTAGGTAAGTTTATTTTTTATAGATTAGGCGTTGCTATTCAGAGAGGAGTTGGGGCTCAGCTTGTAGCCAGGCTTCCAACCAAAAGCTTTGTATGAGAAATAATATTTGTATTTATTATTATTAAATATAGACTATAAATTATTTATAGTTTATACATTATTTCTACATTATTAAATATAGACTGACATTATTTATACATTATTAAATATAGACTGGCATTATTTATACATTATTTCTGATCAAAAAAAAAATCAATACATTATTAAATATTAGACTATAAATATTAGCGCGGGGAACTTTGACATACTTATCTGTTAGAATAAAATTCAGCATAGTGAGCTTAGAGACAAGCTATTTATGAAATAGAAATTAGTCTATTGAACTTAGAGCTACAAACTATAGATTCTAGTTGTAGAAAACCACATAGGAGTGTGTTTCTTTTCTTGTTGCTTTGAACTCATTTAATATGAGTTGATTTTTCGCGCGCTTGTAAGTATGAGTAGTACTTGCATTTAGTCGAGAGATAGTATTTCTCTATAAGTGGGGAGTTTTGGAGACTAGAAGGACAGTTCAATTTTCGAGGACGGAAATGTATAAGGTGGGGAGAATGTAAGGACCCTCAAGCTCGTCAACGCTATTAGACCAGTCAAGAAACGACTAAGCTGCTAAGAACTCGACTAGTAAAACACGAACGTTAATTAATAGGAATTAATCTAACAAAGATTTAGATACGAAATTAGTATCACTAGATAGACCTCGAAAAGTTATGCGAGATGGACCACTCGAGCGTGTTATTCGGATATCAGATGAATAAGATTTCATCAGAATATTCGAAGGGAAAAATAGTCATTTTGATGTCAAACCGCTTGGCTACCCTTATCCATTTTTGGGTGCCTTGGTAAATCTCGTTTGGCTTATCTACTACGCGTGTCGAAGATAAACTCATTTCTCATTTCTTTTTTGTTTTAATAGGAAAATTTGATTAAAATAATCTGCAGTCTACATGAGAGATTTGTCCTGATCAATTAGAGTTTTAATCCAATCAGGGAAAGAAAGAAAATACTGAAAGCAAATAGACTGGGACCTTGCAAACTTTGCTAAAATGTCAACCAAATGATTTGCATCCCTATGCACATGTGTGCATGACCAAACTGAAAAGGAATTTAAGATGTCTACTGCATCATTTATTAAGTTTTGAGAATTCCAATTCACATTGTTTGTGAGCCATTCACTGCATTGATCACATTCAGGCAGTCTCCTTCTAAATGCAACTTTGTCCACCCTTGCTGTTTTGCCCATAAGACTGCATTCAGTACAGCTTGAGACTCAGCTTGTTCAGGGTCTACTGCACAATCTGCACCTCCTCGCAATCCATTGCATTCTCCTGCAAAATTTCTAGCCATTAGTCCCCATCCTGAGCAGCTATTATTTTCCACAAAAGAAGCATCAAAATTAATTTTTATCATGTCAGCAGTAGGTGGTGTCCAATAATGATGTGTTTGTCTAGCTATCTGATTGTGATTAGACTGAGTAGAGTTGTGGTTTCTCCATTCGTTCATCTGCAGTGAAACTGTGTTAGCTATAGAATCAATGTTAGGATTAATATCATCAAAGCATTTAGCACATCTAGATTTCCAAATAGACCACATACAGAAAGCCACTTTTTCATATTGTCTGAAATCCAGTATTATGGAAGTGTTACCTGCTGGAAAAAATTGAGCTATCCAATGATGTAAATCTGAGGATAAGAGTATATTTAACAAAGCTGCATCAACCCTATTCCAGATATCTATAGCAGTAGCACAAGAGACAAACAGATGTTGTATAGTTTCCACATTCTGACTACACATAGGACACATATTACATTGGTACTTAGTTATTCTAGCAAGCTTATGTTTAGTTGGTAGACATTTATGCAAGAACTTCCACATGAAGTGATGAATTCTAGGTGGAAGCTTATGTTTCCAGAAAGAACGCCAGTTTATGCTCATATTATTCTTGCTAGGTTTGAGTAAAAGCCTATCAGTCAAAATCATTTTATAAGCAGATTTTACTGAAAATCTACCATTCATGTTAGGCTCCCATCTAAGCTTATCTTCACCATTGAAAGGAATTCTAAGTTTTAAGATTTCAGACACACTATTTCAATCAAACAAAGCATTGATAATATCTAACTTCCAACATTTTCTATCATGATCAATTAGCTGACTAACATACACCATATTAGAAGAGTAGAAATGGGTTGGGGTGGACTGTGCATACTTGGAATCCAGTTGTCTTTCCAGATATGCACAGAATTACCATTACCAATTTCCCAGACATAAAATTTCTTAATTATGTCCAAGATAGTGCAGATACCTTTCCATATCCAAGATCCCTGTTTAGAAACACTATCACATAAAGGATTAGAATTCATGAAATATTTACCCCTCAAAATACAAGTCCAAGTATCATCAGGATTCTCAACCATTCTCCAAGCTAATTTAGCTAGGAGAGCAAGATTCAAAATATCAGTTTGTCTGATATTTAGACCACCTAAATGTTTTGGAAGAGCTATGTCTGACCAGCCCTTAGGAAAACATCCCTTTTATCCATCTTTTTTCCCCCACCAAAATCTCATTTGAATACTATCTAGCTTCTCAGTAAGCTCTTTAGGCATTGGGAAGACAGCTAAGTGATGGCTAGCTAAGCTTCCTAAAACAGATTGATTCATAACTTTTCTACCTGGAGCAGCAAGATAAGAAGGTTTCCAATGAGAAAGTCTACTCTTAGAGTTATCAATCATATGTTTAAAGGAATCAAACTTTCTTTTCTGCAAAAGAAGAGGGATACCTAAGTATTTCTCATTTAAATACATTCTTCTAATTCTAAGAATATTAGCAATTTCATTTTTCACATTATTGGGAACTTTTTTGCTGAAGGCAAGAGCAGATTTGTCAAAATTGACAGCTTGCCCAGAAAACTTACTAAACTGATCATTGATGGTAGCTAAGTTTCTAGCATCTTTATTTCTTGCCTTAATGAATATAAGGAAATCATCAGCAAATAAAAGATGAGAAATAGAAGGGCAATGTTTATTAGCCTTAAACCCATGAATGAGGTTATCATGCTCAGCTTGAATTAAACTTCTAGACAAAGCTTCCTTACACAGAATGAAGAGATAAGGAGACAAGGGATCTCCTTGTCTCAAACCTCTTTGAGGATAGTAAACTTTACCTGGGGCACCATTGAGCAAGATGGAGGTAAAAACAGTGGAGATGCATTGGTTGATCATACTGCACCAATCTTGAGAAAAGCCTAGTTTTTTGAGACTGTCAAGGAGGAATGACCATTTTATTCTTTTCTTCTTTCTCTTTCTTCTTTTTCTTCTATGTTCTTCTTCTTCCCGTTCTTTCTCTTTCTCTTCCTTGTCGATCTCAGTTCAGAAGAATTGAGTTATCTTTGTGTGTGATATTCATAGAAAATTAGTTAGCTTGATGAATCCGAAGAAGATGAAGTTAGAACTGAGATTGTTTGAGCTCCTTGAGAAGAAGAATATGATTTTGATGTTAGATTGAAGTTAGGGTTTCTAAAATTAGGGTTCGTGTAGAACTGGTGATGATATAGTGTCGTTATGGGATGAAGAATCGAGGGGTTGCTATTGCATTGACTAGCTGATGATGTTCTGATGATGAAACAAATAGAAAAGGTAAATCAAAGTTTCAAATAGGGTTTATATTTTGATATTTCTTTATGGAATTGATGTTATTTGATTGAATTATTACTTGGGTTTGTTCTTAATCGAGTGAAGATAGTTGTATAGAGATTTAATTTTAGTTCTTTTGTAATTTAATTTGAGAATTGGGGTTTGATGAGTTGAAGATGAAAATTGGGGTTTTCCTGTTTGATTTGAGTTACATGGAAAAGAGTTATATGATTATAAAGATGTAAATGATATTGGTGGATTGAATGAGTTGGGGTACAAGTTGAGATGATGTTGAGTCATGAGATGCTTCTGCAGGTGGCTGTAATTGAGTATGTTGGTGGGTTTTTTGGAATCTGGTGGTGATGGAATTGTTGTTGTTGGTGGTGGTTTAGTAAAACACAGGTTTATGGAGACGGTATTGAGACCAAATTGGCTACTGGTGCATGACATGGAAGAGTAGTTGATGTTGAACTGCTAATGATGGTGCTGGTGGTGTTGAAGTTACATAGAGTTTTGCGAATTATGAACTGGTTGTGCGGATTGTGTTGATTAGAAGGTGTGGTGGCTAGCTGAAGGCTAAGGTGGTAGAGATGGAAGTGCAAGTCATGTAAGGTAGATTGGATGGTAATGAAAGTAAAGTTAAAACCCTGGTAGTTGTGCTGCAGATTAGTGATAGTAGTAGCTAGGGATGGTGGAGTTATGTGTGGTATTGTGATGCAAGGAAGATGCATGAGATATATGCAGTTGAGATGAAAGAGATCAAGAATGGACATGGAGCTACAGAGTTGAGTTGTGTAGTTACATATGGTAGTAAATGAAGTATTTCAAGACTTAGGTGATGATGTTGAGGCTGACCTACGTATGGTGTTGCTGTGTTGGATTTGATTGAAGTGATTACAATTCCGGAGAACTGATAGTAGTGATGTTACAGTGATGGTGAAAGTAAACAGTTAGGTTGTATCTTGACCTAAGCTGAAGATATTGATAGTTGTAATGAGGTTTAGATGTATAGTGTGAAGTTGATGTTTATGTTTAAGCTAGAAGAATGAAAGTAGGAGTTTTTTTGTGTTTGGCTTGTTTTGTACTGCATCTTTTAATCTTGGCTAGTTAGGTGTTGCACCTTGTTGGTGCATTAGTGTTCTTTGGCCTGAGCAATGGCTTTGGCCTGTGCAGAAGCTTAGACCTATTAGTCATCCCAGTTAGCTCAGTTGACTCAGAGTATCTGACTGAGTTGAATCGGATTGACTCAGAACCGGCTCAGTGAGCCAAGATCAGACTTGACCATTTGACATGACTTTAACTGTTGACTCTGACATTGACATTTGACTGACGTTTACCGTTAGTCGACTCTGTTGACCGTTATCATTGACTTTTAGTTGACCAAAATGGACCTTAATTTCCTATATTGATATTTTGGACCCCTTATGGTCCGAATTAACCTTTGGTTCCTTCTACAAAGTTGTAGATATTCATAAGACATATCTAGTGAACTATAGAACCAATCTAATTGGATTAATAAACCTTTGTATGCTAAAGATAGATAATGGAAATGTGTAGAACCATTAGATAGTTCACTTAGCTTATAACTAGAGAATTGTATGAGATTGTGTTATGAGCCTTTTGGATAATCTTTTAGAGTGCTTGTGTGATCAACAATTACTCTGTATTAACAACGACCGATTCAAAGGATTATCATGTAGACTTCGGATCTCGAGGTATGCGAGGCTTGTCATCGAAAGAGGTGGGAATCGATAACGAACTCTCTTGTACTCATTATTGTTTTACAAATCTATCCTTTATGAAATTCATGCATATATTTGTTACTATATGATATGTGTATGCATGTATTATTTATGTGTAATACCAACTAGTTTTCCTTTACATTCTGGGATGGGATTGGATCTTTAGAAACAATTGATATTTGTGTTTTGGGAGTATTTACTTATCTTCAAAAAGTGATTCTTTCCATTGACTGGAAAGTAGTTACAAACTTTACTTGTTGTTAGCATGTAAGGAAACCTTTTCCTTTTGATTGGTGTGAGATGTGTGCCCCAAAAGTTATATCTATTTTTATGTTGTATAGGAGTGAAAATTGCTACCACTAGTAAAATAATAGGCGGTCAAGTTGAATATTATTTTGCCTATTTCTGTACGGCAAAGGCATGTCTCATACATGAATGTTTACTGTTTTTTTTTTTAAATTACTTTCAAAAGCTATTATATTATGTTTTGGTGTTTAAAGAGAATGATATTGAGATTCTTATTTAAGATTGTTGGATTTACGCGGGGATAGTTATGGGATGTCTATTGCGTAAGCACTTCGGTCGGATATAATGTTGTTACCATTAGTTTCTTTGAATACTTGATATGTAGAGTGCGCGTAGAATAAGGTACTGGTAAGGTACATATCGTTTATGACTTGAGGACGAAAACCTCACGGGCCCTTTAATGATCATTGAAGAATCCGCAACAGTCATGCCTTGCTACTCCGAAAGAAGACGTCGTTCAATATTATTTCTGTTGTGAATATTTGTCGAATGATTGGTTGGTAGAACTTTATATTTTCGTACAACTTATCATTATATTATGCTTTATCTGTTTTTCCGCGTTTTATCGGTTTTCAGTAAAATATGCATTGTCTTCAATTCATTTTAGTGATTACTTGAAAGTTAGTTATTATTTCTACTGGGCACCCCTTTTAGGGATGATGTGCTCACCCATTCCCACTTTCAATTTCAGAGACAGATCACGATGTGCACGTGGCGATTAAAGCTTCAAGGAGTTGATTTCCTTAGTTGGTTAGCTTCCTCTATGTTTATTTTTGTGTTTATATTCTATTTGTAAACCAACTCATTATTAAATATGTATATCACTTGAGAGGAGTTCTTGTATTTATTTCAAAGAGGGTTTAGATTCGGGTTAATCTTTGTTTAGAACTTCTTTCTTAGTGTTTTAAATAGACATTTAGATCATTAGTGCCTCATTTTATAGTTAATCTCTTGGATTAGTCAGCTGCTAGCTTAGGGGGCGCTACACCAAGGCGGATCGGACGGAGATATAACAAACCGAAGAAGGTTTTCTGAGTCTATTTCAAATAAAACTTTTGGCCATTGCCTTTATATGGCTGTTCTAGTTGCCATAAGTAATGCCCAAGTTTCTGCAATTGATGCAGTCGTTATTTCTAGCAGTTGCTCCAAAGCCATTATCGTTCTTGAATCCGAGTCTCTGCAAATGAAACCTGCATCCGCAAATCCAGAGTGTCCCCTAGCAGCCCCATCCATGTTGATCTTTATCCAGTTCATGGGAGGAGAGGACCATCCGACTGACATTGTTGTCATCTTTTTTGTGCCTCCTGATTGGTTGCAAGATGGCGATTCCCCTGGTAAAACAGGAGGCTAAGCTTCAAGGCCCAAGATAAAATTTCATCTGATATTGTTTGTTTATGACGGTAAATTAGTTCATTCCTGGCTAGCCATAAGGTCCAGAAAATAAAACAAAACGAGGTGATAACTGAAGTTGAACTCGGTTCTTGTAGGAGTTGTAAGATGGTTGTTTGAGGAGTTATCATAGATATATAATTATGTTTTGAATTTGGAATGGTTAAGAGTCGAGAGAGATGGGTGTTCCAAGATGTAGCCACCATTGGACAATGGATTAGCAAGTGAGTCACTGATTCCGGTTCGTAATTGCATCGGGGGCATAACTTGGAGTTGGTCAGATGGATGTGTGTAGGATAAAGAAGGTCGGCAGACCTTCATTGATTGCTTTCCACAAGGAAAGATGAATTTTTGGTGGACACGGTAAGGTCCACAAGAATTTGGTAACTGGGAGGGGGTTCTGATGAGTTTGACCAACTTCTTGGGTTAGACATTTGTACCCAGAAGCAGTAGTAATTTTCCAGTTTTTGAATGTGGCCAAATGATTCTATCTTGGGGGCAGTCTTGGGGGAGATGAATGCTTATGATTATTTGGGCTGCAATAGTTGGTAGGTTGCTTATTTTATCATGTATCCAATTATGATAAATAGGATCGATGATATTCGCCACTATTTGGATTGGGTAACATCGTGCTGGGTAAATGTTTGGGCAGTTCAGAATCCAATTATCCTGGACCAAGGTTGTTAGACAGTTTTTGATGAGATGAAAAGTAAGTTGTTGTACTATAGGAACGAGATATGCTAGTTGTCTCCATTGTGGGCTGGACGAGGATGGAACTGCAACATTTCCTTGGAGAATTGGTTGATGATTAAGATATTTCTCATTGCAGCTACTTCCATAAATGGAGTCAGGTTGTTCATGAAGACTCCATATTCTTTTCATGAGTAGGATTTATTATGGTCAATACTTTTCCTTATTCCTAACCCTCATTCAGCTTTTGACTTGGTTAATTTATCATATCTAATAGGATGGAGTTTTTTAACTGAGGAATTGTGTCCCTTGAAAAAATTCTCGGTGATACTGTCTATTTGTTGGTGCACCTTGGTAGGAATGAGTTGTGTTTGCATAAGATGGTTTGATGTGGGTGTGAGAGAAATTTTAATGAGAACTAGTCTTCCTGTAGGGGTTAAGCATTTTGTCATCCAAACCTTTGGCTTTTCGTGCCAGCCTATGAAGAAGAGGGGCGAAGGTATGGATCGATGATCTTCCTTGTTTGAATTGTGCTCCTAGATAAATGGGGGGTTTTGATGTGGTTTGCATGCTGAAGAATTATTACAGATTGTTTACCTCATGCGGTTCTAGTCTTGGATGGTGAATAATTACGGATTTGGAAGTATTTATTACCTGTCCCGCTCATGATCCATAGGATTCAAGTAAGTTCTTGAGATGAAAGTTACCCTCAACAGATGATTTATAGATGATGAGTAGATCATCCGCATACATTAAATGTATGATAGGTGGGGCTTTTTAAGATATGCGGAGCCCTCCTACTAGCTTCTGGTTTTGTAGGTTTCCCAGGTTTGTAAATAGGATTTCCGCACAAATTATGACGACATAAGAAGACAGAGGGTCCCTTGTCTATTACCCCTTGTTGGGTTGATATATCCATATGGTGTACCATTAATATTGATCGAATAGGTCACTGTTGTGACACATAACATGATGTAATCCATAAAGATGGGTGGAAATCCTATCTTTGTGAAAGCTATTTTGATGAAACCCCAATCTAATCTGTCAAAGGCCTTTTGGATATCTAATTTAAGAGCTATTTTCGGGTATTTCGTAAGGTTTGAAGATTTGATATAGTGAAATAACTCTCCAGTGATTGCTATGTTGTCATGAATTGATCTTTGTGGAACAAAAGCATTTTGGCAAGGGCTTATTAAAAATGGGAGAAGCGGCCGGATCCGATTGACTAGAATTTTAGCAATGATTTTATAAGTGACATTGCAGAGTCCTATAGGTCTGAATTGGGACGGTTTTGACGGATGGTCCACCTTAGATATTAAAGTGATATTTGTATGATTCATGAAATGATGCACATTAAGGTTATTGAAAAAATTGCAGACCATAGCTATTAATTGAGAGTGAGTTGTTTCCCGGAAAACTTTAAAAAACTTACTTGTGAAGCCATCCGGGCCAAGAACACTCTCACAGTTTATGGATAAAAGGGCATGTTTGATTTATGCCGGCGATACTTTTTTGGTGAGAAGAACTGCTTGTCTGGAGGTTAATTTGGGGGTGATTTTTTCAAATAGGGCCTCATCTATTACCGTGGGTGGAGCTATATATTGCGTGGTATAATGATCAAGAATTAGTTGAACCACTTCATCCTTATTAGAGATCCAATTATTTTGTGAATCCTGAAGTTATTATATATTGTTGAAACCCCTGTGAAGGGTTTCCTTAGTGTGAAAAAAATGGTGTTGTTGTCTCCTGATTGCAACCACTGTATTCTTGATCTTTGCTGCCAGTATGTCGCATGATATTGGAGCAATGTCGTGTGATGATTTCTGAGTTGTTTTCTTGCAATAACCAATATTCTAACTCATTTCCAACCCTGGTCTGAAGTTGATGAAGGTCCTGCTCTTCCTGCTTCAAACTTATCTGCATTATGTCTCAAAACTAGAGAAAAACTAGATGGTCATGTCTTTGAAATACAAACAACATCAATACCAATCTTATGATTCATAGCTTTAGGTTTGGACCATTTTGAAAATGCGGGGTACCAAAATACACCACCAACTTTTTCTTAGGCAATCTGTATGTACAAACTCAATACATTTCCGAGAGTTCAACTTAATGAATCTCAATCAAGAAATATTATCTAGAGTTATATCTCTTTAACTCTTGCAATTAGAACGTTTACAAAACCAAGTCTGTGAACCTAATTACAAAGAGATTACTTGGACGACACCAAAGACCAATGTCCAAGAATAAATCAAGTTGTCTCCAACAAACAAGGTCGGATATATCTACTATGATTGATTAACGCACAACCTGTGATATTTCAATTATAAAGATAAACAATATAATGCGGAAAAAGAAATAACACATACACCAGAAGTTTTGTTAACGAGGAAACCTCAAATGCAAAATAACGCCGGGACCTAGTCCAGATTGAACACCAAACTGTATTAAGCCGCTACATACAATAGCATACTACCAATTAACTTTATATTGGAATGTAGTTGAGACCGAATTAAACCCTCCCAACAATTCAGTTAAAATCGCTTTCCTTACACCTCTTGAATCCCAGAAGGACTCTGCGCAATTGATTCCCTTGGCTGACGTCACACCAATTAAGAGTTGCATTAACGCAGTTGAATACTTTAAACTAATCTTCCTCCCACGGATAAGCCTATATGTGATTTCCTTTATGATTAAAAAGTTTGACTAAGGTGATGAAATTCGATAGCGATAGACAAAGTATAGTTAATCTCAAAATCCGGACTTATGCAACCCGAAGTGCAGCCTAGATTATTGTTCACCTCACAAGTTTTTTGGAATCAGAAAAGTTTGAGACGAAGAGAAATTTGATGATTTCTATCTATCTTGATCAAGTGAGCAGCTCAACAATCGATCAAGATTAGGATACTCGAGATATCAAGATAAAAGATAACTGGACCTGAATTCATGAATCCGAATGAAGTCTTTGTAGTCGATGAACCCTAAAATGGTTTTAAGAAGAGGACAACTCTAGTTACAACTAGGACACACCAAGAAAAGTAGTGTCGGGATTCAAAGATCCTAGTTTCTTGAAGTTCCCCTTTTATAGACATTAAAAGCATAAGTTGCTTTAGGTTTAAGCTAAGATAGATTTGGAACCAAGTAATCAATATCCACCGTTATATGAATCTTTGAATCTGATTTACATAAGCAATAATATACACTATGATTAGGTGAAACCGTAACCAAACCATGTATAAAGACTATATTCAATGTGATTAGCCGAATCTAGCCGATTTGAATTTATAAGCTTAATATTCATTTTCATAAACACTTAAGACTTTAACCTTGAGTCACAATCATGTGATCAAATAAGTATATAGTATTTTTAAAGATTTGATTAAATGCTAATTATCTCGTAGAAATAATTTTGTTATATTTGAAAATAATCGACATGGATAGTAGATGTACAAAGTACAAATACCATAGCCGTTCGTGAGTCAGGTCAGTCACAATACGTGTACCGACTTGTATACTATTAAGCACAATTAAGTTTCGGAGTTCACATAACTATTTAGTTTAAGACTATAATCAGTTGCGGAGTCCACATAACTATTTTGGTATGGGTACAAGTATGGATACACAAACCTAGTTCCGGAACATATAACTTTTCTGGTAGTGTACCGGTATGGATACCAAACTGGTTCCGTCACCACAGTTCCTTTTCGGTTTGCATACGGTTATGCATAC
Organism: Papaver bracteatum; assembly: GCA_023529315.1. Taxonomy (NCBI): domain Eukaryota; kingdom Viridiplantae; phylum Streptophyta; class Magnoliopsida; order Ranunculales; family Papaveraceae; genus Papaver; species Papaver bracteatum. The sequence goes on along the minus strand of JAJJWX010001238.1, from coordinate 614,246 downwards.
CAATTCAGTTCACGAGTTAACAAATTATCATAGTGTTAGAGCACTTCTCGGTCGAACTCGCAAGCGTTGCTATCTCAAGCTTGTTTGTCAAGTTTAGTTGATCAAAACTATAATTTGATTTCTAGTCTACTTATAACTATGTCTCGGATTAGGATAGAAGTATGTAGTTGAGCTTTAAACTTCACATCGTTTACCAATTGAAGAAGGAGATCTACTGAAGATCTTGGAGGAACTTCGTCGATAAAAGGTATGTGGAGACTAAAACTTATATATCACTCAAAAGTGTATTCAATTCCATCTACTAATAAGACTAAGTTGTGTAGCTATATAGACTTTATGTTCTGCATATTTGAAATTTCGAGTCCAGTTTATCTCGTTTATATAATTCTCGAAATACGAGTTTGAAGCATTCTTTAGCTATGTCTTGACTTCATCATATACTTGACAACTTTAGTTGTAAACAATTCATTTGTTGGAAACTAAATATTGAGTCAAGATGATCATGTGAAAATTACCTTGAACATCTTACATGATTTGTGTGAGATAATCATTTGATGTTAACTCGGGATATTTCGTATTGATTAAATAATCATTTAAGAATTACTTGAAGCTATTGGTATGGGTAAGCTAACCAGTGTTGTCTTCTAAGGATGTTTCAAATCGATTAACGAGAGTTTTATAACTACTACCAATGTATGGATACAACACAATATGCAAACTCCGAAGTACTAGTTCAGGTCCGGAACTCTTGTTTGTGAACCGTGTTTGCGAACGAGTTTATCTGTGATAGGTCTGGAACTGCGGTTTGCGAGCAGTGTTTGCGAACGGTAGGACTAGGCAAGGTCCGAAACTGTAGTTTGCGAACTCGGTTTGCGAACTCAGTGGTTAGGTTCTAAAATCGGTAAGTATAACAACTTGTTCATATACTTGTATGGTAACTGTTGTCTATACTCATGAACTCAGGTTCGTTTGCGAACTAAATTCCCTGGAATATTAATGTATTAAGGTATGCAGATTTGGTTTGCAAATCGTGGCATTATGTTCATGAATTTGTTCTTGTATAAGTACTTTGTACACTTACAAACCAAACCGAATATGTTTCAAATGCTTCATGGATATTTCTATGAGATAGTGAACATTTGAACAACTCTATTAAAACACATTTAGATTCATTTGATTATCGGATTTGGTCTAGAAGTGTTATATGGTTAAGCTAAAAGTGTTCATATGGATAACTTCGGTTAACTGTTATTGAGCCAACTTGTTATACATGTTTAGGTACGGTTCATCCATATCTAAATATATGTAAGGACCCTCAAGCTCGTCAACGGTATTTGACTGGTCTAGCAATGATTAAGTGACGAATTAGCCGATGGTAACTCGATTAGTTTGACACCAACGTTAATTAGTAAGAATTAATCTAAAAATGATTTAGATACGAAACTAGTATCATTAGATAGATCTCGAAAAGTTACACAGAATGGACTACTCGAATGTGTCACTTGGATACAAGACGAAGAAGATATCATCAGATGAGTATGAAGGGAAGATTAGTCATTTTGTATACAAACCGACTTGGCAGCCCTTACTCAGAACGTGGGTGCCTCAGTAATTCTCTCGGCCTTATCCTCATCAAACCGTGAAGATAAACATTGATTCTTCTTTCTATTTCTTCTTCATTCTTCTTTCTCTTTCTTATTTTCTTTTCTTCTTCTCTTGTTTATCTTCTTCTGCAAATGATTTTGAGAGTTAGATTAACAGGGGGGTAGTCGTGGGAGATTCTGGGGTTTTTTAATGTATTTCAATCCCCAGGGAGTTTGAGAGAGCTCAGAGAGTTTAAGAGACTTTAGAAGTTTTGAGCTGGAGAGTTTTGGGGAGTTTTGGAGAGTTTATTAGGGAGAGTTTCAGAGAGTTTAGGGTGTTTGATAGCTAAAATTAAGGAAGTTTTTTAGAAATTCTCAAGTGATACTTCTAATATATGATACACAAAAGATCCAACGTCGATTGATTCTATGCACTGCGGGTTTTCCTCAAAAAAAAAAAAAACATGCTGAATAAAACTAGTCTATGTAGTCGCAATGATAATTAACAATCTGTAAGCGATATCACATAATTCAAGTATCTCACTCAAAGGTTCTTTTTAATGGCGATCTCCGTACAATTCCAAATCCCGCTGGTCACGAACATCATCCCACATAGTTTTTGCGATGTCATCTCTCCATGCATTAGCTTTTTGAAGTTGTTGTTGTTGAGTTTGTGATAAAAGTTCTACACCATCATTTACGAGTGTTGACGATTCTGTTTGGTCATCCTCCTCGACAGAAAACTCATCATAGCGACATTCTTTTCGTAAGAAATTGTGTAATCCTGTACAAGCTGTCACTAGCTCTGCTTGCATTTGAAATGGAATCGGAGGTTGGGACTTAAAGATTGTGAATCGAGACTTGAAAACACCAAATAATCTTTCAACTAAAGAAGCGTGATGCATATTAAATAGTTCTTCTGCCTTTTGAGCATGATTACCCTCACCACCAAATTCTTTTAAATGATAACGTTGCCCACGATATGGAGCTAAGCTGTATCGGCGGTTTGCAAATCCACAATCCACCAAGTAATATTTACATAATTAAAAGATAACAAACTTTGTCAAAAATAACTTTCTTCCAAATATTTTGCACAGGATGATATCTAAAACGCCGACCAAATCCATATACGATGTAGTAAAATCATGTTTGACATACACAATATATAACACACGAGCTATCATAAAAATATATAACACACGAGCTGTATCGACGGTTTGCAAATCCACAATCCACCAAGTAATATTTACCTAATTAAAAGATAACAAACTTTGTCAAAAATAACTTTCTTCCAAATATTTTGCACATGATGATATCTAAAACGCCGACCAAATCTATATACGATGTAGTAAAATCATGTTTGACATACACAATATATAACACACGAGCTATCATAAAAATACCTTGGGGGATTGTCAGTCCATTTCTCTTTGTCATTGCATCACTAAGTATTTTTGAATCATGAGCAGAACCCTCCCACCCACTGAGCACATAAATAAACTCCAAGTCGAAGTTGCAAGCCGCTAACACATTTTGAGATATAATTCCAAGACGATTCCGAAAAACGGTTGAATCTCTACAGTTTACCATAGATGGAATATGTGTACCATCCATAGCTCCAATACAATCCTTGAATTTCAATTCACCAATAATTTAACAAACAAATATTTTTACAATATTTTTATTAGTTATCTAAAAAAAAATTATATATTTGAAATTAGTCTATTACCTTAAAGTAAGGATAAAATCGTGTGCTCTCTCGTATTTTCGCCGGTGTTGTGTTTGTTGGTTTAGCCATCATTCTCGGAGCTATTTCATTTAAGACTCGTAACATGCATCCTATTGAAGTTTTTACTAACTGTCCATCGTGAACGACCAAATGTATCACGTATTCTGCAATATCGTTCGTTTTGGCCAACTACAAGTAAAAACGTACCTAACATTTCTTCAACGGAAAAACATTTTGTGTCACGAACTGATGTTGTGTCTCGAATAATATAACATAGTTTCTGAAATACATCAGGGTACATCTTGTATTGTTGTTGAAATTCTTTCGGGTCTTCGTTCAAAACTCTCATTATATAGTTATATCCAAAATCAGTAACTGGTCGTCTTATTGGTCGTTCAATACAATGATTGTGTATGTACTGCAGTTGCTTAATTGTATCCATTAACCATGAATGCACTGCTGAAAAAAAATTCAAAATTATGGATAATTCATCTTCTTCATCGCTACTTACTTCATCATCGGTATTGTCTTCTTCTTCCGTATCAAAAATTTGATCTTCCCTGCTAGATGACTCTGAATCCGACATGTTCACCTAAAAAGATCATATACACGTATATTTGTTTAGAATCATCATTGTCTTAAATACATCAAAATTTATCTGTATAAAAATAAGCATGTTGGTTCATATGTAGACTCCATCATCATAACAATGACATATAATAACAAAGATACCAATTCATAAAATCTAAACCAAACAAAACATCCAAAAATCAGTCATAGTCAATACTGGATAATAAAGTCATAACTAACAAAAAAAAAGTAGTAGTAGTTGCAATGCAAACACAAATGAACGACTAGGTACGACCAAGTTGTTTGCAAAGACTAGTTTATTTCTTGCAAACATAATATAAGGTTCATTCTCGCAACTTTGAAGCAATCCAGAGCTTTGTCTCTTCTGCATTAAAACTTCTAAATATGCTCTTCTTATGATTGCTATCCAGCATTTCAATCACTTTGAGCTTTTGTTCCAACTTAATTTCTGACATGGCATAAACAATATCCCATAGTTCATTTTCCTTCTTATCTGTTTCAAGTCTACGGATTTCCTTTTCAATTTTGCGGTCTTCTCTTTCTTTAGCTTTCTCTTTGGCCTTTTCCACAATGATAGCATGCACCGACTCGATAGTAGAAGCAATTGAGGAGCTGTTCATAATCAATTTTTCAATGTATTTTGACTTCCCTGTGGGAGGTGAAGATGAAGAAGAATCATTATTTTCATTTCTTGCTCTTTTCCTTGGAACATCCTTTTGTGTTTGAATTTTGTTGGTGTTCATATCTTGAGAATCACTATTTTCCTCTTCAGAATAAGGTTCAAAGGCTACGCCAAAAACGTTATCATATTGTTCCCTATGAGTACCATTAGCATCTTCTCCATCATCTTGTTGTTCATCTTCCTCCATAGAAGTTCTAGCACTTGTACCATCTTGAGTGAGATCAACTGTGACTTTTCCAGTTGCACATTTGTTCCCAAAAACAAGAAGCAAGTCTCCATAATCTCTACCATTTTCTAGCCTAAGGGTACTATGATTCGGATGGCCCTGTTGACACAAATCAAAAATAAATAAGCCATACATTCAACCTATGCATAATTTCAAAAGTAAATTAGTTGCCAGTAAATAACATCCACATACCTCCAAGTAATCTTCCTACATTTCTTCAATGCCGTCAATCATCTTTAAATCCTTGTTTCAACCAAATCCAGAACTAGATTTAAAAATTTCCTAGTACTGACCCAATCTATTCTTAAACCATTTGTATTTTCCTTTAAAGTTAACATAGGTTTTGTTACATCCACATATTTGGTTAAGTTTTGGTAGTATTTTTTCCTCTACGGTTTTCTTATTAAAGGCTCCATTCTTGTCTTTCCGCCGCTGAAGCGTAGCTTCCACTAATAATTTCAATAGTTCATCCATCTCTTCTTCAGTCCATTGATTGTATGAGTTCTTCTTCTTGTTGTTTTTTTTCAGTCTCTTGGTTTTCCATTCTATGGTGTAAAAAACATGAGAATTACAACATATAAAATGGTACACACCTATACAAACTGAACTATACTTGGTTGTCTAGTTCGGTATATACCTATATGAACTGAACTATGCATCTAATGAACCCCAAATCCGTATATACTTATTTGTATCTCTCTATATAAGTGTTAAGAAATCAAACAATTATATGAATTGGATTGTATATAATGAATCCCAAATCATCACACACATATTAGGGGTTCTCTATAAAAGAGTTACAGATAAACATACAAGGTTGTCTCAGTATTATAGCTTGAGTGAGGATCTTACAAAAATGATTTCAATCCGTTAATTAAAAGAACTCTCTTTATATATAAGTATCCATTCTAAAAACATATATTTGTAGATCTCATTTTTTGATATCCCTAATTCATATCAAACATATATTTGTAGATCTCATTTTTTTGATATCCCTAATTCATATCATCAATATGCTAACAAATGATAATTGTTTTCAATAACCATTTTTGATATCTACTACTGATGCAATATAATTACAGGTTATTGTTTTATATTGTTTGACATGTTTGTACATTAGATTCTGTAAACTACAGAAATGCCTTCCTAAGAATCTTCATTATGAAACATTGGCAAAAATGAAAAACTGTATTTCGTGGCACATTGCACTTGTATGGTTAGTTTTTAAGTGCTGGAAAGCATTAGAGTGAATTAGAATTACTATTTCCTTTCACATCTAATGCACTGTTTTTATGCAAATAAAGAACGCAATCTTACTCTAAAGATCATATAAGATCTGTGATTGGAAACAAATCAGATTAAGACCATCTTGAGATTGGAAATAAGATCTGTGTGCATATCAGACAGTAAAATCATTTTTTTTTTTGTATATCAACCATAGATTTCCAAACAAATCAGATTAATAAAATCTCAAACACAATTCCTTCAAACTCAAGATTGATAACAAAATATCATATAAAAACCAACCAGAATATCATATACCGATCTTGTAAAAATAGAAGGAAAAAAAAAACGTACCTGGAAATGTTTTGCTTTACCTCCTTAAACAAGGTCTCTCCCAAAATCTCTCCCTTTTTGAGAGATTCTCACCAAGCCAAAAACTATATATGAACTCCCTAGAAATCTCTAGAATATTCAACTTCCTAGAAATCTAGGTTTTTTCCACTAACATGAATTTTAAAAGTTTTTTTCAATTCCCCTTTTTGACTAACATAGTTTTCTATGGAGTTTAAGAAACTCTCCCAAAGTCCCCACGCGACTAACAGATATTTTAAAAGACTCTCCTAGACTCCCCAACGACTAACGGGTAATTTATAAACTCTCTTGAAATACATTAAAAAACCCCAGAATCTCCCACGACTACCCCTTTGTAAGATTCTGAGATCGAGATAAGAAGAGACTAATCAGGAATCAAGTTATGGTGGTGGAGTTGTTGTTGATTGATTTTAGGATGAATTCGATTCGAGAAATCAGAAATTTAGGGTTTCTGAAGATTACTAGAGTATGATATTGACGGAGTTGTTGAAGAATAAATTATGGGTTTTAGGAATAGGTCATGAAGATGAAGTTGGTTGTGTTAATTTGGGTGTTTGATGTGAAGAATTAAAGTTAAGATTTGAGAGTTAGGGTTTGAGGTTTTAATTAATGGTTTGAAGACTTAGAAGATGAAGAATAGATCTACTGGTAAATGAAAAAAAGGGGGTTGAAGTTTAATTGAAATTCTGAATCTGTCTTGGAGATGGGTTTGAGATGAATTAGGGTTTAGTTCAGAACTTATGGAGATAATTGGGTTTTGGGTTGAACTGAACTGGTAGATGTTGCCGTCTTAAGATGAATTGTTGAATCAAGTAAGGGATGGAAAAGAGTTCGATTCCAATTTGCGTATCTGAGATGAATTACTTTGAGGTAATTATTTCTCTGAGTTAAATTAGTAAGTTATTCAGTTCATTGATGTCTATTTGCAATTGATAATTTTATGAGTATAGAATGGAATGTGTTTAGAATTGGAGATGAATTGTTCTTGCAGATGGACTTGAGTTCCATAGTAGTACATCTATAGCTATTGGTAAGAATAAAACAAGAATTGAGTTTTAGAAATTGTATTGATGTTGGCTACATGAAGTTGAATTGGTTTGGATGAATGAGATGTTAATAAGGAGTCTTAAATGGAATTGATGAGATGCCACTGGAGTGAGCCATGAATGAGCAATGGTGGTAGTGTTGTTGTGTTCATGTAGTTGTTTATAAATTTGATAGTGAGATTGTTAGAATGGGTAATTGAAGTGCAGAGTTATTATAAGCTGAGATATGTTGTGCAAGACTGTTCGAGTTGAAATGTCTTGGAGTTTGAACTGTAATTGGTAGTGTACGCTTGTAACTGTTGGATACAGAACAGTGGTTGAGTGGGAGTTGCAAGTGATGGTTGTCCGATAAGTTGGTCTTGGTGGTTATGTTGAGTTTGGTAGATGGATGTTGGCGAAGCTGTGTTGTCCATAGTGAACTGGGAAGGGAAATTGTGTAAGTGGAAAAATTAGAAGTAATTGCAGGTGGTTGTTGGTTTTATGAATGATTTATTCTTACTGCCTAAGTTGATGTTGAATTTGTTGTCGTGGATGAATTTGAATGAGATAACAGTTGAAGGGTGATATGGTGTTGGAAGAGGAGAGGTTGTAACTGAAGTTGTTGTGTTTGTTTTATTGAAGTTGCAGCTGCAGCTGCATTTCAAATTGTATGTAGTGGTGCAAGTTATAATGACCCGTCCCTCCACCGATATTGTCCCCACTTAGCCACTGCAGTTATCCGGCAGTGTGGGGTTTTCAATGGGCATCGCTGCGGTAATCCAGCAGAAACTTCCCAGATGATCACCCATCCATGGATTACTCCCGCCCGAGCACGCTTAACTGCAGAGTTTTCTGCCAACTTTGGAGCCAATTTTGCTGAAAAGGCCTTGGTGTTAGGGAAGGACAAATCATTACTTATATTCCATTCGGCCAACCACTGCCGAATATCGGGGTACAATACCATCACCTTACAGGGGTTTACTCAATAAATACTTTTATCGATTTCCAAAGAGTTTAATGGATTTACAAAGTATTGTGTTATTGGTTGTATACTTTTAAAATCTCTTTCAAAGTTTATGTTACTCGTTGTAGATTGTCAAAAGGTCTTCTAAAGTTTGTGTTACTCGTTGTAAACTTGAAAATTCAAAGACTTTGCATACTTATCTATTTTCAAGACTTTGAGTGACTTTTGGGTATATATTTGCCTTGATTAAAGTCTTGCAAAATATGTAAGATTTTGGAAGACTTCCAATTTTTTTTATAAAGATGTTTTTTACTCTATCTTATTTTTTATCATGAATACACAATCTATAAAACTCATATTATAGATGAGTATAAATTATATGATATTATTAAATATTTTTTTATTTTAATTATTATGTACAAATGTATAATAATAATTATTTTAATTTATTGTTACACTTTATTGTATTTCATTGAACCAAAGAAATAAGTTATATATATAAAATAATAATAATAATTTAATTTAATTGAAGTTACTATAATAAATAAGCTACAATAAATTTTATATTTATGTCTATCATGCATATTTCCATATAAAATTTATTTATACAACTCTTCAAGACTCTACAAATGTCTGCAAGACATTAGACAACTCTGCATAACTCCGCAAAAGTTTGCTCAATTCTGTATAATTCTCGAAAAGTTATTAATTTTCATGACTCTTTTTAAATCTCTACAAATCTACAAATGTATTTATTGAGTAAACCCCCGTTAAATTGGAGCCGTCCTCGGCTCCAGAATATATTTGCAAGCCCAGATCTCCGACGTTCCCTGCCCCTCATGAGAAGCACCTGGACCAACCCCGTCCAGCGTACCTTCCCACCCTTGGAAGGTGACCCGTCGTCGGCTCTGATACCATTTATAATGACCCGTCCCTCCACCGATATTGTCCCCACTTATCCACTACGGTTATTCGGCAGTGTGGGGTTTTCAACGGGCATCGCTGCGGTAATCCAGCAGAAACTTCCCGGATGGTCACCCATCCCTGGATTACTCCCGCCCGAGCACGCTTAACTGCAGAGTTTTCTGCCAACTCTGGAGCCAATTGTGCTGAAAAGGCCTCGGTGTTAGCGAAGGACAAATCATTACTTATATTCCATTTGGCCAACCACTGCCGAATATCGGGGTTGGTCCAGGTGCTTCTCATGAGGGGAAAGGAACGTCGGAGATCTGGGCTTGCAAATATATTCTAGAGCCGAGGACGGCTCCAATTTAAGGTGGTGGTATTGTAATACCCCAATATTCGGCAGTGGTTGGCTGAATGGATTATAAGTAATGGTTTGTCCTTTCATATCATCGAGGTATTTTCAGCACACTGGCTCCAGAGTTGGCAGAAAACTCTGCAGTTAAGCATGCTCGGGCGGGAGTAATCCAGGGATGTGTGACCTCCCGGGAAGTTACTGTTGGATAACCGCAGCGATGCCCGTTGAAAACCCCAAACTGCCGGATGAGCAAAGTGGATAAGTGGGGACAATATCGGTGGAGGGACGGGTCATTACACAAGTTCTGTAATTTGGATGATGAGAGAACTAGTATAAGAAGAATGAGTTAATAAATATGTAGATAGTGGTAATTGTATGGTTGTAGATGGCAGCTTCAGTAAAAGCTTTCTTTTGGTGTTCAGGTAAGCTTAAGCTTTTGTAATGAATTCTGAATTTGTTTTGTATTTGAATTGAAGTTGAATTGTTAAACAAGAAGATGAGAGTGTAAGAAATAGTGTTGAAGGTTGTATGCAATAGAAATCTTCCTATTAGTTATCCCAGTCAGATAAAGTGTTTAACTGACTCAATTTGCTTAGCTGACTCAGTTATTCTGACTGAGTTGAGTTAACCCTGTCTTGACCAGAGTTAAATCAATTGACCCAACTTTGACTCGTTGACCGAGTTAACCTTTGACTTGACCTGGACTAGTTGACATGACTTTATACGTTGACTGTTAGTAGACATGTGATCGTCAGTTTGACCGTTATTTGACTTAGATGGACTGGACCTTGGTTAATGGACATGTTTAGAGAACTTGGGCTTAGTACCATGTATTCTTAGTTTGATCTTTTGGACCCTTATGGTCCGAATTGACCTTTGACTTATTCTACAAAGTTGTAAATATTTATAAAACTTAGATAAGGACTATAGAAACAATCTAATTGAATTAGTGTACTTTAGATGTGCTAAAGATAAATAATGGAAAGGTGTAAAATCATGAATGGGCTTAAAACCATTAGATTTTTCACCAAACTTATAATTAGAGAATTGTATGAAATTATGTTATGAGCCTTGTGGGCCTTTTGGTTAAACTCTTAGAGTGCTTGTATGATTAACAGTTAGTCCTTATTAACAACGCTCGATTCAAAGGATGAACCAGTGGATCATGGATCTCGAGGTAGGCGTGGCTTGTCATCAAATGAGGTGGGAATTACTTTTAACTCTTTTGAAATCATTGTTGTTTCTTTTACAAAAGTTTATTTTTAACAAACTCATGCATTGTCTGTTTGTGCATTTCATACATTGTTCAATTTGTATTATGAGTGTTCTGTTGATTCTTTGTAATCTTTCCATGGTTTGGAAAGGACTTGTAATGTTTGAGTGTCAATATGAATTTTTATGGGAAATAAGAATTTCCGCTTGTGGTATATATGATACACTGCTTCACATTTATACCTAAAGCCTTTATGATATATTGGTCGGCAGTAGGCGAGTTCAGAACTGTCGACATCCATACATACGATTAGGTGTGGATTTGTGAGTTCGGAAGTGCACAACCATATTAGTACATTGTTTGAAGAAGGAGTTTGTCCATATACATGTTTTTTTATGTCAGTGACTTGGTCACTAGTTGATGTTTGCCATGTCTTGCCATGATTTCTTGAAAGTTAAATGTTATATTCCTACTGGGCACCCCTTTTAGGGATGATGTGATCACCCATTCCCACTTCCAGTTTCAGAGACATATCAGAGTTGTGCAGCGAAAGCTTCGAGGGGTCGACTCCGTTAATTAGTTATCTTCTGTTATGCTTATTATGTTTTTTATATTTGCAAAACAAATGAATATTATATATGTATCATCTGAGAGGAGTTCTTGTATATAAATATTTTAGAGCGGGGCTAGTTTTTGGGTTAAATTTTGTAGCAAATTTCTTAATTGAATGCTTAAGTAAATGTTTTAGACTCTTAGTGTCTCTTTATTTAGTTAATCTCTTGGATTAGTCAGCTGATAGCTTAGGGGGCGCTACAATATAGGTATATTTCATTTGTGTGTATCAAGCCAAACCATCTAATGATGGATATTGATTGCTTATTTTTTAAGAAAACTTAGCTTGAATCTTAAATCAGGTATTCATCTAACAATGGATATTAATTGCTTTGTTACTAAGCTATCTTAGCTTTGATTGCAAGCAACCCTGATTTGAAAGACTATATAAGGAGGAATTCTAGCATCTGGTAAACCTAATCCCGACACTCTCATGTGTCCTAGTTGCAAACTAGAGTCGATTCTCCATTAACCTAGGTTTCCAGTTCTTCTGAAAACCATTATTAGGTTTAACGACTTAAAGACTTCATTTGGGATTCGTGAAGCCAGGTCCAACTATTTTCTCTGTAGTTGCATATCCTGATCTTACTTTTTCTATCATATTTGAGTTTAATTTTATCTAGGATTTTCTCGAGATATATCTCTGATAGGTAAGATATAAAAATTAATCGCAACAGTTTCTCATCTCAGACTCTTGTGATTCCGCAATAACTTCTTCTGTTAATCAGTTAGGTTATTATGAGGTAACTAATATTTCTAGGCTGCTCTTCGGGAGTATAAGACCAGATTATTAGTTGAGTTTCCTATTCACCTTGATCTTTATCTTAAGATGGAAACAAAAAATAAAATATACTTCCGTGGGATAAAAATTTGTTTATAAGTCATTGACTTTGGGTCGTAGCAACTTCTAGGATGTAAAGGACGTTAGTTAGGGGAATGACTCTTGCGAGATTCAAGAGGCATAAGGAACGCGACTGTACCTTAATCAGTGTGAGATTTGGTTAGGGATCAACCACATTCCAGTCCGAAGTTAACTTGTAGTAGGCTAGAGTCTGTAGCGGCTTAATACAATGTGGTGTTCAAGTCCAGACTAGGTCCCGAGGTTTTTCTGCATTTGCGGTTTCCTCTTTAACAAAATTTCTGGTGTCTATGTTATTTCAAATTTCTGGTGTATATGTTATTTCTTTTTCGCATTATATTTTTTTTATATAATTGAAATATTACAGGTTTTGCATTGTTCAATCGCAGTTGTTAAATCCGACCTTGTTTGTTGGATATGACTTCATTGACACTCGGAGATTGGTCTTTGGTACTATCCGAGTTATTCTCATAAAAATCAGGTTCAAGAATTTCAATCTGTTTGATTTACTGATTATATTGAGAAAGAGATGAAGATCTTTAATATCTTTATTGAGACTCATTACTTGGTGCTCTCGGAATTATATTGGAGTTTAGTCCATACATATTACCGAACGAAATAGTTGGGTGTGGTTGTTGTACCCCCGCATTTTCACATAGGATGTGCATAAAGATATGCGTACCAAAAATCTACTTGCCGACATATAGATACTCTGCTACGTGTACGAGTACATGTAATACAACTTCAGAGTTATAACGGTTTTCACGGTTTGTAAGAATGATAACACTATCTTATATCCAAATCTATGGTAGTTCTATACTTCTATCTAAATCTATTCGAAACATTCCTGAATAACAGCAATGACACATATCACTTTTCCAGACTATTTTCGAATGATAAAACTTGAATCATGATTGTGATTGCGAACAATAAATTGTCCTTAAATGAAATTCATCAAGTACGAACATATGTTCATTAAGCTTAGTCATTTCGAGAACTATTTACTAAGATAAACTTGACTCGAAATTCTTGTATATGCATGATAGTCTAATTAGTTATGCGACATCGTCTCATAGATATAAAGATGGATATAACTTTAGAAATAGGTGGTTCAGTCTTCACTTACCTTTTGTTGAAAAAGTTATTCAAAAGCTTCGGTTGATCTTCGCCTTCAAACGGTAGAACGCAATGATAGCTGCCATGATGTCCGTCTCTCAACTACACTTCTATCTTAATTCGAGACTTAACTAATTGTAGACTAGAAGTCAAGATATAGTTTTGACAACTAAATTTGACAACAAACTTGAGATAGGAACACTTGTGAGTTCGACCGAGCAATGCTCTAACACATTTTTTCAGATTCATTCCTATATGCAGCATTTTTCATTTTTGTATTATTTTATTTTTAATCCAGAATTATAAATGTCTCTGAATTGCTAAAGTGTGTATTGGATTATCATTCTCCCCATGTAAAACTTTGTTATATCTTTGTTTATGGGTGAAAACTATTTCTGCCGGCTTTGGTAATTTGGGGTGCGTAGATGAGAAATGAGTCTAAACCTTAAAAAAATGCACTGCACTGCACATGGGTGCTTGTAGATTCGAGAAATCAATCTGTGCAAATCCGGCCTAAACCAAGAAATAGTCGTTCCAGACTTGTTTCGGTCACAAAGTGAAGGAGATGGGGTTGATCTTCGGAAGGGAAGCGAAGAAGGTGTTGAGATTGTAAAGGTGTTGGTTATGTATGACTTGTATCAGAAAGCTGAACTGGCTTGCAAGATGTAAGCTATCAGTTCCGGTATTTGAATACAACTGTATCAGCACTTGCCTCTGTTGTCTTGTTCCTATTTAAAAAATAGGGTGGAGAACCTATTTATACAAGTCTTTTATCCTAACCCTCGTATCTCGTGGGAAGTGGAGAAAGTGGAGTGATGGAGTAGTGGAGTAGTGTGTTAGTGTCACACGACCAGTCTTGCCCACTTCTTCCATCATCACTAACCGTCAATGACTTCCTGACACATTCTTGTGATGATGCGTTGCGCGCTGCACGCTGTAAACCACCAGACCAATACCCCAGTATATATCCCCCAGTTTGTGACATGATTGATGTCTTGAGTGTGTGGATCATGGGACCCACAAACTCAAGACATGTAATGCTAGATCAAATAACTAAGTTATTTAGGAAGTCGATACTTGTGAAGTATCATGTGTATTCTATGCAGGTATTGCATCGAGTATACTCAGCATGTATGAAGCATCACTGTTTGAGTGTCTCAAAACAGCCTCATGTCCAGCCTACTTCATGTGATGGTTTGGAGCTTTCACAAGCAAGTCCTCCCTTGGCCGACCACATGGTGTGGCAAAGTGACGGGTGGTGATCACCATGACATCTCATTGACAAATTAACTCCTGACCAGGGCTACATAACCAAGCTGGTGAAGTTGGACGGACGAGATGATCTTTGAGACATTCATCTGCGACCGTTAGTGAAATTAGGGTTTTAGAAGAGGTGCGCCAGCATCACTCTTCAGCCTGGTCGAATCCAAGATTGGGATACGATTTTGGCAGGGCCGATCGTACATGCGTGTAGACGGCATGATGGTGCAGGCGCCCATACCTCATTGTCTCGTGAGAGTGCAATCTGGGCCACGAAGTTGAGTGGTCGAGATCGATTTGCGACAGAAATCTGGTGCCGCAAAAGCCGCACGTCATGCCAACTCTAACACGTGTTTCAAGACGACCAAGCTTGGTCGGTCTTGGACGATTGGCTCGGCGTGTGGGTGGTAGGCCGGTGTTCACGGCTATAATTTACTGTCCCATGAAAACGTGATCTAAGCCACTCAATTTGTCTGGCGAAGTTGAGTGGTCGAGATTAGTTTGCAATTGGGAAGTGTGACCACGCTAGTTTGGGCGTGCGATTTGGAATAACCAGGCATGGTATGCCTTGACCGATCAGGTGAGGGGATGGATGGGCCCACGGTGGTCATGTCGGTATAACCGAACCTGCTTAATCTAATCTTGGACCCTTCATTCATGCCAGAGAAAATGGACGCTCGTGATGTTCAAAACCCTAATTTGGGTTTCACGGCCGCGCGTCATGCTCTGTTAGGGCGTACGAAATGGAACGACCAACTATAGTTGGTCCTGACCAATCGGTCAGGTATGTACGCAGGCCCACGGTGATTGTGTTGAGATGCTCTGGGCCCTTTGAATCTACATCTACACCCTCCATCTATACCTGCGAATATGGATGATTGATACTGTTTTGCGACACATGTAATGTGCCGCAAACCCTAATTTAGGGTTTTTCGTCCATACTGCTTTGGCGTGGACGTTTTGGCAAACTATGCCAACCCTTCGGGGAGGCCGACCATATGGGGTCCGTGTTGGTTCGGCAGTGAATATTCCAATACCTGCTTGGGGTCATGGATCCGATCTAAGCTATCCAATTCATGCTGGTGAAGTTGGATGGTCGTGATCGTTTCTGAGACTGACATGGATAGTCCAGATTTGAATATGCTCGATCGGGCTAGTATAGCACACCGAGAGTAATATGCTCAATCGGGATAGTATAGCACACCGAGAGATGTATGCTCAATCGGGCTAGTATAGCACACCGAGAGTAATATGCTCAATCGGGCTAGTATAGCACACCGAGAGTTGTAGCATATACGAGTATTTAGTACATGCTTCATTACTAATGCTTGGAGGTTCGTGTTGCTTTGCTGAGAACAACACTCAGTCGTCATACCGTACTGATAATGAGTACATGAAATACAAGGCTGGTTATGCACTAATTAATAATGTTGTAAATTCACAGAATACTGGGATTGTTGCTACATGCTCCATTCTAGGTGAATTTAGTAAAGTGAAGAAGTATTCATCACTTATTAATGGATTTATCTTTTGCAAGATGTCAGCGTACAATTTTGGTTTTACAATTTTAGCCTTAAACTAAAATCCACCATCAATATTAAGTCCCCTGCCTAGCGCATAAGGGTTACACTATTGTGGGGTAGGCATGATATGGTGACAAATTTGTATACTGAAACGACCAAGCTAATATAAATATGTACCTAACGCATAGATAGGCATCGTCAGGTGCTTCCCTGGGAGTCCTGATTAGGGTTTGGAAGAGAAGTACGACTTGGTCGGCGTTGAGACCTCATTTACTGGACGAGTTCCGTTATAGTTGATTCGGTCTCCCTTACGGTTTCCTTCAGCGTGTATGTGGGGTTTAAAACTGCCTTTTATTGATATATTTTTCTGCAGAAAACTCTATCTCTCCAACATGTCGAGCAACAGCGGATCATCTTCTTCGTATCACCCAGGATCTTCTGTCAAGCGCGCGCGATCTGCGTCCGAGCTTCATGATGAATCCCCTGCTCGTGTTCTCCGAGTTAAGAAGATCATACCGGTTCGTCTCCTTTTCCTTTTCTGAACAATTGCTTGTTCTTTATAATGATTAGGTGAATAATCCTCCCCTTCTTGCAGAGATACCCCACCGAAAAATGTGTGACAGTTATTGATGATGACAACTTAACTATTCCTCTTCCTCTTCCTTAAAACTCAAACACGCATACCCCTGTGGACCTCGAAGATGTTGATCTGGGTATCTCATCTTATGAATACCCCAATGCAGTTCTTTCATTCGATGTTCGCATGAAATGTTTATCCTCCAACTACCGAGATATCGGTGGATTCTTGGCGCGGAAGGAGTTTGTGCCTTTGTATACAAAGTTATGGAGAAAGTACGGCCATATCGCAACCAGGAATGTGGTCTGAAATTGTTCATTTTCTTTGGTCACCATGGTAAACTGCCTTCTTCCCATGATTGCTGAGATGGAGAATATTTCAATCCGCAATGTTGCCGAATCAAGTCTCTAAAAGTGGGAGGATATGGTATCTACCTGCGAATCCATGGAGTTCAACGTGGGCTGTTGCGGCAGCGTCTTGATATCATCAAGGTTGATCGAGCTGGTATCCTCGTAAATGTTGTTCCTATTGCGAAAGCTATCTTAGAAGAGGAGATGGCTCTGGCTGCGGAATCAAAGAAGGTAGAGCAGGAAGTACAGGACTTGAAGAAAAGGATGGAGAAATATCAAGCTAGACTAGAGATGATGCTCTCAAGGGAATTATAATCTGCTAGATGGCCTCCTCTAAGTCGTATTCGGCTGTATTCCCTCATTGTTAATGACGTTTGTGTCAAAAGTTTTCTTTTTGAACATCTTTGCGGAATAAATTGCATTGGTTTTTTGACTGCTGAAACGGGTTTTTTCATTAATGCATTTCTGAATATAATTGATGATTCAAACATGTAATGAAAATAAATGCCTGTATTGTAGCGTCACAGAGCGGAAAATTGTCAAGCATGATATGCCTTGAGCCATTTTCCATTGATGACTGCTTCCAGCCTGCCTCAGTCCACCTTAATGATCTTGTAGTATCCAGTATCGTAAGCCTTGGTGACTGTGTAAGGGCCTTCCCATTTCGGTGAGAATTTTGGTGCGGACATGTCTTGTTGGATATACTTGGACATTTTCAAGACCAAATCTCCCGCTTTGAAAACACGTGGTTTCACAGTTTTGTTGTACGCCCTGGAAATTCTATTCATGTACACCTGAGTGTGTTCTTTTGCTTTGTTTCTTCTAAAATATAGAGTGTTTAACTCCGCTATTCTAGAGTTAGAGTCTTCAGCCTCGTTCCAGTGGATCCCGGTTGCCGCTGCAATCCTGTCTGATGGGATTTTGATCTCTGCTGTGAGAATTATATCCGCTCCGTAAACAAGTGAGTATGGGGAAACTCCAATGGATCTTCTGGGTGATGTCCAGTACGTCCACAACGCCATTGGTAACTGGTCATGCCATTCCCTAGAATTGTCATGTATTGTTCGACTGATGATCCGGATCAATGTCTTATTGGTACTTTCAGCTTGTCCGTTCCCTTGAGGATAGTAGATGGTGTAGAAGACCTGTTTAATTCCATACCCTTCAAGTAACTCTCGTACCTGTTTATTGGCGAAGGGAGTGCCGTTATCAGTGATAATATGCTTAGGAACACCAAAACGACAAATGATATGTTCTTTAATGAAAGCCGCAATTGTTGCTCCCGTAGTTCATTGCAGGGGAATGGTTTCTACCCATTTGGTGAAGTATTCTGTCGTGGTTATGATGTACTCGTGCTACTTCGATGAGGGCGGGTTGATTTTCCCGATAATGTCCAGTCATTAGCTGTAAAATGGCCACTGACTTCTTATCGAGTGCAAAGGGGTGGAAGGCACATGAACAAGGTTCCCATTAATTTGGCATTTGTGACAGCTTTGAACAAAAGCGGTTGCGTCATCCTCCATGGTCGGCCAATAGTATTTCTCGTGTATCTGGAGAAACAGTTTCCTCTTCCCTTGATGTTCCCCTTAGTGTGTTTCTTTCAAAATGACTGGAATTTCCATCCCAGCCAGGCATCGTAATAGATTACCTCCGAAACTCTTGTGGTACAGGATCCCTTAGTGGAATACGAACTGCTTGGAATTTTGCTTTATCTTTATGGCATCCTTTTGATTGGCAGAAGTTGCTCCATCACGAAGATAGCTAATGTATATCTCTCTCCAGTCCCCAGTGTGGTTCACACTAAAAACTTCCAATTGGTGTGGTGGTGCTTGGCAATTTAAGCAGGACTTCTAAATTAGTCTGGATGAAGTCTCCATCTCTGGCTAGTAATAGCCCAGACGTTTGAGTCGTCGGTAAAGCGTTACCACCAGTGATTGTCCACAAATTTCATTGTGAACACGATTCAGCTGTAGTTGTGCTTTGTCATCACCAAGACATCTTGAGAGGGAACCATCCGGGTTTCGATAATACAGCATACCATGAAGAATTAAGAAATTCTGCAGGGTTTTGAGACTGACCTTTCCTTATGAGAGTGAGCTGTTGAGCTCTTGAATGATTGGAGTTCGCCAATCATCATTCTTGGTGTCTTTGTATTGTGATAGCCATGTCGATTCTATGGTTCTCCTCTTTACTGTCAGGGTTTCTTCCGAACCTTCGAATTTCAATTTGGAAGAAAGTGTAGCCAGACAATCGACATGTTTGTTGTTGCTGCGACCAACATGGATTATGGTTGCGTCGGAAAAATAGTTTAGTAACCTTTGCGCTTCTGATCGGCATGGAGCTAGTGTTACTTCCTTCAATGCGTATACTTCATTCATCTGATTTACCAGTAACTTGGAGTCACCTCTTATCTCCAGACGCGTGATTCATGCTTGCTTAGCCATTGACACCCCTATAAGGAAAGCTTCATACTCTGCTGAGTTGTTGGTGTATTCGAAGTCCAGCTTGAAGGAATGTGAGAATACTTCCCCAGTTGGAGAGACTAATACCACGCCCGCTCCTCCAGTATTACTGCTAGGGGTAGCAGAACCATCAAAATACAGGAGCTACACTTCTTCTTCCAAAACAGATATGTCTGGAAATTCTCCAGGAAGATCTTCGTGTAGCCCTGTAGTGCCTTCTCCATGAAATACTGCCAGTAAGTCTGCAACTGCTTGACCCTTGATAGCTTTAGGTGACGTACATGTTATGTCCAGCTCTGACATTTGGAGAATCCACTTGCCTGTCCTTCCCGTCAGGACCGTCTTTAAAAGTAAAAACTTTGCAGGATCATATTTGGACACGAGTATTACCCTATTAGACAGTAGGTAATGCATAAACTTCTGAATGTAATGGATCAAGGCTAAACATGCTTTCTCTGCTTTGGGGTATCTGAGTTCAACGTCTCTCAATATTCGGCTGAGGTAATATATGGGACGTTCGACTCCCTCATCATCTTCATGAGCAAGTAGAGCTCCTACGGCGGTGTCACTGAAGGCGGTGTATAGACACAATGGTTTCCCTTGTACATGAGACTTAATGATGGCTGGAGATGACAGTATTTTTTGAATCTTTCGAAAAGCTTCCTGCTGGGTTGCGGTCCAAATGAAGCTAGCTCCTTTATTCAGCAAGGGAGTGAATGAGGTGGCAAGTTGGGCTAGACCAGGTATAAAACGTCGGATGTAGTTTACCTTGCCCATGAAACTTTGGATTTCCTTCACAGTTCGTGGAGGCGGCATTGTGAGAATAACCCAAGTCTTGGACGGGTCTACCTTGATCCCTTCCATAGTTACTTGGAATCCCAGAAATTTTCCTGAAGAGACACCAAAAGCGTATTTCAAGGGATTCATCTTCAACTTGTATTCTCGACATCTCTCAAACACTTTCCGTAAGACATTGGTGTGATCTATTCGAGCCCTTGACTTGACCACGATATCATGTACGTAGTCTTCTACTTGTTTATGCATCATGTCGTGGAAGATTGCCGTCATAGCACGTTGATACGTTGAGTCGGTGTTCTTTAAACCTAATGGCATAACAATATAGTAAAAATTTCCAAGAGGGGTTCGGAAGGCTGTCTTAATTGCATTGTGCTCATATATCTTTATCTGGTTGTAGCCGCTGTAACCATCCATGAATGAGTACATGCCGTGTCCGCTGGTGGCATCTACTAACATGTCGATGTTAGGTAGAGGAAAGTCGTCCTTGGGGAAACACTTGTTCAAGTCTCTGAAATCCACACAACACCGAATTTGTCCATTTTTCTTTTTTACCGGGACCATATTAGCTAACCA
The DNA here is from genome assembly GCA_023529315.1 of Papaver bracteatum. NCBI lineage: Eukaryota > Viridiplantae > Streptophyta > Magnoliopsida > Ranunculales > Papaveraceae > Papaver > Papaver bracteatum. Next base: position 593,246 of record JAJJWX010001238.1, on the reverse strand, counting down.
TGTCGGATGATGAATAGGTCTGATGAAGCCAGCCGCTAGCAATTACTAAATTTCGTTCTTGATTTGCTCTCCCACTTCATGCCTGAATTTCCTCGGAGATTGCTTGACTGGCTTGGACCCAGGTATGACATGAAGGTGATGGGTGACCAGTTTTTCGTCTAGACCTGGCATTTCGTCGTATGTCCAGGAAAACACATCTTGGTACTCCTTGAGCAGTTGGACAAGACTCGCACGTTCGTCCACGGACATAGTTGAACTGATAGAGACAGGCCTGGGAGATCCCTAATTCCCGATGTTAACAGTCTCGATCTCGTCTGTTGTGGAGTTGATGTCATCTTGTAGCTGTCACGGAGCGTCCAATATATCCTCTTGTGTTTCGTCGTTCTTGCAGCATTCAACTAGGCAGAGAGACTGGGTGCCAATCTCTCCTGCTAATTGCTAACAACGGTGTCAGTATATTGTCTTCCCTTTCTGATCACGGCTTGCCTCGAAAGTGCTTTCCATTTTGGCGTGAGCATAGGTTGAAACTTCATTGGATAAAGATGGACGCCTCATCATAAAAGGTGTGTCGTGGTGCTTAGCCCCAAGTGATGTAAGTCGGTCTTCTTCCTGGATTGAATCCCACGTGGGTAGTGGGGTGCACAGGACTTTGTATGACCTTCCCTGCAGAGTTTATTTTGGCTCGAACAGTACCACTCCGCATATTGGCGCGTATGGAGACAATGATGCAGGAATACGTATGACTTACTCATTTAGCATAGTCTTAAGGAACTAGTGATACGTTGAAGGGATGACCTTATTGTCATGAAGCCACGGTCTCCCTAGTATCATATGGTAGTCTATCTCCTTTTCTATGACTTCAAATTTTACTTTAGATTGAACGGGTCCTACTGATAAATTCAAATTGACATACCTACATGTGCTAGTCTGGTTTCCTTCGAAGTTCGTCATTGTGGTGGGCTGCGGTACAATTTTGCATGTGTTAACCTTGGTTGTCCTGAGAGTCTTGAGAGTAATCACGTTCGAAAAAGCTCGTGTGTCGATGAGGGCCCTCCTGAACTCTAAACCCTTGATGCATGATGTAACATGTAGAGGCCGGTTGTGACCTTCCTCTGCCATCATTTCGTCTTCTGTAAACGTAACATTATTTACAGATGTTTTCGATGCAGTTAGGACTTCCGTACGTAAAGGAGTCAGGTGTATGTCCAGATCTATTTTATTAATTGCAGCAAACGTCTCCGCCCGTTGATTCTTCGAGAGGTGCAAAAGTTCACACAAACTTTCCACTAGAGATGCCGCTTCTTGATCCGCTGGTCTCTGGTTCGTAGTAAAGTTGTTGATCTGAGGGGAACTAGCCTCCCGTGTAGAGGTCTCCAGAACGCTCACCTCTGACATCATATTGATAAGGAGATCAAGTATGCCGTTTACGACTTATTTGATTAGCTCCATGTTCTCCGTGTGAATCTTATGTACCCGTGCTAGTTCGCTTAATATTAGAAATCTCCTAATCATGCCGCCAGGTACGTCGTTAGGAGGGGGAATCTCCGTTGGACGAACCATCATGATTCAAGACTGTCGAGGCGGTCCTAAGACCAACCATCTCAAAATTGATTGAATGGTATTGAAGAAATTGACTTTACAACCGAGAGATTAACCTCCCGCTATGGTCGCCAATTGTTTATGGGTGAAAACTATTTCTGCCGGTTTTTGTAATTTGGGGTGTGTAGATAAGAAATGAGTCTAAACCTTAAACAAATGCACTGCACGTGAGTGCTTGTAGATTCGAGAAATCAATCTGTGCAAATCCGGCCTAAACCAAGAAATGTTTGTTCCAGACTTGTTTCGGTCACAAAGTGAAGGAGATGGGGTTGATCTTAGGGAGGGATGCAAAGAAGGTGTTGAGATTGTGAAGGTGTTGGCTATGTATGACTTGTATCAGAAAGCTGAACTGGCTTGAAGGATATAAGCTATCATTTCCAGTGTCTGAATACAACTGTATCAACACTTACCTTTGTTGTCTTGTTCCTGTTTGAAAAATAGGGTGGAGAACCTATTTATACAACTCTTTTAGCCTAACCCTCGTATTTCGTGGGAAGTGGAGTGATGGAGTAGTGCGTTAGTGTCACACGACCAGTCTTTCCCACTTTTTGCATCATCACTAACCGTCCATGACTTCCTGACACGTTCTTGTGATGGTGCGTTGCGCGCTACACGCTGTAAACCGCCAGAACAATACCCTAGTATATATCCCCCAGTTTGTGACATGATTAATGTCTTGAGTGTGTGGATCGTGGGACCCACAGAAAGTAGCATGTAATGCTAGATCAAATAAATAAGTTATTTAGGAAGTCGATACTTGTGAAGTATCGTGTGTATTCTATGCAGGTACTGCATCGAGTATACTTAGCATGTGTGAAGCATCACTGTTTGAGTGTCTCAAAACAGCCTCATGTCCAGCCTACTTCATGTGATGGATTGGAGGTTGCGCAAGCAAGTCCTCCCTTGGCCGCCCACATGGTGTGGTAAAGTAACGGGTGGTGATCACCATGACGTCTCACTGACCAATTAACTCCTGACCAGGGTTGCATAACCAAGCCGGTGAAGTTGGACGGACGAGATGATCTTTGAGACACTAATCTGCGACCATTAGTGAAATTAGGGTTTTAGAAGAGGTGCGCAAGCATCACTCTTCAGCCTGGTCGAATCCAAGGTTGGGATACGATTTTGGCAGGGCCGATCGTACATGCGTATATACGGAATGACGGTGTAGGTGCCCTTACCTCATTGTCTCGTGAGAGTGCAATCTGGGCCACTCAATTTGTCCGGCGAAGTTGAGTGGTTGAGATCGATTTGCGACAGAAATTAGGTACCGCAAAAGCCGCGCGTCATGCCAACTCTGGGCACGCGTTTCAAGACGACTAAGCTTGGTCGGTCTTGGAAGATTGGTTCGGCGTGTGGGTGGTAGGACGATGTTCACGCTTTGCCTTACTGTCCCATGAAAACGTGATCTAAGCCACTCAATTTGTCCGGCGAAGTTGAGTGGTCGAGATTAGTTTTCAATTAGGAAGTGTGACCACGCTAGTTTGGGCATGCGATTTAGAACAACCAAGCATGGTATGCCTTGGCCGATCAGGTGAGGGGATATATGGGCCCACGATGGTCTTGTAGGTATGACCGGACCTGCTTAATCTAATCTTGCACCCTTCATTCGTGCCAGAGAAAATGGACGCTCGTGATGTTCAAAATCCTAATTTGGGTTTCACGGCCGTGCATCATGCTCTGTTCGGGCGTACGAAATGGAACGACCAACTATAGTTGGTCCTGACCGATCGGTCAGGTATGTAGGCGGGCCCACAGTGATTGTGTTGACATGCTCTGGGCCCTTTGAATCTACATCTACATGATAGGTGTGATAAACACCTAATTTTATATCTAGTATTTATGCTTTCTTTGCGAGTTTTCATGTAAATTATGTATCTTATGTGTGAATTTGAGTTTGTTAGGTACTTTGGAGTCGTTTGGAGCAAAAGAAGAAGAAACAGGTCAAAAGGTGCAAATGTTATTGGAGGCGATTATTTCTCATATTTGCTTTTATTTCTTCATCCCTATCTAAAAAATTTGTCGGCTTTAGTGATGCGAATTTTGTCTGAAAAGCATGAATGCTTTAGTGATGAATGAATTGAAGGAAATAAGTGGATTTGTGAAGTAAATGATGGCTGCTGTTGGTGAAAGAATTCGAAAAGGGGCAAATCTATCATTTTATGGGTGAGCATTATCTGGAGCCCAATTAATGTTAAGGGGCAACTCTTTGGAGGAGCACTAAAGCCAGACTAGCTGAGGATAATGGGATGCTATCTGGGTGGTTCTTACACAATTGGGTGGTTAAATCCATCCCAATGATTGACCTAACTCTCTTGCCAACTTCCCCTGAAATTGAGAAACAAAGAAAAGCAGCTGTGACTGCTGTCGGTTCCAAGAAACCAGATTGAGAAATTGATAAAAAGAGGTTAATCAGAGATGGGTACTGAACAGATTAGGGTTTTGTTGGAATTGAGTCTTAAGAGAGCATGATTCTATTTCTGATCAGTTGGAAAAGTGGGTATAAACTAGATTTGCTTTTGGATCTGAAATTATGGTCGAAATTAGTGAACTGAGTTGCAGCTGGATTTGTCTTGGCAGCTTGGATTATGGTAGTTTTGTTTTAACAAAGAAGCTATCTGTATTGGGTTTAACTCGATTTCGAGTTTGGAATGATTGTTGCTTCTTGTAATCAAATGGGTTTCTGAGATTTAAGAAGAAGAAGAGAAATTTGACCAAGAATTGGTATGAGTTGGATGTACATGCAGCTATAAAGATGCAGATGGTGGTGGCGTTGGTTGTGTTGAAGATGATGATATGATTCAGCTAGATAGCACAGCTCTGGTCTGTAATGGCCAAGACCAATCCCAGTTAGATCAGTCAGTGAGCTGACTCGTTCTTAGTCAGCCTTGACTCGATCAATGTTAGTCAGTCGTTAACTTTAACGGCTGGCCGTTATCTTTGACCGGTGGCCGGGTGGACTTTGCCAGTCACCGGAGGTACTTTTATGGCTACTTTTCCGGCCAATTTCTGTCCGGAAACACAGTTTTCCGGTGACATTTTTTGGGACAGATTTTTACATGGGTATTTATTTTGTGTGGGCTTGGTGGACATCCTACTATTGGAGTATTTGGACTTTGGTCTTTGAAGACCTAATTATGGAAAGTTGGAAGGCTATAAAAAAAAAGTTTATATTCTTTTAGAGAACATATTTCTACTGGAGTTTTGGAGGAGAGCATCGACTAGGGTTTGCTTTCATTTATTTTTCATCTTCTACATTTCATTTTTATTATTGATTATGAATATGAATATTTTGAATCCAAAAACTATGAGTAGCTAAATTTCATTTATTGGTTATGGGATAATAAGTGGATTTCACAAATAAGATTTGATTCAATGTATTAGTTTTGTCTTAATAATTTACTGTTTATGATTCATGGGTTATATTGTTATATGATTTTATTGTTTGTTGGTTGAGTCCGGAACCAATCCGATTTGCTTTCATATCTAGAGCTATATTAGGGTTTTCAATACGAAAACGTTGTTTATCCCTGATTTTAAGTAGCGTAAATGTGGGTAGTGCTTGTAGTGATATATCCTACTAGTCACATATGAATCATAACTTGGGTTAAATCGATTTAGTGCTTTTACACATTTTGATTGCCTTGATTAGTCTTATTCCATAATACTTATTGCTTTTAGGGAGTTAAATCTAATTGTGCTTTTACACTTTAGGTTTCTTTCTAGGAAGAAGTCACATATGCATCTTTTAATGTGGTTGTGATGAAATCATGGAATTAGCGGGATACTCTTGCGATCAAGGTATCCTAGGACTTTTAGTAAATGAGAGATTAAATTTCAATTCTAGTCATTGCTGAGAATTCGAGTTTGTGATGAAACTATCCCGTGACCAATACTTTCTCCTTATTGATTACTTTTATTTTTACTTTGCTTTCAATTTATTTCTATTGCTTAAAAATATCAAACCCCCCCCCCCCTTTGGTTACTAAGAATCTGAAAATTTGCATAACAACAATAGCCTCTATGTGGATATGAACTCTTTCTTATCGCATACTACTTTTATTTTAGTTAAGTAAGAAAGTGAAATTATATATGACCGGATGACAACCGACCAAATTTTGGCGTCGTTGCCGGGGAAGCATACGACTTGTTATTAAGTTTTTAGTTTCTTTTTATCATTTTTCTGCTTGCATATTTGCTTTCCGTTTCTTGTCTTGTTTCTCACTTATTTGCGAGAATTGTTTTTCAGGTACTAATCCTGGCTTCTAAAGATTGGAATTATCCAAGGTGCGGGATAGCTACTCGAAGAGGCACAATACTCCAACCAAGTTAAGACACAACGGAAGAACAAGTCTTGGAAGTAGAACACGAAGCTCTTCATCAAGAAGTGGAAGAAGAGTTACAACTAGAAGAAGAACAAGAGGTTCCATTTGTAGAAGAACCACTAGTTGAAGAAGAAGAAGAAGCAATGGGTGACGCAAATTGTACACTCAAGGATTTGGCTTCTCATAGGCTTGATGCACAACGATGGTGTATTCAAACCAACTCAACCTTTGAGATCAAGCCTGGGTTGATTAGAGAGTTTCCGAAGTTTCATGGTATGGCGAATGAAGATCCAAACAAGCATCTCATGGAGTTCCATACCATTGTTAAGGAAATGCTTCCAGCGGAGACTGAAGCCGATGGTGCAATGATGAAAGTTTTTCCATTTTATATGGTGGACAGCGCTAAGGATTGGTTGTATTATTTGCCATCCGGAAGTGTCACTACATGGAACGGGTTGAAGAAACTCTTTCTAGAGAGGTATTTTCCTGCGTCAAACGCTACTCAAATTCGCAAAGAGATTTGTGGAATAAAGCAACATGTGGGAGAATCTTTGTATGAATGTTGGGAGCGATACAAGAGATTGGTGGCAAGCTGTCCTCACCATCAATTCAGCGACGCTATGATAATCCAATACTTATACGAAGGCCTCCAATCAAGTGATAGATATCTTCTTTACGCTGCGGGTGGTGGTGCACTAGTGAACAAGATGGTGGCCCAAGCTGCCGAATTAATTGAAAGCATGGATGCAAACTCGCAACAATTCTACACAAGAGGTGAACCAATGGTTAGGGGAGTGCATGGAGTTAGTGATTCATCATCATCACACAGTGATCAAAGGATGGACAATACGGAGCACGTGATGCAAAAGATGGCTGCGGTTATATTACATTTGTATGGTGAAGAGTTGGATCAAGCTAATGCGGTTTTTCCAAACCCACAAAGACGGTATGATCCCTATTCCAACACCTACAATCCGGGATGGAGAGATCATCCAAATTTTAGCTATGCCAACAAGCAAGGTGCGGTTCAACAACCTACCTTCAACCGTCCGAGTGGATTTCAACCGCAACAACAACAATTTCAACCGCAACAACAAAAAATTCAACAACAACAGCAACAATTTTAGCAACCACAACAACCGATTCAAAACCAAGGTTCTGATATCGATGCAAAGTTACAAACAATGATGCAAGGTATTTCTACCGTATTCAAGGAAAGCCAACAAAAAACTAAGAGCGCTATCAAGGAGTTGCAGACTCAAGTGGGCTCCATGGCGATTCATATCAACAAGTTGAAAGCAAAAAATAGTGGGAGACTCCCTTCTCAACCCATTAACCCAAAAGAGGGTGTCAATGCTATTACGTTGAGAAGTGGTACACAACTTGAGCAACCCAAAGTTGCTGATTTGGGTGAATAGGAAGCTCCAAATGAGCCGGTTTTGGAGGAAAATAGGGATGAAATTCCCCAAACACCCGAGGTACCTATTCCTAACTCTAAAACTCCTATTCCTACTTATGTTCCTCCTATACATTTTCCTCGCAGATTTGCAAGTTCTAAGAAGGCGGAACTAGAAAAGGAGATTTTAGACGTTCTTAAGAAGATTCATGTGAATATACCACTCATTGATGCTATCAAGCAAGTTCCCAAGTATGCAAAAGTGTTGAAGGATTTGTGTACCAACAATAAAAGTCTTAAAGGCAATAAAGTGCTAAGTGTAGGAGAGAATGCTTCGGCAATCTTACAACACAAACTCCCACTGAAATGCAAGGATCCAGGTAGCTTTGACATTCCCGTCACAATTGGTAACACCACTTTTAACAAAGCAATTTAGACTTAGGTGCATCTGTTAATGTTATGCCGGCATCCATGTATAATTCGCTTAATCTAGGTCCTTTGAAAAAGGCTGAAATTGTGTTGCAATTAGCCGATCGCTCTAATGTTTACCCAATGGGTATTGTTGAGGATGTTCTTGTGCAGGTTAATCAACTTGTATTCCCTGCTGACTTTTGTGTGTTAGAGATGGATAAAGGTTCACCGGACTCGTCTCTTCCATTTCTAATTGGACGTCCTTTCATGAAAACGGCTAAAACCATTATTGATGTATATAAGGGAACGTTGACTATGGAGTTTGATGGAGAAATAATACGTTTCAACATTTTCGAGACGATGAGATATCCTAGTGATGTCCACTCTTGTTTCTCCGTTGATGTTATGGATGCATTGGCACAAAGAGTGTTTGAATTGAAAGGTGATGATGCTTTGGAAACTGTTTTAACTACATCCATGGATGATGGTGTAGAGTGTGGTAACGAAGTTAAGGAAGCCCTTGGTGATCTTAACTCACTACAAGGATGTCCGGAAACTCATAATATCTCTTTTATTTCTTTACCATGCAGTGATGAAAAGCTTTTACTTTCTATTGTTAAATCTCCAAAGTTGGAATTGAAACCTCTTCCAAGTCACTTAAAGTACTTGTACTTGGGTGACAATGAAGAGTTACATGTGATTGTTTCTAACGAGCTTAGTGAATTACAGGAGCAAAAACTTCTAAGGGTGCTAAGGAAGCACAAGACGGCCATAGGATGGACAATTGCTGATATCAAGGGTATAAGCCCTGCCGTTTGTATGCATAAGATTCGTTTGGAGGACGATGCAAAGCCTACAAGGGAAGCGCAACGTCGTTTGAACCCTCCCATGATGGAAGTTGTGAAAAAGGAGATACTCAAGCTTTTGGAAGTGGGTGTTATCTACCCCATATCCGATAGAAAGTGGGAGAGCCCGGTACAAGTTGTACCAAAGAAATCAGGTGTAACGGTGGTAGAGAATGATGAGAACGAACTTGTCCCAACTCGTGTGCAAACCGGTTGGAGGGTTTGTATTGATTATAGAAAGTTGAATTCTACTACTAGGAAGGATCATTTTCCTTTACCTTTTATTAATCAAATGCTTGAACGTTTAGCTGGACATGCTTATTATTATTTCCTTGATGGTTATTCAGGTTACAATCATATTGTGATAGCACCGGAGGACCAAGAGAAAACCACTTTCACTTGTCCTTTCGGTACTGTTGCTTATAGAAGGATTCCTTTTGGCTTGTGCAATGCTCCAGCTACTTTTCAAAGGTGTATGGTAAGTATCTTTTCCGAGTATGTTGAAAACATCATTGAAGTGTTTATGGATAACTTTAGTGTCTTTGGTGATTCATTTGACCTTTGTTTGAACAACTTATCTTTAATCCTTGAACGATGTGTTGAAACAAACCTTGTGCTAAATTGGGAGAAGTGTCATTTCATGGTAACTCATGGCATATTTTTAGGCCATATAATATCTTCTAAGGGCTTGGAAGTTGATAAATCTAAGATAGACCTTATTCGTGCTCTAACCCCTCCCACTACGGTGAGGGAAATACGCTTTTTTCTTGGTCATGCAGGTTTTTATCGTAGATTTATCAAGGATTTTTCCAAGATAGCATCACCACTTTGCAATTTATTGCAAAAAGATGTGGTTTTTAACTTTGATGAAAAGTGTATGGCGGCATTCAATCATTTGAAAGAACTTTTGATTTCAGCCCCTATCATTAAACCACCGGATTGGAGCAAGCCTTTTGAGCTAATATGTGATGCTAGTGACTACGCGGTTGGTGCGGTCCTTGGGCAGCGTGTGGGGAAGATACCTCATGCTATTTATTATGCTTCTAGAACGTTAAATGAAGCCCAACAAAACTACACAACCACTAAAAAAGAGTTTTTAGCTATTGTATTTGCATTGGAGAAATTTCGCTCTTATCTAATTGGTACAAAAGTTGTTGTTTTTTCTGACCATACATCTCTTAGGTACTTGCTAATGAAGAAAGAAGTGAAACCGAGGCTCATACGATGGATCTTACTCTTGCAAGAGTTTGATATTGAAATCAAAGACAATAAAGGAATTGAGAACACCGTTGCGGATCACTTGAGCCGATAAGGAAGCTATCCCATTGCGTGAAAGTTTCCCGTATGAGAAACTATTCTTAATTGCCTTTGGTGAACCATGGTATGCGGATATTGTGAACTACTTGGTAACTAAACAAATCCCAAGGAACTTGTCTCGTGCTGAGAGGGACAAACTTAAGAGGTTAGGAAACCAATATATATGGGATGATCCATACTTATGGAAACATGGCAGCGACCAAGTAATAAGAAGGTGCGTTCCCGAATCCGAGTTTAATTCTATCTTGTCATTTTGTCACTCCTATGCTTGCGGAGGACATTTCGGAAGTAAAAGAACCGCTCACAAGGTACTTGAAAGCGGTTTCTATTGGCCAACCTTGTTTAAGGATGCGTACACATTTTGTACAACTTGTGATAGGTGTCAAAGAACAGGCAATCTAGGTGCCCGAAATCAAATGCCACAAACTTTTATTCAATTTATTGAAGTTTTTGATATATGGGGTATTGATTTTATGGGTCCTTTTGTCAACTCTCATGGGAATTTTTACATCTTACTTATTGTTGATTATGTCTCTAAATGGGTTGAAGCTAAGGCCACCCCAACTAATGATTCCAAGATTGTTTCAGATTTTGTGCAAGCTAACATTTTTGCAAGGTTTGGAATTCCAAGATCCATAATTAGCAATGGAGGTTCTCACTTCAAAAACAGGTTTTTACAAAGCTTGTTGAAGAAGTACAATGTGTCACACAAGGTTGCAACACCTTATCATCCCCAAACAAACGGAAAAGCCGAGGTTTCCAACCGGGAGGTGAAATCCATTCTAGAAAAGACGGTGAATATAACAAGGAAAGATTGGAGCATGCGACTTAATGATGCTTTATGGGCGTATAGAACCGCATACAAGACACCTATTGGGATGTCTCCCTTTAGGCTTGTGTATGGTAAACCTTGTCACTTACCCATGGATATTGAGCATAAAGCATTTTGGGAAATTAAGCAATGCAATATGGAGATGGATGGGGCTGGAAAGCAAAGGAAGTTACAACTCCAAGAGCTAGAAGAGCTTCGCAATGATGCATTTGAAAGCTCTCGCATTTACAAGGAAAAAACGAAGGCCTTTCATGATACTATGATTTCTAGAAAATAATTTTGTGTTGGGCAGAAAGTGCTTTTGTATAATTCTCGCTTGCATTTATTTCCGGGTAAATTAAGGTCACGTTGGATCAGACCTTTTATAGCTACAGGCAAGGAACTTAAAGTTAATGGGCACCGGTTGAAACCATATTATGAGAATTTCATTTCCGAAGTGGTAGAAGGAGCCAATTTTGTGGATGCACTCCCTATGGAGGAATCTTAGAAAACAAGGAGCAAGTCGGGCTGACGACTTTAAACCAAGCGCTAAGTGGGAGGCAACCCACCGGTTTTGTATCTTTATCTTTATCTTTTTATTTTTAAGCATTTACTTTTATCTTTATTTTCTTTGTTTTTGCATTTCATTTGCGGAATTTCCCACCTTGAACTTTCTTTGGATGATTCAATTTTACATTGAGGACAATGTAAAGTTTAAGTGTGGGGGAGCATTTATATGTTTGTATAGTTTGTTTTATGCCTTTAGTAAAAAACAAAAAAAACAAAAATCAGAAAAATCAGAAAAATAGAAAACCAAGAAAAAAATTGTGCTTTTTGAACTCTGAAATCTAGAAGCTTGTGCCTTTAGGATGACACCATTAGTGGATGAAACCATTTTGATTGCAGGAGTTGAGGAACCAATTAACTAAAAGGGATGAACATAGCTCAGAAATCACAAATATAATGATAGTTGTTACCATATCTCGGAATATCACCATATCATGTTCTACTTTTAATTTTCCATATTTATCTCTACTTTTAATTTTCCATATTTATCTATTGTTCTCTAAGTGCTTTGGTGGGTCACTAAAAATCGAGTTGTTATTACTGCTATGATGAAATAGAGTGATTGAGTTGCTAAAAAAAAAAAAAAAGAGACCGACCAATTAGACCAAACGGAATAAAAATGACACTTGGGAATAGAAGTATGTGTGAAACGTTGTCCCTGTCTCCGTCGCCTAAACAAGCGTGGAATGCAGGATCCAAGGAAACTATCACGTACTTGCTGACAAGAAGCATGCGATTGGATCCAAAAGATTTAATCATGCTGTCTGGGAAAAAAAAAGTGAAAAAAAAAAGAAATTTTTTTATTATTATTGTTGAATAAAGTCACTCCTGGTTCCCTTGTATATTCCAGTTGAGTTGATGTAGAAATAAGATTGTTGATCACTGGTTCCCTTGTATATGCCAGTGTGTTGATACTAGAATTCAGACCAGTAGCTCAATCCAATAGGTTCATCTTGGCGGTGACCTTCAGACAGATATGGGAAACATCGATCGCTTGTGAACATTCGCCAACATCTACATCTATATCCATCTTCTTAATCTTTTCATTGTGATTGTAGTTTGTTAGTTTCTGAGTATTGTGGCTTGTTCGACTATCTAAATAGAGCTTTATTTACTAATATATGAATTGAATTTGTGCAAGGTACCTCCTCCTGTAGTCATTTTGGATTCGTTCATTGATTTGTCACAAATAGACGGAGTTGAAAATATAGGTTTTGTAGGCAGACCTCTTGTAAACCTTTACGAGACTAAAAATCGTCCACTAGGGACACCTAGGGGTTCAAAGTCTTGTGTTTTATGCTTAGAGTAACCGTAGCCTCGACGAGACGGAGTTGTATGTATCTTTTAAAATTGTTTTGTTTGATTTCCTCGAGGACTAGCAAAGTCTAAGTGTGGGGGAATTTGATAGGTGTGATAAACACCTAATTTTATATCTAGTATTTATGCTTTCTTTGCGAGTTTTCATGTAAATTATGTATCTTATGTGTGAATTTGAGTCTGTTAGGTACTTTGGAGTCGTTTGGAGCAAAAGAAGAAGAAACAGGGCAAAAGGTGCAAATGTTATTGGAGGCGATTGTTTCTCATATTTGCTTTTATTTCTTCATCCCTATCTGAAAAGTTTGTCGGCTTTAGTGATGCGATTTTTTTTGAAAAGCATGACTACTTTAGTGATGAATGAATTGAAGGAAAGAAGTGGATTTGAGAAGTAAAGGATGGCTGATGTTGGTGAAAGAATTCGAAAAGGGGCAAATCTGTCATTTCATGAGTGAGAATTATCTGGAGCCCAGTTAATGTTAAGGGGCAACTCTTTGGAGGAGCACTAAAGCCAGACTAGCTGAGGATATGGGGATGCTAGCTGGGAGGTTCTTACACAATTGGGTGGTTAAATCCATCCCAATGATTGACCTAACTCTCTTGCCAGCTTCCCCTAAAATTGAGAAACAAAGAAAAGCAGTTGTCGGTTCCAAGAAACCAGATTGAGAAATTGATAAAAAGAGGTTAATCAGAGATGGGTGCTGAACAGATTAGGGTTTTTTTTGCAATTGAGTCTTAAGAGAACATGATTCTGTTTCTGATCAGTTGGAAAAGTGGGTATAAACAAGATTTGATTTTGGATCTGAAATTATGGTCGAAATTAGTGAACTGAGTTGCAGCTGGATTTGTCTTAGCAGCTTGGATTATGGTAGTGATGTATTAACAAAGCAGCTATCTGTATTGGGTTTAACTTGATTTCGAGTTTGGAATGATTGTTGCTGCTTGTAATCAAATGGGTTTTTAAGATTTAAGAAGAAGAAGAGAAATTGAACCAAGAATTGGTATGAGTTGGATGTACAGGCAGCTATGAAGATGCAGATGGTGGTGGCGTTGGTTGTGTTGAAGATGATGATGTGATTCAGCTAGACACAGAAATGGTAACACTCAACTGTGTATGCTTTTGAATGAGCTAATGAATATTTGTGCTGTTACTGTGTTTTCTGTTGTTGAATTACATGGAAAAAGGTGGCGCTGGAAAGGTGATGCTGCTGCTATTGGATTCCAGAGAAAAAGGTGTTGGTGGTTTGACTATGTAAGAGATTGTGAGAGTGGTGTTTTCCTTGGTTATTTGGAACTGGTTAAACTGGCAAGGTCAAATTGGCAGTGACTGGTGCAGGGCAGTGGTGTTTTGGTCTGTAGTTGAGAAGCTGTGACTGAAGTGCAGCTGGAGGTGGTTGTGAAGATGCAGTGGTGCTGCTACTGGTGATGTTGGTGGTACTGTAATGGGAACAAATGGAAGTGCTAAATATGGCTGTGCTGCTAATTATGGAAGGAATGGTTCGAATGGAGGAATGAAATTGCAGGTGCAGTGTGTTGAATTGATACTATGAAGTGCTTTGCAGATGGTGGAGGCTTAAGTTATTGTTGTTATAGTTGGATGTGCAAGGCATGATTTCCCTTGGCAGGGACTTGGTTTAGGAACTGATGGCTAGAATTGTGGTGATGCTGCCATGAAAAGGAGTCAGTGGTGCTAGCTAGAGTTGCAAGATTACAGGGAATTATGTTGTTGAATCTGTGGAGTTAGAGCTGTGATGGTAAATTAGAAGCTGCAGAAGTTAGTTAGCTGCTGCTATGGATAATGGGATATGCATTGCGCTGGTGAAGAATGGGTGGATACCGCAAGACAAGCGAGAGTGTTGCATCTGGATGTGATGCAATGGAATTGGAGTTATGAACTGCAGTTGGTGGTGGCTTGAGGCAGTGGAAAGGAGATGATGCTCAAGTGATTACAAGAGAATGAGGCTTGTGAAGTGCAGGTGGAGTTCAAGGAGGAGATGTTATACCTGTGGTTAATGGGGTCTGTTTGATACCTGGGTGCAGGTAGTAATGGTAAGAAGAGCTGAAACAAATGGTGGCAGTGGTGTGTGTTGAATGAGCAATTGCAGGTCTGAATTGCAATAGATCTCGTGCTGTGAGCTGTTGGTGCGAGCCAGTGAAGCAATGGCTCAGAATTCAGTTGCAGGCACCTAAACAGATGCTGCAATGTATTGGCAGATGAATAAATACTTGAGAGTTTAGAGCGTTGCAGATGATTCAGGGCTTCAGCGACTCGAGATGTGTAATTGAAGATGCAATGGCAGTTGGTTGGATTTGGAAGAACTGAAGTTGCAGCTGTGATGATTCATAGCCATCATGGCTGGATAGCACAGCTCTGGTCTGTAATGGCCAAGACCAATCCCAGTTAGATCAGTCAGTGAGCTGACTCGTTCTTAGTCAGCCCTGACTCGGTCAATGTTAGTCAGTCGTTAACTTTAACGACTGACCGTTATCTTTGACCGGTGGCCGGGTGGACTTTTCCGGTCACCGGAGGGAATTTTCTAGCGACTTTTCCGGCCGGAAACACAGTTTTCCGGTAACATTTTTTGGGACAGATTTTTACATGGGTATTTATTTTGTGTGGCCTTGGTGGACATCCTACTATTGGAGTATTTGGACTTTGGGCTTTGAAGACCTAATTATGGAAAGTTGGAAGGCTATAAAAAAAAAGTTTATATTATTTTAGAGAACATCGTTCTACTGGAGTTTTGGAGGAGAGCATCGACTAGGGTTTGCTTTCGTTTATTTTTCATCTTATTCATTTCATTTTTATTATTGATTATGAATATGAATATGTTGAATCCAAAAACTATGAGTAGCTAAATTTCATTTATTGGTTATGGGATAATAAGTGGATTTCACAAATAAGATTTGATTCAATGTATTAGTTTTGTCTTAATAATTTACTGTTTATGATTCATGGGTAATATTGTTATATTATTTGATTGTTTGTTTGGTTGAGTCCGGAATCAATCCGATTTGCTTTCATATCTAGAGCTATATTAGGGTTTTCAATACGAAAACGTTGTTTATCCCTGATTTTAAGCAGCATAAATGTGGGTAGTGCTTGTAGTGATATATCCTACTAGTCACATATGAATCATAACTTGGGTTAAATCGATTTAGTGCTTTTACATATTTTGATTTCCTTGATTAGTCTTATTCCATAGTACTTATTGCTTTTAGGGAGTTAAATCTAATTGTTCTTTTACACTTTAGGTTGTTTTCTAGGAAGAAGTCACATATGCATCTTTTAATGTGGTTGTGATGAAATCAGGGAATTAGCGGGATACTCTTGCGATCAAGGTATCCTAGGACTTTTAGTAAATGAGAGATTAAATTTCAATTCTAGTCATTGTTGAGAATTCGAGTTTGTGAATGAAACTATCCCGTGACCAATACTTTCTCCTTATTGTTTACTTTTATTTTTACTTTGCTTTCAATTTATTTCTATTGCTTAGAAATATCAAAAACCCCCCTTTGGTTACTAAGAATATGAAAAATTGCATAACAACAATAGCATCTCTATGGATACGAACTCTTTCTTATCGCATACTACTTTTATTTTAGTTAAAGAAGAAAGTGAAATTATATTTGACCGGCTGACAACCGACCACTACACCCTCCATTTATACCTGCGAAGATGGATGATTGAGATTGTTTTGCGACACATGTAAGGTGTCGCAAACCCTAATTTAGGGTTTTTCGTCCATACTGCTTTGGTTTGGACGTTTTGGCAGACTATGCCAACCCTTTGGGGAGGTCAACCATGCGGGGCCCGCGTTGGTTCGGTAGTGAATATTCCAATACCTGCTTGGGGTCATGGATACTATCTAAGCTATCCAATTCATGCTGGTGAAGTTGGATGGTCGTGATCGTTTCTGAGACTGGCATGGACAGTACAGATTTGAATATGCTCGATCGGGATAGTATAGCACACCGAGAGATGTATGCTCAATCGGGCTAGTATAGCACACCGAGAGTAATATGCTCAATCGGGCTAGTATTGTAGTTGCAGGAATTCCTACACTACACCCCTCACAAGAATTCATAATAATCAACACATATTTGAAGATTAAGAACAACACTTTTATAGATTAATTCTCAGAAATATTACAAGAAATGGATGAAATCAAGAATACAACCGCTCTCTTAAACTTTCTCTCTCCTTAAAACTTTCTCAACACCCTAAAATTGATCTCTCCTCTTATGATTCGATTACTTATCTTTATATAGGGAAGTTACATAGTGGATGACAGCTATGCTGTCCTTTAATTTCGGATCTGACTCGCGATACTCTCGCAGTAGTTGTAATGTCAATTTTCGCAAATGATATAATCTTCGCAGGATCATCATGCTCTTCTCTTGTTTTAGTTACCGTCATCTGCTACGTCATTCTTTGAGTCACTCTGCGACACTCGCAGAGTGTTGTTGAAGAGCTCGCAGAAATGTTGTTTATAAATTTCGTAAGAGTATATTGTGGCGATATTCTGATCCTACATCTTGCCTCTTCTCATGTCTTTTCTGCGATATGAGAATTTTATCTCTTCTTAATGCCGCAGCTGTCCATCTTGTTAGATTTTTCTGTTCTGACACGTTTCTGCATTCTTCGCCAGATTTATTACACATATCTTTTCTTCCATTTAACTTCTAACACGTCCTTTTCAACCGCTGCACTTCAACCGTTCACGTCTTCTCTTCGCATTAAATGCACTTATCTTCTCGAGAATTCTTACCTTCTATATATGTCTTCTTCATTCTTCTCTTTTCTTCTTTTTACTGTCTCTTTCATTCTCTCTGCAATTTTACTTTTCTTCCGCAACTTCCGCATCTGTTTTTGTTGTAATTTTTCACTTATTCCTTTGATATTCTATTTTTTTCTTCATTCCCATACTAAGAATGCCTCCATAGGGTCGTAAAAATCTTGTTTCCTTAGAAAAAATGCAAAAGAAGCTTCAAGATAAGGGTTTTACTTTATCCACCATTCTCGATCAAAACCCTAGGGCTGAGCTCTCTGTTAAATTATTTTCTGATCTTCCATGTAATCGCGAGAAAATCATAGTCTCACTAGGTCAGCTTGAAGCTGCCCTTCCCGTTCCTCTTTATGACCCTGAACTTCCTTTATTCTATGAAATACTTTCTCATGTGAAGTTCTCGCGGGCAATATATCAGTTGAGTGGAGATTGCATTCGTTTAATGCTTGAGTTTGCTACTCGCGGTGCTGGTAAGGAATCTCTTTACACCCCTAAAGCGAAGAACCCTAAATTCGCTGAAGTTCCAATTGTTCTTGCAAAGTATACAATAGAAAATTTCTTCGCGAATTATGAAATAATCCCCATGAGGAAGGATAGCACTTGTTGGGGTGTCCGCTTACAGAAGAAGGATGACATTGCTGAAGACAAAATTCTTATGTTGGATATTGACTGGCATCCGAGCAACAATTCATCTCCTCGGCACTCCAATGATGATAAATGGTGTATTTTTCCATTATTTTTAGAAGGTCCATACATCTCTGGTTCTTATGCTTTACCTGCGAATCTCGCAGAGTACCAACCATGGGTGTTCAGTTGGCCTGAAAGGAATACAGAGGTATGTTCTCGAATTTTTTGCTTGAACTATCATTATTATTTTCCTCATGCTTTTATATATACTCTTGCTGACTGCTCCAATTTTACCAGATTAAAAGGCTGAAAGCTAGCTACAATAAGTTAGGGAAACCCATTACTTTATTAGATCTCAGATCATTCACAGATGAAGTAAGAAATATTCCTTTCTGATTCTTAACAATATATTGTTGCCTGTATTTCTTATCTTTATCTGTGTTTGAAGGTTATTGAAGAAATTGAACCTGTGAAGCCTGCAAAAACTAAGGTGAAAGGCAAAGGTGCTCCTCGTAAGGAGAAATCTGCTGCTCCTCTTTCAAAGAAAAGAAAATTCCAATCCTCTCCTCCTTCAACTCCTCAATCTAATGAAGAAATTTCAAGTGATGATACTGATAATGACGACGACGACGATGATGATGATGATGATGATGATGATGATGATGATGATGATGATGATGATGATGATGATGATGATGGTGATGCTGATATTTCCTTCGCGAAGGAATCCTCCCAATCTGAATCTTCCATGGCTCATTTATCCGGTATTTTTGCTAATACCATGCAAGTAATTGGTGATACCCCTCTGACTAATGCTTGCAAGTCCTTAGCTGCCATCTGTGATGCCCCTCTCCTAGAGAATAATGAATCTCTTCATGGGGTATCAAGATCTATATCTCCAAATTTCCTGTATTCACTTAATAGATTGGTAAATTTTCATACTTATATCTTTATTCTCTTTATTTTTATCTTGAATTCATAATTAATTCATAAAGTTCGCTGCATTATTTCGCAGGCTGGGAAAGCTTCCTTTGTTGTTGCCTCAAACTTGGAAAAGAGGCGTACGGCCCTCGCAAAGAAGAATCTTAAACTTCTCAACAAAAATAAAGAATTGGAGACTGAAGTTTCTGGTCTTCGCGAGAAGAATAAACAAAATGAAAAATTGGAGATCGATGAATAATTGGAGATCGAAGCTGCTAATCTTCGCGAGAAAATCAAGCAATTGGAATCAGACAATTCTCTTCAGAAGGAAAAAGTATTTAGTCTTCAAGATGCCAATAAGCAAATCTATGGTATGGGACTCTCTTTCTTTCCCCTATATTTTATTATCTTTAAAATTTTCTTCTTATAGATTTTTCCATTTCACAGACGTCTATGGTCTTACTTATGAAGCAACAAATGTAAGACCTAAAGTACATCATATAAGGGGGTATCTCTTTGTATGGCTCAGGGATAAGGTTATATCACTGTTGGAACCCGAGTCATGGAGATTTGGGGTCAATGAAATCCCATCCAGGAGAGTTACCTTGGATTTCCAACTATATATATATATATATATATATATAAATAGTTGGACGATCGAGGGTCTTTCCTAAGGAGTGCAAAGTATGATCAAGGCGCCGAGGTACACGGTTGATCCAAGGGTGCCCGGGGTGTATGAAACTACCCTAGACATTCTTGGAAAGTCTTGGCTATGATGCACTCGGCCCGAAGAAAACCCCACTTAGGGTGCAGTCTCGTAACTATAAGCCATATAGGCAAAAAGGATAAGAGGCTGCGAAAACAATTGGTTGTTGGTAAAACCGGATGGGAGGAGCTAGTCTTGTATGGCCAATGTACGACTCCTTGAAGGGGAAACCAGGGGGAAGATAAGGGTGGCACCCTCCATTAGGGAGCTGATAAGTGTCTTAAGACGCAAATGTCATGAGGCTTTATATTCGCAAGAATATTTAGGCTTGTCATATTTGTGCAACAATTATACAGAGGCAAAAAGCCATGAGATAAAGATAAGATGAGATCAATGGGTTTTTACATGAAAGTGTAAAGACATCCTGTGATTTCATCGCAATACGGCAATGTCATGGGGCTTTGTTTTCACAAGAAAGCTTAGGCATGTCATATTGTCGCAACAAATTGACAAAATGAGGATAAGGCAAGATCGATGGGTCTTTATATGCGAATATAAGGACCACCTACGATTTTGTCGCCAAAACAAAACGTGGCAAAATAATATCTTTAACTAGGAAGGCAAAATAATACCACAAGAGAGCAAGAAATGGCTGCGCGATTATGGCCAAAATTTAAACACATATCTTATTCAGAAAGTAATCTACTTGATTTTTCATATTGTAGATGAATAACAGAGGCAAGTATGGGAATGAACAGGATGATAAAATTGTTATTCATCATTATATGAAAAATTTACGCAGATAGTTAAAAATTAATAATCATATTGATTAACCATATCACAAAAAGGAATTGTTTTCTAATATATGCATATAGAAACAAAATAAATCTATACACCAAGGAACTTTAGAAGATGGAGAAATTCGCAGCAATATGTTACAAGGAGAAAGAGATAAATGTACAAATATTACAAAGAGATTAAAAAAGGAGATAGAACTATTTAGATCCTTCATTATCTTCATCAGATTTCCCCCCTTCATTTTCATTATATTCTTCAGACTCTTCAGCTTCACTATCAGAGATGACAAGATTCGGAACGTTCTCTGGTATTTCATCCGCGAGATAAGGATACACAGAATGAGGAATTTTATGATCATCACAGACCATCTTAATGGAATCATTGCGAACATCAATAAGAACATTACTAAAATTCCCCAGGGTAATCTGTAGCTGCTTCTTGAACTTGGAACATTTCTCATTGCGAGAAGACAGAAGTTTTGCGAGTTGTCCTTTTTCTGCTTCCAATTCTTCAACTCTTTGGCGAAAATTTCCTTCAAATGCCGCGAACAAATGACAGCCTATTAATAAAATAGTGGATATTCAGTTAAAAAATGGATTAGTGGAAAAATAAGAATAACCACCTTCTCTTTCAAAGATCATATCCTTAATCAAGGTAGAATGCTCATCTTGAAGACTAACATCTACACCTAAATTATTTCTGGCGTTATCAAGAATCTTCGTATCCCAAGAAAACTCATCATCATTACTAATGAGAAGGAGGGAGCAAGCTTGGTTTTCTCTTTCAACAAGAGTACTATTTTCGCAGATAAGTCTATCTCTTTCAATTTGAATCTCAAGAAGAGTTTCTTGAAATTTTGCTAATGTCTGAGCACCTTGGAGAGAAATACGGTCCTTTTCATCTATCAGATCACTATATTTGGCATTTAACTTACGGGTTTATTCTTTAGAGTTGTGAAAGAATTATCTAAATTTATTGGCCATATCCAAGACAGATCTATGTTCAATTTTAAAAGACGAAGCTTGGATATAAGCTCATTTATGAGAAGAGATTCAATCTTGTCATTTGAAAAACTATTAAGAGAAGTATTTAGATAATTAAGAAGGGTATCATCATCCATAATCTTGGGAAATGTATGAAGAAAAATAGCTTCATCAGTAAGACCATATACGTCTGCGAAATGGAAAATTTTATAAGAAGAAATTTTTAAAGATAATAAAATACAGGGGAAAGAAAGAGAGTCCCATACCATAGAGTTGCTTATTGGCATCTTTAAGACTAGATACTTTTCCTTCTGAAGAGAATTATCTGATTCCAATTATTTGATTTTCTCGCGAAGATTAGCAGCTTCGATCTCCAATTCTTCACTTTGTTTATTCTTCTCGCGAATACCAACAACTTCAGTCTCCAATTCTTTATTTTTGTTGAGAAGTTTAAGATTCTTCTTTGAAAGGGTCGTACGCCTCTTTTCCAAGTCTGAGATAACAACAAATGAAGCTTTCGCAGCCTGCGAAATAATGCAGCGAACTTTAGGAATTAATTATGAATTCAAGATAAAAATAAAGAGAAGAAAGATATAAGTATGCAAATTTACCAAGCTATTAAGTGAATGCAGGAAATTTGGAGATATAGATCTTGATACCCCAAGAAGAGATTCATTATTGTCTAGGAGAGGGGCATCACAGATGGCAGCTAGGGACTTGCAAGCATTATTCAGAGGGGTATCACCAATTACTTGCATGGTATTAGCAAAAATACCGGATATATGAGCCATGGAAGATTCAGATTTGGAGGATTCCTTCGCGAAGGAAATATTAGCATCACCATCATCATCATCATCGTCATTATCATTATCATCACTTGAAATTTCTTTATTTGATTGAGGAGTTGAAGGAGGAGAGGATTGGACTTTTCTTTTCTTTGAAAGAGGAGCAGCAGATTTCTCCTTGTGAGGAGCACCTTTGCCTTTCCCCTTAGTTTTTGTAGGCTTCACAGGTTCAATTTCTTCAATAACCTTCAAACATGGATAAAGATAAGAAATAGAGGCAACAATATATTGTTAAGAATCAGAAAGGAATATTTCTTACTTCATCTGTGAATGATCTGAGAGCTAATAGAGTAATGGGTTTCCCTAACTTATTGTAGTTAGCTTTCATCCTTTTAATCTGGTAAAATTGGAGCAGTCAGCAAGAGTATATATAAAAGCATGAGGAAAATAATAATGATAGTTCAAGCAAAATATTCGAGAACATACCTCTGTATTCCTTTCAAGCCAACTGAACACCCATGATTGTTACTCTGCGAGATTCGCAGGTAAAGCATGAGAACTAGAGATGTATGGACCTTCTAAAAATAATGGAAAAATACACCATTTACCATCATTGGAGTGGCGAGGAGATGAATTGTTGCCCGGATGCCAGTCAATATCCAACATAAGAACTTTGTCTTCAGCAATGTCATCCTTCTTTTGTAAGCGGACACCCCAACAAGTGCTATCCTTCCTCATGGGGATTATTTCATAATTCATGAAGAAATTTTCTACTATATACTTCGCAGGAACAATTGGAACTTCAGCGAATTTAGGGTTCTTCGCTTTAGGGGGGGGGGGGGTAAAGAGATTCCTTGCCAGCACCGCGAGTAGAAAACTCAATCATTAAACTAATGCAATCTCCACTCAACTGATATATTGCCCGCGAGAACTTCGCATGAGAAAGTATTTCAAAGAATAAAGGAAGTTCAGGGTCATAAAGAGGGACGGGAAGGCCATCTTCAAGGTGACCTAGTGAGACTATGATTTTCTCGCGATTACACGGAAGATCATAAAATAATTTAACAGAGAGCTCATCCCTAGGGTTTTGATCGGGAATGGTGGATAAAGTAAAACCCTTATCTTGAAGCTTCTTTTGCATTTTTTCTTAGGCAATAAGATTTTTACGACCCACTGGAGGCATTCTTAGTATGGGAATAAAGAAAAGAAAAGAAGATCAAAGGAATAAAAGAAAAATTACAACAACAGCAAATGCGGAAGTTGCGGAAGAAAAGTAAAATTGCAGAGAGAAGGAAAGTGAGAGTAAAAAGAAGAAAAAATACGAATGAAGAAGATATATATAGAAGGTAAGAATTCTCGAGAAGATAAGTGCATTTAATGCGAAGAGAAGACGTGAACGGTTGAAGTGCATCGGTCGAAAAGGACGTGTCAAAAGTTAAATGGAAGAAAAGATACGTGTAATAAATCTGGCGAAGAATGCAGAAACGTGTCAGAACATCTGCGGCATTAAGAAGAGATAAAATTCTCATAATCTTTTCTCCTTCGCATAAAATACATGAGAAGAGGCAAGATGTAGGATCAGAATATCGCCACAATATACTCTTACGAAATTTATAAACAACATTTCTGCAAGCTCTTCAACAACACTCTGCGTGTGTCGCAGAGTGACTCAAAGAATGACGTAGCAGATGACGGTAAATAAAACAAGAGAATAGCATGATGATCCTACGAAGATTATATCATCTGCGAAAATTGACATTACAACTACTGCGAGAGTATCGCAAGTCAGATCCAAAATTAAAGGACAACATAGCTGTCATCCACTATGTGACTTCCCTATATAAATAGAACTAATAGACTCAGAAAAGGAGAGATCAATTTTAGGGTGTTGAGAAAGTTTTAAGGAGAGAGAAAGTTTAAGAGAGCGGTTGTATTCTTGATTTCTTTCATTTCTTGTAATATTACTGAGAATTAATCAATAAAAGTGTTGTTCTTAATCTTCAAATATGTGTTGATTATTATGAATTCTTGTGAGGGGTGTAGTGTAGGAATTCCTGCAACTACAAGTATAGCACACCCAAGAGTTTTAGCATGTACGGGTATTTTGTACATGCTTCATTACTAATGATTGGAGGTTCGTGTTGCTTTGCTGAGAACAACACTCAGTCGTCATGCCGCACTGATAATGAGTATTGGAAATACAAGGATGGTTATGCATTAATTAATAATGTTGTAAATTCACATAATACTAGGATTGTTGCTACATGCTCCATTCTAGGTGAATTTAGTAAAGTGAAGAAGTATTCGTCACTTATTAATGGCTTTATCTTTTGCAAGATGTCAGCGTACAATTTTGGTTTCACAATTTTAGCCTTAAACTAAAATCCACCATCAACAATATTCTTTCCAAATGAGCCACATTTTAATAAGAGGTATTTCAATAGTTAAAGATTCCCTAGGTTGCTTCATCCAAGTTATACAGATATTTAGGAAATTTTCACAAGTATTGAAATTAAATTATACTGAGGGGGGAGTAGTTGAATTGATAAATCTCAAAGAGTAAAGTTTCACTACAGACTGGCAAAGAACAAACAACATTATATAGTTTTCAAAGAGAAAGAAAAAATAAGAAGACAGTTAGTCAACAGACATGGCTAAGAGCCATAACAGAATAACTGACAACCACATAAGTGAAAACACATACAAAATTACAGAGTCAACAATATAAGTTGATACAGACAAACTAATGAAAAGAGAATACTGATTACCACCAGCCCGCAAACTAATGAGGAGAAATCACTCTCAGTTTGTCCTTAAGAAAAGAAAACCTAGGAGAGGATAATCCTTTAGTAAAAATATCAGCCGCCTACTGAAGAGTGGATATATAAACAATCTGCAGTTGCTTTGACTGAACCAGTTCTCAAACAAAATGAAAGTCCAATGCAAGATGCTTCATTTTGATGTGAAAAACAGGATTAGAAGCTAAGGCAATAGAGCTCTTATTATCAAAAGCAAATGAGGGATAAGTAGGTAGAAAAATATGAAGTTCCTTCAGTAGGTTGCAAATCCAGATAACTTCAGCAACTGTAGAACCCAAACACCTATACTCATATTCTGTAGAGCTCCTTGATTAATGACTTATTTCTTAGAAGACCAAGATATTGGATTAGGACCAAAGAAAATACAGAATCCACTAGTACTATTTTTGTCATCTACATTCCCTTCCCAAACAGCATCTGTGAAGCCTTCAATAGCAGTTAAACCTTTTTTGAAGAATATACCATGACCAAGAGTTCCTTTAATATATCTCAGAATCATTTTAGCATCCAGGAGATGAGTAGAAGTAGGATGCTCAAGATGTTGACAAATTTGGTTAACAACAAAACAAATCTCAGGCCTGGTCTATGTCAGATATTGTAGAGAGCCCACTGGAGACCTATACTCACTAGGATCTTGCAGTAAATCACCATCTGAAGTACTAAGCTTGAAGTTTTCAAGACAAGGAGAGTTGCAGGGTTTCACACCAGCTAAGTTTTTCTTATAAAGAATATCAATAACATATTAAGTTTGGCAGAGAAACAAACCTGTAGGATTACTTTTAACTTCCAGGATAATAAAATAATGCAAATTACCCAAATCTTTCACAGGAAAAAAAAGACCAATATGATTAATTATAACATTGCAATGAGATGACTCATTGCCTATAATAATGATATCATCCACATAAACTAACATAATAGTCAACTTAGATCCAAATTTTTGAACAAACAAATAAGAATCAACAAAAGAATGTATAAAATCTAGACCGATAAGAGCATCAACAAGTTTTTCATACCAAGCTCTCAGAGCTTGTTTCAATCCATAGAGGGACTTATTCAGCTTACATACATAAGTTGGCTTGTCTTTATCAACATAACTAGGGGGTGGCACATATAAACTGTCTCCTTATATTACCATGTATAAAAGCATTGTTGATGTTAAGATGTTTGATTTGCCAATCATAATTTACATCCAAAAATAAAACAAGTCTTATTGTTGTTGGTTTAACAACAAGACTAAATGTGTCACTGTAGTCTTCCCCCTTAAGCTGATGAAACCCTTCGGAAACCATCCTAGGTTTGTGTCTTTCTATGGACCCATTTGCATTCTGCTTAGTTTTGAAGACCCACTTGCAACCAATAACATTCTGAGTTGGATCAGGAGGAACCAAAGTCCATGTATTTGCATTAATTAAAGCTTGATACTCAGCATCCATATCCTCTCTCCATTATAAAAACTTACATGCTTGAGTATAACAGGTTGGAGTGACATGAATCAAAACACAAGTATAAGCAGCCAGAATAAAATATCTTGTAGCAAATAAAGACTTGGGCCTGAAAATACCGTGTTTGGATTTGGTGGGTCATATTATGAGATTTGAGAGTAATAGTGGAATTACCAGAAGTAGGTGTGATGAGCGTCGTTTACTCAATAAAATAATAAAATGTTTCCCACTAATTAACAAGTAATAAAGCGGTAGTAAGGATCGTTCCCACGAGGAGTAATGCAATTGATATGTTATCTAAATTAGCGAGAATATAAAAGAAGGGTGGTTGGTTGATATAAAGAATAATGAAAAAGGATAATAAGAAAAAGATATTGATAATTAAGAAATCATTCGTCGTTACTAACCGTTAACTCAACAATGTACCAGTTTATCTCTTGTTAGAATCAATTGTCACCAACCGTAGAATAGCAGGTATGCTTAGCTATCCCCAAAATTCCTGTTGTCACTGGATACGGAAGCGCTCGACTACCAGATTATATCCAACTGATCCGCCCTGAGGTACGCTTACAAGGTGTAACTCAATCGAATGTTTTAGTGTTTGTGAATTTAGGTTTGATCCCAACAGTTAAACTCGGTACGCTCGGTCCACTTACTGGTGTTGTATTTACTCGCAATTGCTCCACAAAATCCCTCCGCAAGGTCTCGCAATTTCTACTTATGTAGGAAATAAACTACAATTACGGATCGTTCAAATATCTATTAGCATTAGAATGATTAAAAGACTAATCTAGTTGCGTACCCAAACCAATCTAAGAATCAATCATAAACCTTTGATATAGTAAAAACAATCCACAATGATTAACTTTAAAACTCGAAATAAACTTGTAAATAATTGAGCTTCACAATTAGAACTTTGAATCCATCCTTATAAAAAAAAAGAATATAGAAAAGAGATAGTTCTCCCCCCTAAGGGGGGAAAACGGTGAGTAGAAGATATCCCAAATTGTATCTAAGCTTCCATATATATATATAGTTTTGTAGCCTCTTCTTGAAGAAACTAGGAATCCTAGCTAAGATAGGAAAGTGCACCTCCTTAAGAATTGTGTCCCGTGCATCACATCCAGTGCAAAGTGGCTTTCCAAACTCGCCACAATTCCAAATATAACTCCCCACCAAATTCTGACCGTGAATAAAAAATAAGCAGTGCCAATGGACCTTATACAAATGCCTGTTAAGTTCAGCCCACAAGGTTATCATCCATGACGAACTGTCGTTCTTGGCTTGTCAATTTTTTGAAGCTGACAACCCATTTCCTTGCTCAACTGACTTAGATGAATTTATCTTTTTCACCTGTATTGCTCTACGGTAGAGTTTCCTATCCGCATGCTCGCCTGATTTTACATACGGTTGACTTTCTCACCATAAGCTCATGCATCTTCTTCCGAATGACATTCTCTATGTTCAACATCTCCATTTATTAGAGCACTGCTCGGTCGAACTCACAAGCATTTATATCTCAAGCTTGTTTGTTAATGTTAGTGATCAAAACTACAAGTCTTAATTTCTAGTCTACTTATAGTGATGTCTCGGACTAGGATAGATTGTGTAGTTGAGCATTAGACTTCACGGCGTTCACCAATTGAAGACGAAGAACTACTTAGGAGAGCTTGTTGAAATTCATCAACAAAAGCTATGTGGAGACTAAAACTCATATATCACTTGGAAAGTCTATTTCTACTTTATCTCCTATATTTAGACAAAAGTCGTATTACTATATAGTATTCGATTATACACATTTTATATTTCGAGCTAAGTTTAACTCGCTTACATATTTCTCGAAATATGTGTTGGTAATCTTTTGCTTCCACCAAGTTCATCTTATATTCTTCACGAAAGTCAAAAGATGATCATGTGAAAATCGCCGAGTAATATCTTACATGGTTTGTGTGATACAATCATTTGGTGTAGACTTGGAATGTTTCGTTATGATTATTTCAATAACGTGAAAATTGATTTGATGCTAATAGTGTGTGAAAACAGCTATTGACATCCTCTAAGAAAGTTTCAATGATTTAAATAGAGTTTAGAATACTTAACCATCATTGGATTATGAACATAGTATGCATTCTTGCAGGTATCTGATTCATGACCGGAACTATAGTATGCATACACGTATGCGTACTTGTAGTTGTGAAAATTCGGGTACCTAAGTACACAACCCCGTACGCGTACTGGCGAAGGGTTTGGGTCCGGAAATTTATGTCGTGTTTGGAAGTATGCGTACCCGTTTGCATACTGGCGAAACCCAAACTCAGACCGGGTACTTAAGTATGCGTACCCGTCTGCATACTTGAGTGGTTAAAGTTCTAAAATTGGTTTTTTCATGAACTAATACATTTATATATTAAGGAATGCATTCTTTGCAAACCAAGGCTATAATGTTCATGAATTGATTCGTGTGAATCAAACTGATTTTGCTTCAATTGTGTTCTTGTATATGATAGGTGTCTAAAACACCTTATTTATATCTAGTATTTATGTTTTCTTTGCTATTACTGTTGTGAATTGCATCTCTTATGTTTAGTTTTGAGTTATTAGGTGCAATGGAGTCCTTGGGAGCAAAAGAAGGGGAAAACATCTATTTGGAGCGTAAAAGGAAAAGAGGACAATTCACATGGGAGCTATATTTGGAGCGGGCTGACGTGCGCAAGAAGGAGGTGAAGATGAACTGTTAGTTTGTCGTAACTGACAGTTGAGCAAGAAGAGAGTGGGTTGTCACTTATATGGAACTGACATGCCAAGTTATTTGAGTTACCCCTTATCTGCCTAACCTGGGTGGTTGTATCACTTAGTTTCTCTTACCCTAAAATTCAGAGAAGGGATAATTCTTCTCATCATTACCCTCTGTCTGAAATCGAGAGAAGCCATGACGGTTGTTTTGAGAAGATGATGGTGAAGATGGATCTGAAATTGAGAGATTTTTTGAGAGAAAAGGTTGCTGTTGGGGGTGGAATTAATACTGCTATTAACAGAGAAGAGTTGGTCCCAATTTGAGAAATCGGATAAAGAAGAAATCATTACCACAGATTCACCACCAGGTTAGGGTTCTTCTTTATTTCAGTTGAATAGAGAAATTAAGAGTTTGGGTTTGTTTTAATTTGTAAAAATAGTGGAGAAATTGGATATGCTATGATGGTTTGATGGCTCGATTTTAAGAATTGAATCTGTCACGAGTTTGAATCCCAGCTGATGAAATAGAAGATTGGGTTTCTATTGATTCTTTATGGAGCAGTGAATGGGAATGATGGCAGTAGAGATGGGTTTAATAGATTTTCTCATATGGATAGAAGACATGAGCAAATTTATGAAGAGCTAGGGTTCTGTTGTTGGTTGAAGATTTGAGAAGATTCTAGAGCTTGGGTTTGTTTGAATTCGAGAGATTGAAGATTAAAGGTTGTGTTGGATTACAGAGACCAGAACACAGAATGAAGAAAGGGGATGAATCAGGTGAAGCTGTTACCAGATTCACTAAAAGAAGATGCTTATGGAGATGAACAAGGAAGGGGGTTGCTCGATATGTACAGGTTAGGGCTGTATTTGGCCATGACTAGATGAACAGAATTATCAAGTGAGATTTGAACCTGTGCTGCTCAGAATGGAGTTAATAAGGATTTGAAGCTGAAGTCGATTTGGTGTTTCTGGTAATGAAGGAATTAGTGGTGGTGCTTCCATGGCTCTGGTTGTATGAATGGGACTGTAGTGGGTTGAGATTGAAGTTGCTGTTGCAGGGAAGTATGGCTTGAGATTGAGGTGTTGCAGAGAACATGCATAAACTGCAGTTTTTGATAATGAACTATAGGGGAGTAAGAAGTGTTGCTATAGATTTGAGTGCTGCGACACAATGGATTGATGCAGTAGTGACTTTGTGCGGATGGAATTGATATTGTAGGTGCAGTTTTGATGTTGCTGGCAATGGCAGGGAGAATGGCTATTATAGTGGTAGTTGCAATGGAATTTGAATGAAAGTTGCTGATGGAAGTGAATTCTGATGTTGCGTGGGTATTTGAGCTGCAATTGGTATTGAGACAAGTCAAGGGTTGCTGGCAGTGGTGAATGAAGTGAAGGAGTGAACCTTAGATATATGTTAGGATGAGTTGAGTCTGTGCATTGCAGGTCAGGGAACTGAGTTATGAGTCTGGTGTATGGGTTGAATGCTCTGAACTGGGTATGGATGATTGTGATGATCTCAGAGATGGGGAATTATGGAATTGATGGCAGTTTGAAGAGCTGGTAATTGTGTATGTTGCAGGAAATGGATTCAGGTGGAGATGAATGTTCACATGGTAGCGTTGGACAAAGAGAAATCCAAGCAGTTGCAGGGGACTTGAGTACAGATTGGTGGTGATTTAATTTGTGGTATTTAAGAATTACAGGTGCAGGCAGAGTAGTGTGTGTTGCAGTTATAGCTGCTGCTTCCATGGACTGTGATTGTGTTGATGTGCAGTTTACATACTTGGATCAATTGCTAGGCTTGAAATTCTAAGGAGATGGATGTTGGATTTGGTGCTTTGTAGCTGATGATAAAGACGGAATAAGAAGCAGATGCAGCTGCCAATGTTTGAGGCTTTGAACTGAGAACTGGTGCACTGATGAAGTAGCTTGATATTGTGGTGTTGAATGTTGTAGATGAATGCTGCAATGGATTGGATGTAATTGGAGTTGCAAGTGGAGAAGCTACAGCAGGGAAGGAAGATTGGTTGCAGAAGTAAAGGGCCATCTTGGCTGGAGAGCAATATTACATCACAATAATTGTGCAACAAAGCTTCAGCCAGTGCAATGGCCTTGGCCAATACCAACTCAACCTACTAGTTGATCTGACTCATACTTGACTCAGTGTGACTCACTGAGCTCGACGGTTTACTTCATTTGACTGGTGACCGGGTGGACTTTTCCGGTCACCTGAGCTACTTTCCCGTCAAACTTCCGGCCATTGCACTAGTTTTCCGACGAGCAGTTTTTGGGACAGATTTTTACATGGGTTATTCCTCACATATGGACTTATTGGATCATTTGGACTTTGGGCTTTGAAGACCTAATTTTGGAAATATGGAAAGCTATAAAAGTAGAAAGTTTCTATTTTTCTTAAAATCACGTATTTTTTTCTACTGGAGTTTTGGAGGAGAGCTGCGACTAGGGTTTGCTTTCATTTTTATTTTTTTATCTTCTTCATTTCATTTTCATTATTGATTATGAATATGATGAACCCAAAAGCTATGAGTAGCTAAACATATTATTGGTTATGGGATAAAGTGGATTTCACAAATAAGATTTGATTCAATGAATTAGTTTTGTCTCAGTAATTTATTGTTTATGATTCATGGTTTATATTGTGATATGATTTGATTGTTCGTTTGGTTGAGTCCGGAATCAATCCGATTTGTATTCATTTCTAAAGATATATTAGGGTTTTCAATACGTAAACATTGTTAATCCCTGATTCTAAGTAGCATAATTGTGGTTAGTGCTTGTAGTGATATATCCTACTAGTCACAAATGAATCATAACTTTGGTTAAATCAAATTAGTGATTTTACACATTTGATTGCCTTGATTAGTCTTATTCCATAGAACTTATTGCTTTTAGGGAGTTAAACTTAATTGTGCTTTTACACTTTAGGTTGCTTTCTAGGAAGAATTCACATATACATCTTTTAATGTGGTTGTGATGAAATCATGGAATTAGCGGGATATACTTGCGATCAAGGTATCCTAGGACTTTTAGTAAATGAGAGATTAAATTATAAATTCTAGTCATTGATGAAAATACATGTTTGTGAATGATATTATCCCGTGACCAATATCTTCTCCTTATTGATTACTTTTATTATTACTTTGCTTTCAATTTAGTTTTATTGCTTTGAAAAATCAAAATCCCCCCTATTGGTTACTAAGAAACTGAAATTTGCATAACAACAATTGCCTCTCTGTGGATACGAACTCTTTCTTATCACATACTTCATTTATTTTAGTGAAGTAAGAAAGTGAAATTATTTTTGCTCGGCTGACAACCGACCAGTATACTTCTTTGAGAATATAGAAATTGAACTACTCTTTAACTAGTTTCATTTGATTCATTTGAACTAGTTGTGGTTAAGATGAATAAGGTTGATATGAGAGTGTTCACATAGCTAACCTCGGTTAACTAATGTTGAGACAACATAGTGTACACATTTAGGTTTGTTTAATCAAACCTAAATGAGGGTATATTTAATTTGTGTATAACAAGCTAAGTTCGATTTAACGGAAGAAAGATATTAGCTTGGGTCTAATCAGGTTTTCATCTAACGGTGAATATTAAATGCTTTGTTACCAAGGTAACTTAGATTTCAAACCCTGATTTGAAAACTATATAAAGGAGAACTCTAGCAACTGGGAAACCTAATCCCCACACCTCTCATGTGATACTAGTTGCAACTAGAGTCGATTCTCCTTTAACCTTAGGTTTTTCACAAAACCTTGTAGGTTAACGACTTAAAGAATTCATTGGGATTGTGAAGCCAAACATAACTATTTTATCTGTAGTTGCATGTTCTGATCTTTCCATGTCTATCCTATTGAGTACTATCTTCTCTAAGATTTGCTTGAGATTGATTCTCCGATAGGCAAGATAAAAAGTAGTCACAAACATCTTCGTCTCGTCGTTTATGATTCCACAATATCTTGTTTCGCTTTCATACGATTAATATTATTGTGAGGTGATGGATAATAATAAGCTATTCTTCGGGAATATAAGTCCGATTTATCAATTGGTTCTTGTGCACCTTGATTTATCGAATGACGGAACAAAACTCGTAGATATTTCTGTGGGAGACAGATTTATCTATTCTAATAGACTTTTCTTTGTGAGACAAATTTGTTTATCAAGTCTTCGACTTTGGGTCGTAGCAACTCTTGGTTGTGGATGAGATCAACTAAGGGAATCAAGTGCGTAGAATCATGTTGGGGTTCAGAGACGTAAGAAGCGCAATTGTACGTTGATCAGTGTGAGATTGATTAGGGATCAACTACATTACAGTCCGAAGTTCATTGATAGTAGGCTAGTGTCTGTAGCGGCTTAATACAGTGTGGTTTTCAAAGCTGGACTAGGTCTCGGGGTTTTTATGCATTTGCGGTTTCCTCGTTAACAAAATTTCTGGTGTCTATGTTATTTGTTTTCTGCGTTATATAATTGAAATATCACAGGTTGTGCGTTAAGATCAATCAATTATATAATCCAACCTTTGGTTGTTGATATAAATTGATTGACACTTGAATATTGGCCTTTGGTACCGTTCAAGGTGTTTCACATAATAATCAGGCTCGCAGATTTCTATCTGTTTGATTTGCTAATTACATTGTGAAAGAGAGATATAAACTCTTTGATATACTTTTCTCTAGATTGAGTCATATTGTCTAGTTGATTTTCTTGAAAGTATATCGGAGTTTATCTATTCAGATTACCGAACGAAAATATTGGGTGCGGTTGTTAGACCCCCGCTTTTTCAATTGGTATCAGAGCATGCAAACACATTTAAGACCTCATAAGTCTGTGTTTGGAG
Organism: Papaver bracteatum; assembly: GCA_023529315.1. Lineage (NCBI taxonomy): Eukaryota > Viridiplantae > Streptophyta > Magnoliopsida > Ranunculales > Papaveraceae > Papaver > Papaver bracteatum. The sequence goes on along the minus strand of JAJJWX010001238.1, from coordinate 559,187 downwards.
TGATCCGAATATGGACAGAAGTGATATCTCTATAAACGTACCACCAATCTTCGATGACTCAAATTACTTATGGTGGAAAATTGTTATGCGTGATTTTTAATCATAGATTTATGTGGTTAATGGCTATGATCCTCCGAAAGTTACTGAAGGCGATATAACTGTCCCACAGGATATTGGTAAATATGATGCTGTCGAGATTCTTGCTGCAAAGTAAATTTATGACGGATTAAATGTTATCATCCATGCCATTACCCCAGAGCTCCAGCTTCATGTGACTACTTGTATAACGCCTAAAGATGCTTGGGATATCTTAGAAACCATATTTAAAGGGAATACCTGTGAAAAGGAAGCTAGGCTTCAAAACCTAAATTCTGATTGGGAAAACCTTTGTATAGCAGATGAAGATTCATTTGATGAGTTTAATCACAAAGTGTCTGAAATTGTTAATGCATCTTTTGCATTGGGTAAGACTATTACTGAAAAGGACATTGTGATGAAAATTCTCAGATCGTTGCCATATAGATACGATTCTAAGAAGCATGCCATCGTTGAGGGAAATAACCTTGCAACTCTTTCCAGAAATACTCTGGTTGGGAAGTTAAAGATCTTTGATCATGAGCATACATCCAAATCTAGAAAGGATGTTGCTTTCAAATGACAAAAGAACAAAAAATTACTTAACAAAAGTAAAAGTGTTTGTATCTCTGAAGATGATCTTTCTGAGGCAGATTCATCATATGAAGATCTTGAGAATTCAGTCTCCTTGATCATAAGACAATTTAGGGATTTTCTTTTGAATAGAAGTAAACGGTTCTCCAGAGATAAACCTAGGTCATTTGTTAAACCTTATAATCGTGTTTCTCCTAAAAACCGGGATATTGATGAAACTGATGATGAGGATATGCCATAGTGCTTTAGGTGTAAAGGTTTTGGTCATTTTGAAAATGAGTGTCCAAACCGTAAAAAATACACTGGGAACAAAGTCTTGCTGCAACTCTTGATGAAATGTCTGACAATTATGATTCTAATAAAGACGAAAAGTCAAGTGTTGCACTTCTTTGTGAAAATATTGATTTTAACAATTGTAGCAATACATACATCAATCTTGATATTCTTTCATAATAAATCTCAACCGGTCTGGAAGAAAAAATGGATCTATCTGTTTATGCTTGAAACTCTTTTTCTGATTTTTCAGGTTCCACTATGGGTGTTGCTGCTTACACATCCCGGGTATCTGAATCATCTCCCGTGATGATATACTCTTATTGTTCTCTCAAAGGACATGAACTTTCAAAGTGTTTCAAGTACAAACACAAAGTAAGATATGTCAACAAACTTCAACGAAGGGCGAATCGATTAGCAAACAAGCTCAAACTTGTTAAAAAATTAACAAAGGTATGTAAACTCGTCTCTTCTTCGAAGAAGTTAGTTTCCAAAGAAAAGAATAGATCACCAGAGAGAAAATTATGGTCTAAACATTTTGTGACACATGGTTCTATGAATTCCTTTCAAAAGGGTTACGGTGGACAAATTATTTTTCACCCCAGCACAACTTAATTGTGTTGGCTGGTGCATCTTGTCTCATGTGTCTGATCAAAAGACACAAGATTGTGTACACCTTAGGCTTTAGGTAAAAGAGAGAAATATTTTATTTTGTTTTGTTTTTCTATTGTTAGTTTTTCTTTGCAAGTCTGGAATTCGTCATTCTTTTGATATTCGAAGGGACTTCCCTGTTTAATAAATAAAAGAGGGTTATTCTCGATAATTCTACCCTTTTAAGGTTGAGAGTTGTGCATGCGTAAACTTGTGTGTTTAAAGGTTCCGTAAACCTGTATTCCTTTTTCCTCCTCTTGAAACTATTTTTTATCATAAGACTACTTGTTGAGATTATTTTGTGATTTCATCTCACAACTCTGTTCATATGGATACTCCAAGCACTATGTCTTCTGATGGAAAAGATGTTAATATGATTGTTAAGCCATCAATCATGAAGGAAAATATAAATCTCCGTTACCTCCAACTTTGAAAAGAAAAAAAAGGAATGTGAGGAAGCCAAGAGTTGTTCCATTATATTCTCATAAGTTTTCTGGTGTTCTCGAAGAGTTGAAGGAAACAAATAAGGAGATTCAGCAAATAAAGGCTATTTCTTTGAGAACTCTTGAAATTCAGAAGGCCCTGGTTCGGCATCAGTTCAAAAGGTTTGTTGGAATTGACTCCTTCCTTCATGAACCTTATGTTCCCATGGATGTTGACGACAAGGAGTTCGGGGACGATAAAGAATTTTTCAGAGGTCTCAATGTTTAGGAAACTTCTTATGAGAATTTATTCTTGTGTTTTAAGAAGAATAACTAGGGTTTGGAATAGCCATTATTGTGAGTACACATAGCTATTGCCAACGTTTTCATCTTGCAATGTTTTTAGATTTATTTATTTAAATTCTAAAGTTTATTTGGAAGATGATTTTTGCATTATTAATTTTTATGGTTTTATATATTGCAAATTGTTATGGGATATGTTGTTTACGCCAGTGAACCTTGTTTGTCCCATATTTGTTCAAAAGTTAACTATATTATATGTCGATATGAAAGTATTGATAAAATATATAATGAACCTTTGACTACAAAAGTTAAGCCATTATGTCATTGTGCAAATATTGATGGAAGATAGGATGAACTTTTGTTTACAAAGATTAAGTCTATTATAGGTCATTGTGCAAATAGTGATGAAAAATAGAATGAATCTTTGTTTATTCCGCAATATTGGTCTTTCCATGATCCACATCTTTGTGTATGTAATGTGCGGCTCCATAAGTTCTCTTATGTGAGTACTTCCTATTAAATTAATCATGGGTTTTCTTTTGGTTAATTTAATTGAGGTTTTTGGATACAGATTCATGTTTCATGTGATTTGTTAATGTCCAAAGAAATCCTTTTTTTTCTTGTAAAAGTAAGGTTGCTCTTGTTATTCTTTCGGAAATGACATTTTATGGGGGATAGTTCTTAATTGAACTTGTGCTTAATTGCCAAATCTTTATGGGGGTGCGGCTGTGGAATATTGTAGGAGTTATCTTGTATCTTTATAAACTCCTTGATGAATACCATAAGTTTCGACTATGTGAAATCATCGAAACAAGTTGGTATGTTGTTCTCATTTGGTCATGAAGTATCTCTATGAAAATTTCATGAGGATCCCACTAGTTTTCGTACCTTTACCAATTTATATTGACAAAAAGGGGGAGAATTAATGTGTAGTTCACACTACAAATACATATGGTTTACGGATCATTATGTAATGGGGAGTAGTTTTCATTGTGAGATGAAGTATTGAATAAGGGAGAGTGATACATATCACCATAGTATTGTTGTCAAAGTTGTGATACAATTGAACTTTGATGATGTGTCATAATACTTTGACATTGTATAACAATGATTGAGAGCAATTTTTTTCTCATTGTTATAGCTACGGATCCTCAACAACTATGATGCTGAGTTGAACACATTTAGAGTCATCGTAATACTTAGAAGTGACAAATATTTCGAGTAATTTTGAAGAACCAAGGAGATCAAGCATTTGGGTGAGAAGCTACAAAGTTTATTTATTTTGTATCCATATGTATTGATAGTTTTGACACTAAAATTGACAAAGGGGGAGATTGTTAGAGAACTTCTCGATCGAACTCGCAAGCATTGATATCTCAAGATTGTTTGTCAATGTTAGTGATCAAAACTATACGTCTTGATTTCTAGTATACTTGTAGTTGAGCATTAAACTTCACGGCATTCATCAATATGTACAGAAGTAATATCTCTATAAACGTACCACCAATCTTCGACGGCTCAAATTACTTATGGTGGAAAATTGTTATGCGTGATTTTAAATCATAGGTTTATGTGGTTAATGGCTATGATCCGCCGAAAGTTACTAAAGGCGATATAACTGTCCCACAGGATATTGGTAAATATGATGTTGTCGAGATTCTTGCTGCAAAGCAAAATTCTGACGGATTAAATGTTATCATCCATGCCATTACCCCAGAGCTCCAGCTTCATGTGACTACTTGCATAACGCCTAAAGATGCTTGGGATATCTTAGAAACTATATTTAAAGGGAATACCTGTGAAAAGGAAGCTAGGCTTCAAAACCTAAATTCTGATTGGGAAAACCTTTGTATAGCAGATGAAGATTCATTTGATGAGTTTAATCACAAAGTGTCTGAAATTGTTAATGCATCTTTTGCATTGGGTAAGACTATTACTTAAAAGGACATTGTGATGAAAATTCTCAGATCGTTGCCATATAGATACGATTCTAAGAAGCATGCCATCGTTGAGGGAAATAACCTTGCAACTCTTTCCAGAAATACTTTGGTTGGGAAGTTAAAGATCTTGGATCATGAGCATACATCCAAATCCGGAAAGGATGTTGCTTTCAAAGGACAAAAGAACACAAAATTACTTGACAAAAGTAAAAGTGTTTGTATCTCTGAAGATGATCTTTCTGAGGCAGATTCATCATATGAAGATCTTGAGAATTCAGTCTCCTTGATCACAAGACAATTTAGGGATCTTCTTTTGAATAGAAGTAAACGGTTCTCCAGAGATAAACCTAGGTCATCCGTTAAACCTCATAATCGTGTTTCTCCTAAAAACCGGGATATTGATGAAACTGATGATGAGGATATGCCACAGTGCTTTAGGTGTAAAGGTTTTGGTCATTTTGCAAATGAGTGTCCAAACTGTAAAAAATACACTGGGAACAAAGTCTTGCTGCAACTCTTGATGAAATGTCTGACAATTATGATTCTAATAAAGACGAAAAGTCAAGTGTTGCACTTCTTTGTGAAAATATTGATTTTGACAATTGTAGCAATACATACATCAATCTTGATATTCTTTCAGAAGAAATCTCAACCGGTCTGGAAGAAAAAATGGATCTATCTGTTTCTGCTGGAAACTCTTTTTCTGATTTTTCAGGTTCCACTATGGGTCTTGCTGCTTACACATCTCGGGTATCTGAATCATCTCCCGTGATGATATGCTCTTATTGTTCTCTCAAAGGACATGAACTTTCAAAGTGTTTCAAGTACAAACACAAAGTAAGATATGTCAACAAACTTCAACGAAGGGCGAATCGATTAGCAAACAAGCTCAAACTTGTTCAAAAATTAACAGAGGTATGTAAACTCGCCTCTTCTTCGAAGAAGTTAGTTTCCAAAGAAAAGAATAGATCACCAGAGAGAAAATTATGGTCTAAACATTTTGTGACACAGGGTTCTATGAATTCCTTTCAAAAGGGTTATGGTGGACAAATTATTGTTCACCCCAGCACAACTTAATTTTGTTGGCTGGTGTATCTTGTCTCATGTGTCTGATCAAAAGACACAAGATTGTGTACACCTTAGGCTTTAGGTAAAAAGAGAAATGTTTTGTTTTGTTTTGTTTTGTTTTGTTTTTCTATTGTTAGTTTTTCTTTGCAAGTATGGAATTCGTCATTCTTTTCATATCTAATTGATATTCGAAGGGACTTCCCTGTTTAATAAATAAAAGAGGGTTATTCTCGACAATTCTACCCTTTTAGGGTTGAGAGTTGTGCATGCGTGAACTTGTGTGTTTAAAGATTCCGTAACCCTGCATTCCTTTTTCCTCCTCTTGAAACTCTTTTTATCATAAGACTGCTTGTTGAGATTATTTTGTGATTTCCTCTCACAACTTCGTTCATATGGATACTCCAAGCACTATGTCTTTTGATGGAAAAGATGTTAATATGATTGTTAAGCCATCAATCATGAAGGAAAAGATAAATCTCCGTTACCTCCAACTTTGAAAAGAATAAAAAGGAATGCGAGGAAGCCAAGAGTTGTTCCATTGTATTCTCATAAGTTTTCTGGTGTTCTCGAAGAGTTGAAGGAAACAAAGAAGGAGATTCAGCAAATAAAGGCTATTTCTTTGAGAACTCTTGAAATTTAGAAGGCCCTGGTTCGGCATCAGTTCAAAAGGCTTGTTGGAATTGACTCCTTCCTTCATGAACCTTATGTTCCCATGGCTGTTGATGACAAGGAGTTCGGGGATGATAAAGAATTTTTCAGAGGTCTCAATGTTTAGGAAACTTCTTATGAGAATTTATTCTTGTGTTTTAAGAAGAATAACTAGGGTTTGGAATAGCCATTATTGTGAGTACACATAGCTATTGCCAACGTTTTCATCTTGCAATGTTTTTAGATTTATTTATTTAAATTCTAAAGTTTATTTGGAAGATGATTTTTGCAGTATTAATTTTTATGGTTTTATATATTGCAAATTGTTATGGGATATGTTGTTTACGCCAGTGAACCTTGGTTGTCCCATATTTGTTCAAAAGTTAACTATATTATATGTCGGTATGAAAGTATTGATAAAATATATAATGAACCTTTGACTACAAAAGTTAAGCCATTATGTCATTATGCAAATATTGATGGAAGATAGGATGAACTTTTGTTTACAAAGATTAAGTCTATTATAGGTCATTGTGCAAATAGTGATGAAAAATAGAATGAATCTTTGTTTATTCTGCAATATTGGTCTTTCCCTGATCCACATCTTTGTGTATGTAATGTGCGGCTCCATAAGTTCTCTTATGTGAGTACTTCCGATTAAATTAATCATGGGTTTTCTTTTGGTTAATTTAATTGAGGTTTTTGGATACAGATTCATGTTTCATGTGATTTGTTAATGTCCAAAGAAATCCTTTTTTTCTTGTAAAAGTAAGGTTGCTCTTGTTATTCTTTCGGGAATGACATTTTATGGGGGATAGTTCTTAATTGAACTTGTGCTTAATTGCCAAATCTTTATGGGAGGTGCGGCTGTGGAATATTGTAGGAGTTATCTTGTATCTTTATAAACTCCTTGATGAATACAATAAGTTTCGACTATGTGAAATCATCGAAACAAGTTGGTATGTTGTTCTCATTTGGTCATGAAGTATCTCTATGAAAATTTCATGAGGATCCCACTAGTTTTCGTACCTTTACCAATTTATATTGACAAAAAGGGGGAGAATTAATGTGTAGTTCACACTACAAATACATATGGTTTACGGATCATTATGTAATGGGGAGTAGTTTTCATTGTGAGATGAAGTATTGACTAAGGGAGAGTGATACATATCACCATAGTATTGTTGTCAAAGTTGTGATACAATTGAACTTTGATGATGTGTAATAATACTATGACACTGTATAACAATGATTGAGAGCAATTGTTTTCTCAATGTTATAGCTACGGATCCTCAACAACTGTGATGCTGAGTTGAACACATTTAGAGTCATCGGAGTACTTGGAAGTGACGAAGATTTCGAGTAATTTTGAAGAACCAAGGAGATCAAGCATTTGGATGAGAAGCTACAAAGTTTATTTATTTTGTATCCATATGTATTGATAGTTTTGACACTAAAATTGAAAAAGGGGGAGATTGTTAGAGCATTGCTCGGTCGAACTCGCAAGCAATGCTATCTCAATCTTGTTTGTCAATGTTAGTGATCAAAACTATACGTCTTGATTTCTAGTATACTTATAGTGATGTCTCGGACTAGGATAGATTGTGTAGTTGAGCATTAAACTTCACGGCGTTCATCAATTGAAGGCGAAGAACTACTAAGGAGAGCTTGTGGAACTTCATCAACAAAAGTTATGTGGAGACTAAAACTCATCTATCACTTGGAAAGTCTATTTTTACTCTATCACATATATTGAGACAAAAGTCGTATTACTATATAATATTCGATTATACACATTTGAGATTTTGAGCTGAGTTTAACTCGCTAACATATTTCTCGAAATATGTGTTGGTAAGCTTTCGCTTCAACCAAGTTCATCTTATATTCTTGACGAAAGTCAAAAGATGATCATATGAAAATCGCCGAGTAACATCTTACATGGTTTGTGTGATACAATCATTTGGTGTAGACTTGGAATGTTTCGTTATGATTATTTCAATAACTTGAAAATTGCTTTGATGCTAATAGTGTGTGAAAACGGCATCCTCTAAGAAAGTTTCAATGATTGAAATAGAGTTTAGAATACTTAACCATCATTGGATTATGAACATAGTATGCATTCTTGCATGTATGTGATCCATGACCGGAACTATAGTATGCATACCCGTATGCGTACTTGTAGTTGTGGAATTCCGAGTACCTAAGTACACATACCCATACACGTAGTGGCGAAGGGTTTGGGTCCGGAAATTTCTGATGTGTTTGGAAGTATGTGTACCTGTTTGCATACTGGTGAAACCCAAACTCAGACCGGGTACTTAAGTATGCGTACCCATTTTCATACTTGAGTGGTTAAAGTTATAAAATTGGTTTGTTCATGAACTAATACATTTAAATATTAAGGAATACATTCTTTGCAAAACATGGCTATAATGTTCATGAATTGATTCGAGTGGATCAAACCGATTTTGCTTCAATTGTGTTCTTGTATACTTCTATGAGAATATAGCAATTGAACAACTCTTTCACTAGTTTCATTTGGGTCATTTGAACTAGTTGTGGTTAAGATGAATAAGGTTGATATGAGAGTGTTCATATAGCTAACCTCGTTTAACTACTGTTGAGCCAACGTAGTCTACACGTTTAGGTACGATTACTCAAAACTAAATAAGGGTACATTTCATTTGTTTATAACAAGCTAAGTTCGATCTAACGGTTGAAAGATATTAGCTTGGTTCTAATCGGGTTTTCATATAATGGGGAATATTGAATGCTTTGTTACCAAGGTAACTTAGATTGCAAACCCTGATTTGAAAAATATATAAATGAGAACTCTAGCAACTGGGAAACCTAATCCCCAAACCTCTTGTGTGATACTAGTTGCGACTAGAGTCGATTCTTCTTTAACCTTAGGTTTTCACGAAACTATTTTCTATGTAGTTGCGTGTTCAGATCTTTCCCTGTTCTATCGTATTGAGTACTATCTTCTCTAAGATTTTCTCGAGATTGATTCTCTGATAAGCAAGATAAAAAGTATCCACAAACACCTTCGTATCATCGTATGTGATTCCATAATATCATGTTTCACTTCCATACGATTAAGATTATTGTGAGGTGATTGATAATACTAGGCTGTTCTTTGGAAATATAAATCCGGTTTATCAAGTGGTTCATGTGCACCTTGATTTATCAAAATACGAAACAAAACTCGTAGGTATTTCCGTGGGGGATCGATTTATCTATTCCAATAGACTTTTTTGTGTGAGACAGATTTGTTTATCAAGTCTTCAACTTTGGGTCATAGCAACTCTTGGGTATGGGTGAGATCAGCTAATGGAATCAAGTGCGTAGTTACCTGCTGGGGTTCAGAGATGTAAGAAACGCAATTGTACCTTGATCAGTGTGAGATTGATTAGGGCTCACCTACATTCCGGTCCGGAGTTAAATTGGAGTAGGCTAGTGTCTGTAGCGGCTTAATACAATGTGGTGTTCAAAGATGGACTAGGTCCCGGGGTTTTTATGTATTTGCGGTTTCCTCGTTAACAAAATTTCTGGTGTTTATGTTATTTCTTTTCCGCATTATATTTTGTTATATAATAGAAATATCACAGGTTGTGCATTAAGATAAATCAATAAGATAATCCAACATTTGGTGGTTGATATAAATTGGTTGACACTTGAACATTGGTCTTTGGTACCGTTCAAGTTAATTCACATAATAATCAGGCTCATGGATTTCTATCTGTTTGATTTGTTGATTACATTGTGAAACAGAGATATAAACTCTTTGATATACTTTTCTTTAGATTGAGTCTGATTGTGTAGTTGATTCTCTTAAAATTATATTGGAGTTTGTCTATTCAGATTGCCGAACAAAAATATTGGGTGTGGTTGTTAGACCCCCGCTTTTTCACCATCAACCTCCGACTTCATTAATTCCATTCACAGCATCTCGAACCCGATCATCGATCATTCCTTCCATCACTCACATAACCATGGCAGCAACACATATTATTCTATGTCTTTCCATGATTTATTCGAGCTCCAAACTTTTCAGACTTCATCATCAATGGATCCTAATACCACCAACAAATAACAACATCACCTATATCGATGTGCTCAGTTTCTTCCTATTAATTATTATCCATGGAAGAAACGACACAACCTCCATATGTTCGATAGTCACAACTCCAAACTCCTCTTGTCTATTCCTTGTTATTCAAACTCCGTCCCTGAATTCCTACCCGAGCATAGCGGCATCCATCAACAGCTGCCAATAATTTGTCATTCAGTCTCATCACTGCCATTGGCCGAGAGTTTCTTCGTCACCACAGCTCCCAGTCTTGTCTATGTCATCTTTATATTCTTTATCACTTCCCTCAATAAAATACCATATCACATCAACCCACTCTCTAACTCGATCTAAGTTTCATCACCATCAAGAACTAATGGCAGAAATCAACATCTCAACTCCTCTCGAGCTCTATATGGCTGCAGTCGACCCCCAAAGCCACTTTGACTCAACCACAAAATCATGGTAAACCTGACAGAACTAAACTGGTTCAAACCTTTCTACAAATAGCCTGAATCGCTGTTGATCTCCAAGGCCATTGTATCTCCTTCCCTGCAAGCTATAATACATACAAACCATTATTTCATTCATAATCTTAGAACTGTACTTCAATCTTCTCTATTCATTCAATATCTTCAATGGCAGAAACTCATTTTTTCATCTGTTTTAGGTCCACAAAACCTATTCAAATTCAAACCATTTCACTTCCATACATAAATATAAGGCTAACCCACTTCTCATTATTCATCCTGGACTGTAAAATTGCCTCTGCTCCTCTCAGTTCATCATCAATTTGAATGGCAACACTACTGCCGCTCTTCCATGTTCATCTCGGCAAAGAAAAACTATGTTTGTGGTTTTAACATAGACTACATGTTTTTCTTGCTCTCCAAATGTATGATGGTCCTTCGCGAATAACCCTTGATCTCATGGCTTTCCGGCGTGAACAAGCTTGGCAGCAATGCAGTGACTTCTTGGTTCAATTAGGAGAAACTGAAATGTGATACTGCACGACCAAGTTTATAAAGGAGGAGGTGCCCCTGAGCAATTTTAGTGGTTTCCTATAGTAAACCAAATTAGAATCAAATGGCTGCCTTCCTTGGATGCCAACAGTATTTCTTCATGGATTTCAGTTAGTTGCTTCGACTGCATGTAGTGTTTTCCATGCAATGACAATTCTCCCTATTTTGTGGCCAATTGGACGATTTCTTGTTCTTTTCGAGAATAAGCTCCAAAATTCCCATAACATATAATAGAAAGCTAATAATACAATTTTACAAGAAAACTATCTAAGAAAGCATAATCAATCGATACTTAGAGAGGTGTTTTTTAAACACCTATCAAGGTGATTCAAAATCAGTGGAAGGGAGAGATACTGAATGAATATGAGAAGGAACTGAAAGAGTTGGATCAGATGGATTTGTAGGATGTGTAATAAAATCCTGAGCAGGAATAGATAGAGAATCTTTGATAGGGTTAGGTATGTCAAAAGAAGCCTGAGTAGGTGTAGAAGATAGAGAAGTAAGATAAGCATAAGGAAAACAGTTTTCATGAAACACAACATGTTTGGATACAAATATCCTACCAGTAATTGGATTGAGACACTTGTATCCTTTTTGATTAGAACAATAGCCTATAAAAATACATCTCTCACTCCTAGGATCAAGTTTACTAGAAGTGTATGGTTTGAGCCAAGGAAAACACAAGCAACCAAAGCATTTAAGAATTTGATAGTCAGGTTGTTTGTTAAAAAAAAATGAAAAGGGGAAAACAAAGTTTTAAGACTTTATAGGAAGTCTGTTTATGATGTAATTAGCAGTAGATAAGGCTTCAAAGTTCAAACCAAAAAGAATGAGGCAGATGAGCTTTAATCAGAAAGGTTCTAGTGATGTTCAATAAATGCATATGCTTACTATCAGCAACACCATTTTGTTTAGGTGTATGAGGGAAAGTAATTTCATGAGTGATGCCATATTAATAAATTAAAGAAGCTAATGCCTTGTTAAAAAATTATCCACCACCATCAGTTCTTATTGTTTGAATAGACAGAGAAAGTTGTTTTTCAATAGTATTTTTGAAATGAAGAAAAATTGAGTGAAAAATCAGATTTAGCAAACATTGGAAAAACCCAGCAGAATTTAGTAAATCATCTATTATGTTGATACCATATTTATATCCAGTTACAGATAGAGTGGATGCAGGACCCCATACATCGATATGCAACAACTGCAATGGAGAACTAGACAACTGAAATGGTTATTTATGACTTCTGCTAAGCTGACATTCAGTACATAACAAGAGTTTAGACATTGCATGGGAGATATTTAAGATCCTACAAACTTTATTTAAGGACTCAAAAGAGGGATGAGCTAGTCTTATGTGCCAATTTGCAGATGAAACTTTGACACTAGAGTAAGGAGCAATACTAGAAGATGTTGTTGATCTTGGAAATGACTATAATCCATGCTAACTGGGCCCTTGAAAAAGAATCTTCCCTGACCTCAGTTCCTTGACAACAAATGAGTCAGAATCAAAGGTTAGTGAATAATTATTGTCTCTAGTGAATTTGTGAACAAATATGATATTTTGGGAGGCTTTAGGAACATGTAAAATTTTGTTTAGTAAAAATTTCTTAGAAGGAACAAAAAGAGTAGATTGACCAGTGTTTAGAATGGACATACCGTATCCATTTGTTGTGGTAATAACCTCATTACCAGGATAAGAAGTAGAAGTATCAATAATAGAATAATCAAATGTTAAATGATGAGTAGCACCAGAGTCCATGTACCATGGATTCTTCCATAGAATATTAGCTGAAGCTAACATAGCTTGTAGATTTATTGGTGGTTGTCTTCCTTGATAAGATAAATTCATCCTGTTCCAACATTCATTAGCATCAAGGCCATACTTATTACATATTTGACAAGTTAGCTTGGCATTAGTAGATAGATGAGAAGGAGTCCTTCCTAAATCAGGAAAACCAGAAGTAGCACAAAAAACAAAAGGTTGAAATCCAAAAATAGGTGTTGATAAAATTTCAGATCCTCTACCAGAATTATTATGAGATTTACCTGCTCTACCAGAATTAGGCACGTCCATTAACAATAAGTGGCCTAAATTATGCATTTGAGCAGCAAAATCTCTATTGGGAGACTCAGTAATGAGACCTTTGTTCCTATCAGTCACAACACTCTCTTCACTCAACAGATTATTATGAAGTTCAACATTTTCTATTGGAGGATAACGATGTCTCATTGTTGTCACAAATGGAATATAGTCAGAATTTAAAACAACAAGAGTGATAACAACAATATCTTTGTCAGAAACAACATCACCAGAATTAGCTAATTGATCAGACAACAGTTTAATCTAATTAATGAAAGAAGTTACAGATTTATCACCTTATTTGATAGCAAAAAACCGAGTACACAATTGAAGAGAATGTGTTGCAGAAGATCTTACAAATCGATCTTCAATGTTTTTCCAAAGCTAATGAGAAGTAGTAGATCTAGAGAAGTAACCAATAACAGATTCAGAAATTGTCGAATTGATCCAAATTGTGATACAAGCATCTCATCAATCCAGTCGCTATAAAGAGGATTCTCAATTCCATTTTCTTGATTTCGCCTGTTGGTGAACTGAAGAGGATATTCAAAAGATCCATCCAAAAACTTCATCAAACGATATCTTTTGGTTAAAGAAAGCATCATATTCTTCCAAGTAATGAAGTTATCTTCTCTCAATTTAAGAGTGACAAAATTTGTTAATTGAGAGGCTTTGGTGATTGAATTCGGAGTAGGATTTTCCATTATTGAATTGAAGAAATTGAAACAGATATAAAGAAATCAAGATAAAAAAACTGAGATGAAGAGACAGATGAAGAAAGGTTCAAGATCTAAAGAGAAGCAGAAGAAACAGATTGAAAACCAGAGAAAGATTATTTTCTTTCTCTATCGTATACCATAGTTGAATTGATAAATCCAAAGAGTAAAGTTTCATTATAGACTGGCAAAGAAGATAACATTATATAGTTGTCAGAGAGAACGGAAAAACAAGAACACAGTTAGTCAACAGACATGACTAACAATCATAACAGAATAAATGACACGCATACAAGTGACACACACGAGTGGACACACAAACAAAATTACAGAGTCAACAATAGAAGTTGATAAGACATACTGATGAAACATAATATTGATTATTTGGGAGAAAGAGACCGGACATATTTAATCTCTTTACTCTGGTATAAGGGATAAATCATTTTGGGAATATAAAAAATCCTCTTGTTATAAAAAATAAAAAGTAAGTAAAATAAATAAATAAGTTATATCTTTATGAATTTAATGATTAATATATTCTTTATTACATAGAAGGCACGGTAAATAATGGAAAACCCTATCCTCTTAAACACAAACTCTCTAGAATCGAAGTCATGACATTAATACTCTTTGAACTTGCTAGAGTCCAATGATAAATTTATATCTTACCACGGTAAATATGTAGGAAGTACTCAAATATCATTGCCAATGATAATTCCAGAACCCAAGTCCCTCGGAAATTATATCTCTCCTTTTTACATGAAAAAGTGTTATTTCTGACAGATGCTTCTTTTGATTCAGTTTAAACTCTTTCTTCTTTTTCTTCTCTTTTATAAAAAAACTAGCCCTTAACCCGTGCCGCAACGGCACGGGCCATGATGTTGGTTTATTTTTAATATATCGTATAATTTGTGTCCCGAATACTTATCAAATCCTTATGGTTTAATATGTGTTTGTCATAAAAATAGTTGGATTTTTCTCTCTTTTTTTCTTTGTTTTTTCCTTTAATATTTTACCGCCGGAGATTTGCTCAAACGAAAGAAATATAATCTCAACTTCCAGACACTTTTTTATTTAGATTTATTGCTTATAATGAGATAATGCTCTACATGAACATGGAAGTTTAAATATTTTTTGTAAATATGTCGCCGGCAGCGCTCATCTCAGTGAAATCAACTAATCAATATCGTCCGTAAAAGTCTCCACATGCTCCTATTTTGCTCCAGCTGACTCATCTATCATGGTCATGTTGTCGATACTCCAAATAAGCAGAGAATATAATTTTTTGCATCGAACGAACGATACAAACCATCCAATGTGACATGATTTTCCTGTAATTTTTCAACACCCATTAGATGACAATGTTTAAAATGTGTACCCATTACCTTTTCGAAGGGATTGTATATATGCGAACATCTGCCATTAAATGTTCAACAAAATATTGTGCCCAGCAATTCGTCTTAACGAAGGCTATGGTAACTTCAAAAGTCTTTGACATTTTGTCACTTCCGTATGTTCCTACCTTCACTTGGAATACAATCTGGCGACACATTACCTCATAAAGAACCTTGAACACATATTGTACTCCCTGATCATATTTCAAATTAATAGGTTGTCAATAGATCCTTTGCCAAAAGTTGACATATTCTACGTTGAATATTCATAAAAAAATTTTTTTATGGTATTGTGGATCGTTGCTTTTTAAGATGTTAGTTTTCAAAATTGGCCTCTTCAAGTCCCACGGCTTTCTAAGTTTATATATCTTGTTTGTTTTTAACATTTTAGTTAGCCATATTATGTTTGTTACTAACTTTAAACTTGATGTCATCTTCTACTGTGAACTTTATGTGATTTCAGAATCGAAATAGTTATAGCTCTTTCATTCGTATCAAGTAATCCGTTATATATCCCAAAAATTCTTCTACAACAATTCATTTCTTTTGTCGTTTCCGGACCATTAGTAGCCATTATTGTCAAATGCAATATGACTATTTTTTGTTGATGTTATGTATTTGCAATGTTCATTTTTCTTAAATAAATAGATTGTGGAAAAACTAAAAAAAAAAAAAAAACATAAGTATTACATCGGGTCTAAGTTACTATATCCAAAATACTCCGGACACTGCTTCTGATGCCTTGTTTCCTCAAATTCCTCATTGCATTCTATACAGTACATGCAACACCAATCATATGCGAACTGAGCTATTTGCGCAAATGTGGTCAATGTATCCCTTGAATGTAATAATAATAACAACACGTCATTTTTTTTCAAGGCATCCAGTTGTAAATGGTATGAATCTAATAGATTTGAATTATACCTCAATATTAGATATCACCTTCTTCTCACATAACATAGCAATTGAGGAAGGGAAAATCTTGACCACTCTTTACTTAGGCAGAGTTAGCCAAACTATGTTTTGTAATTGTCTTACGTGAAAATTATTATTAATCCATATTTTAGTCACCTCCTATCGAAGCCGATCTAATTAGTCCTATCGAAAGTTAATCTACAAATTTTGACCTTATCTCTTGACCAAATTATTAAAGTATTCTCAGTCATGTTCTGCTTTGTGTGATCTACCCATCTGTGTCTACTCTACCTTTTAACCCAGTGAATGAAACCTATACATATTGATCCATAATTTGATATTGTTGATTTGTCATCAAGAGGTCGCATGATTTGAGAATGTAAAATATAAAAAATATTCTATAAACATCGGAGGCAAAATTTAGATTCATGATTTAGAGTTTTTTGTGATGATTTTGATAAACAAACATAATTTTCAAACAAATATTTTAGAATGCAAATACATTTTCCCGGTCAATAAGGTTTTATATCGGGAATTGAGTGAAAGTTGTTGTCTTTGTAGGTAGTTGTCGCAAAACAACTCTACATTGATGGTCTTTCAGGAAAAAGAATGTAATAGTACTTGAGAGAGCGATAATGTTCTCTTACGCGGGTACACCAATTTCCTTTATATAATACGGGTGATCGAACAATCATGATCATATTGTCTTATACGTTCCGGTATCATCCTCGAAATATTTGGTTATTGTCCTTATCAATCGTGCTAAAAACAACCAATTACATCTTTCACAATACAATGTTGCATGTTTTGTGAAGATTATTTTTTTACTTGGTCAATAAAACTCACTAAAAAGCAAAAACTATTATTATACACTACTATTACCAACACCCACCACCATAAAAACCATCCACAAACACCCGCCACCGCTTATACTAACTCTACTTCCACTACCGCCATTAAAATTAATATAGTTTTTAGTAAAATTATTTATTCATAAAATTATGTATTTATGTTAGATTATTAAAGGGACATTTATAATAGAAATTTAATTAATCATTATGAACAATCAATGAGACACTAATTAATAAAATGTATAAAAATGGTTATGTTGAACAAACCCCAGCGGTAAATTTATCTTCGCCAAGGACAAATCCTGACCACTCTTTATATAAACAAATCGATAATAAAAAATTTCATATGTTCTGATCTTGATTCGTGTTGTTCGTTTAGTTATTACATAACATGGCAATTAATTGCACCAATTTTTTAAAATGGACGTGTTTTATCGAGTTTATTTGAACATTAGAATGATCAACCTCTTTTTATACTTTATAATATAACATTACACATTTCGTGGCGTTACGAAATTAGCATAATATATTTTTGTTCACCAATACCCGCCACCACCATAAAACCAAATCCACTTTTTGTATCCACCACCACCTAGTGGTGTAGCCAAGGGTTGACTAACCTGGCTCTAACCCTTTAAATTTTTAATAACTACATAATTTTTTTAGTTTATTTTATAAATAGTACTTTGTCCATATATATTTATGGTTTAGTCCACCAAAGTTAACATGTTTTTTTTTTTAAAATAGACCTCCTCAATGTCAATTTTTGACTCCACCACTGCCACCATCACTTCCACCCATCCCATGTAGGATGTTGGACGCAATTCTAATTTTCAATCACAAATGCCATGTATAAGGTTTAGATTGAACAAAATTTCGTCAATTGATTAGTTTCATTTTTTTTCGTGTATATATATTTTTTTGGTATTGCAATCAATTTTATTTTAACATTAAAAAATCATGATTTATACGGTCTAGTACCAAAGATAACAGGGGTACCATTTGGGTGATCCAACTACGATCATGAAATATTGTCTTGTATGATATCTTCCCTGAAATATATGGTACCTTCCTTTATCAAAAGTGTTAAAAATAACCAACCACATCTTCCACACTACGATGTTATCGATGTTATAATGAGAACATAAAATTAATATTGTCCATCACTACTCACCAGCATTCACCGTCACTACTTCTTCCACCAAAAACCAGGGTCGGAGCCAGTATTTTAAGGAGAGAGGGAGAAAAAATTCTTGGGAAGTTGGATGCATGTGAAAAATGGACTTTGTATCCCATTTAAGATAAAAGAACAAAAATAAATATAATTGTGCTTGGCTCACTTAACTTAACCACCACTAATCTTTCGGCCTCCACCTCTTCTACTACTCATTGTCGCAAAAAATGTCTATTGATATTATTTATCAAAATTACTTATTATTTTAATGAATTTTATTTTTATAGAAATAAATATTATAATTAATTAAGAAAACATTTATAATTAAAAAATGATTAGTCATTTATTATGAGCAATTAGTGAAACACTAATTAATAAAACACTTTATAATGAATAGATTATTTATTATATACAATTAATGAAACGCTAATTAATAAAACAATTATGGTATTTAAGTTGAACAAACTACCACTGTTGATTTATCTTTTCTATCAATTCCAACCAAGGTGGAACACTGGTTAGAGGACACTCTTATGACACAATAGGTCATGAGTTCCGAACCTCACCGTTATAATTTTTGAAATTCCATATCTTGACTTGAGTATTCATTTTTCATTCATAATATTTGACATTGTAATGAACCCCACACATGCGAGTTGTAAGGGGTGGTGTGAGGAACCACAGCCCTTGATTTATCTTTCCCACGGACAAATCCTTGACATTGTAATGAACCCCACACATGCGAGTTGTAAGGGGTGGTGTGAGGAACCACAACCCTTGATTTATCTTTCCCACGGACAAATCCTGACCACTACTAACAAAGTCAAACTTAGCCTAGCTTTGTTTTGTATTCTTGATAGAAACTCTTTATTAGTCCATACATAACAAGAAACAATTTCAAGGCTACACAGAAGAAAATTTGGAGATCAATTTGTCGACATGAATAATAACATTATCAATACTGGGTCGAACTGCAGCTTGAGGCTGGAGCATCCATGTTACAAACTGATGGAGAGCTTCCGGATAAGGCGGTTTAGGCCCAGCAGGCCATTTTACTTGTGCATTTATAATTGCTAATTGCAAACTTCCTCCTGATTCCCCAAGCACATACTCAAACGGGGACATCCCGTACCTGTAAAAACCCAGAGGTATTTAATGGATTTTGATATCAGGAACTACGTAACTTCTGATTGAAATTCAAAACCGAGTATCTTTGGTTGCTCAACTTTAATAGGTGAATAAAGAATAAAATGTCAAGTCAACAAAAATAATCTTGTGGGAAGTTCTTGTGCTTGTTTTTCTTGTAAGTTATATAGTTGTTGGAAGGAATGTAGCAGGTCCAGAATAGGTAAAGGTGGTTTTCTATTAGACGGAAAATTTAATTTGGACTGCTAAATTCAAGGCATTGGATTTTGTTATGGAGTTTCACGTCTTTTGACATGTAGCCCTCCTTTTGGGAAGTGAATAGTCTCATAGCCCATCACTGTTGATGGTACAAGTTTCAAGGTATGCAAGTATAGTAGTCTGGAAATTCGTTCATATCTTATTGCCATTGGGTATCTTTGTATTGAAAACATTAATCGACCAAATAAAAGATTCATAGAGGATACAGGAAATGGTGCAGGAATAGACAACATAATGAGAGAAATGAGGAAAATTACTCACATGATTGCATACAAAGTGCATCCAAGAGACCAAATATCTGTTCTCTCATCTATATCAGTATGGCTAGGGCAATCCCACAACTCTGGAGCTCGAAATGGTGCAGAACAATGCTCGGCCGCCCATTCCTACATACCAGCCATTTTTAAGCAATTGAAGCATATAATGATTCTGATATTAGGTAAAGAAAGTGCATCTAATTTTACTCTATGATACGAAGAAAATAATTATAAAACAACTTGAATTTAGTGTGATTTGATTATTAGATCAAGAAGAAAAAGTATTATCTTATGCAACTTGCAAGTAACAAGAACGGTATGACGGAACACATCATTTTTGACAGAAGGCTGATCACACATGAATGAAAACCTGCAAGTGGCAGCAATAATCTTTGCTAGAAAATAATTTGGCAATAAAATAAAGACATACCTGCAACTGTAATGCTTCAGAACGTGAACGAATTTGCTTCCTTGCAGGCCGAGCACTTCCAAAATCCATCAATATGGAAAGAGGCGGTTGCCCTTTCCTGTGAGTGATAAGGACATTTCCTGGTTTGACATCATTATGTGCATATGCAGGGTCATAGCTGTGCATATGCTTCAGGCCTGCACAAAGCTGAGGTTAAAAATCTTGTCAATTTCTTTCAAAGATTAAGAAGATACATTTACAATGCATTCAAAATTCCAAATCCAGGTATGAGATGTGGTAACCTACAATTGAACATCAGAACAAAATTATAATCTTTATAAGCTAGTTGATAGCACATGTCTTCTTTTCTACGCTAAAACATTGATCTCTGATCATGCATATGTAACATCTTGGTGAGGTTATCACCTATCACCCTCTGATAACACCGAAACAGTTTCAATGTACGTATGAACAATTAGAAACCAATTGTATTATCTCTAGCACCTCTGAAGTGAGTACCTAGAATAGGACTCACGTGATATTCTTGCAAAAAATATCTCGATTAAGCCTGAGGACACAAATGTGGTTACAGCCATAAGAAAAAGAAAAAGGCAGAAAATTCAAATCATGTAAAAATCTGGTGTTTAGGATTTTAAAATGAGATCCATGGGTAGAGATGGGATGATGAGGAGCATGATTAGTGTAAAATACGGTTTCAGGGTTCTTCAAGGTTATCTGATGGAGGGCTTATTTTGATGTTAGCTTTTCGTGTTCAAGATAACAAATAGAAGTGCAAGCCACGGATAGGAACCAAAAACAAAAGACATACACTGTCAGTTTATTTCTACAGATGACTTGGGCAGGAACAATGCAATTCTCCTGAGGAATCGAAAAACCTCAAAAGAAAGCCAAGTAGATGACAAGTGATGATGTTTTTTAAATTGGGCAACAATAAATTTGTTAAAATATTCATACAATTATAAATATAGGCTTTAATAATTAGATGAACAACCTAAGTTAGAAACCAGGTCGCATGTTAACAGCATTCTAAGAAAATTTGTTTAAGCATGACATGAGTATCTATCCTGTTTTATTTCATACAGGACATTGTTGCTAGACAATCATTACGAGAATGCCTTTTTACATCTGTCTGGTGGATATTTTAGAATCAAATATTAAAAATGAAAAGCTAATAAAGATATGTTTAAGTGATAGATGGCAGATCCTTTGTCACCTGTCGAAATATCTGAAGAACATCGCTAGTCGAAAAGAACTCCTTTTTAGTTTTCATAGTAACGGAATTGTCCAGTAACGTTCCATCCAAATGCACTGGGAATAACAAATATGCTTCATGACTGCTGTTTCCTTCAGGAGCCTTTCAGAAAGCAACAAACAGATTGAAAATTTATCAAATCAGATGAAATAGTTAGATATGATACTCAACATAAGCTCTCTAATGTGTGGGATTAATATATATGCCACACTTAAATAGTGTACATCAATGAAACATATATACCATAGAGTCTGAAGCTTATTTGAAACCCAAGAAATCTTTGAAAAAAATCCCCAAGTCATCAAGCTGGAGCCTGGAACCTATACTAGTGTTTGAAACTATTTTAATACCATTTTGTACGATCCATTGATCTAGTAAAATAATTTTACATACACTAGACGTTTCAGGAGGATTTTGCTTCATTTTCCTTAGCTAAAAAGCTAAACAACAAAGACACAACTCGAAAGTATACCGAGGCGATTCCCAGATGATTTTGTCTCTACACTAAGCTTGTTGACAAAGAAATCACTATCTTTTGAGGCAAATCAACTTACTTACCTATATTACAAGATTCAACAAAATGGTCCTTTGTCAACTAATTCTTATGTGTATTTATGTAGATTACTAGTGGTTGTTCAGTAGACTAGGTGTAAGATCATAAATGGAAAATAAATTCAAGTATCTAAAACTGAGTACTTGTTCATAATATAATATTTTTTGTTTTAGAGTTTCCGATAACAAAGGATTTATTACATGTTACATGAGTGATATACAGATGGTCTTGACACTCACAAGTTAAGTCTTTACGAGTCTTAAGAAGCCTAAGACTAATTGAGAGCCTTGCTAAGCCATCAACATTCACTACACAACATATCAAGCCTCCACAAGTGCCACAAGTAAAAAGATAAATCATTCAATATAAGATACATATGTTTAGCATATCATAAGTGAATAAATATCACATATAGAAAGAACAAAAAGCTAGATTACCTTAACTGCGATTATAGCATGATCAAGAAGAGGAAGTAGATTGGGATGGCTAAACATAGATGAAACATGAACCTCCTGTTTCACCAAATTTAATTGATCATTATTTTGAATCAGAACTTTTTTTATTGCATAAGTGCCATCATCTGCACAAACATAGTAAAACACTAGAAATCAAAATCAATTTCACCAAAATGAAACAAACTAACCACATATCTCCTTACGGGGGCTCATCTACTCTTGCTAAGAATAGGAACTTCAAAAAAAAAAAAAAAAGTTCATATTTTTCAAATCAAGTACTAATGCATCAACAAATTAATGAATACCCATCTGTTATCCAGTTAGAATAACATGATTTTTTTCTCTTAGAGTGACAGTGTTTGTGATTGAACATGCAGTTGATCGCACTTTTGTGAAGAACCCACTTTCCCTGACGCAAAGTCAAGATCTAGAGTTTACTCTCACCATATAATAAAATTCACAATTATAATTGAACAAATCCAAAAGAAAAATATAAGATATGTTAAATTCAATAAACTTAATGAACCAAAATGAGGGATCTAACCTGAAATAAGAGAAGGGTCTTTGAATTTCTTTCTGAAACTAGCACCACCAGAAGATGATTCAGTACCAATTTCCTTAACCAGATAAACATACGCAAACCCGCCTTCACCAATTTGTTTTAGTATTCGAAAACGATTCTCATTGATCCAAACATCTCCTCCACCATTAACAGCATCGTAAAGAGCATTTAAACCAGATAACGAGCAACCCATTCTAAATGGTTTGCTCCCTCACTTCCTCTCTACCTCTCTGTTTCACTCTCTATAATCCACCGGCAGCAGATTTTCAGGTTGTCTTCGCATAATTAGGAACACCCTTGTCAATTTACGTTTTTCCTTTCGGTTTCCCTTTTCTGTTATAAGAGTTAGGCAGACGTCTTACATAGAGAGAGGACATGAGCCAAATAGAGGTATAGACCAAGCTGACATTAGTTTTAGCACGTTGAGCTGAACCGCGAGCAACTCCATTTGCAAAACGGTTAACAAATACAAAGGATATAAGCTTAAATTTTTGAAATTATGGTTTTAATATTCTGTAACAGACAATGCGTTCACTTGTCTCCTATGAAGGTCTTCTTGTTAATTTGCTCCAAAATAGCTAAATGCATCACTCTCAACAATAATTCGATCAAGTCTCTTCTCCAAAGCCACCATCAAAGCATCTCTAATTGCTATAGTATTTACTTCTTCTGCTCAAAAACATACTAAGTAAGTTGACTGAGCATAAATAAAATTTATGGTTTGAATTTCTATGAATGAAACAATTCCTCCATTAGGAGAATTTGGGTTCCAAGCACCATCGGTATTTATCTTGGTCAAATCCTTAGGCGGAACCACCCAAGGTGAAGCTGGTTGTGGTGGAGAGATTGCAGATATGCCCAATAATTATGGGGTTTGGATAGAACTCAGCATCATTGACTTCGCTCTTGCTAGAATAATAGTTGGTTCTTCTGATTTCGCGTTATGTACTAAATTATTTCGGCTTGTCCAGATGGATCACATCAAGCACGCAATCAATGGGAAGGTATCAACTTTATCAGAGGCATCTTTATAAGGATGGAGCTGAAGCTAAAATCTAACTCACTGTCACTGGTGAAAGGTAAAATTTTGAAACCGAGTAGTTTGTACATTTCCAAGTCTCTAAACTCTAGTAAGAGAATTACAAGTTACTAAGGTATGTATAATTGTTTCAGATTTAAACTTGCATCTTGGACAACTAAAATCAGATAAGTGGATGCGTTTATGAAGAATTTCTCTGACTGAAAGAGCTCATTTCAAATATTTCCAAACAAATAGCTGAATTCTTGCAGGTAATTTACACTTCCACGCAACCATCCATAAGTCAGCGTTAGTGTTGTCACCGCTAACATTTAGCGCATAATAAGCATATTTGGTATTGAAGTTACCATCCTTAGATGGTATCCACGCCCTTATATCTCTAGAAGGGTACAATACTGAGGTGGATTTGTTCAATCTCCTCTTTGGAAGGTTGATCATAAATAACACTTAACTTTATTGTATCCCAAGTTCGAGAGTCATGATTTATTAAATCATTTACTCTAAGATTTTTATCAGGACTTGTATTGAGATGTGCCAGTCCCTTTTCCAAGAATCCAATTGTCACACCAAGGATCAATAAAGTTTCCTTCCCCTACTAACCATGAGATAAAAGGTTTAATCTTACTCATGGTACGGTGGAGGCATTTCCAAGCCCAAAAGGCTTTTTCAGGGAACATAGAATTAAGCACATCTAGCACCTTGACAAGTAGGGAGTTTGGGCTTTCTACCAGTCTCTAAACACTTCTAGCTATCATGGCCACATTATTGGTCTCCCTTGTTCTAAACCCAAGTCCCCCTTTCTCTTTTGACTTACACATGTTCTCCAAAGCAATCATATGTAGTTTTCTCTTTTTGGAGTTAAGGTCTTCACCCCACCAGTACTTGTTCAAATAATAGTCAATTATATTACATATACTCTTTGGAATTAAGAATATTTCCATCTGATAAAGCGACATGGCTTGCCCACGTGCTTAACTAATATGGTCATTCCTGCTTGGGAAAGAAATTGGACCAATACCATTAGTTCTCTTCTCAACATCATTTAAAAGAGGTTAATGGGTCTGAGTTTTAGACCTTAAAAATATAATTAGGGCACCCAATACTAAGATTGGAGATGTTAAGGATTTTCCCGAGGATTTTTTTATGCTTTTGATGTACCTAACTGCTAAAAAATAGTTCAGACTTTTCAAAGTTTATTTGTTGACCACTTGCATTGTAATACTTTTGCAAGTAATCTTTTATGGAATGAAATATAGGAATGTTGGCTCTAGTGAATAACAAGCTATCATCTGCAAACAACAGGTAGCTAATAGGAGGAGAAGAACTAGCAAACTTGATACCATACACCAGATTTGAATCTTCTAAGTGTTTAATATAAGTTGATAATGCAAATGATATATAGGTAGGGGAACATGGGATCCCCCTATCTTAGCCCTCTTTCAGGCTGGAAGTATCCCACTGGATTGCCATTTAAAATGAGGGAGTAAGAGACAAAGCTTGGGCAATTCATAATAAATCTTATCCATTTTTGGAGGAACCCCAACTTGGACATGGCTTTGGGCAAGAAATGCCATTTTAGCATGTCATACGCCTTAGACATATCCCACTTTCCTTTTTTTTTTTTTTTTTTTTGCTTAATAGTATGAATAAGTTCATGAGATAATATTGCATTATCATCAATCTGTCTCTTTGGGACAAAAATACTTTGATTGGGAGAGATCACTCTATCCACCAAAGGATTCATCATGTTAGAAATAATCTTACAGGTCACTTTATAAGCAAAATTGCATATATAACTCGTTAGGTCTAAACTGGTCAACATAATCGGCTATAGGGTTTTTAGGAATCAAAGCAATATTAGTATGATTGAATTGAGTCAAATTATGCTCAGAGTCAAAAAAATTATTTAACCTTTTGAGTTACACTTCCCCCCACCACATCCCAATAGGTTTGGTAGAATAACTCAGTGAACCCATCAAGTCCATGGGCTTTCTTAATTTGCCCCCATTTGGAATGCAACTACTTTGATTTCCTCATCAGATATGGTGACATTAGACTTTCATTATCAAGATTAATAACTTTGGTTTTCACGGTATCTAACACAATGTCATGATCAGTAGTTCCAGAGGTGCTATAAAGCTCTTGGAAATAAGAGATGAAATCTTCTCCAATAGCTTTTCTAGTGGTTAACGAGAAATTTTTTGATGGGGGCGAAATCCGAAGGGGGCACGGGGGACAAATGATATGTTGACACATGTCTTTGATTCCCATGGATTTTGTTTCCAAAAATATAAAAGTGATGTATTTTTGGAGAGAAAATTTATTTTCTTAATTGTTGTTGGTATTTTTGGAAACAGAATCATGGGAATCAAAGACATGTGTCAACATATCATTTTTTCCCTATGCCCCCTTCGGATTTCGCCCCCATCAAAAAAATTCTCGTGGTTAACCAGGTACCACCTCTTGCCTTAATGCAAGAAATATTATTTCTCTTTCTTCTAAACATAGTTTCCTCGTGGAAGAAAGGCATGTTTTTATCACCTTCATTTAACCAAAGTTCTCTTGATTTGTCCTTCCACAGGATTTCCTCAAGAGAATACAAACATGTTAGCTTATCAGTGAACTCAGATACTTTTTTGGTATCTCTAGGTGCGTTAATCTGAGTATCTCTAATTTGATCTTTGGTTTCATGAAGAGAGTGACTAATTCTTCCAAAAGAAACTTTGTTCCACTTTTTTAATTTCTCCTTCGCATGGTTCAATCTTTGTTTGAGTTGGAAGGAATTTGAACCCCTCACTCTTATTGACCAAGCCTTTTCAATAATTATTTTACATGAATCATCCTTAACCCACATAAACATAAAATGGTAAGGCTTACGGAAATTTTCCACACCAGGGTTTAGAGAACCAAAGATAAGGGAGTGATCAAGAATGATTTTGGGAAGGTGAAGTGTGTGGATATGCTGGAAAGCAATCTCCCACACCCTATTAACAAAAGCATGGTCAATTATTCCCATCACTAGATTATCACCCTCTTGTTTATTGGTCCATGTAAAACTGGGACCCTAAAAAGGCATGTCCCGAAGATCCCAAGCACTAATAAGGTTTTTCAAATCCTTTGTATCACTATCAGTAACATATCTTTTGCCCCATTTATCTTGGGTCCATAAAATGTTGTTTAAATCACCCACCACAATAATAGGGATGAGGGAATCATAATTTTGGGCCATGAACCTTGCCCAAAAATAATGCCTAAGATTTCTATTAGGCTCACCATACATAAGAAATTTAATATTAGCTTTAATTGAATTCAAAGAGAAAACCATCCCATTTTGGATAGAATGAATGACATTAAGGTCGAAACCATCCTTCCAAGCTAAACACAATCCTCCCTTCCTACCAATAGATGGTATAATAGTATAATTGAGAACAAGGACCGGAGTTTTCTCGAAGTCGTGTTAGCATTACTCATAGTTTCGCATATAAACATGATATCAGAGGATTTAATTTTGACAATCTTCTTAAGTTCTCAAACTGCTTCTGGTTTCCCCAAACCACGACATCTCCAACTAAGTATACTCATGGTGACTATAGGTCTTAGGCACTTACCTGTGCCTTAGTGGAGGTCTCCAAAACAATGCTTAAAACCACTTTTGTTCCACCTTTGGACATCTCCCTTTAGCTTTTTCCCCGTGGAATCAAATAACAAATTAGTAGTTATCAGGTTAAGGTCAGAGTAGGAAGAAAAATGAGTAAGTATTTTATAGAAATGATTTTGCAAAAAAAAATAAAAAGAGAAAATAAATAAGGATCAAATTGATCTCTGCGAGAAACTGGGTATTTGGTAAGTATAATTAGTATATAAGATCAAATCAACTAAAAACTAACAAATATAGGCAAATATCATACCAATTTCTAAATTTAAGCAATAAGAAATTTTATCTAATTCAATGGCTTGTTCATATGAGGGAGTTTAGGTCATCAAATCTGCTCATTTGATGGTCCAAGTGGATGGGAAAACTCGTTTTGTCACAGAGGGAAAAGAGAATGGATGTGGGGATTGAGCCGATCAGTCATAACAGGGACGATCATTCCAGGTTGATACGAGACTCGATGCAACATAAATCGTGCCTTGGTGCAACTGGAGCCGATCGTCTTCATCTTCGACGATAATGACTACATTTATAACTACATGGGTAACTATTTAAATATTTTTACATCCTCCAATAAACTCACAAAACTTGTATCTATTTTCTATTTCATATAAATTTTATTATATCAATATATTCCTTCTTTTTAGTCGTTTTAATCATTTATGGAACCTAATTTGGAAAATGACGCATACAATTGTCATGCTCTTTCTCCAACAATGACAACAATGGATATATTAGCTGTATTAGATGGATAAAGATTCAGATGAAGAGAGAACGATGACGAACGCATCGCGAGCTCCAGAAACATGAGCAGTATTGGAAAGAAGATATAGTGGAGATTTCGAGAGGAATGACATCAACAAATGATGCATGATTATTTTATCAATGGATGAAGATTTTTAACATCAATTCGGTATGCAACAACACTTGGTTATTAGGATTATTGAAGAGCTTTGCCGGGTAACCATCTATTTGACGCACGAGATATATGAAGACATAGTCTTGAATAAAATGTCACAACATCCCTAAGGATTCTTGGTTATAGTAGACCGACGAATGCCGGTGATGAGTAAACTCGTACGGAAAAAATATCATATAAAATCTTAGTATGTTTTGTGAAACTATAGTCGACCATTTTGGTCTACGTTTTTTACGACCACCAACCCAAGATGATGTCGACCTATTAAATGCAAAAAGAGGCATTCCCAGAATACTAGGTGTTCGTGGGTAAAAATATTTTACTGGGTAGAAGGCAAAATAATAGAGTGGGCAGATGCCAGTAAGAGAAAATCGTCTAAACCCTTAAACAAATGCACTATACATAAGTGCTTTGAGTTTGAGAGATCAATTTATATGATCCTGACCTAAACCAAGAAATGGTCGTTCCAGTCTCGATTCGATCACAATGGAAGGGAAAGAGTTGATCTGTATGGAGTGAAGCTAATAAGGAGTTGAGATCAATAGATTGGATGTTAGTGATAGGATGTGTTTTACTGCTTTGAAGATGATTCTCTGTGTTAAAACTGAGAGAAAGCATTTGTATGGTATTTCTGAGATATGTTTGCCATATCATTATGATAAGTTGAAGCACATTTTGTAGCAGTGGTAGTTGACACATTGATCTCTTGTAAGTGGAGCCTGAAAAAGCGGGGGTCTAACAACCTCACCCAATATTTCGATTAGAAATTTGTATGGATTAACTCTAATATACTTTTAAGAGAATCAACTAGACAGTCAGACTCAATCTTAATAAAAAGTATATCAAAGAGTTAATATCTCTATCTCTCGATTTGATCTATACTCAAGCAAATAGAATTCCGTGAGTCTTTATCAAATACAGGAGATATAAACTTGGATAGTACCAAAGACCAATATCCAAGGATCAATCAATTTCCAATCAACAACCAAAGGGTTGGATTTCACAATTGATCGATACAACGCATAACCTGCGATATTTCAATTATATAACAAAATATAATGCGGAATAGAAATAACACAGCCACCAGATATTTTGTTAGCGAGGAAACCACAAATGAAAAAAAAAACCCGGGACCTAGTCCAGATTGAACACCACACTGTATTAAGCCGCTACAGACACTAGCCTACTACAAACTAACTTCGGTATGGACTATAGTTGAACCCTAATCAATATCACACTGATTTAAGGTACAATTTCGCTCCTTACATCTCTGATCCCAGCAGGATACTACGCACTTGATTCCCTTAGTTGATCTCACCCACAACCAAGAGTTGATACACCCCAAAGTCGAAGACTTTAATAAACAAAACTGTATCACGCAGAAAAGTCTACGATAATAGATAAATCTGTCTCCCACATATAAACCTACGAGTTTTGTTCCGTATTTTAATAAAATCAATGTGAAAATGAATTAATCAATAACCCGGACTTATATTCTCGAAGAACAACCTAGAATTATTGATCACCTCACAATAATCTAAATCGTATGGTAGCTAAACTAGATATTGCAAAATCACAAACGATGAGACGAAGAAGTTTGTGATTTCTTTTCATCTTGCACTATTAGAGATATAATCTCAAGCTAATTATTCAATTGAACTCGTACGATATAAAATGGCAAGATCAGATCGTTCAACTACAAGAGAAGTAGTTTCGTCTGGCTTCACAATCCCAATGAAGTCTTTAAGTCGTTAACCGATAGGGTCTTGAGAAGAATCCTACTGTTAAAGGATAATCGACTCTAGAAAACCAACTAGTATCACACATAAGGTGTGGGGATTAGTTTTTCCAGTTGCTAGATGTCTCCTTTATATAGTTTTCAAATCAGGGTTTGCAATCTAAGTTACCTTGGTAACAAAGCATTCAATATTCACCGTTAGATGAAAACCCTGATTTATCCAAGCTAATATCTTTCAACCGTTAGATCGAAACTTAGCTTGTCACACACAAATGAAATGTATTTCATTTAGATTCGAGTAACCGTACCTAAACGTGTACATTTGGTTGGTTCACAAATAGTTAACCAATGGTTAGCCATATGAGCACTTTCATATCAACCATATTCATCTTCTTCACAACTAGTTCAAATGACTCAAAAGAACTAGTCAAAGAGTTGTTTAATTGCTTAGATCTTTATACATAAACATAAAAATCGGTTTGCTTCACTCGAATCAATTCATGAACAATATATCCACGGTTTGCAAAGATTGCATTCCTTATCGATTTATTTTTTAAGTTCATGAGCTAACCGATTTGAGAAATATAACCAGCTTGGGTACGCGTACGGGTATGCATACCTTAGCTACCGGATTTGAGTTTACAAACTCAACAGAAATTTTCAGTTCGAAAACTTTCGTGGGTACACGTACGAGTACGCGTACCTAATGTGACTGGTTTACTAGTTTGCAAACTACAAACTCAGTAGAAATTCTAGGTTCAAGAACTTCTTCCAGTACACGTATGGGTATGCGTACCTAACCTGTCTCCTTCACCAATAACGCATGCACACATATGCACGCACTTGGTTTCCGGTACATGGATTTATACACTAATGTGCGAACACACTATATATGCTTATATCCATAGGTGGTTACGTAATCTCAACTCTACATTTCAATCATTGAAACATTCTTCTATAATGTTATAATAGACATAAGAATCGACTATTGATAAGCACGTAAGTGCTACATTTTATACCCATATTTATACTAGCTAGGACTCGATAATTTGACTAATAATACTATTTTAGTGCTTTTGTAGAAAGTACAAACAAATCCAGTCATTCGAAGATAAATAACGAAGTTGCAGCTAAAGAGGCATTTGCAATTCAAAATACCTATGCCTCAGTTCATAGCACCAAACGAGCACGAGTTAACGTGGCTACACAAGAGGCTCAGACGGATAATGGGACATGGTGCTGAGATACAAGCAGGTGAAAGAAAATAATTTCTTTATCCACCACAAGAACTAAAAGGAAGAGTACAAGCCAGATGTCAACCTCCTGAAATCATTAATGTGTCGATTGACCAAAGGGAGTACAAAGTCAATTTTCTTATTATTTCAAGACTTAGACTAAGGGGATGCAACATCAAATGTGTTACCAAAGAATCAACTGGATGAAATAAGAGCTATGAGTGATGGACTTATGGGGTTCCCGTGTGATCTGATATGTGGGATTAAGTGATTTCTCTATTGAGAAGTGAGCACAACAACAAGAGAGAGTTGTTGCAGCTGATGGTCCAAATCAAGGGGATTTTCATGGTTTTATATTCTCAACTGGTAGAAATGACCAAAAATATGATTGATTCCCAATAATTTGACCGAAACTGAAACATACACATATAGTTGACCAAAACTATGTGTGTATTTCCATAATGACTAAGATACCCTTTATACGGTGGGTGTCGAGACACCAGTGTTTGTTTCAGTCTCACTGGTTAGTAATTAGAAATCAGTACCTACTGTATTATAATACAACACCGTTCTACTGATTTGAAAAAATAGTTCTCTTTCTCTTTCTCTCTCTCGAAACTGGGCGAGAACCTAACCCACATATTTCTCACTCTCTAAATCAAACTTAACCTATTCATCTTCATTGTTTTGTTTATCAAAATCTCATTTTGATGTTTCTTCTTCAAATCAAGGATTATTCTAGGTCAGTACAAGCTATTTTGAAGCTTTCTTAAGAGAAGCACACCTGATTTAGGTGTGTGGAAAAACAAATCGAAGTAGTTTTTTTTAATCTCAGTTTCACTTTTTTAGATGGGTTTTTGATTAAATACACTGTTCTTCTTTCAATTTCAAAAATCACATTCTTCAGTAGCTTGGATTTTTTGGATTTGAATGAAATTTAGGGTTCATGGAATTTTTGGGTTTTTCAGCAACAATAAGTTTTGTGATATTACAAGTTAAAATTTTGATTTTTAAGATGAGTTATTCGTTTTTTTTTTTTTTGAAGCGTTCTAAAGGACCGATTGTTGGTGGTGATGCTGATATTTTTGGAACGCATTGAGATTATCTTAAAGGTAATTAGTTAAATTAAGATTTTTGTGTAATTGTTGATTTGAAAAAAATCCTGATCTTTTTATTGATTATTGGGGGATTTTAATTTTTAAGCTATAATAGAAGGTTTTCATTCAATTGGTGTGTATCAGTCTATGAAGAAGTTATTGAAGCATGAGAGTGTCTTTGTATTCTATAAGTAAATCATAATGTGCTACATTGCTTTATGAATTCTTTTGTGATTTCTTTAGATTGGTTTTTGCTGAAAAGAAAAGTTTTTAATTCAAAGGATTATTTGTTTGTGGTCTAAATCAGAGGAAACGGTGCTAGTCTTATTCGGATAGTTGTATTTAACATTACATTGAATGACATAGGAGAAATATGGATGTTGGATCTTGAATAACTGTCCTGCAATGGGTACAGGTCCTTTTGTTGATCTTTTAGCGGGTTCTGTAACCGGTGGAGTTGCCATTTTGTTTACTTACTGTTAGATTTAGCTCGAACCATAACTGATTCTGGATAGTAATTGTGAATTGCTTCCAAGTAGTTACTGGTTCTTCACTTCTAAGGGACAAACCCGACATATACGCTTCCCACCAGATTAGGGGTGTCTTCAAACCCCACGCGTTGTTCTGGTGGTACCTTATGAGGCTGTTGCAGGGTGTCTTCAAACCCTTCTAACAACTATTGCAGATTTATATCCTGCACAGGTTTTAGAGACCATAATAATTGTTTCGAAGATTTATATCGAGTAGGAGAGATCTGGTAAGATTTTTGTTGTGGATATTTCCTGCACAGGTTTTAGGGACCATAATAAGTTGTAGATATTTCCTGCACAACATATTATTCTTGTTGTGGATAATATCTGCACACTAGAAGAACACCGTGAATAATAGCTGCACACAAATGGAACATATTATTATGGAAATAGCTTTGTTACAAGCATCGTCAATGTCAATTACTGAAAATAACGAAGTTCTGTGTGTATAGCAAAAGGCAAACCTCCTTTATATTTCTCAATAGTCTCGGAATCTCTCATATTCATGTTTAATGTTGTAGCTTTCTTTCTAAATTCAGTATTTGAAGGTATAATCAATGGGTTCTGGTAGACTTCCCAAGAAGAGGACCAAGAAGAGTATTATGAAGGCGATTAAATTGGAAGTGAGTGGAGGACCACCTTTATATTTTGAAGTTCCTAGTGCAGCTGTGGACGATAGGTAAAAATAGGAACTTCTAGCAGAGGAGTATACTGCTTTCAGATAACGTTTTAGACCCTTCAACCAATTATTTGTAACTTATTCATTGTTTCTTTCAACTTTTTATTGTGTTTCGCAGTGGGTTTGTCTACCCTCTCAAAAACCGGGGATTCGCCTTTGGTATGAGCAATTACTTGAGCTTGGGAACACTACAAGACTTGTGGACTGTGCTTTCTGAAGATGAGAAATACTTGTTCAGGACAACTGCGATCGGGCATTTAATGGACATTCCCAAAAAACAAAGTTGGTCTGCTGTAATATTTTGTTTTCTAATGAGTCGGAAGATCAAAGTCGAACTTGAAAGAAGGAAAAATGAAGAAATGTATTTTAGAGTTGCAGACAAAGAATTGTGTTTCCGAAAGACGGACTTTGCTCTGATATCCGGTCTTAGATTTCGGGATTCGAGGGTTAGAGCTCTTGATGTGGACTCTCAATCGAGGGAGTCAAAAGACTCAAAACTCAGGCAAAAATATTTTTCCCAAAATAAAGCAATCGTGGGACAGGATTTGTATGACTTTCTATTTTGCAAAACAGTCTCACAGGATCGGGTAGAGAAGGTTGACAGAAAAACCAGTGATAGTAAAACAAGTGATGCCATTGTAACCATATCTAAGAAAATGCATGACCGTCAAGCAGGATATAAAGACGTAGAACCAATTCCATGTCCGGTTGAAGATAGGGTGAAGGTGGCATTAGTGTATGTGGTCAACATGTTTTTGTTGGGGACACAAGACATACATGGAATTGCTGACGATTTGTGGAACTTGGTGGACAATCTCTCAGAGTTCAACAATTATCCATGGGGCGAGAGGGTGTACAAGGCGACTCTGTTTGAAAGTGACTCTGCAATCAAATCTCAAATGAAAAAAGAGACTGCAAGAAATATGATTAGTAAACCAACTGTCAAGCCAAAAGGAATGCCACAAGTGTTGGTGGTAAGAGTGATTGGACTGATATTTTCTGCATGTCTAGTATCTGGTAATTGTTGTTTTGATAGTTTTTGTTTTTACCGCAGGTTTGGTTCCTTTCGTTGTTACCGGATGTGCGTGGAGAATGGGGACAAAAGAATACAGTTGAAGGGTGGCGCCCTCTTATTCTTGACGTGTTGTGCACGAAAGTCGTTCGACATCTATAGCTATGTGAATCAGTGGCATGTTCAGAAATGAGGGTGGGTGAATAAATGAAGTGTTATCACAAGGATTCAGAACTATTAGTAATTCTTGGGGTAGCTGAAGGACCCCTCAGTTATAAACAGTGAGAGGATCTCGAGGCTGAAGGTCGTTACGGAAGTATGAAGGTCGTGTTCCGGGAAATGCCCCTGATGGTATGGAGCATGAAGATGAGATCCTGGAAGATTTGAAGACGAATAGTATGGATTCTGGTTTAGGTCAACTTCATAGCGACGTGAATGGCTTGAAGACTCAAGTAGAGCATACTAACTTACAGACTAGTGCAGTGCTGCGGATACTGATGGAAGTGAGACAGGAAATGGCCGCGATAAAGAAAACTATTGTGAGTAAATTTGCAAATTGTGGTTGTGCTATAAGTTAAAATCTCATATAAGTCTTGTTAATTTGTTATGCACATAAATTAAAAGGAAAACTTGACTAGTGATGAATCCAGATAATAAGGGTTGAAAACGATTTCCATACGTCGTGTTTTTTTTCTTTTTGTATTGGTCGGTGGCTTCATGTTAATTTGACTTTGTTTTGATATAACATGGCAGGGTTGTCCTTCAGAAACGGATGTAACGCCCTTGAAAGAAATACCTCAAGATTTTGCGGTGTACTTGAGACGAATGGAATCTTCTAAACTTGAGGCTGGTATTGAATCTAAAGACGATAACCAAATAGATAACCAGAACATTTTTAATGAAGGAAGTTGCCGATCTGATTCCTGTGGCTTTGATCAACACAATAAGTAACTAACTACTCTTTTCCTGACATTTGTGTTCTATTTCCAATTTATCTAGGGATTTTGGTTGTTGCGAGTAATAGATAATGATATAATCTGATGCCAACTCCATTTATGCATATAGTGGTCATAAGGAAGAATCAAGCAGAGCTGGTTCATATGACTCTCTATCTGGCGGCTCTGAAAAAATTGTAAGTATTTCGTGCATGTCTTCTTTGGTACAAATAAAAATTTATGTTTAAGATTAGGGTTCTTAGTCTGGGTGTATGTTTCTCTTGCTGTTTAGATTATGGTTATTGATCTGGGTGTATCTTTTTTTTTCTTTTTAAGATTTTTGTTTGTTCTATAGTAGGGTTTGTTGATATGGGTGTATTTTTCTCCGACCTGTTTTTCCTTGATTGAAATTCCATTTCATTTTCTCCGGCCCTCCGGATATGTAGGCCAATATGTTTCATAAAATCACAAAACAGAAAAGAGAACAACATGATGAGGCACAGTCATCATGTCAGGCCAATGAGAATGTACTTGAGGGTGTTAGGAAAAAGAAGCCTGGGAAACCATTGAAGTCACCATATGCTACTCCTGGATTGACTACTCCTAGAATGACTACTGCTACAATTCCTAAGAAGAGAATGAGTGTTGCCGCTGATGAGACGGCTCCCAAAAAGGTAAGGTTTTTGCGAGATGTAATCACCGATGTGAATAACAATGGGGACGAGAATGAAGTTGGTAAGAAGAGGAAGCGTGGTAAGAAAAAGTATCATTCTGTGGATGTCGATAATAAGGGCGCTAAGAATTCTGGGATTTTAATTGATGATGGCTGCGCTGTTAGGGAGATTTTTTTTCGAAATTTCAAAGTTAACCGGCTGATAACGAAGCAGGACATAGATGGTGTGAATGATTTCATATACCAAGGGTGAGTGTCCCTGATATATCAGTTATTTTCTTCAGTGTACTTGTTTATTTAGAAAGTAACTCTTAGCTATCTTGTTGTTATTGTGTGGCATAGTGATGACGGTGCTAAAGGCGACTAGTTAAGCTGTCAAGATTTTAAAACATTACTTGACAAGGATGGGATTTTAGGGACGAATGTATGTTAAGTTGAATTAAACTACAACATTGATATCATATTTTTACTCTATGATGAAAACAGTTTTAGTTTTTGTGTGGGTTCAACTTATTTCTTTTGGGTTTTCATACAGCATATCAACATCATGCTGCGCCTCATGCGCGAATCAAATCTTGGCACCCGTGGAGGATGGACCACTATAGACACTCATTTTGAAGTATGTTACGTAAGACTCTGAGATTATTTTTAATTGTTAGAGTAATGTATTGTTTTAACTAACCTTTGATTTTGTTCCGCAGCCTTATGTGAATGGGAAGCCTTCGCAGAACACCGCTAAATTGAAAGAATATGAAGAAGGGATATTGCCACTTGGTGGGGCTAAACCGTGGGAAAGAGTCTCTATGTTGTATGGTGTGGTGCATATCGTCAAAAAAAAACACTGGGTGGCGGTACGTATCGACTTAGAACAACAAAACATTTATATATATGATTCCTCGAGACCGCAACGTGATTCTAAATCAGACGGAGTTTATCCTAAAATCACGCGTATAACAAAGTATTTGGAGAACTACATTGAAACGGACTGGTATCCCGAGTTTGTTGAGGCTTGCCCTCAACAACCCGACATGTAACTACTCTTTTCCTGACACCCGACTTCTATTTCATCCCAATTTATTTTGAGATGTTGGTTGTTTTGTAAGCTAAGTAAATAATGATATACATATCTGATGCCAACTCGGTTTCTGCATATATTAGAACATCATGCGGGGTATATGCCTTGAAGTTCGTCGAGCATCTAATCAGGGGGATAGGTTTGGAAGATATTGATAAAAGTCAAATTCTGCGATATCGTCGGGAAATAGCTGTTCAAATCTACAAGAAACAGTTCCTTGAGGTAATATCCCAAGTGGTGAATTGACAGGATGTAAATATATATTCAAGTGTGGCCTCTATCATCCGAAGTAACCCCTTTATCTGTTTGTTTGTGCAGCTACGACCTGAATGAGGGTACATGGCATTTTGGATATGCAAGTATTATGTCGATGAACTCAACTCTGGCTTTGCTCATGGTTGGTTTGCCATGTTTTTTTTTTAAATGCAACCACACCTTTTGTAGAAGAAGAAAATCCTTGTCGAAATTCTATTGATCGTGTTCTGGTCATTTTAGATGCAAAAAATTTGTTAAACAAAAATTTAAGATTGCTTGATTGGCTGCTTGGTTGGGCTTTTAGTTTTTGTTCTTGGGCTTGCTTCCCGTATTCTTTGGTTTGGTTATCAAAATTCACCTAATTTGATATGATTCCTCAAATTCTTTCATAGTTGTACAGCCTAGCTTCGCAGGATTCGAAGTAAACACCAATAAAGTTGCAGCAAATATGGAACGAGACCACGAAAGAAAATAGGCAAGACTCTTAATCAAATGTTTGCTGACAGTGAAGGAACGATATACAACTAATACCCTACAATATGTTACCGCGATACAAAAAAATCAAACAAACTAAAGATCAAACTCCACTTAATTGGTATCATCGAATGCCATGGATCACTTCCATATATCCATTCCAATGGACCTAAATTTGTCCAACAGTCTGCTCGAATGTTCCTGCCTATCCACGTTAGACTTCAGCGCAGTAATTTCTGATTTCAGATAAATAAGCCGAGTTTTCGACGACTCATTCTCTTTGTCCAACTCAGAAATGCGAGATTGAATTACTCCTAGTTGAACCATTTCATCAGCATTTATAGCATCCAATTCTTTCTCCAATTCTCGATCTTTTTTAGCAAGTTCAACTAATGAATCAAATCTTTTTCTTAATTTCTCAACATCATACCCCATTTCTACCAGATTCGCCAGTTGACCTCTAATATTATCTTCGTCTTCATGAGATAGAGTTTCACCTAAATTCTGAATTTGTTGAGTTAATTTCACAAAAATTACATCGGATACTTCCTCCATTTCTTCTTGTTAGATTTTTGGTTGAATTAATATGATGATTTAGGAAGGACTTGAAAATAGATAAGAGGGAAACTAGAATCTGTAAA
The DNA here is from genome assembly GCA_023529315.1 of Papaver bracteatum. Lineage (NCBI taxonomy): Eukaryota > Viridiplantae > Streptophyta > Magnoliopsida > Ranunculales > Papaveraceae > Papaver > Papaver bracteatum. The sequence goes on along the minus strand of JAJJWX010001238.1, from coordinate 520,119 downwards.
CAGGATCGTTCACAAGAACAAAACTGACAGCATTTCCAAATGCTAACAAAATTGTCTATCTGAACAAACTAGTTCACAAACACATTTTCAACACATTACTCAACACTTCTCTAACCCTTGGACAGTACTTGGAAAATGGGCTGTAATCAGGATTATAGTGAAGCACACAAAAACAAATCTTAGTAATTTATAGCGAAACAAATGCTTCAAAAGTGAGTGAAGGTTTGGTGTAACAACCAAGAATGAGTGAAGCATGTTTTTACGTTTGGTCCACTCATACGGATTGAGAAAAGATCTTGACGGATGATATTGTATTTGGGAGGCTCATACGGATTGGGAAGCATGTGTGTTTCCCTTTGTGCTACTACGAACTCATGTATTCGGTTCAATTATCAACCTTCGACATGTAAAAAAATCCAAAAAAAAATATTAATAAATTTAGGACATTGTTGTCGACATTCTGATATAAAAAAATCCAAAAAATATATAAGAATGAATCGGGAAAATGAAAAATGAATTCGATAATTGGTGTGTTTGTTTGTGCTTTCTCTTTGTGCTTCCGGTTTAAATTTTGACTAGTCAAACGAGTCATGAACTTCAAATGTGGTATAACGGCATACAAATTATATAAGAATTGAACATCACGGGATCGAAGATTACTAGAGTTGGACCCAAGTTTCTCGTTCGGATGAACTGGAGACGATATATATCAGAATTGAACATCACGGGTTCTGAATTCGATAATTGGTGTGTTTGTTTGTGCTTTCTCTTTGTGCTTCCGGTTTGAGTTTTGACTAGTCATACGAGTCATGAACTTCAAATGTGGTATAACGGCATACAAAATATATAAGAATTGAACATCACGGGATCGAAGATTACTAGAGTTGGACCCGAGTTTCTCGTTCGGATGAACTGGAGACGATATATATAAGAATTGAACATCACGGGATCGAAGGTTACTAGAGTTGGACCCGATTTTCTCGTTCGGATGAACTGGAGACGATATATATCAGAATTGAACATCATGGGATCGAAGGTTACTAGAGTAGGACCCGAGTTTCTCGTTCGGATGAACTGGAGACGATATATATCAGAATTGAAGATCACGGGATCGAAGATTACTAGAGTTGGACCCGAGTTTCTCGTTCGGATGAACTGGAGACGATATATATCAGAATTGAAGATCACGGGATCGAAGGTTACTAGAGTTGGACCTGAGTTTCTCGTTCGGATGAACTTTAGACGATATATATCAGAATTGAACATCACGGGATCGGAGGTTACTAGAGTTGGACCCGAGTTTCTCGTTCGGATTAACTGGAGACGATATATATCAGAATTGAACATCACGGGATCGAAGATTACTAGAGTTGGACCCGAGTTTCTCGTTCGGATGAACTAGAGACGATATATATCAGAATTGAAGATCACGGGATCGAATATTACTAGAGTTGGACCCGAGTTTCTCGTTCGGATGAACTTTAGACGATATATATTAGAATTGAACATCACGGGATCGAAGATTACTAGAGTTGGACCCGAGTTTCTCGTTCGGATGAACTGGAGACGATATATATCAGAATTGAACATCACGGGATCGAAGGTTACTAGAGTTGGACCCGAGTTTCTCGTTCGGATGAACTAGAGACGATATATATCAGAATTGAAGATCACGGGATCGAAGATTACTAGAGTTGGACCCGAGTTTCTCGTTCGGATGAACTGGAGACGATATATATTAGAATTGAACATCACGGGATCGAAGGTTACTAGAGTTGGACCTGAGTTTCTCGTTCGGATGAACTGGAGACGATATATATCAGAATTGAACATCAAGGGATCGAAGGTTACTAGAGTTGGACCCGAGTTTCTCGTTCGGATGAACTGGAGACGATATATATCAGAATTGAACATCACGGGATCCTAATGTTAATCATCCGGAAAATCCTATTGGTCAATAATAAGACATGCGGATCGGTTGTATGCATTACCACAACCGTTAGATTATTTAAAACTAAACTGAATACTAGTGTTAATCATACGGACAATCCTATTGGTCAATAATAAGACATGCGGATCGGTTGTCTGCATTACCACAACCGTTAGATTATTTGAAACTAAATTGAATCCTAGTGTTAATCATACAGACAATCCTATTGGTCAATAATAAGACATGCGGATCGGTTTATGCATTACCACAACCGTTAGATTATTTGAAACTAAACTGAAACCTAATGTTAAACATACGGACAATCCTATTGGTCAATAATGAGATATGCATATTGGCTGTCTGTATTACCACAACCGTTAGATTATTTGAAACTAAACTGAATTCTAGTGTTAATCATACGGACAATCCTATTGGTCAATAATAAGACATGCGGATCGGTTTCTGCATTACCACAACCGTTATATTATTTGAAACTAAACTGAATCCTAGTGTTAAACATACGGACAATCCTATTGGTCAATAATGAGATATGCGGATCGGCTGTGTGCATTAACACAAAATGATGGACGGACCACGTTACGTTTGGTCCACTCATACGGAATGAGAAAAGATCTTGACGGATGAGGTTGTATTTGGGAGGCTCATACGGATCGGGAAGCATGTGTTTTTCCCTTTGTGCTACTACCAACTCATGTATTCGGTTCAATTATCAACCTTCGACATGAAAAAAAATCCAAAAAAAATATAAGAATGAATCGGGAAAATGAAAAATGAATTCGATAATTGGTGTGTTTGTTTGTGCTTTCTCTTTATGCTTCCGGTTTGAGTTTTGACTAGTCATACGAGTCATGAACTTCAAATGTGGTATAACGGCATACAAAATATATAATAATTGAACATCACGGGATCGAAGATTACTAGAGTTGGACCCGAGTTTCTCGTTCGGATGAACTAGAGACGATATATATCAGAATTGAACATCACGGGATCGAAGATTACTAGAGTTGGACCCGAGTTTCTCGTTCGGATGAACTGGAGACGATATATATCAGAATTGAACATCACGGGATCAAAGGTTACTAGAGTTGGACCCAAGTTTCTTGTTCGGATGAAATGGAGACGATATATATCAGAATTGAACATCACGGGATCGAAGATTACTAGAGTTGGACCCGAGTTTCTCGTTCGGATGAACTGGAGACGATATATATAAGAATTGAACATCACGGGATCAAAGGTTACTAGAGTTGGACCCGAGTTTCTCGTTCGGATGAACTGGAGACGATATATATCAGAATTGAACATCACGGGATCGAAGATTACTAGAGTTGGACCCGATTTTCTAGTTCGGATGAACTGGAGATGATATATATCAGAATTGAACATCACGGGATCGAAGGTTACTAGAGTTGGACCCGAGTTTCTCGTTCGGATGAACTGGAGACGATATATATCAGAATTGAACATCACGGGATCGAAGATTACTAGAGTTGGACCCGAGTTTCTCGTTCGGATGAACTGGAGATGATATATATCAGAATTGAACATCACGGGATCGAAGATTACTAGAGTTGGACCCGAGTTTCTCGTTCGGATGAACTGGAGACGATATATATCAGAATTGAACATCACGTGATCGAAGATTACTAGAGTTGGACCCGAGTTTCTCGTTCGGATGAACTGGAGACGATATATATCAGAATTGAACATCACGGGATCGAAGGTTACTAGAGTTGGACCCGAGTTTCTCGTTCGGATGAACTGGAGACGATATATATCATAATTGAACATCACGGGATCGAAGATTACTAGAGTTGGACCCGTGTTTCTCGTTTGGATGAACTGGAGACGATATATATCAGAATTGAACATCACGTGATCAAAGGTTACTAGAGTTGGACCCGAGTTCAATAATGAGATATGCGGATTGGATGTTTGTATTACCACAACCGATAGATTATTTGAAACTAAACTGAATCCTAGTGTTAATCATACGGACAATCCTATTGGTCAATAATAAGACATGCAGATCGGTTTATGCATTACCACAACCGTTATATTATTTGAAACTAAACTGAATCCAAGTGTTAAACATACGGACAATCCTATTGAAATAATGAGATGGACCCGCGGATCGTTCGGATGAACTGGATTAACACAAAATGATGGACGGAACATCACGTTTGGTCCATCAAGGAATTACTAAAGATTGGATGAGGTTGTATTTGGAAGAACTCATATATATCGGGAAGCATGTGTGTTTCCCTTTGTGATCGAACTCATGTATTTGGACCCAATTATCAACCTTCGACATGAAAAAAAATCCAAAAAAAATATAAGAATCAATCGGGAAAATGAAAAATGAATTCGATAATTGGTGTGTTTGTTTGTGCTTCCGGTTTGAATTTTGACTAGTCATACGAGTCATGAACTTCAAATGTGGTATAACGACATACAAATTATATAAGAATTGAACATCACGGGATCGGAGATTACTAGAGTTGGACCCAAGTTTCTCGTTCGGATGAACTGGAGACGATATATATCAGAATTGAACATCACGAGTTCGAAGATTACTAGAATTGGTGTGTTTGTTTGTGCTTTCTCTTTGTGCTTCTGTTTGAGTTCACTAGTCATAGAGTCATGAACTTCAAATGTGGTATAACCGCATACAAAATATATAAGAATTGAACATCACGGGATCGAATATTACTAGAGTTGGACCCGAGTTTCTCGTTCGGATGAACTGGAGATGATATATATCAGAATTGAACATCACGGGATCGAAGATTACTAGAGTTGGACCCGAGTTTCTCGTTCGGATGAACTGGAGACGATATATATCGAATTGAACATCAAGGGATCGAAGGTTACTAGAGTTGGACCCGAGTTTCTCATTCGGATGAACTGGAGACGATATATATCAGAATTGAAGATCACGGGATCGAAGATTACTAGAGTTGGACCGAGTTTCTCGTTCGGATGAACTGGAGACGATATATATATAAGAATTGAACATCACGGGATCGAAGATTACTAGAGTTGGACCCGAGTTTCTCGTTCGGATGAACTGGAGACGATATATATCAGAATTGAACATCACGGGATCGAAGGTTACTAGAGTTGGACCCGAGTTTCTCATTCGGATGAACTGGAAACGATATATGTCATAATTGAAGATCACGGGATCGAAGATTACTAGAGTTGGACCCGAGTTTCTCGTTCGGATGAACTGGAGACGATATATGTCAGAATTGAACATCACGGTATCGAAGGTTACTAGAGTTGGACCCGAGTTTCTCGTTCGGATGAACTGGAGACGATATATATCAGAATTGAACATCACGGGATCGAAGATTACTAGAGTTGGACCCGAGTTTCTCGTTCGGATGAACTGGAGACGATATATATCAGAATTGAACATCACGGGATCGAATATTACTAGAGTTGGACCCGAGTTTCTCGTTCGGATGAACTGGAGACGAAATATATCAGAATTGAACATCACGGGATCGAAGGTTACTAGAGTTGGACCCGAGTTTCTCGTTCGGATGAACTGGAGACGATATATATCAGAATTGAACATCACGGGTTCTGAATTCGATAATTGGTGTGTTTGTTTGTGCTTTCTCTTTGTGCTTCCTGTTTGAGTTCTGACTAGTCATACGAGTCATGAACTTCAAATGTGGTATAACGGCATACAAAATATATAAGAATTGAACATCACGGGATAGAATATTACTAGAGTTGGACCCGAGTTTCTCGTTCGGATGAACTGGAGATGATATATATCAGAATTGAACATCACGGGATCGAAGATTACTAGAGTTGGACCCGAGTTTCTCGTTCGGATGAACTGGAGACGATATATATCAGAATTGAACATCACGGGATCGAAGATTACTAGAGTTGGACCCGAGTTTCTCATTCGGATGAACTGGAAACGATATATGTCAGAATTGAAGATCACAGGATCGAAGATTACTAGAGTTGGACCCGAGTTTCTCGTTCGGATGAACTGGAGACGATATATATCAGAATTGAACATCACGGGATCGAAGATTACTAGAGTTGGACCCGAGTTTCTCGTTCGGATGAACTGGAGACGATATATATCAGAATTGAACATCACGGGATCGAAGGTTACTAGAGTTGGACCCGAGTTTATCATTCGGATGAACTGGAAACGATATATATCATAATTGAAGATCACAAGATCGAAGATTACTAGAGTTGGACCCGAGTTTCTCGTTCGGATGAACTAGAGACGATATATGTCAGAATTGAACATCACGGGATCGAAGGTTACTAGAGTTGGACCCGAGTTTCTCGTTCGGATGAACTGGAGACGATATATATCATAATTGAACATCACGGGATCGAAGGTTACTAGAGTTGGACCCGAGTTTCTCGTTCGGATGAACTGGAGACGATATATATCAGAATTGAACATCACGGGATCGAAGATTACTAGAGTTGGACCCGAGTTTCTCGTTCGGATGAACTGGAGACGATATATATCGGAATTGAACATCACGGGATCGAAGATTACTAGAGTTGGACCCGAGTTTCTCGTTCGGATGAACTGGAGACGATATATATCGGAATTGAACATCACGGGATCGAAGATTACTAGAGTTGGACCCGAGTTTCTCGTTCGGATGAACTGGAGACGATATATATCAGAATTGAACATCACGGGATCGAAGGTTACTAGAGTTGGACCCGAGTTTCTCGTTCGGATGAACTTTAGACGATATATATCAGAATTGAACATCACGGGATCAAAGGTTACTAGAGTTGGACCCGAGTTCAATTATCAACCTTCGACATGAAAAAAAAATCCAAAAAAAATATAAGAATGAATCGGGAAAATGAAAAATGAATTCGATAATTGGTGTGTTTGTTTGTGCTTTCTCTTTGTGCTTCCGGTTTGAATTTTGACTAGTCATACGAGTCATGAACTTCAAATGTGGTATAACGGCATACAAATTATATAAGAATTGAACATCACGGGATCGAAGGTTACTAGAGTTGGACCCGAGTTTCTCGTTCGGATGAACTGGAGACGATATATATCATAATTGAACATCACGGGTTCTGAATTCGATAAATGGTGTGTTTTTTTGTGCTTTCTCTTTGTGCTTCCGGTTTGAGTTTTGACTAGTCATACGAGTCATAAACTTCAAATGTGGTATAACGGCATACAAAATATATAAGAATTAAACATCACGGGATCGAAGATTACTAGAGTTGGACCCGAGTTTCTCGTTCGGATGAACTGGAGACGATATATATATCAGAATTGAACATCACGGGATCGAAGATTACTAGAGTTGGACCCGAGTTTCTCGTTCGGATGAACTGGAGACGATATATATCATAATTGAACATCACGAGATCGAAGATTACTAGAGTTGGACCCGAGTTTCTCGTTCGGATGAACTGGAGACGATATATATATCAGAATTGAACATCACGGGATCGAAGGTTACTAGAGTTGGACCCGAGTTTCTCGTTCGGATGAACTCGAGACGATATATATCAGAATTGAACATCACAGGATCGAAGGTTACTAGAGTTGGACCCGGACCCGTTTCTCGTTCGGATGAACTAGAGACGATATATATCAGAATTGAAGATCACGGGATCGAAGATTACTAGAGTTGGACCCGAGTTTCTCGTTCGGATGAACTGGAGATGATATATATCAGAATTGAAGATCACGGGTTCGAAGGTTACTAGAGTTGGACCCGAGTTTCTCGTTCGGATGAACTGGAGACGATATATATCATAATTGAACATCACGGGATCGAAGGTTACTAGAGTTGGACCCGAGTTTCTCGTTCGGATGAACTGGAGACGATATATATCAGAATTGAACATCACGGGATCGAAGATTACTAGAGTTGGACCCGAGTTTCTCGTTCGGATGAACTGGAGACGATATATATCAGAATTGAACATCACGGGATCGAAGATTACTAGAGTTGGACCCGAGTTTCTCGTTCGGATGAACTGGAGACGATATATATCAGAATTGAACATCACGGGATCGAAGATTACTAGAGTTGGACCCGAGTTTCTCGTTCGGATGAACCGGAGACGATATATATCAGAATTGAACATCACGGGATCGAAGGTTACTAGAGTTGGACCCGAGTTTCTCGTTCGGATGAACTGGAGACGATATATATCGAATTGAACATCACGGATCGAAGGTTACTAGAGTTGGACCCGAGTTTCTCGTTCGGATGAACTGGAGACGATATATATAAGAATTGAAGATCACGGGATCGAAGATTACTAGAGTTGGACCCGAGTTTCTCGTTCGGATGAACTGGAGACGATATATATCAGAATTGAACATCACGGGATCGAAGATTACTAGAGTTGGACCTGAGTTTCTCGTTCGGATGAACTGGAGATGATATATATCAAAATTGAACATCACGGGATCGAAGATTACTAGAGTTGGACCCGATTTTCTCGTTTGGATGAACTGGATACGATATATATAAAATTGAACATCACGGGATCGAAGATTACTAGAGTTGGACCCGAGTTTCTCGTTCGGATGAACTGGAGACGATATATATCAGAATTGAACATCACGGGATCGAAGGTTACTAGAGTTGGACCCGAGTTTCTCGTTCGGATGAACTGGAGACGATATATATCAGAATTGAACATCACGGGATCGAAGATTACTAGAGTTGGACCCGAGTTTCTCGTTCGGATGAACTGGAGATGATATATATCAGAATTGAACATCACGGGATCGAAGGTTACTAGAGTTGGACCCGAGTTTCTCGTTCGGATGAACTGGAGACGATATATATCAGAATTGAACATCACGGGATCGAAGGTTACTATAGTTGGACCCGTGTTTCTCGTTCGGATGAACTGGAGATGATATATATCAGAATTGAACATCACGTGATCAAAGGTTACTAGAGTTGGACCCGAGTTTCTCGTTCGGATGAACTGGAGATAAAATATATAAGAATTGAACATCATGGGATCGAAGGTTACTAGAGTTGGACCCGATTTTCTAGTTCGGATGAACTGGAGATGATATATATCAGAATTGAACATCACGGGATCGAAGATTACTAGAGTTGGACCCGAGTTTCTCGTTCGGATGAAGTGGAGACGATATATATCAGAATTGAACATCAAGGGATCGAAGATTACTAGAGTTGGACCCGAGTTTCTCGTTCGGATGAACTGGAGACGATATATATCAGAATTGAACATCACGGGATCGAAGATTACTAGAGTTGGACCCGAGTTTCTCGTTCGGATGAACTGGAGACGATATATATCATAATTGAACATCACGGGATCGAAGATTACTAGAGTTGGACCCGAGTTTCTCGTTCGGATGAACTGGAGACGATATATATCAGAATTGAACATCACGGGATCGAAGATTACTAGAGTTGGACCCGAGTTCAAGGTTCAGGGTTTGCATTACATAACAACTGTAAGAGTATTATCACGGGTCCCACCACCAATGAAAGAAATGTGAGGATTTATTTTAAAGTTGTCCATGAGGACGGTATGTGAAGAATTTTTGAACCAACATACCTGATCAATTTGATTCGGAAATTTTATTTTATATATATCAAGGCAAAATGATGGGTTCCATTTCAATCTACCCAATATTGGAAACATAGGATAGCTTTGTTCGAACTTTGTGCACTGCAATATTAGCTGTTTGATAGAGCATCAACATGGGAGAGGGATGATGGAAACCTAGTTGTTTGATAGCTTTGTTCCAAAACAAATAAAACAAAACAGAGAAAAGTTTTCACACCGCGGGACCCAAAGTTGGACACCTGTAAACTTATACCGCGGAAACTATCATCGTAAACAGGATTGTTCAGGTGAAGAGAAATGGCTGCATCGAAATATGCTATTGTGTCCAACACATTAGAACAACCCTTATTTACAATTATTCATAGTGTGCAGCTATTATCCACGGTGATACAGAAAGTACATAATAGCCTTATAGTAGTAGATATTCCCTCGTTTCTAGCTGCGGGTATATCCTGCACCGATCTAAGTGGATATTTCCTGTACGGCCTCCTCTGACAAAAGATAAAACTTCATTTTCTTCTTTCATAATTTTCAGTAAATAAAAGACAAATCACATCACGTGGAGGTCAGTTGCTTTGTGAAAAGGATTGATGATTAGGGTTTATATCCAATCCAGTAGGAAAAGAAGTGAGCTAGTTTTTTGGACCCATTGAAGACCCCAAGAAAGATATCATCAGAGGCTTGACTTTTTGATCAATTCTTTTAATCTTGATGATGGTTGATTTTCTACTCTTCAATTTACTCTTAAATTACTAACCAAACACAAATTTATATGATTCTGATAGTATTAATTTGACAAATCCCAATCCATTCAAAAATAAAATAAAAATAGCATTTACAAAGATTAGTGCAAGTTCAAAAAAATTGAGAGTGTTGAATTTAAATCAACTGATTAAATGACATAGGCAAAACGAACATTTCTTTAATTCCCTAGACTAGAAGAGTTTTCAAAAGGATGATAAGTTGTGAGACCATAATAGCCTTATAGTTGTAGATATTCCCTGGTTTCTAGATGCGGATATATCCTACACCGATTTGATTGGATATTTCATGTACGGCCCCCTCTGACAAAAGATAAAACTTCATCTTCTCGTTTTGCATCCGATTATGTGTTTGACCAACTTGACCACAAGTTTGACCAATTTGACCACAAATTTGTCCAAATTTACCTCGATCCGGACGCCTTGGACTTAGATATTTTGAGAGAAAAAGCAAATCTCTCCTCAATTATTGTGCTCTTTTATCTTGTCCGAAATTTTTGGCTCTCAAATTTCGTTTCCCTCTCACTTTCCCAATCTAATAACTGTTTTTGATATCCCATTCCCTCACAAATTTGAAACCCCATCTGTTTTCCCTCTCAAATTTCATTTCCCTCCTATGACTCAATAATTACAGCTCTCCTCTTGTTTTATTTAAAGAGAGACACGAAGAACTCAGACCTTTTTCCCATCTTTCATTGTATCTCATTCAATCTCAAGGTGTTTTCTTTGTGCCTTTTAGCTACGAATCTCAATCCTCTTGTCGTTGTTTACTGCTTAACATCCATACTGTATACTGCTTTGCATCCATTTGTAACGTCTTTCAATAGATTTCTGCTTCACATTTAAGGTTTACTGATTTTTAGTGGTTTGCATTATGTTTCAATAGTTTTATCTAATCTGTATTCTTTTTATGCTGATGTTTACTGCTTTACATTCTTTTGTATCTTGGATGTTGTAATCTCTTTCAATAGATTACAACCCAAATACGGTTTATTCAACTGTAATCTCATTCATCAGATTGCTGCTCTATATTTGTGGTTGTTTGGTTGTAATCTATTTCCCTCTTGTTCTGTAAGCGGTTTCTTGTCACGTTTCATATATGGACAAACAATATTGGTCATGTTAATCTCTTTAAGCGTTTGAATAAATTCATTAACTTTGTCAAAATGAGTATATTCCGGCCCTTAGAGAGCCTTGCAGGATTAGTATACCCCTACATTGATATGAGTTGTATCCTTCTTCTAGGATTCTAGCCATTCCCATGAACACGATGCTGCTGCAGGTTTACAACAACAAAATAACAAGATATGCATTTTTAAGCCAGAATAAACAACTCACCACAGAGAGTTCTCGTAGAGAAAACATATTAATATATATCTTAATTTTCCGTGAACTCTGTGTAGGTGTGTTGTTTATTTTGGCACAAATCAAGCTCACCTTATTGAGATCCATGCTGCAAATCTAACAAATAACCTCTTTAAATCCGGGTTGGTGAGTAAACTCTTAACACATTAGAGTTTCTTGCATTACTCATCATTATTATGGTCTCTTTCCCTTGATGGTCCAAGTTGATTCTTACTACCCTGAACTTTGTTTTGCCAGGATTTATTGATGCGACTTAAAGCTGTGTAAGTTTGGAAAAAATTCATAGTTAACAAGTGCATATCTTGTAATGTATTTTTGCCACCACTTACATAGCCTTACAGGACCAGTGTACACCAAGATAAGAGATGTGGTACTTTTGAGGTACATAGGGATGTGCTCGCATAGCCGTTATATGAGACATTGTTGAAGTGAAGGGTGCATGTTTCCTTTTCTATCTCAAGTTTGTTTACTTACCTATTTTGATCTCTTCCAATATATGTTTTACATGACTTCTGCCAACAGGTGCAACATACCACCATAGATTTTTCAGAGTGGATACATATTAGTCGTTAGGTTTGTTGTAAATGAAGGAGATCGATGCATCTAACCTGACAACTAATACGTTTTCCTCTCTAATTCCATTGGTGACTAAACTCTTATGATAATTACTTTCCCTTGTCATTATTTTATCCTGACTGAAGTATTCACCTACTACCATTCTCTTATTGTTTTTTGAAGACTCATTGATTGCAAGACTTGAGGTTGGAGATGTGTTAGTGTGGCAGTACCATCTGAAGTAAAGAACAAGATAAAAGATTGTTATCTGTTCTTGCAAGGCTGTTCAAGAGCTGGAATAAATGAAGTTGCTTCAAATGATTTTATTCCGAGCTCTTGAACATGTCTTGCAGGAGAGGTATACAACAACGATGATGCAGCAATCCTGACAAGCAACCTACTTAATTCCAGTTGGTAAGTAAATTCTAACCACACTAAAGTTATGTGCATTACTTATCATTATTATAGTCTCCTCTAAATGAAAAGTTTGGTTGATTCATATTACCATTCTCTTTGCCTTTTTAGGATTCATTGATGCAAACACCTGAAGCTGGATAAATGATGAACAAGTGAGACCATGTTGGCCTTACAAAGCTGTACAAGCGAGGGATTAACTTGTAACCAAGATCAGTATTCTTGAATTAAGTTTATCCCTGCCCTTGTATTTGCGTTGTAGGACATCGATAGAGAAATATAATTAGAACTGTTGATGTGCAAGAATACTTGGACATTTAAAAAAGTTGGAAGATATGAGACAGTGTTAGTCCTGCGAAGCTGTGGAAATAGGACAACCGAGAAGTAATACATTCTCGTCTCTAATTCTTATGGTGAGTAAACTCTTACTATATTTCTTTTGCTAAGTTGTGGGGATTTCTCGATGGAGGCTTAGTTGGCTGTAGTCTTGAAATAGATAAATAAGAATACGCATCTTGAAACAGAAGCCTGTGATGGTTCATTGGCTAAGTGCATGCTTACATAAGCTGAGGTATTCGAATCTTGTGTCACTCTTTATTTTGAATTGCCTAGAAACTTAGGCAAGGGTGTCGGGACATTCTTCACAAACTTGTCCCGACATTGTCTAATTTCATAATTTTTATTTTTGACCTTGAATAAAATGTGTTTATTTATTTTAGTTACTTTTATATCGATGTTGGAAGTATGCCAAGAGAATTAAAGATTTATTATCGTCCGGCCCTTTATAGTGACTGACAAATCTTGTGAAACCAAAGACATCTGAACAACCCTTGTCTACCTGTCCTTGTAAACAGGATTGTTCAGGCTACCTGTAATGGCTACATTGAAATATGATCTTGGGACCAAGACATCTGAAAAACCCTTGTATGCAATTATTCTTAGCGTGCAGCTGTTATCCACGGTGATACAGAAATACCATAATAGCCTTATAGTTGTAGATATTCACTGCACATGTTTGAGTGGATATTTCCTGTACGGCCCCTTCTGACAAAAGATAAAACTTCATATTCTTCTTTCATAATTTTCAATAACTAAAAGACAAATCACATCACGTGGAGGTCAGTTGCTTTGTGAAAAGGATTGATGATTAGGGTTTATATCCAATCCAGTGGGCAAAGAAGTGAGCTAGTTGTTGGACCCATTTGAAGACCCCAAGAACCAGATCATCAGAGGCTTGACTGTTTGATCAAATCTTTAAATCATGATGATGGTTGATTTTCTGCCCTTCAATTACTGACTAAACACAAATCTATATGATTCAAAAAAATTGATATTAATTTGACAAAGCACAATCCCCTTCCAAAATAAAATAAAAATACTAGCATTTACAAAGATTAGTGCTACAAAAAATATTTCCCAGACATACAGGTTCAAAAATAATAATTGGGAGTGTCAGATATAAATCAACAGATTAAATGACAAAGGCAAAAAGAAAAGAAATGAGAACTCAAGTAGATATGGGAGATAAAGACCAAGGGGAGAAACATCCTCTAGTTCAGTTTGGTGTGGGGTGGAAGCATCTATCACGCATGTGAATGGCACGCGCGGAAACCTGTCCTTGTAAACAAGGTTCTCAGGTGAAGAGAAATGACTGCACCGAAATATGCTGTTGGGTCCATTAACATCTGAACAACCCTTGTTTACAATTATTCATAGCTTGCAGCTGTTATCCATGGTGATACGGAATGTCCATAATAGCCTTATAGTAGTAGATATTCCCTCGTTTCTAGCTGCGGATATATCCTGCACCGATCTAAGTGGATATTTCCTGTACGGCCCCTTCTGACAAAAGATAAAACTTCATCTTCTTCTTTCATAATTTTCAGTAAATAAAAGACAAATCACATCACGTGGAGGTCAGTTGCTTTGTGTAAATAATTGATGATTAGGGTTTATATCCAATCCAGTGGGCAAAGAAGTGAGCTAGTTTTTTGGACCCATTGAAGACCCCAAGAAAAATATCATCAGAGGCTTGGCTGTTTGATCAAATCTTTTAATCTTGATGATGGTTGATTTTATACTCTTCAATTTACTCTTCAATTACTGACCAAACACAAATTTATATGATTGTGATAGTATTAATTTGACAAAGCCCAATCCATTCAAAAATAAAATAAAAATAGCATTTACAAAGATTAGTGCAAGTTCAAAAAAATTGAGAGTGTTGAATTTAAATCAACTGATTAAATGACATAGGAAAAAAGAACATTTCTTTAATTCCCAAGATTAGAAGAGTTTTCAAAAGGATGCTAAGTTGTGAGACAGGCTTGGCTGGTCCTAATTGAATAGTCCTACTACTTTGCTGCCTTATAACTATAAGATGTGTTGACTGATGGGAAGGGTTGGAAGAGGAAAAGTATAGAACTAGGACAACTGTCCTAGTCCAATCCTGGGACAATAAATCCAAGCCTTTGATCATTCCCTTCATCACCCCATTACCAATCCCGATACTAGAATCATTTCCCTCTCCACTGCTCAGATTGTGCCACATCGGTGTCCCAAGATTGGACTAGAAGCTTACAGGGGAAAGCAGCTTTAATTTGAAAATTAGAATCATAGGATAGCTTTGTTCGAACTTTGTGCACTGCAATATTAGCTGTTTGATGGAGCAGCAACAGGGGAGAGGGATGATGGAGACCTAGCTGTTTGATAGCTTTGTTCCAAAACAGATAAAACAAAACAGAGAGAAAAGTTTTCACACCGCGGGACCCAAAGACGGACACCTGTAAACTTATACCGCGGAAACTATCATCGTAAACAGGATTGTTCAGGTGAAGAGAAATGGCTGCATCGAAATATGATGTTGGGTCCACGATATCTGAACAATCCCAAGAAAGAGATCATCAGAGGCTTGACTGTTTGATAAAATCTTTAAAACTTGATGATGATTAATTTTCTATTCTTCAGTTAAATGATAGTATTAATTTGACAAAGCACACAATCCCCTTCAAAAATAAAATAAAAATAGCATTTTGAAAGATTAGTGCTAAGTTGAGAGTGTTGAATTTAAATCAACTGATTAAATAACATAGGCAAAAAGATCTGTTTCTTGAATTACCTAGACTAGACTAGAATAGATTATGTTGGAAAATTTTGTTGGTGACCTTATGGATATGCTGGGGATGGAAAATTTGAATTGGAACGACGATATGACCAAAATCTGAGGTGGATATGCTTTCTTCATTTGAAGAGGATCATATTCTATTATACTTATAACTGCATGAAATTACTTTGTTTGTAGTCACAAGACATTCGCCTGGTCAATGTTGCAAGATTCATATACTATCTAGGTTCAGTGTCAATCAAATGCATGCACTTTTTGCAAGAGAGGCTGCCTACAACTGACAGCCATGGAGATCAAACTGCGAAGTGTTATTGTTGTGTAATTCTGTTTTAGTTTTTGCATTATATATTGCCATCTTCTATTAACCTCCTCTAATTTTGGACGCATATGAAATATACCAAATGGTACATTGATGTGTGTTGACTCAAACCAGCTTGTTATAGAACAACCGTATTGCTCATTATTGTTTAAGCCTATTTAGCCTCACGCAATCCATCAAAAAGGAAGAACTAGCTGTTTTCTATTTTTCTGAACTTTTCACTACCAGCATTAAACTCCACAATAGTTTGTGTCGAATTGATAAGTGTTCGTATAGTGCAAAAATCTTGCTGAAGATCCTCAATATTTATATTTCCTTTTTTTTCCCTTCCTGACATGAAAATCGATCAGCTAAGTGGTAAACTGTGAGAAATGGAGCCATTGGTTTGCAAAAAGACATAGCCAGACAGCACGGAAGGGCTTATAATATGAAGCAGCATTCTTCTGTTTACCAAATAAATATATTTTTAAATCAAAATTTTGTATTTCTTAAATAATAAACTTATAATTGATAAATCAAGAAGCTAATTATTGAAATATAATTAACTGCAGGGTTGCTTCAGAGACCACCATAACGAATTACAAGCCATAAGATGCAATTAACAACTTAAATTAGTCTAAAATTTTGACTTACAAAATCTTGTATTTCAGATTTCGCATAGAAACATTAATTAATAAAACGAAAAATGAAAAACATCACTTTGAAAAAAAAAATACATAGCATATAAACATTTTCAGGTGAAGGAAGCGATGTAATAAATCACCGTGTTAGGAACAACACCCATTGATGGGGATCATCTAGAAGAGGCAGAAGATGGTGGTAAAAAACTACCAAAGTTTCTTGAGAGTAGAAATCATTGTGAGGGAAAGAGGTTGTTCACTTGGCTGATGTTTATGTTTCCATTGATGAAACATGAAGTAGAAGAAATACTTGAAGAGATCTGTTTGGTGTTGATACTCAGGGTTCGGATTTGGAGGAGGAATGAAATGGAGGAGAAACGTTTCTTCTTATAAGGTTTAGAGATCTAAATCTGGTCCCTTAATTTTAGGGTTACATTGTGATCGTTAGATCTGTTGTTTTTATTACTCATTAATAATTTTAAAAATATAATTCATTTGAGACCAAGGTTTGAAAAATGGGTCACGACTCCGGTCACCGTTATAATACGTTTTCACAGGTGTGAGCACGTTTTGGGGAAAAATACGCGTTATATAGTAAAAAAACGCCTTTTTCTGGACGTGTTTTTGAAAATAACGGGCGTTGTAACGGTTACATAGTAAAAATAAATAAGTTATGATCTGAATTTCATATGCAACGGTTATAACGTGCGTGAAAATGTTTTAACGAGTTTAAAAAACGTTCTTACAAGGTATGGGAATTTTTTAGAAAGGAAAATCCAAAAAATAAAACGTGTAATAGAAAATGATATTTTATAATTTATTCTTTTTATTTACGGTTCGGAGTGTTTTAATATAATCACAGTTTGTCCGAAAATGGCGACTCTAGGCAAATAATTTCAATTTCAATACCTTTTTTTTATTCCCCTCTAGAATCTTGGGCAAGGGTGTCGGGACATTTTTCACATAAATGTCCCGACATCGTATAAGAAAACCATAGTATGTTACTTGACTATCCATAATTATTTAGCCAAACGATAATGAATTTTAGTCTAATATTTTGATGGTATATTTTTCTTATAAGACTCTACATTCCTACAAAAAATGAGCACAATTCGAGATGTCTAAAACCACCATCCGTCCCTTTGAAAATCAGCCGTTCAAAATTAACGGTTGAAGTTAATATAAGTAGATGATCAGGTTTTCTATCTCGAATTGCATTCATTTTTGGTAGGTTTGCTATCTTATAATAGGAACATATCAATAAAATATTATACTTAAATTCATTGTCGTTTGAGTTTGCCGAAGAAAATGGCGCAAATTTTGTCCGACCTTGTCCATCTAAGAGTGTCCATGGATCCTCCCTCTTTATAATGTTAATAAAAATGCAAGTATTAAAAACTGCCCAAAATTGTCAGGAGTATTGTAAATAGGAAATATAAAAGGAAAATCCAAAAATAAAAAGGTAAACTGGTAAATAAATAAGAATACACGTCTTATTGTTTTGGTTTTTTAGAATCTTTGGGCAAGGGTGTCGGGACATTCTTCATGCACATGTCTAGACATGGATACATCCTTTATAATTTCATAAAAACTACTCTTTTTTAATTTGTTTTTATTAATAATCAGTTTGATGTGGGTTGGAAGCATCTTGGCACGCACGGAAACCTGTCATTGTAAACAAGGTTGTTCAGGTGAAGAGAAATGGCTACACCAAAATATGTTGTTGGGTCCAATATATCTGAACAACCCTTGTTTACAACCCATACAAAGCCCAATCCATTCAAAAATAAAATAAAAATAGCATTTACAAAGATTAGTGCAAGTTCAAAAAAATTGAGAGTGTTGAATTTAAATCAACTGATTAAATGACAAAGGTAAAAAGAACATTTCTATTAGCAGCAGCCAGTGCTAGTTCATTGGCTGAGCGCATGCTTAGATAAGCGTAAGGTGAGGTGTTCGAATCTTGTGTCACTCGTAATTGTTTTTTATTCCCCTAGAATCTTGGGAAAGGGTGTCGGGACATGCTTCACATACATGTCCCAACATCGTCTAAGGAAACCATGGTATGTTACTTGAATATCCATAATTATTTACCCAAACGATAATGAATTTAAGTCTAATATTTTGATGGTATATTCTTATTATAAGACTCTACATTCCTACAAAAAATGAGCACAATTCCTGATGTATAAAACCACCATCCGTCCCTTTGAATATCAGCCGTTCAAAATTAACGGTTGAAATTAATATCGGTAGATGGTCTGGTTTGCTATCTCGAATTGCATTCATTTTTGGTAGGAATGTAAACTCTTATAATAGGAACATATCGATAAAATATTATACTTAAATTCATTGTCGTTTGAGTTTGCCGAAGAAAATGGCGCAAATCTTGTCCGACCTTGTCCATCTAAGAGTGTCCATGGATCCTCCCTCTTTATAATGTTAATAAAAATGCAAGTATTAAAAACTGCCTAAAATTGTTAAGACGATTGTAAATAGGAAATATAAAAGGAAAATCCAAAAATAAAAAGGTAAACTGGTAAATAAATAAGAATACACGTCTTATTATTTTGTTTTTTTAGAATCTTTGGGCAAGCGTGTCGGGACATGCTACATGAACATGTCCCGACATGGAGACATCCTTTATAAAATTATTAAAAATTATTTATTTTAGTTACTTTTATATTGATGCTGGAAGTATTCGGCCCCTTATAAAACCATAGAAAATCCAATTGCCTTAAAACATTATAAATATATTCATAGTCTGCACACTGTTTCATTAAATGACAAAGGCAAAGGGAAAGGAAATGAAAACTCGAGTAGGGATGGGAGATAAAGACCAAGGGGAATGCTTCAAAATAAAAAAAAAAGACCAAGGGGAGAAACATCCACTAGTTCAGTTTGGTGTGGTGTGGAAGCATCTTGGCACGCGCGGAAACCTGTCATTGTAAACAATGTTTTTCAGGTGAAGAGAAATGGCTACATCGAAATATGTTGTTGGGTCCAATACATCTAAACATCCCTTGTTTACAAATATTCTTAGCGTGCAGATCTTATGCACGACGCTTCGGAAAGACCATAATAGCCTTATAGTTGTAGATATTCCCTGGTTTCTAGCTGCGGATATATCCTGCACAGATTTGGATTGCTCTGAAAAATAAATAAAAGACAAATCACTTCACGTGGAGGTCAGTTGCTTTGTGAAAAGGATTGATGATTAGGGTTTATATCCAATCCAGTGGGCAAAGAAGTGAGCTAGTATTTGGACCCATAGAAGACCCCAAGAAACGGATCATCACAATAGCCTTAGAGTTGTAGATATTCCCTGCACAGGTTTGAGTGGATATTTCCTGTACGGCCTCCTCTGACAAAAGATAAAACTTCATTTTCTTCTTTCATAATTTTCAGTAAATAAAAGACAAATCACATCACGTGGAGGTCAGTTGCTTTGTGAAAAGGATTGATGATTAGGGTTTATATCCAATCCAGTGGGCAAAGAAGTGAGCTAGTTGTTGGACCCATTTGAAGACCCCAAGAAACAGATCATCAGAGGCTTAACTGTTTGATCAAATCTTTTAATCTTGATGATGGTTGATTTTCTGCCCTTCAATTACTGACTAAACACAAATCTATATGATTCAAAGGAAGTGGATCAAAAACTAGCTCACTTCATAATTGAATAGTCATAATTCTCGTAAAGAACAAAAGACTCAGGTACCGTCTATAAATCAAAGCATTGCTATTCTAGTGCAACTCTTGTCCTACAAAAGGCCTACTAATTTGCTGCCTTATAACTATAGCCGTTGACTGTTATTATAGACTAGCTTCAAAGTGTGGACTGTGGAGGCACTGAGTTGGTCCATATCCATAAGACTGAGTTGGTCCATATCACCCCCTATTAGCATTGTTGCTTCTTCTCTTTTTTGGGTCAATGTATGCAGGTAGTAGTAGATAAATCATATTCAATGTTTGGTTTTGCTCTTATCATTACATTTCTCAGATTTTTTTCTAGTTGATCCAAGTTCAAATGCAATATATAAATCTAAAGAAAACAAGAAGGATCCCAATTATTTACTGATAATAATATCAAAACAAAGTAAAGTTCCAAGTTCAAATGCAATATATAATCTAAAGAAAACAGAATAAACTAGCCCAGGAACGCTAATACAGTTGATAAAAGAAATGGAGAGGATGAAGTTGACCTAAACGGAATGGAGAGGTGGAGGATGAAGTTGATATAAAATAAATTCCTAAAGATCTGTTCTTGTCTTTTGTATTGGTTCTCCAAGAGCTCCTAAAGAAACCAAAGTATTCATGTGATGGGAGGGCAATCCAACAAAATGTTGATCAATACCGGTAAGGGTCTCCAGAGATGAAGATTCTACGTCATAACGATGGAGAGTGGAACGTCCGTTAATATGTTTAATCCCCAGCACTGCACCACTTTTCGTGAAGGCAAATGGTTCAATGCTTGCATCAACTAAGCTTAAATCTTCACCCCAACTCTCCCAATTGAAACCTACCTCCCTTTTCATATCATCCATACGACTTTGCATCTTCAACAACCACCGGTTCATCCTAACACCTTCCACCAGATTATTTTCTACACACATCAAATAATCACCTAAAGGCCAAACTAAAACACCAAGCATAGTAATAAAGCTTAAACAGTTGTCGCGTTCCAGAATCGCAGGTAGTGGAAGATCCATAATCTTCTCATCGGCCAAATCAAAGACAAGGACGTTATTTGCACTGCATAACCAATAAAGATCACCATGTCCATAGACACCCACTTTTCCTCCAAACCTAGTGTACTCGAAGTTTCCTATGTTTCTCCATTCACAGCCACTACCAAGAGTGTATACTTCGACTTCAACAAAATCGAAATCTTTTAGTAACATATAAATTCTGACAACTTTGTACTCCTCAGTTTTGGGGAGGTAACCAAATCCGAAGAACATATACCCGCTGAATAAACTTTCATCTATATGGGCAGGTGGCGTAAGTTTGGGAAGAATGACATACTCTTTGATGATGGGGTTACTAATAATAATAGTATCATCATAATTGAAAAGACAAACCAGACCATTGCAGGATCCAACAATAGTAAAGTTAGATGTCTCTTGAGGGAACACATCGATCTTGCTAATGATGTTATTGTTCTTACCATATTCAAAATAATAAAATTGGTTGGGTGTACGTAGGAAATTCAACTCATCGAAGCTGCTAATAAGAAAACTCAACTTACCAGAATCAATAAGACGATTTAGGTGGATCTTAGAGAATGATGGATAAGAAATAAGTTTATTCCAACCTTTAGATACTAATTTTCAATCCATAACCGATTCAGCAGGTAAACGAGATAATATGTCTACCGTGGTTTCCATGGGGAGATTCTTGAAATACTCCATTGAAAATAAGGTTTTTTTTTCTTTCTTTCCCTGGTTTGGTTTGATCAAACAAGGATTTTTGTTTTGTCTTCGAAGAGTGAAGAGTTTCGTTTTCCTCAGGGGAATAAATTTAATTGAAAAAAGGTCTTGGGATCCCAAACCAAATAGTCGATTCCCCTATCCATCGGATTCCATCTCGGTGCATGTTTCCGTGAAAAGCTTTGAATAAGTCGGAATTTTGACCGACTAAATCACTTTTCCCGTACTAATCTCTTTGAAGGGAATGCGGTATGTTGTCCGGGGGGCACAAAAACTTCATTTTTCTAATTTCTGTTGCTCTGAAAAATAAATAAAAGACAAATAACATCACGTGGAGGTCAGTTGCTTTGTGAAAAATAAATAAATCAAATGAGTAATTGTTTTTAAGATGATAGATAAGCTTGTAAATATCAAGTAGGCAAAGTACCCGTATGTGTCTATCACAAAACCGCTGACAAAGGTAATGTAGTGTGGAAAAATCAAGTTGTAAACTTCCCCATCGATGCTAATTTTGTCAGATTTCCACTGAAAGAGGTCTATCAACATATTGCTTTTCACGCATGCATTACTTTGTTTCAGACGATGAAATAAGACAGCCAACACAGGTTTGAGACCATGTTAATTGCACAGTCTTGTTTTGTCATTGAATTTGTAGTTTATTTGGTTATATCAGTGGTTGCCAGCTAAAAGGTTGACCCAATTTCATAGTCCAATGAAATCCAACTAGCAAGTATTACTAGGGTTGTCTTTATATTGGAACTGAATGAATTTTCATCTTATGTAGAGTAATTCTAGCTAGAAATGTGAGCCACACAAAATTTCATAGAGAAAGTTCTAGTATTCCTGAACTAGAAGCTCTCAAGTTACAATGAAGAACAAAACATAGGGGAACAAGATAAATAAGTGTATTATTCCTTACAGGGATATAAGTGTTGATGTGGAAGATTGTGAGGTTGAGTTGTGTTTATATTTCCCCAACATATGCAGAGATCTGATTCATCTGAAACTGTTTGAAGAAATGGTGCATACTCGACTATGGATGGGTGATAGACAAAGGGTTAATCTGATGTGGCGATATAGTGATCAAAATTGGCCACAATGTTTATTGTGCGATGAGGATTTTGATAGGTTTTGGGAGAAGGCTGAACCTAATGGTAAGGGTTTATTGAACTTCATGTGTCTGTATTTAGTGCTGAACCTCCATTGTTGAATGATACTGATGAATATGAAGTTAAAGAACAACATGGAGCTAATGGTGGGAAATCTGATGAAGTGGAAGTTAATGAACAACAAGGAGGTAATGGTGGAAAATCTAATGAAGACGAAGTTAATGAACAACATGGAGATAATGGTGGGAAATCTGACGAAGTGGAAGTTAATGAACAAGGAGGTATTGGTGGAATATCTGGTGAAGAGGAAGCAAATGACCATCAGGGAAGTAACGGTGTCAAATCTGATAAAGAACCTCACCTAGATGAACAACAGGGAGGTAATGGTGGTGTGCTAACAGCTGCAACAGCACTAGATGCACAAAATGGTTTGGTACCATCAAGGATTATGTTTTGCACGAGTGAGACCATAGAGGGTTGGCCTCTATTTCTCAAACACTTGCCAAATTGATCTGTGAATGTTATCCTTTGGCAAAGTTTGGATCTGTTTGTTTCTGGCTTGTAATTGATTCAAATTTGGAAATGTTTATCTTTTGAACAACTTCAGTGTTATTTTTAGCTTGAACAACTTCAATGTTATCTTCGACTAGGTTATTCACTCATATGACTCGACCCGAGTTTGTCCCATAGGGGTAATTCACTCAGCTGAACTCGACCTGTTATGACTACTCTTTGTTTATAAGGAAAAAACCCGTTTAAAACAACAAAATATATTTCTACATATATTTCACGTCCTTCAAAGATCACAACACATCTTTTTTTTTTTTATAGATAAAAGTTCCTAAGAACCAAATTACATGAAACTGCTAGTTCTGGACTCCAGATTACTAGTCCAGTTTGAAAACGCATGAGTCTCCTCATATTTGGATAAGATTAAATCTCCTGTGATAAAAGGTATTAAGTAGTTTAAATTGTTTCCATGCAAATATTTAGTAGAAATACTACCTGTGCTAATCATAGCCAGGTTTACAGACAAAGAATTTGCAGATCTGTTTGACAGCACCATCTCCTTGTCTCACAACTTAGCATCCTTTTGAACTCTCTTCTAGTCTAGGGAATTTTTTTGAACTTGCACTAATCTTTGAATATGCTATTTTTATTTTATTTTTGAAGGGTATTGTGCTTTGTCAAATTAATACTATCATTTTTGTTTGAATCATATAAATTTGTGTTTAGTCAGTAATTGAAGAGTAAATTGAAGAGTAGAAATCAACTATCATCAAGATTTAAATATTTGATCAAACAGTCAAGCCTCTAATGATATTTTTCTTGGGGTCTTCAATGGGTCCAAAAAACTAGCTCACTTCTTTGCCCACTGGATTGGATATAAACCCTAATCATCAATCCTTTTCACAAAGCAACTGACCTCCACGTGATGTGATTTGTCTTTTATTTACAGAAATATTGAAAGAAGAAAAATAAAGTTTTATCTTTTGTCAGAAGGGGCTGTACAGGAAACATCCACTCAAACCTGTGCAGGGAATATCAACAACTATAAGGCTATTATGGTCTTTCTGTATCACTGTGGATAACAGCTGCACGCTATGAATAATTGTAAACAAGGGTTGTACAAATGTAGTGGACCCAACATCATATTTCGATGCAGCCATTTCTCTTCACCTGAACAACCTTGTTTTCAAGGACAGGTTTCCGCGCGTGCCATTCACATGCGTGACAGATGCTTCCACCCCACACCTAATCATCTAGATTTGTGTTTATTCAGTAATTCAAGAGTAAATTGGTCGCATTGCCTCAAACTTGCTAAATTATTTATTAAAGTTGAGTTCATAATAAATAAAATAATATAAGTGAAGTGGAATATACCTTGTAACGGTCGTATTTCCCAAAACTGGTCGTAGATTAGCCAGATGTAGGCACATGTTATGATTAGGGTAGAGCTGGCATATGTAGCCAGATGTCCGAATGAGCCTCCCACTTTCCAAAGATATCTGACCAAAACAAAACAAAACAAAACAAAAAAGACTCCCACTTCACTGTGTTGGCTACTCATCTTGGTTGGGATTTAACTCTGCATTAAATTCAGACAAGAAGAGGAAGAATTTAGTGATTTTGTTGTGCAGAAGATCTGTTTTGTGGTAATTGAAGAAGTTGTTGAGTTCATCAATGGTGAAGCGAAAATAAAAAAAAACGTAAGTACTTCAGGATCTATTTACTCTTGTACTTTAGTAGTATTAGGTTATTATTGGAGCTTAGAATGCTGGTTGGACTTTAATTTCTGCTGGTATTTCTTATTTTATTGTTGCAATTTATAGTTATCACTCAGTGTGTGTGTAACAAACAAGTAGAACATTCAGATCTAGATGAATGAATGATTTCTCTTTTCTTTTCTTTTTTTTGGGAAGCATGTTGAATGATTAAATTAATGATTGATTGATTGATTGAGGATTTTGTTGGATCTGCTCACCTGTGTTCATTTTTTTAGTTTGAATATTACTACTTTTGTCTTCTCTTCAACCCCATAAAGATAAACCTTTTACTTTATTTAGCAACTTATCTGTTTGAGTGACACAATAGTCAAGAGAGATAAAGGACCACCTTAATATTCTTGTCTGTAACACTTGGGTGGTGGGGGTGAGCATGGTTATTCAATGGATTCTTTCACAGAAAAATTAGTTTTTTGTCTTGCAATTTCTAGACCAATCATGAGTACATATTAGCATAATACTACCTTAAACCCAACATTTTTTTTGTTCTTTGTTCCCTAGATCCCAACATCATGGAAGGACATCAAAGATTGTAATGCCCCCTGTATTATTTAGTCAACAGATGTTCCCCTCTCCATAAAGTTTTGATTTGATCGTTTGTTGTTCCTGTGGTCTAAAGGTGTTCTGTTGTTTGCAGGGTCACACCAGATTCCGACGTGTACAGAACTAGTGATAAAAACCTTCCCATTGCTGATTTGTTTAAGAGGAAAAAGGTTAAGGAGAAGGTGAAGTCCACAAGGTGTATAGACATAGACAACCATGAATCAGAAGATGAGCATCTCTTTGGTTACCGTAGTGATTTTGATGAGTACCCTTCTGAAAAAGAAGACCGGGAATTTTACATTGACCGCTGCGACACTGAGAAGGTGAAGGATACTACTAACCACAATGCTGCATTCCCTGAAAGTCCATGTCTTTCTTGCGTATAAAATCATTCTTCTACGAGGATCGGATCGTCCAATTTGAACTGTAATGGTGATGATACTATTACCATTTTTCAAAGGCAGAGTAGGAAAGATAAGGAGAAGGGGATAAAACATAATACTGAATTATGGGATAGTCCATGTGTTTCTAACGTGGAAGAACCAAAACCAGAATACTAAAACCCAACTAGCCCAGATTATCTAAGAAGTACCAATTATGAAGCTAACTTGGAATTCTATGAAAATTATGCATACACTCCTCCTCCCGAATACCTCGATGTAGACAGGTCAGTTGACGTTGAGAACTACGATAATGATGATGCATTATGCTTTGAATACCCTTATATCTCAGAGGGAGAGTCAATTCCAAGTGATGCAGAAGATGAATATGGGGATATCCCATCCCTGAGACCTATAAAGCTTTTTGCAAATAAAACACCGGGATGCAGTTCAAACGTATCAGATGCTTCAGGCATGAAGGCAATGGATAAGGGGGATGAATTTGAATGGATAGTGAGGAATGTAAAGAAATACATAAAAGAAGACATTCAAACCAATACCTCAACAATGAGGAACAAACTTTTGAGTGAGACGAAGGTAAAGATTGCATACTTGACTGCATGCTGTGCAAGAATTAGATGCCTTGAAGACATGTATGGCTCTTTTGAAGAAAGCTTCAGGTACTTCTACTGACTTGTATGTATGTATCATATGTGTTATGTTTTGCATACTTGACTGTTATGTATGTATGATATGTGTTATGTTTTGCACAAAGTAATCTTGTTGGATATTTGATGATGATTAATAATGATTTTTTGACAAGGATTTGTAGAATGGAGGTGAGGGCATGATCTTCTCTTCACACTTTTTCATTTATCTTTCAATTGTCTTGTTTTCTCTTACACCATATCTATTTCTTAATACTAGGTTTACATAATGTTTTTTTCATAATAATGGCTAGTTGTCATTGTTTGTCTCAGGTTATTGCCTCAGTTATGCTGTGAGATTAGGGACAATAACCCGGGGAGCATTGTAACTTTGATCAGCAACGAAAAGACTAAACAGTTTGAAGGGTTGTGCATTGCTTACAACACATCTCTGCAAGGTTTTCAGGATGGGTGTAGACCAGTTATAGCATTAGAGAGCTCGCCACTCCGGGAAAAATATGGCGGCACCGTATTATCAGCTACTTCATTCGATGCGAACAATGGCATGTTTCCTGTTGCCATTTACATATGCATGTCTACTTGTTTTGATACCTGGGACAAGTTTCTTTCCACCATCGCACCGTCTCTGAATAAAGTGGGCAGGAAGATTTCATTTTTTCCGAGATTTACGCTTTTATAAAGGTGAGACATTGTACTCTTCTATGTATTCATTACTACATTGCAAGAATGTCTAAATTTGTATAATGAACTTGAATGTTTTCCTTTCAGGCTGCCAACTGGATGTTAAAAAGAATTTTAAGAATCAACCCCAAAGATTTTTCCCCGATCAATTGGACAGGGAATTGAAGAACACTAATTTTGGAAAGGAATTTTTCCATTACAATCGTGTACGCGCAGCAGGCACTGAGTACAATCGCCGAGGTTTTGAATTGAAAATGGATGAGCTGCGAAGCATTTCTCCAATGGTTGCACATTGGTTAGAAAGGTTAGGCGAAGGATGGGCTAGACATCAGTTTGAAGTTACTTCCAATTGCCGACACATGTCTAACATTCTAGGTGTGGCGTTCAACAGATGGGTTAAAGGGTTGAGGTGTTTTCCCATATGCAATTGGGTAAGGAGTTATGAAGGTCAGCTTTTTAAGTTGTTTGATATGAGATCTCCTAAATTTACCAGTAGTTGGCAGAATCTAGTTCCTAAAGCTCATGATCAGGTTTGGGAAATAAAAAATAGTATAATATGGTTTACTGTCGATACTCAAACTCTAAATAACGATGTACGGTCTGTGAAGGAGAATTGTAGTGAAAGTTGTTTTGAATTGATTTGAAAAAAAGAGAATGCACCTGTGGCGAATGGCAAGTATCAGGTATACCTTATGTGCACGCGATGGCCGTTATTGTTAAAGAAGCAACATCAAAAGAAGCACGCGCAAATGTTGAAAGGTAAGTCTTTTTTGTTTTATTTTGTTTTGTTTTGTTTTGACATTCATAATTATTTTGTATTTATTAACAGTTTGGTACTAACACTATTTTTAATCTTGTTAGCTATGTTGATGAATGCTACACTATGAACATGTACAAGGCATCATATGCCGGTACTATTAACCAAAGCATGACAGAAAGGCTGCCGGAAACCCAAACCGTTCTCAATCCACCACTACTTAAAGATCCTAGAAATAAGACTCCTGTAATAAGTAGACAAGTTGAAGGATTGACTGCTAGGCGGGTGTTTTGTTTTTAAGATGTGTGTGTTCTTAAGTTAGAAGTGCTAAAAATGTAAATGTAACATTGTCTATTGGGGACTATCAGTTACTTCCACATATAAAAAGAATATATGTCCCCAACAACAATTTTTTTATGTTTTTATGTAGGAGTCTTTCTTCTTGTGGATGATTCTTGTTTACATTAGTGTGTTCAACGACAAGACAAGTCTCTGCATTTAAGAGCTGTAAGGCTATTATGGTCTTTCCGAAGTGCCGTGCATAAGAGCTGCATGCAAAGAATATTTGTAAACAAGGGTTGTTCATATGTATTGGACCCAACAACATATTTCGATGTAGCCAATTCTCTTCACCTGAATTTCCTTGTTTACAAGAACAAGTTTCCGCGCGTGCTATTCACATGCGTGACAGATGCTTCCACCCCACACCAAACTAAACTAGAGGATGGCCCAAGAAATTATGTATATAGAGCACCTTATTGTAAACAAGAGCGTTCAGAAGATGGCCCCAACAACATATTTTGATGATATAGCCATTTTTCTTCACGTAAAAAATATTGTTTACAAAGCCAGTTTCCACGTGTGCCATTCACATGCGTGACAGATTTTTTCATACTTACTTTTTAGTGTATAGATTTTTTTTTTCTTCGAAAAAGAGGATAACCTCAATAGATTCCATAGAAATCCGATTTAGGAAATCGGAAAACCTTACAATGATTTTTTAAGATCACAAGATAATCATACAAGTTCAAGTATCTCCACCAATTCTTGCCTCTCAATTCTATCTCTACAGATCTAAAAACAGTTCCAGAAAACCTTACAAAGACTTTTTAGTGTGTAGATATTATCTTTAGAAGGCAGTGACCTTTATCAGTTATTAATATTATGGTGATGGTTTGAAAACCCTCACCCATACTCCACCTAAAATGAGTTCATCTCCTACCAGATCCGAACTCAAGCAACGAGAATCGATATCTCCATTCCTAAATTTTCCTGAAGAAGTTCATGATGAGATCTTTATGAAGTTACCAGCGAAATCCATCTTGGCATCAAGGTGTGTATGTAACCTTTTTTATAATCTACTTTGTAAAGCTAATTTCATCAAAAATCATGTCAATCGCACCAATCAAAGCAAGAAAAACAATCCTAAACTCTTGATTAGTCTTGATTCTTTAGATAAGCACCCTATGATTCACTCCATAGGTATTGATTACGATGCTAATTTATCATTACCAGCACCATCATCCTCATCCACAACAACAACATCAGCAGATTTTAATGGAGATGTTCTGATAAATTACCCATTTGAATCTACCATGTTTTATGTTCTTGATTATTTGGGTTCATGTAATGGATTGATTTGCTTAAAAATAATTTGTATTGGTAGTTGTCAAGAAGAATTTATTGCGGAGACTAGATTCTGTGTTCTGAACCTGTTGACAAGAGAATTTAAGGAATTTGAAATGCCTGGAAAGTATTACGGCAAAGTTACATGTGGATTTGGTTATGATAGCATCATTGACGATTATAAACTAGTGATTATATCAGGCCATGAAAAAGTTGATTGCTCTAAAATTGTTGTTCATTCAGTGAAATCAGATTCATGTAGTAGTAGTATTCAGGGCACCTTTAAATTCTCTTTTTACTGCGGTAAAGGATATCGTGGTGTGTTTTTCAATGGACGTCTTCATTGGTTGGGAGGTCTCTACACTAACGAAACGTTCTCATAAGTAATCTTATCTTTTGATATTAGTAATGAGATAGTGGTGAATATGCCATTACCCGAAAATATTATGCCACCTAAAGATTACTCCGGAGAAGTTTATAAAAACGTGGGAGTGTGGGGAGACTGCATTGGTATAGCTTGTATCTGGAATTCAGTTAGGATTGATGTGTGGGTGATGCAGGAGTATGGAGTGAATGACTCTTGGATCCGAAAATATACCACAACTCAACTATCGTTGCCCTTGCCCTTGCAAGAAATTCCGTTTTGGAAGCCACTGTGGTGCTTTAACAGTGGTGAAATTCTAGTATATACTGGCAAGCAAATACTTTTATATGAACCAAAAACTGAAAGAGTTACATCGGTGGTGGTCCGTGATATTGCTATAAACAATAGTCGACAGATTTATGTGGAGAGCATAGTCTCACTTGGTTCTGGTACTTATATGAAGAAACCGATTACAGATGAGGTCGTGAAGAATCCCGTGTAATCTCAGTCAAAAGGATTCATATTGCTTAAATCCAGGAACAAAGGAACTAGTACTAAGGTCATTGTGGAGGAATCAAAGGAATTCTCAGCAGATTGCTTGAATCCGAAGAAATGCGAATGCAAAGCAGTCAGAGAGGCGCATTTGTGGGCTAAAGCTTTGCAGTTAAAAAGGAATCAAGTTGCTGATGCCATCTCAAAACTTGTTAGAGTAGATTCAGCAAACTTGTTAAGCACTGGTAGTTTTCCTTTCTAGCCAGAGATCAAACCTTCTCTGTTGGTTAGATTTTTTGATTAACAAATTATCCCTAAATCACTAGTCTTATGGATATGGACCAACTCAGTGCCTTCACACTTTGAAGCTAGTCTGCAATAATAACAGTCTAACACCTCCTATAGTTATAAGGCAGTAAAGTAGTAGGCCTTTTGTAGGACAAGAGTTTCACTAGAATAGCAATATGCTTTGATGTATAGACGGTACCCGAATCTTTTGTTCTTTACAAGAATTAGGACTAGCCAAGCCTGTCTCACAACTTAGCATCCTTTTGAAAACTCTTCTAGTCTAGGGAATTAAAGAAATGTTCTTTTTGCCTATGTCATTTAATCAGTTGATTTAAATTCAACACTCTCAATTTTTTTGAACTTGCACTAATCTTTGTAAATGGTATTTTTATTTTATTTTTGAATGGATTGGGCTTTGTCAAATTAATACTATCAGAATCATATAAATTTGTGTTTGGTCAGTAATTGAAGAGTAAATTGAAGAGTAGAAAATCAACCATCATCAAGATTAAAAGATTTGATCAAACAGTCAAGCCTCTGATGATATCTTTCTTGGGGTCTTCAATGGGTCCAAAAAACTAGCTCACTTCTTTGCCCACTGGATTGGATATAAACCCTAATCATCAATCCTTTTCACAAAGCAACTGACCTCTACGTGATGTGATTTGTCTTTTATTTACTGAAAATTATGAAAGAATAAAATGAAGTTTTATCTTTTGTCAGAGGAGTCCGTACAGGAAATATCCACTTAGATCGGTGCAGGATATATCCGCAGCTAGAAACGAGGGAATATCTACTACTATAAGGCTATTATGGACTTTCCGTATCACCGTGGATAATAGATGCACGCTATGAATAATTGTAAACAAGGGTTGTTCAGATGTCTTGGACCCAACAACATATTTCGATGCAGCCATTTCTCTTCACCTGAAAAATCCTGTTTACGATGATAGTTTCCGCGGTATAAGTTTTCAGGTGTCCGTATTTGGGTCCCGCGGTGTGAAAACTTTTCTCTCTATTTTGGAACAAAGCTATCAAACAGCTAGGTCTCCATCATCCCTCTCCCATGTTGCTGCTCCATCAAACAGCTAATATTGCAGTGCACAAAGTTCGAACAAAGCTATCCTATGATTCCAATTTTCAAATTAAAGATGCTTTCCCCTGTAAGCTTCTTCAAACCCTTCCCATCAGTCAACACCTCCTATAATTTCTGAACAGGCAGCAAATTAGTAGGCCTTTTGTAGGACAAAGACATCGGACTAGCCTCTTCCAGTCTAGGCAATTAAGGAAATGTTCGTTTTGCCTATGTCATTTAATCAGTTGATTTAATAAAAATTCTTTATACACCGTGGAGAGAGTGAGAGAGGAAAATAAATGGGCCCCACCTTTTTGGCCCACCCCTACTAATCACACCAGGGCGCCCGTAACATCCCTTAGATCTCCTTGTGATGCACACCAAAGTACACACCTTCGGTGTGTGTGGAATTTCTGTTGATTTAAATTCAACACTCTCAATTGGACATCACAACTGGTTAAATATTCGATCCATGAATGAACCCGTGATGCATTCATATTGTTGAATAAGCAGAGCTCAAACTTTACAATATTTGATTTGTGATGAAGAAGCAATGTTCTGTCTACAAAATCCATGAATTTATTGATCTCCGATGTAGAAGGAGGAGGGAATATCCAAAATCGGAAATCGAGGGTGGGGATAAAGGTCCATACTCCATATGTGCTTCCATCTTTTAGATAACACACAAGTACGAGCAACATCCTTGATATCAAGTGGTGATGATGAAAGGATGTGATGAAGAACCGAGTCAGGTAATTGGCTAATCCTATCTTCACCCATAGACTTCTATGATTTTGGATTATCGAAATCCATGAGATTTCAATTTCTCTGTACAAAAAAATAAAAATAAAATGGAATAAAGGGGTAGATTTTACAATGAAATGTTTAAATATATCTTCATTTGTTAAACTAGATTACTGCTACAGCAGTGGGGAGTCGACCGAAGAAAGAGACCTAATCAAACCTATTCGATCGATTCCAGTCGAATCAATGGAGTTATTGATAATCTTTGAACATGAAATTTGTTTGTTTGATTGCATATGATGGAAATTTATAATCAATTTGGTTGATTATCTCAATATTAGCCTCAATTTCATGAAATTTGAAAAATTAAAAAACTGATTTTGATTTTTTTGTACAGTTATTGTGACTGACAAAGTACACTAAAGTGACCATATAGAGGTCTCCCTTCGGTCGACCAATTACTAAGAAATACCTTAGCTTAGGGTTTCCAGGGAAGACACCGGTACTCCCACTGACTTTTGGAAAGAGATAGAGAGCAGCGACGAGAAAATAATGAAATACTGTATTAGGTTTTCATCTTTAGGGTGGTAAATAAAATAATGGTCCCACATGAAATTAACCAAAGGGTCAATGTCATTGGAATCAGATCAATTATTTTGGAGTAAATTATAGTTATGACCCTGGATAAACATTGCAAATTATTTTAGAGGCCCTAGGATCTTCTCGAAAGCTAGTTTATGGAATCGTAAACTCCCCATTTCTCTCCTTCGCGTCTGCCCAACTTCCTTAAAGTTTCATAACTACTCTCGGAAAAAAATTCAAAAACCAAATTCATTCTCTCCTCCTTTTGTAAATCTTCGCTGTCATCTTCATCATCGTCAATTGATAATCAACAATTTTAGATTTTAGTGGAGTAAACAAAATCGAAGTTTTAAATGGGAAAGAAAAAGCCTAGAAAAAATGCGAAAGAAATTGAGTGCGATTCGGAAGAAGCGAAAATAATAATCGAGTAACAAATGAAATGATAGGTATAATTTCTGTTGATTTAGTGGATATATCCTGCATAGACTAAAAATTGAATTTCTTTTGATTTTGTAGGAAGTAGCGAAATTGAATGTGATTCAGATCCAGATCAAACTGAGAGTCAAGTAAAAAAATCAAGAAAAGGTATACATTCTGTTGATTTGTATCTTCAATTTTTTTTATTTTTTTTGTAAACACCATAAATCATGGACTAACTTTTGTGTTTATTTTTGTAGGAGCAGTAAATCAGAAGAAATCGGATGAATGGGATGAAGAAGAAGGTACTAAATTTTTTTGTTGTCCCTTCTTGTGGATTTCCTCCATGAAAACCGAACTTTAGTAATTTTTCTGAGAAAATCAAAACTATGGATATTTCTTGCACAGTAGGTGTGTGTGGATTTAAAAATCAATCAATTTTGAGTTTTTTGTTACCTTATTCAACCAAAATTTAAACTGTATGATGATGGATCTGATATTTGATGAGTGGTTTAGTTAGTGTAGAAAACTGAATTGTACCAATACCATGATCCTGTTTTTCAGTTGGATACATCCTGCATAAGAATTAACTGTGGATATATCCTGCCCAAAAGTTATAGTTTTGATTGTTGAAAGTAAAATGTTTTGTAGTTTTGATTGTTTTCCATTTGTTTTTGTAGTATCATTTGGAAAGCCATATAGAGCAGGTTTTTCTGCTTTGTCGGCTTTAGTGAGGGATATGAATGAAAAAAATTTGAAGTTGAGTAAAGAACAATTGGATGTACTTATGGAATCTCCCTTTGGTGACTTGTACATAATGTTCTTGGAGAATGAATACGGTCCATCCCACTGGAACAAAACTGATAAAGCCTTCACGAAGTTCTTGAGGTGCTTCAAAGGAGCGACAAAACATGAAATCAAGTTTGAGTTTGTTCGAAATGGTGAAAAACACATAATCACGTCCACGCCACAAGAGCTGGGTCTCATTCTTGGAATGCCATGCATTGAAGGGAGAAAACGTGCAGCAAAAGAGGCGATGTATGGTGGTGGCTTTAGAGAATTTGAATTTTACCGTAGGATTTTTGGTAAAGCTAAATCTGCAACAAAGGCATCGATACGAGAAGAAATCTACCGATTGGTAAAAGCTAATGGAGCAAATGAAATGGAACCCTCTATTAGAATGAGGTATAATGAAGACTTGGCGATGCTTATCGGTCTGTACATGTGCAACACTATCTTTTTTACAACGAAAGATGCAATTACAATAAAGGAGAAGTATCTGGGTTTAGTGGTTAATTTTGAAAGATGTAAAACCTTGTCATGGGCACACCTGATACATGCACATTTGGCCAGACGCATCAACAAAAGTTTCAAAAACCCAGAAAACATTACTGGATGTGTTTTTTATCTACCGGTGAGTTATAAACAAACATTATATGCCTATTTTATTAAGTATTCTTTGAATTAGAAAAGTAGTATTTTTATTATGATTTGAAACAGATTTGGTTTGCTGAGCATACCAAAATAGTGGTGCCAAAAGCATTACCAGAAGATAAATTTGTACCGAGAGCAGGTAGGTGGAATCTGAAACAGATTTGCACTGCATTACTCAAAGACATGGATGAGTCGAAATATGTGGTAAGCTAATATTATTCTTCATGTTTAAGCTTAATTTGTCTTCCTGTTTAAGTTGAATTTGTCTCTATGTTTAAGCTCCTAGGTTTCATGTTGATCTGTGTAAATTTCCTGTACAAAATGAATGTTTGTTAATTTTTACTTGTAGTATCAACGAACATAGATATTACCTGCACAGAATGAATGTTTGTAAATTTGTACTTGTAGTGTCAACTAACATATAAATAAAATATTGCAGTTTGATCAAAAATTTGTCGAGCCTTACACTGAGAAAGAAAAGGTTGTACTGAATATGAGTGAAGAGGGTGGCATTATGTTCTTGGAAGAAGGCAGAGAAGACAAATATGAGGAATTGAGGATGACTATAAAATCAAGTTGGGAACAAATGCAGGAAATGGATTGTAATAATGAAGAAGTTGTGCCTAAAATGCAAGATATGTTGAAAAAGATCTACTTCAAAGCCTACCCAGACATTCAACCTGATAGAATACATACATAATTTGATGATTCTGTACAATTGGATGATGATACGAAACTTGATGTGCCTATGTCACATCAAGAAGCACCAGAAGATGATTCCAATTCGGCACAAGTTAAAAATGATAAGAGGGTTGAATTTGATGATTCTATACAATTGGATGATAACGCAAAAGTTGATGTTCCTATGTCACATCAAGAAGCACCAGAAGATGATTCCAATTTGGTACAGGTTAAAAATGATAAGAGGGTTGAACTTGTTTTTGATGATGATGTTGAAAACATGGACGTTGCCGATATTTTAATAGGGTTGAAGGTACATCTCATAGTATGAATGATCATGTTTTCTTCTTTCTATTGATATTTACACAATATTGTTAAGACTTGACAATTTAAAAAAAAAAAATTAAGCAGGAAACACCAAGATTGGAGACCTCGGCAACGGCTATTAATCCAGAGCCAACTCCTATTGTTACAGAAACTACTTCTGGTGCTCCTATTGCTCCTGAAGCAAAGGTTGCTGATGAATCTCAAGTGGCAAATCATACTTCTCTAGAAACAACAAGTTCTGCTTCTCCAAAGCCTGCTAGTGAAGATCCAAATGTTACTGTTCCAGAAGCAAAACTTGGTGATACGAAACCATATCTGGTTTTCGAGAGGAATTTTAAAAAGAGGAAAGCTTCTGAGTCGAATGTACAAAAAGACGATATTCTAGCAGAGAATAAGAAGGAAAAGGAAGAACACATTGCCGCAAGGTCGGCCGAAATTATTAAAAAGTTGGAAGAGGTAATTTCTGAACAACATTGATATTGTGGATATTACATGCACAGAATGAAAATGTCCTTCGATTGAGAAAGATTATGCAAAAATATTTATGATGAACATTGTCGATGAATTTTACTCATTGTTGAGATTACATGAAGGATTCTTTAAAGGCAATTCTATGGATGGAAATGGTAAAACATCCTTGGAAAAAGTTACAAGGGAGTCGGCCAAGACAATAGAAAAGCTTCAAGAGGTAAAAAAGTATTCATGTCTTTTTTGAGAAGTTTAATTGATTACATTTTTGTTAATGTGAAAACATCTTATTTTTGTGTATGTTCTGCATGTTATTGTGGATATGCATAATGTGTTGAGATTTCAGGATGGAGAAAGTAAACCATCGACTGCAAAGATCGACGAGGTCGCACTGGCTACTAGCAGAAACATGAATAATATACAAGTAGAAGCGTCTTCAGTGGTGCCTAAGGAAAAGGAAACCCGGTCTTCTGAGTTGAGGGGCATGAATCACCCAGAGAGGTTTTTGAATGCAGCACATGACAAGAAACAGATTCTTTTGATTCTAGACCTGAATGGGGTCCTTGGTTCTTTTGGTTATAGGAAAATTCCAGAATTGAGGCCTCACTGTCATGAGTTTGTGCGCTTCTGTGTTGGATCGTTTAAAAAAGTGGTGTTTTGGTCTTCAATGAACAGGTACTCTTCCATATGTTTGCCTTATTCGAATCATATTTCCTATTTGGAGAATTTGAATACTTGATATGTTTTTCGAATCCCTGCAGTAGAAATACAGAAGCGGCAATGAAAAAGATATTCCCGCCAGATTTGGACATAGAACAAATCCAGATATGGGTATGGTATAGACTTTTTTTTTAATGTCCTTGCTACCTTTATTTGCATTCCCTTTTTCCTTCTCTGGTAGAACAACCTAAAATACTGCACTTTTTCATCTTCTTGTCATTTGCTTTTGGGCAGAACCAAGAACATTGCACTAACACCGAATTCAAGATTCCTGATCCTGATAAAGCTTTCAAGCCATGGTTTCTAAAGGTAACATACCAAATCAACACCAGTTTTTCAGGAGACTTCGATCATGCTTTCAACACTATTATGGTGGACGATTCTCCATTAAAAACAGTTATTAATCCAGTAAGTTTGCTTGTTACTTCTCCATTCATCTTTTAATCATTTTCCTCTGCCATCTTTATGCTTAACTATGTCCTTGCTATAAACGTATTCTAGTGCAACACAGCTGTGTTTCCGAAAACATGGCATCCTGGGGATGCGAAGGATAACACATTAAGTAAATCTGAATTATGTTATATGTTAAGCATTACGTAAAAAAATCCCAGGTTATCATATATTTGGTATTTGTTAACAGGCAAAGATGGAGCTATCCGCAGTTTCCTCTATAGTCTACCATATGATGGGAATATCCAACACCATGTGCTAACAAAACAACCCCAATGTTTCCGTCAAGAGGAAGCTGATAGCACAATCGCTATGGTTTGGGGTAATTCAGATTATGCGACAAAATTAAGGTTAGTGTCTTGCTCCACATGACTAGTTATGGAATCCTGAAATGTTTTAAGATATCATGTGAATTAACGAATGTTTGGTTCTGCTTACCAGAAAGATTGAGGAACAAGAAAAAACAAAGGCCGGATCTACAACAATTGGAAAAACAAAGGCCGGATCTACAACAATTGGAAGCTCTTGATCCCCAAAATGGAGAGACATATCAGCTTATATATTATAGATAGAGCTGTCATAACACAACCATAGACAAATAAAGCTGTGGTCGTGCAAGTTCAAAACAATTGAGAGTGTTGAATTCAAGAGTCCAAGTGGCTTTTTTATGTAAGGAAATTGAAAAAAATCTTCATCTGTAAAATCTGCAAGACTTGTCTTAAATAAAGAAACAACCACTACATTTCATATATTATAGATAGAGCTGTCATAACACAACCATAGACAGATAAAGTTGTGGTCGTGCAAGTTCAAAAAAATTGAGTGTGTTAAAATGACAAAGGCAAAAATAAAGGAAATGAAAACTCGATTAGAGATGGGAGATAAAGACCAAGGAGAGAAACATCCTCTAGTTCAGTTTTGTGTGGGGTGGAAGCATCTTGGCACGTGTGGAAACCTGTCATTGTAAACAAGGTTGTTCAGGTGAAGAGAAATGGCTACATAGAAATATGTTGTTGGGTCCAATACATCTGAACAACCCTTGTTTAAAAACATTCTTAGCTTGCAGATCTTATGCGTTGCACTTCGGAAAGACCATAATAGCCTTATAGTTGTAGATATTCCCTGGTTTCTAGCGGCGGATATATCCTGCACAGGTTAGAGCGGATATTTACTGTACAACCCCTTCTGACAAAAGATAAAACCTCATTTTCTTCTTTCATAATTTCTGTAAATAAAAGACAAATCACATCACGTGGAGGTCAGTTGCTTTGTGTAAAGGATTGATGATTAGGGTTTGTATCCAATCTAGTGGGCAAAGAAGTGAGCTAGTATTTGGACCCATAGAAGACCCCAAGAAACGGATCATCATAATAGCCTTATAGTTTTAGATATTCCCTGCACAGGTTTGAGCGTATATTTCCTGTACGACCCCTTCAGACAAAAGATAAAACTTCATTTTCTTTTTTCATAATTTTCAGTAAATAAAAGACAAATCACATCACGTGGAGGTCAGTTGCTTTGTGAAAAGGATTGATGATTAGGGTTTATATCCAATCCAATGGGCACAATCCCTTCAAAAATAAAATAAAAATAGCATTGACTAGTGCTTAAATGACAAAGGCAAAAAGAACTTTTGCTAAGTTGTGAGGAATTCTCAAAAAATTGGAGACAGAGGCTACTCCTAATTCTCATAAAGAACAAGAGACTCGATAGTTGTTATGCATGTGGAGAAGATGATCACTGGATGAAAAATTGTCCACTGCAGAATCAAGCTTGCTTCAAATCAACCTGCAAATCCCTTCTCAACCTGTTCAAAAGAAAACTGATTAAGTACCACTTAGACAGGTAAAGGTGTTCAAAATAAATCCAAGGTACATAAAAGATTTATTAAGTATGACTTATCTCTTCCCACTGGTACCAGTTTTCTCTTCATCAACAGACCAGGTGCTAGCATGACTCGTCAGGAGAACCTCTAACCGCTTCAATTCCCCGTTTAAAACCAGTGAGACCCTGCTTGTAAGTGATCATGACACCATGTTCTCTCTTCATGTCTTCACACAGTTGCCTTGGTGTATACACAACGTCACACCTGGAAAAGTTCTTGCGGAAGAGTACGGCCATTGAACGAGCCATCGCTTTTTTCTTGAGGAGGGGGTTCATGTTGTTCCCAGCACAACTATGTGGAGCAGCAATTCTAATGATTTCCCACCAATCAAGAGAAGGCATCTTCCTTGCAGACATAACCCAACCGCACCCTTCTGTCGGATCGTTACATATGACACGTAAGAACGTTCTTGTGGATGACTCACACAAGGTCTCAAAATCATCTAGTGTACTGACGATCCCAATAGCCACTTTCAGTTGGTTCTTGGTTTTGAATCTTTGACCACGACGCAACTCAAACCACTTCACTTCCCTGTAGGGTGGGGAAGGTGGAGAATCCGGTGTATATTTAGCAGTTGAAGTAGCATCAAGTAGCCGGGGTAACTCAACGGGAGATGGTGGGTCCCAAGATATTCCAAGGCATCTCTTAACTTTAGGAACATATTCAGTCTCTGAAATAGATATTCCAAGGCATCTCTTAACTTTAGGCATCTCTTAACTTTAGGAACATATTCAGTCTCTTAACTTTGACTAACTAGAGTAGTGTGACTGTTGTGTAATGACAAAACTCCAACACTAAATTAACTAGCAGGTAAAAAACATGTTTGTATTGACGTTTTGGCAA
This sequence comes from Papaver bracteatum, assembly GCA_023529315.1. Taxonomy (NCBI): domain Eukaryota; kingdom Viridiplantae; phylum Streptophyta; class Magnoliopsida; order Ranunculales; family Papaveraceae; genus Papaver; species Papaver bracteatum. The sequence continues at coordinate 479,157 of JAJJWX010001238.1, read as the reverse complement.
CATAACTACAATGATATTATAGTCACAGTGTAACATTATGTTGGAAATACTAATTTGTAATCTAGTTAGTCAAACTAGTGTGAATGAAGTTTAGTTTTTGAAAGAAAAGAATAGTCTAGAATTTGCTAGCTAGAGTAAACAAAGTCTTGTAATGTTAACTGGATCAGTTAAAGATAAGAAAAGAAACAAAGTTAGAAATACTTATGAGATAAAGAAAAGAATTCTTTAGACAAACCTAGAGTGGTCAGGTCGCTAAACTAAGCCAATAAATAGAGAGGTCGGTAAAAAAAAAAAAAGGAGAAGAAGAAAGGGTCACTTCCTAATAAGTGATCAGAGAAGAATTTGAGGGCAAGAGCAATAGTTGATTGCTTCCTCAAATCGAAAAAAACAAGAAATTGAGGGAAAGAGCAATAGGATTGCTACCTCAAAAATGAAGAAAATTTTGGCAGGTGTAACATGCTTGTCTCGAGAACACTAAATACTACTTGTGATGATAAGAAGAAAAAATTGTTGGGTAACGGTAGAACCTCAGAACCAACTAAGTGGTCAAGTTTCGTATAAACCCGCGAAAAAACCAGCCTAAGGGAGCCTCTGAATTGCGACGATCAAGCTTCAAAAATGGCAGGAGATGATGGACATAATATATCCACTGGAAAAAAGAGATGCTAGCACACTACTAAGCTAGCAAGAAACGAAAGAAAACAGAAGACAAGAAATGGAGACTACGAGATTTAGAAAACAAGATAATGGCGTGATAAAGTGTTGGACGTGAAGAAGCTATGATACACTAAACATCTAAAATTCAACACATTAATACACTAATTGCTACAATACACAGAAATTCTTCGATTAGATGAGACTAAATAAATAAATACACAGTAATACTAGCTACTACCAGATTGTGTAGTCAACATAACATAGTTACGAGGGTACTTTACAAGGAAAGTAAAGTACGATCCACAGGCTGCGAAAAATATTGTCCATATATTCCGCACACAACTATTTGGAAATGATAAAAGTAAAACAATTAGAGGGAGAAATATAAACTTATTACCAATGCCATCTCCGTTGTTGCTGCATCGTACACTGCTGGAGCTATCATTGACGGAGGAACCCATTCTGGGATTGCTGGAAGGGGTTAATGGTGAATTCCCTTTAGGAAGCACGTTACTAATACACAGAAAGATGAGAAAAACACCTGCAACTGAAGCATAGAAAAAATCATAACCGGTTTGTAGGTGAGCGTCCATTTGTGTAATTCCCTGATATGGGATGTAATAAATCTCATTGTTTAAAGGTGAATTAGTAATTCATCTGAATTTTACAGGATATAAAGGAGTTATACATGAAATTGAACTTGCAACCAAACCAATCAACCATGAGAGCTCAAACATGTCAAGAACAACGTGAGTGATTCCAGAAGAAGATAGGTGTGGTGTGTGTTCTGTGGAAGAAGAAAAATGAGCTCTTTGGAGAGCTGGAGTTGAAGGGAAGTGAATGCATTTGTAACAACTTCAGCAAGAACTTAATAAAAAAGAGAGTTTTAAGAGACAATCTTGTTCCATATCTATGAGCTCTATATGAGCAACACTAAACCTATGCTCATATATCTCTATGACTATCAAACATATAAAAAAATCAACTAAGAAATAGAAGTGAAGAGTAAGATGAGAAATAAAAGATTCGAGTAACATCATGTAGACATTCTAGACATTGAGGCGGATTAATGTAAGGATTGTATAATTTTTTGAAAACTACCTAAGTTCACAATCAATAAAACAAACACCCTAAAAGATTTGAGTAACATCATATAGACATTGAGGCGGATTAATGTAAGGATTGTATAATTTTTTTGAAAATCACAACAAATCCTAGAAAACTACCTAAGTTCACAAATCTATTAATCTCTAAAATCAATAAAACAAACACCCTAAAATCAGTTTATATTTTCAGACCATAAAATAGAAATTAACACAAAACAATAGACCAAAAACAGATCATACAAATAGAAATTAACACGAATCTATTAACCAAAATTATACCTTCTAAGTTCTTCAAACCCTAAGATGAAATCAGAAAAAACATATTCACAGATTAGATTAACAGATTTAACCAATGATTGAAGAAGAAATCAATTAGATTAACAGATTGAAGACACAGATGATGATAAAAGACTAACATATTCACAGATTAACAAATCGAATTATAAAAAAAACCTAAAATCGATTCACAGATGAAACCCTGAAAAACAAACGATGAAAAAAAACCTAAAATCGAAACTGATGATGATAAAAGACTTACGCAATCGATAAGAAACCACAAAATCTTTTAATCGATTCAGCTGATGGGAGAAAAAGAGAGAAGAAGACTGCAGCTGAGAATGACAAAGAGACTGAAAAAAGAAAGGAAATGAAATGAAAACTCGAGTAGAGATGGGAGGAGATAAAGACCAAGGGGAGAAACATCCTCTAGTTTAGTTTGGTGTTGGGTGGAAGCATCTTGGCACGCGAGGAAACCTGTGATTGTAAACAAGGTTGTTCAGGTGAAGAGAAATGGCTACATCGAAATATGTTGTTGGGTACAATACATCTGAACAACCCTTGTTTAAAATTTTTCTTAGCGTGTAACTCTTATGCACGGGGCTTCGGAAATACCATAATAGCCTTATAGTTGTAGATATTCCCTGGTTTATAGCTGCGGATATATCTTGCACAGATTTGAGTGGATAATTGATGTACGGCCCCCTCTGACAAAAGATAAAACTTCATTTTTCAAATTTCTGTTTCTCTGAAAAATAAATAAAAGACAAATCACATCACGTGGAGGTCAGTTGCTTTGTGAAAAGGATTGATGATTAGGGTTTATATCCAATCCAGTGAGCAAAGAAGTGAGCTAGTTTTTTGGACCCATTGAAGACCCCAAGAAAGATATCCAGTGAGTATAAGGGTTTATATCCAATCGCAGCTTGTTGCTCGCTTGCCTGCTATGTAATAAATCGTGTTTGCTTATATTTGAATTATTTATATTTCACAAAGATAAGATAATCGTACTTGCTTCCGTTTTATTCTTTGAATCCTTTTTCGACAAATTGATAAATATAAGGTGTCTGTCATAAGTATAAGATAAGATAATCGTGACTGTTTTCATCATTGGCCCACTGCTCCTCCTTCCCCTTCCAGCTGTGAAAGACTACCACCTCCGTCCACCTCTTCTTCCACCATAATTCTCTCATCACTAAACCAAATTCAAGTTCGTAACAAACAAGAGGAACAAGTTTATTAACAGACAAGAAATTGAGAATGACAAGAGAAATAGTTCCTCCATAACCTTTTGATCTTCAAACAACTTTTGATCCCTATCTATGTTGTCAGTTTCTAAAACATACTCCTTAAGTTGACCCAAGTGTGATTTGAATCTGACAAGTGATGTTGATCTCTTCATCATCATCAATCTCAGGTTCAAAAATAATTTCTGCATCATCACTTTCATTGGGTTCATCAGGAATGTCATCCACATTTAGATGCTTGACTAGCCGTGACATACATGAAAATATATCTTCAGAAAGCAGATGCTTGACTTTCTGATGTGATTGACTCAACTTATTCTGTACAAGGATTGCTTTTGAAAGGCAACTAATTCTGTAGCATAGATCCAGAATTATAAAAACGATAAATCGATGTTCAAATAAGATCACTGAGTATGAAAATTAAGTCAAAATACAAATCAAACCCAGCATGATCAAAACCAGAGTTGTATTCATCGGCATAATGCTTACATATCCAAAAAACCAACGTCCAGCATATACATTTATTCAGGTAAGAACTGCACAAACAAACAGATAAAGGGGTTACTTCGGATGAGAGAGGCTAGACTTATATCGACCTCATGTGAATTCACCACTTGGGATAATTACCTCAAGGAACTGTTTCTTTTAGAATTGCACAACCATTTCTCGAAGATATCGTAGAATTTGACTTTTATCAATCAGTTTATAATCAATGTACCTGATTAGATGCTCAACGACCTTCAAAGCATATACCCCGCATGAGGTGCTACTATATGCATAAATGGAGTTGGCATCAGAAATATATATCATTATTTATTGAACACAAAATAACCAACATCCGAAGATAAATTGGGATGAAATAGAACAGTGATGTCAGGAAAAGAGTAGTTACCTTTCGGGTTGTTGAGGGAAATCCTCAATAAATTCGATACGCCACTCCCCATCGATTACGTTGGTCTTCAAATAATTGGCTATCCGTTTGATTTCGGCATAACCTCCGCCAGAATTAACAGTACGACGTGGTCTCTTGGAATCATAGATATAAATTTCACGTTGTTTTAAGTTGATACTTACCGCCACCCAGTGGTATTTATCGACTATATTCACCACACCATACAAGATAGAGACCTTTTGCCACGGTTTAGCCCCACCGAGTGGCAATATCCCGCTTTCATAATCTTTCAATTTAAGAGTATTCGGCTTCCCATTCACATAACCCTGTGTAACAAAATCTAAAGCCAGTTAAAACAATGCATTACTCTAAAAGTTAAAAATAATCTCACACAACATACTTCATAATAAGAATCTATGGTTGTCCAGTCGCCACAGATGCCAATATTGGACTCCCGCATGAGGCACAACATGATGTTGATATGTTGTATGAAAGCCCATAAGACATTAAGTTGAAAACCGTATGAAAACCCAGAAGACATAAGTTGAAAACCCAAAAGAACTAAAACTGCTATCATCAGGGAGAAAAAATCTTATATCAATTTTGAGGTTTAATTCAATTTAACATACATCCGACCCTAAAACCCCTTCCTTCTTAAGTAATTCTTTAAAATCCTCACAGCGTAACCATTGTCCGTCAGCACTGTCGTTGCTATAATGCCACACAATAACACAATTGTCAGGTTACTTTCTAAATAAACAAGCATACCCAAAGAAAAATAAAGGATATAGCAGGGACACTCACCCTTGGTGTATGAAATTATTCACACAGTTTATGTCCTGCTCCGTTATCTGCGAGCAAGTTTTGAAATTTTTAAAAAAATTCTTCACGCATTTGGGGGGGTTCTTCACGCTATCTCTCTTCACACCTCTCTGATCGGACTCAGGGGACCCTAGAACATCGCAATCACCATAAAGTAAAATCCTATCCTTATCAGCAATGGTATTCACATCAGTGATACTCAAATCTTGCAAAATCTTGGTCCTTTTTGGATAAGACTGACTACCGACAACATTCATTCTCTTTTTAAGAATTCCATCAGTAGTGATTTCAGGAGTAGTCAATCCAGACGTAGTATCAGCATTGAGAAGACCACTTTGTTCTTCTCATAAAGATCACATTGTTCCTTAATTACTGAAGCAGGAGCAACTTCTTTTTGCTTACCTCTACTTGCTAGTTTGCTTGTGAGGTTGAAAATACTTTCCAATATTCGTATGGACTCATTATCCACATCTGAGTCTTGCTTATCTTCTTCCTTCATTTTTTCCAGATGACCTTCTTGTTCTTCAATGAAATTAACTAGCCGCGTATTCCTACTGAGCAATTCAACATAATCTTCCTGCCACTGCTTTTTCAGCATTTCAGATTTGTAGGGATGCTGTTTTAGTGTATCTGTGTCATTTCCATTTATGTTATCTTGTATGAGTTTTTGATCTTCAGCTAGCATAAGTGTTGTCAATGTTGGTGACATTTGCACATACATATACAACATAATAAAAAAACTTAGTCAAATAAAAAACACATAACACATGTACACTGTAAAAACACCTAAACCCTGTACCTTACTCATTGCTCCACCCACATTATTTCCAATTGTACTACTAATTTCGGCAAGATTACACCTCGCGAACCTTGGAATTCCAAAGTTCTTCGGTTTCATACTATTATTGTGTTCGGCAAACAAATACTGCATAAGAAACAGTTTGAGTTAGAATTTTACTGTCTTTTTTTTAAGTAATAAAAATTAGTGCGAACTTACCAACAAATGCATCACACATCCAGAAACTTTATCTTTCAAAGGATTCTGGATATGACCTCTTATGCTTATCATAAGACGAGAGTGAATAAGATCAGCCCAACAAGTCCTATTCATCTTGTCCAATGATGTAAAGTATCCTTCAAATTGAGTCCGACTCAAGCTCCCATTTGTTGTGGGGAAGAACACTGTTATGCACAAGTAAAGCGTAAATAGCATCACCAAATCCTCTGCATCTTTTTCAGTTTGTTTTTCTGCTTCAACAAGCATTATTGATAGAATGAATTCCTCTATATCCGCTTTGTACAACTGACTCTTTTTTGCTCGCGTTGGATTGAAAGCTTGCAACTTGTTTATCAGTTCGGAAGGCATTTCTAATTCATCGTCTGTATCAGATTCTGAGCACACAAATTTATTCTTCTTCAATCCAAATATAAGAGCTAATATTTCATATGTGCTTTTTACAACCACAGGATTGTTATTTGAATCGTAAAAACAAAAAGCATGTTCTTTGCCATAAGCAACACTGTACTTTGTCACCATTTCATCTACTGCATCATCAGTCCTCGCCCAATGTTTTAGGACGATTTCTTCATAAATAAAAATTTTAAGTACATTCCAAAATGGGCTATCCATAAGCTTCTTTAACTGCAATTCAGTGAACCACACTTTCTTTTTATCTTTCTTTCTGAATTCTTCATCCTTCTCAAAATGAGCATTGAAAAACTTACATAGACCATTAAAACTGCATTTATACCTCCATTTACGCTGTGTTGAACTTGATTTGACTACATAAATCGGAAGAAGCACAATCAAAATATGTTTCATACTTGTTGTGGACACACTTTTGAACATCAAGCAATACCAGTTTCATACAAAACCATGGATGAAATCACACAGGCATGCATACCTATATTGCACATTAAGCATCATTAATCTAGTAATAACATTTTAAGTTTCGAATCCATTAAAATGAAACAGAAATCATGGGAATGGTTATAATATAATAATACCTTTCTTTACGGTAGCAAGAGTCGAGTCTTCTTCGTCTTCGTCTTCGTCTTCATCTTCAGGTTGTTTTCGTTTCTTAACCTGTGATCCAATATTTCGCTTGCCTATAAAAAATAAAAGCACAAATCAATATATGTTTCATACATGTTGAGGACACACTTTTGGACATCAAGAAATACAGAATTAACTTGTAATCATGTAACTAGTAGTACTACAAACTACTAGTTAACTTCTCTACATACTTGTACATGGAAGAAATCATACATTCATCTATTAAAAACAGTCAAGTTGTGGAAACAGATATCATGGAAATGGTTACAATATAATAATACCTTTTTTTAGGGTAGTAGAGGTCGAATCTTTTTCATTTTCAGGTTGTTGTTGTTGTTTGTTATCTGGTGATCCACAATCTGGCTTAACTACAAAAAACCAAAGAAGCATGAATACAAATATGTTTCATATGTTTTGTGCGCACAATTTTGGACATCAAGCAATACAGAACTAGTAAGAAGTTAACTTGTAATCATGTAAATAGTCCTACTTTTTCAGTACCTTTCCTGGGAGCTCGTTGCTTTGTTTTTGGAAATCGTTGTATCTTGCTAACCATTGTTTCTTCTTTGATTTTCACATCTGTGAAATCAGAAAAAACAGATTAACAGATTTAACCAATGATTGAACCAAGAAATCAATTAGATTAACATATTGAAGACACGGATGATGATAAAAGACTAACATATTAACAAATTAACAAATCGTATTATAAAAAAAAAAAAAAACCTAAAATCGATTCACAGATGAAACCCTAAAAAACAGATGGTGAAAAAAACCTAAAATCGAAACTGATGATGATAAAAGACTTACGCAATCGATAAACTGATGATTGAAACCCTAAAATCTATTAATCTCTTCTTAATCGATTCAGCTGATGGGAGAAAAAGAGAGAAGAAGACTGCAGCCGAGAATGAAAGGGAGACTGAGAAATGAAATGGAAGCTCGAGTAGATGGGAGGAGATAAAGACCAAGGGGAGAAACATCCTCTAGTTGCTCGGTTACCAACTAAACCCTCTTCTTCTTTTGTGTAAGATTCCTTTAGTTGGTTTTGGTGTGGGGTGGAAAAATGTGTCACGCGTGTGGATGGCACACGCGGAAACAGTACTATGTAGGGACTAACCTTGTAAACTAGCGACGGGCTATAGCCCAGGTTAGCCTCTTGCTAAGCCCGTCCCTGTCTTGAATTACTGACTAAACACAAATCTATATGATTTGGTGTGGGGTGGAAGCATCTTTCAAGCATGTGAATGGCACGCGGAAACCTGTCATCGTAAACAGGATTGTTCAGGTGAAGAGAAATGGCTGCATCGAAATATGCTGTTGGGTCCAAGACATCTGAAAAACCCTTGTTTACAATTATTCATAGCGTGCAGCTATTATCCACGGTGATACGGAAAGTCCATAATAGCCTTATAGTAGTAGATATTCCCTCGTTTCTAGCTGCGGATATATCCTACACCGATCTAAGTGGATATTTCCTGTACGGCCTCCTCTGACAAAAGATAAAACTTCATTTTCTTCTTTCATAATTTTCAGTAAATAAAAGACAAATCACATCACGTGGAGGTCAGTTGCTTTGTGAAAAGGATAGATGATTAGGGTTTATATCCAATCCAGTGGGCAAAGAAGTGAGCTAGATTTTTGGACCCATTGAAGACCCCAAGAAAGATATCATCAGAGGCTTGACTGTTTGATCAAATCTTTTAATCTTGATGATGGTTGATTTTCTACTCTTCAATTACTGACCAAACAAAAATTTATATGATTCTGATAGTATTAATTTGACAAAGCCCAATCCATTCAAAAATAAAATAAAAATAGCATTTACAAAGATTAGTGCAAGTTCAAAAAAATTGAGAGTGTTGAATTTAAATCAACTGATTAAATGACATAGGCAAAAAGAACATTTCTTTAATTCCCTAGACTAGAAAAGTTTTCAAAAGGATGTTAAGTTGTGAGACAGGCTTGGCTAGTCCTAATTCTCGTAAAAAACAAAAGACTCAGGTACCGTCTATACATCAAAGCATATTGCTATTCTAGTGCAACTCTTGTCCTACAAAAGGCCTACTACTTTACTACCTTATAACTATAGGAGGTGTTAGACTATTATTATTGCAGACTAGCTTCAAAGTGTGAAGGCACTGAGTTGGTCCATATCCATAAGACTAGTGATTTAGGGATAATTTGTTAATCAAAAAAGCTAACCAACAGAGAAGTTTTTATCTCTGGCTAGAAAGCAAAACTACCAGTGCTTAACAAGTTTGCTAAATCTACTCTAACAAGTTTTGAGATGGCATCAGCAACTTGATTCCTTTTTAACTGCAAAGCTTTAGCCCACAAATGCGCCTCTCTGACTGCTTTGCATTCTGCCTCTTCTGGATTCAAGCAATCTGCTGAGAATTCCTTTGATTCCTCCACAATGACCTTAGTACTAGTTCCTTTGTTCCTGGATTTAAGCAATATGAATCCTTTTGACTGAGATTACACGGGATTCTTCACGACCTCATCTGTAATCGGTTTCTTCATATAAGTACCAGAACCAAGTGAGACTATGCTCTCCACATAAATCTGTCGACTATTGATTATAGCAATATCACGGACCGCCACCGATGTAACTCTTTCAGTTTTTGGTTCATATAAAAGTATTTGCTTGCCAGTATCTACTAGAATTTCACCATTGTTAAAGCATCACAGTGGCTTCCAAAACGGAATTTCTTGCAAGGGCAAGGGCAACGGCAGTTGAGTTGTGGTATATTTTCGGATCCAAGAGTCCTTCACTCCATACTCCTGCATCACCCACACATCAATCCTAACTGAATTCCAGATACAAGCTATACCAATGCAGTCTCCCCACACTCCCACATTTTTATAAACTTCTCCGGAGTAATCTTTAGGTGGCATAATATTTTCGGGTAATGGCATATTCACCACTATCTCATTACTAATATCAAAAGATAAGATAACTTCTGAGAACGTTTCGTTAGTGTAGAGACCTCCCAACCAATGAAGACGTCCATTGAAAAACACACCACGATATCCTTTACCGCTGCGAAATAAGAAGGTACTCTGAATACTACTACTTCATGAATCTGATTTCACTGTATAAACATCAATTTTGCAGCAATTATATTGATAGTCTGATATCATCACTAATTTATAATCACCAATGCTGCTATCATAACCAAATCCACAGGTAACTTTGCCGTAATACTTTTCAGGCATTTTAAATTCCTTAAATTCTCTTGTCAATGGGTTCAGAAAATAGAATCTAATATCCACAGTAAATTCATGTTCACAACTAGGTCTACTAATCCTCATTATTCTTGAGCAAATCAAGACATTAGATAAACACATATAATCAAGAACATAATGTATGGTAGATTCAAATGGGTAATTTATCAGAATAGCTCCATGAAAATCAGCTGATGCTGTTGTTGTGGATGAGGATGATGGTGCTGGTAATAATAAAGATTCGTAATCAATACCTATGGAGTAAATCATTGGGTGCATACATAAAAGGTGATGAACAAACAAGAGTTTAGGGTTGTTGTTCTTGCTTTGATTGGTGCGATTGACATGATTTTGGATGAAACTAGGTTTAGAAAGTAGATTATTAAAAAACTTACATACACACCTCGATGACAAGATGGATTTCGCTGGTAACTTCAGAAAGATCTCATCATGAACTTCTTCAGGAAAATTTAAGAATTCTCGTTGCTTGAGTTCAGATCTGGTAGGAGATGAAATGCTCATTTTAGGTGCAGGATGGGTGAGGGTTTTCACTTTTCAAAATGGGACGATGAAATCGAGAAGACGAGGAGTTAGAATTTAAGCAGCGAGTAGCAGTGGGCCGGGCTGCTAGAGTAGTAAGTCCTCGAGTGAGTGATGCTTTAGTAGTACTACTTTAGTTGATCAAATTAATTTTCATTTTATTCTATTAAAAAGAATTGACTATTACATTTTCAAATTTTAATACTACTAGATGACCGCTGCCACGGTGGGGAGGGCCGACCGAAGAAAAAAGGAAACACTGTTATAATTGGACTGTAAAAGAAAATTTGTGCATAAAGTGAAAGTATCACATTTCTTGAAACGGGGAGAGTAAATCGTTTTATTAGTTGCAAAGGAAAATTAGTGGATGAATAAACCAAAATATGGTTATATAAAGTATTATGTATCCTTTGTGCATAATAGATATACATTTATTTTCAAATTGTGCCTATAATGATAAATATCTCCGAATTTTTCGTAAAACTCTAAATTTGATATTGTTGTTTGTGCTCGTTGGATAGGTTTTTTTATTAGCTTTCCAACGAGATAAAATTTGTAAAATTCCAAGGCACGGATTTTTAGATATGTTATTTTAAAGTTTGGTTGTCAATTATACCCCTAAAGAAATAGGATATATTGGGAATTTTAATAAAATTTAGCTCTTATATGTAGTTTCCCTCTTTCTTTTGTTTATTTACGAAAATATCTAATACCTTACTGCCCTTCCTCTTTGATTTATTTACAAAAATATTCAATACCTTAATGCCCTTCCTTTTGGGTTTATTTATGAAAATATCTAAAGGAAAAAAAGAAGAATTTTATTTAGAGGGGCAGTGAGGTCTTTTCATCATTGAACCAAATCCAATCTTTTTTGTGAAATTGGAAAAAAAAAGTCATGTCCCATGTGACATAAAGTCACCATATACTAGATGACCGCTACCACGGTGAAATGGCCGACCGAAAAAATTGACGACGCAAAACTAAATTTTGTGTTCACAATTTAGTTCCGCCGTAGGGTGAAAATATTTTCCTGAGACGTCACGAAGGTATAATTTTTCCAAACACGACGCGAAAGTATTATTATTCCAGACATGTAGGCCATGGTATATTTTTACTTTGCAAATAATTTGGTGGTGATTCAACACTATATGTTGTGTTTTTCATTTTGAAATTAATTGTTTTTTATACTTAGTCAATCATTTTATTTTTCTTGTAGTTTTTTTCAATTTTTTTTAAGATATGTCTGATTTTAAGCTATGCCTAATTTTTAAGGATAAAAGATACAAAATTTGGAGAATAATAAAAAAATGAAAAACAAAAATTTGATATCATTATTTGTGCTCATTGCGTAGCTAATTTAAAGGGCTTTCCAAATATATAAAATTTATAAAAATACGACTTGTCATTTGAAATATACGAGGTTTTTAAATATATAAAAAATGCATTTACTGTTGTGCCCTTCCTTTTTTGTTTATTTACGAAAATGTCTAATACCTCATTCCCCTTCCTCTTTGGTTTATTTACGAAAATGTCTAAAGGAAAAAAAGTAAAATTTGATTTAGAGGGACAACTTAGTCTTTTCCAGGTATCCGGACCAAAGTTCAATCTTTTTTGTGTAATTGAAAAAAATGTCACGCTTCACATTGACACAAAATCACCATATATAGAGTCCTCCCTCGCTTCGCTCGGTCCTCCCAATTACATTTTCATTTTCAAATTTCCTAGATCATATTAGCATTGTTGCTACTTTATAGATCTTTCTTTGGACGGAGTCATCATTAAAGCCCCTCAGACCGAGTTATCTTAGTGACTCATGTACCCCTCAGACCGGGTTATCTTTGTGACTCATGTACCCCAAACAGAGCACGTGTTAGTTGTTACTAATGCATGGAGTACCACTTACCAGGCGGTCAAAACCACATATCGTTACCGTTACCGACTCACCACAACTCAATTTTAAAAACCGCCGTTTTCTTGAAGAGAGAGAGAGAGAGCGAGCGAGCAAGAGAGAGACGAAAACCCTAGAAATCGATTTTTTTCCCAAGATTCAACAAAAACCTAGTGATTCATCAAAAAAAATAAAAAAAATTGGTAATGGAGAAAAAGAGGGAATCAAAAAAGAAAAGGCGATGTTCAATTATCGACATTAATTATGGTATAATTAGGGGTAATTCAGGTGTACAAAAAGAAGATGATTTAAGAGTTGTGGTTGTGAAAGAAGAAGAAGAAGATGCAATCGAAATTGAAACAAATAGGGGGAAACTGCCAAAGAAAGAGCCAATTTTTGGTAAGTAATGAGATTTGGTAATTTACTTTGTGTATGATTTGATCCATAAATATTTTTTTTTAGTAGATGCAAGTGAAATATGTTCAATTAGATGCAATTGAAAATTAAAAAAAATCATGCAAACAGTTGAATTAACCCAGAATTATGTACACATTTAGGCTTAATTTTGTTTGTTGCCAACTGTCTATATGCATTTCAGACCACAATTAGTGTCCGCCGGCTGCTATAAAATAGTATTAGTTGATTCAAGCTAGCAAAGTCCACTAGCTTATGGTATGTGTTGAAGTCGATTCAAACTAAATAGAAAAATTGAGTAAGATGACACTTGATAGACCCTTGTAAAACTTTATTTGTTTTGTTTATGTACAAGTGCCTGATTTATCCTTTTGTTTTTGCAGAAACTTCAACTGCCATTGTGGTTGTTCCGGAACCGCTTCTTGCAGTGCTCAAACTAGAAGATCCTGGAGATATTATCCCCTATCAATGTGGTAAGCAAATTTGATTGTATGGATCTGTAATGCTTGATGTGAAAAAGCTTGTCCACCTATATGTACAAGTGACATAATTATCCTTTTGTTTTTCCAGAAGAACCAATTTCGCAGGGTATGCTAGTAGCAAAACATGAAGTTGGTACAGATATTATCTCCTTTAAAGGTGGTAAGAAAATAAATTTTACCTAATTTAAAAGGTTCAAATAGATGTTTAGCTCCCGAAGTATGATTTCTGAGAATTTTGTCTTCATTTTTACAGAACCAAAATCAATATCCTACAAAGGTGGCTTCCATGCAGTAGTAATGTTTTATGAAAGATTTTAGAAAGATACGGTGAAAAGAAAAAGGCGCGATGCGCTGATACTTGAAGCGGGCTCAACAACTTCGTTAGAGAAATTACTGTGGTTTAGGGACGAACATTTGAAGTTTTTAAATAAAGGCCCTTTGTGGAAGGTGATGAATCTTTTTCTGAACAAGGAGGTTCCTATGGGTAAGGCTGATTGGTGTAAGTATCCATATCCAATTGAATCAATTATAAGATCTTACAAGCATTCTGGAGAAGGAGACTCTGGAGAAGATGACTCTGATGAAGACCAATATTTTGAATTTGGTGATGGTGACAATAAGGTCACCTTGACAAGTAACCCTGATCATGTTTCTGTGACTTTTGGAATTAGGAGACCCAAACCAGGGTAAATCAGAAAAGCAGTAGGAGTCAATAGATGCAGAAGGAGATGTATTAGCTTATTTTAAGGATGACAAGATGCAAAAGACTATCACTGAGAAGGCCATTGTGGGCATACTTCAGGATGAGACTGAAGATGTGAAAGAAATAAAAAGAAATGGTATCCTACTAACAAAGCTACTTACATTGCATCTTTTTGTGACTGTCTTCCTAACAACAGGAGAAGGAAGTTGGTTGTCAAAGAAAAAATATGGAAAACATTTCCGAAGTTTGTCAGCGATGAACACTTTCGATTGGCCAAAGCTAATTAACACCACTCTCATGTCGAGCATAAGAAAACAAAAAAAAAACTGTACGTGGATGCTTACCCTATCTACTGGTAAGTGTGACAGTTATGACTAGTTTGCAAGATAATTAATCTGATTAACTCAAGCTATTTTCCTGCGTGCATAATTTTAAAAATAAAATAAAATGATTTACTCAAGCTATTTTCATGCAGTACTTGTTCGCAGGGCACTCAAACTACTTCAATCAAGAGAAAAATAATCTTCCCCGGATGGCAAGATGGACAACGAAGGAACTGAGTTACAAAATAGATATGAAGATAGCAGTGTCCATGGTAAAACAAAGACATCATTTAAATCTATGACTTAAGTTCTTAGTTATTACCAAAAATCTATTGTGCAAGTCTGTTGATCTCTCTGATGATGCTTCAATTTCAGCTATCGAGTTCACTGATAAAAGGTTGGTCGGAATCTGAGAAAAGATTGACTCTTGAGTCTGTGGTTCCTGACACTAGTAATATGTCCCCGGAAAGAAGGATTCAGTTGTTGAAGAATAAATTTAAAATATACAAACAAGTGTTGGAGAATAAAGAAGAAGATTGTGCTGAGTTGGAATCTAGAGAGTGTAATTTGAATACTTTTATTAAGTACGTTCAGTCCAAAAAGGATGTGCTAGATAGTTTGAAAGCTCATGGAAAAGTCATTCCTTTAGATAGATACAGGCTTGATCTTTATGAAATTTTCACCCGAATGAGAGAAGTCCTGGATGACCCAGCTAATGATACTGAAGAAGAAGAAGATGCTGATACTGAAGAAGAAGATCATATAGACCCACACACAACTACAAAGAAGCCGTTTGGTCACAAGCTTCCCAATCTGGAGGGCAGTGAACATTTTCATAAAATGAATGTACAAGACAAAATGAGGATTTCCAGTTTCCGGAATCACGCTTTAACAAGGTAAAAACACTCTTTAAGTTTTATCATATCTACTGTTATTTTTTTGATAGTTGGAAACTCACGATGATATTACGGAATGATATGAGCATAGAATTAGAATTGCTTATCTATAATATTTGTACAACTGACTTTAACATTCCCTAGAGTTTTCTAAACTACAATAGTGTCCTGTTTATCTACTGAACTAACATGATAATGGTTTGGTTGAAACCCTGTAGTGACGAAGTGTTTCACATGGATGTAAATGATGTTGATGAGGCACATGTAAAAGTTATTGTACTCGGTTCTACACTGAAAGAACTAATATTCGATGACTTTGTTGACAGTCAAGCGATACAGTTCTACACATTACGGAGGAGAATGATAGCTGCATTGGACCATCAGACAGAAAATCCAAAGTACAATAAGTGTGCGTACTTGGACCCTATGGCATGGGTTAGTTCTTCGACTTTCTCTGTTTTGTTTTGTGACGTTTTGTGACGTTTTGTTTAATTTAATCCATGATTTCTGAATGATGTTCACCAAATTGAATTATGGGGGAAAAATGCAGTATGCTGTCCGTAATGGTTTTCAAGATCTAATAGATGAAATTGTTCGTAAATCTATCGAAAAAATGGAGATGGACAACCTGGACTTCCTCTTCATTCCCATGAATATAAGTGTGGACCCAAGAGCCTCAGGACATCACTGGACTCTATTGGTATTGGATGTTAAATGCAGAGAGTGGCGGTTCCTGAACTCATTGGTTGGCAGCAGCGTTGAAGATCCGTGCCTTCAATATGCACAAAAAATGGCATTGTTTATCACACCAATAGTAAACACACACTTAGTGGTAACAATAGATAACCTAAAGGTTCGTCAATTTGCATGTCCACAGCAAGGACCTATACCAGATTGCCTCCTCTTCACATGCTATCTAATGAAAAGGTATGCAAAATCCAACAAATCTATTGAAATGGATGATAAAAAAGCCAGAGAAATATGCCGTGAAATGAGGCGTAAAATAGCAGCCAAAATGTTGAGGCCATGTGTAGGTGCCATTGTGTGGAATGCTCCTAATGCTAATCAGCCATAAATCTGGATGTAATAGGGCAGCTTTCCTTAAAAAAATATCTTGTGTAGTATATTTTGGTTGAAAGCACAGTATTTTTTTAATACTTAACACATCACCAGGTTTTTAACTATATTACAGTAGTCTAATGTTATTAGTTTAATCTCTGTTGAAGTGAATTTGTAATGTTGTTCCAATTTGAGAATTGTAGGTCTTAGTTTTCTTATTGCAGTGGTTATCTTTGTTTCACTCTTAAGATTGCAGAGGCAAGATGAAAAAAAACATCTAGTTGCCCTTCTTTTTAAAGCAAACTCTATGGTTGAAGAGATGTCTAACTAACACCCTTTGCTATTATGGTATTTCCGTATCACCGTGGATAACAGCTGCACGCTAAGAATATTTGTAAACAAGGGTTGTTCATATGGTTTGGTCCCAACAGCATATTTCGATGTAGCCATTTTTCTTCACCTGGATATCCTTGTTTACAAGCACAGGTTTCCGCGTGTGCCATTCACATGCGTGACAGATGCTTTCACCCCACACCAAACTGAACTAGAGGATGTTTCTCCCCTTGGTCTTTATTTTTTTTTATTTTTTTTTGAAGCACCCCTTGGTCTTTATCTCCTTCCATCTCTACTCGAGTTTTCATTTCATTTCCTTTCTCAGTCTCTCTTTCATTCTCAGCTGCCGTCTTCTTCTCTCTTTTTCTCCCATCCGCTGAATCGATTAAGAAGAGATTAATAGATTTTAGGGTTTCAATCATCAGTTTATCAATTGCGTAAGTCTTTTATCATCATCAGTTTCGATTTTAGGTTTTTTTTCATCGTTTTTTTTAGGGCTTCATCTGTGAATCGATTTTAGGTTTTTTTCACCGTCTGTTTTTTAGGGTTTCATCTGTGAATCGATTTTAGGTTTTTTTTATTATACGATTTGTTAATCTGTGAAATCAGTTGTATTATGTTAATTTCAATTTTATGGGTGTTTGCTCTACACCTTCCAAGTGAGCATTTCTTTCCTGTGCCGTCCTCTGTCAGAAAATTACTAGTCAAGGAGAAGAGCTAGATGTTATGTCTGACAGAGAGAGGACGGCATAGGAAAGAAATCACTTGGAAGGTGTAGTATGGAGCACATGGGGCAAGGTAGCATCTTCACAACTACATCAATTTTTTGAAACACTTTACTGAATCTGTGTGGATGTTTCCTACACTTCCTGGTATCATTCTACAACCTCCATTGTTAATTCCAATATTGATTCCTGAAAGGATCAAAAGTTATTTACATCCAATATTGATTCCTGAAAGGATCAAAAGTTATTTACATATCGAAGTACTGATTGCATATGTATTTGTCTTGTTTTGGAGAATCACAGACAGGAAACCACAGAAGTAGCTTTCCATAGACTTGTATAAGACAATTTGAGAGATAATATAAATTGAGTGGTTTTAAAAATTAGGAGCCTTGGTCTCTCTACCATTCCAGAAAAGTATGAAACTTCAAATGGTTATACTTGTACTATTAAGTTTGAATTTGTGGATTTTGATCTTCAGTTTATGCTTGCACGCTGGTGAGAAGTAAACTGCAGTGGGGTTGGAATCAACTTGTGTACCTGCTAGATTACATGTTAAACTTCACTTGTATACTTGCTAGATTTCCTTTTTCTTACTATTGGATTACCCTGGTGGGAGAGCTTATGGAATTTTATTTGTTGCAGGACCAATTGCATTGATTGCCTGGAAGAATCTACATGAAAGATAAAGTGAGTGCCAAGTTATGAAGCTTCATCTTACCTAGTTGCAGTTAACTAGTTAAGTATTGTTGCCTTTCCTAACTTCATATTCTATACTGCCAGAATCTATATGAATGACTAGGAGTGAAGCTGTTAAAACTTTGACCTGCAAATTAACATTTCAATGAATGACCAGTGAGTGAACTCCCTTCTAGCCTTATTTAAAGTATTTTTCTGCTATTAGAAGATAAGTTAATAGAAGCAGAATAAGAGCTCCCTTATAAAAGAACTTAGCTTAGAGTGTTATGTTGTAAGTCAGCGACGGAGCCAAGGCTCGTTCTAGGTGGGGTCTAGAAATTTTTCTTTCTCACTTGTACTCATTTAACCTTAGAAAGTAACATAATTATCAATCTAACCAGTCTAAGATGATCACAACCCAGTCTAAGGTATTACTTGCTTAAACATGGCGAGGTTAAGCGTAAATCATGTTAAAGCAAGTACTAGCATGTTTTTCTTTCTGTACATATGCATCTTGATGTTTGTAAATGTAGAACATGTGCTTTTCAGAGGATAAATAAAGTTGTATGCATCAGCATAAGTTGTAAATGACAACCCTGATTATGTTAAGCATGCTAAGTTGCTAATAGAGTTCATCTTAAGCATGATTAGAGGCTGATATTCCTACAATGGCATCTATGCTTTGTCTGCTTATAAATTTCACCTTCAGTTTATACTTGATGTACATCATGACTGTCTTTGCTTACCCGCAGTTTACATGTTACTTTGCTTATAAGATGGTGATGTAAATGGTTGCAGTTGCAGTTGAAGTTGAATGAAATCCGTGGTCCTTGAAGACATCAATGTAAATGTTTAATCTGTTTTGCACCATCATGCTGCAAGCCTGCAATTTTCTCTCTAGGGTCCTTTGTTTTCTTTTAGTATAGTTTCTTACTCATATGTAGAAATAATTTAACTTTTGCTTTTGAATTTGCTCATTATATTCAAACCTAACATTGTACCATTCTTTTTAAAGAAACCCACCGAAAAAATTCAACTTCACATGGGAGCCTGGGTTTTGTTCATTTCTTGTTGTTGTGTATTTGTGTTCAAGAAAGTGGTTTTTGATTTCCAATCAAAAACTGCTTAACGGAAGTTTATGATTTTCATACAGTTCAGTTAGCATTTAACCAATCCGGTTTTTTATTTCCAATGCCAACTTCAAATAACATGTGATTGTCAATTGTGAATCTGAGGCTGGATATATATCTGGATGGGCCTGAAAGTGATATCAAGGATATGGGTCCCTGCACTTTAAATGGATATTGTAGTGATCTGTATTTCTAGATGGTTCATGGTTGTTGATTTTCAAATGTTTGTTTCTGATGAATTATCTATTGAGTTAGGATCAATAGATAATTGTTTCAAAGAGAGATCTGGTAAGATTTTTCGTGTGGATATTTCCTGCACAGGTTTTAGGGACCATAATAAGTTGTAGATATTTCCTGCACAACTTATTGTTCTTGTTGCGGATAATAGCTGCACATTAGAAGAACACCGTGGATAATAGCTGCACACAAATGGAACCTATTATTATGTCAGTTTGACTTATCTTGTTGATAAGCCTTGGACAAGCAAGACGACCTTTAGTTTGCTTGTTCTTCTAATATAACGATATAGATAAATTTTCCAGGACGCTGAATTTTAAAACATAGTTAACACTGATAAAGTTCATTGCCTTATAAGACTCAACAGCTTACATAACCAGAAGAGTTTTACTTTGCAAGGGTACTTGAAGGTTAAAGCGCATGAAAATGTTTTTATTCAAAATAAAAACATACATTCTAAACAAGAGAGTCGGAGACGATCCAGAAAGTTCTGATCTATGATTTGGCTTGGGCTGGTGATGTTTCAGTTGGATGATTGACCTCCGCGCCAACATTGGGTACCTGCAATCCAACTTCTTCGGCTAACACTACGGCTGGAAGCCTGCAATCCAACCCTCCCATCAGCTCTGTTCGAATGAAATCCGCTAAATGGGTTATAGGGAGATCTCTAGCCTTCAAAAGTAGGTTATTCCAACTCTCACAGATGTTTGTTGTGATGAGAGTATAACAGGCTCTCTTGGCTCTCACCCTATCCCAATGCCTTGGATGAAGTTCCTACACATAGGAAAAAACTGCCTTATCCTTTTTGACTTGTAACATAGCCCTCCGATAACTAGCTATAGTGTACGCTTGCGCAACTCTCATAAATGCCTTAGCAGCGGCGAAGTTGTGGTACCTCCTGATGATATTCCCTTCATTGTGAAAAAATTACAACTGAATATGCCCTCAATATTATACGTAAACTACAACGGAAAAGATAACTAGGAGCTGTCCCGCGCTACA
This sequence comes from Papaver bracteatum, assembly GCA_023529315.1. NCBI lineage: Eukaryota > Viridiplantae > Streptophyta > Magnoliopsida > Ranunculales > Papaveraceae > Papaver > Papaver bracteatum. The sequence continues at coordinate 458,460 of JAJJWX010001238.1, read as the reverse complement.
TAGCTCAAGGGTTTAACTTTAAAGGAGATGAGTTTCTAACAAATGTAACACGACTATAAACTGTTGTTGTTAGATACCTTTAATATGGTAAGCGCAGTATACATGGCATGCTTCAGGAAACACTTCCGCAATCGCTGATTCGAAGCCTGCCGATCTGTCTGAACACACAACTAGATCATTTCTCACTGAATACTCGTGACCAAGCGCATCGAATAACTTTTGCATGAACCATAAACATGAATAGGGCATATTTTTCCATTGGCATCATACCCAATTGTCGAAAGTAGAGTTCCTCTGCGGTCCCCACTTAGATGCATACCATACACAGTAAATGAGGGTCTACACCAAGACTTGAATCCTTGTAAAGATACGCCCAGCGCAAAAAAAAATAATACAAAACACCACCATTTGTATCGAGTTCAATTGCTGTTTGCGTTCCTGGGTTGTGTTCTACAAGCATGTTACTGTGACTGACCAGGTGCTGGTATGACTGTTCAGGAGAACCTCTAACCGCTTCAATTCCCCGTTTACAACCAGTGAGACCCTTCTTGTCAGTGATGGTGATACCTAGTCCTATCTTCATGTCTTCACACAATTATTGCTTATCACCCTAGAATGAGCAAACAAAGAGTCACCATGTCAGTTTGTTTCCAAGACCAGAGAGTTCTGTATACAAAAAGAAATTGATAAGTGTGATGTATCCTAGAGTATTCTAGGGCTGTGGTTCTAGTCTTTTGTAATGAGTGACTAACAAAGTAAAACTCCAGACCAAACTATGGCCATGGTGCAAGTCTTTCTATCATCAGTTGTAACCTGAGCAAGAAAATTAATAACAGTGATTTTATAGTTTAAGAGTGTCTTGCTTCACCAACACTACTAGAGAGACAGGAGCTCTGCATGAGAAACACTAAACCATCTCATACATGTCCAGAAATTGTTCTATAAAAAATGAGTGTTCATCGAACACCAAAAATTCAACATAGTAACATCAAAATATTAAAAATTCAACACAGTTACACAGTATGAGAGAAGTACCCTAGTATGTACAAACATGCTAGTTTGTTATTGATATGTACAACCATATCAGATGTTTGCTTAAATTCCTCTTTAAAATCCGAACAACTAAAATTAAACAGTGGCATAATTTCGTAACCAAAATTCGAATCTAACACTAAGAAATTGCCTATTAAACCCTCTTTCAAACCTATTTCATGAAATCAAAATCAAAATTTCTATCCAGTTTAACATTATCAACAAAGCTAAAATTGAACCCAAAAAGAAAAATCAAAGATGCATAAACATATAAAACATCAAAACCCTAGCCTAATTTTCAATCTATATCCAGACGTGGAAGTCAAAATGGGGAAAAAGATTAGAAATCCAATTTCTAGGGTTTACATCAAGATTTTAGGAAGACGGATTTTTCATACCTGAGATTACAGATCAGTGGAACTTATAATGAAATGAACTTATAGATGAGTTTAGAATTCGATTTCCTTGCCTTTTGGCTCTCTTGTTCAGCCTTACAAAAAACTCTGGCATCTCTATTGAAGACACTGTATGATGATGATGAACATGACCAGAAAAGGAAATAACAAGAACCAGAAGAAGAACATGAATAGGAACAGGAAGAAGAAGAAGATGTGTGTGGTGTGTGTTCCGTGGAAGAAGAAAAATGAGCTCTTGGGAGAGCTGGAGTTGAAGAAATAGAAGTGAAGAGTAAGACGAGAAATAAAAAAATTGAGTAACAACATCTAGACATCGAGGCCGATTAATGATAAGTATTTCACTAATGATTTGTATAATTTTTTGATAATCACGTTTAGAAGCGTATAATGAGATCCAAATATGCAGTGTCCAGACTCCACAAACGTTAATGTCGAGACTCTGATAGCTATCCTTATGCCTACCTCTCGACATTTATACGGTGTCTGGATGTGCTATCCCAACACCCACGTAAGCACAGTCAAATAATAAACAGTAACTGTAAAAAAAAAAAAAAAAAAAATTTTAAAAAAATCAGATGTTGAGTACGAATGGGGAAAAATAGGTGATAAAACAAAAAGGTAAGGGTAGAAACGTCGAAATACCAAAATACATATAGTTTTGGTCACGTCCGCCAACATAGCATAGATTTCACCCTATTATCCAAATCAAACATATTTTCTGCCAAACACCCTCTCAACTGGTGTAGATTTCGGTGGTCATATCATGGCTGAATGATTGAAGTGATTATGGTTGATGGAGAAAAGAGGCAGTGGTGCTGGTGGTTATCGAATGGCGTTGGCAGTGATGGTTGATGATGCAGAAGCGATGCTGATGGAGTTCAGTTCACGGGACTGCACTCGAGTGACATGGAGCATTTGAGGTGATTGGTTGAGTACCTGCAGACATGGACTAAGTTGGTTTGATAGTTGCGAAGGAAATTTGGTATATATTGTGATGGATGTGTACAAGAGAGAGCCCGGAAATGCATAGGTTTTGGTTCGAGAAGAAGTGGGCTGGTGTTAGTTCAAATTGCAGCATCCAAGTGGTGACGAGAATTAGAAAATGAAGAATGGTTCTTGATGGATAATTCACATCTGGTATGGAAGATGGACGGGAATGAAGGCAGATCAACTGAACGAAACTAGCTCGACGCTGTTGGGGGTTCTTGCATGGACTGAACTTCAGTTCATCTTGAATAAAATCAGGAGCGAAAAAATGTTGAAGAGTGAGCTTAGATGGTCGTGAGAAGATAAGTCGCTGCTGTGGACTTAGCTGTGTTGGACGAAAGAGAATAGAAGTTGGTGTTGTGGCCGACAGTGCAGGCAGGTGCTCAGTGGAATAGTAGTTGCCTGAGATGGTTTGTGAATGACGGAATGGACTGGGATTGGATAGTTGGTAGTCTTCTAGGTCTAGTGAGATTCTCGTAGGACATATAAAAAGAAATGAACAGAGAACAGAAGGGGGAGGCCGGCTGGAGGCGATAACAACCGCAAGGAAGAGAAAAACAGAGGAGTGCAGCCTTGGTGGTTACTTGGAGTGTAAAACAATCGAGAGGGAGGCGAAAACTTGACGGTTTAATCTTTCTAATCTTTTGTTCATTATTTTATGGATTTTAAGAAATCCATAGCCATGTCTTGCTAGAGATTTTGATTACTAGGGTTTATGGGTGAAACTACTTTGGTTATTAGGCTACTTTGATTGATCATAATATAGCAATAGACCATTATGATTTGAATAGATTGATTTTCGAATATTGTTTATTGATTTATTGAATGTGAGTTGTTGCTTCACCGGTTTTGTATAACCTTTGTGTAATTGTTAGGTTCATAAATATTTTCTTGTCTCGTTATTTGATATGCCATGCTTGGGTTAAGTTTTTTGATGGGTTATACTTAGAAGAGCCAAATAATATTTGTGAATCAATATTTTAGTTTCGTATAATTTTCTCGCTAATATAATTTGATGGTTCATACTTGAATTTAGTCTTTTGATGTGCCATGCTTAGGGTGTACCAGCGATATTTGCGACTCTAATATATATAATAGGTGATGTCGATAGAACGAACAATAAATATATATTCGTAATTATGTTTCATTTCAGTGATTGAATATAAGTAGTAGTGGATACCAATAAAACCCCGGTTACCGACTTCGCATCTTTGGTTACATTTTATTATTTTGCTCTCATTTTGTTTCGAATTTCTGAAAAATCGCTAAATCTTGTTAATTAGTTATTCTTGGTATTAGCTAGTAGTAGTATTTTCAACCTCCTCGTGGGAACGACCTGTACTTGCCATTGTCTACTAGTTAGACATTGTGCACTTGTAGTATTATTATTGTAGGTTTTAGAGCCTACCAACTATCATCATCAAAGCTATTTTCAAGATTGAAACGTCATCATGACTTTCGTCACGGGTAAAGATGAAAGGTGGTCAAAGCGAAAGCTTGCCAACACATATTTCGAGAAAAAGATAGGCGAGTAAACTTGGGTTTAAATAGCAAATGTGTATGTATGAAAACTATCATACTTATATATACGACTGTTGTCTCAAGAGTAGAAGATAGATAGACTTTTGAGTGCTAGATAAGTTCAAGTCTCACATACCTTTTTGGTCGGATGAAGTTCCACATGTTCCTTGAGTAGTTCTTCGTCTTCATAAGATAATAACCATGGAGTCTGGAGCTCAACTATACTTAACTATCCTAGACCGAGACTTAGTCATAAGTAAACTAGAAATCAAGACGTATAGTTTTGATCACTAATATTGACAAACATGCTTGAGATAGCAACGCATGCGAGTTAGACCGAGCAATGCACTAACAGTGCCAGTTGTAGAAAAGTGGAAATTTAGGTGAAACCAGTTCCGCTTCGTTAGAGAGACTTGGTGGTTGTAACACCACTACTCCATTTACTCTTTCAATTATGAGCACGGCTTGCTCATGATCACTTTCTCATCGTGGGTGTATTGTTATACCACACGTAATCTAGGCCTCCATATTAACACCTTAGTGAATATCCCCCATGTGACTTTATTGGTGTCTCAAGCATGTTTAAGTCTACTTTATATACGTGTGTTTTATTTGGTCAATTGTTGACCTGGATACTAGTCTTAGCATATTAATGAGTCTATCATGTCTCTAGATGATGAGTATGGCATGTTTTACAAAGACTCGCTATTCTAGTAAATGAAGCATAAAGCGTTTGTTCATCCCATTTACTTGTTTTCCAGTCTCGCTATGGGGTGGAAATGAGAAAATATGTTTATTTTCCCACCGCACTGTGTTTTCTTTTAGAGCAAATCCAGTAAACATCAAGTTTGATAATTTGGTAGGCCAGGTAGACGGGCAAACCAAGTTTTGGGCAGTGGGGAAATTTTTTACCGTTGCAGAGTGAGTCAACCGTTGGGGATTGATACAGTTGTCCCAATCCCCTACTACAACGATAACATTTAACAACGAAACAATGACCATAATTTCCACACTTATAACAATCCCAGTCTACATTCTGGTCGAGAATTAGCCAAATCTCAAGGTTACCTGTCTATGAAAATTGAGTGAGATAGAGATCCTCAAAAACCAAGAGGTAGTTGGTACGAAATTAGCAAAGTTTATGCAAATCAACCTCCTGGTTCTAAACTAATTGTCGATAAATTCTTTGGATTACTTGGTATTCTATTGATGCGAAGAAACATCATCCCAAGTTGGTGTTTATATTGGTGGAGGTGGGATACTAAACATACTTTTCGTCTTATGGACTTCAAAATAAGTATCTCAAATATTTTGATTTATAGTTTTAATGTAATCAATACGAAGATATGTTTGAGATTAACAATTTTAATGTTTTTACATGGATAACTCCATTAGATTTATATTTTCTACTTAGAATTCTTTTCGAAGTCTAAACTACTACCTAAAATCAAGCACTTCCTATGGAAATGTGTGCATGAATGTCTTCATGTGAGAGACGGAATATCTAGGTGCGCGCAAGATATCAAAGACATTTTTTTTTATTTTTTTTCTAAACTGTCATATTTCTATAGGTATTTGGTTTGCTTTGGACTCTAATTTTTCAAGTAGTCTTAATGGTTTATCTTTTACTAAACAGATTGATGGTTGGTTTAATCTTAGGTTTCCTGACAAAATGGATCAGGATAGGTATATCACCTTTGTGGGGTTTACTCTATGGCACATCTGGAAGATCATATGTGCAACATTTTCGATAATTTGTAGGTGAACGAGCTGATTGGTTAGGTGAATCTATCCCTAGATGACTGGTATATAATGAACAACGCAGGGAGACTTGAAGATCAACTGATTGTACATTCAAGAGTTACACAATCATGGTTGCTGTCAGAGAAGCATTATTTCAAATTTAACTATGATGCCTCATTTCTAAAAGAGAATAATACCATGGGATCAGGATAAATCATTTTCTCTGATGCAGGTTAATTTTGTGGAGCAAAATGCATACCAACAACAGCTCAAGATGAGGAGCAGGCTGGGGCAGGTAATTAAATGGGCAAAGGATATGAGAGTTGACAAGTTTTATCTGCAAGGAGATTATCTTAATGTAGTAAGTGCAATTAATAGTCATTTAGGTATTTTTATAGAAAAAATAGTTTGTTGAATGACCGTTTTCACTTGCTTTCTTTTTCGGTTCTTGGAAATGTACTTATATCCCAGAGAGAGTAATGAGACAACTCGCTCTCTTGCTAAAGATGTTAGGCTTATAACTTACTCCTCTCATCGTAGAGGAACTAGGTATAATTTCATTTTATGATCTATTTATCTCTTTTCCTTATAAAAAAACAAAACAAAAAAAAAACTTCACATTTTATCCTATTACTAACCAGGATATCAAGTCCATTAAGTAAATCATTTTTGGTTGTCGATGAAAGTTAAAGCGGACGATGTTATTGTAGTATAGTGGTAAAGTATTTTAAGTGATGTTGTTCGGAATTCTAAAAAAAATTCTTTATCGATGAAATGTTTGTTGGCATTAGAACATTTTTAATATTCGTATCTTTTTTTTTAATCTAACGATTGGATTGATTAAATTTCATCCACCTGCAGTTGATCTACGATACAACTATAAGGGACTAATAACCAGACACCATTTAATCTATCTATTTTAGCAGATTTCGATAGAATATCTGCAATCTTATTCTTCTCTTTAGGCACATACGAATTTCCAGGAGATAATGCTACATTTCTAATTCTCCAATTTGGGTTAAAAGAGTCTTTAGTCACAGTACCAACGCACTAGTCGTGAGTCTAATTCAAATTCCACTTGTGAAAACTACTGTCACACCCGTTTACTCATTTTTTTTTCACCGTGAAACCCATTGACGGAAAACTCACCCTCGCACCCATTTCTTGGATAAAAATAATTCGCATGCCCATATTTTTAAAATTTATGTTTTCGTTTTCTCGTAATATTCTAACCTTATATTGTTGATTTCTCTCTTTTCTAGTTATGTTTTTCGGGTGATTTCCTTCAAGAGATAGCCCAGAGAAAACCTTAAGTATTTTCTGAATATGAAATTTGTAACTGAGAGATCATAGTGATATGGGAGAAAAATATTATTAATAGCTCCCTTGATATGTGCTTCTAGATCTGTTGATGTTGTTTCTGGATCTTATCTACCATATGATTCAATTTCTTATTTCAAGATTTAAGATTGGATTACATGGATAAGGGATTACGTTATGGGTTACTTTATTTTGTTCTTGATGTTGGCAGCAAAGAAGCTAAGAGATTCTGATTTCTTGCAACTTACAAGGTATTTTTGGGGGTTTAATCGAAATGATTTTTAGTGAATTCTGTAATGGGTGTATATTGTTTTTTTCTGTTTAGATTTGTGTTTCTGATCATGGATTTTATAATTTTTTTATTGAGATAAATTGTTTTGTCCTTATTTTCATGGATGAAGCCTACTTTGGTGAAACTAAAGTTTGCCTGATGTTCATCCTAATCTACGCAAAATAAGTAATTAAGTTTTTTTTTAGCCTTGGATAAGTTGAAATTTAAATTCGCTTGTAACGCTTGGCAGAAATTTGTTATCATTTTCTTTTACTTGTTTATATGATCTGCTCATCTTTAACGTGAAATTCGCCCGATGACTTGCTTTTAGCCCTTATTGTATTCATTTTGGAGCAGTAAGTTTAGTTTCTTTGCATATATGATCTGCTCATCTTCAACGTGAAATTCGCCTGGTGACTTGCTAATTTATCTATATATGGCAGCTAACTAGTTTGTATGGCAACAAGCTTCAAAATTCAGAAATGAATGTACGCGAGGTCACTAAATTCAAGCACTTATGAGCTTTTTGGTTGAATGAGAACACAGTGCTGCAATAAGATATTTCTAGAATGGTGGTTGCTGTCATGATTGAGCTATGAAAAAATGGATTGATGAATGGATCAGTGAAGTGAGTTAGGAACGGTGGTGTTGATGTTGGTTTCAATGGGTTATGCATTTAAAAGAAAATGGAGCTAAAAGGATGCTACAGTGGCAAGGCAAAGGAGATGGAAGTGCAAATGGGTTTGGTGTGTGCGTGTGACGTGCATTTAAAAGAAAATGGAGGTGTGAATAGTGATGCATAAAAGGTTATGCATCTACAAAATTTGTTGCATAACTTGTTATGCATTCTCGAAATTGGTTGTATAACACATTCTGCAGTTTTTTTTTTTTTTTTTTGCATAACTTTTTATGCAGTCCAGAAAACGTTTGCATAACACGTTATGCAGCTACTTTTTTCTTAGTATTGAAACCAACAAAAACTAAGGCTGCATAACTTGTCATGCACCTACATTAATATCTACATAACATGTTATGCAGTCGTGAAATGGATGCATAACCTGTTATGCATCCGAAAATATGACTGCATAATGCATTATGCATCGAGAAAATTGTTGCACAATCTTTTATACATCGAGAAAATAGATGCATAACTTGAAATGCATCCATAAATATGGATGCATACTGCATCAATTTTTGTATGTACGCACTAAAATCAACCAAAACAATGGTTACATAACTTGTTATAGATGCATAACTTTGTTATCCAAATGCATAATTTGTTATGCAGTGGAGAAAATGGTTGCATAATTCGTTATGCGTCTGCAGAATGTGTTATGCATCTTTTTTGGTGGCTGCATAGTGGTTATGTATCAAGTTTTCGAAATTTGGCCTAAAATGATGATCACCTCTGTTTTTTTCGTGAAAAACAAAATTTTGATATTGTTGTTTGTACTCGTTACGTAGCTCTATTAAAAATATTTCCAACGATATAAAATTTGTAAAATTCCAAAGCGCGGATTTTTAGATATGTTATATCCAAGTTGCGTTGCCAATTATACCCCTGATGCATAACCCGTCATGCAGATATGCGGATCCCTTAACTTAATTATTTGACTTAATTTTCCACTTAAGTTTGTAGCCGTAGATCAATAAATATCTATCCGTTCAATGTATAAGACCTAATGTAGTTAAAATTTGGTTTTGCTCGGCTTAAGCCAAGCCGATACATGCCTCTTTACCATGAATATCTTGGAACATATATTTTATTACATAAATCAAGGAATATCATCTTCCTCTTTCACTGCTTCAGCATTAGATGAGCCTCCAGCTTTTGAATCATCATTTTCCCCAATTCTTTGCGATTCACTGGTTAGATAATTCATTTTTTATCTTAAAAGTACAATTAGTTACTCGATAACACTATTTCGTTTATATTGTCAACTAATTCTTTCTTTAGCTATTAATTTAGCTAAAGTTTTAGGGATCTTCTTTGATTTCTATACACATTATATATATGGCATTGCATAGGCATATCTATATCTTACATTATGACGGATACCATAGATTAAATGCCTTCGTTAACACTATATACTTCAAAAACTAGGATGGTTCTGTGAGTAATAAATCCCTCACCCAAAATTTCCAGTGACGTACAGTTCATTGGTATAAAAATTTGAATCCATTCGCGTGAATGATTCACAAAACATAGAAGAGAAACAATTGTGGATCAAGATGATCATCTCTAGTTTTTGTCGTTCCTTTGTGCTGAGTTTTCGTAGTTAGTAATCTAGATAATGGGTTTTTAGTTTTTATTGTAAGGCTTTGTTGCATAATTACTGTTCTTCATCTTTTGAGAGGAAACAGACTGAAATGGACTCTTTATAGATTTTTCTATGCAAATACGCAATCCCATCGAGTTGAATACTTCACACATTGAAAGCACAAATATGAAGACAAAAAATTTAGTTGTTTAAGAAGCAAGACGTTTCTGTCCACTCATGGCTCATCTATAAATCATCCAGCGGCAACTTTGTGAGAATATAAGGAAGGTGACGACGAGCTAATTAACCTCACTTCCTTTGGAGTAGCTGTCTCGTCCAATACTTCTCCTACATCTGGGGATTGATTAACATCCATATTTATTGCAACACCATGATCATATTCCTTTTGCCCATCGTTGTATGCGCTAGCCATGAAATCCCTGTATTTTCTTAGCTATTTTTGGTGTTTCATAACAAAACTCGATAAAAATAATCAACCAAGTATATTACGCGATATATTTAGGTAACGGGATATATTCTCCTAGATAATTATGGTAAAAAGGAATTCCTCGGCTTGGCTTAAGCCGAGCTAAAACATATTTTTAGCGATTTTAGGTCTCATAATTTGAACGGTTGGATATGGATTAATCTATGGTCGGAAAATTAAGTGGAAAATTAAGTTAAGGGATCCGCTCCCTTTTTTAATAATTTAATATAATTATGAGTGTCACGGAAATAATTATGGGTGTCACGGTACCTAAAATTAAGAAGGCTATTATTGGGGCGTCACATTCCATTAGAAGGGATTCACTTGGATTCTTAGTGTCCAAAAAAGTGGTTATGGGATATCCTAACACCAAATTAAAATGTCTAGATTATCCTTGAACTAAAATAAAAACTTAAAAACCTAATATTTTATATTCTAATTCAAGAAAAAAACTGCTCATCTTCATCTTTCTTCTCTTCCTCTCCTCGTAATTTCAATTTCAATTCAATTCAACTTCAGTTACGTTTCTGCTGGTGTTACGTCTGGGTTCGGGTTTAATTTCTAAACGAAAAATTTGATTATGAAGAACTTACGTCTGGGTTCGGGTTGAATTCAACCGTAAAATATGATTTGCATGTAGTCTTACATCTAGGTTTTGTTTTAATCAAACCGTAAAATGTAGTCTTACGTCTAGGTTTCGTTTATTCAAACCATAAAATGTAGGCTTACGTCTAGATTAGTCTTAGGCTTACGTCTAGGTTAGTCTTACGTCTAGGTTAGTAGGTTAGTTACGTCTAGGTCTAGGTTAGTCTTACGTCTAGGTTAGGTTAGTGGGTTAGTTCTAGGTTAGTTACGTCTAGGTTAGTAGGTTAGTTACGTCTAGGTCAGTGGGTTAGTTTTAGTCTTACGTCTAGGTTAGTTTTAGCCTTACGTCTAGGTTAGTCTTAATCAAATCGTAAAATGTAGATTTCTTTCGTCTTATTAATAACCAGTTACGGTTGGGAGTTTATCCAAACCTAACCGTAAATAGGGCTTACGGTTGGGAACGAAGATTCAACCCAACCGTAACATGACCAGTAAGTCGAAAAATCCATTTTTTTTACGTACTTTAGCTAATTTTCTCTATCATACAAAGATTCACCCACTAACTTGTTTCATTTATTTTGGCTTGGGTGAATCAAAATTTAGGGTTTGAAATAAATCTCCAAAAAATTTCGTTTTTTTCTTCTCTAGTTTTTTTTCCAACAAAAACTTTGTCCCAGAATTCATCTAAGCATATAACAAAATTCATTAATTTAATTATTATCTAATTAAACAAAATTAAAATTAATTAAATAAGGGTTGTTTAGTCATTATAAAATTATTTGATATTAATGGTTTTTGAAATTACTTATGGGTAACCCGTTTTTGTCCTATTAGATGACGCCCTTTAAATGAAATGTAACGCCCCAATAATAGCCTTCAAAATTAATCGTGGGCCTGACAATGAGAATTTATTTATTTTTTGTTTTTGGCCTACGCCTAACTTTTCAATTCCACTTTCTCCGAGTCTTCTTCTCAATTGCGTCCTTTAACTCTTGTATATGAATCTATCGCACCCTTTCAGTCCTTTAGGTATACTTTCCCCTTATAAAATGATTACCAGAGAAGATTTTTCTTTTTCCTAAAAAAACAGCAAGGATTATCCCAACCACGGAAATACACGGGAAATACTTTATTACCCATATCATAGACTTCATTTGTTTGCAAAGAACAGGTTAAGTGATGCTATATCATAAAGACAGCAGATTGATCTTACCCTCCTTCCATGTTAGAATCTTATGACATGGACCATTCAGACACTTTTTGCATGCTAGATTCCCTTTATGCTCTTTCAATGAGGTGACTGAAGTTCAAACAGTGTGACCAACTTCGTCTTCAATACCAACTTCAGCTAACCATATATTCACAGAAAAGAACCCGAGAACATTTGTAATTCACTCATAGATCTACTCAGCTTGAACTTCAAAACTTGGGGAGAAAATGTTAAGATTTTCAATGCAGTAGTAAGACTTAACTTATTTAGAGAAAAACAAGACTAGTTTCAATCAAGAAGATTAATCTTTTTTTGGTAATTTAGCTGAGACAAATGCCAGGTGACGAACCCAGTATATTGTATAAATTTTAAGGCAGGATTTGAACCTGCCTACAACATATAATCAGTGTGAAGATCTTACAGCATAAGAAAAAGGATCTTTCCTACAGGCGTCTATAGTTGCTACCCTCTAAACTATGCTTTAAATCTGCAACACAAATGACTGTCATACTTTCTAGTGCAACTTACCTTCATTTTGAAATAAATTCGTGGATAATAATTACGAGCAAGCGAACCTCCAAGAAAACCCATATGTTTTTTTTTTCCCTCCCCGAGTAACTCATTTCTAGCTCTGAACCAAGAACATATATAAATGGTGCAGAACTAAAATGAAAAGAATAATATCAAATTAATTTTATCTGCATCTTGTGAGCACGTTCTTAATGCATACCGTGGCGACTCTGTCAATAGAATTTAAAGGTTAATCTTCGTGTGTATCTTCACCTTCAGAATCTGCATAGAGGAAAAACAAACATTGTAATACTAACATACACTAACGGGAGCATTATTGTTTCATCACTCATTTTTCCTAGCCCTGAATGAAGGGTAAAAAATAAATTCTAGTGAAACTTAACTAGTACTTTTTTGACGCGTGAAAATGTCAGCCCAACCTCTTTCAGAGGTTAAATTGACTTAATGTAATGTTATATATGTGAACCAAAAACTAAGCCCGGAAATTATTTTTTTTAGAAAGGATTCTGAAAAGTGTAGGGTGTTCAATTCCAACAACAACAAAAAAACAAGGGGTTTTCTGCCATATGACGAAATGCATCTAGTGTATGATGTACATGAAACACATGTAAGCAGGATGATTTCAGCAACTTCACCAGCATACTGGAGATTGGCTTGTGTTTTAAGGTTCTAATTTACTACAAGCCGGGCCTAGGGTAACTAACAGGTGACAGTTACTTTTGCTTTTCGTAAGAATAAGAGGTGATTTCCATATTGTTCGTTTCATTTCTTTACAAATGAATCCAGATTGTTAGTTTCAGGAATAGAACATAAAAAATTCAACATATTAAAGTAGGTGCATACCAGATCTAACATCATCACTAAGCTGACCTCGGGCCTGAATTTGTTTTATAAGCATCCGTTGAATCAGCACCCACCAGTAAATATGAAGAACAAGCAAACAGTATAGAAGAGAATTGAATACGTAATAGTAGATGGGACCCTCCGTCTGATGTTTATCTTTATCCAGCGACACGAGAACTTCATAGCTGATTCAACAACAAAAAAAATCAAGGAATGTATAAAAAGGTTCTGAAATTACTTAATGATATAACCACCCATGAAAATAATATAGAGTATTAATGAAGGAATGACCACCACTTTGTGAAGTGATCAATGACCAGGGGCAGAACTAAGAGCAAGCTTTACCTGGCTCAAGCCACCCCTAAAAGTGCAAAATCATCTTTTGATTCTTTTTTATACTACCTATTTTAATTGGGCTTAGAAACTATGTCTTAAACTTAGACTTAAGCCAGGGCTAAAAAACAGCCAAGCCCACCCTTCACTAGGTTCCTAGTTCCACCACTGTCAATGACAACAAGTATAATACTAACATAATAGCATTGAATTATATACAGATCTTAGGAAAAGAATGCAAATTAAATCTCCAATTTCTGCATAGATTCCAAAGAGACATTGGTATAATACAAGTTGGACGCTTGTAACAGGATAGAATTGAAATATTGAATAGAACTTTTATTTCATAATGCCGAGTTGTTTCAAACTAATATGTACTTGAAAGTCTATCAAACAAACCGTAAAACAGTTTAGCACTTGAAATCGGGCTCAATAAGTAACAGATGCCTGAAGCTGAAAGTATCAAAATCAACTACTTCATGAGCTGGAAATATTAAAGATTGATGTGAACCATAAGTCATATTTGACTTCTCAGAGATTAACCAGGCACGGACATAAACACTTATTATCTCTATTTATTATGAAGCTAGTTATACTGACCTGGTACTCCAAAGAATCCAAAATGGGTAGTATATAAGACGGAGTACGAGCCATGTCAAAACAAACAGAATGAATGACGAGCTTGCAAGTCTTTCAAAACCACTATATTTGGACATCTTCCCAATTTCCAAGAAAACATCACTTGTATCATGAAGAGCTAAAACAACGGAACCAACTCGAGCAAACCTAAGAATAGAAGAAAACAAAAATGTCATTCAGAATGCAGCAGAAGATGAGAAAAATAGCATGAAAAAACATGGACTATATAATTTAACATATAAGCTAGTACAATTATAGACAACGAGGTAACTAATATTGTTACTAATGAATTTTTATCCCACTAACTTCTCCATTCTTCTGGATGTATATCGGGGCTTATCCTCATTGTTGCTGTATCAAATATCAAGCAATAGAGTAATAGTCTAAACCATTTTTGAGGTAGTACCTGAATATGTAAGACAATATAATGAGAATGGCAGTTGCCACATGATGAGACATTGATACACCGAAGTCTGAACGCCTTGTTTCCCAGAAAATCAAAGCAAATATGGAGTATGTGTAGAAACCAGCAGTGTACATGTACACGCCTTTCAATTTCAATCTGCATAGCAGGTGAACCATAAGCCACTAACTCAAGATAGACTAACATAAGCCTTTTATGAAATAGGCTGGAAACCGTGAAATAATCACAACAATTATGATTGCACATTATAGAGGGTACAGCTTACTTCAGCTTTTGATCAGGCCAGACCTGATCTTCGGGTCCCACCCAGAATTTTCTGGTATCAGTAAACCAGGGCTCATCATATGTAACTGAAAGTGCAAGAACCTCAGCTGAAAGATAATATATGCATTTCCATGCTGACTCCTTGAATTTACGGATCTTTTTCCTTGTCTCTTCAGTCTCAACGTTTATCTTTCGATAACCTTTTCCAAGAATCAGTCTTCTAGCGACCTCCTGCAACGAGCATAAATCAAGTTAATTAGTATAGAAGGAAGGGTAAGTGAGAAAACAGAGAACAGTTACACTTAACCTACGAAGGAAGATATGTACAATACTATACCATACATATGAAATATATAAGTAAAATTTACCGATATATCAGATAATATAAGGGAGTAACAAGTATTAGGGTTTGTAGTTCAAACAGATTTCAGCATGAAGAGAGTTTGTCAAATTATCCCTCCTAATTAAAGATGAGTTAGTTTACTTCTCCAATCAGCCATTACATTGTCTAGCTTAGTTTGAATGCACCAACTAGAGCATGTTCTCTTTTCCAAGATTAAAGTATTTTCTCCAATCAGCCATTACATTGACTTGGGCAAAACGAGACACTACATGTATCATTTACATATCTGTAACATCTAACTTAAGAGCCTATTCTCTCACAGTTTATCGAAAAAATTACATTTTTCGTACTAATTACAATTAGATCCAAATACCACATAAGCAAAAACTGAGGAATGGCCAAAGCCATACAGAACCAACAATGAAAGAACACCATGCATCAAAGGTATACTAATGCATGGTGACTCTAGCATTGTTACACAATTACAAGATCCGGTTCACTGGACATCACACAAGCTACATCTTCAACCAGGAGCACAATCAAGAATGCATTTGTTAGGGGAACAAGAAGCTTCTACGGTGCTCCTCATTACCGGCTCATCAAATTTAACTAAAATTTATAAGTCTATCCTCATCAAATTGAGGTTCGATAGACTTACTTCTAACGGCATAGAAAAACCATGGCAGCAGGAATAGCACTCTAAGGAAATAGATATGATAGTATAAGCTAAAATTTAACTCGTTATAAAGATAATAAAGTTCCAGTTAAATCAACAGTTGTGGTTTTTGGGTTTGTGGATGAAGTGTAAATGATGATAATCTATTAGCAAGTCCTAGCCAAATATTCCTGCAAAGCCCCAGCTCAGTGAGCACACTAATCAAAGGGTTGTAACCCATAACCAATTTTCAAATCCATGTACATTGCTTCTCCATTCTTACTTTCCTAAATGTGAGATCAAGAGAAGAGATATATCGCAAAAAAGAACTGTAGGCTGTAAACATTCCAAATCCACAAGGAAAATCCTATAAAATCTACTATTTCATGAAGACCCAGATGAGCAAATGCAGATAGAATTAAAAACAACTTCTCAACGATCACCGAACAGTACCTAAAATTGCAGAGTTTTTCTTAACCAAACGGTCTCAATACAAAATAAACAACCTACATTAAAGGCTAAGTACTAACTCCTTCAAAATTGATGTGTGCTTTTTGCCCAACAGCATGCATTGAACAACTTAAGCATGAGACAAGTAACAACTTAAAGGTAATCATCACTAAATAAACAAGAAATCATGAGTACAAACACGAAGAGAGAATTACCTCAAAGATGAATCTATCAAGGAAGAATCTGACAGTGGGGAAGAACAAAACAAATAAAGGAAGAAGGAGAAAGTCTTCATAACAAGGGTAAGATTCCTTCTCCCAATCAAGATCACCAACAGATTGCATTACAAAATCCATACCTATATTAGTAATACTCATACACCTGAGACTTTTAGGAAAAAAAATAAAATAACAGATATCACAGATTCTTTGAAGACTCTAACTGAGATCCTCAGAGTTCAACTGACTCCAAACCAGGAACATTACTCTGTCATAGTCTTCTTTCTAGCTCTGAGAAGAAATCAATCAGAGAGATGAAGTAAATAAATGAATAGATGCATAGCTGCCTCGATGTGGATTTTTCTGGGAGACAATTTGCTGATTAATTGAATCTTTATTGACGGAGATTATTATAAGGAGATTAGAAGGTTTATATCTCGTATCCTAGTTATCTCTCCGTACTAACTTACGTTTGACTTCGACCAAATCTCAACCTTCCTTATCACCCTCGTAGCCCGTTTTGTATATGGCTCCACCTATTTGCCAATCTTATTTTTTCTATTTGCCATTTTTGTAAAAAATTTTAAAGTAATTCTACTCTTCCTATTTGCCATCTACACAAGTCAAATACAATTTGACTATAATTATCACCACTTCTATTTTGTCTTTTTCTACATTAATCTTTATTTTCATCGAAAACTCATTAAAAAATATTAACCATAGGATAGAACTTTGTACAATTAGTTCACTATTATGTGTAAACCATTTACTATTTCTTTAACTCTTATCATTTAACTAGTATAAATTAACGATTTAATCGGAAAATAATCCGTAAATCATTATTATGAAAGATTCTAAGATTAAAGGCAAAATATCCAAACCTTAAATAAAAGGAACAACCAACAAGATTTTGCTAATTTAGTTGAAAATACATCCATTGAAGAAGATATGGATGTAAGTAACTGATTTATTTTTGTTTGATTTCTTCTAATTTTCGTTAAACTGGTCTCCAGTTTCTGGACGACCACAAAGCACTTCAATCGTCCAAACATGGACAACTGTGTACAAAAATCGTCGTCTATAACTGGACGACTATACACTTGGAGACGAGATTGTTGGACGTCTGTAGTACCTTGTGATTCTTCTTAAGCGAACGACTTTAACTGTCTGACATTATTTTTCACAGGTACTTCACAACTCATTAAGATGTCATTCCCAATTTGAATCGGCTGAAAAAAATTATTTTAGATGAAGAAAAAGGGGACAAGACGGAGAAGAAGAAGTGCCTCCCGCGAATAGAATTTAAGTTTTTCTTTCTTTTAGACTTTATTATTGGGGTGGTTCTTTGTGAGGTGTAAACAAAAAGTCAAAGATGTAGTATTTAGGATAAATAAAAAAGCATAGAGGTGGAAAATATGAGAATTGAGGGTGGCAATTAATGAGAGTGGCAAATAGGAAAAGTAGGGGTGACAAATAGGTGGAGCCTTGTATATTGTGGTCAGATACACCACTGAAGTTAACTAGAAGTTAGTTTGGATATAAGATTGTGGAAATTATATAAATACCCCTCCTTTTCATGGATTTCACAAATACCCTTATCCATCAATAATTATACCCCTCATCTTCTAAAATGTAATCCATTTAATTTTGAATCTTATAAATATCCTTTCAATAAAATTTAGCTGAAAATCATTTCATTTATTATCTCACATGCTGGAAGTGGTGGTGATGTCGGCGATGGAGGTGGTGGTGCCACCAGATTTGGGATCAACTTTTGTTGTTGATACCAGATTTTGGTGTCAACTTGGGTTGTTGACACGTAATCTTGACCTAACTAATTTTCGAGTTTTCAATTTTTGTAAAAACTTGGGTTGTTGACACCATATATGATATCAACTTGGGTTGTTGACACCAAAATTTAGTGTCAACTTCGGTTGTTGATACGAAAATCCGGATCAACTTCGTTTGTTGATACAAAAATCTGGACCTAACTTATTTCTAAATTTTCAATTTTGTTATCAACTTGGCGGCAACGGTGGTGGATTTGGAGGAGATGGTGGTCGCAATTGCGGTGGCGGTGGTGACGATGAGTTGTGGTGGAGTTGTGATGGTAGAATGTTGGTGAATTGGTTGTTGTTAAGGTATTTCTCATTACAGAGACTTCCGTAGATGGAGCTAGGTTGATCATTTTTCGAAAATGAAAAGGTTGTATTAAAAAGAAAGAAAAGACAGGCGGAGCCTGCAAACACAATAGTTACAAGATAGTCTCCAAATGCAAAGCATAGAAAAGACTACAAGCACAGACTAGATGGAGCCAGGTTGATCATATAGATTCCATATCTGGAAAAGAAATACGATTTAAGTTTTATTGATAACAAAAGAAATTAAGGCTTTTTAGATTTTCATTTTTAACATAAAGTTATAGATAATATCTGGGCTATATTTAAGATAAGCCTTGTAAAATATCGGGTATATTAATTAAATACCCTTAGTTTTTGAACCTTTCAAAAATACCCTTATTACATTATAAATATACCCCTCCTCTTATATATAAAGCTTATCCTCTTAAAAATAAACTATTTTAGTAATCTATTACACATAATTTTTTATTTATTTTTTTCAAAACACAATAAAAAAATTTCTCAATCTCTCCACCATCGCCTCCAACTCCACAGACGGTAATTCACCATCACCACCACTCCACAACCATCACCACCACCACCACCACCACCACTTCAAAACCATCAGGGACACTGTTGTTGTTCCATCTTCGTCTAGACACAATGCTACCTCATCCGGACGGTAGCGGATATCATCGATCCTAGTTCTCATAATTGAATCCTAGTTCTCATAATTGAATGCATGATAAAATAAGCAACCTACCAACTATTGCAGCCCAAAGAATCATAAGCATCCATCTTTCCCAAGATAGCCTCAAGGACATAATTATCTGGCCACATTCACAATTCGAAAAATACACTACTGTATCTAGGTACAAATGTCTAACCCAAGAAGTTGTTCAATCTCATCAGAACCCCTACCTAGTGACAAAATTCCTGTGGACCTTACCGTGTCCACCAAAAACTCAACTTTTCTAGTGGAAAGAAATCAACAAAGGTCTACCGACCTTCTCTATCCTAAACTGCATCCATCTGGCCAACTCCAACCTCTTCCAAAAGTGCAATTCCGAACCAGAATCAGTGGATCACTTGTTACTACACTACCTAATGGCAGTCACATCTTGGAACAACCTACTCTCTCGACTCTCAACCATTCCAAATTCAAAACAGAGTTATAGAACTATAATAACTCCTCAAACACCCATTTCCCTGCTCATATAATAGAATCAGCTTCACCTTCAGTTATCACCTCATTTTGTTTTCTTTTCCGGACCTTATGGTTAGACAGGAATGAGCTAATATACCGTCAGAAACAAACAACATCAGAGGAAATTTTATCATGGGCCTTAAAAACAATAAGGATACTCCTGGACTATGGAAGCACTGTCTATTATGGATCCATCTGGCCTACTTCCGTAAATAAATGTAAGGATACTCCTGGACTATGTGCTACTAGGGGACTCGCCATCTTACAACCAATTAAGAGGTACAAAAAGATGACAACAATCTCAGTTGGATGGTCTTCTCATATTATGGATTGGATAAAGATCAACATTGATGGAGATGCTAGGGGTACCTGGGATTTGCGGGTGCATGTTTTATCTGCGGAGACACGGAGGCAAGAACAATAATGGTTTGGCGCAACCTCTAGGAATAACGATTGCATTAACTTCCAAAAATTGGGCCTTACTTCTGGCATCTAGAACTGACATGGAAAGGCATGGCCAAAATTTCTATTTGAAACAGATTTAGAAAACCTTCTTCGATTGTTATCTCTCTGGCTGTTCCGCCTTGGTATATCTCTGACATGATTGATGAAATAAAGAAGATAATGTGTCGGATTTCGCAATCAGCTATACAACACAACTATAGGGTGGAAAATCATGCGCCAAATGGCATGGCTAATCACGCAGCAGATGGAAGTCAAGCCGGAAATCTACCCATAAAAATATGGGACCAGGCAATCCCAAATTTTTTGAACCAAATTACTCTTCATGATTTAATGGGTACTACATACTCTTGTGTAATTGTAACCTACTTCCGTAAATAAATGCATGCTTCAAGTAAGAAAAGAATAATAAAAAACAGTTTTCCAAAAGAAAATTTAATTTTTTCTTAATTAAAATCGAAACTAATTATATTTTTTTTTGCTAGAAAAGAAAATTTCATTCAATCAAATAGAATTACATTTGAGTAGTGATAAAGTTTGGAGTATAACCGAACCATTCACCATAGATTCTAGAAGTTCTACAATGTTTAGCAGCAGCATCAGCCATTTTTGTGAGACTTCTGTTAAGAAATTCAAATCTAATAAAACCGAAAGAACTGACTACTGACTTGCAATCATCTAAAATTAATTATAGCTTAAACCAACTGTAATCCCTCCTTTGCTCTTCTCACAATTTATGAACCCTAAATCATACTCCCTCTGTCCCATATACGTCGAGAATACCAAAAACTTTGGTTTTCATATTTTATCTCTTACTTACCTAATTTATCCTTATCATTATCCTATCGCAGTAAAATATTCTGAGAGATATGTATCTCTATTTCATATTTATCTAAATCGTATGATACCCATGCATCATAAATAAGGGTATATGTGCAACAAGAAGCCTCAAAAATGGAACTATGTATATCCAATGAGACTTAAAAACATTTAAACTCCGCCTTTATAATAGGGACGGGGGAGGGAATATGTTTTTTTTTACAAAATCAAACTAAACCTAAAATATTTCTTTAATCCATATTAAATTACAATTTTAACTACTTCGTTTATATTCCTTTAAAAAATCTCCCTACCAACACCAATCGAAGTGGAATTAAATACGTCTGATTCTTTTCTTAAAATAATTTTTCCATAAAACTTCATAAACATAATTTATACTATAGTTATTCACTTATTCTTTAAGATGATATTATTTATTTTCTCAATCACGGCTGTATTAAAATTGGTTGAGAGTATTAACAATTCTTCGAAATCATCAATTATCTCAATTAACTTAACTATGAAAATCATGTACTCAAATATTTATTTTTGGGAATTTTAAGAAACTACCCATGTGGGGAAATGCATTTTAAAAAATAACCCCTTTTTTTTCGAAGTTAATTAAATTCCCATACCATTTTTTTTAAGCATATGCCCATACCGTTTATGATTCTGTCATGTCTAACTTGCTTAGTATTTTCTCATTGACTTGGTTAATGTTTGATGTTCCAATTATATTATTATCCTTTGAACCCTAGTTTCCTACTCCCTCCGTTCCACTTTAGATGATGTTTTTGGAGTTTTCACGCAGATTAAGAAATGAAAAGAGATATGAAAATGTTTCATCTATACCCTTGAGAAAAGTCTTCAAACATTAATTGTTATTAGTGCATTTAAAAAAAAACTTATAGTTCCAAGACAATATGTAAGGGTGTAATCGGTAGTTTTGTGGAAAAATATGAGAACTTTCAAGTATTGTGGAACAAAAAAATAACCCTAAAACATCATCTAAAATGGAACGGACGGAGTATAAAACATAATTGTATCTTCCCTTATCCATCTGAGCGATTCCAACAATCGCCCTAATCATCTGATACCTAATTAGGTTGAGTGAGGGAGAACTGTTCTTTCCCATTTTCTCTCAATTCACTATTATTTCTCTCTACTGCTGTAAGAATCCAAGTTGTTGGTGGTGCAGATTCAGAGAATGGAGAAGATTTATACGAGTTTGAGAGAATCAGTGGAGAAGATTAAGATTTAGAGATGCAAAAGAATAAGGCTAGAATATGTTTCAAATAGAGATGGGTTTTGAATCTGGTTCTATGGTCGAGAATCAGTAAAGATAAATTGAAGCTTTCATTAATGGAAATGATGGGTTTGTCTTGAATTTGATATGTCGCTTAAGTGGGATTCAAGGATTTGTATGAGATTCAAGATATTACTGAGACAACAAATTTCATAATTTGGGGATTTTTTTTGTTAAATTGAATCAATACATGCATCTGCTTCTTCCTCTTCTCTTGCATCACCAGGTCCACCAAACATCTTTATCTTCGCCAGTTCTTCAATCAAGTAATTCTTATCATGATTTCTGAAATTTGGGTAAAATTTTGAGTGATTGTCAAAATTAGATTTGATTTGTACAATTTAGGTGGTTTTAAGAATATGGTTTTACTTTATTTCCATTCTAATTAATCATTGCATCATTCGATATCTTTCCCGTGAATCCACTATCTTCTTACAACCGGTGAATCATGGATCTGGGTGTTTGTGTGCAGAGGTTAGGGTATGTATGTAGGTTGGATTTATGTGTTGATGAATGCTTAAAGTCAAGGGTCGTTGTTGAAATTGAATAGATTGGCAGGGAAGGATATTAAATAGCATTTTAACTCAGCATGAGAGATGTCTCCATCACCAGCTCGGAGACACATATAACATATTTGGGAGAAGGTCTGAATGAGTTCTTCATTGAATCACGAGTCGAACGAGTTAAGCATGGGCTAAGTGGGCCTTGTCCAACAATTTTAGGGGGGGTGATTTATTGCATGTGTGCACTAACAGACTAAGACGATTTTTCAATAAAACGAGACGGAAAATGTCAAGGTATGGTCATTTTAACACAAATTGAAGAAAAAAAAAACATGGGAATTTTCTCAATTGGAATTCCCTACAAGGGCATATTATTAAAAAACCCTTTTATTTTCTTTTTTGATTTAGGATTCTGATAGTTCCTTCAATTATTTGGGGTTGTATATAACTAGGGAATGACCCGTGCCATAACGGCCCGGATTTTCGTTTGTTGTTGGAATTAGAGATTTTGTATTGTGTACCATAGATGGTGCCAAACAGTTGCACAAAATTGCATTGTGTACACTTCAAAAAGTTAAAACAACTAAAAATTATATAAATATACCTCTCTTCCTAGAGCTGAAGCGATTTTAATTCGAGAAATATGGCTTTGCATAGTAAACTAAAAGCAAGCATATATAAAAAGGAGTAGGGCAATATCACTTGTAGAACATCATATTTGATGTCCGTCTTTTCTCATATTGCTTTGAGTTACAATAGAATATTACATGGAAATGCTAAGCTTATAGTGAATCCGAAAAACGAATGTCAAGGTAACAAATGAGAATATACCTAAGTTAGACACCGGTAACAACAAAAATAAAATCAATGTGCAACGCGTGGTATATTCTTGAGCACAGAGATACATCTTAAGAAATGAAATTGGTGAAAAAGAATCACTATTAAATTGGTAAGTTAAGCTGGTGGCTATGAAATTTCTGAATCATATGATTCAGGCACATCTCTTTATCAAGTTTATAATTCGTATCTTAGTGCTCAAGATACGAATTCACATAAAAGAACAATGACCAACAAAATATTAATACTGAGAAGGTTCCAATCATGATTCTTGACTGGAACTTTAATATTTGTTGAATATACAAAATAATTAATCATGATTCAGGACTGGAAAGTGGACTTTAGTTGAATATCCAAAATAATGAACAACAAATTACCTATTAAAATCCACCTTTTAATGCACCATATGTTGTTCCTAATCCACCACCGAACATGCCAGAGAAGCCATATATGTCGCGGTTTACACTCGAACTATACCCTTGACCGGCAATCAAAATCCTAATGTCCAAGACTCTAAGTGACGGCAACTTGGAGAAACATCCCAGGATAATAATGGTGTATATTATATAATTATAGAACATTTACCTCAATAATAATGGTGTAAACTATATAATTATAGAACATTAAACATTTACCTACAACTCATGTTCTATAGCTACTTATCCTGGTATTTGGATCCCAAGCTCGTGAGCAACTGGCCTTGCTATGGGTGTTTTGTTTACAACGTTCCTATCAGCTGCTGGAAAAATTTCTCTAGGTCTTGGAGTGCCTGAAGCTCCAACATTATACCTAGTGTAGGACAATCATTCATTGACAAAATAAAAGCTAGGATGGATTTTTTTTTTTTTTTTTTTTTTTTTTTTTTGCATAAACAAAGTAGGCATCATAATGCATGCTATCTACAACAAAACTGCAAATCAATGCAAAGACACCGAAGATTTGTGGTCTCAACAGAAGATTGTGGATCCATCAAAATACTTTCTAAGTTGCCATCACGTTCACATTCAAATAACAAAATCCATAGGCATTCATAGATTTATTAAGAGAGTGTATGAGCTGGCTGCAAACAGAGGGAGTTTAAATTAAGTATAGAGGAAGAACGCATTCACCAAATGCATAGGTGATAGATAGAAACCCAAGTTAAGTTTCCCACTTAAAAATCAATTAGTAGCGGACGTCCCTATAATTGAACCATGTTCATGTTCACTTGCAGTTTGTAAAAGAGGATTTTGATTTAGTCTAGATAATAACTATATAAACCATATACATATGTACATATATATATATATATATATATATATATCAATTTTGAAGTGGATATTGCATGTCGGCTCTGAAAATTTCCAAATACTATGTATCATTATTACTTCAAATTCAGTTGATACTAGTTTTTTGAGAGGTATTTTGAAGTCTAGAAAGCATGTCCCATTAAACACTACATTAAATTTTCTCCTTCGTAATATATAAAGGATAGGTATTTTGAGAGGTATTTTTTCCTTCGTAATATATAAAGGAGAATTATTGGGCTGACGTGCAACACCACATTAAATTTTACATTTTTTAAGAATTTAGAGTGACACCGGAAAAATAATAGT
Organism: Papaver bracteatum; assembly: GCA_023529315.1. NCBI lineage: Eukaryota > Viridiplantae > Streptophyta > Magnoliopsida > Ranunculales > Papaveraceae > Papaver > Papaver bracteatum. Next base: position 433,078 of record JAJJWX010001238.1, on the reverse strand, counting down.
TTTAAAATGAATGGACACAACTTATATGACAAAATAATGGGTTTAAAATAAACAAAGGGCCACGACTTGTTATTGAAAAAAACCCAGTTGAAATTCTTAGATTCGTTCATTTTCGTGACATGAAACCTATATTCAGTAATAAAAACATGTAAATGACTCTATAGATTTCATAAATCATTTATTTTAAATTTGTATATAGTTGTTATGTTGTTTCAACTATGGATTTACTGGATTTTTGGTAAAACGAAAATACAATTCTGCATCTTTTTATTTCAAAAGAAAACAAATTAATTATAAACCAAAAAAAATATGAGGAAGGATCCCCTCACACTTATATTTTTACACTATCTTACACATTGGGCACTATTTTTTTTACCAAGCGATATCGTATTTGAAGCTAATATGCCCATCTTTTGTGGGTATGTAGAGCTTTGTTAGACGAGCATATACCAAGAATATTAACTTCAAATACTCTATTGTTTAAGTTTTATTAAGAAAAATATCTCCCAAAGTGTGAGGTTGTGTGAATCTAAGAGTGTGAAGGGATTCCCTCAAAAAATATTGTCCAACTCATACTTATTTATATTATCTCTTTTGTTTATAGAGTTATGAAACGGGAAACTTTTTTTCTAGCCCAAATTCTCTTTTTTATATATATGGAACCCACCATTAAAATTTCATTTTTGAAGAACTCATAATTATTTATAAATAGGAGTTAATTACACATATGACCTTTAATTAAGGAAATTTATATTATTTTCTTTTAATACAAAATATAATAAATACATGTGACAAATTTTATTTTACACCACATAACTTTTGGTTGGTAATCGAGCAACAAGCTGAGCACCAACCCTTTTCTGAATAACCACACCTAATCTATGAAAAATAAAACTGCCTAAACCACTACCAGCGTCATTGCTAACTAAACAATTTTTCAGACGCTTAAAAAAACACATAAAATCATCACTAATCTCTCCTAAAGTAGTAAAAGCTAATATACCCAAACCGTAACCATGAGCAGTACAATCAGACAAATATTTAGTACGCTTTCGCGAAATTGCTCTCGAAATGGCCTGGCCCGGAATAAAGGCACGAACACCATCACCAGTGAAGGGTGAGACACCTGTGACATCCATACACACATCTTGTCCGTTCTCCCAATTGAGTACAAGAATATCGGCCGGGCGTAAGTCCTTGTTATCATCTGACAAAATACCAAGGTTCGGTACCTTGCGTGCAGGTACACAAGCTTTGTAAAGGATGTCGGTAGCTAAATCGCGGACTAAGTCATGACGAAACTTAATCCCAACGTCTTTAGCACAGTGGAGCACATGGTCGCCGAAAATATCCATAGGTTTATTACAACAAGAGCATAAACCACCTTCGACGAACAATGGAATACCAAGACGATAACAAACTACAGCCCTGAACTGTCGGGGACCACTAATTGTGCTTGGCGCCGCCCTTAACCACTAATTATATTTATAAAAGAACAAAAATAAATATAATTGCGCTTGGCGCCGCCCTTAACCACCACTAATTATTCGGACTCCGCCTCTTCTACTACTCATTGTCGCCAAAAATGTCCATTGATATTATTTATCAAAATTACTTATTAATAGAAATACATATTATAATTAATTAAGAAAACATTTATAATTAAAAAATGATTAGTCATTTATTATGAGCAATTAGTGAAACACATATTAACAAAACACTTTATAATGAATAGATTATTTATCATGTGCAATTAGTGAAACACTAATTAATAAAGCAATTATGATATTTAAGTTGAACAAACCACCACCGTTGATTTATCTTTTCTATTAATTCCAACCAAGGTGGAACACTGGTTAGAGGCCACTCTTATGACACAATAGGTCATGAGTTCGAACCTCCCCGTTATAATTTTTGAAAATCCATATCTTGACTTGAGTATTCATTTTTCATTCATAATATTGGAATTAATGCCACGCGTGCGAGTTGTAGGGGGTGGTCAGGAGAACCACATTCCTTGATTTATCTTTGTCTGGAAAAATCATGACCACCACTAACACGGGCTAACTTATCCTAGCTTTGTAACAAAATGTCGTCAATTAATTGGTTTCATTATTTATTTTCTGTGTATATATTGTTTTTTGTATTGAAATCAATTTTATTTTAACATTAAAAAATCATGATTTATACGATATAATACCAAAGATAACAGGGGTACCATTTGGGTGATCCAACTACGATCATGAAAATATTATCTTGTATGATATCATCCCGAAAATATATGGTACCTTCCGTTATCAAAAGTGTTAAAAACAACCAACCACATCTTCCACACTACGATGTTATCGATGTTGTAACGACAACATAAAATTAATATTGTCCGTCACTACTCACCAGCACTCACCGTCACTACTTTTTCCACCACAAACCAGGGGTGAAGCCATGATTTTGAGGAAAGAGGGAGAAAAACTATTGGCAAGTTGGATACATGTGAAAAATGGACTTTGTATCCCATTTTATGATAAAATAACAAAAATAAATATAATTGTGCTTGGCGCCGCCCTTAACCACCACTAATATTTTGGCCTCCACCTCTTCTACTACTCATTGTCTCCAAAAATGTCTATTGATACTATTTATGAAAATTACTTATTAATAGAAATACATATTATAATTAATTAAGAAAACATTTATAATTAAAAAATGATTAGTCATTTATTATGAGCAATTAGTGAAACACATATTAACAAAACACTTTATAATGAATAGATTATTTATCATGTGCAATTAGTGAAACACTAATTAATAAAGCAATTATGATATTTAAGTTGAACGAACCACCATCGTTGATTTATCTTTTCTATTAATTCCAACCAAGGTGGAACACTGGTTAGAGGCCACTCTTATGACACAATAGGTCATGAGTTCGAACCTCCTCGTTATAATTTTTGAAAATCCATATCTTGACTTGAGTATTCATTTTTCATTCATAATATTGGAATTAATGCCATGTGTGCGAGTTTTAGGGGGTGGTCAGGAGAACCATGGCCCTTGATTTATTTTTGTCTGGACAAATCTTGACCACCACTAACACATGCTAACTAATCCTAGCTTTATTTTGTACTAATGATGTTGAATAATTATAAAGGTATGTTCGGTTAAAAAAAATCACTTATTTTATATGGGCTATAGATAAATAAATCCATGGGATACATTTAAGAGAGAATTTTAGAAGAATACGCAATTGGGGGATATATAAAGTAATCTGAGGATATTTATTTATACCCCATCCAATAGTTTCTGCTAAGGGGTGTTTTCTGGGGTGGAAATACGAAACCACCCTTAAAAAAAATAAAAAACTAAATCAAACCTAAATATTCCCCATTCCCTTTCAAATTCTAAATATTCCCCACTCCCTTTCAAATTCTCTTCTTTGTCAGGTCCTCACTTTGAAAATGATTTTTTTTTTTACATTCGGAAGTGATAAAGACTATGCCGGAAGTGATGAAGATCATGCCGGAAATGATTTATTTTTACACCGCCGGCATTGTATTAGCGATGAAGACCATGATGGAAGTGATGAAGACCATGACGAAAAGTGGTGCCGACGTGCTCGATAAATAATTTACAATGCCGGCATTGTAAGTTGGGAGTACCCATTTTTTTTGGCATTTATTTTGTCGGTATTTTGTAAGTTGGGAGTACTCATTTTTTAACCAAATTCCTACTACCTCAAAAAAAATCCTTATACTCTCACCCAAAATAATTCCTTAATTTAGCTAATTATAATAAACAACTAAAACATGATTAGTGGGGATATATTAGGAATTATCTAAAATACATGGATATGGGATAACTCTGATTTACTATTTAAATCCCTATTTTGTCCTATTATCATATTTCCCAATTACTTTCCATATCCTCAATTGCGCGTTCTTTTATAATGGCTTTAAAAGTAAAAAAATTCAACTTTTTTTATCAAGAAAATTGTTTTTACTTCCAACTTCTGGAATTGATCTCTGCTTCTAGTATTTAAACACTTTCTAAGTTATCCTGACCATGGTTATGAAGCATTATCCTTTAGCCGACGACTGTACTTGGCTCCACCCTAATATTAAGGAGTTCTAGTCCAATAGAGAGAGGTACTACTAGCATTACCAAGAAAAGAAGTTGGATTTCGTGGATAATACTTGTATTCCTAATCGACATCAAGAAACTAAGGCAAGTAAACAATTTTTTCGTTGCAAGTGGGTCTAACGTTTATGATGACTAGTATAACACGCATACGCGATGCGCCTGCCATTCCCTTTTAAGTAAAATCCAACTTTTCATTCAATAGTTTGTCAATCAAAAATATCTATTTACACCAAAACTTGTTCTTGTATGCATCCTTTTACGTGATATACAGTACTATAGATTTTTCACAACCCCAAGAATGAGAATATAAACTCTGCAAGCTCACCATATAGTTCCATGGACCGATCAAATTCCTGCAGTTACATAAGAAGCATAGATAGGTAAATGATAACATCGTGCAGAAAAGTTAACACCCTTATTCAAGGTTTATAATGTCACTATTTTGGAAGAACTTTGTTATTCTAGTAGTGTGTATGTCTATGTCAATTGCTATGGAGATACTGTAATATTTGCATCTAACGGACCTGGGACCATTTCAATCCAATTAAGGTTCTAAACCTTTCTTCCCTGAATTCTTAGATAATGATTAGGGAGCAAATTATATATGCGTGGTTGGTTCAATTTGTGTGTCTAGGAATCTAAGTTCACCCACTACATTAACTTAATAATTGAGAAGTATGAAATAAGAAAACGAAAAATAAGGCATATACCTGAAGAAGAACAAACATGAACATATGACATGCCCGGGTATTTTGATCTTTGAGGATGGAAATCTGACCAAAAAATGTGACCACACCTCGCATCTGCAATAACAAAGACGTATGCGTTATGTGCATGTTGTTCCGTTCCAAAAGTTAGGATCACTCTCTTTTCGTACATTGTGAACCTGCAATCGCCATATTTTCCTTGTGTGATGGTAATTTGTTGGTGTATTAGGAATATAATCGAATATTTACTCACCTTAAATCAATATGACAAATTCAATTTAGGAGGATACAACTTCCATCACATAGAAGAAGGCGTAACGTAGCAACATCGAACAAAATTCTAGTGCTTCAAGTAACACATGAACATTTATGCCCACCCCGTCCTATATGCAGCTTCATCCACATCAAATCTTAACTATGTAAGTGAAAGTAAGTTCAGTTTTTCAAATATTTGAACTACCATAAAAAAAACATTTTCAAGCCACTAAATCATTTCTTAGCAATATAAAAAGACGTGGTTTTGGTTCCAAATCCCCTGTATTATTAGTATATTGTTTCAGGCAGAGAACAAAACAGAATCAACACAAATTTTTGTCATATTTCCAAAACATCTCAATCTTAATATTAGAATTGAAAGAGATATCCTTTAACAAAAAACTACTGAAATCGATATTGGAATATACGCATAATTAAACTCTAGTTGTGAAAACCTAAACTGGTGTTGCTTGAATCACCAAATCCAAAGCTACAAATATTTATCGAACTGTAACTGAATCCAGCAATGTTCATACAGATTAATATGTTATCCAATTTAAATTCTTGAACATAATATTCGCCAAACACGATGACTCTAACTTGGAATCTACCAAAATCATAGTGGAATTTAATCTGACTTTTTATTTTGATTTTCATGAATGTTTCTCCTCTCATCTTTGTACAACAACGGAGACACCAATTAAATTTTAAAATCCTCCTTTACATACATTAATTGTCGGTTCGTTCCAAACTTAGGCAAGTGAAATAAGAACCAAACTATAACTGACATTATTTTCTGTTAGGCGTTCCAACAAACAGTTAGATAATGAAAATTACTAATAACGGGTTTCTCTTAAAAGAACAGGACATCCAGTGAACTGATTCTGACAAAGAAACAAACTATTTAGAATATAGTCTCATTCTGCAACCCTATATAGTAGGTATTAAATAGAACAACTACCTAGCTTTTATTAATTTTGAAAACTTATCAAGGAGAGTGCTAGCAGCAACTTGATGGTTTCAATAGTGAAGAGATGTTGGTAATAGAGTGTGTGTGAGTGTGTCAGTTGTTAGCGTGAAGTGTGTGTGTGTGCCGAGCACGTGAGAGACTAATGTCGATAGAATAGAGAATGAATATATATACTCAGCAATATCCTATACTCAAAACTATCTTTATTTATATCAATTCATTGATCAAATCGTTAACAGTAGAAATGTAGATTCTCACAAATCTAACATGGTATCAATCCTGAGAATTGAAATTCTCAGGGGTATCGATCCTTCTTCCGCTATTCACCTTAATTTTCTTTAATTCATCTTCTTCTGCTACTGTTTTTCCTCAAAGTTTCTGGTGATTGAAGATTCATGGAGTTCGAATGAAGTTATGGTTACTGATGGTTCTTAGTGTGACGTTTTATTTGATCCTGATGCTTTACTGCTACGTCTTCAAACAGAATCAAGCATAATTTCTCAGATTTGGAATTTGATTTAAATCACTTGTGCTCTTGGGAAATTAGGTTTGCAATTTCGATTTTTCGTTGAAACTTGATTCTTCTACCTCAACTGCTTAAATCGAATCAACGTTGGTAATCTCGAATCTCATCTTTTGCTTACTTCAAATTTGATTTTATGTGTCCAATTTCTACATCACTATCTCAACAACATTCAATTTTGTCTTCAAATTCTGTTTTCATCATAATTAGGTTTGAACTTGACCTAGTTCTTTTATCAAATCCTACTAGTACTGATTCCTGAATCTATTCGATCTGAACATGCCTATTTATGCTACAACAGTTAGCTAGGGAGAAGCTTAATTTTGTTCCATTGGATAGTGATGAACAATTCTTCTTAAATTCAGTAGAATATTGGGGTTCGTGTGTGTGTTGATTGCTTGCTGCACCACTGTGTGCTTAATTTTACTTCGGTTAGCTCCTCCTCTCAATGTTACTTTGGTACAGTCCTCATAGTAGTGGTATGTGAGTGAGTTGGTTTGTGTGTGTAATGATGGAACTGAGGATGATGCCCTGGGATTGAATTTGGTGATGGTACTGGTATACAGATTGGAGTTCTCTTTGATGAGTCTACATTCAATTCTGATGCAGCCTGGTTTAGTTATCTTTTACTTTCATGTTTGTCATTGAATAAGACAAGGTTCAGCTAAATTCATGTTGCGAATAAAAGACTGAAATAAGTGGAGAAATGGAATTCTTTTAATGCTTGTTATTGGCTTGACAAATTGAGTATTACAACTGAGAATGGTAATTGGCGTTGGTGTTTTTCAGTGCTAGATTAGTTGGCAGGTGCTTTTATTGAGATTTTTTTGTGTGAGCTTTGTCATGAGATGTGTATGCTTCTCTATACCTTTACTGCTCATGTTCCTGGCATGCTATGGTGTTTTCTACTGATACCACTTACTTCTACTGCCGTACTTATCAAATATTGCGTACTTCTCAACTACCGCTCACTTGGTATGCTTTTCCATCACCAACTACTACTTTCTACACTAATTGTTAATGTTATTGCAAATGCTGTTGTACCTATTTAATTTTATCAACCATTGCAACTATTAATTCAATTAATGATTACTTCTCAGCTGTCCCACTGTTCACTTTGTATGCATTTACATCAACAACTACAGCCTAGTCTCCACCAACTTTCACTAGTCCTACTGCTTGCTCCCTCTGGTCTGTGAAATAAATCTGAGTTGCGGGGTGATGTTGGTTGAAACTGTGTATGCATTGCTTGGGTTCTTAGTAGAGATATTATTTGCTTCTATTACGATTGCTAATGCTCTGCAAGAAGGTTCTCCCTACTCTTCCAGACCTACCTAAATTGTGCTTATTTTATGATTCAAATTGTGCTAATGATGCTAATAGCCGTATTGATGCTGAGTATGATACCTAAATTATGGAGCTAATGATGCTAATGGTACTACTGCCTACTGCTGCTACAAACCATGGAAGGCATATATCTACTCTTGTCATTCTCGTTTTGATGGCGGTTTACTACAGCATCATGTTTTCGTTTTGGTCAGAATTGTGCACCCATATTGTTGTTAGTGGGCATTGGTATTTGCAGGGGTATTGTGATATTTCAGTAAGTGGTTATTTCCTCTTGTTACTTTTGTCCTGTTTCTACAACACCACCATCTGTCACCAACAATGTCAAATGCCAGCACTACTTCTTATATCTACATCAAATGTTGTTGCTGCATTTATACTACTCACAACACTTCTACTTTTGGCTTACCACATACTATAGTCCACTGCAACACCAAATGAAGTTCTACATTTGATATTACTACTACTACTACTTTGCATATAATGGTTTGTACTGGTGAGTGTGTAAGTTGATAGTGCAATCTCATGTATTTTACATACCACTTGAGATTGAGGGAGGGTAATAGAGTGTGTGTGAGTGTGTCAGTTGTTAGTGTGCAGTGTGTGTGTGTGTCGAGCATGTGAGAGACTAATGTCAAGAGAATAGAGAATGAGTATATATACTCAGCAGTGTCATGTATTCAAAACTATCTTTCTTTATATCAATTCATTGATCAAATTGTTAACAGTAGAAATATAGATTCTCACAAATCTAACAGTTGGAACAGACATGGGAGCAGTAAGATGCTTCCTCTATAATAAACTGGTACATAAAAATCGCTTTGTGAAGATAAATAAAATAAATCCTTTTGGAGATGACGAATTGCGATTTTCCATTCCCCTTAATTCACCTAAATCAAAGAAGATGGAAAAAAAAAAGGAAAAAAAAACCTAAAATCCAAATCCAAATCCAAACTTAAAAAACGTAAAATACGAAATCCCATTAATCCAACTAAGAACGAAAACATTCTACTGATCCTCACTTCAATTTTCCAACTTGCGATATTTATTTGCCATTCCCATTAACTAACCTAATTCAAAGCAGATGAAAAAAATGGGAAAAACCTAAAATACAGATTCCATATCAAACCCAAATTTTCAGCATTATACGTTGAAGAAAAACTTACCTTCTTCTACTTCTTCGTAGCAGTTGGGGTGATTTTGTGTGTCAGTTGATGTGATTTTTCCTCTTTGAATCAACATTGAATTAGATTAATGAGATGAACAAATAATTCAGGGGTTTTGTGGAGCTCAACAAATAACGAATTCAATTCCCCATATGTTGTTTCTTTAAATCAATCAGGAACTTTCTCTAGGTTCGATAGAGAATGATTTGAATCTCTGATATTAACAGAGAAGAAAAGAATTCGATCTGTGTTGTTGTTTCGATAGATTTTTAGGAACAAGAAAGTGAGAACCGTATTTGACCTCCACTTTCATGTAATTCACGAACTTCTTCGGCCAAATGGGAAAAACACGGAAGGGTATTCGCGACATTTCTTGTACCAAAAAAAAGAGAGGGTCGTACCAAACAATAACCTCTTTTCTTTATATTAGTAAGATGAGAAATCAGCTCTCCGAAGAAAAATCATGCAGCATATGTTTGGAGAAAATATACCAATTTTTTTTTCCTTCATAATATTACTTCAAATTCAGTTGATACTAGTTTTTTTAGAGGTATTTTGAAGTCCAGAAAGCATGTCCCATTAAACACTACATTAAATTTTCTCCTTCGTAATATATAAATGATAGGTATTTTGAGAGGTATTTTTTCCTTCGTAATATATAAAGGAGAATTATTGGGCTGACGTGCAACACCACATTAAATTTTACATTTTTTAAGAATTTAGAGTGACACCGGAAAAACAATAGTTTTAAAATGAATGAACACAACCTATATGACAAAATAATGGGTTTAAAATAAACAAAGGGCCACGACTTGTTATTGAAAAAAACCCAGTTGAAATTCTTAGATTCGTTCATTTTCGTGACATGAAACCTATATTCAGTAATAAAAACATGTAAATGACTATAAATTTCATAAATCATTTATTTTAAATTTGTATATAGTTTTTATGTTGTTTCAACTATGGATTTACTGGATTTTTGGTAAAACGAAAATACAATTCTGCATCTTTTTATTTCAAAAGAAAACAAATTAATTATAAACCAAAAAATATATGAGGAAGGATCCCCTCACACTTATATTTTTACACTATCTTACACATTGGGAACTATTTTTTTTACCAAGCGATATCGTATTTTAAGCTAATATTCTGGGAATATGTTCTTCTTACAAAGATCTACATGTCCACAAAAAATAAGCACATTCCAGAACGTATAACTCCACCATCTACTACTTTGAAATCAACTGTCAAAAAATAACGAATTTTCAACGGTTAAAATTAAGATCGATAGATGGTGAGGTTTAGTATTTCGGAATATGCCCATCTTTTGTGGGTATGTAGAGCTTTGTTAGACGAGCATATACCAAGAATATTAACTTCAAATACTCTATTGTTTAAGTTTTATTAAGAAAAATATCTCCCAAAGTGTGAGATAGTGTGAATCTAAGAGTGTGAAGGGATTCCCTCAAAAAATATTCTCCAACTCATACTTATTTATATTATCTCTTTTGTTTATAGAGTTATGAAACGGGGAACTTTTTTTCTAGCCCAAATTCTCTTTTTTTATATATATGGAACCCACCATTAAAATTTCATTTTTGAAGAACCCATAATTATTTATAAATAGGAGTTAATTACACATATGACCTTTAATTAAGGAAATTTATATTATTTTCTTTTAATACAAAATATAATAAATACATGTGACAAATTTTATTTTACACCACATAACTTTTGGTTGGTAATCGAGCAATAATCTGAGCACCAACCCTTTTCTGAATAACCACACCCAATCTATGAAAAATAAAACTGCCTAAACCACTACCAGCGTCATTGCTAACTAAATAATTTTTCAGACGCTTAAAAAAACACATAAAATCATCACTAAGCTCTCCTAAAGTAGTAAAATCTAAGATACCCAAACTGTAACCATGAGCAGTACAATCAGACAAATATTTAGTACGCTTGCGCGAAATTGCTCTCGAAATGGCCTGGCCCAAAATAAAGGCACGAACACCATCACCAGTGAAGGGTGAGACACATGTGACATCCATACACATATCTTTTCCGTTCTCCCAATTGAGTACAAGGATATCGGCCGGGCGTAAGTCCTTGTTATCATCTGACAAAATACCAAGGTTCGATACCTTGCGTACAGGTACACAAGCTTTGTAAAGGATGTCGGTAGGTAAATCGCGGACTAAGTCATGACGAAACTTAATCCCAACGTCTTTAGCACAGTGGAGCGCATGGTCGCCGAAAATATCCATAGGGTTATTACAACAAGAGCATAAACCACCTTTGACGAACAATGTAACACCAAGACGATAAAAAACTACATCCCTGAACTGTCGGGGACCAAGGCACTGACCAAGTCCACTAATTGGGACAGCCAAAAGATAATCCTGAGCATGCTTGATCTGGTTACACTTCCATAGCATTGAGTCTCTCGCAGATAATGTAAACTGGACATGGATTTGCTTCTTAACTGCGTCAAAATAAGTAACTGCTAGGGAGTGCATAGAAGGGGGGGGGGGGGGGCAGTGTCATCGACGCAATAAGTAGAAGGCAAATCACATACCTGAGTAAATTTCTGAAGAGCTAACTTGTAGGAAACACCATTGTCGTTTGGGAATAAACTACCAAGTATCACCTTCCGCACTGAGGCCGTCTGACTATGGGAGGCAAGATAACAGTAGGTGCGGGTGTCAGTCGTATACTACACCAAAACATACGATTTGGGACGGATATACGCGTTGCAATGAATTTCACCAACACAAATATCTGTTGGGAATATGGCGTAGCAAATTTTGGTGCAACGCCAAAATCCGTTGGGCAAATTAATTTGTGCAACGTATAAAAACGTTGGTCGAAATGATTACCAACGTTTTTTAAGCAACAGATTCTTTAATTTGTGCAACGGTTACAATAATTTAGGCAACATATTACTCTAATTTGAGCAACACTTATATACGTTGCAAACCCATTTACAGATTAAAAATAAATCCGACGATAATTCCAGGTAAAAAAATAGAATTTCGACGGATTTCAGCACCTGTATAATGTGAAGTACCAATGGTGGAACAACATTAAAATTAATCATGCAGAGTGCAAGACAGAGTTATAATCCAACTGAAGTTGATATATAATCCTCTTAGTTTATTGACGAAACCAAAATGTTGATACTTCATTCCAGTTTATGGTTCATAACATATGAAATCAAAAAAAATCTCAACAGAAAACTTACTTCGTAAACAATATTTGTCTAAATTTTAGGTTGAGGCCTGAAAAGAGGTAGAAGCAAAGGTTAATGGTAAAATTCAATTAAGAGTTCAAAAACGCATCTTACGAAATTTATATTTCAGTCCAACTATCTGTATACTCATTTATTCCTTTGTTGCATGATGAAAAGCAACCTTCAGAGTTTTCAAGCCTTGCAATCCTGGTAATGGATTGTCCAGTACTTCAAAATACACTATATCAGAAGTCTGGAAAAGAAGATATCCATCAGCAAACTTTACACACAAGTTATACGTGTGCAGCAAAAACAAAAGCAGTGCAAACATGGTTCTGCAAGCAAGATCTAGGAGATGACCTACCTGATTAGAGTGAACCAACATATCTGACAAACGATCAACTTCCCTATACTTGATAGGTTATGGTTTAGGTTGCTGAGAGTAACAGATGTGATGTGAGCCTGACTTTGGATGTATTCTTGAGATTGAAACAACACAGAGTTCATCGACATGCTCGTTTAACCCTTCAAATACCCCAAATGCATTGTCAATAAAATCACCCAACCTGCACCCATCCTCTCTACTATCCTATGTTATATGTACCTCTACAGGCTCCACTGAAGTTTCTTCTTGAACCAATTGCTCTACATTTACGACAAGTACCTTTGATGGTGGTGTCGGTTTCTCTCCATGTAGTGACCAATGTACATATGTAAGTAGCATGTCATTCACTTTTAAATCATGCCTCACTTCTTCAAACCTATTAGATTTTGTATTACGACAAACACGACAAGGACAGGGACATAATTGTGAGTCTCTAGTTCTGTTCTTATATGAAAAGGCAATAAAATTATCTACCCCTGTTCTATACAAATGACTAAACCTATCTTCAAACATTTCTCAGTCTGTTGAGACATTCTACAATAATGAAGACATGCCATATTATAAAAGAGATGCGCTATATATAGCCTATGATTCACAACAAAACAAAAGGAATCAATATTATGAAATGACCATCAAACTGAATTCATGACAAGAGACTGAATTATAAGCAAACTATGAACAAATTAAACTACACACAATACGTGAGAGGTAGAAAGTACTGAATAATAGAAGTACAAACAAGCAGCAAACCTCTCTCTAGATCTGCGATGAATAGGTTTCGTGCACAATGCATCGATACCTAAGTAATAAGCATCCAATAATAAGACAATAAGAAGTTGAACATACAATCATATACAACAATGATAACCATAACAACTGAACAAAAGCAGAACAGGTTACCCGACCTTTCAAGTCATTGGAATAGTAATTTTACTCTACGAAACCTGCACCAAAACACAAACCATACTTCAGAATTTGTCACCTGACAACAACATAGACAACAATGATAACTACAACAGCAATAGATGAATGAACTCCTAAAAATTCACCCTACAGGTCACCCCCGCAAAAGGTGGCTTGTTTACATGATATTATCGGAAATGTAGTGGCCATTTGACTGGGAAAAGGAGAAAAATCTGGTGGTATACTATACTAGTAGATGTATCCCCCAGTAGGAATTACATAAGACAGGACAAGTGACTCACACCTGATCGGGTTAACGACAGTTATTAAACCCTTGTTATCATTCATTTCACTGACTAGTTTGATACAAGCTAAACCATTACAAAAACCTATCTTGGATATTTAGACCTGATATAAATCTAATATTATCCTCCTTTTCTGTTCCTAATAAACAAGTTAAAGGGATATTGGTTGGATGTTTGGATGCCAAACACAAAAACAAGTTAGCTTCAACAAAGGGATAATGGAACTTATGAAATGACTGATGATGGTGCATTAGAATAGATAGAAACTAGAAAAAATTGCATATAAAAACATTGTTGTTGCAAGTTTTTTTTAGAAGCAGACCAACTACCGTAAATTTCCTAGTTTTTTTTTTTAGTTACATCAGACCAACTATAATAAGGTTTATAAAGCAGTAAATTTCTAAAGGCATTTATGGAAGCTAGTCAAGGTATAAATCATCACCAGACAAGTTATTATAAATTTAGAATGAGGAGTATAAGATGAGGAATTTAAAAAGTGCATATCAAAACTGGTGTGCCTGATTCTACTATCAGGTTTGAATTCCATGTCAAAACTTAGCATTTTCTCTACCAGGCATCTGATTTCTCATAGAACACATTGTAGGAATACATAAATAACAGTTCATAATATATCAAAAATAACAGTTCATATGATATCGATTCAAAAGTCTGATCAGTGCATGACAACCAAATGCAAACTAAGGGAAGCACAGACATAATCCTTTAGTATCTACACCAATAATCCTCATACTTTGAAAGAATTCAGCGAGCCTGCTATAACTAGCAGTTATTCCCTAATTCTGAAAAGATTATCTACTTTCCTCGGTAGAATATAAATCCTGAAATGGGCAAGTATGCTTATTAGAGAAATCACCATTTTGCATTTTGATAAAATCTGGGTTAGATATTAGGGTAAAACAAGATATGCATACACATTTACACACTGACATTTATTTCACTGGTACCTTTAAAAGGATTTCTTGGTAAATCTCTTCGGGAAAGCTTGATATTGATTCTCCTCCTCCTCTTTTTATATAGAGTGAGAGTCTGAATTGCTGGTCCGACGATGGTAACTAGCATTGCCTTTCCTGTAAAAAGAACAAGATCAGCCAAAAATCAAATTCTTAAGATTGAAACAACACAGAGTTCATCAAATTCACGGTTTTAACAGTATACACTGCAGATGAGCAGTAAGCACATACAAACAAACTAGGCATAGTATACACATAACCAATTAAAATCAACTATATATACCGCTAAGTACTAATCACAAGTGATTTCAATGTTGTGTGTTCTCGTCTTCGAGACCTAGTGGAAACTGATGTTAACTTTAACTTTGATGGTACCACAATCAGTAGGTGTCTTCAATCCCTTGGCCAAGTAAAATTTATAATTGTAAATGACAACCCTATAGGCATTATTGCAATCAGTAGGCATTATCTATGTTTCTTTCTACTTCTACTAATTATTTGTCTCCTTTGTAATGACTTATTTGTTGTTATTGCCTCGTGATAAATAGGCTATATGCCGTGCATATCAAAACATTCACAGTATCGTTAGCATCCTAGAACCCATCTCAGTATTAACTTTTAGTGCAAAGAAACAAACACCCATTTCATAAGAAGAGATTTTTTGAGATTATGTTTCCAGTAATGGAAGACGACAAGCATAAAAAAAATATTGTGGGTTTTAGTGTAGTTTTATAAGTCAAGTAATGGAATTGGTGGCTCCATTCCAGATGAAGAAATGGGGAGAACGGGTTAAATGGAGAGCACCACAAAGCACATACCAACTAGTTCAGCACATATACTCATCAAGTAAGCAGTCCCCATACCCTAAGGAATCATGAAAAGAGGCAACTTATTGTTTGATATAGAAAATCTGCACATAGTTAAACTCAACAACCAAAATCAATTTAGCTACCTAGGTTCTTGTGACTCAAACTCAACCACCAAACACAATTTAGCTACCTAGATTCTTGTGGTGTAATGTTTACCGCTAACAATAACAAAGTTGCTTTTTGAAATATATATAAGGCACAACATAGATCAATCCAATCTACAACATACACTGTTCATAAACAACTAAGAAATCAACCATGTCGATACAGAATTGAGACTACATCCATCAATTACAAATCAAACAAGTGACATTTGAAATCAAGCAACAAAAGATTGATAACTAAAAAAGCAATTTAACCCTAGATTTAACTCATAAATCAACACAAACATTCAATGACACCATTATAATAAAATTAAAAGTGTTGACTAAGCAGAAGCAAAACACACCCATGGCTTGAATTCTACATAATATTAAAACAAAAAAAATCAAAATCTATACAGCAAGACTCCAAAGTAAAACCCCTAACTTCAAAACACCAAAACAACTTCAATAAACCCATTAAACTAAAATATAAATACACCCATGCTTTAAAATTACACAACGTAAAAAAATAAAAGAACACCAAAATCTTTACATGCAATAACACTCGAACAGAGTTAGGTCAAAAAATAAATCAAAAGATAAACAACAAAATCAAAATTAAACAACAACAGTAGTAAATAATGGTTTATACCTGATGATAATCAACTACCAGATGAATTGAATTTGGATTTCAGGAACACAATCAATTTTGGATTATAGGTTTAGGAATTTTTTTATGATTCTAGAGAATAGATCGAGATTTCTAGGGTTTGATTACTGAAATTCAGGTTTTGATTTGGTTAGGAAAGATAAAGAGATTTGGGTTTGATTCTGAGAGAAGAGTTTTCATTCAGAGAAAAGGGTTTTGGTCTTGGAGGGTTTCGGTTCTGCGAAGAAAAATATTCTGAAAATAAGAGAGAGAATAAAAACAAAAGCGAGATAGAAGAATTTTGGTGAAAATAAGAGAGACAGAGTAATATAGGTGTCTGAAAATATATTTGGAAGTTAATATTTGGTGAAAAAATGAGAGGGAGAATGATTTTTGGTGAAAAATAGAGGGAAAAATTTAGGGGGGAATTTTTTGTTGATTCAAGTTGGGAGGGAGGATGATTTTGGTGAAAAAATGAGAGGGAAAATTTTGAGGAACTAATTTTAAGATTTTTCTGAAAAAAAAAAGATAATAAAAAAATCCGAGATTAAATAAAAATACTAATAATAGCCCATCGAAATGTCTGATATTACATAATTTCCAACGATGTATAACGTTTCACCGACGTTGCTCCATTAATTTCATTTACCAAACAAATATAATTTATTTTGCGCAATGTATTTTCTGGTGTGCAACGAATATTCGCGTTGCAAACGTGTGCAACGTCAATATCCGTTGCACACCCTCGAAATTGTTGTGTTGCAAAATGCAGGATATGGTGTAGTGTAGTGTATATACCAAGGCCACCATCTTTGATAGGTAGTGTATCTAATCTCTGTTTCAAAGGACCAAAACCAGCTCCATCTCCCGTAATCATAAGCCTCAAATACTTGAGTAAGTGATCGTCGAAAAGGTCGGTGGCTTGCTGTATAGCAGCAGGATTGGTAGTACGCATAGCAAAATATAATCTGGAGACACTGACACAATTACGCAGCAGCAACATCTCACTCTGAGGGTCCTTGAGTTTTTTGATATCCGACATTAGTTGAATAGTCTTGTTCACCCTACCCAAAACCATATCGCTCATAAAATCCATGTCCAAACTCACAGGTCCCCCCAAAAGTTTAACACCTTTGCTATGCCTCCCAATGTCTTTCGGGAAAACACCTACCTCGAGGCTGCGTGGATCAAGAGTAGGCCAAAATACCTCAGTTTTCTTGATATTAAGATGCAAGCCTCTACTCGGCCCTTCAGATTCTATAATATTCAAGGCTTTGGCAACCTCCAACGTGTCGCCGACAATAGTTCCATCATCAAGATACCAGGTGTGTAAATCGAGCTTGCAACGAGAAGCAATGGACTTCACTAGAGGGTGGAGAGTCAGAGCAAACAGAAGGGGACCAAGAGGATCACTTTTCTGAACCCCCAAAGCAGAAGACAAGATATACTGGTCGTAGTATAGTTTAGCAGGCCTAGCATAACAAAATTCAACCCAGCGAGAAATACCTGGACAATGAAGTCGAACCTCTCTAATGAGATGAGACCTGCACACCGTATTGAAAGCGTTATAGAAATCAATAAGCAACATTGACATCCTATCCGATTGCCCTTTCAATTCCAACAAACTATTTACAGCATGAAGAATACCCTCACCCCCAACTTCAACGCCGACCCCAAACTGATGATCTCCTAAATAAGAAGACATGGCCTTGCCGATAGATAATTCGGCTACCTTAGAGACCAAACGACGCCAGATAGTGCTTACTGCAATAGGCCTTAACCACCCCCAGGCTTGAGTAAAGGTGTGAGAGGTGCACTGGAGATAAGTTCCCTCAAAACCTTAGGGCACTAGCCAGCCAACCAAAGGTTAACCACTCCCGTGATTGAATCCAACAAATCATCTGCCACTGCCGCTGCTGTACCACTCAAAGCGACGACCAGATGCTGCGTACGCAAACCATCACGACCACAAGAAGTCCCTCTAGTGAAACTCTTGATAGCACCATGAATAGCCCACGAATCGACCGTGACCGGATCACAAACAAACTCTCCCTCTGGAATGGAAGGAGGTGGAGCTGTAGGATGCTTATATTTCAATTCAAAAAGCGTGTTCTCACTGCGAGGAGCAACACCGTTCGAAGACCATACACGAATCGCCGCCGCATAATGTCCAAATTCGATCTTTCTACGGCATGCACTTAAGTTGGCCATATCAGGTTTCTTATCACTGTCTTGTTTGATGTTGTGGTGATGATTCGGCAAATGAATCAACTTTTGAATCATCTTATAACAACCCCTCGGTTCCATCCAAACCAATAAGGCCTGTTGAATGGCTGCAACCCAGTCTCTTACGATTGCTAGACTTCTTATCAGCCTTGGGCTTGTAACGTACCAACGTGCAAATGGGGAGGAGGATGAGATGAATCCAGGCGATAGAATCCGTAGGTTTACTTAGCACACTATCCAAGCAAACTTTCAAAGTGTGGGAAAAACTCAACCTGCACTTATGAGGGATGCTAGCAACCGTGGAAAAGTGGCACTGGAAAACAGCACAAAGTAATCCAGGAGTAAGGGAAAAAACCTCATCCGATAAATCCTTCTCGTCGCAACTGGCAGCAGCATCAAGTTCCGGGACTGCAGAGACATCCATGCTGGAAGCAACAGCAGATTCGATCAACACGGGTGGGACAGCAGGCCAGTCGATACCGTGTAGCATAAAATCTGCAGAATTGCCATTAAAGGGACCTGCAATGGTGTCATGAACGCCTTTACCTTTGCAATGGTCCAGCAGGCCTGTGATAAATTATAATTCCTAAAAATACTCCTAACTTCTTTGACTTCTCTACTTACGTCAAATAACTATCTCTGAATATATCCCAGCCTTCATTTATTTTGTCTCCTACAAAAAAGCCTTCTTTACCTCTTTGTTTATCCCGTTTATTTATTTGTATGTGGCAACAATTTATTAGTATTTTTTACTGCAACCGACCTAGAAAACCCAATATCACTTTTGGAGTTTTAGGAATATTCCAATTTTCACCAAATTGCGATCGGTGAAATTTCCGGTTTTCACATGTGGTGAATGAACATATAGGATGAATGCAATTTTCACATATCATTATTGTTATAGATGGAATTATCACCGTCTATTTATGTGAAAACCAACATTTTTTCTTTTCATTATCGTGAAAAATGTAATTATCATCGGTGAAAATCACAGAAAATCGCACTTATCACCTACTTATGAAGACAAATTCAAAAAATAAAAAAATAAAGAAAGAAGAAGAATGGATTGATGGATGATTAAACTGAATTTTTTTAAAACATTTGCATAACATCCGAACCGCTCATAAAATTCCGGTAGATAAAAATCAGAGTTCATAAGTAACATAGCTAGCATATATGGAAGTTTCACCCACAAGAAAAGACAGAATTCTAAACCCACGGACCACGGATCCCAGTTTGAATTAGTTTCCAAACACAACCATATGTCACTGTACCATGTATCAAATTCAAACTGAATATGTGAAGAGTGAATATTTGAGAAGAAAAAAGAGAGTTGTAACAAAAGTGAAACAGTAGTGGAGTTTTAAGAATAGAGGCTAACAATGGAGTCGTGTAACAAAGAAGAAAGAAACTAACGAAAAAAAAGGTAAGAGTTTTAGACCTAACAAAATTTAAACTGACCGTAAATAATGGTAAGTTGGTAGCACGTTTTATCTATTCCTATCATAAAGGCAACTATGCTAACTGTTCATGAACAGTAAAATGAGGTTACAATTTTGAATTCCCAGAATTGCCCTGAATTTTATAACTCCATAAAAATTGTCAACAAAATTATTTGAGGTTAAAAAGGTAAAAGTACAAAAAAAAAGATCAACATTTATGAACTGAGAGAGAACATAGACCGGGTCCCATGAGTTGGTACGTGAGAGGGTCACATACAGAAGAGTGGTCCCATGAATTGCTTCTCAAAAAAAAAAAAAAAAAAACGGAAGAGTGGGAGAGAGGGTCACATGAGAGGGCAAAAAACAGAGCACGTGCGGAGCGCGTGCCGACAAGCTAGTTTCCATAGAAACAACACGAGCCATGTAGTTATGGCATTTTTTTCTTTAAATCTTTTTAGTTAATAATACGATTTGGATAAAGGTTAATTTTCTTGTAAACTAGAAAGTAGGGCAAGGAGACACAAGGTAGAGGGAATAGGAGAGAGATTTCTTATTAATCATTGTGTAAGATACAATGTTTAAGACCGTATTTATATAGATATAAGACTTGGTGTCCAAGATATGTAAACCCTAAAATTAGACACGAAGGGCATCTTAGTAAATAAACTTGGTTTATAACACTCCCCCTGATGACCACTGTGGCTAAGTCAGTACAAACATATCAGGAAAACTCAAAAGAGAAAAACCTGGAATTGCATAAGCATGTAAAGACTCAGACAGCGTTGGACACGCATATGTTGCCTCGTTAAAACCTTGACAAGGAAAACCCAGTGGGACAAAACCTTGACGAAGGAAAAAGAGTACAACGCGATAAAGTCCAGTGAATGCACCTTAATTTGATGATGGCGCTCCCCCTGATAAATACTTCAGTCAAATCTTGGCGAGTAAATCTTTGAGTCGAAACTTTCCAATTTTGAAGAACGAATTTCTTGAATGCAGAAGAGGAATGTGCTTTCATGAAGATGTCGGATAGTTGATGATGTCTTCATTTGTGTTACACAAGCAGTAATGCCTTCGATTAATACTTTTGCAGAGTCTACATTCTTCTTCAACACATTGAGAACTTGTGTCATAGATTGCTAGCTTCCCGAGATGATTTGCAAAAGTTGTTGATGTACGTAGTTTCTTCAACATAGAGCCAAGATATAGATAAATTACCATAAGTAAACAAAACTGAATTTGTGGTCATACCTTATGTGGATCGGAATGCCATCCAAATTACTAAGGGATTGTTATGTTGATTTGGTATAACAAAATGACCTAGTTAATGGTGGGAATCCATCAAATAATAGAAATTATACAACTCCCCCTTGGATGCCACCATGTTGAATAAATTGCCTCACTAAAACCTTTCCAGTAAAACCCAATGGGAAAAATCTGGATGAAGAAAAAAGAGCACAAATATCAACATTAAAAGAAATTTAAACGTCAACGAGATGTTGCCTCATCAAAACCTTGTCAGGAAAACCACATGGGACAAAACCTGAAGCGAAGGAAAAAGAGTACAACTTTTGACGTAAATATGGATGCTAATTAACTCAACTATATGAGTGTTATAGAAAACAAGCACCAAATCATAACTATAGTTTATATCATAAACAAGTTTTAAGCAAGCATAATATCGTAACTGCAGATTTAAGAAAAATGATATTCATGCTGCTAAAGCGTGGATTTTTGTGTTTTTAAGCACTTCTCAAGAGGCCTATAACGTTGATATCATCAACAAATTAATCCGGATTTTTGGTTTTGTACCAAATTACTAAAAACACATAAAGGATTGCTAAAACCTAACACAATCGAGTCAGGTGGCTGTCTAAATATAACTTGAATCCTACAAGGATTACATGTTCCGAATCACATTTCTTATGTAAATGCAATATGAGTCCTTCAAGGACTACCACGCTAAAAGAATTATACATAGAGAACAAAAATTTATTAAATCAATCCTCGGGTTTGAGCAGAAATAAAACCTTAAATTGTCCTAAAAAGGAACATATTTCTCGTATAACGCATGAAGACTACACCAACCTGTAAGTAATGGGTTTGGAAATTTTAAGGTGTAAGTCTTGGATCCAAAATTGCGTTAATTGAAAAATTAATCCAACTTAATTTGGATTGTATGCCAACCAATCACATATGTCGATATTTCTATGTAGAGGGGTTAACAATCACTGTCTATATTATTTCAGTAGCTACCATAAATGAATATTCGACAATCGTAGTATCTTATCACGATTCCACACAGTTCTCACGGATATGCATATATTGAAATTAACATAAATACTGGTACCAGCGCACATGGGCAATGTAAAATCCTCATCTTCATGTGAGAAGACATCATATTTGAGAATGTGAATTTGATACGCTCTATTGGAGTACTACCTGTAGCCTCTTATAGAACGCTACTTATCAGCTAGATGTGACTGGATTTCCTCTTAAGAGGCAAAAGCTTATATGAAAGCAAAACGAGAAATTTCACGCCGATCATAAAGTGACAGCCTCAATCGATTTGATCGTGATGGGAGAGAAATTGATATAACTTTCAAGTTAATTAACACCAAATTTTGTTGGTAGTATATAGTCTCCCCCTGATCATGGCAGAAATATTTTCATCTCATAAAAACGAAAAACTAGTTTCGTAGAGTATTATCTGATTAAATCGAGACATATACTCATTATGAAATATGTCTTTCGACATAATAAAAAAAGTAGTCTTAATAGACATACATATTTACCATCAACCATGGATTACTTTTGGAACAAAAACCAAAAGCCTTGAAAATATGCAAACAAATCTCCAATAATTTCTTGACGACGAAATAAAGATTTAGATTGAAGTTATGGACACTTTCTTATCAAAAGAAAATTAAAATAAGATCAATATAGTCACTACATGACTAATAATATTGGCTAACAAGCCGGGTGCGCACCCTTTGATCTTTAGTGTCCAATTCCAACTACAAGTAGAACTATTTCAAATTGGAGAATATTAAGATGAAAAATAAAATAAAGATTGCTCAATATCCCTAGGGAATGCAATAATTCTTAGTTTCATCGGTGTTTGCAATTTCGAATTCCATAATAATGATATCTCATCATGAAGTCGAGAGATAAAATCAATTTCGATTGACTTATATGATTCTTTTTAAGAAAATAAAGAAATCATAATCGTTTATCTTTGTAGAGCAAACCCTTCTTTTTGTTGATGGTGATATCTTTGAATTAGAATTCCAATTTTTACATCTCATTAGGGAGAAATGATGGGGAAAAACCAACATCTATTGGTTTGCACAATTAAATTGGTTTCTTAAAAGTGTATCGACAAATTAAAAAAAAAATTGTCGTTTCCAATATCGCATAGTCAACCGACTGATGGTTTCTTACAAAAACAAAAATAAATAAATAGAAACCATTAATCACATGATCTTCGTCTAATGGACAAAGATACCAATTAAACTGGACGTAGGTTTTTCAACCGTGCATGTGGATAATTACTGTAAAGGTAATCAAATTGCGATAATACCAATTTTTGGTGATTACAGTTTTAATAGGTAATAGAAACTGTAATAATTATATTTTGATAGATGTTTTTTCCTTTTTTTTTTCTCTTTGAAGAAAATAAGAGAAAAAATAAAACATCAATTTTTAATGATTACAGTTTCATTAAAAAGATAGAAACTATAAAGATATAATTTTTTTTTTCATGTAAAAAAAAAATTAGAGAAGAACGGTCGATATATATAGAGCTAATATATAACTAAAATCAAAACAGTGAAGCATAGATTAGTTATTATAGCTTACTTGATAAATAAGTTGAGGAAACTTGCTGTTTGATCGGTGGAAGATCAAAATAATACTTGGTGGGTCAATCCCCCGTTAATCCTTTCGCTCCTGTCATTCATGGTAACATAGGTATCTTTCCTGGAAAGACTACCTTTGTCTGCCATCTAATATTTATGCCATTATAAATATCCTCCCTTGAAAAGTGTCATCGATTTGGATCACCAACTTTGTTAGAAAGGATTCTAGGGTTCATCGAATGGCATTCTGCGGTAGAGCAACGTGCGTGATAACGTCTTGTAAACTAGAATGTAGGGCAAGGAGATACAAGGTAGAGGGAAGAGGAGAGAGATTTCTTATTAATCAGTGTGTAAGATACAATGTTTAAGACCGTATTTATATAGATATAAGACTTGGTGTCCAAGATATGTAAACCCTAAAATTAGACACGAAGGGCATTTTAGTAAATAAACTTGGTTTATAACAAATTTAATCCTCCTTAAAATGTGAAAATATAAACTTAATTAAACCTATCAATCTTAACCGTACATCTTATTTTTTGGGCTACTTATATATATGGGTTTTTGGAAGAAAGAGGAATCAAATGTGGGTTCCTTAGAAATTTCCACGTTACGAAACCATATAGTTTAGTGTGTCCAAAATTCCTAAGTTCTAACAATTGGGGGATACATTTATTAATTGGGGGATATTGATTACTTCACCCACCCCATGATTTCGGCTAAGGGGTGACCAATTGATATGAAAGTACTAAAATACCCTTTTGGTTAATTAAATTTTTTTATGAAAATACTGTTATACCCTTTCCCCTAAAACATTAAAATCAAAAACCAAAACATATGTCCCCCATTTCTAACATTAGTTCCGGCAGTCCTTTAGGTTTAGGTTTTC
This sequence comes from Papaver bracteatum, assembly GCA_023529315.1. Lineage (NCBI taxonomy): Eukaryota > Viridiplantae > Streptophyta > Magnoliopsida > Ranunculales > Papaveraceae > Papaver > Papaver bracteatum. The sequence goes on along the minus strand of JAJJWX010001238.1, from coordinate 408,156 downwards.
GATTTTTTTTTTCTTCATCGTTCTTCAACCGTTCCTTCTCTGCCGGCTCCTCACTTTGATTTTTTTCTTCTTACACGCCGGAAAAGATGAAGAACACGCCGGAAGTGATGAAGACCATGCCGGAAGACCATGCCGATACTGGGTTCCTCAGTACCGGCATGGTTATTTAGGATGAAGACCACGGCGGAAGTGATGAAGAACATGTCGGAAATGATGAAGCCCACGCCGGAAGTGATGAAGTTCAATGCCGGTACTGAGTTTCGGCATGCTCGATATAAATCTTTCCATGACGGTAGTCAAGTGAAAAAAATAATCAAGTTTCTGGATACTTTTCATCATGTTCCGGCATAGAAATTTAAGCAAAATACTATGCCGGAACAGGTACCGGCATGCTCGAAAACTAGATTATCATGCCGATACATGTTCAAAACCAGAAAAAAAATCAACATTCTGAAGATCAAAACCAGAAAAAAATCGTAACGAGAGGGATACCCCCCCCCCCCCCCCCCCCCCCCCGGATAGTGGCAAACAAATTTTGAAAATTTCCGGCAATGCCGACATGGTTTTTGGTTGAATACCATGCCAGCACCGAGCTTTTTCAACTGCAACAATGGTGGATTCAAAGGAAAAAAAAATCAATTTTTCAACCTCTTAGCAGCAATTCTCTCATCACAATCATCTACCATTTTCAAAAAAAAACACATCCCACTCAAAAAAAAATTCCCTCCTTCTACTCCTCACTCACACAAATTAAAATAAAAAATCAAACTAATCTATCCCCAAATACTTAAGATTTTACCAATTAAAATTAATCACTAATTAGGATTAGTGAGGGCTAGATTAGGAATTAAAAAAATAATTACATATGGGGTAACCCAGAATTGCTATTGAGACACCATTTTTGTCCTGTAACTATATCCCCAATTAATAAATGTATCTCCAATTGCGCGTTCAGTTCATATTATGTATGACAAAAGAATTTTTCCAGCAAAATAATAAAGGCTATCCCCATCCCTGGTTTAAATCAGCAAATTGGTTCGAGGCATTTTAGTGCGGTATTATGTTATAGACTTGGTATTCCCTTGTTTGAACCAGATAGTTTGTGCCCCTTCTGCAAGAGAGAGATGGATGTTTTTGGTGACCATGCGATTACCGTACAAATGAAGTTGGTTTAAAATTTCGACATGATTTAGTACGTGACACGATTGCGGACATCTGTTTATCGAGTTGGGGTGGCTGCACGGAAAGAGGTGGACTTGGGTATGCTTGCGAACAACGGTACTTCTTTGAGACCGCAGATGTTCTTGTGCTCAATTGGGACAATGGTCGGGACGTTTGCTTCGATGTTACGATTGTGTCGCCCTTTCTTTGAGTAATGGTCGTACTTTGGAAGGAGGGCAAAGCTATCAAGGATGTCTTTGTCGGTCGCAAAAATACCAAGTATTTAGAAAAATGCACTTGCACAAGGATATGGATTTGGTGCTTTGGCTTTCACTACTCTAGGTGAATTTGGGGACGGAACAACAGACTTCGTTCAGCGGCTCCGCAACTATATTGCTAGTCATGATGCTAACGTGCGTGTAGGTGATTTCCTTTTTCATAGGTTAAGTGTGGTAGTTCAAAAAGGAGTTGGAGCCCAGCTTGTTGCTAGGCTTCCGACTAGTTTCTTGTCTGAATTTGGAAATTAATTTTAACTTTAAAATCCTAAAAAAAAAAAAAAAAAAAAAAAAAATTATTACTCGAAATCGTTTATAGAAAAATCTAGTTGTGTGTTGCACGAACATAAAAGATATAGCATATATACAAATATATTTTTAAAACATTTTCCGCAACATGCTCAAGTTATGCATAAGCAAATAAGCTATACAAATCATGAAACTGTGGGACCTTCGTTCTATCAGATTTTTTTAGAAAATAGAGATATAAGCATTATTTATCATTTTTTACTATTGCCAACTCTAGATCACTTTTGAACCACAAAAATGATTACTGAAGATGAAAAAGGAGGTGAACTATTGCAGTTGGGTTTCATTCTCCAGTAGGATGGTTTTTATCTTTCCTCACAAGTATGAGGTTGAGGCTTCATGTACACCCAACCGCACTTAATGTATTCATTATAGTGATAATCCTCTCCTGTTATGGTTGTGTCTTGAGGGAGGGTCCGTTGGGCATGTTGTGTAAGTATATACGAGAATTTTGGAGGGTCTATTCATAGGGGCACACTCAGTGGCTTTAGATTTGAAGGATTGGCTTTATGTTCCCAAAAAAATAGCTCTGCAACTTCAATATTTTGTTCAAAGTTTTATTTAGTGGCTCAACCTGTTTTCAACCATTATTTCCGCTAAAGATCGCCCATATTTTGAAAACACGCCGTGTCACCACCATCGACCACCTTGTAAGCAAATGTTATATTTTTTGTTCTTATTTGAATTAAGAAGTTGTGTGTCACTTTTGCAATATCATATGCAAATACTCATGAAAAACAAGGTTGTTAAAATCCATTTAACATCTTCTACACAATCCTAATATAACACTTTTCATTACTTATTTATTTTGGATTCCCATAAGATCTTTTTCATGTAGTTCTGTTTTTTTTTTTCCTTATTATTACGTTGGTTGTTTCCACCATTGTTTAATAGGGTATTTTTTGGGTCGTCATTCGTCATGATATGTATTTTTTTTCCACCTCAGCCATAAAAGGCCCAGATATTTACGCATCAGATATAAACCTTAATTATATGAAAATAAAATTAGGCTTTGAAGCTCGGTAAATATTCCCTTGATGTCTGCTAACTAAACCCTTTTTTGGTCATAAATAATATTCAAAAACCCGGGGATTTAGCGTTTCCTCCCCTTTAAAGATCGCTAATTTGCATTTTCTCCCCCAAATAAATTTAAATTAGTGTTTCCTCCTATCGTCAAGTATTTCATCCATTACTCGGTTAGGTTAGTCAGCAATTGTGCGCATGTGGATAAAAAGAAACACATGGCATTTTAATACCGAAAATGCCTTCAAACAAAAAGTGCAATATTTACGATCAAACAGTACTGCAAAATTAATGGATTCTTGTTGACAAATTCTTCCCCAATTTCACCCAATTAATTCTAACAAATCAATATCACCGTTTGAACCTAGACCAGAGTCGGTATCGTCGTCTTTTCATCATCGTGTAAAGGTATCACAGTAGGTAAGCGGCTGCAGTGACGAACTCTCCTTTTTGTTTCTCTCTCATCAAGGGTTTTTCGTGTTCTTCTTCCTATTTCTGCTACTCTATGACTCTCTCCATTTGATTGAAATCAAAAGAAGATAATCGCTCAATTTGATTCCTCTAGATGCATAGTGGTTGAACAATTAACTAGAATTTAAATTCAATTAATTAGAATATTAGTGGTGGTGGCGAATATTACCCATCTGAGCATTATTTGGGTTTTCTTTATTAACCAATTAAAATTAAGGAAAGGATTAGATTTTTATTTTGGGAAATCTGAGAGATGTGGTAAGGAATAGTTGGGTTCTTCTTCTTCATCATCATCTCCCGTTCATATAATTTTTATTTATTTTTAATATTAGTAATAATCAAATTTAATAAATTCAATTATTTCTTATGGTTTTCCACTTCATTGTTTTTCTGTTCGATCAATGTTGAATGGAGTTTAACACTTGGTCTTATGAATTTCATTGATACTGATTGTACTAGAATTAACTAAACCCATTTAGGAGAAAGAATAAATAAACAGAATTTTGAATTATTGTTGTCAATTATGTAGTTTTGGTTCAAGGTGGTGTTAGTATGATAATGTACTGTAGATGCATTTTACTACAAACTACATCCAAAGTATAGAAATCTTCTACTCATGCAAGTGAAAGTAAGAGTTAAACAAAGGACACAAAGATTTACGTGGTTCGGTATGATTACCTACGTCCACGGGGGTGAAAGGATGAATCTTATTACTTCAAGGTGTTACAATGGTGTTACTCTCCAAGTTGAGTTCTCTTACCACATGAACTAGTTCCAACTCTCTTTCTCTCTAATGCGATTTCAAGTTTCTCTCCCAAAATTACAACATCCTCTCTCTTGGATACAAGTTCTTCTATTTATAGGGGTGGTTACATACAACCAAACTATGGTGTTGGTCACAATATATCTAATTCGAAGTCCTGTTGTCGGGCCCGCTCGCGTCGTCCTTTCTTTTGTGATTATGGCCGATGTGCTTTGGTTCCTTAGCAGTCTCTCGTCCGAGCCGATCCTTTCGGGTGTTCTCTGGGTGTGATGTCACCCTTCCAATCCTATCGCCATTGTGAATGGCCGATATGACGTGTGTCTTCTTATCCCTTTGACTACCGCTCCTCGTTTGACCCAATACGTCTCGTCTGTCAGCTTTGTCAGAGGCCTGGGGTCGAGTCTTGTCCGACAGCTGTAGAGTGATCACGTCTGATCCATGTGGCTCCTTAATTCTCGCGCCAGCCAGCCTCTATTATGTGCTTCTCTCCTCTTCATCTTTAGGTATATCATAGCTTAAGATGTTTCCACCTAGCCTTGTGGATATTTTGCACCTACATTTATGCCCCTTCTTTCGCTCGTGTGGCAGACACGAGTGGAAGAAAGTCGTCCCATTTTCCCACGTCCTCGTTCATGCCGCGATTTCCGCCATGCAGTCCCCCACTAACTCCTCTTTATGACCTGTAACCGTCGGCGTCGGTTACCCTTTCTTTTCCTTTAAATACTCTATTATCCTCTTCTCTTTCTTCTCCTTTACCATTTTTTCAGTTTCCAGCCGCTACAACTATCTTCTTCGAGATTCTTCATCATTTCCTACCTCTGTAAACCCTTGTCTTCTTGGTTTTCTTCCTTCACCTCTTCATCACCGAGTGCTACAGTATTTGCAGTTACATTTTCGTCGTCCCAACCTTTTTCACCAATTTTCGAGTTCTATACTACTCACGTCCATGGATTTTTCTCCCTCAATGACTGATAAAAGGTGTGTTGTCGATGTTTTTTCCGAGATTGATGCTTTTCCCATTTATTCCCTATTTTCTTTTGATAGTCCTTCCAAGTATGATGATCGCGCCATAAAATCTATCTTTCCTGATGGTTCTCCTTCTATTTCGTGCATGTCCGAGAAAAGGGGAAAAGATCTCTCCGAAGAAGAGTTCATTGAGCAGTTGAAAGAGAAGTACGATCTTCAAAATTACGAAGTTACCCTGATCTCGGGCCAAAACAACACCTTGAGGAAGTCCGATATGGATAAGTACGAGAAGTCGGCTGAATGTGTGGTCATCACTCATGGACAGCTGGAGCTAGGTCTCCGTCTCCCTCTGTACAACCCTGATAGCCCTTTCTACTACGAGGTTCTCTCTCAGCTCAAGCCTTATCGTACGTGCTCTGGCTCAATGGACTGACAATACTTTTCGAATCATGGATGAATGGAGAGCTTGCCGAGATGGTCACGGCTCCACCGCCGACTGGTCGACCTATAAGCCCGAGGACGCTCCCGAATATACCGTTGCCAATTTCCTTGCCAACTATCGAGCTGGTACTTCAACCAACGGTGACCTTGCCGGTTTTGCTTCTAGTCCTCATCGTCACAGAACTATGCCTAAGAATGTTGAAAGGATGATGCTAGATGCCGATCCCATTGTCCAAGGTTCTAACAGGCGACCTCGTCATACCAATGAACCAGTTTATCCCCGAGTTCCGCTTCTTGTACGAGGGCCCATCTTACATGGTAGCTTCTCATCGCCTCCGTTTCCCACCGAGCCCTACCCTTTCTAGGTGGTTAATGACGATAAAGCTGACAAGGTATGTGTCTCCTTCTGCCTTCCTCAATTTCTATCTTGTTAGTTTTGACGCTAATTGCCTATTTGTTGTCGTTGAAGCCTCAGGGCGACTCTTCTAAGGTCGCCGCATCGTCGATAAAGAGAGGTGCTGGCACAAGGGTTGAGGAAGACCAGGGGAAGGTAACAAACACAGTAATTTTGTTATAAGTACATGTACTAGCCCCTGTTTTTTGCCTTCACATGTTCTGACGAGAAACCTTGTGCAGAAATGTCCTAGGCATGATGACGATGAAGTCGGCGGGTCCGATGTGCATGAGGTTGATCACCAACCTCTTAGGCGTAATCCTAATAGAGGAAAGCATGTTGTTAAGCCGCCGTCGAGGCAAAAACCAATCATCGATATTCCCGATGAAGATGAGATATTCGGAGAGGATTTCTCGGATGATAAGGGCGATGGGAAGGAGATGGGTGAGAAAGGCGGTCCTGAGGTAGTCGTTAATGCTGAACTGGGCGACAGACAACAGCCCGTGAAGAAGCCCGAGTTGGGAAATGATGCTAATGCCGAATCGTAAGTACTTCGTCGCCTTCCCCATATTACCGGTGGGTCATCATCCGGTGTTGAAACCTCCTTTGCCGTCTCTGGCCCTATTCCGAACTCTCTTGGAGCGCTCACTTCCCTCGACTTTGGAGCGTATACTGATGAACAAATACTTGGTGTCGTGCCCCTCTATGGCAATATATCTCAGACTCTCGATACGGTGGTGAGTGACTGCATGTCTGGGTGATGCCTCACTCCTTAATTTCTTCCTAATCGTCGCCTACCATTCTAACTTGTTTATTTGCATTAGATCCTTAATCGGGTACGGTTGGATGCCGCCAATCGTCATATGGAAAGGCAGTTGGTGGAATCTCTCCAGCTTCCATTGCAGAACGAGAAGAGTCGTGCGCGCGAGCTAGAGATTAAACTCGCCGATGATCAAGGTATGTTACAATTCTATAAGCTTAACTTATGTTGATTGAGTTTATCGTGCTAGTATCCTGAGTCGGGTATCCTTCTGCTAGCCGAGATAGCTAGTATAGGTTTAGATGCTTCTTCGGAGTTTAGGATTATGAAGAATAAATGGGATATCGAAAAGGATTTAGTGGAGAATCTTTATCAGCGAATTGCGAACAAGGATGGGAAAATAGATCGCCAAGCTGGTGAGATCGAAGAGCTTCAAGGTGAATTAGACCGATATCGATAGTTTGAGTATGCCCCTGAAGAAATAGACAATTTACGGGCTCATATGGGTTCTTCTCAACGCCTTGCTGTTGAAAAAACTGCTTTGGCCATGGAGCTAAAACAGCGGGTAGACTCCTTACAATTGCAGAACCAAGACCTTCACGAGGATCGCCGACGAATTTTGAGGGATAAAGATGTAGTGAAGCGAGCTAATAGAGATCTGCTGGGCAAAGTGGGTGAATTTGACAAACTGGTGGGTGAACTAGAATGGAGTAGGTCGCAACTTTCAATGCTCCAAGTGTCGCGCAATCGTTTGATGGATGAGTGGAGTGAACATAAGAAGTACTGCCCCAACAATGAATTCAATGAGCAATGCTATAACGAGCTAACCATGAAATTGTCCAAGGCCGAGGATGAGTTGTCCAAGTCGGTAGAATCGCTTCAGTCAGTGTTACCATCCCTTTCAGGTCTTATAGGCGATGTGTTGAGGCCATCCTTAGGACTAGATTATTTTCTGTACTTGTGAAATTGCTAAGCCATATCCAACGAATAATACCGTGTTGTTGTGATTTTTTAGCCGAGAAAAAACGTTCTCGGGAATTGGATCTGGAAGTCCGACGGTTGAAGCAGGTCGAGGGCGATTTGGGAACCAAGTTGACCGATGCAGAGGCAACCAATTTGAAACTTACCCAACATATTGAGGATGAACGCGTCTCCCATGAAGAGGAGATAGACGAGAAGGTCCGGTCGGGTATTGCTGAGTATGTGGAGGATAAGCGGCGCGAGATCGCGCAAAGGAGGGCCGGTATTGTTTCTCCCAAGGCTTGAATCCCCCTTTTGTAGTGATGCGCCACTAAGTTTCCCTTTTTCCTGGGTTGTAAATCGCTTTGAACACATCTTCCCCTTTTTACTTCTGATACACTGCTTGTTTGTTTAAATGGGGGTGTTGCGTCGCCGATGCTGTTCTTTTTATTTCTGTTATACTTTGTGTTTCGTGTGGTTTCATGACACTTTCCACGCTTCTTTAATTGTCATATGACGCTGTCGTTTTAGCTCTTGTTTCTTATGTCACTCCTGTAATTATTGATTATGTATGTTAGTATTTTAACCTTTTATGTCGAACACACCCAACAAGGAGGGTCATCAGGCCCAATGTCATGTCCTGATTGGGGTATCTCATCACTATCTCTTGGATTCAGTGGAAGGGTATTAGTCAACCTAACTCTAGGTTCGATTACCCCGAGCGGTTATCGACCAACCAATCTCGGGCAAGTGGTCACAGCCACCTGCGATGGGGGCGGCCTTTCAAATGTAAGTAGGTCACCTAGATGAGAAGACCTCGTATCTTAACAACCTGTGGAACTGGTTTCCAACCACCAGAACCCTTAGGCTACCTCGGCACTTGCACACTACCACTGCCCCGAGTATGAATAGCAAGGCGACTGTAAGGCACCTCGGCACTTCCACACTGGCTTTGCCCCGAGTACGAATGCCCATTCGAGTGTAAGTCACCTCAGCACTTCCACACTGGCTTTTCCCCGAGTATGAATGACCATTAGTCGCTCATGCCCTATCTCATACCCCTCGCGGTTTTAAAGAGATAGAAGACAAGTATGCTCACCTTTTCTCCACATCGCCCTTCAGGGGTGGTAGAGTTTCAGATACTTGACGTTCCAAGGTTTGGGCTCTTTTGTTCCATCGAGTCTCAATAGTCGATAAGATCCCTCGCATGCCTTAGACGCAATTATATACGGCCCACCCCACTTTGGTGCTAGTTTTTCGCCCTTTTTGTCTCGCTCCCATTCGGCCAGGAACTTCAACACTTGCTTCCCTGGTTGAAATTCTCTTGGGAGAACACGCTTGTTGTATTCTCGTTGTAACCTTCTTTGATAGTTTTCCATTTTTTGTAGCGTCATCTCTCTTGTTTCTTCCAAGTCATCGAGTTTTGTCAAAATTAGATCGGATGAGACGTTTTGCCTCCAAGATTTTGTCCTAGTGGTGGGGATCATTCCTTCTGTCGGTATAATCGCCTCGGTTTCGTAAGTAAGCATGAATGGCGAGAACCATGTAGCTTCTCTCCGCGCGGTTCTGTATGCCCATAAAACGTTGTACAACTCCTCACACCAGTCACCATATTCCCCGTCCAATTTCTTCTTCATGTTGTCGGCAATTGTCTTGTTAGTGATCTCGGCCAGCCCATTACTCTGGGGTAAATGGGGGTAGCTTTGCTTTTCCTGATGTTGTACGTGTTGAACAAAAGATCAATATTTTCCCCTTGGAGTTGTTTGCCATTATCGGAGACGATAGTTACTGGGACCCCAAAGCGGCAGATGATATGTTCCCAGATAAACTTAAAGACATCTTTGTCTCGGATGTGCCTTAGTGGTGCTACTTCTACCCATTTGGAAAAGTAATCCGTGGCCACGATCAAGTACTTCCTCTGCCCTGATCCTACATGTAATGGTCCGACGATGTCTACCCCCCACTTGGCAAAGGGCCATGGGCTTATACCGGAGTTTAAAGGTACTCCCGGTGCCTGGATTTTCTTGCCGTATCATTGACATTCTTCACAAGATTTCGCCATTTCTTTTGCGTCTTCGTTCATGTACATCCAAAAATAGCCCATTGTCTTTGACTTGGACGATAATCTTCTCCCCGAACTGTGGTTTCCGGCGGCCCCATAGTGTAATTCATGCAAGATTATGTGGCCTTCTTCTCTACTTAGGCATCGTAAGAGTGACCCTAAGTAGGATTTACTATATAGGATTCCTTCCCTTAGCTCATAGGCGCCCGACTTACTTTTGATTTTATTTATTTCGGGCCGACCCTTAGGTAGCTCACCTGTTTCCAGGTATTGGTGTATCGGCTTTCTCCAATCGCCCTCTTTATATCGCTCGGCTGTGTTAATAGCCATATCAATCCGTACGTCCGGTGTTTCTGGGATTGAGGGAGTGAGGAGTCTCATAATACGAATGCCATCTATGCTTAGATCTTCCAGCTGTGAGGCGATGTAGGATAGAGCGTCCGAGTTCCTGTTATCTTTTCTACAAATGTAGCAGAATTTAATGCTTGGTATTTGGTTGATGTAAAATTGGGCGAGCTCCCAATACTTTTGCAATACGGGGTCTGTGTCGCATATTTGACCGTAATCTGCCGAATCACCAACTGTGAATCACTAGTTAAGCGAACCTCATGTAGCCCCATTTCTACAATTATCCATAAGGCGTGGATTACTGCTTCGTACTCGGTGATATTGTTTGTTGCTTTGAATTCCAGCCTGAATGAGTGCACTATCTTTCTTCCTTTCGGCGTGGTGAATACTAACCCAAGAACTGACCCCTATGTGTTTGATGCCCCATCGACGAAGACTTCCCATCGTGTGGGACTACTGGCTGCTAATAGGTCGGTAGGCTCTTCTCGTTCTTCCATCATCCCAGGTATATCTTCAACCCCGTCTTTATCGCTTAGTGGGAAATCTGCTAGGAAGTCGGCCATTACCTGTCCTTTTATTGCCGTCCTCATTTTGTATACCACATCATATTGTTTGATTAAGTCTCCCCATTTAGAGATTCTCCCTGATCGCCCTGCATTGTCCAAAACTGCCTCGATATGCGACTTGGTGAGAACCCGTATGTGATGAGCTTGAAAATATATTCGGAGCTTAGAAGCATCAAAAGATAGTGTCAGCACCATCTGCTCCATTCTGGTATAGTTTTTCTCGGCCGGACTTAGCGTTTTGCTAATGAAATACACCGGCCTCTCCGCATTCCCCTCCATCCTAAACAATAATGCACTAATGGAATATGGTGTCACCCCTAAGTATAGGGTAAGGATTTCTGACGGCTCAGGCCTCTGTAGAACCGGGAGGCTGTCCAAGTGTAACTTGATGTTTTGAAAGGCCTATTCGCTAGCATCCGTCCATTGAAACTTCTCTCCTTTCTTCAGAATATCATAAAAGGTTTTACATTTTTCCGATGACCGTGATACGATCGCCCTAATGCTGCTATACAACCATTTATCTTCTGCACATCTTTTACTGTCGCTGGAGATAGCATCTCCAAGACAGCCCTAACCTTCTCGGGGTCTGCTTCTATCCCTCTGGGGGTGATGATATATGCTAAGAATTTTCCTAATGTAACCCAAAAGTCGCACTTGGCAGGGTTGATCTTCATCCTGTGTTTCCTCATTGTTCGAAAAATCTCACGAAGGTCTCGGACGTGATCCTTGGCTCAGCGACTCTTGACTAGCATGTTGTCCACGTAAACTTCTATGGTGTCATGGATCTTGTCTTCGAACATATCTCCTACCAATCTCTGATATGTAGCACCAGCGTTCCTAAGTCCAAACGGCATCTTGGTATAACAATACATCCCCCTTAGTGTGAAGAAGGAAGTATGCTCCTGATCCTCGGGTGCCAACGGTATATGATTGTAGCCCATGTATCCATCCATCAGTGTCATCGCCCCATATCCAACTATCGACTCTACTAGTTGGTCTATGCTTGGGAGAGGGAAGCTGTCCTTCGGGCAGGCCTTGTTCAAGTCACTAAAATCAATACATATTCTGACTCCTCCCATTTTCTTTGGCACCACGACCATATTATATATCCACTGCGGGTAATGTGATTTCCTGATTATTCCGGACTCTTGTAGCTTCTTTAGCTCGGCCTCGACCGCTGCCTGTAACTATGGTGCGATTCGCCTCATTTTCTGTCTAACCGGCTTGACCCTTGGATCAATCTTCAAGTGGTGGAAGCATACCTCCGGGTCAATACCCTATAAATCGTGTACTTCCCACGCGAACGCGTCTAAGTTTTCCTTTAACATTATTATAAGTTGACCTGCTTGTTCGTCCGAGAGTAATGTCCCGATCCTTATTATCTTTGGTTCCTTAATCGTCCCCAAATTCACGTCCCGAGTCGGCTCGACTGTTGAGAAATTAGATTTAGATTCCCTGAACGGATCCGTTTTCGTTGATTGCTATAAAGGGTCTTGCTCTTGGGTTTCATACACCATGACCGCTTGTGAAATTGCCTCCTCCAACTCTTCTGCAGCCTTAACTTCTTGGTATTTATTCTTCTTTCGCCTTTGTCGAGCTCGCCGATCTTCGTTAATTTCGGTATCAACCTGCATGTATTGTCGTGCTGCTTGGGAGTCACCTACAACTTCAGCTACTCCCTTGTAGGTCGGGAACCTTAATCTCTGATGATATGTTGATGCCACTCCTTTAATCCCAGAGATCCATGGGCGTCCGATAATTGCTTCATAGGGCGAGGCGACGACGACCACACAAAAAGTTATTAGTGTGTCAAGGTATCCCCCACCGTCCGAAACCCTCAAAGTTACTTCGCCCTTAGGGATGGTTACCGTACCATTAAATCCGTAGATGCGATACGTTGAGGGAACAAGGATGTCGTCCGATAACTCCATTCTCTTGAACGTGTGGTAGAATAGCACCTCAACTGAACTTCCGTTATCCACGAGAATCCTTCTTACCCCCATTCCTCAATTAGTAACGTGATGACCAAGGGATCACTGTGTGCTTGCCCATTTTATGGGACGTCCTTGGCCGAGAAAGAAATAGGTTGCATCATCCAAGGTTCCATCTGTAAGGTCCTGGCTACGCTACATATTTCTTTGCCATCGCGGTCCCTCTTGTGAATCCTTGAAGTGATTACCGGGCCGAGAGTGTAGTCTTGAATAGCTGAGTGTGAAATGGTATTCACAAATTGATTTAACCTATCATTGCGGACATGATGAACCGGCACTTCGGGTGTTGCCGTCAGCTGAGATGGATGTCGGACGAACTTTCTCAGATACCCATCTCGAATGAGGTGTTGAACAATATCCTTTACTTCTCGGCAATTATTAGTGGAGTGTCCCCTATACTGATGGTAGTGACAGTACTCGGGGTGATCCTTGGTTCCTTGGAACTGGACTCCCCTTGATGCTGGGTAATTGATATCATTCCTCTTCTCGACCTCCTTGAATACTTCCTCCAAAGGAGCGTTTAAAGGTGTATATGATCGGGCTTCATGCCTCGGCCTCTTCCCTTTGGCCACCCACTCTTTTTTCTCTCTGCTTCTTGGTGGAGGGTCTGATCTCTTCTTGGGATGTCCAACTGGATCGTCCATAACTGTTTTAGCCTCAGCACTAGCTTCTTGCACTCCCCTATCTCTCGATTTGGCTTGAATTTATTCTAGGTCAATAAAGTGTTCTTGCATCCTTCGCATCTCCTTTAAGGTTTTCGGTTTTTCAGAGAACATAGCTATCCAGATGGGGTCCGATCTTCCCAATGCGTTTTCGAATCCAAAGATAGCTTGATCCACTGGTACTTTTCCAATTTCAGTGCATAGTTTCCTCCACCTATCGGTCAAGGTTCTCAAGGGCTCCCTGAACCTCCGGGCGAGGGTAAATATCTTGTTCATTCTTGGCCGGGGATGGCTGTTGTGCATATAAGTTTCAAGGAAGGCCTCGAGTGCATCATATACGCCGATTGATCCACGGGGAATTGAATAAAACCAATCTCTCGCCTCGCCTTCCAAACTGGACGGAAAGAATTTACACATGACTACCATGTTACTCTTCCATTGGATCAATGACATGGTATACATTTTTTAGATGCTCGACTGCGTCTCCTGTTACGTTGAATCTAGAAGGAAATATAGGTAAGGTACATTTTGGTGGGAATGGAATTTGCTCAAGATCTTGGGAGAAAGGTGTCTTCTCGGCCTCGCTCATAATCTCCGCCAGTTTGTTCTCTTTGCTACTTCCCGATAGCTCCTTAATCTTTGCCTCTAACTCTTTAAGTTTAGCTTCTGTCGCCCCTTCCTATTGTCCGTCCCTTCCTCGCCTTTCTTCATCAGTAGACGAGTCCTCGGGTGGTCCGTATCCTCTTGGGGAGGGTACAGAATATCTCATATACCGATTAGGGTTTCTCGGCCCCGTCATTGGTGGTGATTGACCTGATCGACCATGATAACTCGACATTCCTTGGATGGACGATCCCCTTGATCTGGTTCGTTGATTCCTAAACTGGTAATTCTCAAACTCCAGGGCGAGATTTCGTTGCTGAAGTTCTATTAGCGTCGCTTCTTGTCTTCTTTGACTTTCTAAAATGGACAACAACGTCGGGTCTGTGCTCTCATGACTAGAATGTCCATTAGGGTGTTGTGGCCGAGACTGTAATGGTACTGAGGTTGGTGGTGGAGGTAGTATCGGACCAGTTGCATGACCGGTTGCATGGACAGGTGCAGGGCCGACGTTACTAGCTGCTCCTCGCCCCAATTGAATCTGCCTGAGACGTTCTTGATCTCTTCGTAAGGCTTCCTGGTACTCAACTTGTTGTCTTGCTCTTTGTCTCTGGGCTTGTGCCGCAAGCGCTTCTTCATCGTCATCTGTATCTGAAGATGTAAGTCCATCGACTTGGTCAACTCTCCTCTGGGTTAAAATAACCTGATCTAAGGGTAGGGTGTTCTCATCTCGCCCAAGATCCACTTCCTCGTCAACAGTTGGCATGCCTCGTGCAGCTGCATGAGATTCCTCTGGCGGTGGTTGTCGACTGCCTTCTTGCCTCAGCCCAGTTACCCCTACCTGCATGCTGCTGCTAGCCACTGTACGATTTCTTAACGTCCTTCCCGTCCCTTAAGTACTAGTCATCGGATATGACACGCGGTGTGCCGAGTATCGTCCCTACCTACGTCAGCAAATACAAAGAACACCTTACTTTGACCTAGTATTGAAAATAATCATTCAAAAAAAGGTGAAAAATATCCGACTGACGCAAAAAATAGCACGATGTCAGAGCTTGCGGATACAAAGCCGACTCCAGTTATCAGATGGGTCCTGCCTATCTACCCTATTTTGACTCTAAGCTGACTTTGTGGCAGATTTTATGTTGCGTCCCTATCAATTCGTACGACGTCGCCTTCAGTACTTGACCTCCGCATTTAAGCTGGTTTGTCCTTCATTCTATATGCTCCAAATCATTAAACTCATGCAAGTGATGATCGAATGGTACAGTACGTAATTCAAAAAATTAACCCAAGTCTCTACTGTTGTCATCTCTTTATGGCTGTCTTCCGTGGATCCTCTCAAAGAACTTTCCGACGACTAGATAGCATCGCCGGTCAAGGTTTTCCTCCCTTTTTGTTCTACTCAGACGATGTGGGTTGTTGTCGATCAATGAAGCAAGGGTACAAACACAAAAAAGCTTATTAAGAACTTGTAAACAAACTTTCCTTACTAAAGAAACATCTAAGACACGACTTCCATGTCGGGAAGCTTAAGATCGGCAGATTATCATGCAAATGACTCTTTAAACTTAACCTTTTGCAATCCTGAGCACGCAAACTTTGTACCACAACAAAAGAACAACTTATTTACCACTAAAATTCACTCAACCCTCGAGAACAAACAATCATCCTATCAGCAGATCCTCAATCTAGCTCCTAACCCGTGTTGTTGATCGCTGGTGAGCTTATGGAGAATTTTTTCCGATCAAACCGTTTGTGGGTGAAGAAACGAGAACTTTGCTATACCTTGTCAAGATAAGGATACTGCTTCAACTTTGCATGTACACAAAACGACTCCAAACAAAAATAAATAGGCGGTTTCGACCAACAGAGTTCATCTTAGCTTCCACTACAACACTTGTACGTGTATTTAAGAGCTTTTGATCGTCTCTGAAGGTATTTCAGGCAAGGTATCCGGAGATCTTAGTCGGATCCCCTTAGTCGGCGCCAGAATGTAAATGCATTTTACTACAAAGTACATCCAAATGATAGAAATCTTCTACTCATGCAAGTGAAAGTAAGAGCTAAACAAAGGACACAAAGATTTACGTGGTTCGGTATGATTACCTACGTCCACGGGGGTGAAAGGATGAATCTTATTACTTCAAGGTGTTACAATGGTGTTACTCTCCAAGTTGAGCTCTCTTACCACATGAACTAGTTCCAACTCTCTTTCTCTCTAGTGCGATTTCAAGTTTCTCTCCCAAAATTACAACCTCCTCTCTCTTGGATACAAGTTCTTCTATTTATAGGGGTGGTTACATACAACCAAACTATGGTGTTGGTCACAATATATCTAATTCGAAGTCCTGTTGTCGGGCCCGCTCGCGTCGTCCATTTTTCTGTGATTATGGCCGATGTGATTTGGTTCCGTAGCAGTCTCTCATCCGAGCCGATCCTTTCGGGTGTTCTCTAGGTGCGATATCGCCCTTCCAATCCTATCTCCCTTGTGAATGGCCGATATGACGTGTGTCTTCTTATCCCTTTAACTATCGCTCCTCGTTTGACCCAATATGTCTCGTCTGTCAGCTTTGTCATAGGCCTGGGGTCGAGTCTTGTCCGACAACTGTAGAGTGATCACGTCTGATCCATGTGGCTCCTTAATTATCGCGCCAGCCAGCCTCTATTATGTGCTTCTCGCCTCTTCATCTTTAGGTACATCATAGCTTAAGATGTTGCCACCTAGCCTTTTGGATATTATGCACCTACATGTACATTAATACTAATTATTTAAGTCACGGTTAAATGGGTTAATAAGGTTAAATATTTTTTATCTTTTAAATTAATAATGATAACATTTGGAGAGGATGAGGATATTTTGGGTAGTTCATCATTTTTTTTCCCAACCACGTGTATATTAGTGTTGATTCAGCTTACTTGGAAAGGGACGAAAGATTTTACGATATGAGGAAAAACTAATTTAAATTTATTTAGGGAGGAAACACAAATTAGCAATCTTTAGAGGGGAGGAAACATCAAATCCCTGAAAATTCTAAAACTATTTTATTAACTCATCTATTCAATTGTCCTAGACGTTTCTTCTTCTCTTTTTAGTTACTACTTCTTCTTCCTCAATTTCTTTTGTGATCATCTTCAACTTTTCAATCATGGCTAGACAAGCTAGAAAATCTACAAATTAAAAGATACAAGTTGGAAATATTTATTTATTTATTAAGGCAACATTTTACTAATGTTTCTTAGCAGTAATTTACCCTTTGCTTGAAGAGTCGCTTAGTGAAAATGAGAGGATACTATGTATGCCACTAATTTTTTTATGCGGCAACTTGTTTGGACAAAACCTAATATCATCGGAAATTCTTGTGAAAACGTATCTTGAAATATAGATTACATAACTTGTTCTTGTTGGAGTTTGTATACAATTCGGGAAGGTACTAGGTTGGTTCTTGGATATTGATTTTGAGATCTCCAAGTTTTACAATTCAGATATATATGATCTTATTTGTTTATCTATAGATTATATATTACTAATTGTAATAAGTTTGTCCATACAGGCTTCCGAACGAAAAAGTTGGTGGTGTACCTGGTACCTTCTCCTTTTTAGAAGTCTTATTAAGACTTTTCCTTAGGAGACTGTGCACATGAAGAAAATATAGGATCTTGTAGCTAATAAACTATCTACAATAGTGTATGATTTAACCCTTAAATTTTTATGTGATAAAATCTTAATCGTTAAATTTTACCCTAAATAATTATTAGAAAAAAAATAATGAGATGGAGGTCATTCTGGAGGTCCAGTTAAGACTTTCTATAAAAAAATATATATTTAGTATGTCATCCCTCCTATTTTGTAGGATCTACTATTGGAGATGAATTTATTTTAATTGGAGATCTAAAAACTTATGTGTCATGAAAAAATAACGTTTGCATCTTCTAAGAGAGATGCTCTTAATGAAACATAAAGTTTTTTCTAAATATTTACGGATAACTGTTATATGTAATATAAGTTGAGATAAAACCCGTATTAAGTCTAGCTTGTCTATCAATTTATTCATATTCATAGTTTTATAATGTTGGGTTACTAATTTAATGAAGAAAAAAAAAAGTGATAGCCAAACAATAGATTGCATATACTTGGGTGTTGTCATTTATGATTTCAATATGATTTTTGTTAAAGGGAGAGCAAAAAGTGATCCGAGAAGAGCGAAAATCGTTGTCAACCAAAACCTATTCAATACATTTTCCTAACTCAGGCTGAACTACCCTTCTTAATATACCCTCTAAACACCAGACCACACGATCAAAATAAATCACGACCCCCCTGCTAGAAGCATGCCACAAAGAGATAACAATTTTGTCCTTGTTGTTAATCAATCTCCACGTGATGACCAATCAAAGGCTAAGTCTGATATAGTGTATTCAATGTTTTTAGTCATTAATAGCCTTTGGTTAAGAGAAATGATGTTAGAATGAGACTTATTATGTAGTAGTATTAAACAATATCAATAGATCCTTTTACATTAGTTACTGCGATGAATGATAAAAAAAAAAAAAAAACACCCACTTCTCTTCGATCCCTGCTACTCTTCATTCTCTGTTTCTTCTTTACTTCCAAATCATTAATCAAAGTTTTTGTTATTTGGTCATTTCATTATCTCAATATATAAAAAAATAAGAGACGATCGAAAAGAGTTAGAAAGCTCTTTGTTTTCATCAATAATTATATGTCAAACATGAGTTGATTATGATAAATCGGGGATTTGATCTGTATTTACAATATTCAATATATAGTTGGAGTTAGGGTTTCTGTTTTTTTTTTTATGGAGTTCATGGTGGCGGTGGAGTGATTTGGGCCCTATAGGGAATGGGTGTGAGATTTGTTTGATTAGTGGGTGTATTTAGCAGGGGTACTTTGGTCCGAGTTAGAAAATTATATTGGATAGGTTCTGATTAGCGAGTTGAATACGATATTTGCTCTCCTCGGATCACTTTTTTCTGTCCCTCTAACAAAAATCTTCAATACATACTTTTTGATTTTGAATTTGTGCTAAGCAACTCGGCCATCCAAGATCCACACACTCATGTAACCCGTCAAATTAATGTGGGACAATTCCTCAAATTGTGTGCAAACTAAATTTTAAAAGGAATACGTTGTAGAAAAAGTATTTTACAACACTCCTTGAGATTTGTATTCGAAGATTAAATTCTAGCAGTTACATAATTCAACGATATTAATTTCTTGAGATTCATATTTGATGATGAAATATGAACTATTAGATGATTCAACAATATTATTCAACATGAGTTTCTGATGGATGAGGAGATTTCAGCTACTTGAACTTTTCATTCACTTTTTACTCTTCAAGAATTATTGATAAATGAAAGTAGGGGATACATGCAAGGAGCTCTAATGCCTCAATGAGATCTTTATATAGGTTTTATCAGGAGAAAAGAATTAGAAAATGTTCATTTTCCATTTGAAATCAATCTTCTATTTATAGGTTGTAGAGAATTGTACGAGTCAAGTATCCATTTGGAATCATTTTGACTATGTACCTGGACTAAATGGTCTCTAGGTACATTTTATGTTTTGAATACTTTAATTAATATTATCTATTAAGATAATGTCAATGTAACTGTATTGGCCGTAGGCCAGGTTCATTCCTATCTTTTAGGATAACTAAGGGTGGAACATGAATTAGTAAACAGTTAAATCCATTCTTATCTGGTCTACTTTATTAACCACATTCATTTTCCCTTCCAAAAATATATTGTATATGGTCCACTTTTGAAGGGAGACCAACTGACTGGGTTACTAACCCTTCATGGACTTAGAATTCAACCCAGGAGTCGATCAAGTATATTTTGACTGAAATAAGTTTACTGAGTTGAAATTTGTTGGGCCTACTTTCCATATAACAAATTGAATATAAATTATTGAAAAAGATAATGTAACTATTATCGTACCCGTTATTTAAGTTTCAAAAATTCTCGATGAATCGCATAGAAAACCGCAAAAAATCTCACATGATTTGTATTATGGACCCCATGACATTAAGCCGGGCCATGATTCCCTCGAAAGGATTCATCATTTTCCTTTTGAGGTTATTTTGGGAATACAACTGTTTGTGCGTGGTTTTTCACACGGTCCACACAAATCAATCTTTAAGTTTAGTATAACAAAGTTTTCTTTTTTTAATCCCAACTCCCGAGTAATTATAATCCTTTTTCTCGTCGTCTATAAATAAAATGTCATCAACCTCATTTTATTGTACTTACACTGAAAAAGATAGATACAGATTAGTATTAGGGAGAAGAAGAAACAAGAAAAATGGGGCCAGAAACTTCAGCGAAGTTAACAGCAGAAGGGTGGTGGAAATCTCCAAACCCGTATATGTCCGGAGGATTAGCCATTATGTTATGTCTTATAGCCGTAACATTAATCATCCTAGTTTGCTCTTATAGAAAAACATCTTCCAATGGTAGATTTTATAATGACGGAAATGACTTAGAAAAGGCAAGGAAGCTTGATTTTTCACCACGAGAGATGGAGCCCAAGTTTGTCGTTATCATGGTAGGGAATGAAAACCCTACTTTCTTAGCCGAACCCACACTCTCTTCGTCAGCTCATTAAAATCTGCAACAACTTTAAAAGACATAATATTGTTCTCCATAACTCACTGATTAGTCATTATCTATCGATTTATTGTTGTGGGATGACATCTTTGTAGAGAGATTTCGAACGATCCATAAGTTGTTCTTCTGTTTTCTTCTCTCTTTCTGTTTGTTACATTTGGCCTCGGAGTTATAAGTACATCAGTGAGTTGTTTAATTTATGTTTATCTGTGATTTTCTATTCTTATTAGCGTTGGGAATATATGCACGAATGCAGCTTTATGTTCTACTTTAATTAAATTCGACATTAACGGAATGAAATTTTATCATCAAGAAAGGCCGACTGAAAAGAAGAAGGCACGGTTACGTATTACTTAATATAAAATTGTGGTATAACATTACTGTAATTATTATTTTTATACTCAACACATGTACAATATTCTCCAAATCACATGCACATATGCCTTCCTTGTCCCTATAATACATGTCTGATGTTCCTCCTAAATCCTAGTCCTTCTCTCCTTCTCCATAAGTTGAGTTTCACTAGATGCGATGGTACTAATTAGCTCCACTAATGAAGTTGGTCCGTTTAGTGAGTAAGAAAAATTAGTCAGTCCTACCGGCAGCAATCTGTACGGCTATTTGGAAGGGAAGGAATACAATTATCTTGGAAGACGACACTGTGGATGTTGAATCTGTTACAAAACTAGTGAAGTCTCAAGCCTGTTATTACGGAAAATGGGTCATTTGTCCAAATATTTTTAAAACATGGTTCAAATGGACGAGTAAAAATTAGTATGTGTGAAATAGACAAAAAAAAAATAGCAAGGATGAAACTGAATTCATCCTGACTTAAACTTAAAAAATAGCAAGATTGAAACTGGATGCATCGTGATATAAATTAAAAATAAGAAAAATTATTTGAAAATGGGTAGGATGAAACTGTTTACATCCTGGCTATTTTTACATTTTTGTCCATTTTAACAGTAGCAAAATTTAAATATCATTTTCACCCAGAAATTGTTGATTTTGGTCATTGTCTGTTTTTTTTCCTTCAGTTTTTGTAATGTATTTTTTGGGGGTTGTATGATCTTTGAGTTGTTTAATTTCCACTTTTTTGCATACTGTTGGTAGGCCTCGCTAATCAAATCTCAAGCTTGCCAATCACCGAGAATAATACGAAAAAAACGAAAAGAAGAAACGCTCCATTACTTCAAGAAAACAACAATAAACTCCTGCTAAAAAAATTATGTGTATGACAAAAAGTAATTTACACGTACAAGTTCTGTGTAGATACACTTATTTACCTCCCTCACCACGTGTACTAGCATCCCCACGTGGAAGCCACGTCACAAAGGTGGGTGACACACATGATCATCCGTGGGTCTAGATAGTGCGCCATCTGTCAAGATAAGCGATCGAAGATGAAGGAGCATCAAAGGAAGGTATACCCGCGTAGCACCAAAGAACTTCCCTATTACACTTTACCCCCTCACGAGGCAAGATGTGATCAACGGCTAGGTGAAGCCCCACTGACAGACACGACATGGAAGGACTGACACCGCCTGGCGCGAAGGGCATGTGTCGGTTGGACTGACGACAAGAACAAAGGAAGGCCAGCGTGATGAGCGTAGGAATAATAGAAGCCGTGGGATGACATAGAGGTCCGCGGACTATGCACAGAACACAAGAAGATAAGGATACAACAGCTCTTTCCCAGTCTTAGGAAGAGAGAGAGACAGAGATTGGTCAGCGTGATGATCTTAGGAAGCATAGAAGCCGCGGGATGACCAAGAGGTCCGCGGACTATGCACAAAGCACAAGAAGATAAAATTATAACAGCTCCTTTCTAAGGGACCCACGTAGAAGAGCTATATATATGACCCTTCCTGTTACATGGAAGGGGGTCGAACAATTGGAGAGAGAGGGGGACAATTAGAGAGAAAGAAGGGAAGAGTAAGTATGAGCGTTAACCTTCGGGTTCCATGATCACCCAAAGTCTTTCGACTAATCTTGTAATCTTTTACCATCATAGTGAATCACCCTCAGACCTGTGGATGTAGTCCTTAGAGCCGAACCACATAAATCTTTGTCTTATTTACATTTCGTATTGATCTACCCTAATATTTGTATGCATCTCTTAGATCTGTCGTTATGGATGTTGAGGAGATCATGAAAAACCCGTGGGGTTTAGAATCAATGAATCAACATCTATCCCAGCATCTCACAATATATTCGTACTTTAATGCATGCACTCTGTACATGCGAAGATTGGTTGTGGACACGTTGATGCCTACGTGATTTGCGTGTTCACAATTTGGCGCTAGAAACATGGACTTTTGTCCCTATCAAAAGATTTATCTCTCTGTGATTTTTTAGACAGATTTGCGCTTTAAACTCGTTTTTCGCATCATATCTATGTTCTTTGTATTTTCTACTCGCAGATCTGGGCCTCTTACGACTTTTAACCGGCAGATCTGTGTTTTGGGCTACTTTTTGCATATATTTATGACCAATGTATTTTCTACCAACAGGGTGCAGGCGTTTTATAACCTATGGACCGACGGACTTATGTTTTAACTATTTTTTATACTTATTTTCTACCAGTAGCCTCATAACGACCCTAGGACCCCATTATTTCAATTGAGTCGGTACATCTACCCACGTTTTTTTTTATATTACCCGCATGATCAGTAGTTTGAATGCATTCTTTGCCGCTAGGAATCCAACTTGTGGGTACCGTGAACTAATAGCTAACCCGTGAATCTTGCCTCGTTTTATCTCCGTGCCATATCTGCAGAGTATTGCAATGGAAAAGAGCAAGGACGTAGGAAAATCGAAGGTACCATCAAAAGAGACGCCTAGGACTATGCCAATAATAACAAGGAGCAAACAGACATGCGAAAGACTCATAGCCGGGGGGCAAAACGCAGAACGGATCGGAAGAAGCATTACTCTCAGAAGCGGGCATCATTGCAATGGAAGCACAGAAGGCTGCGGCGGCAAAGGCTACGTCATCTACAGTGGTAGCTTCTCAAGTGGTTGTCTCCAAAGCGATGGCTACGGCCAGACCTAATGAGCCCCAACATGCAGCAGTAGGATCGGTGATCCAAGACCCTCCGTACGGGATTCCGCCGGTTAATAGACGAAATACACAACTACGAGCAGAATACCACGGGGTGGTAGAACCCATTGTGCAGATGGTGGAAGAAGTTAATACCGCAGTCCCCGACGGACAAGCCCAACTTCAAGCGAGAACGCTAAGTCAAGAATCAAACCGGTCTGCGCATATATGGGCGGAGCTAGAAGAGCTGAAAAGGAGTCAAAAGACATACGCAGACGCGGTGACCTTGCTAGCCCAAGAAAATCAGCAATTGAGAGAAAAGATCCTCCAAAACGCGGAGCTAGGGAATCAACAAGACGAGGCTAATTATGCGATGCGAGAATGCGACCAAAGAGCGATCCTCGAAAACACCCTGCGGCGGGTAACCAAAGAAGAATACCCCGAAGAGGTGCGCGTAGCAACAGGAGGTCTGACCCGGACTATTACCCGGAGACTTCGGACTACTACGACGAAGATGAGGACACGTTGCTACTGACCTACGAAGAAAACACAGTCATCCATGCAAGACGAGCACTATTTGGCGATGGAGAGTCTTCGTGCGAAATGCTAGCGAAAATCAACCAAATCAAGACCAGGCAAGGAGGCGGAAGGCTAGAGAAGGTTATGAAAGAAGCCAGTACTACACCCCTAGCGCACCAGTTAGCTACGGCTACTATTCCACAGAAATGTCCAGTCCCATCCTTCGAATATTACGACGGGTCCGCGGATCCCGCGGCCCATCTACGATATTACAACAGGGTAATGGCCAGGTGGGACTATGATGAAGCTATACTATGCAGATATTTCCCTTCCATCCTGAAGGGATCCGCGCTATCCTGGTTCGATAACCTCAAGCCAGGATCCATCGATTCGTATGATCGGCTCACCGAAAAGTTCTTGGCCACCTACATGTATAACAAGGTCGTCAATACAGGAATGGACAAACTCTTCTCGCTTGCAATCAAGTACAGGGAATCCATTCGGGAATACACGGATAGGTGGCACAAGATATGTCAAGCCATAGGACAGGTAGATCCCGTAGTAAGTATTAATTGTTACAAATGGGGACTGGACGGGGATGAGCCCATTGTTTGTCAAAATCCACGGCATCATCCCCGCCACGAGAGGGAGATTTGAGGATAATCATCGAAAAACATGCAAGGTTGGAAGAAATTCAGCGGGAGAACCCAAGAGCGCGGCTCAACGACCTCCACGGACCAATTCCGCGGAACAAGCAAGCGGATCTAAAAGTTACCAAAGAGATTCGAAAGACGACTACAAGAGGTCTGTAGAAGGTTCGAAGATCAAATCTACACGAAACTCAATACCAGCTACTCACGCATCTTAAAGGAGATCAAGGATCGCGAAAATTTAGACTGGCCTTGGACTAAGGGGAAACAACCACCAGCCTCAGAGAAGTCCGAGAATCTTTGTGATTTCCACTGCTTCAACGGGCACCCAACAGAGAAGTGCAAAAACCTCAAGATAGTGATACAAAAGCTGATAGACGCGGGGATCTCAAGAAATACGTTGAAAAGACGCACCGAAGACAGGGGCCAAACGCAGCAAACAAGTCCAATTACCGGAAGGCAACCACACAGTGAATACTATATCCTGCTCGGAGAATAAAGAACCAACCCTAACGCACGAGATAGGAAAAAGACGAGGAAACAATTTGAGGACTATTGTGAGCTTTACAATTTGGAGGGGAAAGAGGTGGAAGATCATCAAGAATGGATGGACGCACCCCTAACCTTTGAAGCCGAGGACATTGAAGATGACATGGAAGACCACAACGATCCTATGATCCTCACCTTGCCAATTGCAGGATGCAACATAAAGAAAATCCTCATCGATGGGGGGAGTTCCGTAAACGTCCTATTTTACGATACCTTCAAACGTATGGAGCTCAATGACGAGCAACTCTCGGCCTCACACCACACCATCCACGGATTCAATGGTACGGCTACGAAGCCTATCGGAGATATTGTTATGCAAGTGGATGCCGGCCCCATGAAAGTTGACGCTCGTTTCAGTGTGGTAGACACACCTTCACCTTACAATGCCATTATTGGGCGGAGGTGGATCCACAAGCTTAAGGGGTCGCAGCTACCTACCATCAATACCTTAGGTTTCCTACCCCCTAGGAGTGATGGAGATTAAGGGTGATCAAGCTTCCGCAAAGGAATGCCAGGCAATGCAGATGCAACTCAACAATGAGGAAGACGAGAAAAGGAGAACTCGTAGGGCTCGAAACAAAGCAATATCAAAGGACAAAGCCATCGATGAATACTTGAAAGAAATCTCAAGGAAAAGCTTATCCAAGGGGCACTCCGTAGGAAACACGGAAGTATCAACATCAATTGCTAACCAGGACGCCCCTACGAACAAACAACCCGAGCCTGCCAAATAGCAATTACAAAAAGTTCCTCACCTTGGGGAACCAAAACCCACGTTCACATCCTTGGAAGCGGTGAAGGAAGTTAACATCGGGACAGAGGGGAGCCCGAAGAAGATCAAAATAGGAACTCGATGGATGAAGAACGAAGCCTCTCTAGTGAAACTTCTCTCAAGGAGTACGCGGACGTCTTCGCGTGGAAACTATCGACATGCCGGGGAATAGATCCAAAGATCGTACAACATGAGCTGCGCATTAAACCAGCACACCCCGTAAGACGAAGGTGCGAAAGGTAGCCACGGAGTATCACAAAGCGGTGGAAACGGAATTGCGAAAAGTGTTGGAGGCTGGTTTCATAAGAGAAGTCAAATATCCCACCTGGATATCTAACATGGTGATTGTACCAAAGAAGAATGGCGGAGTCCGAGAATCTGCATCGACTTCACCAACTTGAACAAAGCATGCCCCAAGGACAGCTACCCACTACCCGGTGTCGATCAACTGGTCGACGCGGTAGAAGGATACGAAGAGCTATCATTCATGGACGGGTAGTGCAGCGGTACAATCAACTATTTTTAGCGAAGAAGACCAGCAACATACATCATTCTACACACCCCACGGCCTCTATTGCTACGTAAGAATGCCCTTCGGACTCGGAACGCAGGAGCAACATACCAAAGGATGGTCGATCTTTGTTTTCAAACCGTGGATTGGTACTACCCTAGAAGTCTACGTTGATGATATGCTCGTAAAAAAGCAGATTCAAGAAGAACCATCACCAAGACTTGAGGGACATCTTCAAAGCTATGAGGGGCACAACATGAAGGTAAACCGGGAGAAATGCACCTTCGGAGTAACATCTGGAAAATTCCTCGGATACACTGGTAACAAAAAGGGGCATTGAGGTAGATCCATGAGAATCCGAGCCATAGTAGACATGCCATCCCCAAAGAACCTAAAAGAAGTACAAAAGCTCAATGGATCCATAGCCGCTTTGGGAAGATTCATCTCCAGGATCCTCGGATAAGTGCAAGTTCTTTTTCAACATATGAAGAAGGGAACAAAATTTGAATGGACTACGGAATGCGAAGAAGCTTTCCTAGGCATCAAGCAATACCTAGCGGAGATCCCTATCCTTCGAAACCATATCTGACGAAGTTTTGACGTTGTACATCGCAGCAACCGATGACGCGATAAAGCGCGATACTTGTCGGGACCCATACAAAGGAAGAACAACCAATATACTATGTCGGCAAAACCACGAACTCCGCGAAAAAGAAATTACACGAGGATCGAACAACTGATTTTAGCCATCGTATGGTCCACCGTGAAGGCGAGAATGTACTTCTTGACGCATGACATACGTATCCGTGTCGAGCACCCTTAGAAGCCATCCTCAAAGGGGCAGGAAAGGTAGGACGCATAGCAAAATGGAGCACATACCTCGACCAATTCAGCATCCACTATGAGCTTCAACACTCTCAGAAATCCCAAGTACTTGCGGACTTCCTAGCAGACCTACCTCTGGACAACGAAGAAGAAGTGCGCATACAGGGATGGAGAGCCGCGGGTGCCCCAGAAATTGAAAAGCAAAAGGAGCCAAACGATATCCTTGAACCAGTAAACCCACGGCAATGGGAGGTCTTCGTAGACGGCTCCAAAAATAGAGAAGGCGCTGGATTAGGCATCGTTATCACCACACCCACAGGGGATAGAGTCGTACACGCATTCAGGTTGGAATTCGAAGGCCATACAAATAACATCGTAGAATACGAAGGAGTGGTCCACGCCCTCAAGCTTGATAATCGAGATGGGGATACAAGAAGTACGGTTGACCAGCGACTCCCGGCTAATCATACGGCGAGATAGGCTACGAATACAACGTGTACGACGAAACACTAATGGCATACATGGCTTTGGTGCAAACGTTGGTTTCCCAAATACCAAAAATCAAGTTCCGACATCTGCGCGGGAAGGAACTCGAGCACGCAGATGCCTTGGCTTATGTTTCGGCCATGCTCAAGAACAAAGATGTCAAAGCAATCAAGGTGACAAGAGTGTACGAGCCATCCATCAAACTCCGGGAGATATGCGCGAGTAACCAACGCAGTCCGCAATGGAGAATGTGTCCGAGGAAGAGGATATCGGAGAGCTCATATTCGACGAATTCCAAGACGACGATATAATGCAACAAGCGGATGCGGACGACGATTACAGTCGGGAAGAGGATTGGAGACTCGGAATCCACTCCTTCCTCCAAGAATGGAAGCTACCCCGGGACACCAAACAAGCTAGGAAAATACAATCCAGAGCAGGGATGTATGAGCTAAGAGACGAAACCTTATACAGAAAATCATTCCTAGGGCCACTTCGTCGATGTTTGTCCCGATCCGAAGGACACGGCATCTTGAAAGATATCCATAGAGGAGATGCGAGGAAATCACGGCGGAATGAGATCGCTTGAGATAAGGCAAAGACGCAGGGTTACTATTGGCCAACAATGATCCAAGACGCGGCTAGAATGGCGAAAAGGTGTGAGGAATGTCAAAGATTTGGCAGGCGAATCCACGCCCCAGCCACAAATTTGAATTCGGTGGACAATCCGTGGCCCTTCGCAAGGTGGGGAATCGAAATTGTGGGCCCGCTTGTATCGAGGCAACCGGAAAAGAAGATTCCTAATAGTGGCTACGGATTACTTGACAAGTGGGTAGAAGCCAAGGCACTTGCGAGGATTCGTGATTCAGACGTCTTCACTTTCATATTTCAAAATATCATTTGCAGGTTCGGCATCCCCGCGGAGATAGTTTCCGACAATGGTCAACAACTACAAGGAAAAAAATATCGACTTGTTGTTCGACACCTTCAAAATTCGGAAAAACAAGTCCACCCCTATATACCCATGAGAGCAACGGACAAGCGGAAGCCACAAACAAAACCCTAGCGCTCATCCTCAAAAAACGTTAAGCGAGTACAAAGGGCGATGGTGTGAACAGTTACATAACGTTATGTGGGCATACAGGCTAACTCGAAGATCAGCTACTGGGGAATCTCCATTTCTACTCACATACGGAGCGGAAGCAATAATTCCCACGGAAGTTCTACTACCCACAACAAAGACGAAGCGTGGGAGAAGAACCTCACCACGGACATGATGTTAGAAAAGCTTGATGACCTCGAAGAAAGAAGAGAGACCGCACTACGAGAAAATGGAAAACTACCGGCGCAGGTGGCAGGAGAGTATAACAAGAAAGTAAAACTTAGGAATTTTGTAGAGGGCCAGTATGTGTTAAGAACTATTCCCCAATACCAGCGAGAAAAGAAGTGGGGAAAATTAGCACCAACTTGGGGCGGACCCTACGTGATACACGACGTCGCCGGAAATGGCTCCTACTACTGCGTAATCGAAAGGGGAAATACTCGGGCACCCGTGGAACGCCAAATACCTCAAACCATACTATCCATAATCTATCATCTTCGTATGCATTTCGGAAGAAGAAAGTTGACTTACAAGTCCGCATGTTTCTATCTCGATGGAGGAATAGCACGCCTCAACTTTTCAATCAATACAAATTTTCATCTTCAATTGACACAACTCTACTCGTTACCTATACGCATCTCGATGCGCTCAATACCCATAACCAACACCGTATGAGACACATGTATATACCTATAAGCACTTTAATTTACTCAGACTACTCAATACCTATCCTTACACAAAGAGATCAACGAAACAACCGAATACGAATGTACATTGAAAATCATTCCATATATTAATAAAGTGTCAATGCTATTGTTACCCCGTGGACGTAGGCCCTAGGGCTGAACCACGTAAACTTGTGTGCGTTACTATCATGGTACTTCAATAAGGTGAATGTTCCGCACAAAGCGCGGAACATACTCACTACGATACACCGGAACAAACCGGACAACGCATACACATGCCATCTCTTGAACTCCCCCATAAGCGTCTATAAGTGTACGACCCGGGTGACTTCCTAAGGAACGAGATACCCAAGCAATAATTATAAGCCGCGTTACTCTTGAACGCATGCTAGACCCCCACCGCTCGGTAATCCTCTGGCCCCGGGAATTAGGCGAGCGGGGTGATAGTCGCAAGACGATTCCGAGGACACCAACCTACGGAATTGCATTAACACTACAATTTATCGGATCTTACAAATCAAGATCCACGGATAGCAAAACCAATCCCGTGGACAACGCAACCATTCACGTGGATTTGGAACTAATCCACGGCCTTTGTTTAAATACAAAGTTTACGGAATTACTTACTATATTAACGGGATCTATAAAAATAGACGCGATTTCAACAAAATACAAGTTCAGATTTACACATTGAAGTTTGATCTATTACAGGGCGGTTGATTACGAACCTAGCAAAAAAAGTAGCAAAAACGCTAAGAAAATTAAGCAACTGAGATCAATCCCCAACATACTAGTTACGATCTATTGAGAAGGAGCACCATCCGTTGGTTTCTCCTTTAACGACGAAGGAACACTACCACCAGATGAGGGGCCGGAGGAACCTGAAGGGAGACTGGGAACGGGACGCCTAGTATAATTCTTGCTTATTCCATGGGTCTTCTTGAGATCCAACTCAATCTCACCAAGAGTCTGTTAATCTCCTCCGCCAACTGCTTTACGCCATGAAGCCTATAGCTACGCTCTTCATCTCGGCTTGAGTTAGGGAAATGGAAAGATGCTCCGCCTTCTCAGTAGCATGCTTCATCGCTTCCTCTCGAGACGAAGCCAGACCCCGATGATAGCTAACCTGCTCTTCCAATTGAACTATTTTAGCCTGAGCTTCGGCAAATTTGTCATTTGCAGCTTGAAGCTGTCCTTGGAGATCTGTAGATATTAGAAGAAAGTGAGTAATAACAAATACAACATGAAGCACACTCGATAACGAAGACATATACCTTCATAGTGGTTAACCGCGAGTCTCGTGCTTCTGCGGCATAATCATATTCATTCGAAAGCCTATCATAGTCTACCTGCAGGAGATTATGAGCATATTGACTCGCGCTAAGATCATCTCGAAGCATTGAGTTCGAGTGATGATATCGGTTAACCTCATCATATTTCGATTCTAACCCCTTGTTAAGACGATACATAGTCACCTCTAAGTTCCTCTCATACTCGGCATGATGAGCCACATCAGTTCGAGACGCGGATACGGCACTACTAAGAGCGCCAGATTCCGCCCTAGCATCATCTCGTTCCTTGGAAAGACGTCGCATATAAACCCGCACATCAGAGGGATGAGAAGAACGTGCTCGCCGCAATTCTTCTTCCATATCATTAAGCCTAACCTCTAGGGAGGAAATCTGGCCACGGGCTTCCTCGAGCCTATCCCGCGTCCATAAGAGAGTCCCGTTGAGCAACTCACGATCGTGATCGTTTTGATTTTGCAAATCTACCCAACTAAATTTTGTCTGACGCCATTCTTCGGCCATAGCGTTATGAACATCCGCGCGAGCATTCCATTTCACTGCTTCGCTCTTAAGTTTCTCAACTAACTCAAAGAATACGCCCCTTTTGGCGAACTCTCTCACTACGAAGCCACATCAATTCGGGGACTCCGCCCACTGAAGACAATACCGCGGGAGGAGAGAAGAAGGAGACGACTCGGAGAACATATAGGGAACATCGGAAAAGCAAAGTAGGGGAGGTTCAAACACGAAAGGGACGAAGAATTCTGCTCAAAGCAACCTCTAACTTTTCCTTGACTAAAGCTAGCTCGGAACGGAGCGCAGCCTCATCCACGCCCTGTTGTTCCTTGCGCTTAAGAAGATCCCTCAGTTCAGTTATCTCCCTATCTTTAGCAAAGGCCGCAGCTTCGACGCTCGAAAGCACTCCTTCACGGTGGCGGAGTTTCGCCTCTAGCTTAAGAGACTTGGCCTTGAAGATCCGGTATAGAGTATGGTTACAATACTCACTCCTCATCACCTACGGATCAAAAAGAAATTAGTTCAAATAACATATCCAAGTAAGAGAAGGGTTACGAAGAATGGGACATACCTCCAATAGTCGCTGCTGAGGATAATTATACTGGTACCCATCAACAACAACCATCATACCAGCGACAGTAGAAGGAGGATTCACCACCAAATCAACCCCATTGGACACAAGATCCTTATCCCACTCTACATCTACAATCTCCGCAGAGATCGACTCCATATGCTGGCGAGTAAAAGAGTCCGAACTCTTTTCCCCTTCAATCACAGGGGCAGGATGCGGCACGACGAGCAAACCCTTCTCTCTAAGCCAACCTAAGACATCATCATCACCATCCGCGATTAAGGATTGCGGGAAATCATCAGAGGGAGAACCCAAGGGATTCACACCAGGTGCGGCACTAGCTTGACCTTGCGTCAAAATACCCCCAACACCGGAGGAGGTGCCACCATAACCCTCCGGATGAACCAAAGGAACCTCAGCACTAGGCACAGCTGTCGCGCCACCACCACCGCTACCTTTAAGCACATCCCGTCATCACTAGGAGAAAGAAGACTAAAATCCAAGACGAGTCCCATAGCCGCGGCCATATCAAAAGACTGATCCCCGGACAGAGTATTACCAAAAGAAAACTCACCACAAGCACCCACGTCCTGACCACTTCTAGCCACAAAAGCAACTCCCTTGCCCTTGTCCGTGACTGTCTGCTGTTGACCGACCTCCATGACCACATCCCCAGTAGATTTTGCTCCATCACTGGTCTGATCACCATCACCACCGAGGACTTGATTACCATCGCCACCTCCAACTCCGCCACCAGCGGCCTCATTAACAATACCACCATCGCCACCTCCAACTTCGCCACCAGCAGCATCGTTAACAATACCACCATCTCCACCTCCAACTCCGCCACCAGCGACCTCATTAACAATACCACCATCACCACCCGTGGCTTGATCACCAACGCCACCATCACCGCCACCAGCAATATCTCCTTCTTGCAAAGGTGGAGAAGTCTCAATCCGCTCCTCTTCGTCGGACACATCCTCTCCAGCGTTCACTGGACTGCTCACATCTTGAATGCGTAGAGTCTCCAGTAGGAGAATTTGACGATTGCTTGGGGTTGATCTTTTTCTTTCTAACCACCTGCGGGACATAATAATAAATAACCTTGAGTATCTCCTTTCCTTGGCATAATCCATATTACTTAAGAAAAGGAAGGGGCATATATACGAAGAATACAAACATACCTTAGCAACACTAGCATTCCGCGGAAGAGGGTTTGCGTCGGAGTTACCCTCCTCGTCCGCGTCATCAACATCACGGTAGTAATCAAAATCCATACCTTCGAAACTCATCTGCCAAGGGCAATAATGGGCGTAACGAGAAGGAGAGGTTTCGCGGTAGGAGATGTCAACACTAGGTTGCCAACCATGTGGCCCAGGAACCCAGCCATAGTCCCACGGACCAACAACCTCAATAACGGTGGAAGACCATTCGTAATCATGATCACGCTTGATCCTCTCATCAGAAGGAATAGGAAGACCTTCGGCACCAGGAATCCTTGCCATCTTGGAGTCACTTACTTCGCTCAAGAGGCGAATTTCCCCCTTAACAGGAGCAATATTCCGCAGATTCACAGACCACGGCTTGCGCGTCTTCCTGTTAACATAATCTCCAAAGGATTTGTTAAAGTTTTCAGGAGTATACCACCCTTTCTCCTCTTCTAAGTTGGGATCATAGCAGGTTATCATCGTTTGCCCCTTGCTACGAAGATAGCACTCTCGGAGATGACGAAGGTAATTTCCCGTCAATTGCTACACCCCACGGTTATGGCTCTTCTTAGCAGTACCGCGGCTAGATAAGACCCGGAATAATAGAAATCATCACCAGCTTTATATAAAGGCAACATCAGACCAGCCTCAAAAGCGCCCACGGTCGTCAACGGATGAAAAGCATCGTACTGCGATAATTAACAACCATCTCGTAAGTTATGTCTTTATCGGGGCATAGAAACTCACTTGGAAGTGTTGAAGACCGTGCTTCACTTTGAAGGCTTCAAGATCTATGTGCTGAAAGTGAACTTCTTATTACCCATGGGTAGGGGACGAAATGTGACAGCAGAGTCATCTTCATAAGCATCCCCGCAACATCTTCCGCAGAATCTGCTACCTTCTTCTTAGGAGGAACCACGTCTCCCAAAGACTCCATCTCTGAGGCCTTCCTCTTCGCGGGCTGGTTCTTAGTTGTTCTGCCGGAGCTATGCACAAATGAAGACGGAGGAAGATTAGCCCGCAAAGGAGGCATGGCACGAAGAGGCTGCACATTTAAGAGTTCAGTGCGCGGAGTCTGCTGCCTCTTAGAAGACTCATCTCTAGGACGGCTCGAGGCGTATTTCGACCCCCGGGGCGGATCACCTCTTTGGAACGGAGGCCTCTGGCTAGAAGGCGAGGATAGACGCCTATCCCGAGGGTTACCACGAGCGAGAGGAAGGAGAAGCCCCTTCCCCGATGTGAGAATCTCCCGAGGAGATCTATGAGGACTCGGCGGAGGAGTTTGATAAGGTACCGCGGATAATCCGACATATCTGCGAACACAAACACAAACAGGAGGACTAGTCGTCAAGGAAGATCAAAAACGAGGAAATCTCAAGAACAAGAAGAACACGAAGAAAACCTAAGTTTCACCAAACGCCGATTAAATTCTCAATTCATTACCCAGCTCAAAAAGGATCAAAACGTAGCCGGTAAAACACCCAGTTCAGTAGGTGCAATCTTCGATTCCATGACATGCATGGGATTAAAACCCATCACGATTCATCACCAGAAAATCAAAAACTCCACAGGAACAAAAATGGCGAACAAACGAGACAAAAACCCTACACGAACCTCAATAGTTGTACGAAGCGGCGGCGACAGCGGCAACAACATCATCAATGCGAAGCAAAGAATAACGACACGGCAACAACGGCAAATGACGGAAACAAAGAGAGCAAGCAACAATAATGGTAGCGAGAAGAAGTTAAGAGGGTAAAGAAGAAAATGGGGCGAGAGAATAAAACATAGAATGTGAGTTTAATTCACATTCCATCATTCTCTCCTCTTTTATGTCGCCAGAAGAAACCGCCCACTACCCAAGGGGCAGTCATGACATGCAGGGGAAACGTGCACAATAAATTCAAATAACTCCTTTTTAGGAGAAGTTATGAGGATGGAGATAAAAACATATCACACGGTTCTTCTTCCAACTATAGCTGGCGCCTAGTCACAAGAAGAGGGGCAAATTGTAGATACACTTATTTACCTCCCTCACCACGTGTACTAGCATCCCCACGTGGAAGCCACGTCACAAAGGTGGGTGACACACAGGATCATCCGTGGGTCTAGATAGTGCGCCATCTGTCAAGATAAGCGATCGAAGATGAAGGAGCATCAAAGGAAGGTATACCCGCGTAGCACCAAAGAACTTCCCTATTACACTTTACCCCCTCACGAGGCAAGATGTGATCAACGGATAGGTGAAGCCCCACTGACAGACACGACATGGAAGGACGACACCGCCTGCGCGAAGGGCATGTGTCGGTTGGACTGACGACAAGAACAAAGGCAGGCCAGCGTGATGAGCGTAGGAATAATAGAAGCCGCGGGATGACAGAGAGGTCCGCGGACTATGCACAGAACACAAGAAGATAAGGATACAACAACTCTTTCCCAGTCTTAGGAAGAGAGAGAGACATAGATTGGTCAGCGTGATGATCTTAGGAAGCATAGAAGCCGCGGGATGACCAAGAGGTCCGCGGACTATGCACAAAGCACAAGAAGATAAAATTATAACAGCTCCTTTCTAAGGGACCCACGTAGAAGAGCTATATATATGACCCTTCCTGTTACATGGAGGGGGGTCGAACAATTGGAGAGAGAGGGGGAACAATTAGAGAGAAAGAAGGGAAGAGTAAGTATGAGCGTTAACCTTCGGGTTCCATGATCACCCAAAGTCTTTCGACTAATCTTGTAATCTTTTACCATCATAGTGAATCACCCTCAGACCTGTAGATGTAGGCCTTAGAGCCGAACCACATAAATCTTTGTCTTATTTACATTTCGTATTGATCTACCCTAATATTTGTATGCATCTCTTAGATCTGTCGTTATGGATGTTGAGGAGATCATGAAAAACCCGTGGGGTTTAGAATCAATGAATCAACATCTATCCCAGCATCTCACAATATATTCGTACTTTAATGCATGCACTCTGTACATGCGAAGATTGGTTGTGGACACGTTGAAGACTACGTGATTTGCGTGTTCACATTCTGTATATATTATGCTCACATTGCGTTGGATTAATTAGGAATCGCATGACGATGAGAAATAAACCATTACTTGAAAATCATTATTCAATAATATTGTGCAATAAGACCGTAGATAGGAATAGTATCTCGTAGAAATGGAACATAATGTCTCCAGTAATCGGCTTACTTAGATGGTTGGCGTGGCACAATTAGTGCCTCGTTTAAGATGTAGGTGAAGACTGAAGATGTTTGAGGCCTAGCGTAGATGAGCATTGAGGGAAACCAATTAGTATCCTCACCTTTAGTTCTTACTGTGTACATTTAGTCCAAATAGTAACCTGTCACAATGGCAAGTTGACGAAACCATCTGTATTTCTATTATGGATAACTGGAAGTCTAGAATCTAGATGTTGAACTAAAGTCGTCGTAGTCATATGTACTGCAAAGCTAGATTAGCTTAGTAATCGCTTTGACGAGAAACAAATTAGTCTCCAGATTATATTTAAAAGAAAAGGTTACCACTTCCACCCAAAAAGTGAAAAGGTGAGCAAGGTTTTGGTGGACGCTGCGAGTCGAAAAAGCAAAGATGTTTATATGATTGCAGAAAAAGAGGATAATGACAAGGAATATGCTTCAAAGAAGACAAGGAATGATGATTTCGGTCCGAAGGTTTTGATTAGAAAGATCGTTCTACTATTTTTAAGATGCATCAAGAAATGGGAATGAAAACTGATGTGTAGGTAGTATGATATCGGTGGAATACATCCTAAAGATGATTTCCACTCACAGGTTGGCAGATTGCTGGCCCGGGATAGGGCGGATCTGTTGGATTATTCTTTGGCTAAGGCCCCACCCATGAATTATAATATCAGGGCCTTAACCAAAAGAAATTTATAATCAGGCCCTGAATTTATAATAAAAGTAAAATGACCACCTTACCTTGATTATAAATGTATCTAAACTTAGGTTTCTCTCAAAACCAGGGGCGGAGCCAAGATTGAGAAATGAGTGGGCAAGTTGTCAATCAATACATATTTTAGGGGGTGCAAAAGGGTTAAATTGACTAAAAATGGAGTTAATTAGACCAAATTACGCTTGAGAGCTCACATTTGAGGGGGTGCAATTGCACACCCTCCTCTCCATGTGGCTCCGCCCCTGCTCAAAACCAACCGACATTTCTTCTTGTTGGAGAGAGAAACTAGATCGAGAAAACTAGAAAAACTAGATCTAGAAAATCAAAAATCAAATATGAATCCGAGAGAAAATCGAATTTTGTGAAGAAATCAAGAACAAGAAGATGTAAATTAAAGGAAATTGTATGTTTAATTCGTTTCCTTGAAGTTTTAAGAGAAAACATAAACAAAATAGAGACAAAAATCAAATAGAATCGACGAGGAATAGCAAAGGTAAGAGAAAATATATGTTTTTAGTTCCGAAATCAATTGATTATTGTTTAGTAAATATTGAAACAATCTTCAATCGAGCTTCAATTGACTATAGTTTATCAATTGATTTAAGTTTTTGTTTTGAATCTAGGTTTATTCAGTTGATTTTGAAGCTACTTCAAATAATGATTCGTCGTTCATATTTCTCTTTAGTTAATTTGATTTTTAAGTTTCATTTTTTTTTGTTTTTGAATCAATCGATTTGTTAGTTTGATTTTGTTTTTTTATTACAAATCCAAGAAAAAGGAACAAAACGATATTTGCTTTTGAATCAAATGATTTTTCCTTTGAATACATATAATTTTTTTGTATAAGTTTCTTTTTAGGGTTTATTTACAACATAAAATTCGTTGTTGATAGATATTGTAGTTGATGTTCTAGTTCATGTTGAGACAATTACACATGTATATTGGGTTATCAAGTTCATGTTTTAAAATGACTTTTTTTATGTGATGATGTACAACATGCGTAACTAACGTCTACACATCCAATTTGCGTGTGTAACTTGCGTCTACACATCCAATTGTCTTGTGTAACTTTCCTCTATACATCCAATTAGCATGTGTAACTCAAAGTTACACATTCATAAAATTAGGTGAATATGAGTTTCTCTTACAAAATTGTATTGAAATGCCTTGATCTGTAGGTTATACTCATAAAACTGTGTTTGTATAGTTAAATTTTTATGATACTAAGTGATGTTGCTTGTTGATTTCAGGGTTGGATTCTACTTACAAATATGATGAACAACAAAAAATTTATGTCGATATAAAAGTGATAAAGCACCTTATGTTGTAGGAGTACACGGCTAATTATCATTATATAGATTTAAATGTAAATACTAACTATAAGGAAGTACAGATGCAAATGTAATTAGGAGTACATGGTTAATTATCATTATATTGGTTGTCTTTGTATGCAACTGTAATTTTATTATTGTAAGATGACTTTTGTTATGTGATGATGTACAACATGTGTAACTTTCTTCTACACATCCAATTTGCATTGTGTAACTTGCGTCTACACATCCAGTTAGCATGTGTAACTTGTGCCTATACATATAATTAGCATGTGTAACTCGCAGCTACACATCCATATATCCTGTGTACTTGATTTCAGATTTTTCCAGGTCTGAGCCTTTTTTTTTTCAATTTGCATGTGTAACTTGCATCTACACATCCAGTTAGCATGTGTAACTTTACTCTACGCATCCAATTAGCATATGTAACTTCCGTCTACACATCCAATTAGCATGTGTAACTCGAAGTTACATATACATATAACTTGTTCCATCTATGAGTCTTTTTCTTCTTCTTTAATCAGCATGTGTAACTCTTATCTACACATCCAATTAGCATGCATGTGTAACTCTCATCTACATATCCAAATAGCTTGTGTACTTGATTATGGGACGTAACTTTCTTCTACACATCCACTTTGCATGTGTAATTTCCGTCCACACATCTAATTAGCATGTGTAACTCGAAGTTACACATACATATAGCTTGTTCCAGCTCTGAGTTTTTTTTCTTCTTCTTTTAATCAACATGTGTAACTCTCATATACACCTTCTTATTCATTCCAACTCTCATTTTTAACTCTATAAGAACAATAACAATCATAAGATTCTCAAGTACAAACTGTATGAACAAAAATTTGAATTTCGATTACAAATTTAATTACTCATTCTTGTTGTTAAAGCAGTAACACATTAGTACAAAATAATGAGCCAAAAAGACATGTAATGGCTATATAACAAAAACGAAGATCAACTGCATTTTTAAACCATTGTAGATTTGTTGGAAGTCTGCATGTTCTTATTCTTAAAACACCATACTTGGCAACCTTGAGAGCATGTGCACAACAGTTAACCTTCCAAGAGATGCACTCTTCAAGTCCCTGAAAAAACAAACATACAATAAAATTCCCTGAGAAATATATCATACGCGGCAAGTTAAACATAAAATGAGAAATCAACATAATCAACAAAAGGAAAACAAAATATCAAATTTGTCTAAAAGATACACAAGCTATAATTATATATGCAACAGGATAATATGTGTAACTTCAAGTTACACATGCTACAGAACAATATGTGTAACTTGAAGTTACACGTTTTATGAAACAACATGAATACCTAGATCTTAAACGGAATTCATCTAGTAAATCTCTTCTGAGATGGCACATGAAAAACACCATACTTGGCAACCTTGAGAGCGCGTGCACAAAAGTTAACCTTCCAAGATCTGCACTCTTAAAGTCCCTGAAAAAACAAACAAACACTAAAAGTCCATGAGAAGTATATCATGTGCGGCAAGCTAAACATAAAATGAGCAATCAACATACTCAACAAAAGGAAAACAAGAGAAACATGATTAAAAGATACAAATGCTACAACTGTTTACAAATACACATACTACATGACATATATGTGTAACTTCAAGTTAAAAATACAACGAGATATATATGTGTAACCTCAAGTTACACATGTTGTAACAAAAAACAACATCCCTACATCAATTGTTTTTCTCCTGTAACAAAATAGTTGTTCTTCTGAAACAAATTTGTATCTTCATAATATTTACACATGCTAAAAATACAACAAGATATATATGTGTAACCTCAAGTTACACATACTATAACAAAAAATAGCATGTATACATCAATTTGAAGTTGTTTTTCTGAAACAAAATTGTTTCTTCATACCCCTCTCAGTATCAACAAAAAATAAACAACATATTCACAACAGATTATTAGATCGGACATGCAAGAACAATAGATAATAAAAAAAATTGATTTTTTTTTAAATCAAACCAAAATAAAATTCGTACCTAGATTTGTTGTTTTCTTTCTTCTGAAACAATGTTATTTCTCTTCCTCTTCTCAGTATCAACCAAATCCTGTTGTAAGTATCAACCAAATAAAAAAATGAAAAAAATGAAATTAGAAACATACAAATCATAAAAATCGAAATCAATAGAATTCAAAACTAGATCGAAAACACACATATGTTGATTTCTCTATTCCAACATGTCTTCTTTATCTTCTCAGACTCAACAAAATCCAAACAAAAAAAAAATACGGAAATCAGTAGAAGATCGAAATCAAAAATCAATCAGAAAAACTAGTGAATCAAACCTGTTTGATACAAACAGAAAAGATAAATTGATACAAACCTATTTGTTGTTCTTCAATGCATCGTCTCACTCTCGCCAGATCTGAAAACCAGTGAATAACATCAACAAATTGAGAAAAAATTAACGAATTGTTGTTCTTCCTCTCGTCTTCAACACAACAAACTAACAAATTCTTGTTCTTCAATGCAATGATTCGTGTGAAGAAAAAAATTCAATTCTGATTCTGAAGAAAAAATCAACGAGAGAAGTGAGAAGAGAGAGCTAAAAAATAATTAATTTGATTTTTTGTTTTTTTTACTGTATAAAACGAATATAAATAGTGGAGGTTAGTTTTGGTATTTTTAGATTTATTAAAAAAGTTGTCGAGTCAGCAATCCGAGAAAATTCAAAATCTGACCCAAAAAATAAAAGTTCTGGGCCTATAAATATCAAAAAGTAAAAGTATGGAGTTGATAGTGAAAGATCCATTTTGTGGGGCTTCTATATATTTAACCCATATAGTAGGGGGGTTATAATATTTTTCACTTATTCTTTCATACATCTGATCGTTGATCCGAATAACGATAACCAAGTGATAAAAGAAGATTAAGAAATGAAGTATATATCGAGTCAAATATTGAATTTTTTTCCTTCTTCTTTTTGTTTTGAGAAAAAAGGAATGATTGATATTAAATAGTTAAGAGATTACATGAGTTGCATCCTCCATAAGTTGAACATCAATAACGTTGGGTGGAGCATTAAACCATACTCTAGAAACTTTATCAATTCTTGCATGTTTTGAGTATTTTTGACAGCATATCTGCCATCTTATTCCTCCCTTTTGGCACATAGAAACATTTCCAAGATCTTAAAAGGATAAAAACGTTTTTGATATCAAGAATCAAATTACGAAGCCTCCTATCTAAATTGAAGTTTTTTTTTATCCACTGCATCTACAACCAGCTTGAAGTCCATCTCAAAGTGACATCCTTTGTTCCCCAATTCCTTGCACTCTACCTACTCGCATTAACATCCGTATATGCATTTTGAGCTCTGGTGGCTCCCTGTAAAATCACGAAGAGTTAGACCAATACCACCAGTTTTGGAAATCTCATAAAATCTACCATCACAATTAAGAGTGAAAATACCCATAGGAGGAGGGAGCTAATGAATATGTTCCTTGTTTATTCTAGACACATTTGATCTAGATTATTTTGGTTTAGACTCATTGTTAGAGCATAGCTTGGTTGAACCCACCAAGCGTTGGAATGTCAAGTTTGGTTGTCATATTTTAGTGAATCAAAACCCATCTAAGAGTCGCTTGCTTATGTGCTAGAAACAACTTCATTTAGGTTTGAATAGAAAGTCTAGGAATGTTGAGACATACAAGTATTACTTGAAGAACGTGAAGAAGTAATGATCTACAACGACAACATCATCCTTCCTCTCGAGGTTAGTAATATTGACTTGAACTGTTTCATTCCTAACGTATCTTTCAAGTCGTGCTATATTAAAAACATAATTGTGAAGCTGTGTATGGATATATTACTCTAGTAGTGAGACATGATCACATGATCATAGTATTAGGGAATTAGATTACGAAGTATAACGCTTATCTTTTGAACTTCGTAGATATGACATCAACATAATCTTATGAATGCTGTTATGATTATGTGTATGGGTAAAGGTGAAGATTTCATCTTAGGAAAAAATGTTTTACATTTGTTTAACGGAAGTACATTCATGAACTTGTTTTATGATTCGAAATGGAAATCACTAGGCATATTGGTACGGCTATTCATTGCAAATATTTTGATTACCAATATGTGTGAGATAGTAGAACCGATCATAACTTTGTTATGTATCTTGATATAACTAATCACAATGCTTGACTTATGATTTGGTATAAATAGTTTTTATTAATTGGTGTAACCGATCCTAGTAATCACCATGAGATGGTATAATCAATATTTGTAATTGGTGTGACCGATCACAAAGTGTTGTGTAATCGATCCTTGTAATTGGTATAAACGGTCCTGGTAATTGGTGTAACCGATCCTAGTGACTGATCACAAGTTATACCATGAGTATATGGTAACTGATCCTGGTAATTGATGTAACTGATTCTGGTAACTGATGTAACCGGTCCTGGTAACTTGTGTGACCGATCACAAGTGCTTCCATATTAGGGTATAACCGATCCTAGTGATTGGTAGAACCTATTGAACCATGGATGTGATTTGATATTTGATCAATCACATAGTTGTCTTGGAATACAGATGAACCAATTCTAAACTTGTTTGGAAGTGTGGTATAATTGATTCCAAGATTGTAAATATGAAAGAGGATTACAAAGAAGATATGTCAACATTCTTTGAACACGAACAATAACTCTTATCCGAAATAAATTAAGAATCTTTTAATTAAGGTTATTAGTTTTATATGCTTTAATTACCAGCAATTAAATGCATATCTCTAGAGAATAAAAATTATTAATGTGCACTTACTAATTGGAAATTTTCTATTGAGAGATTTCGGGAAATATTGGACAAAGCATTTACTGGAATTATGAAAACTGAATGGGCATTTATTGCATATCTTGAGAATACTTTCGATTTTGGAAATTCCTTGGTGTCCAAACATCCTTGGTCTATAAATATCTAAGTTTTCATTTCTAGCAAACTATCCTAAGAGCCAGGCAAATTTTTGTTGTTTCTAGTGGAGCCGTCTAATCGGAGAGGAAAGACCCTAATTAGGTGAAATCTATTATGACCGCTCATTTAAAGACTTCGGTGGGATCAAAAATCTCAACGAGTACCATTGGTGGGAAACTAGATAATTGCAGTGTTATTAGTTTTTGATTGATTTGATTGACTAACGGTTGTTGAAACTTTGATTGCACCTAGTTTGTTTATTCTTTGGAATCTTCTCTTCTGATATAAGATTCACTCGATAAAACTAGATCGAAGTATATACGTGATATTTAGAACCGTTTGTAGATATAAAGACATCTTGTGATAATCCATTGTTAACAGACTCTGTTTTGTGTGTGATTGATCACATGAGATTCAAATGGTGTTGTGCAAGTTTAATTGAAGATTAAAAAATATTTGAAGACGAAGAATATTTATTATTGGTTTCTCATATCTTTATGTTGTACAAACCTTGATCGTCTGTGATCCAACTAGAATCAGATTTATTCGATTGATTATTAGTTTCTTGAGTTCGATAACACCTAATAGTTCTCTTGTGATCTATTTTTATTGTTACAGATCCGAATCTTATTACTTAGGTAATAGAGATTGAATTGATCTAACCAAGCAAAGGAGTTTATTAG
Organism: Papaver bracteatum; assembly: GCA_023529315.1. Taxonomy (NCBI): domain Eukaryota; kingdom Viridiplantae; phylum Streptophyta; class Magnoliopsida; order Ranunculales; family Papaveraceae; genus Papaver; species Papaver bracteatum. The sequence continues at coordinate 364,123 of JAJJWX010001238.1, read as the reverse complement.
ATTAAACGAACGATCCATTGCATATGACTTGAGATATCTTATCTTAAAGAATCAATAGAGTTGTTACCAAACAGATTTGTTGTTCGTTTACTGTTTGGAATACGATCCAAAGGAATTGGTCCAAGTACGTGACTTGTTTACAGGTTGGAGGCGTGGGAATACATACGGAACTAGGTGAACTATAGGTTTAGTTGCTTGGTCTCAACTATACGAAGTTGGTTTATTTTGTATAGCGGCTTAATCCTGAGAGTATTCAATTCTGGACTAGGTCCCGGGGTTTTTCTGCATTTGCGGTTTCTTCTTTAACAAAATCTTGTCGTGTCATTTACTTTATATTTCCGTATTATAATTGTTTTATTATAATTAAAGTAAATTGCACAAACGTTAATTCCTATTTACTTGATACGTGAATCTTATTGAGTTTGTTTAAGTCTGAACCTTTGTATCAAGTAAACACACTTTGTTGTTGTATTGTCTCGATCTCGTATCCATAGACGATCACACAAAGTGTGAACCGATTTGTTGTATTGTCTCGACTCAGTCCATAGACAATCACTTTCGGGGAAAGGACTTATAGGAAGGAAAAGTAATAGCTTGAGGTATATTTGGGGTACCCTCACCTTTTCAGAAAACGAAACCAAAGGCAAACCCAAGCTTAAAATACTGACTAGAACGAGACCAATAGGGTAACGAGCTTATAAGAAAGTCGTTCAAAAGGATCGTATTGGGTATCTTGTTAGCCTAGCTCAAAATTTAGGAAGATTACTGGAAGTCGATTAGATCCACCTTGTAACCCAAGGAACCGTTGCCAAAGAGGTGTGGGTATCAAAGCTCCTCTGAGATTCTCCCCCTTCTCTCCGACTTACTTTATTCGGATCGTCCTATGAGGTTTGCTAAAATTGTACCTAGTTGCCTCTTGGAATAGTAGAAGTTGTTCTAGAAACAATCTAAGGGAGCCATCATGCTTGTTGTTTGCTATAATTCAGTAGTTTTTTTTGGTGGAGTCAGCCTTGTGTGTGTTTGCATAGAACTTCCCTTCCTTCTAGGATTTTTATTTTTATTTTTTTTTCCTAGTGTATGCCTGAGGTTATTAGAAAGCGGGATTGGAAAACAGACAATCTAGGTCGATTGATTAGTGAAAAAACTAGTAGTTATTCTTGTGGAAGCGGGGAGCTCGAAGACTATTCTTTTGAGAGCCCTGTTTTTGTAAACTTCAGTTTTTAGAATCTGTCTCTTCGTGAGGAAAGTACCCCTAGTAGTTTAGCTGTGCCAACAATGATAACTTTGAAATATTAAATATACCCAACTAGGACCAACCGACCATCGTGCATTAAACTGCCAGCCTTTATGTCTAATTATGAGTTGAAACCTGGTATTCGTCAGATGGTCCCTATATTCTTAGGAAAAGATGATGAAAACCCTTACTTTCATGTTAGGGACTTTGAAAAAAATTATGGAACAATTAAGATTAAAGACCTTAGTGATTAAGTCTTGAAACTTAGGATGTTCCCCTTTTCCTTGAGAGATAAATCCAAGTCTTGGCTTCATAAACTGCCATCTGAGTCTATAGAAACATGGAACGAACTTACTACTACATTCTATTTAAAGTTTTACCCTAAGCATAGAACCACATCTGTTAGGCAGAAAATTAGTGCCAGTTTGCAATAAGAAGGAGAATTTTTTTATAGGTTTTTAGAGAGATTTAATGATATCTTGTCGTAATGTACTCACCATGGCTTCGAGAAAATAAAACTAGTTAAAATTATTTATGACGGTTTAAACTATTCGACCAAAGCCATGGTCGAGTCTTTATGCGCTGGTAGGTTCCAAAATAAAAATTCTGATGAAGCTAATTCCTTTTAAAAGAAGTAGCTGGAAAGTCACAACAGTTGGAGTCTTGTGTTGAACCCCCTAAAAGACTCCTGGTCAATATAAGTTGCACTAATATGGTAGATATAGGCTTTAAATCAGATGCTAAGTTTGTTGCTTTGTCTAGAAGGTTAGAAGCTTTAGAATTGAATCAGTCTAAATATAGGTCTCTTGTTGAACCTGATGCTACGAATAGAGCCTCTCAAGTCTTTAATTGTGTAATAGTGCCCGATAACTTGTTTTGGAAGGTCAGGTTAGTGAAGAGCAAGCCCATGCTATCTATAACAACTCTAGGTTTGAGAACCGTCACAAGTTTGACCCATACCCAGAGACTTACAACCCTGTTTAGAAAAACCATCCTAATTTCTCTTGGTTTAAAGACCAGAATCAAGGTCAATCTAGTAATTTTCAGCCTCCCCCAGGTTTTGGTTATAATAAGAACTTTTTAGGTCAAGCCCAGTTCCAGAATCCTTCTGAGAATAGAATGACTAGCTTAGAGGAATCTCTTAGTATATTAAAAAAGAGCCAGAATATGTTAGCACAGAGCCAAGAAATATATTAGTAAAGAGTCAGGTTAGTTTTCAAGAGGAAACCAAGCAGAATTTTCAAACCAATTCCAAGACTCTTGCTAAGTTAGAACTTCAAGTAGGTCAAATATATAAGACTTTAAGTGAGAGAGATAACGGAAGGTTCCCTAGTCATACTGATCCTAATCCCAAAGGAGAGAAATCGTACAATCATGTGAATTATGTTACAACCCTTAGGAGTGGAAAGAAAGTTGACAATAAGGTTTCCATGCCTGACAGTGAACATGATGTAGTTCACCCTTATGATCCATAAAATGAAGAGATTGATAGAGTCTCTAAAGATACCAATGAGGGTCCTAATGAGTACGGCTTTGTTCCCAGAGCTTCATTCCCACAGCTGCTAGTTCCAACAAATAGGGAGTCCAACTTTAATGATATATTGGAGGTTTTTAAGTAGGTAACTATCAACCTTCCATTATTAGATGTGATTAAGAAGGTTCGCTCTTATGGCAAGTTTCTTAAGGATATGTGTACGCGAAAGCGAAAGCTTAGTGTCCAGAAGAAAACCTTTCTAGCTAGCCACGTGAGTTCTATTGTTCATAATACCACTACTCCTAAGTATAAAGACCCAGGGTCCCCTACCATTTCTTGCACAATAGGTAATTACCGTGTTGAAAAAACGTTACTTGGCTTAGGAGCCAATGTGAACTTACTCCCGTACCATGTGTACCTTAAGCTAGGACTTGGTGAGATGAAACCTACCCAGATGACACTTCAGTTAGCTGATATGTCCGTTAAAATTCTTCGTGGAGTGATCGAGGATGTTCTTATTAAGGTCGACAAGTTTATTTATCAAGTGGATTTTGTTATCCTAGATACCCAACCTGTCCCTGACCCAGAGAACCAGATACCGGTAATTTTAGGTCACCCGTTTTTAGCTACATCCAATGCGATCATCAGCTGTCGAAACGGTATTATGAATCTGTCTTTTGGTAACATGACTATCGAGCTGAACATTTTTAATATTAGTAAGATACCCTCTGAATTAGAAGAGGTAAACATGATATGAACATTAGTCGAGAAGTCATTACTAAACACTTTGTTAGAAGACCCATTAGAGAAGTGCCTAACTCACTTTGGGATTGATTTTGATGATGATAGTGTGATTTATGAAGTGAATGCTTTGTTAGATTCAGCCCCTTTTTAGACACTAGTAATGGATAGAAACCTAAGTTCGAACCACTACCAGTTTCTAAGTCTACCTTAGTTCCTTCGTTAGAAGAGCCTCATAAGTTGGACCTTAAACAATTACCTGATACCCTGAATTATGTGTTTTAAGGTCCATCTGAAACTTTACCTGTGATTGTAGCATCCGATTTGGATAATGACCAGGAAAGTAGGATAGTAACCGTCCTTCAAAATAATAAGGAAGCTTTAGGGTGGACCATAGAAAACATTAAGGGTATAAGTCCTACTGTTTGTATGCATCAGATTTATTTAGAGGAAGATACCAAACCTTCTAGGGAGATGCAACGTAGACTAAACCCCAATATGAAACAAGTAGTTCGAACTGAGGTTCTTAAGTTATTAGATGTAGGCATTATCTACCCTATTTCATATAGTAAGTGGGTCATCCCCGTTCAGGTTGTTCCCAAGAAATCCGGTATTACTGTAGTCCAGAATGATAACAATGAGTTAATCCAAACACGGGTGACCACGGGTTGGCGTGTTTGTATTGACTATGGGAAATTGAACTAGGTCACTAAGAAGGATCACTTTCCCCTTCCCTTCATCGACCAAATGCTAGAGTGATTATTAAGTCATAGTCACTATTTCTTTTTAGATGCCTACTTCGGCTATAATCAGAATGTTACTTCCCCAGAAGACCAGGAGAAAACCACTTTTACCTGTCCCTTGGTACGTTTGCGTATAGACGCATGCCTTTCAGGCTATGTAATGACCATCGACTTTTCAGCGTTGTATGATGAGCATAATTTCTGACATGGTAGAACGGTTCTTAGAGGTCTTTATGGATGATTTTTCAGTGTTTGGTTCGTCTTTCGATGAGTGCTTGCATCATTTGTCATTAGTGTTGACTATATATAAGGAAAATAATTTAGTGCTTAATTGGGAGAAATGTCATTTCATGGTTCGTTCAGGAATTGTTTTAGGGAATATCGTATCTTCTAAGGGTATATAGGTAGATAAATCTAAAGTTGACCTTATTAAGACTTTACAGGTCCCAAAAACCATAAGAGATATTAGGTCATTCTTATGGAATGCAGGTTTTTATCGTAGATTCATTAAGGATTTTTTCTTGATTTCTAGACCTCTTTGCAATTTGCTTGCAAAAGATGTTAAGTTTGTCTTTGATGATACTTGTTTAGAGGCTTTTGAGAAGCTTAAGACTTTACCCACTACCGCCCCCATAGTCCAGGAACCCAACTGGAACCTTCCCTTTGAGATCATGTGTGATGCTTCATATTATGCTATTGGTGTTGTGCTAGGACAGTGAGAAAACAAATTACTTCATGTGATTTACTATGCTAGCAAAACTCTGAATGAGGCTCAGTTGAACTATACCACCATAGAGAAGGAACTATTAGATATTGTGTTTTCCTTAGACAAGTTTAGACCTCTTAGAGTGTTCACAATGGACGAGTAAAAGGTGGACTAAAACCATATTTGGTCAAATTTCCAATCACAGTGGGCTGGAGTAAAACTAAATTTGGTCAGATTTTCCTGGATTTCGGAGTATATTTGGTCGGGAAGCTGGAGTAAAACCAAATATAGTGGGGCGGACATTAAAAGTATATCTGATAACAGGCGTAAATACTATCTACGTTTGAAGCAGGGCATAAGTTTAATGTAAACTTAATGTCCGTCCAATGGTCAGGTGTTCATTAAAAATCCGCTCCATATGGGACGTAGGTTTAATGTCCGCTCCATAATCCCATCAGGAGTAATTTAAAGATGCGCCCCATCAGGCGAAACTTAAAGATGATCCCCATCATCTGGCGTAACTTAAAGATGATCCCCATCATTCATTCGTTTTCTCGTGGACATTAAAACTACGCCTGACTATAATTTTCTCCACCATCGTTGTGTTCAAACACCCCCAAAACCAAATGTTTTTAGTTTTTGGTCTGGTTTTTGGTTTTAGTATAGTCGTACCATTGTGGACGCTCTTAGGTTATAAGGTCATAATCTTTACTGATCATGTTGCTTTAAAGTATCTTCTTTCCAAGAAGGATACTAAACCTAGATTGATTAGATGGATTCTATTGTTACATGAACTTTCCTTAGACATTAGAGACAAAAAATGTGCAGAAAATGTAGTAGCAGACCACTTGTCTAGGCTTGTTGTGGATACCCCTGATGATTCTCCTCATGTTAGGGATAGTTATCCTGATGAACAATTGTTCTTTGTTACCCAATTACCTTCGTATGCGAATACAGTGAACTATCTTGTTACTGGTCGAATGCCCCAACATTGGGGTAAACAAGATCGTTCTAGCTTTTTAGCCGAGGTTAAGCATTTTTTTGGGATAATCCTTATTTGTTTAAGTATTGTCCAGACCAGATTATTAGGAGATGTATACCTGAGAGTGACCAGTCCAGTATTATTTTATTTTGTCATGATCATGCTTGTGGGGGTCACTTTAGTGCTAAGAAGACTGTTGATAAGATATTGCAGTGTGGATTCTATTGGCCTTCGTTGTTTAAAGACTCTCATAGTTATGGTGCTACTTGTAAACATTACCAGAAATTAGGAACCATTTTATGTTGGAACATGATACCCTTGAACCCTATTTTAGTTGTTGAGGTCTTTGATGTGTGGGGTATTGCCTTTATGGGTCCGTTCCAGTCTTGATTCGGTCACAAAGCGAAGAATAAGGGTTGATCTTAGGGAGGGAAGCTAAGAAGGTGTTGTGATCAGAATGGTCAACTCTGAAGGTGTGGCTATTTTATGACCTGTATCATAATATGGAACTGGCTTGCAGAATGTAAGCTATTAGTTCTTGGTGTTTGTCTGGATACTTGTGTTGATAACCAAAACTGTGTTTTTGGTTGAAATAGGTTGAAAACCTATTTATATCAGTCATAGTTGCACGCACCCTGATCTCGTAGGAACTGGGAATAGTTGAGTGATGGAGGAGTGGGATCGTGCAGGATGGTGAAAACCACGTCTCCATTATGAGGGGAAGACTGGGTGGTTTCGTCCCACTACTTATCTATCATCACTAACTATCCGCCTTTCCTGACACTTTCTTGTAATAGGCGTGTTGCACGCTGCACGCTGTAGACCGCCAGACCAATACCCTGATGAGCATCCCCCAGTTTGTGACATGTTTGATGTCTCGAGTATTTTCTTGGAAAATATGCAGCAGGCTACTGAATGGGTCTTGTTTGTAAGACCTAGTTATTCTGACCTATCACGCGCAAGCTAGGTGGCGGGTGGTCATGTGTGAGTAGCTGCCATGAGCTATCTATGTACATCAAAGATGTGATAATCGGTCCCTATAGGAGAATGGTGGCTGGTAGGCATTTTGACATCCTATTGGTTGGAAAATTAAATCTGAACCAGCTAAGTTGGCTATCCAAGTTGAATGGCTGAGATGATTTGCAGAAGTTTGTGCTAATTCATGAAATTTCGTAATCAGAAAATTCAGATGTGAGGCCCTTACTAAAACTGCTGTAGAATTCTCATACGAACTTGGATTTTTACGATCCGCCTCTCCATTCTTTTCAAAAAAGAATTTCCTATCTTCTAACGAGGGAATATTTAGGTTTTGAACTCATTTAGGAGGTGAAAACCGCCCGACAGTAAAAACTCAGGAAGAATTCAGGAGGAATTCTGTCAGTTTTCAGCCATGACCTAGTTCGTATTTAAGATGTATCTTTTAGCTTGTTAATCCGATTTATGTGATTTTCTAATATGTTATTCTAGACATCCATACGAAACTTTAGGCATGTATCTCATACTAAAATTGTTTACCAAATGCTCCCAGTTTTTCGTCCAATTTTTGGGTGATCGTTTAGAAGCCATATGGGTAGGCTGCGGCGTGGCCGATTGTTCCTTGTGGAAGAGAGGTGGCCGTTGATCATGGACACAATTCGTTATGGAAAAGGGGGTGGCCATAGCTCATTGTGGAAAATGGGTCGGCAAGCAGCATGGGCCCGGCCACATTGTAAGTGCATGTGGCGCATTTAGAGCGACCTGATTGGTCGATGGGAAAGAGGGCCGGCAAGAGTAGCATTGGGGCGCGACCATCTGCAGGTGGCGCCCGCTAGGGAGAACTGGCTTGGCAATGCCTCCTCTTATTGTTGCTCCTATTTTCCGCGGCTCCTCTTTTATTTCTTGTTTTCTGATTTTTGGTAGGACTTTGCTCCTACTAGTCCACGGCGGATCAATTGCCTATCTTTCCTAGATTTAGTTTCGACCAGCAGGATCCGAGATATTGCGCAGGCGCAAAAAACCTAATTTTTGCAAATTAATTAGGTTAATATTTGAATCTTGTGAATTATCACAAAATTGATTAAATTCGGTGAGTTATGTGTGTTGACACAAAGTTCTTTAAATTTTATTGTCAGAGAGCATCATGCTTTCCGACTGAGTACTTTCACGCAGACCTTAATCTTGATACTTCGGGAATTCATGCTACTCAGCTGCGAGTGAACACTAATTGTCATGTCATATCAAAATTAGGGGTTCAGCCGGGGAACATATCACATGAAAGTATTCAATGACCCTTGCATTAATGAATAATACCGGCGGGATGTTGAAATTTACAAAATATTTGGGGTTGTTTCTACATGCACCATTCTGGATAAATTTCATGTAAATATACTGAATTGCTCAATATATGCGTAAGTAAAAAGCATGGGCACTCATTACTTCAAATGGCTCTGTCTCTTTGCAGAATGACGGTACATTAAATATAGGGGTTTCACAATCTTAGCCCTGAACTAAAAATCACCATCAACAACAACCTCAACCAATATTTTTCTTAGCAATCTGTACGAACTAACTCCAATATACTTTCAAGAGAATCAACTAGACAGTTAGACTCAATCTTAAGAAAATTATATCTAAGAGTTATATCTCAATCTCACAATTCAACCCGCAATCAAACAAATAGTAATTTATGAGCCTGATTGAATATAAGAGAAATAACTTGAACGGTACTAAAGACCAATGTTCAAGGATCAATCAATTTCAATCAACAACCAAAGGTTGGATTTCCCAATTGATCGATCCAACGCACAACCTGTGATATTTCAATTATATGACAAAATATAATGCGGAAAAGAAATAACACAGACACCAGAATTTTGTTAAATAGGAAAACCGCAAATGCAGAAAAACCGCGGGACCTAGTCCAGATTTGAACACCACACTGTATTAAGCCGCTACAGACACTAGCCTACTAGAAAGCTAACTTCGGTCTGGAATGTAGTTGAACACCCTAATCAATCTCATACTGATTCAAGGTACATTCGTGCTCCTTACGTCTCTGATCCCAGCAAGATACTACGCACTTGATTCCCTTAGTTGATCTCACCCACAACCAAGAGTTGATACGACCTAAAGTCGAAGACTTGATAAACAAATCTGTGTCACACAGAAAAGTATATTGAATAGATAAATCTGTCTCCCAAAGATATATCTACGAGTTTTTGTTCCGTTTTTTGATAAATCAAGGTGAACAGGAACCAATTGATAACCCAGACTTATATTCCCGAAGAACAACCTAGAATTATCAATCATCTTACAATAATCTTAACCGATTAACAAAACAAGATATTATGGAATCACAAACGATGAGACGAAGATGTTTGTGACTACTTTTCTACCTTGCCTGTCAGAGATATAAATCTCAAGCCAATCTTAAGATTGTACTCAAACACGATAGAAACAACAAGATCAGATCACGCAGGATTCACAATCCCAATGAAGTCTTTAAGTCGTTTTCGTGAAAAACCTAAGGTTAAAGGAGAATCGACTCTAACTTATACAACTAGTATCACACAGGAGGTGCGGGGATTAGGTTTCCTAGTTGCTAGAGTTCTCCTTTATATAGATTTCAAATCAGGGTTTGCAATCTAAGTTACCTTGGTAACAAAGAATTCAATATTCACCGTTAGATGAAAACCTGATTATATTCAAGCTAATATCTTTCAACCGTTAGATCGAACTTAGCTTGTTATACACAAATGAAATGTAAATTCATTTAGGTTTGAGTAACCGTACCTAAACATGTACACTTAGTCGGTTCAACAATAGTTCAAAGAGATTATTAATATGCTTTCAATCCCCTCTAATCAAAACTCTTCAGGTAAGAATACATACTATGCGTCGTACTTTGTTGATAGTAAATTTTATGATAAATTTTTGCATCATAACTGTTTTCCTCCAAAAACTAGGAGAAAGAAGTTTAACCGAAAACAATTTTTATTTGATGAGATCAAGGCTCATACTTGTGCTAATTAATCACAAGGTTGAAATCTCACTTACAAAAAGCCTGGTTGGGTGATATATGGTCAGGTATACTTGATGGGAAAGTGTTTCCGGATTCTCTGGCTATTTTCTTATTGTTTCTAGCCGGATTATCTTTACAAACATGTTTGCATAAGTATTTTTATTTTGTTTTGACGAAGGTTTTGATTTTCAATTTCTTCTTGAAATTTTGTTTTGTCAAAATGTTACTCTTGTGCTCTAAATTGTTTCTCTATGGAGATATACAATTTATTGATTCACAAATTTGTGAAAGTTTTCACGTAGCAAAAAAATCTGTCGTGTCGTAAAAGTACGACCTTTTTGTGAATGTTTTTGTTTTGGGTCAAATTGTGTTCGTACGGGTACTCGTGTTACTATCACAAATCAATTTTGGAAACCCTAAAAGTTACCTTCCCTAAGAAACCACTTAAATACCAAACCTATTGAGTCACGTACGCATACTCTGTGTTATTTTGTGTTTTAACAAGAATGTCTTCATCTTCTCGCTCTGGTGATTTTGCAAGAGGTTTTCTTGATAAGGGTATTGGTTTCGAGTCCAAAGGGAGGAAGAAAAGAACCCTAGTAGAAGATGATTGTCTTATTGCCTCATGTTACTATGCCTATTCACATCAGGATATTGAGAATGAGGATATGGTTTTTGCTGAAGTGGTTCATGATTTTATTAAATACTTTGAGTAAGCAAAACTGTAGCTCGTTGATACTATGAAGAGTCTTGTTGTGTTAAGAACTGAGTTGAAAAAGGTTAATTCTGACCTTGTTCTCATGAAGACACATGTTAAAGAACTTCTCAATGAGGATATCTTAGCTGAAGAAGCAGTAGATGATGTCAATCACAAGCTCAAAAATATCAAGGCTCATGAGGATTCCTAAAAGGCTACTTGATTTCAGTTCATGTCCGTTTTTGGTGGTTTAGGTGTCTTTCTTTGTTTTGTAGCTTGTAGCTTGTCGATTTCTTATCTTATCTAGGAAACTTCTTATGAGAATTTATTCTTATGTTTTAAGAAGGATAACTAGGGTTTGGAATAACAATTATTGTGAGTACACATAGCTATTTCCAACGATTTTCATCTTGCAACATTTTTAGATTTATTTATTTAAATTCTAAAGTTTATTTGGAAGATGATTTTGAAATATTAATCTTTATGATTTTATATATTGCAACTTGTTATGGGATATGTGTGTTTGCATCCGTGAACTTTGATTATCCCATACGTGGTCAAAAGTTAAGTCTTTTATATGTTAGTATGCAAGTATTGATAAAAGATTGAATGAACTTTTGACAAACAAAAGTTAAGCCTATTATGTCATTATGCAAATAGTGATGGAAGATAGGATGAACTTTTTTTTTACAAAGATTAAGTCTATTATATGTCATTGTGAAAATAGTGATGAAAAATAGAATGAATCTTTTTTTATTCCGCAGTATTGATCTTCCCTAATCCATATTTTATGTAAATATTGTGCGGCTCCGTAAGTTTTCTTATGCGAGCATTTCCGATTAAATTAATTATGGGTTCTCTTGTGGTTAATTTAATTAAGATTCTTGGATACAAATTCATGTTTCATGTGATTTGTTAATGTCCAAAGAAATCATTCTTTTCTTGTGAAAGTAAGTTCGCTCCTGTTGTTCTTTCGGTAATGACATTTTATGGGGGGGAGTTATTAATTGAACTTGTGCTTAATTGACAAATATTTGTGGGGATTACGGCTGCGGAATATTATAGGGGTTATCTTGTATCTTTATAAACTCCTTGATGAATGCATTTAGTTTCGGTTATATGATTGCATCTAAAAAAGTTGATATGTGCTTTTCTTTTGGTCATGAAGTGTCTCTATGGAAATTTCATTAGGATCCCACTAATTTTCATACATTTGCCAATTTTATTGACAAAAAGAGGGATAATTAAAATTAGGTGGAACCAAAGCTTATGCTTTTAGAGCTTTTGAAAGCTCTTCTCCCCCGATTTTTAAAAGTTCATAAATTTTGGAAGTGCTATGGGTTAAAAGCACTTTGAAAATGTTTTACCAAACACTAATATAAAGAATAATTACTATATTTGTATTTTGAAAGTGCTTTTTGGAAAGAAAAAAAAAATTACCAAACCCAGCCTAAAACTGTAAAAAATGGGTGTAGCAAACAGTTTCACAAACTTATACTAGAACACTACAGCCACGGTGGGGAGGGCCGACCGAAGAAAAACGAAAAACCGCTGATTGCATAACGCGTTATACGTCCTTTTTTTTTTTTGGAATGTTATTTTTGAGACATAATATGTTATGCATCCTTTGTGGTGGATTGCATAATGGCTATGCATTCAATTTTTGAAAATTATGCCTTAAAGGATAAACATCTCCGAATTTTTCATAAAAACTCTAAATTTGATATTGATGTTTAGACTCATTGTGTAGATCTCTTTAAAATCTTCCAACGACATAAAATTTGTAAAATTCCAAGGAACGAATTTTTAGATATGTTATATTTTAGTTTGCTTGCCAATCACACCCTTGAAAAAATATGATACACGAGGAGCTATAGTAATTGAACTAAAAGGGAGGGGCATTTTTGGTTTTTTAATAGTAACAATTTACAATCTTTATCAAATTGCACATTTGCGTTAGGCTTCATTTTACAAAAAAATGACCATAAAAGGGACTCCCTCCCTTTGGGCCCTCCGGCCAGTCGACCCAAATAACATGATTGTTAAAGGCGAGTACCGGTATTGCTAGGGAGGGTACTAATCGTTTTTATATGGATTGGTACCTGCTTCGCTAACACCAGTGCCCACCTTTAGCAATTATGCTAAATAACCCCAAAAATATTTCTAGAAAAAAATAAAAATAAAAATGCATCTTTTTGTTTCTTAAAAAAATTTGATAAAAGTTTAAGTGATGACAACATCATATTTTTTCCTGTGATGCTTTGTCCAACACCCAACAGAGAGCAAATAGAAATTGCTGGATCAACAAAAACAATTTGAAGGCCACAAAATAAGACACTAACGTTCTGGATTTCCCAAATTGACTTGCGTTTGAGGAGATAACATTCATGATACAAGCCAAAACTAAGTTGAAACAAAGTGAGTTCTGATGTCTTTGAATAACACTCATCTTTCTTGGACCGCATGTTGATAGAGATTTAGTCTTCTTGAGGGTGGTCATATCTTCAGTTTCAAATTCGACATTTGTTTGTGGCATATTATTTTTTTGGCTCAGGTAATGGCTAGTTTAGCTTCTCCAGTGATTTCAAACTTTTTATTGTGTCATGGATCTCCTCCCTCAAGGCAGTATTTGGTGATAACATTCTAATAGCAGTTTCCTGCAAAGTCAACATCAATTAGACTAGCGTATAAGTAATTGTTGGCAGGGTCCTATATGGTGTATACTCTTAAAATGACACCAAAGGACTCTTGATATTTGAATAAAATAGATCATTATGAGATATGTCCTTTCTTCTGTAGAATATTATTTAGAAAGTGTTCCTAAATATTATTTTTTTGAGAAAAGAAGAAGATTTCATTGAAAACCAAACAAGTACAATGACTCGTGACACAGACAATGAAAACATACTTTCAAGACCTTTGAAGACTCTACTAAGAGTCATTCTCTAGAGACAAAAATTTACTAATAACACGAGGAGGCTCATGCTACCAAGTTCGAAACCTAATACTTGTCCTAGCATATTTTGCAAGCTTATTGGCTGCAAGATTATAAGATATTTTTATTGTGTGTAAAATAACATTAAAAAACACATTACAGGACAAAAGGATTTTGAGGGTTTCCTGACATTCATCAAGTGAAATTTTCTGATCTTCCCACTAGAAAACTTCAATAAAGCCATTGCAACACTCTACTACAGACCTTTTATATTCTTCAACAAGAACATGGCGATGGTTCAGATCCTTGATCTGATTTAAAGCTTTAAGAAGTATGAATGATTCAGCCTAATTTATATCCTTGTATCTAACTGAGAATACCATTGCTGCCAAGAATCTCCCTGTCCAATCACGAACAATCAAGTCAAATCCAGCATTATTCTTTTCATAAATAAAAGATTTTAATCTAGTTAACATGCGATTTTTCCTTTTTCAACACGTTTAATACAACGCATGTTTGGGTATGAATCTTGAATATGAACGAAGTTTAATTAATTCATAATTCTGTGGATAACACTACTATGATGATGCTGTTTGTTTTCAAAAACTCTTTCACATCTAGATTTTCGTATTTGTCATAATTTGCAAGCAATAATATTTTCCATATGCTTATTGGAAACTTCAAGAGAGTCCTTGTTAGATAACCAAGAAATAATCCAATCCTTCAGAGATGATTGTCTTGATTTTGAATGTTATAGAGCAGCTGAAACCCCAAACCATATCAAATATGTGAAGTGACATTTGATGAACAAGTGTGTACTTGACTGTTCTTCTTGATTGCATAATGGACATACATTACTTAAATCTTTCTTATATTTGTTGATTCTTTGGCTAACAAGAAGAATCACCGAACAACATTTCCATAAAAATGGCTGCACTTTACCCGAAACTTCCAAATGCTACAATTTTAACCAATGATCCTCTTGAATTTGATTGTAATTATTATTGTGATTTTGCTTCCTTACAAGCTCTTTGTTGTTGTTATGAATGAATTCTAAAACCTTTGAATTAACATTTGTAGTGACTTGAGAGTTGCAGTTTATTGAACTTGAATTAGTTGAGAGTTGAAACCTCCTGTGCTTGTGAGCTTTAATAGCATTTCCATCACCAACTTCCCAAATATAATGATTTTTTGAATACTTAAAGACTTGTTTGTATACTCTGCCAAACCCAATAATGTTTTTCTTAGAAGTATCATCAGCTAAAAGATCATTTACTTTGAAATACCTTGCTTCCAGAATTTGGCCCCACTTAGAATGAGGTTCATTAATCAGTCTCCAAGCAAGTTTAGCAAGAACATATATATTGAACATTTTTTAATATGTAAGATCAAGACCTCCAAATCTCTTTTGGTTATAAAATTTAGACCAAGCTATATGATTAACTCCATTGCTATTTTCTTTGCACCAGAAGTAATTTATTAGAATCTTGTTTATTCTTGCATGAGTAATATCAGGTGCCTCAAAAATACATAATAGATGTCGTACTTACAGAAGCTTGAATTAGGTGGTTCCGCCTGCTTGATAAGTAAGCTAACCATGCCAAGTTTGAAGTTTGTGTTGCATACTCTCCACATCGCTATCACAAAAAATTGTCCTTGCTTCTTGGAGTCTGCAACTGAGTACCCAAATACTTTTCATTTTTCTCAATTAGTTTCATCTGAATGATTTTTGATATATCCTTACAAGCATCCTTTCTAAGGTTCTTGTTGAAAAAGACACTTGACTTCTCCAGAGTCCAGATTCACCATTTTCCCGGAAGAGAAGTAAATTTGTTGATAATATCTTTGAGACTAATAAAGGACCTTCCATTAGCTTTGGTGAACAAGATGCAATCATATGCGAATAAAATATGAGAAACTCCCGGTCCTGATTTTGCTGGCATGCCAGGTTGAATCAGCTTTTCATAAAAGCAGCGATACTGCTTGATGTTTTTGACATTCAAATTAGCATTAGGCTCTGCTTCTGTGAACACATGATCACATATGGCTTTCCTGATAAACCAACAATCGCATGTATAACTTGGTAATTTGCGCACCCGGTTAGGATTTTCACCATACCAAGATTTAAGCCAATTTATGAAGTTCATATTGATTTCAAATTCAATATTGTTGTTACCAAACAATCTTTACCATATAGACATAACAAAGAGACATTTCGTCAGGAAGTGTGCCATAATTTACTCTCCAGAGTTGCATATGTGATCAATGTAGTTTAGAATGCTAACAGTCTTACCACTAGTTGAGGAGGATTTCATGAGCACATTTGCTTAGAGAAAGTTTAACAACAGAAGAATATTCATTTTCCAGATCTTATTCTAGTAAGTATGGATTTAGTTTAAATATAATTCTTGCACTTGTTATCCATTTTTTCCTTACAACGGTACTTGACAGTGAAATATCCTTTATCAGTCAATTTCTATATAATTTAATCTTCCTCCATAACATTAAGGTTGGTATTTCAAATTGCCAAAATTTTCTCATGATTGAACCAAAGTAGTCGAAATAGCTCCCCATTACTACTCAGTTGAGGAGCTTGGAGTGAGGAGCAATGAGTTAAGACTTGGAAATCGCCAAAACTCGGCATAATACTCAGAACCTATTTATTAGAGACTTATATATCGCTACTCATGAGTCATGACTTATACCTAACTAAAATTAAAAATTTACCACTATCATGTAGTTAAATGCGTAACATTATTATATTTAATCTGTTTATCTATCATGTTTTTAGAGGATTTTATATTTGATAACTCCATACGAGGGGTTACAAAGATTTTTCTTTTTTGATTTTTCTACGTGTAAGGCTAACTCGAAAAAATTGCCAACTTGCTTTGCTCACTAATAAACGGAAATAGTTTGGAGTCAAATATCGGATCGCTCGAATAACGATTACTCATCGAATAATCGGCCGAGGAGAGCGATTTTGACTGCACTGAATTAATGAACCAGGTATTCAATTTGTTATCATCCCACTACCAATAATCAAATATAAGGTGCTTCACCCGAATAAGATCAGTTGGGCAGAATTAAAATGTATCTAACTAATGCACTTTATTTTTCTTAAGAAGAAGCTAGTAACGCATTGAATAGGCTGCAAAGCCAGGAGAAACCAACAAAATCAAAGACAACAAAACCCTTCAATATCGTTCCACAAGCACCCAACTAAAAAATTCTATAGAATATCTGTCACACGTTTGACCAAGGGTCAACCTCTAAGAGTAGTAAACCACATTCTTGTGCTACAATGACAATGATAGATAGTTTTTATCGTTCTCTGTAACAATTGAGTTTGTAACAAATATAAGAAGTGTTTTCCATTTTTGTAAGCTTTTGTAAAAGTGTGCAAATGCATAAAAAATTTGTAACCCAGGCTTGAGAAAATTCACTAATCATCTATTTTGTAAACTCTACTGCTCCACGGTGGTCGGGTTATGGATTCTTCAAACGGACTTTAAGATTCATGTTTCTCCAAGATGTTGCTACCTTTTCATCTTCTTGCTTCTTGATAACATCAGCTAACATTCTCGGTTTTTCACGACAGTTAGGATCTTGACATTGCAAATACCTGAGATTTTATGGTTGTGATTCAATTAACATTCTGTTAGCTGGACAACCAACTTGTGGACACTTAGAATATATCCAAGGACATTGCATAGACTATGGTCATCCATGAAACATAATGGACAAACCTCTTTTGCTTTCAGAAATCATGGTGTTGGTTGAGATCGTTTTCGATTAAGAATGTTTGTGGCCGTGTTTGAAAAATATTGGTTACAATGTATGATTTATATAAGGAAATATATGACCGTTATAATGGAGCCATTATTTTGTCTCATATTGAGCCGATCGGCCTTGGCTGCTGGCAACGACTATTATTCCCCTCATTATAAAATTCAAAAGATCTCAACTCCAAAACCACACCTTCTTTATCTTCATATTTAATTCTCAAACTTCTATACCAATAATTTTCAAAAAAAAAATATCTGCTAGAATTTGTGGTCCTAAATTTACTAATGAAGAGGATTTAACTATATGCAACGTGTAGTTGCAGGAAATCCTACACTACACCCTTGTTAAGAATTTGTAATAACCAACTCAAATTTGAAGATTAAGAACGACACCGTATTATTTGATTTTCAGAAATGTTTACAGGAAATGTAAGAATTCAAGAATACAACTTTTCTCTTGAAGTTTCTCTCTCCTCAAGACTTTCTCAATTCTCAAAAATACATCATCCTTTTCTGGACATATTGGGTCTCTATTTATAGGGTAGTTACCTAATGGATGACAGCTAAGTCTTCCTTTTATCTCGGATTTATACTGCGATTTTATCACGATAATTATAATGTTCATTCTCGCAAGCTTTATAACCATCGCGGGACAAACATGCTTTTCTTATGTTTTCTTCAATCGTCAGCTATTACGTCACTCTTTTGATTGCTTTTGTGACACTCACAAAGTGTAGTTGAAGATCTTGCGGTGATGCTCGCTGGGAAGTGTTGTTAATCTCGCAGAGAAGTGTTGTAGCGATATTCTGGTCCTACATCTTGCCTCTTCTCATGTTTTTTCTGCGAAGAAGAGAATATCATAGAATTTTAAAATGCCGCAACTACTTATCTTTTTAGATTTCTCTGTTCTGACACGTTTCTGTATCCTTCGCCAGCTGTTTTCACATATTCTCTCTTCTAATAAATTTATTACACGTCCTCTCTAACCGCTGCGATCTAACCGTTCATGTCTTTTCTTAGGATTTATTACATTCATCTTCTTCGAGAAATTTCTTCTTCTATAAATACTCCTTTCATTATTTTCTTTTCCTCTTTTACTTTCTTCTTCTATCTCTCCTTAACTTCTCTGCAAGTTTACTGTTCTTCCGTAAATTACGCGTCAGTTATCGCTGTGATTCCTTTCTTATTTTTCAACCTTTTTCTTCATTCCCATACTCAAAAAATGGTTGTTGCTGGTGCTAAAAATTTGGCTGCTTTTGGTGAGATGCGAGAAAAACTCAAAAGTAAAGGTTTTACT
The DNA here is from genome assembly GCA_023529315.1 of Papaver bracteatum. Lineage (NCBI taxonomy): Eukaryota > Viridiplantae > Streptophyta > Magnoliopsida > Ranunculales > Papaveraceae > Papaver > Papaver bracteatum. Next base: position 345,526 of record JAJJWX010001238.1, on the reverse strand, counting down.
TTGTCTACGATTCCAAATCAAAGTCATAAATCCGAGCTTTCCATCAAATTATTTTCTGATCATCAATGTTCTCGCGAGAAAGTTATAGTATCGCTAGGTAAACTTGACGTTGGTCTTCCAGTTCCTCTCTATGACCCGGATCTTCCCTTATTTTATGAAATAATTTCTCATGAGAAATTCTCGCGAGCAGTATATCAACTGGGTAGAGATTGTATTCTATTACTACTTGAATATGCCTTTCGCGGCGCCAATAAAGGATCTCGCTACCATTTTGCTGCGAATAATCCTCAATTCAAAGATGTTTCAATCATTCCGCGATGTATACTGTGGATAATTTCTTCATCAACTATGACATAATCCCCATGAAGAGAGATCGCACTTGCTGGGGCATCCGTTTGCAAAAGAAAGATAAGATTGCTGAAGATAAAGCTCTTATGCTAGATATAGATTGGCATACAAATACTAATCAAGGTCCTCGCCATTCTAGCGATGACAAGTGGTTTATTTTTCCTCTGATTTTAGAGGGCCCGTATATTTCTGGCACTCATGCCTTGCCTGCAAATCTCGTGGAATACCAACCATGGGTGTTCTATTGGCCTGAGAAAGATAAAGAAGTATGTCTTCCTTAGTTCTTCACATAACAAGTTATTTTTATTATTTTTATTTGATTTTCACATCTTTAAGCTCTCGTTGATTATGCCTGTTTACTAGATTGAGAGATTGAAGGCCTATTATGAGAAGTTTAGGAAACCTTCAGCTCTCCTCGTTCAGCTCTTCAATTACTCACAGATGAAGTAAGAAATATTTTCTTTATAAATCTTAACAATATATTGTTGCCTCTATTTCTTACCTTTATCTGTGCTCGCAGGTAATTGAAGAATTAGAACCAATGGAACCACAAACCAAGGTGAAATCTTTAAATGATCGCAAGGGAAGATCCAATGCCCCTCCCAAAGAGAAGCCTGCTGCTCCTCGCAGTGATGAATTTGGCGATCCTCCCTTAAAGAGAAGAAAAACCCAACTCCCTTCTTCTTCAACTCCTCAACTTATTCCAGAAAATTTAAGTGTTGATTTTGATAAGGACAACGATGATGATAATTTTGGTGTTTATAATGATGTTCCTTCCATCAAGGATTTTCTTCTTCTGAGTCTGCAATGGCTCAACTATCCAATTTTTTTGGCAGTAATATATTTGGTATCCCAAATGAGTATGAAGATGAAGATATTAATGGAATATCCCAGTCCCTCGCCAAAGTCTGCGATGCTCCGATATTAGCTGATAGTGATTCCCTTCGCGGGGTTTCGAGATCGCTGAATCCAAGTCTCTTAAATTCATTTGGAAGCCTGGTATGTTTCTACTTGTTCATCCTTTTTATGTATCTATTGATATTTTTGCTAGATTTTGACTTATATAGTTCTATCGCAGGTTGGAAGAGCTGCTTTTGCGGTTGCTTCTGATTTAGACAATAGGCGTGAATTTTCTCAACATAAGAATGTTGTTCTTTGCCAAAAGAATGAAGAACTAAAATCTGAATTTTCTAATCTTCGCGAGAAGAATGAACAAATGGAAGCTGAACTTGCTAATCTTCGCGAGAAGAATAAAGAACTTGAGAATAATCTTCTTCAACAATCGCTCAAAGTATCCAATCTTGATAATGTTAACAAACAACTCTTAGGTATGATAACCTTCTTCTTTTCCTTCATAATTCTATGTTTCACTATCTTTTCTTACTTGATTTATCATTCTCACAGACATTTATGGTCTCACTGATGAGGCTTTAACCATTCGCTCTTTTCCTGAACCAATAGACAATGATATTCTTCTAGAACTTCTTAATAATTCTTTAAATAACCCTTCCAATGTTAATTCCCTTTCCATAGATGAACTAAGATCTAAGTTTCGCCTCTTAGAAATTGACTACAGATCTTGTTTAGATATAACTCACAGATTCAAACAACTTTATCATAATTCCAAAGTTGAGATTAAAACTTTAAAGGCCAAAAACAAAGATCTCTCAAAAGACAAAGACCGTATATCTAGACAAGGAGCTGAAACCTTAGCAAATTTCCATAAGACCATTCTTGAAGTTCAAATTGAAAGGGATGGGATTATCCACGAGAAGGAAGGTTTTATTGAAAGAGAAAACCAAATTCGTTCCCGTCTTCTTATAAATAATGATGTGGAGTTTGCTTGGGCTGCGAAAGTTTTTGACAATGCCAGAACTAATTTAGGTGTAGATGTCAGTCTTCATGTTGAACAAGCTGATTTAATTAAAGACATGATTTCTGAAAGAGAAGGTTATCACTCTTATGATTTCATTAATTTATTTTCTGATTGAATCATCTTTATATGTATTAACTTTGTTATCGTTTGCTCGCAGCATCCGAAAATAACTATCGTAGAAGATTTGACGAGTTGGAAGAAGAGAAAAGCCAACTCGCTAGAAATCTATCTTCTCGCGATGAAAAATATTCTAGATTGAAGGAAAAATTGAAAATTAATGCTTCAAATTTTAGTAACTCCCTTATCCGTGTTCGTAATAACACCATTAAACTAGTCTGTGATGATCATGATATTCCTCATTCTACATATCCCGATCTCGCAAAGGAAATTCCAGCTGATACCCCAAATCTAGTTATCTCTGATAGCGAAGCTGAGGAATCTAGCGAAGATGAAGACGAAAATAACAATGGTAATGAAGAAAATTATGGCAATGAAAAGAAATCTGATGAAGATGATAACGATGAAGAAGAAGAATCTGGCGATGACAAGGAATTTGATGAAGAAAGTGAGGGATCCAAATAATTATTTTTCTTCCTTTTATCTTCCTTGAAAATTTTGTACATTTATTTTCTGCTTCTCGTAATATTGCTGCGAGTTTCTCCAACATGACATGCAAATTTATTTTGCTTTTATCTGTACGAATTAGAAAATAATTCTTTTTCTGCAACATAATCAATCAACACAATTATTATCCTTTAATTATCTATATAAATGTATCATTTAATAATATCTATGCAATTTTATTATATGGTGGATGAATAATAATTTCATCATTCTATGCATTCCCATACTTGCCTCAATTATTCATCTGCAATATGAAAAAATTGAGTAGAGATTAGATTATTAGTTGTAAATCAAATTAAATTTGCCTCAATATTGGCGATGCTATCGCTAGTAACAATTGCATAAATTCTGCGAGCATTATCGCAATAATCTTATGGTCTTATTATGCCTTCCTAATTAACCTGGCTTGATTGGGGTGTACCCAATTTCAAGGGGACATGGTGTGTCATTATTAAAAAGGGTAATTTTACTTTAATACCCTTGAACTAATTAAATCTTAAAAATAAACCCATTTCTTAATTTCATTAACCCTAAAATTAAAAAACTAACCAACTCTTAATCTTCTCTTCTTCATCTTCATCTTTCATCAACCAAAACCATATAAAAAATTTCAACATTGATTTTCCAAAAATATTATCGATTTTACGGGCGAAAAGAAGACTATAAATGATGTTTAAACTCAAACCCATCATTGTGTTGTGTGATTTGACTGTCATATTAGGTTAGAAATCGAAAATTGTGATTTCTGTGTTTTTAGCCGGCAAGGTCGTAGCATGCATATCTTGCCGACTTTTCATAACAGCCATGGCGTCGACTGTAAATTTTTTTCAACAGCCGGCAGGGTATTTTTTGAATACCTTGCCGGCCAAAAAACAGCCGGAAGGGTACTTTTTAAATACCTTGCCGGCCAAAAAACAGCCGGAAGGGTATTTTCTAAATACCTTGCCGGCCAATATTTTTTTCAGCAGCCGGCGGGTTTTTTTTTTTGTTGACCTTGCCGACTAATATTTTTCAATAGCCATCTCCTGTGTGTCAAAAAAATAAAGTCGGCATGTTCTTCATTTAAATACCTTGCCGGCCAAAAAAATGGTCGGCGTTTTGTTCATCCAAGGACCATGCCGGCTAAACCCGGTCGGCATCTTATTCAAACGTATACCATGCCGGCGAATTATAGTCGGCACCTTATTCAAACGTCGACCTTGCCGACCTATCACATTTTTGAAAACCAATTTTTTTGATCTTAATCGAACTCATAAGACGGATTAAAGGTTTAACCTACTGAATTTTCATTTTCAAAATTTTAATCTAAACTCAATTAATTAGCCTAATCAGTTTTTTTTTTTGTTAATTAAACAAGGGCATTTTTGCCATTTTGAAAATATTTGGTTAAGGGGTGATCACTTTTACTTCAAAATGACCCTATTTTGTCTCATTTGGTATACCCCAATTAATCTGGGTATACCCCAATCTCTCTAGGCTAATTAAAGGTCTTATTTTGCCACATTTTTCTTTCTGCGACAAAATCGCAGGACATCTTTACATTTGCATGTATTGACCCATTGATCTTGTCTTATTAGTATTTTTTCAACATCTCTGCCACAATATGATAAGTATAAACTCTTTTGCAAGAATTAAACCTTATGACATTGCCGTCTTGCGATGAAATCGCAGGACGTCTTTACACTTTCATGTAAAAACCCATTGATCTCATCTTAACTTTTCTCTTTTGGCTTGTTGCCTCTGTATAATTTTCGTCACACGACAATATGACATGCCTAAATTTTCTTGCGATCATAAAGCCCCATGACATTGCCATCTTTAGACACTTATCATCTCCCTAATGGAGGGTGCCGCCCTTATCTTCCCCCTGGTTGCCCATTCAAGGAGGGAACATCGACCATACAAGGCTAGCTCCTCCCATCCAGATTTGCCAACAACCAGCTGTTTTCGCAACCTCTTGTCCTTTATGCCTATATGGCTTATAGTTACAAGACTGCACCCTAAGTGGGGTTTTGTTCAGGCCAAATGCATCATAGCCAAGACTTACCAAGGATGGCCAGGGTAGGTTCGTCCGTATCGGGCACCCTTGGATCAACCGTGTACCTCGGCGCCTTAGTCATATTCTGCACTTCTTAGAAGAGATTCTCAGTCGTCCAACCAGGGTATAACCTTATATAGTTGGAAATCCAAGATCTCTCTCCTGGATAGGTTTTATTTAACCCCAACATCTGCATGACTCAGGTTCCAGCAACGGTATAACCTTATCCCTGAGTCATGTAAAGAGATACTCCCTTATATGACGCACTATTAGGTCTTACATTTGCCTCTTGCGAAATTGTATCCGCGAACTAAGGTGCACGCCATAAAGGTTCGTCCCATTCTATTAATCTCTGCGAAATTTTATTCGTGTTTCTCGCGAGTATTGTAAATCTGATAAAATTTCATTTCTTTGATCTTCTTGTAAAATTTTGCAATTCTTTCAAACAGAGTACTCTTTTCAATTGCATTTTCTTCAAACAAATTATGTGTAAGCTTCTTTAAATATCATCATTTTACCTTTCTACTTACTATTTTCTGGTTCTGCTTTTCTGTTACATTTTGCTGTTTTTTCTTTTTCTGCGATACGCTCGCCATCAACTTCCTCTCGCTTCTCTATTGTATCAATCATCAATCTTTCATATTTATGTCGTTGCTTGATGTTGTACTTCCAATTTTTATTCTTCTCAACTCTTTCCTCGCAAGATTTTATATCAATCTCATAACATTTCTTGCTTTCTCCTAAATCTCCCTTAATAACTCCAACACCATTAGGATGAGGAAATTTAATACACTGGTGAAAAGTAAATGCTACACCTAATATCCCATGTAGCCAAGGTCGACCAATCAGGGCATTATAAGGTGATTCAATGTCCACAACACAGAACAAGATCTTTGAAGATATTCCTTTTAATGGAATCCGCATTGCAATTTCCCCTTTTGGTTTGTTAGATGTTTCATTAAAGCCATAGATTTTATATGTTGATGGTGTTAGATCTTCGTCTCTTCCACCCATGGTTTTGTAGGTATGATAGAATAAGATGTCGACTGAACTTCCTGTGTCTATTAGAACTCTATTGATAGCCCAAGAATCTTAATTTTCATCATCATTTTCATCATCTTCTTCTTCTACTTGCTTTCGATTTATCTCTAACCTTACCACCAATGGGTTATCATGCTGCTCGCCAGGCTCTGGTACTTCTTGTGCAGTGAAAGATATAGTTTGGTTTTTCCATTCTTCTAATGGCGAGGCTCTCGCAATATTCATTATCTCTCTTCCATCCGTGTCTCTCACGAAGACTCTGCTTAGAACATTATCATGGAAATCCTCAATAGTTTTGTGTGAATGTACAATGTAATTACAAAACAAATTCTTTGCTTTAGCCCCAACTTCTATTACGAATGTTTCTGCTCCTTTTACAGTATTTACCCTGCAAATTTCTGGTGCTGGTGGCAATCGTTGAGATTGTGGATGTCCTACTAAAAAGTGGTTTAACTTTCCTTGGTCAATCATCCTTAAAATTATTCTCTTTATATTCCTGCAATCATTTATTGTGTGACCATGAAAGTGATGGTAAGGACAAAATTGTTGAATCATATTATTTGGATGCGGCTCCTTTCCCATATTCCATGGGGATGGTATATTTTCCATCAAAATAATAGCTTCCCAATTTTTTTCTATACTTGCATTTATGGGTAGCATCTTGATTTCTTCCCATACTATCTTCTGATTACCTTTCCCTCTAAAGTTATTTTTCCTCTGTCCACCATAGGTTTCTTGCGGCTGATCAAGCCTTTGGATTTTGTTATTTCCTCCGCGATTGTAATAATTCTTCTCCCTCTCATACTCTTCTAGATCTCGACTGCCCATCGCTACTAATTTCTGCTGATTATCAATCACCACTTTCTCTTATTGTGCCTGCGAGGTGCTCGCCACATTGTTAATCATTTTAGGAAGTAAACTTCCATTTACCGCTACTGAGCTGGTGTTTGCGATTGGATATGATTCCATTTCATTTTGTTTCTCCTCCAAAGCAATGTATTCTTCTTGTAGTTCTCGTAGCTCAGTCATTGTGATAGTATTTTTGATTCTGAAAATTTGTATGTACATCAGATTGGTCGCGAACATTGCATTGATAAAAGACAAGATAAGATATCTCTCGTCTACTCCTCCTGCCATCTCGCTGCACATTGTCTTCCATCTTATGGTTAAATGTTTCAGACTCTCGCCAACCCTCTGCTTTAACCCAAACACATCTTCAATACCTGGCCGCGATGAATTGTTGCTTATATATTCTCCCATAAATGTAGCTTGCAAATAATTAAAAGAAGTTATAGTATTTTTTGGCAATCCTTCAAACCATTTTAGCGCCTCGTCGGTTAAGCTGGATGCAAAATATTTGCATAATACAGCATCATGGTTTTCCCATTGTAGCATACATCTAACATAAGCCTTAACATGTTGTACGGCACAGGTAGTTCCATCAAAAATGCTGGTTAATACTGGTAAGTTGCACTTTGGAGGTATTCCTCTTAACTGTACTTCTTGAGTGAATGGATTTCTCGCAGCTTCTTCAATAGCTTCATCAATAGCTTCATCAAGTTGCCTTCTACCTCCTTTTCTTCTATTGTTTATCATTCCTCGCATTTCTGCTAATTCTCTCAATATTTTCTCATTCTCACCTGAATTTTGCTCCATTGGTCTTTTTAACGCAGTTTCCCTTCTTCTACGTTCTTGTCTTTCTTGTCTTGCGAGATTTTGTGCATCTTCTCCTTCATCTTCATCCTGTCTTTCTCTGCGATTTTCTCTTTCACCTCCTTCTTGAAATCACAACTGATTATGTTGTCTATTTTCTCTGTGAATTTCTTCATTTCTTATCATTTCTCTTCGCTGTCTTTCGATTCTCCTCTGTATTCTATCATACTCTTCCTGAATATTATCATTATAGCAATTTTGTGTACGTCTCCTTTCTTGATTTTCATGGTTATTCTGTCATACTGCCTCTTGAAACTCTTGTTCCTCTACTTCTGCCCTTAATCTTTCTCTCTCGCAAGCTAGTCGTGCTTGTTCAGCATAATGTCTCTCGATTTCTTCCTCAATTATTCTTTGATTTCTCTGAATCTCTTGCCCATGTAATATCCTCCTACCTTTTTCTGAATTTTCTCCATCATTTTGGTTGTTTCTTCCCTCTTGATTTCTATTGTTAAGTCTATTATCCAAAGTTTCGCCACACGGATCATGGCAATTTTCTATTACCTCTTATTCTCTATGACGTTGCTCTTCATTTGGATTTTGCATTTCCTCTAGCATTTCTTATTGGGGAGTTTCGCCTTAATTCTTCTCTTAATGATCTTGAATTTGATCTAACAGTACTTCTTGATCTCCTACTTTGCAATCCCAAATTCTCCATTCTCAACTCATGATTTTTTCTTGTTAAATTTGCACGTTCTTCCGTCTCTAATCTTATTTCCTCCTGTATTCTTTGTCTTAGATCTCCTACTGTTTCATTTTCACCTTCTCCATGAATTAATCCTTCAACCATTCTTTGATTTCTTTCTTCTCCTCTTCCATCTCTTATTTGTTGATTTTCTTCTTCTTCCATTGAATCCTATCTCCAAGTATGCACGCTCACCCTATCATAATCTACATTTCTATCTTGTATCGGTGTTTGTTGATTTGGTTGTGGAATTTGATTTTGTCCTTCAATCCTCGTTCTATTTCTTCTTGTTCTTATCCTTGAAGATTCTCCTAATTCATTTGTTTCTCCACCTGCAAGTCTTTTACTCCTCCTTACAGTTGTTGGTGGTTCTGATGTATTTCTTCTTCTTTTTCCAGCCATTTCTTTAATTCTAACAATTTCTTCAAATCTTCAAGTTGTAATTAGAGATATTTTAGCTTGATTCTCCCTGTTTCGGGCGCCAAAATGTAGTTGCAGGAAATCCTACACTACACCCTTGTTAAGAATTTGTAATAACCAACTCAAATTTGAAGATTAAGAACGACACCGTATTATTTGATTTTCAGAAATGTTTACAGGAAATGTAAGAATTCAAGAATACAACTTTTATCTTGAAGTTTCTCTCTCCTCAAGAATTTTTCAATTCTCAAAAATACATCATCCTTTTCTGGACATATTGGGTTTCTATTTATAGGGTAGTTACCTAATGGATGACAGCTAAGTCTTCCTTTTATCTCGGATTTATACTGCGATTGTACCGCGATAATTATAATGTTCATTCTCGCAAGCTTTATAACCATCGTGGGACAAACATGTTTTTCTTATGTTTTCTTCAATCTTCAGCTATTACGTCACTCTTTTGATTGCATTTGTGACACTCGCAAAGTGTAGTTGAAGAACTTGCGGTGATGCTCGCTGGGAAGTGTTGTTAATCTCGCAGAGAAGTATTGTAGATTCTGGTCATACACAACGCCTATGTTTTTTCATATGGTAGAAAATATCATACGCGATCAAGGCATGTTGGACTCGTCGTTTTGGAAAAACATTTTCACAATGTTCGTCTCATAAACGGGGAACCCCGAAAACTGAGATGCTCGTGGTTTGTATCTTTTTTTTCATTCAATTAATCACGTTGTCACGCCATTCCTTGATCAGGTATGGAAAATTGATCGAGAAAAATTCATCGGTGTAACTGAAGCTGAAGTGATCCAAACAACTCTGTATAATTGGGAGGATATTGATGGAAAACCTTTTCCTTATGAAGCTTGTTTCAACATTCTTAAAAATGGTCCATCTCAATCACATATGTACTGCACCCGAAGGTATCTCCTTGTCTTTACTATGGAAGAAGATGTTACTCTTGTTCGATGTTGGATACATCGTATACCGAGAAGTATGAACAATGACCATTTATGGGAAAGAGTGTTGCAAAGGTTTGTATCGCATATAAATGAATATTTAAGAAACAACAAGAGCCTAGAACTAAGATTTGCATTCATCGGTAAGGATGTCAAACGTTATACATAATTTTTTGTATGGTTCAACATGATAATTCTGGATTTTCCAACGAAGAACTGGTGAGTATCTTAATACCTTTGTCCTCATTGAGCAACTGCATCATAATTTAATTAAAATAATACTCCCTCCGTTTCAGGAAAAGTGTTACTTTCACTTTTCCTGAAACCGAGGTAGTATTAACTAACTTGTTGTTTATCTGTTTTCAGAAAAACATATCAAGCCAAGTTTATTGAAGAAAATGGAAGAGAGTTTAGGAATTTTGAATGCTCGATGTTATTGTTGTCGTTATGAAATCAAGTTGCTATATATGTAAGGAAATGTAACAAGTATCGCTTAATATAAAATGAAAGTCAACTTTTGCGGTCTAAATATTTTCATTAATTAATATTAGTGCCACTTCTTTTACAAGATATAAACTTGACAATAATAAGAAATTTGAATAATTACATCAATAAAAATCTAGTACAATCTTTGGCTTTCTGGTTTTCTTCATTTGAAGTAACTTCCATTCAACACGCTCGTGAACTGTTTCTCTTATGTTTTTGAATTTTTGGTTGTTAACTTTCAAAACCGGAGCTTTTCTTTGCTTTTTAAGGGGACATTTTCCTGGTTTAACTTCTAAAATTTGCACTGCTCTTTCCTTTTTTACCATTTTCAATTTATTTTCTTTAAATTACAACATATCTTATTTACAGCAGACTCAAGTTTTGCTTCACAGAAAAGAGAAATTGCCTTATGAGACATTTTAAGAGAAAGATTAGTGGAAAAAAATTCAAGAGAAGATTGAATTTTGGTACGAGTTGTATGTTTAAATGGATTGAATATAGGTAAAAAAATTGGCGTTAGGAAATCTGAACATTGGCGGAGTATCTGGAGATGACCGTCTTATTTTGACCCTAAAATCCCTCCCCTCACTGCCCAAAACTCAGTTTTTCCATACACATGGACATGCATATCTCTAAATTAGATGGTTCCCATTGAAGTTGCTCTAATAAGGTGATTACGATGGACGAGTTTGGTACGCCATTAATATAATCCTCCAATAACTTTACCAATTTACTAAAGTAACATTGGTACACCTATACATATTAATGTGTTAGGGTACTGACCCTAAGTCATCATAAGTCCATGGGTAGAACTGATTAGCTCTAAAATTGGTCCACAAGTTGAGGGAACCCGCAGATTTACAAACTACCCAATTAAGACTTACCTAAGCAATGTGGGACTAAGGTCCAAACATCATACCACGCTTCTAGACCAAACTTCCTCATTGGCCCACTCTATCGACACTGGCCCGGCGGTATCCCTTTCCTTATGGCGGCTTCGCTCGACTACCAGTATTCAATGTGGTGGAAGCTATGTCGTGGTGGTGATCCCAACATCCTCGTTTTCCCACTCTATCGACACTGACCCAATGGTAGCCCTTTTCTTATGGTGTCTCCACTCGACTACCATTATTCAATGTGGTGGCAACTATATCGTGGCGATACTGGACCGGCGGTAGCCTTTTCTTACGGAGGCTCCACTTGACTACTAGTACCAGTATTCAATGTGGTGGCAACTATGTCGTGGTGGCTCTGATACCAAAATGTTAGGGTACCGACCTTAACTCGTCATAATTCCATGGGTAGAACTCGACTCTAAAACCGGTCCACAAATTGAGGGAACCCACAGACTTATAAACCACCCAATTAGGCATTTCCTATGGATGCAACAAATCTTGGATGTGTTCATTTTGGCCCACTATAGACTCAACAAACATGAAAAACGAGTGAACAAACCAACAAATTTATTGGTTTGTTGAGTGTGGATGATAAATAGATGCACGTTTGATGTAGAACCGCGCATATTATGTTGAGCCGACGGAGGGTGCAGAAGAACCTCGCGGTTTTAGTGTATCCGCAAGAGGCTAAAGAAAATCCTCCAGCGGGTTTATATCAAACGCCAACTGTTACATCTCAATGTCTACAAACTCTAATCATCCAACGAATAGAATTTCCAACTCTATAAATACTCCTTACTTCAACACCAAATTCACATATTCTACCCCTCTAATCTCTTCACTCTCTTATTCGAGCTTAAAAAAAAAACTTTACTTCAACAAGTTGTCTAAAGAAGTCTCGACCCTTGTTAGTTCGACGAGCTCCGTATACTGCAGAAGAAGATTCAGCGATTAGCAGAAACTATGTTTTTTTATTAACTTAGCTTGATTTAACACACTATCCATGAGTGAATTTCTGGGCGGTTATTCACGGGGGGTTCCGCAATGACACCCGTAACCTGAGTCGTCGTGCTATATGCGACATATAAAATTGATTAAGAAAGAAGTATATGAATTTGTAGCTTTAACCATGCAAGTCAATCGTTTTAGATTCCGTGGTGAAATAAATGACGAGTTGGTAACAAGATCAAAATAGGAATGACGAATATGGGAAAAAATGGTTTTTCGTTTCGAAATCCTTAAGGCGTTAAACAATTTCAACCCCTTCTTTGTTTCTCAGTGATGTTAATGTAATGCTTAATTTTAAATATATCAAAAATTTGATTTCAACGAAAATTCATACTTTTAATTGATTAAAATTATAATTACATAGGTAGCATAATTAAAAGTCACAGTTTATCTAACATCGTCCATTGTTATCTTTTTGTCCATTCTCCAAGACCCGGGACGTCCCCACCTGCCAACAAATTTGTAAAATTTGAATAAGGAGAAGAAGATGTTTGAACATTACTAGGCAATTGGAAATTACTCGGTCCTCCAAATGTATAACCGGTTTGTTGTTGTGCTAGTGGTGTAACAATGTAGTAAGGCCCATTTGTGTTAAAGGGCGAGAATGATGATGAAATGCGCATAGCATCTGGGTGATATACTTGAGGCTGAGATATAGGCACAATTTGTGGTAAAGTAATGTGCGGTACTTGTGTTTTTCCCACCATTATATCATTCTCGTGCCATGATCCGTTGCTCCTGGTAGAATCGGAAGACTGTGAACGCCCATCAGAATTTACAATTGGACTCAATCCAAAGATTGTGTTTGTATGCCATTTCCGACACACATTCAAGTGTATAGCCCCCATTTTCTGAGCCAGCCAATACATATTGTTAAGTTTTCTCTTCAACTCATCCTTATTGGAATCCACATTGTAGTAAGGATAATCATGCTCCATAACTTGGGAAAAAAATGGGGATCGTGGTTGGCTCACCTTGAGAAGTAATACTTGGCATCTCCCAACGGATTTCAGACAAATTTGACGAAGATGATGAAGAACTTTCACCCATGGTGGGGTAAGTCATGGAGCATGTATCTTCCGGAGGCGGCTGGCTAGGAACGATGTTTGTATCAAGACCCAAAAGTGATAATCCTGGGAAATCAAATCCATAGATGTGCATGTTGTGTGTACCACTACCAATTACAGGATTTGCAATCGACTTGTACCAGTTCACATACCGTGCTTCATTAATATCCACTTGTGTGTTTAGTTCATACCTCACCCACGGCGACTGTCTTAACCGATCGAAATATGATGCAGAAGTTTGCATCTATCGTGGTGGGTAAGTTCCAATTGAAAACATCCCACGTAACTGGTACAATAGTCTTTCTCCTAGGTACCAAACCCTTCTTTCCATTTTTGGAGTGTAAAGAGCAACTCTTCAGAGAGAAAAAATAATCAAGAATAGCTTGTACATTTTGATTTTCAAACTCAAGAAAATTCTTGTAAGGGTGAATAACAACATTTTTGTGGCTCTGAGTCATCTGTTGATACCTCTGAACAAAACTAGAAACCGACCCGCCACCACCAGCGTCCTTCTCCCAGCTACTCATGTAGTACATGTCCATGATTGAAAGTTTATGGATATTGTCTTTAAGAATTGGTTTACCAACACGGAAGTAGGTATACCACAAATACTGAAAATTATTCCATAATTTAGTATTTTGACTTAATTTACATTTGTTCATAAAAATCCTTTAAATTTAAAAATAATAATTTAGATATCTACCTCTATAATGCCCTAGAAACTAGTGAAGTTAGGTATACATGGACGCTTGATCATCCCACATTACATTTCAGCTAAAATTGCAGACCCCAATCATAATGTGGCTCTTTTTCAAGATATTCTAATGCTTCGAGCCAACCAATATGAGCTACAATAGTTGAGTTTGGAAAGAACGTATGACCAAATAACCATAAAATAAACACTCTTTTGATTTCAGGATATTCATCTACATTTGTTGAGTTTGATTTATGTTGAAGTAACTTCTTCAATGCTGAACAATGTATTCCACCTCCTTTCAAATGTTTATGATCTACACGTAGTAATTCTAGAAGAAGCATGTGCCATTTATTATCCCACTCCACTTGGAATCCCACAAATGAAATACAAATCAAGGGGCGTAATTCCTATTTACAAGAATAATATCAATTATAATTAATTATTTAATAATTTCTTAAAAATAAATTTTAATTTTAATTAAACAGACTTACCAATTTTCGTTAGCTACCACCTTTCTTCCAATACTCCCATAATTTTGTTGTTGTGTTTTCTGGGCCTTATAGAATAAAACGCCTTCCAGGGATATATGTCAACTCTTTCTCGGATTGCAGGGGGTAGATCACTATAAATATCATTTAAGTCTTTAAATCAACCTCTCATTTTATAATAACTATCAGACCGCTCCTGATGCCCCGACGTATGACCTTCAACTAATAATGCAACATCAACGACATTCAGCGAAGAAAACTCTGCTTCACGATTCTGAGTACAATCTATATTTGTGGGAGGCCTCGGTATAGGCTCATGTTTGCGATCTATTTTTTCCCTTAAATTGTTTGCGACTTTTCTTACCATATTGCTAATTTTGTAACAAGATTTTGTTTTAGAATAATGAGGAAGAAGAGAGTAGAGTGGTGTGAGTTAAAAAGAATTTCAAAATCAGGAATGTATAGATTTCATAGATGTAGCCGTTGAAAATAAAGCCGTTATCTTTTTAACTGTTGGAGGATTCTTATTGCCCGGCCGTGGATTCTCAACACCCGCCCACGGATCTTGATCGCCCGCCTGAAGTTTTTGATCACCCTCGCGAACTGCCATCCGATAGTGCAAACTCACGTTTGCCCATCCACCTTGCTCGGAAAATGAATTTTTTTGTTAATTGCCATAAAAATTGTCCTTAAGCCTTGTCTAAGTGTTACAAATCAGGAAAGTGACGCATAATGATTGCGCATTATAGTGTTGCAGGCCAAGTTAGTGTCCGACAATGATTGCGCAATACTGCATAGACTGTCAAGTGCTAACGCAACAAGAATGAAGATGTAAGTCCATCAAGTATATGAGTTAAGAGTAACTCATAGTTTGGAAGAACATGATGTTTTTTTTCCTCCACAATAAAGCGTAGCAGTTTGAAAAAGCAAGTGATGCTTAAATTGTTGGTTTCAAAGGCGCGTGAATAGGATGCCTGGTCCAAAGAGATAGTGGGATATCTCGGGTAGTCCTAAGTCATGACTATACCAAAGTTATGCATTTCAATCAAGGTGTTGCGACAATGCAAGCAAAGAACAACATGGTGCTGGTTTTTTGGCATAAAAATGATGCAAGTCCAAGAAGGTAAAGTTTACAATATGATTTGGAGGCCAAATATAGTGTAAGTTCTGTTGTATTGTTGAAGGAAAAAAAGGCTATGGATTGTAGCGTATACCAGAGTGGTATGGAATCATAGCATGCATACCTTAAGGCATGGCATGATTTGGCGTAGGCACATATGATTGAAGAATGAGGCCAAGTCTTGTTATGTTAGTGGTGCAACTAAAGTCGGAAAATGAAGGCATAAGGCTATGGAAATGATAATTGTGATCAGTTGGGAGGAATCATTACTTGTGTACACTTAGGCACAAATGATTCATGCGAAGTTCAAGCCTAATTCAGGGAATTGGCAAGAAGAATTTCAAAATTTGCACTTGGGTGTTGACATATGATTTGCAATGAAGTTGAAAGAGGTCGCGATGCAACAACAAAGTTCAAGATTAGTTGGATCAATGGAAAGGAAGTGAAGCTAAGTGGTGCTGATGCTAAAGCATAGAAGTTGGCTAAGGTCGTTTTGCAAAAGCAAGCAAAGATTGCTGAATTTCAGAAAGGGTTCTGAAAGTGCATGCAGCGAAGATTGAGACCAGTATAGAGTTTATACTTGATTGCATTCAATGAGGATGTTAAACAAATTAGGTGGGGGAGGTCTGTTATAGGTCAGGAAAGTGAAGCATAACGATTGCTCGTTACAGCGTTACATGCCAAGTCAATATCCAACAATGGTTGCGCGATACTGCATAGACTGTCAAGTGATAAGAATGGAAAAACCCTGCAGGTCTAGTGACGTGCAAAGGTGGTGCTATACTGTAAATATATTTGGCTAAGTAATGAAGCTTATTGGCCGACACAATGAAGCTGCATTGAGAAAGACAAGACATGCCAAGTTGACAAATACAACATGCGATGTTGGCATTGATTCATATCCATGGAATTGAGTTGGCCCAAACTCAAGGATGATGCAAGAAGGTGAAATAGGCTAAGATTTAGTCTATGGCATTAGTTCAAGGCTGTACAAATATTGAATGATACAAACAAACTAGTAATGCAAGAGTGGAATTGCTATTGTCAAGCAAAATGGCTAAGTGAAGCATATGGCGCCATGAGTAACTAGAATGAGTTTAAGGAGTTGGCCTTGATGATTGAAGTACAAGGATGGTATGTACATCAGCTTAGAGTAAGAAGTTGGCAGGGCCAAGACGGCTGAGCAAAGGGATCAAGGCTAAATTCAGTAAAACGCAACGGTTATGCAATACTGCCCAGGTGACGGTTATGAGTTGGTTACGAGCTTCACAAGCATGACAATGATGCAAGACGAAGTAGATCAGCTATAAAGGGAGTTTATAAGCGTGGGAGATGGTTCCTAACTTCTAGAGAATAGGTGTTGGGCGTTGGCGTCAGTTTAGAGAGAAACTGGCCAAGGTGGCACTTTATAGGAGGTTATGGAACTGCTCCATGGGATAGATGGATGTTCCTTGCGTATGCAACAGTTGTGCACGGTATTGGATAGTAAAGCTGATGTATAAATAGTCCAAAGGCATGGGAAATTCGGCAGGCTTACAAAGGAGAGAGTTATTATGTTTTGAGAGAATAAGGCATTCACCAAGAGGGTGAAAGGCCTGTTTTGGTCCATGTGATGGCCAAGTTTTGTAATCTTCCTTTAGTGCAATAAAATGGGTTTGTTGCAGTATTCTTTATTTTCATTGTGTTGCTGATTTGTGTGATAATTGTTTAAGTACATGGCAGAACCTCTTATGCTTATGGGGGCATGAAGAGTTAGAGAGAAAGAAGGAAAGACTTTTGTTTGCGTATTTCCTTAGGAGAGAAGGAAGATGCATACTTTGATGCAAGGCTGAGTACTTGTGGGTGAAGTTGATTCACTGAAATGCAAGTATTGCCGATCATGTCCCATGAAAAGTTTAGGCGATGAAATGGGTCATATTGCCGGTCACTGAAAGGCAAGTAATGCAAGTATGCAAGGATGAGTACAAAAAAACACCTAAATTCTGCACTAAGTGTAAGATTATTGGCCATATTGATTCTGAATGTAGAAAGAAACATAAGAATACTGCTGGTAATACGCAGAAGCAGGCTTCAGCGTCTCTGCAACAAGGTAATAATTTTTTTATCACACAAGACACGTAGTAATAATGTTGATGGTGCTGGGAATGATTGTCAAGAAGCCAGACGCAAGAAAGAAAAGACAGCTCCTGTCATACCGGTTGTGCCTGAGATTTTAAACAATTTACCTAATGGAAGCCAAGTTACTTTGGGTAATGGTCAGCGTGGTAATGTTAATAACTTACCTAATGGGAATCAGATTTCTGGTGTGCATGGCCAGCATGCTAACGTTAACTAATATGGTTTTTGATATGATAAATTAGTTTTGTCTCCATATTTTAATGATTATGATTCAATTCTGGCCTTGAGGAAGGTGAGGTGATATCGGGGAGTGTTCAAGTGGTTGTATAAAAACAGTTGCAGGTTGAGTTAGCCAAGTCTGAATCTATCTTTCGCTCTGCCTATGTTGAATTGGCAAGAACTAGACAAAGAGCAGAGGCACAAATAGTTTTAGTTACTGGTGCTATGGAGGGTATGCCTAGTTTTAAGTCAACATTGAATTCTGAAGCGGGGGAGAGTAGGAATTAATTCAATAGTTGATAAGACTGCTGCTAACTTATCCGACACTCCTTTAACTGGTGACCTTTTTGTTCGAGAAAATATTATTTCGCCAAATCAGTTTGAAGCTTTGAATGCTGAACTAGGTTTGAATGATGACAACTCTGTTGATTCTAGTGTTCAAGCAAGTTTAAAAGATGGGTCAGCTCCTTTGTTTGATCAAAATTCTGGAATATGGACTTCTAGGACGCCAATTATTTTGGCATGTAATACTACTGGAGGTTCTCGGAATTCTAGAAACTCAATAATAATAAAATTACTGTTGGTTCTAGGATTAAACCTGGAAATGGAGGGTAAAAGATTGATTCTACTAGGTTGGCGCAGAGAGTTAAGTTAAATAACACTCCCAAAGTTGTTTCCCAATAAGAGTTCTCTTTTGGAACATAAATTGGATTGTGCGTGATGAAGCACAAGATAAACTTAGATAATTAGTTAAAGATTTTAAACCTAATATAATTGGTATTGCTGAGCCAAGAGTGTCAGTTACTTCAAGGTCGATTCGTAAATTTCGTATTGATGGTTTTAGTAGTTCGATTATTCATAACTCTACAGATACGTGTATTGGTAATTTGTGGGTGATGTGGTCTTTGAATGTTATTGATCTGGTAGAAGTGAATTGTTCTAAGTAGGCTATTACCATTGGTGTTGATGGTGTTCATATTTATATTGTACATGCTAGCTCAGTGCAAACTACTAGAAGAAGTCTTTGGAGACAGTTAGATATGGGGGAACTTCAAATGCCATGGCTGGCAATTGGGGACTTTAATTGTGTGCTTCGTTATAAGAATAAAAAGGGTGGTGCGACTCCTAGAACGATAGTAGTGAATGAATTTAGTGATTGGTTGGATGATAATGTCCTTTTTGAAGCGGAATCTTTGGGTTGTAAATTTACTTGGTCTAACAGGAAAACTGGAGTTCGAAGAATTATTAGTAGGCTTGATAGGGCAATGATTAATGAGTTTTGGTTGAGTCGTTTTGAGAATTGGCGGTGTAAATATCTTCCAAGGGAAGTTTCTGATCATTCTCCTCTTATCGATTATCTTTTTGTTAACACGAGGCCAAGAAGAGCACCTTTTCGAGTTCAAAAAATGTGGTTTGGGCATCCTGATTTTATGCGTATGGTTCAAGATAGTTGGAAATAACCTATTGTGGGTTCTCCGACTTTTATATATCCTCAAAAGCTAAAGCGGCTTAAAATTGCAATGAAGTTGTGGAATCAAGAAGTTTTTGGTAATGTTAATGTTAGGCTGAAACATGCTCAGCTTAGACTTGAAAGTTCAATGCGATTATCTGATGAAGACCCTTCGTATGTGGACAAGTTGAATTTGATGAAGAGTGCATCAGTAGAAGTTAATGATATTCGAATGCAGCAAGGCATTATGTTGAAACAAAAATCTAGAAATCAGTGGTAAGTTGATGGGGATAATAATTCTAGTTTCTTTCATAATTCCATTCGTATTCGTATGAGTAGTAATACTATTTCGGAATTGGTGGATGCTAATGGGGGTGACGATTATTTATTATGATCAGATTCGAAATCTTATTGTTGATTACTATGAGGCGAAGTTTAATGGAGATAATTTGGTTCCAGTTGAGGCTCTTTTTAATATTGAGCATAATAGTATTTCTCTGGAGGAGAGTGTTAGAATGGACCAGTTGCCCTCAATTGAAGAGATTCATGCAACAGTCTTTGATTTGGGTGCGGATAGTGCGCCTGGGACGGATGGGTTTGCTGGTTTTTTCTATAGACATTGTTGGGAGATTATCCGGGAGGATTTGGTTAATGCTATTCTATTTTGTTGGTCTAATAAATTTATTCCTCACGGTGTGAATTCTAGCCTTCTTATGCTTTTGCCTAAAGAGAGAGGTGCTAATACTCTTCGAAATTTTAGGCCGATTGGTCTTAGTAATTTCTTTTTTAAGATTTTTACTAAGATTTTAGCTACGAGGCTTGGAAGTGTTTTGGATAACTTGATTTCCGAGGAACAAGTAGCGTTTATGAAAGGAAGAAATATCCATGAAAACATTAGTCTAGCTTCAGAGATGGTGAATGAAACGCAGATTAAGCAGAAATATGGTAATGTTGGGTTAAAACTTGATATATCTCAGGCTTTTTATACTGTTAGTTAGACTTTTATCTTGGAGGTGTTTAGAAGATATGGATTTTCTGAGAGTTGGTGTGACTGGATTTTCCAAATTCTAAAGTCATCTAGAATTTCGGTGCTTGTCAATGGTAGTCCGGAAGGTTTCTTCATTATTGATAAAGGGCTTTATCAGGGTGATCCTTTGTCGCCTCTTATTTTTGTGTTGATTGAGGATGTCTTACGTAAGAATATCACGAAACTCTTTCGTGAGGGCAGCATAACTCACATGGTTAACAGAAAAGGTATTGCTCCTTCTCATCTTTTTTTCGCTGATGACATTATGATTTTCTGTAAAGGTAACATGAAGAGTTTGAGAAATCTGGTTGATTTGTTGAGATCATATCAACATGCTTCGGGTCGAACAGTTAGTAAAGAGAAGGGTAAACTCTATTATGGTGGTGGTTCTTTGAGTAGGAGAGCAACTATTTCTGAATTTTTTAGGATGCCTATTGTTGTTTTTCCGGATAGGTATTTAGGGGTTAAAATTATGCCTGGTGCCATTAAATACCATCATGTCGCCAATGTTGTTGAGAAGATCAAGGATCAACTAGCTGGTTGGAAGGGAATGATGCTTTCTTTTCAAGATAGAGTGGTGTTGGTGAAATCTGTAATTGCTAGCTATTCGATTCATAATATGGTTGTTTATAAGTGGCCAAGGAAATTTGTCCATGAGTGTGAAGTTGCTATCCGAAATTTTTTATGGTCTGGTGATTCTAAAGTGAGTAGGTCCTTTGTGGTGGCTTATGACAAGATTTGTGCTCCTTATGAGGAAGGTGGTTTGGGTATAACTCAGTTGAGTGTTATGAATAAAGCGCTTCTTATGAGTCTTTGGTGGAAAATCCGTAACTCTAATAAGGTTTGGGCTCATTTTCTTCGAGCTAATTTTTTTTATGAGGAATGGTAGGTTGGTTCATTATGTGAAATCTTCTATTTTACCTGGTATTAAATGGGTTTACTCTTTGGTGGAGGATAATTCTAAGGTTCTAATTGGTGATGGCCGTAATACTTCTCTTTACTACGATGTATGGTTGGGGGATGTAGCTATTGCTGATTTACTTGAAGACTATGAACTGGACCGTGCTGTTTTGGTGGGAGATATGTTAAATGAAGGAGTCTGGAATTTGAGTGAGGAGTGTAGAAATACTTTGTTAGCTGCTGGTTTTGTTGAGAATGATCTGCCTAGGCCCTTGAATGGTGTTGATCGCAGGATTTGGAAGCCCAACTACGATGGCAGTTTTACTGTCAGTTCTGCAAAATCCTTACTTCGCAAGAAGTATGCTAAGATGGAATAAGCGAAGCTGTTATGGAGGCCATCAGTGCACCCTGCCTTGGCCACGAGAAACTGGAAGATTCTAACAGGAGCCTGTGCTACTCTTGATAAGGTTAAAAGTCGCTTTAAAATTCATGTGGTGAACAAGTGTTATTTGTGTAATACGGAGGAAGAAACGCTTGATCATTTGATGTGGCAGTGTGCTTTTGCTGCTAAGGCATGAAGTTGGATTTATGAAATTTTTGGAATGCATTCGCATCTGAATCTTTGTACTGCATACAAGGATGCACGGAGTAGGAGCAGCATGATTAAAGAGCTATGGTTGCTTGCTGTTTTGGTCGTCTGGTCAGAATTGTGGCTAACTCTCAATCGTTTTGTTTATGAGAACAAACGGGTTTGCTGGAGTTTCTTTCAAAAATGTGTTTTAACCAGGTGCAGGACTACTCTAGGCGTCTCAAAGGGCACATGAACAATTCAGTGGAATAATTAAAAGTTCTGGATTTTTTTAAGGTTTCTCATAGAAAGGTGAAGATGCTGGAACCGGTTGAATGCAGGTGGGATACTCCGGAGTTAGGCGAACTGTTGCTCTGTTGTGATGGTACTGCTCGTGGGATTCCGGGTGTGGCTGGAGAGGGTGTTGTTGCAAGGGATCATGAGGCAAATGTGGTTGGAGCTATGAGTATTGGTTTGGGTATAACCTCAAATTATCTTGCTGAAATATTTGGGATTATTATTGGGCTTGGATGGGCTGTTCAATGGGGATATTTGAGAGTTTGTATTCGATCTGATTCGATGAGTGCAGTGATGGCATTTACTACTTCTACACTTCCGTGGTTTGTTTGGCAACGGTGGAGGGAAGTTTATTCTAATTACGAGATTATTCGGTTTGTTCAAACTTATAGAGAGACTAACTTTGCCGCGTATAATATGGAAAAAAGAGGTTGTGCTCTTCCTAATGAGGAAGGAAGACATTATACAGGGAGACCAGATTTTTTAAATTCTGTTGAATGCCCAAATGTATCTTATTTTCGTTTCAAATAAGTAGCAAGTTTTTGGGGTTTTTCTGACCTCTTTTCTTGCGGCTTATTTTGCTTTGTAATTTTGCTATTTATTAATGCATTTTGGACTTACCAAAAAAAGAAGGCAGATGCATACTTTGATGCAAGTATGCAAGGCTGAGTACTTGTGGGTGAAGTTGATTCACCGAACTGCAAGTATTGCCGGTCATATCCCATGAAAATTTTAGGCGATTAAATGGACATGTGACATTAAGCAATGTGGGACTAAGGTCCCGAACATAACGAGATTTTCATCTTATATCTCTCCAAATTACCAGCCAAGATGCTCTAAGGCTAACGAGATTGAATTGTTAGATTGGCCAAAAAATGTTGCAAATCAAGAAAAAAGTGTGGGAAAAAAGTTAACACTGCTTCTGTCCACTTCTCTCTCCTAACAAGTGCTCGTAGTTCAACTAGCATTGAGATTGAAGCGCTGAATGATTCAGCGCTCAAAAAGTGGTCCAAACGATGAACGGTTCAGCGTTTTGGGAATATTTCAGGGCATCAGCGCTGAACTGTTCAGCGGTTGACGCAAAACGCTGGAATATTCGCAAAACGCTGAACCGTTCAGCGTTTGGACCACTTTTTGAGCTTTGTTCGGTTCGGCGTTCACATTTTGACGCTGAACTATTCAGCGTTCGCTGCTAGATTCGTCATCCCATAAGACTTAGGAGGTTGCTCAGACTGACGTGGATGGCCAATCTAGCAGCTAGATATCTAGCCCATAAGACTTAGCCTAAGCATCGAGTAAATGGTTATTCCGTTTTTCCTTCTCCACGTGTTTTCCCTCTTCTGATACCTGGACACAGTTTCGGAGAGCTCTCAGCACAATCTGAAAGTTCATTTTTAGTCGTCTACATCTGAAATAACGAAAATACCTAATTATTTCTTCGATGATGATCAAAATAAACGAAGAGAAAACTGTGATTCTGTGAACATATCTTTTATACAGTGAGAAAGATGTTGATGGGTCTAGTAACATTTCAGGGATTATTTGATATAATTGTTGCGGGCATTTCATTAATAATCGGGTTGGGTATTTTCGCATTGATTTCTTCGATCCTTTGTTCTATAGCTTTCTATCACTATTCCAAGGATGTCTCATAACAAGGTATTACTATCTCGTTCCAATTCATTACCTTCTTCATCTCTTATGGTACACATATTTATTTTCAGATTGATGTTGTTGAAAATTGTGGGGATTCTCTATTAGAATTTGGAATTTGTATAAAACCACTATGAATTGTTCTTGTGGCTTGATCTTGATTAAATTTAGGGTTACATTCATTTTCTACTATATCAGATGTTTTCCAGTTCAGAACATATTTAACATAATAATTATCGAGGATGGTAATTCATGCTGTCTGCCACTACATTTGGGATTATATCCTAAGTTAATGAGATTGGTCATTGGCGAATCATTGTAATCCCTTGCCTAGTCTTAATTAAACCTGATTTATGATTAAATCATGGTAATGCAATCATACAATGCAAGAGCGTAAAATGGTAGTGTAAAATGGTACATATACCATTTAGGGGTCGGCAATATACCATTTAGGGGTCGGAAAACTCGAATGGCCACACCGAGTATTAAACTCAGCATTGAGCTGCAACAGCAGCTTTGACGTAGTTTCAAACACCCAGCTGTGAATCCTGGCGAATTTAAAACACTTCCTATATATCTGGCGAAGTTCAAAACATCGCCTATAAGGGTGTGTTCGAACCCCATTTGATAAGGCCTCAGTTCAAGAGTAAACTTTGTGCAGGGTTTTTTTATCTCCTCTTACAACAGACAGCACTGTAAACTCCACCCAAAAATGGAAGAGCATTCTCCCTGTGGTGAACTTCCAAAAATTGCTATTTTCGAAAGGTATATACCATTTTCAGACAACCTATTCAATTTGCCATGTGGATGGTCTAATTCTATATATCAATATTCGAAATTCAGTTAAATTTTCGGTTTTCCAGTATATAATGTGTTTAAATTTTCGGTTTTCCTCTCAATGACCTCATTTTAGTAATGCATTTCTTCATCATGTTGTCCAATATCTACATATTAACTGATATTGTGAGCGTAATCATCATGTTGCTATTTACATATCCCCGATATCAGTATCTGTGCAAGCTTTTGAATTTCTGATTCCGGTTATCACCCAATTTATTTCACCGTTCAGTATGTCGCTGTCGGAAGAAACTGATCAATAATGTAACAATATTCAATTTTTTTAATATTTCTTTTCAGATAATCCCGGTGTCTTGATAAACCTGTCTACTGCATGACCCTTGTGGAGATAGGGAATAGTGATTGCATCTTTTTTACCTCCTATTAGCCTTGAGGACATTGGAAGTGGTGCCTCATGCATGGGAAGTAAACCCAGGGTAGAACCATGCCACCTTAAGAGGAAGAATTGTGCTTTGTTTTTATCAGTACTTGATATGTGAAGAATTACCTCGTGCAAGTTTTTTTACAGTTTTGAATAGAACTGTTTCTGCTATGCATTTTAAGATCGCCTTTGTTTTGCTAGTGTGGAACAGTGGAATTTTAGGACTGTGCTGGTCGTCTTGTTTAATCCAAGAGTACTCCAGGCAGAGATCTCTCTCTAATCACCAGGTGTTGGGTTATTGATACCTCATGTGGAATAGCTTGTAACTGTTGTCTTTTTCTGAACAATTTGGTCAGGAGTTGCCTATAGGTGTAAATATGTGTTTGATTATGGTCAGGAACTGGTACCATCATTTTCTTGCTTACTTACAAAACTAGTAAAAAATGAAAAGGTTTTCTAAAAGTTTGTGTTTATTCTGCATTTTAAATTTCTGTTTTATAATATTTAGATTCTTTCTGATATATTTTAGTCATCTCATCACATTCTTTGCATCTACTTTTGTGTATTGAGTCGCGTGTTATTCAACCTTGTGCTTGCTTGATTTTATATAAAAAGGAAAGGGACCTGAATGTTAATATAAGAGTAAATTTCTTGTGCTGATAAACATGACATTGTTCTTATCTGACGCACGAGTCACTCTCAAGATCCATTGCTATTCCACTTATGCAGGAGACATATACTCGTGAGCAGATTCCTTGGTACAAAACAAATCTAAGCAACATGATGGTATCATAATTTCTTAGTGGGATTGGAACTGCAGGTAGTTTAATTAGTGAGCCGGATGATTGTGCTTATCGGTTGACTGTATATATTGCTGGAGATTTTACTGAAACAGGTGTTTATGAGTAGATATTCCTCAAAGAGTTTTACAGAAACATGTGTTTTAGTCTAAAGCGTAGATAGTTATGCTCCTACAAGTGGAGTTCAATTTGTTTCTTTGTTTCATCTTCAACGGCAACTATGGAACTTTGTAACTGAGAAGTGAAATTCCAGGTGTTGAGAAATGTTTTTTTTTTTTTTATAAGCAAAGTGCAGAAAAAGCACGAAGGTGTTACACATTTTGACCCATGGTTATAGCTACGGATCTTCAACAACGATGATGTTGAGTTGAACACCTTTAGAATCATTGGAGTACTTGGAAGTGACGAAGATTTCGAGTAATGTTGAAGAACCAAGGAGATCAAGCATTTGGATGAGAAGCTACAAAGTTTATTTATTTTGTATTCCATATGTATTGATAGTTTTGTCACTAAAATTGACAAAGGGGGAGATTGTTAGAGCATTGCTCGGTCGAACTCGCAAGCATTGCTATCTCAAACTTGTTTGTCAAGTTTAGTTGCCAAAACTATAGGTCATGATTTCTAGTCTGCTTATAGCTAAGTCTCGGATTAGGATAGTGTAGTTGAGCCTTAGACTCCACGACGTTCATCGAATGAAGACGAAGAACTACTCAAGGGAATTTGTGGAACTTTATCAAGAAAAGGTATGTGGAGACTTGAACTTATTTATCACTCAAAAGTTTATCTATTCTATCTCCTATTTGAGACAAAAGTCGTATTGCTATATAGATTTCAATTATTACACATTTGCTATTTCGAGCCGAGTCTATCTCGCTTATCTATTTCTCGAAATATGTGTTGGTAAGCTTTCACTTTAGCCCAGTTCATCTTTACTCGTGACGAAAGTCATATTGATTATTTCAATAACTTGAAAATCGCTTTGATGAAAATAGTTTGTGAATAACAACTATTTTAACATCCTCTAAGAAAGTTTCAACGATTGAAATGAGAATTTAGAACAAGTAACCATGTTTGGATATAAACATAGTATGTTCTCACATTTGTGTAAAAGTCCAAAAACCAGGAACCCAAAGTATGCGTACCCGTACACGTACTGGCAGTTGTTGGAAATCCGGGTAAGTATGCGTACCTGTACGCATACTGGGGGAAGTTTAACATCCGTGAATTTTTGCTGGAGTTTGGAAGTGAAAAAAAAAACTCAATCTGGTTACTTAAGTACGCGTACCCGTTTGCATACTTAAGTAGGTTACTTTCTAAAATCGGTTTATTCATGAACTAAAACATTTATATAACAAGGAATACAATCTTTGCAAATTGTGGCTATAATGTTCATGAACTAATTTGAGTGAATCAAAATCGATTTTGTTTCGATTGTGTCTTGTATACTTTTATGAGCTATAAGCAATTGAACAACTCTCTAACTAGTTCATTTGAGTCATTTGAACTAGTTATGGTAAAGATGAATAAGGTTGATATGAAAGTGTGAACGAATTGGTTTAGGAAGACTGTTTCGTATATGAACATTTGAGGAACACATCGAATTGAATTTCATGGTAGGATACACATGGTGAGTACTAAAACCAATTGGTCTAGATATGCGAATGTCAGTCACACCTTTGAGAATTAAATCTAAGGTATGCTGAAGACGAACAATAGAATTGTCATTCAACCTCGATTTCCTCTTCTGTTCAACATGTCCTTTTGAATCACAAAAGAGACACTTTCTGATCACCTGAGTGATTAGACAGAACAGTCTTAACACAATCGTTGGGAGATTTCTTCCTTCCATGTGATGTGGAACTTCCTTGATTAGAGGAGGCTATAAGCACATCTTTTCCAGTAGGAAGGGATTCTGATTTTACTTCTGGAACTGGAACTCTTTTAGTTGTGACAGAAGTAGATGGTATAGTAAACTTTTTGGAACATCCTTGAATAGAGAGTTTACTCAAGAGATGTTCAATTTCCAAAGCATCCTTTTTGAGATTGGCCTTGAGTATGATATGTGATGACCGAACTTCAGCATTTTCCTTGCAAGGAGCTTTATCTTTAGAGTGACAATCTCTCATTATACCGAGAAGAACATTGACATTGTTTTTCAACCGATTGATTCTATCAGCCTGAATTTTAACAAGATTTAGAATCAGCGTACTCTCTTCAGCTGCTTCCCTTTCATCAATGGAGTCAGACTCATTTGAAGGGTAATCGGGGTAACACATGTCATTGTCAATCTGTTTCATTACTAGGTTCGTCTATATTTGAGATTGACAAATCTTTCTCTTTAATAGACATTATAGAAGGTTTTCCCTATTTCCCGCCCCCATTTCCCCTATTTCCCATCCCTCTTAATTCCCATCCCCACTTATCCTAAGTAACATCCATATATCCTAAATACTATCTCTTGACTTTTTATTTTAACCCAATAATAAAACCACCCAACTACCAAACATATAAAAAAACCTAAGTAGCAAATCAAGTTTCTATCTCCATCTCCACCACCGCCGGCCATTACCTCATATGACAAGTTACAGACCTGCGGTCATCAAGTTTATGTCGTCTAGTACTGGCCATAAAAACTAGAAGGTGGTTATGGTCTAAAATGATAGATACTATATCAGTGAATATAGAGGAGAAAGTTTGGTGGGCGTGTGTGAATTAAAAATGGCGACGAGGGAGACTAAGCTATCATATGACTTAAAATTAGTTGGAGTTGCGTTTATGATTTACACTGTACGAGATCGATCACCCATCTTTTGAAAGGTAGAAATTGGATTCTTGGAAGCATGTTGACGTCCAGTCATACAATACACACATGTAAACAAGGACGATGAGTTAGATAGTGGAACTGATGATTCTTTACTTTGGCTTACTAGATATCTCGACCGTTATTCACTTGGAGAACTTTCTGTTGTTCAAGCCAATGAAATCATAGAAGATCATAAAAAAGTTGGGATGCGAAAAATTCTACTTTTATTGGTGTTTATGATGGTCATGGTGATCTTGAAGCTCACATATTTCTTCGAGATCACCTCCACAGTAGAATCTTCTTTGATAATTGTTTACCAATTAATCGCCGATTAATTCATCAAACAAATTAAACGACAAAAAAATAAATAAAATATGTGTATCATTATAATTAGTTAGAATTTAATTTACTAGAATTTATTATAGCTTTTTTGTTTAATGAAAAAGAAGGATTATGAAGAAGAAGAAGACTAATAAAAGTGGTAATAGTCAATTTGACTTTTATAGGTGGTACATAGGTAAATCCAAAATTGAAATGTAAATTGATTTTAGAAATTGTGAAAGGGATGGGAAATAGGAAAAGTGGGGATAGGAAATAGGGAAAACCTTATAGAAACATAACTTTTGTTTCTGGTGACGCGTTTATCAAAGATAGTAATGTCGTCCATAGAGTCATATCGCTATAAATACAGACTTATGAGGTCTTAAACGTGTTTGCCGGCTCTGATACTAATTGAAAAAGCGGGGGTCTAACAACTTTTTTGGGGAAAAAAACTGATTCTGCTGGTTTTGGTAAATTTGGGTGTGCCGCAGAGAAACGAATCTAAACCCTAAACAAATTCACTGCACGGGAGTACTTTAGATTCGAGAGATTAATCTGATCCTGGCCTAAACCAAGAAATGGCTGTTCCAGTCTTGCTTCGGTCACAAAGCGAAGGAAAAGGGTTGATCTTAGGGAGGGAAGCGAAGAAGGTATTGAGATCAGAAGGGTCAACTCTGAAGGTGTGGCTATTTTATGACTTGTATCATAATATGGAACTGGCTTGCAGAATGTAAGCTATCAGTTCTTGGTGTTTGTCTGGATACTTGTGTTGATAACCAAAACTGTGTTGTTGGTTGAAATAGGTTGAAAACCTATTTATATCAGTCATAGTTGCACGCACCCTGATCTCGTATGAACTGGGAATAGTTGAGTGATGGAGGAGTGGGATCGTGCAGGATGGTGAAAACCACGTCTCCATTATGAGGGGAAGACTGGGTGGTTTCGTCCCACTACTTATCTATCATCACTAACTGTCCGCCTTTCCTGACACTTTCTTGTAATAGGCGTGTTGCACGCCGCACGCTGTAGACCGCCAGACCAATACCCTGATGAACATCCCCCAGTTTGTGACATGTTTGATGTCTCGAGTATTTTCGTGGAAAATATGCAGCAGGTAAGACCTAGTTATTATGACCAATCACGCGCAAGCTAGGTGGCGGTGGTCATGTGTGAGTAGCTGCCATGAGCTATCTATGTACATCAAAGATGTGATGATCGGTCCCTATAGGAGAATGGTGGCTGGTAGGAATTTTGGCATCCTATTGGTTGGCAAATTAAATCTGAACCGGCTAAGTTGGCTATCCAAGTTGAATGGATGAGATGATTTGCAGAAGTTTGTGCTAATTCATGAAATTTCGTAATCAGAAAATTCAGACGTGAGACCCTCACTAAAACTGCTGTAGAATTCTCATACGAACTCGGATTTTCACGATCCGAACCTCCATTCTTATCAGAAAAGAATTTCCTATCTTCTAGCGAGGGAATATTTAGGTTTTGAACTCGTTTAGGAGGTGAAAACAGCCCGACAGTAAAAACTCAGGAAGAATTCAGGAGGAATTCTGTCAGTTTTCAGCCATGACCTAGCTCGTATTTTAAGCTGTATCTTTTAGCTTGTTAATCCGATTGATGTGATTTTTTATTATGTTATTCTAGACACCCATACGAAACTTTTTGCATGTAACTCATACTAAAATTGTTTACCAAATGCTCCTAGTTGTTCGTCCAATATTTGGGTGATCGTTTAAAGCCATATGGGTAGGCCGCGGCGTGGCCGATTGTTCCTTATGGAAGAGAGGTGACCGTTGATCATGGCCATAATTCGTTATGGAAAATGGGGTGGCCATTGATCATGGCCATAGCTCTTTGTGGAAAAAGGGGTCGGCAAGCATCATGGGCCCGACCATATTGTAAGTGCATGTGGCGCATTTAGAGCAACCTGATTGGTTGATTGGAAAGAGGGCCGGCAAGAGTAGCATTTGGGCGCGACCATCTGCAGGTGGCGCCCGCTAGGGAGAACTGGCTCGGCCACGCCTCCTCTTATTGTTTCTCCTATTTTTCGCGGCTCATCTTTTATTTCTTGTTTTCTGATTTTTGGTAGGACTTTGCTCATACTAGTCCATGGCGGATCAATTGCCTAGCTTGCCTAGATTTAGTTTCGACCAGCAAGATCCGAGATATTGCGCAGGCGCAAAAAACCTAATTTTTGCAAATTAATTAGGTTAATATTTTAATCTTATGAATTATCACAAAATTGATTAAATTCGGTGAGTTCTTTGTGTTGACACAAAGTTCTTTAAATTTTATTGTCAGAGAGCATCATGCTTTCTGACTGAGTACTTTCATGCAGACCTTAATCTTGATACTTCGGGAAATTCATGCTACTTAGCTGCGAGTGAACACTAATTGTCATGTCATATCAAAATTAGGGGTTCAGCCGGGGAACATAGCACATGAAAGTATTCAATGAGCCTTGCATTAATGAATAATACAGGCGGGATGTTGAAATTTACAGAATATTTGGGGTTGTTGCTACATGCACCATTATGGATAAGTTTCATGTAACTATACTGAAATGCTCAATATATGCGTAAGTAAAAAGGCTGGGCACTCATTACTTCAAATGGATCCGTCTCTTTGCAAAATGACGATACATTAAATACAGGGGTTTCACAATCTTATCCCTGAACTAAAAATCACCATCAACAACAACCTCACCCAATATTTTGCTTAGCAATCTGTATGGACTAATTCCAATATACTTTCAAGAGAATCAACTAGACAGTTAGACTCAATCTTAAGAAAAGTATATCTAAGAGTTATATCTCAATCTCACAATTCAATCCGCAATCAAACAAATAGTAATTTGTGAGCCTGATTGAATATAAGAGAAATAACTTGAACGGTACCAAAGACCAATGTTCGAGGATCAATCAATTTCAATCAACAACCAAAGGTTGGATTTCCCAATTGATCGATTCAACGCACAACCTGTGATATTTCAATTATATAACAAAATATAATGCGGAAAGGAAATAACACAGACACCAGAATTTTGTTAACTAGGAAAACCGCAAATGCATAAAAACCCCGGGACCTAGTCCAGATCTGAACACCACACTGTATTAAGCCACTACAGACACTAGCCTACTACAAAGCTAACTTCGGTCTGGAATGTAGTTGAACCCTAATCAATCTCACACTGATTCAAGGTACAGTCGTGATCCTTACGTCTCTGATCCAAGTAGGATACTACGCACTTGATTCCCTTAGTTGATCTCACCCATAACCAAGAGTTGATACGACCTAAAGTCGAAGACTTGATAAACAAATCTGTATCACACAGAAAAGTCTATTGAATAGATAAATCTGTCTCCAAAAGATATAGCTACGAGTTTTTGTTCCGTTTTTTGATAAATCAAGGTGAACAGGAACCAATTGATAACCCGGACTTATATTCCCGAAGAACAGCCTAGAATTATCAACCACCTTACAATAATCTTAACCGATTAACAAAACAAGATATTGTGGAATCACAAACGATGAGACGAAGGTGTTTGTGACTACTATTCTATCTTGCCTGTCGGAGATATAAATCTCAAGCCAATCTTACGATTGTACTCAAACACAATAGAAACAGCAAGATCAGATCACACAAGCTTCACAATCCCAATGAAGTCTTTAAGTCGTTTTCGTGAAAAACCTAAGGTTAAAGGAGAATCGACTCTAACTTATACAACTAGTATCACACAGGAGGTGCGTGGATTAGGTTTCCTAGTTGCTAAAGTTCTCCTTTATATAGATTTCAAATCAGGGTTTGCAATCTAAGTTACCTTGGTTTTGATTTTCAATTTCTTCTTGAAATTTTGTTTTGTCAAAATGCTACTCTTGTGCTCTAAATTGTTTCTCTATGGAGATATACAATTTATTGAGTCACAAATTTGTGAAAGTTTTCACGTAGCAAAAAATTATGTCGTGTCGTAAAAGTACGACCTTTTTGTGAGTGTTTTTGTTTTGGGCCAAAGTGTGTTCGTATGGGTACCCGTGTTACTATCACGAATCAATTTTGGAAACCCTAAAAGTTACCTTCCCTAAGAAACCACTTAAAATACCAAACCTATTGAGTCACATACGCATACTCTGGGTTATTTTGTGTTTTATCAAGAATGTCTTCATCTTCTCGCTCTGGTGATTTTGCAAGAGGTTTTCTTGATAAGGGTATTGGTTTCGAGTCCAAAGGGAGGAAGAAAAGAACCCTAGTAGAAGATGATTGTCCTATTTACTCATGTTACTATGCCTATTCACATCAGGATATTGAGAATGAGGATATGGTTTCTGCTGAAGTGGTTCATGATTTTCTTAAATACTTTGAGGAAGAAAGACTGCAACTCGTTGATACTATGAAGAGTCTAGATGTGTTAAGAACTGAGTTGAAAAAGGTTAATTCTGACCTTGTTCTCATGAAGACACATGTTAAAGAACTTCTCAATGAGGATATATTTTGTGAAGAAGAAGTAGATGCTGTCAATCACAAGATCAAAAATCTCAAGGCTCGTGAGGATTCCGAAAAGGCTATTTGATTTCAGTTCATGTCCGTTTTTGGTGGTTTAGGTGCCTTTCTTTATTTTGTAGCTTGTAGCTTGTCGATTTCTTATCTTATCTAGGAAACTTCTTATGAAGATTTATTCTTATGTTTTAAGAAGGATAACTAGGGTTTGGAATAACAATTATTGTGAGTACACATAGCTATTTCCAACGATTTTCATCTTGCAATGTTTTTAGATTTATTTATTTAAATTCTAAAGTTTATTTGGAAGATGATTTTGCAATATTAATCTTTATGATTTTATATATTGCAACTTGTTATGGGATATGTGTGTTTGCATCCCCGAACTTTGATTGTCCCATACGTGGTCAAAAGTTAAGTATTTTATATGTTAGTATGCAAGTATTGATAAAAGATTGAATGAACTTTTGACAAACAAAAGTTAAGCCTATTATGTCATTATGCAAATAGTGATGGAAGATAGGATGAATTTTTTTTTTTACAAAGATTAAGTCTATTATATGTCATTGTGAAAATAGTGATGAAAAATAGAATGAATCTTTGTTTATTCCGCAGTATTGATCTTCCCTGATCCATATATTATGTAAATACTGTGCGGCTCCGTAAGTTTTCTTATGTGAGCATTTCCGATTAAATTAATCATGGGTTCTCTTGTGGTTAATTTAATTAAGATTCTTGGATACAAATTCATGTTTCATGTGATTTGTTAATGTCCAAAGAAATCATTCTTTTCTTGTGAAAGTAAGGTCGCTCTTGTTATTCTATCGGGAATGACATTTTATGGGGGTGAGTTATTAATTGAACTTGTGCTTAATTGACAAATATTTGTGGGGAGTACGGCTACGGAATATTATAGGGGTTATCTTGTATCTTTATAAACTCCTTGATGAATGCATTTAGTTTCGGCTATATGATTGCATCTAAAAAAGTTGATATGTGCTTTTCTTTTGGTCATGAAGTGTCTCCATGGAAATTTCATTAGGATCCCACTAATTTTCATACCTTTGCCTATTGTATTGACAAAAAGAGGGAGAATTAAAATTAGGTGGAACCAAAGCTTATGCTTTTAGAGCTTTTGAAAGCTCTTCTCCCCCGGTTTTTAAAAGTTCATAAATTTTGGAAGAGCTATGGGTTAAAAGCACTTTGAAAATATTTTACCAAACATTAATATAAAGAATAATTACTATATTTGTATTTTGAAAGTGCTTTTTGGAAAGAAAAAAAAACATTACCAAACCCAGCCTAAAACTGTAAAAAATGGGTGTAGCAAACAGTTTCACAAACTTATACTAGAACACAACAACCACGGTGGGGAGGGCCGAAAGAAGAAAAACGAAAAACCGTTGATTGCATAACGCGTTATACGTCCTTTTTTTTGTTGGAATGTTATTTTTGAGACATAATGTGTTATGCATCCTTTGTGGTGGATTGCATAATGGCTATGCATTCAATTTTTGAAAATTATGCCTTAAAGGATAAACATCTCCGAATTTTTCATAAAAACTCTAAATTTGATATTGATGTTTGCACTCATTGTGTAGATCTCTTTAAAATCTTCCAACGACATAAAATTTGTAAAATTCCAAGGAACAAATTTTTAGATATGTTATATTTTAGTTTGCTTGCCAATCACACCCCTGAAAAAAATATGATACACGAGGAGTTATAGTAATTGAACTAAAAGGGAGGGGCATTTTTGGTTTTTTAATAGTAACAATTTACAATCTTTATCAAATTGAACATTTGCGTTAGGCTTCATTTTAGAAAAAAATGACCATAAAAGGGACTCCCTCCCTTTGGGCCCTTCGGCCAGTCGACCCAAATAACATGATTGTTAAAGGCGAGTACCGGTATTGCTAGGGAGGGTACTAATCATTTTTATATGGATTGGTACCTGCTCCGCTAACACCAGTTCCCACCTTTAGAAATTATGCTAAATAACCCCAAAAATATTTCTAGCAAAAAAGAAAAATCAAAATGCATCTTTTTGTTTCTTAAAAAAATTAGATAAAAGTTTAAGTGATGACAACATCATATTTTTTTCCTGTGATGCTTTGTCCAACACCCAACAGAGAGCCAATAGCAATTGCTGGATCAACAAAACAATTTTGAAGGCCACAAAATAAGACACTAACGTTCTGGATTTCCCAAATTGACTTGCGTTTGAGGAGATAACATTCATGTTACAAGCCAAAACTAAGTTGAAACAAAGTGAGTTCTGATGTCTTTGAATAACACTCATATTTTTTGGACCGCATGTTGATAGAGATTTAGTCTTCTTGAGGGTGGTCATATCTTCAGTTTCAAATTCGATATTTGTTTGTGGCATATTATTTTTTTGGCTCAGGTAATGGCTAGTTTAGCTCCTCCAGCGATTTCATACTTTTTATTGTGTCATGGATCTCCTCCCTCAAGGCAGTTTTTGGTAATAACATTCTAATAGCAGTTTTCTGCAAATTCAACATCAATTAGACTAGCGTAGAAGTAATTGTTGGCAGGGTCCTATATGGTGTATACTATTAAAATGACACCAAAGGACTCTTGATATTTTAATAAAATAGATCATTATGAGATATGTCCTTTCTTCTATAGAATGTTATTTAGAAAGTGTTCCTAAATATTATTTTTTTGAGAAAAGAAGAAGATTTCATTGAAAACCAAACAAGTACAACGACTCATGACATAGACAATGAAAACATACTTTCAAGACCTTTGAAGACTCTACTAAGAGTCATTCTCTAGAGACAAAACTTTACTAATAACATGAGGAGGCTCATGCTACCAAGTTCGAAACCTAATACTTGTCCTATCATATTTTGCAAGCTTATTGGCTGCAAGATTATAAGATATTTTTTGTGTGGAAAATAATATTAAAAAACACATTACAGGACAAAAGGATTTTGAGGGTTTCCTGACATTCATCAAGTGAAATGTTCTGATCTTCCCACTATAAAACTTCAATAAAGCCATTGCAACAGTCTACTACAAACCTTTTATCTTCTTCAACAAGAAAATGGCGATGGTTCAGATCCTTGATCTGATTTAAAGCTTTAAGAAGCATCAATGATTCAGCCTAATTTATATCCTTGTATCTAACTGAGAATACCATTGCTGCCAAGAATCTCCCTGTCCAATCACGAACAATCAAGACAAATCCAGCATTATTCTTTTCAGAAATAAAAGATTTTAATCTAGTTAACATGCGATTTTTTCCTTTTTTTCAACACGTTTAATGCAACGCATGTTTGGGTATGAATCTTGAATATGAATGAAGTTTAATTGATTCATAATTCTGTGGACAACGCTACTATGATGATGTTGTTTGTTTTCAAAAACTCTTTCACATCTGGATTTTCGTATTTGTCATAATGTGCAAGCAACAATATTTTCCATATGCTTATTGGAAGCTTCAAGAGAGTACTTGTTAGATAACCAAGAAATAATCCAATCCTTCAGAGATGAGTGTCTTGATTTTGAATGTTATAGAGCAGCTGAAACCCCAAACCATATCAAATATGTGAAGTGACATTTGATGAACAAGTGTGTACTTGACTGTTCTTCTTGATTGCGTAAAGGACATACATTACTTGAATATTTCTTATATTTGCTGATTCTTTGGCTAACAAGAAGAATCACCGAACAATATTTCCATAAAAATGGCTGCACTTTACCCGAAACTTCCATATGCTACAATTTTAACCAATGAGCCTCTTGAATTTGATTGTAATTATTATTGTGATTTTGCTTCCTTACAAGCTTTTTGTTGTTTTTATGAATGAATTCTGAAACCTTTGAATTAGCATTTGCAGTGACTTGAGAGTTGAAGTATCTTGAACTTGAATCATTTGAGAGTTAAAACCTCATGTGCTTGTGAGCTTTAATAGCATTGCCATTACCAACTTCCCAAATATAATGATTTTTTGAATACTTGGAGACCTGTTTGTATACTCTGCCAAACCCAACAATGTTTTTCTTAGAAGTATCATTAGCTAAAAGATCCTTTACTTTGAAATACCTTACTTCCAGAATTTGGGCCCACTTAGAATGAGGTTCATTAATCAGTCTCCAAGCAAGTTTAGCAAGAACATATATATTGAACATTTTTTAATCTGTAAGATCAAGACCTCAAAATCTCTTTTGGTTATAAAATTTAGACCAAGCTATATGATTAGCTCCATTGCTATTTTCTTTGCACCAGAAGTAATTTATTAGAATATTGTTTATTATTACATGAGTAATATCAGGTGCCTCAAAAATACATAATAGATGTCGTACTTACAGAAGCTTGAATTAGGTGGTTCCGCATGCTTGATAAGTAAGCTGACCATGCCAAGTTTGAAGTTTGTGTTGCATACTCTCCACATTGGTATCACAAAAAATTGTCCTTGCTTCTTGGAGTCTGCAACTGAGTACCCAAATACTTTTCATTTTTCTCGATTGGTTTCATCTGAATGATTTTTGATATATCCTTACAAGCCTCCTTTCTAAGGTTCTTGTTGAAAAAGACACTTGACTTCTCCAGAGTCCAGATTCACCATTTTCTCGGAAGAGAAGTAAATTTGTTGATAATATCTTTGAGACTAATAAATGACCTTCCATTAGCTTTGGTGAACAAGATGCAATCATATGCGAATAAAAGATGAGAAACTCCCGGTCCTGATTTTGCTGGCGTGCCAGGTTGAATCAGCTTTTCATAAAAGAAGCGATACTGCTTGATGTTTTTGACATTCAAATTAGCATTAGGCTCTGCTTCTGTGAACACATGATCACATATGGCTTTCCTGATAAACCAACAATCGCATGTATAACTTGGTAATTTGCGCACCCGGTTAGGATTTTCACCATACCAAGAGTTAAGCCAATTTATGAAGTTCATATTGATTTCAAATTCAATATTGTTGTTACCAAACAACCTTTACCATATAGACATAAAAAAGAGACATTTCGTCAGGAAGTGTGCCATAATTTCCTCTCCAGAGTTGCATATGTGATCAATGTAGTTTAGAATGCTAACAGTCTTACCACTAGTTGAGGAGGATTTCATGAGCACATTTGCTTAGAGAAAGTTTAACAACAGAAGAATATTCATTTTCCAGATCTTATTCTAGTAAGTGTGGATTTAGTTTGAATATCATTCTTGCACTTGTTATCCATTTTTTCCTTACAACGGTACTTGACAATGAAATCTCCTTTATCAATCAATTTCTATATAATTTAATCTTCCTCCATAACATTAAGGTTGATATTTCAAATTGCCAAAATTTTCTCATGATTGAACCAAAGTAGTCGAAATAGCTCCCCATTACTACTCAGTTGAGGAGCTTGGAGTGAGGAGCAATGAGTTAAGACTTGGAAATCGCCAAAACTCGGCATAATACTCAGAACCTATTTATTGGAGACTTATATATCTCTACTCATGAGCCATGACTTATACCTAACTAAAATTAAAATTTTACCACTATCATGTAGTTAAATGCGTAACATTGTTATATTGAATCTGTTTATCTATCATGTTTTTAGAGGATTTTATATTTGATAACTCCATACGAGGGGTTACAAAGCTTTTTCTTTTTTGATTTTGCTACGTGTAAGGCTAACTCGAAAAAATCGCCAACTTCTTTGCTCGTTAATAAACGGAAATAGTATGGAGTCAAATATCGGATCGCTCGAATAATGATTACTCGACGAATAATTGGCCGAGGAGAGCGATTTTGACTGCACTGAAATACTGAACCAGGTATTCAATTTGTTATCATCCCACTCCCAGTAATCAAATATAAGGTGCTTCCCCCGAATAAGATCAGTTGGGCATAATTAAAATGTATCTAACTAATGCACTTTATTTTTCTTAAGAAGAAGCTGGTAACGCATTGAATAGGCTGTAAAGCCAGGAGAAACCAACAAAATCAAAGCCAACAAAACCCTTCAATATCGTGCCACAAGCACCCAACTAAAAAAGTCTATAGAATATCTGTCACACGTTTGACCAAGGGTCAACCTCTAAGAGTAGTAAACCACATTCTTGAGATTCACATCTTCGTATAAAAATGGGAAAATCAAAGGCTTAGATCTAAATTAGCCGAACTACTTAACTGTCAACCTGAGGTGGTATCCAAGATGTTTTTTCTTTTGGGGAGAATTTGCCTAATATAATAATAATTTTTCCCTCGTCTTCTAAAACGGCAAGATTCATCTCTGTCGTGGAATTGAAAAATCATAAAACGAAATTCTCTCTGCC
Source organism: Papaver bracteatum (assembly GCA_023529315.1). Taxonomy (NCBI): domain Eukaryota; kingdom Viridiplantae; phylum Streptophyta; class Magnoliopsida; order Ranunculales; family Papaveraceae; genus Papaver; species Papaver bracteatum. The sequence continues at coordinate 305,886 of JAJJWX010001238.1, read as the reverse complement.
CGCGAAATATTCTCAAAGGTACGAATTAGTTTCTGAAATTTTAGTGTAGTTTGCAGTAATTATCTTCTTAAATTGACCTTTTTACATCAGAATTCTGCTTAATTTTGTTTAATTTTCACTTTCTTGAATATGAATCTCAGATTTTTTGAGATATATGGTTCCTTAAAATTTTAGGGTTGTTATCTTGGCATGAAGGTCTACCAAAGAGTGGGGATTTTTTTTTTTTGTCTGAAATTCCTAAATTAGATTACGGTTCATTTCGAAATATAACACGAAATCAAGCGAACAAGAATAATCCCAATTATTAACGATCAGTGTAGGAAACTATATGAAAAGTGGTTTATTGAATTTAGTATCCTTAACTTTTTGAACACTTTTATGAATTCTGAATTCTGTACAGAAAGTGAAAAACTAATTTCAATCTAGTTGTTTTAAGAACCTAACATTAGTGTGGACAAGATTTTATAGTGCGAGAACCTGAATTTCTTGTGATTTGACTTCATTATGAGGTTGAGTATATGATTTAGGTGGATTTGGGATTGGTTACTGGGTTGGGGTTGTATAGAAGAGTAGTAAAAGCTCATTTGGATCTGTAGATATATTAGTTTGTGTATAATAGTGGAGTAAGTCCAATGGTAGCATAAATGAAGGTTGTAAGGTCTTGTCAAGTTGTTCGTTCTGTCCTTGTGCTTAGCCTAAAATTTGGTTTTATTTGTCCCTCTATATGGGGTCATGTCTCTTAAAATCTCTCGGGGTTAGTGTACTTCATATTATTGGAATTGTTTTATAGCAACATGATACACGAATTCGATTCATTATCATCTTTTCATTCAGCAAGAATTTATTTATTTTTCCCTTTAGGAGCTTGAACTGCTAATTTCATTAGGGGAATCATTTTCTTGTAAGATGTTGTGAATACAAATGTACATGTCCAGAACTTAGCATCCCCAACCAACTCTTAAGTAGAAAGAGAGATCTGCTGCTGCAAGTAAGCATCTTTGAGAATTGTACTTTGCAGGTTTGACACATACACAAGATTACGAGGGCTATGGATGAGATTACTAGTACTGAGTTAACCAGTATTATTAGCAATATCGATACAAGTGATCGGGATGCTGAGTCAGATAATTACCTGCATGAAATAATTTCTTCCACTGGTGAGGCGATGAGGGAGTCAGTCAGTGCTGGTGAAGTTTTGACTAGGCTGGAACTTGATTCAGCATATTCTGCTGAGAAGTTGTTGAATCTAGACATCCTTTTGATGCATGTGTCTGCTAAAGAAAGTGATTACGAGGCTTTGACCCCAGAGGACGACAGCGTCTGGGCTGATTCTGCTGCTGACAAGGGTCTACAATTTGTTCTCTTGTCCGGTATACTAGATACAGAGGTGAGGGAGATTCAGAGTTTCATGGCTTCACTCCAAACTGAGATAGTGTATGCTCGCCAAAAAGTATGTTCCTGCGATCGTGACAATGACTCTTTTGAGGAGATGGAAGAGAAGTTGAAGGACTTAGAGAAGTCATTCAAGCAGTCAGAAAACATAGTCACGGATATGAGGCTGCAGTCTGCCAAGTTCCAAAGGATCATATTATCTTTCGGTGAGGAGGAGAACTGTAAGTTGTAAATTTCTTCGTCAATCCTAGGTTCCTAACCTGAAAAATTGTGTGATGGATATAGAAGGTTTAATTGTTCTTTGGTGCATTCATCTTGACAGGGAATAACAGCACGGATGCGTATTTTGCAGAAAATGATCAATTTTCCCCTACAAGTACAAGATTAAAGATGCAAACTGCTGAACAGCAAAGACATATTTTAAGAATGCTGGAGAAATCTCTGGCAAGAGAGTTAGATATGGAAAAGAAGTTATCAGATTCAAGAAATAGTGAAGAAGAATTACGTAGAAAGCTACACACAGCAGAACATGAATTATTATGCATGGAGGAAGCAGCAGAGGTTAGTTTTGAGAGGTTGTTTGAGGCGGAAAATGCTGCAGTAGTACTGATGGGCATTTCAAAACAAGTTCTGGGACAGCTCCAACTCCTTCAGTTCAATATGAATGGTTCAGTTCAACGAGAAGAACAGATGGGGAATGAACTTGCAAATATAGCGGAGCAGTTGAAAACCCTGGAAATGAGTAGCTCGGAACTTGATAAATCACTTTCAATACAGACTAACACTTCAAAAATCAGCTTGATGGAAGCTGAAGAGAAATATAATCGTGCTGATTCTGAAGCCCTCTTTTTAAAGGAAAAGGTACACACGCTAGAGGAAAGGGTGAAAGAATCTGAAATTCAGCTGGAAAATGCGAAGGCTTCCATTGAAGAAAGTGAAGAGCACACCCTTGAATTATGTGCTGAAATCACTGAAATGGAAAACCAAATTGAGGATCTGAAGAAAAATATCTCAGGTGTGGAGAGTAAAGCCGAGAATTTAGAAGCCAAGTGTAAATTGTTATCAGAGATTAACTTGGAACTTAACGAAGAGTTGGGTTTATTCAAAAATAATGTTAATAATACGGAAAAGGTGAGCTTGCTAGAGAAGCAGCTGAATGAATCTGACATTCAGTTACAGCATGCAAGGGCATCTGCTGAAGCAAGTTATGAGAAGCAGAGCATGTTAAATTCTGCAATCAGAGATATGGAAGACGTAATTGAGGACCTGAAATCGAAGGTTGCAAAGGCTGAAAATAGGGCTCTAAGTGCGGAAGTGAAGTGTACCATGTTATCTGAAACTAATATGGAACTTAATGAAGAACTGACCTTTTTGAGGGGTAGAACAGAATGTCTTGAGACATCCTTGCATCAAGGTGATGAAGCAAAAGCTGCAACAGCAAAAGATATAAGTATCAGGACAAAACTAATTACTGACCTGGTGTTGCAGTTAGCGTTTGAAAGGGAGCGCCTAAAGAAGCAGGTTTTTACCTAAATTTTCTTGCGTATTCATTTATTTCTTGAACTTAACCAACTTCATTGGGTTTACTTTCCAAGCTGTAATTCTTTTTTTTTTCAATTTAAATTTTCTTGTTCAGCATCTTTCATTGACCGAACCTGGTTCGCTTATCGACCTCTTTATTGACAGGAGAGGCAATAGTGAAGCCGAAACTTTGTTTTTCTGTCACCCTAATTATGCCTTTTAAATGCAGATAACTTCATTAACAAGAGCAAATAGAGTCCTGGCTGAGAAATCTTCAGAAAGAAAGAATGATTCATCTACAGTTGCAAGCCATGCAAAAAACAAAATCACCGAAGAACCCTCTCCAATGGAAAGGGTTGGTGATGCAACTAGATCCTCCAACACATCCGAGGAAGAAGTACCCCAGTCTTTTGCGAGCCACTATGAGGTAGGTTCTTTGTTCCATTTATTTGCTACAGGTGAATTTTAGATCTTGGCAATGAGCAACTGTCCTTAAGGATGCCCTGAAACCCCTTTTAAGTATAGTCAAAGATCTGGATCAGCTTACTGAACTTGTCAATTCATAGTTAGTGAAGCAAGATCTGTAAGGTAAATATGGGTCGACATATACATATATAACTATGCCAGAAATGCTGAGTAATAATGAAGTTAGCAAAAAAAAAAAAGTACTCTATTTTAGAAAATAAGATTTATTGGGAGACCTTTCTTATTATTGACTGAAGTCTAAATATAAAAATAAAACACTATCACTAGTACTAATTCCTCTGAACCTACAAAATTTAGTATATTCTGCTCCTAGATGGATTTGCTTTTGGATGATAATATTTTGGGACTTTACCTCTTCTTTTTCTCATATATTGTAGATCTGCCTCTTTTTTTTGTGCTGAACTTGACATACATGAAAATTTTAATGTGAAGAAAAGCACAGAAATTTTTAGTCATTTCATATCGTTATTCGGCCAAATACTAGGTCTGTTCAGGGCTCCTTATTCTTATATCATGTTTAGTAAGAGAAACGGTTTCCCCTTCCCCTTGCGGGACTTCCCTTTACCCTAGCCCTAGGTAGCTTCCCGCTCTTGCTTATCAGGTATTAAGACAAAGGCTGTTTTGTCATTAGCTTTCCCTTTTGTGAGTATTTGGTTCCTGGCTAAGATGCCTCCAACTCTCTAATCTCATTATAGCCGAGGATAGTAGATGTATAGCTAGTGCCTGCTTGCCTATCCTTTGGACCTTTCTCTATTCAATGAGATTTTAGTGAGAATCTTACGGAGTAGCCACCTATCACTCAACTTTAATCTCTTTCAATTTCCTGACTCCGTGTCAGAGTGGTTCTGGGTCTAGAATAATCTCAATCAAGGTTGGTAAATTGTGTATCATTTTTAAGAATCAAGTCGTATGTTGAATTGTGAATTGAAGATTAATGGTAAATCTCTAAATACACATATACATATTGGAGTTATAGATTAATAAGATCAATAACAGTGGTTGGGCACTTAATTAAGTGGACATGGCTCTTGAGTTCGAATCTTGTGCTCAGTCAAAATGTCTTCCAAAGTTTATTTTTGATAAAAATTACTTGGAAAGCACAGATTTAGACTTGTCTCACATATGAATCGGTGCGGATCCCACGAGTCAAAATGTGAATATGATTCACAGTAGATTCCGTTCATAGTTGGGATTCAAATCGTTTGGGAAAATTTTGTAGCGAATCACAAAAGTCAAATTGTGAATAGTAAGATTTGAAAAATTATGATCTCAATTCTGACAATTGTAAATTGGATTGAGTGGATATATTTCCATGCTAAGTAGACCAGTTTTGAGATATAATTTGAAGGTCAACAGATTAGCCGCTTAAGTTAATGATATAATATATGTTTTGTTTTGAGAAAGAAAATGATCATCTTATGTTTCAGCTTAAGAAAAGAAGGGTCTATTTCTCTCCTATTTATCTCACCTCCCAACACACGCACACCACCACAAACAATGTGTGAATTAATCGCTTATTTCTATCAGGTTTTCTTTTTTTAACTTTTAACATCATCTCCAGAAAGATGATCCTGTGAGTAGCAGAATCTCTAAAAACTTATGTTTTTCCGAGAAAATTTGTTAACTGCTCTTTATATAATAACCAGAGCTCCCCCTTGATTGCTTAGGATTATTGATATATTTTAATTCTGTGCATTTATTACATTTTGTTGCAAACCGAGAATTAGTCATACTTTAACAAATCATGTGCCCTTTTCTTTATTCTTATATCTTCTATATTTTTTCAGGTAAAGGAGCCATCAGTCTCTAACAGTGTAATTGTTGAGCCTGTTGTTTGCGAAGAGGATGATGATGCTATCGACACTGTTAGGACAATAGATGCAACTCAGCTCAGCTTCAAATACTATCTCCTGGCAATTCTAGTCTTCTTTATATCAGTATTAGTCGTTTATCTCTCTCAACAAGAAAAGGGACAGTTTTGAAATATCTGGAAAGAATTTATCATCTGCATATCCCATGGAATATACAAAAGTCGCACAGAACACCACGGTAACATCTCGGTATTGATGGGTGTCTGCCACTTTTTGGTTACGGCACTGTCAAACAAACCCTTTTCTTTTTTGTTTTCCCTTTTTTGCAGATGTTTCTTTGCTTTTATGAATAGAAAATTCCAGAATGTATGATGTAGGAATTTATGATGTAGGAATTTTCCAATTTACAGTAGCTCATGTTTTTCTGATGTAGTTTGTAAGATAAGCAATTTCTTTTAACTCCATGTTTTTCTGTTGTAGTTTGTATGATGAGCAAAGTTCTATTGAATTTTTTCTTTTAATCAATTTCTTGCAGTTTCAATTGAACTTTTGAAACATACTCATGGAGTAATCCATTTTAACTTAGGAAGTAGCTCTCCCTAGGACTACCTAGTCACGGAGAAACCTACAATTCATTACAGTTACATTATAGTGAGTTGAATTTTATGGCACTTTTAAATGAAGGAGTCACCACTGTGTCGATGTTTACCCTCCCAGAGCTTACAAAAACAACCATGACAGGGTAGTCTTTCTAAACAAAAAAACAAAAAAATGATTAAAAAGTTCGGAGTTTTAAATTTTTTAATCGGTAAAGAATTTGGTGCTGACGAGATTTGAACTCAGGTCACTGGTATCATCACCCAATGACTTTACCGCTATACGCTATACTACAGTGGCACCAGCTCACCTCCAAAACGCCTTAGTACTAATGCTTTGCTTATAGATTTTCTTTATCAGTTTTTTTGGGGATTTAAAGCCCCAAAACAGGCTTTAGACGGCTGTTTAGCGTTTCCATAACTTGAAGTAATATTAAAAAACCCTCAACTATTATCTCATTTAGCTACTTGTGTTAAACTTTTTTTTTTTTTTTTGTAAGAGTAGTTCTTTATTTAGGAATGCCGATCGAATCATTCGTTACAATTACATTTACGAAGTTTGGGCATGTATTGCCCTAGATACATGTATGTATATGCTCTCCTACCTGTAGTTGTTGTTGAGTCGCAAGGTTTGTAGTTGTTGTTGAGTCGCAAGGTTTGCCAGTCCCATCTGCCGTTTGATTCGCTTCTCTGTACGTGGGTACAATAGCGAACTGTCCAATTTGTTGTAAATGGTCTTGTATTTCCATGATCATGTTACAGATGATCCATGGTGCTTGTAAGTTTCCCTTCTTCAACAGTATCGACAGCGTTGTTGAGTCTGTTTTAAGAGGACTTAGGTTCACCTTTGTGTAATGGCCATTCGGGTAGCCAGTATGAAAGCCCAAGTTTCCGCTACCATTGTCGTAGCTATCCCGATTGGTGCATCCATAACCATTATCACATTTCCTTCTGAGTTTATACAAATCTAACCTGCTCCTGCAATCTCTGGTGGCCGTCCCCGTTTGCCTTTGCTTGCGCCATCTGAGTTAGTTTTCAGCCACTGGTTCGGTGGTGGATGCCATCTAACCTATATGATATTCAGATTCCTCCCACACTTTTTGTGCCATTGTTGGTGTTGGGGCTCCGATGGAATGTTTATAATGATGCTAGAGGCTCATTTATATTCTTGGCTGAGCAGTAAGGCAATTTGGAATGTATGTTGTGGAGTCTGGATGTTGTTATTATATACTCTTGCATTTCTTGCCAGCCAAATATTCCAAATTGTATAACAACAAATTGTAAATGCTTCTTTCTTCGTCGAAATCTACGTGAACGAATTTATTGTTGTTGTGTGGTTTCTTCCTCCTTGCTGATGTGGCTGATAATTTTCCGTGTGTATGTCTCCCATTTTTTTTTTTGATTGGTAAAGAATGTTATGTTAATGTTAGTTTGTTAATGTTTGAGCGGAGACTCGAACCGCTGACCTCTTACTTGAGAGTCAGGCTCCTAGCCAACTGGGCTAACACCAGATGATTGTGTGTATGTCTCCCATTGGTTGCCGACAAATAGTATTCGGTATTGGATGTGGTGGTAGATCAGTCTGTTGTACGAGTCATTTCTATCATTGTGTTGGTTTAGATGTGAACATAATAACGTCCATGTCCATGTTTGTCTTTCCTTATCGTATTCAAATAGGCAATGTTGGATTGATTCTGGGTGTTGATGACATATTGGGAAATTATCGGTACGGCTGATGCTTCTAGTATGGAGGGTTTGAAAGGTTGGTAATCCTGTATAGCTGACTTTTCATAGGAAAAGTATGAGGTTTTGCAGGCACTTAGCTTGCCAATTTTTTATTTTATTTTTTATTCTTGCTCATTAAAAGTGGGGTTGTTCGACTAGTGGTTATTGGTATTGTTCTGGTGGTTATTGGTATTGTCTTGATAACACCTCATATCCACTTTTAGCCGTGTAATGTCCACTCTTCGAGCCCGGCCAAACTGGTTTATCCGGGATTGGTGTCCTTGGTATGTGAATGCATCTGACCGCGTTGGCTACTGGTTGTGTAAAGATTTGGTGTAAAAAATGTATGTTCCTATTGAAAGAGTAGGGTTCGATTAACGTACTGACCAAGTTTTCGCCTATATCTCCCGGTGTCGATGTATTTGCATTCATGGGGATCCAGTTTTCTTTGATTGTGGTTAATTTTCTATCTCCAATCTGAATGGCATAGTTCCTCTGCACAAAAGAAGCCACTTTTTATATGTTTTACAAGTAGGACTTGCTGAATCAAGAGGTTTCAGTGTATCCGTTAGTATTGACTTATGTTGTATTTACTTTGCACGATACATGTTATTGCATAGTGTCTCCGGATTTGCATGTATCCGCCATACTCTTTTTCCAAGTAAAGCAAAATTGTGTTTTCTTGTATTTTTGATTCCCAGTCCTCCTTGGCTGATCGGTAGGTTGATCTTATCTTTCCCTATCGTATACATTTTCCTTATGTTTTTGTCAGACACCGGGGATAAATTTCTTGCAATCTTGTCCATTTTGTGGTGGACATGGAACGTGAGTAATTGGGTTTGCATTACATGGTTTACTGTTGGGATTAGGGAAGATTTAATGAGTAGCCATCTACCTGTTTGGTTGAGACACTTAGCCATCCATCCTTTAGCATTTCTTTCCATTCTTTGTAAGAGTTGAGCAAAAATAAGTGACGAATTCCTCCCCTGTTAAAACTGCACTCATAAATATTTAGGTGGGTTATGGGTTGTTGGGATGTTGAAGGTGTTTGTCAGCCAGTTTAAAGTGCTCTGATGTAAGTTTGGGGGTGATGGATTAGCATTAATTTTGTGTGTGTTGATCATTTGGCCTGCCGAAGTGGAGTAGGAGTGTAAAATGTTGTTGGGGATATCACAAGTAGTTTGGTATGCCAAGCAGGTAGTGAGGTGATCATCTGCATATATCAAGTGAAGAATTGGTTGTGCCTTTATTGAAATGCTCAATCCTTTCAATTTCGCATGGTTTTCCAATCTTGCTAGATTGGTTGATATGATTTCTGCATAAAGAATGAAGATGTATGGTGATAGGGGGTCTTGATAGACACATTTTTGTGTCTGAATTGTCCTCAATGTCTCTATTGTTAGTGCTTGATTTTTGTACCTATTTTGGTGTTTTTATGTTTAGGTGTTTTTGGAGAAATACACTTGTGTGGAAAAAGTTGCTCAAAAAGTGATATTTGGACCCCCAGAGAAAATTACTAAAGACACCCTCAATATGGATAAGGGGCATTCCAGGGCACCCAAGCTGATAAAGGCACCTGAATTTTAGATCGGGGCACACCATCCCTACCATTCAAATTTTCAGTTTTGGCGGGAAATGGTAGTTGCAGAAGAACAAATTTTTGGTTCGAGTTTTGGACGTGCTAGAAGGAGACTCAACGGCTGAAACTCTTAGGGATGACGTGATTGGGCGTATTAGGCTTGGTAAAGGCCTTTGGTTCGACTGAATTTGGTCAGATAATCCGAGAGAAGGAAACAGAGTGCCACGGGTTATGGTTAGTCCATTCCGAGTTCTAAGTGTGTGTTCGAGAGGTTTTCATGTGCCTGCTCTGTGTTATACAACTTCTGGATGATGACTCAACGTGTAAAGAGTGTGTTTGAAGCAAATCAAGGCTCGGAGGAGATTAAAAAGGGTAAGAAAATATTCCCGGAATATTTTCCTTAATGCCGAGTAATGGAGAAATATTTGGAGTTATGGAGGAGATTTCTTGTGCATGAGAGTATATAAAGGGTGTTTGGATGTCACAGAGAGGCTATGGAGAGTTAGGGGGAGATTACAGAGCATCACATAGGCGAAAGAATGATCACCAGAGAAACCTGCTGCTGCTGCTGCCATTGAAGAACACGAAGAACATTGGACGCCTAAGAACAGTCGTTCATGCTACAGTGGTAACGACTCAAGCTGAGGGTCGTAGTTTAGGAGACAGTCTTAAAGCAACAGTAAGAGTGACGAGAAGCTTTTATCATTTGTAAACACTTCGAGCAATAAAAAAAATTCTTGAGCGTGTTTCCAACATGATGATGAGCTAATTCTCCCACAACCAAGGCAATAAGGAAGCTACTTACGCATGAATAATTGGTAATTATTTATTTTCTCTAATTTATAATTTATGATTCACTCAATCACTGCTTTTGCAGAGTTTTTAATTGTTTGCATAATTTCCTTCATTAGTTGTGATTCAATTAGATAGGTTATGCTTTGTATTAAGATAATCTATGGTTATGGGATACAATTAATTGTTGAGAATTTTTCTGATTATATGTGAATTAAGAAATAAGGGACTTAAAAGATAATTAGAGTTTAGGCTTATTTACCATAATTTATTCATGTGTAATAGTGGAATCAGTGTCTTGGTTATTCCTAATATTTTGTGACAATATTTTGTATATATTTTTCTTTTATTTTATTTAAGTTTATTAATTCTTAAAATCAATCTCTTCAAGTCCGAGTGAACGACAACCTTACTACCACTTTCTACAACATTATTGAGATCACATCAGGTCTCCTGTCTGAGCCCCCTCTTAGGATGAATGTGACCCTGTGGTATGCCATTTATGTCCACTGATTACATAACAATAGTTATGCATAACATCACATATTCTATGAACTTTCCTGGAAATCCCAAGATATCAGAGTTTGTCTCACAAAACCCCAGTCTTGACTATCATATGCTTTTTTGATGTCTAACTTCAAAGCTAATTTTGGGTTCTTTGTAGGAGTTGAAAGTTCTTATATGGTGGAAAATTTATGTTGCAATGGACATGTTATCATGTATGGCTCTATTTGGTACAAATGCACTTTGGTATGGGCTAATCATGAATTGGAGCATGGGTCGTAATCTATCGATGAGAAGTTTTGAGATGACTTTATCGACCAAACACATAGTCTAATTGGACTATACTCACTTGGTTTTGTAGGGATGTCTATTTTTGGGATTAGGGTGATATGTGTGTGGTTGAAAGATGTTGCTAGTTCAACCTTTTCAAAGAAATTACACACTAAACCTATAATTTGCGGTTTTGTAGTTTCCCAATAAACCTTAAAGAACTTACTTGTGTAACCGTCTGGTCCTGGAGTTTTCTCTGAACCAATACTTAGCAAGGCTTTGTGGATTTCCTCAGCTGTTGGGGATCTCATTAGTTATGTGCAATGATGGCTTGAGATTCTAGGTGAGAAGTTGCTGAACAAGTCCATGTTTATAATTGTTGGAGCTGCATTGTATTGTTTTTCAAAGTGGTTCACTTCCATAAGAATTGCCTAATTCTTAGAAGCGTTTGAAGTTGCTAGAGTTTTTTTTGAAGATCTTCTGTATTCTCTGCCCTACTGAGTTATGAAAATGCTTCTCTTAACACATCTTTCTATATGCAGATTTGACTGAAAAACATCCCTTTATCGAGGGTCTATATTAGTCTATCTTCACAGTTATGATGAATGGAGATGTTGAGAATTTTTCTCGTAGTTTCATCATAAAAAAGGTCTTGAATGAGACTGACATTCCAAGTGGTAGTGTTGGGGATGAAAAAGCTGACATAAGAATATTATTGTGGGTTTATTGCACTTTGTTTAAGAACTGGAGGATCTTGAGAATCGGGAATCCAAGAGTGATTCCAGATAGTATTTTGAAACCATTACCCAAACACCATTGACTAAGTCTCTCAAGAAAGTGCATCTCGGAGCTAATGCTCATCCATGACCATGTAGACATTGTAGAATGTTGGAGATTTAAAAGCCGACCATCTGCAAAGTATTTGGCCCGTAAAGATCTGTTGCAAATGGATGAATCATCTGGGTACGATTTTCATGCTGATTTAGCTAATAAAGCTTTCTTAAACGTATGGAGATCACGAAAACCCTGGCCTCTTTCTTGTATAGGTTTAGAGAGATTAATCCAAGAAATAACATCTTCTCCCTTGTATTATTTTTTTATTTCTCTAGAATGCTTTCTGTGTAAGGCTCATGTTAGAAATTTTGTTTGCCAATAATTTGAAACTTCTCATATATTGTACTGGAATAGCGTTGGTGACGCTTTTTACCATAACGGTTCTAGCTGCTTCAGACATGTTAATGCTTCTGTATTTCGTAAATTTGCCAACCATTTTGTCATTGAGAATGAAATATTTTTCCTTCTGCCTACAAAGAAAGGTAATCCAAGATATCTTTATTCACTCACTAGTGATAACACACGTGCGATGCACATGCTTGAAATTGACTCATCCAACAATATTACATTTGAAAGCAATGAAGTTTTTTGCGTAAAATAAAAATTTACTATTCTTATTTGTACTCGTTACATAGCTAATTGAAAGAGCTTTTCAAATATATAAATTTTATAAAAATCCGGTATATTTTGAAAGATACAAAGTTTTTGAAAATTTTGATCTATTTAAAAAAAATAGCATATCTGTAAATATGTACGTTTCCAGTGGCTTTTTTAATCTGGTGTTATTTAATATACATTTCTACCCTTAATTTTTATTGAAATTACATGATATAATAGAGCTTAGTAATAAAAAATGAGGACAACTTATTAATTTAGGGGGTCTCATACCAAAAATGCCTCTTTTCTTTATATATATATACTAGTAACTAGTAATACCCCATGTGCGATGCACATGCTTGAATTTGATTCTTTTAACAACACCAAATTTGATAATAATAGAAGAAAAAAAAATCTTAAAATAAAAATTTAATATCCTTGTTTGTACTCATTACGTAGATAATTTAAAGAGCTTTCAAAATATATTAATTTTGCAAAAATCCGATTTGTATTTTTAAAGATATCTTAGTTTTCATTTTTTTGATCTATTTTTAAAACAATGGCATTCCTGTAAATATACAAATATTAACTAAAATCTTAGTTAATGGGGATATTATTGTCATGTGAAAAGGCTTCACCAAAAGTAAGGCTTCACCAAACAATTACCTCTTTTCTTTATATTAGTATAAGATATAAGATATATAAAAGATAAGATGAGATAAGATAAGATGTTCATCTCACGTACCTGCAAAGTGCCACTAATATCTTGACAACAAGGTGGGTCCATATTTTTACTGAATTACACGGCCAACTTGATGAAATTTATCAATTTATGAGCTGAAATTTTCATTAAGTTGGCAGTAGCTTAGTGGTTTGAGATAGATTTTCTTTAAAGAATAAGATACAATCGTCTGTGAAGAGTAAGTGATTAATTTTAGGAGATGGAATAGAGATCTTCATACATGGTAATTGTTTCTTCACAATGATTCATCATTCTAGAAAAAACCTTCATTGATAGGTGTTGAGAGTGGTTTTTAGCTTAGGGTTAAAATTGTAAACCCTTACATCTGATGTGACGTCACTCTGTAAGGAAACAGAGCCATAAGTGTCCACCTCTTCACTGACACATTTATTGAGCAACTCAATATTCTCTTATGAAATTTACCCAGAATGGTGCATGTAGCAACAATCCCAGATATTTTGTAAATTTTGGCACCCTGCCTATATTCACTTAATATAAGTTTCTTTGAATACTTTATGTGCTATGTTCCCCGGCTGAACCCTTAATGTTGATATGGCATGACAATTTGTGTTCACTCGCAGCAGAGTAGCACGAATTTACAAGTATCAAGGATAAGGTCTTTGCATAAGGTATTCAATCAGAAAGCATGTTGCTCTCTGGCAATGAACTTAAAAAGAGATCTGCGTCAACACTTAGAATTCAATCAAAAACCCTAACTGATTTGAAAAAGTTAGGGTTTTGCGCCTTGCACAGTATATCAGACCTTGCTTGTCGAAATTAAGCTGTGAAAACTAGGTGATTAATCCGCCATGGATTAGTAGGTGCAAAATCCTACCCAAAATCATAAAACAAGGAGCCGCAGAATGGGAGCAGCAACAAAGGGAGGTATGTCCATGCCATAGGACAGTCGACGCCACTTGCAAGTGGCCACACCCACGTTGATCAACCGGTCCCATTTTCATCGACCAATCAAGTCTCTTTAAACCCGCCACGGCGCGCTGGAAGTGTGGCCACACCCTCGCTTGCTGGCCACCTTTCCATCGACCAATCAAGTCGCTCTAAATGCGCCACACGCATTTAGAATCAGGTCTGGCCCATGTTTCTTGCCGGCCCCATATCCTTCCTACCAACTGATTAGGTCACTTCAAAATGCGCCATTAGCACTAGAGAGGTGTCCGCGCCTTATGTTTGGTTGGCCCCTTTTCTTGATCAATCAAATCTCTAAAACTCGCCACCATAAATAAAATTCCAAACGCACCTTTCCATGCCACCATACTAACTGGAAAGCCAAACACACCTTGCCATAACAACCTATTAACTGGCATGCCAACATACCACTCTGCCGCAACAACGTGCCAATGTGCCACAAATGACGCCACTACGTGCTAATCCACTTCCTATTTGGGGCCAATGCCATAACGGACTCCAACTAGGGTTTCATGATCGAAATAAGACTTTTGCTTCAGTGGCATAAGCCGAAACCCTAATTTTTTACCATAGTCCACAACATGCCACGAATCACTTTTTAGCCTTAGCCATGCCGCCAAGCCCTAACTTTGGCTACTACGCCAAATCCTAACCTTGGCCATGTCGCCAAGCCCTAACTTTGGCCACAACGCCAAATCCTAACCTTGGACATGCTGCCGAGCCCTAACTTTGGCCACGAAGCCAAATCCTAACCTTGTCTATGCATCCAAGCCCTAAATTTGGCCACGACGCCAAATCCTAGCCTTGGCCATGCCGCCCAGCCCTAACTTTGGTCGTAGAGCCAAATCCTAGATTTCTCCATGCCTCAACACCACAGGCCTGGCCATGCCACAACGCCACAGACGCGGCTATGCCACCATGCCATAGGCGCATACCATTATGCCACATCTATTCCCTTAACAGGTGCCAACATAATGTGTCCATAATCAACGACCACCCTCTCTCTTGAATTACAATCTCAACCATCCAAGTTCGCCACTGAACTGACAGACTTGTGGCAAGTTTTAGGCAACCAGCCGCCTAAATCTAGTGGCCATAGCTACACCAGGCGCCACTTTCACCACCGAGCCATGCCAGCCATGCTACATTACCACTGGCGTACACCAAAATGCCCTGTGCTATTATCAGGCGCTAACACAAGGTAGCAATAATAAACGGCTACCCTCCTTCATGAGACGCGATCTTAGCCATCGAAGTTCTCCACCGAACTGACAAATTTGTGGCAAGTTTTAGGTGACCATCCAAAACGAAGCCTAAATAGCATCACATGCTATTTTCCTGCGGTAAGTCCCTTGACTTTGACTTGCCACAAGTAGCAAAGTGCTACATGTTTTCCACGAAAACACTCGATACATAAAACATGTCACAAACTGGGGGATGCTCATCAGGGTATTGGTCTGGTATTTTACATCGTGCGGCGTACAATGCACCCATTACAAGAAAGTGTCATGAAGCAGGACAATTAGTGGTGGTAAAAAGTAATGGTGTAAACAAATTCACTTCCTTCATCATGGAAGCATAATGACCGATGGTTACACGTTACTCTATTTTCTTCCACCACTCAATCGTTTCCACTTCCTACGAGACCAGGGTACGTTCCAATATAATTTGTATAAATAGGCTTCACCTATTTTCACCAAAGCACAAGGCTTTTGGTCGGCAACAATATAGTATCCAGAAATCACCAAGAACTGATAGCTTTCCACTTTGCAAGCCAGTTCCACTTTCTAATACAAGTCATAAAAATAATCCACATCTTCAGAATCAACTATTCTGGTCTCAACACTCTCTTCGCTTCCTTCCCTAAGACCAACCCTTCTCCTTCACTTTGTGACCGAAGCAAGCCTGAAACAGACATTTATTGGTTTTGGCCAGGATTGTACAGATTGATCTCTCAAATCAAAAGCTCTCCCGTGCAGCGCATTGTTTAGGGTTTAGATTCATTTCTCATCCACACACCCAAAATTACCAAAATCCGCAGAAACAGTTTTCACCCACAAACAATTGGCGACCACAGTGGAAGGTTAATATTTCGGTTGCAAATTCAACTCTCAATTTTATCATCATGCCAGTGAATACAATGCTTTGAAGCGCGTCGTCCAAAAAAAAGATGGATTTAGAAGAATTGTGTCCGAGGACTAGAGATTCTCCGCCTTATCGCGGATCTGGGGACTTCTCGCGGAAAAGAGGGCGTCACATAAAAGACTCGAATTTACTCCCTGAAGATTCAGGTTTGGTGAAAGACCCTAAAGCGAGTAAGTTTTTTCAGACAATGTTTTACATGATCTATTGTTTGGGTTTTCATATTTACAATGGAAGCCAATAACCCAATCACCCCAAGATGTTGACATATCGATTGATCAAAGGGCCATTATTCCAAAATAATCCAAAAACTCTTATAATAATCAATCATCTATCAATTCAAAAACCAGAAAACCAAACCATAAACTAGGCGTTTTTTTTTGCCTTTCAAAAAAAAAAAACCCTAAGAAAATGAAGTTCAGAAAAACAAAACATTTAAGGAAAATTGCCTAACAACGGCTCGTTCTTCTTGGAGAAAATGTCCTTCATGCTTTGAATGGCCGCCTGTTTCAGCTTCAACTCCTGGGATAACTTCTCGATTTCTGCTTCCTGTTGATCAATCAAATCCACGGAAGGGACATCAACCTATTCAGCCTGTAACCTTTGGATCTCGGAAAATCCCTCACAGAACCAAGAGGCTTTAAACTTAAAGTTTGCATACATATCCCGGTGGAACTCCCAGCTTGATATTACATCTCCAGAAATAGTGTGGCCAGTCACGTTGCACATATCACGAATTGAAGATAATATTTCTTCTACCCTCTTAACCAACGCAAACCGGCTGGTGATCTTTTTGGTTGTTGCGATATGTCCATACCTCTCCCATATCATGATATACAACTTTGCATACTTAGCCGGTACACTAAAGCCTCCGATCAACACATGATCTTCATGAGGAGTCAAAAATGGAGGGTCAAAAGTGGCGCCTGCAACTGATTCCGCGACCAGCATGGGTTCCTTGGAAACAATTGCACCCGTAGCCACGGGGGTGTTTTCCATCGCCTGAAGCGCGACAGGACCTTCATGACGACCAATCTCTGTCTCCATATTGCTAGCAGGTACGGTTTCCATGATTGGAGACAACACCACATCTTTATTACGACAAATCTCCATCTCAGGTTATCTCCGACGGCTTGTTCCTGTGATAAAACTGATTGAGTATTTATTCCGAATAAATAAATGGCCTAAAAAAATATGTGGAAAACTCACTGACTCATTTGTGGGCCCACTGGAAGGAGACTCACTGTTATATTCAGAAGTGCTCCTCTCATCATCATATCTAGAGGTTTATTCCTCTTCGGATTATTCTTCAAGAGATTCAGTCTTGTCACCCCCTTTCTCAAGAGACGCCGTCCTTTGGTCATGGGAAAGTCTGGTAAAGATATTAGAGTTGCTAAGACCCTGAGTCAAAAAGGAAAAAGAGTCAGCAGCGAAATGGAGGATCCGTGGAATTCGACCGAGCGAAAAAAATCATACGTACCTGCATATTGAAAGAACTAAAACTCATAAGAGCCGTCAAATCCGATTGGAAGCCACCTGCACTATTTTTCGAACTTTGCTCCTTTTTCTAGGGACTGTCTACATCCGAGCTAGAGGATTTTTGCTTGCCCGAAGGAAGCTGTTTCAACAATTTATGCTTTGCTAGAACCGCAGAGGAAGGTTTTCCACGTAGTTTTGTCACAACATCCTGCACGAACTGATGAATGGCGAGGAACTTATCTTGCCAGAAGGTGTTATATTTAGGAGTCATCACAGGTTTTCATTTGGAGAGCAAGAAGGGAAGACTTTTATCCGATGCAAAGACGCTGTAATCAAGAATATCGGATAACATTTTATCTGGAGCTGTCAATGGGCGACGAAATGGGACTCCCTGATCAAAGCCCATATGTCGAGTAACCCTGTCAATGTTATAAGAGACTACTCCACAAGATCCTCTGAAAAAAGATGGCACATACCCAGATACGCATCTTCGCAAGAACATAATTTCTCCAATGCTCATATTCTCGTCAGCAGTATGCAATATCATGTTTGGTGCGGAAGCAAAAGTGTTTGGTTGAACTATGGAGGTGTGGACTAGAGCCCAGGGATGAAAATTAATTGGGTGCGCGTTGTCAAGAAAATCAATGAGCTTTGATCCAGGCCTTGGATGCCTATCCAACCAACGGAGTATCCTAGAGACGCCATAGATATCAGGAAATGATGTTTTCGGGTTAGAATCTTAATGTTTGAAATGCTCCCACAACCATGCTTGGAGAAAGACGACATGGGTATACGAGTCTACTTTCATGTACCCATTAGAGACATACATTTCCACTACCAAGCAATCTAGATGGGTATACAAAGAGCCAAGAAACAAACTAACGATGGGAAGAACAACGCCTTTCGCTATTTTGATAACAAGTTTGATGAGATTCTGTCTTATCTCCTTCTTGCCAGAGCCATCATCAAAAATATCTCTGGATAGCCATAGAACTAAAAATACAGCAACATGGAGTATATCGTCCAACACTTGATCCGACTCTGGCTCATCAGGTAACCACTCAAACACCCACCAGTTATATAAGCACTTTTCCTCAAAATTCTTTCGAACATATCATGTTGCTTTCGTGACCAAAGCGGCATGTATTTATTCTTCTTCCTCAGACAAGACAACGACAAGTTTCCCAATTATTGGAAGACTTAATAGAACGACTACGCTTTCCAAAGAAATAGTCATCTCGCCCCATCTACATATAACAGTGTGAGTTTCCGGACACCATCTGGAGATTAGAGTAATCAGGCCTGCATCATATTTTATGATTTGAAGTGTTGCAGAAGCCATGATATCATTCACAATTTGCGCTCCAGTCAAATTAGCTTTTACATGGTCTCGGCTCATCATGAACTTCATCCATTTATCATAAGAGCATAATGGACTCTGACAGATTTTGAAGTCTATGGGAGAAGCCAGATACTCTTTATTCTGAAGGAAAAACCTCATTATACGCGCTGGACAGACTTATTGGACTTCTCCATCATTTTATGAATTAGTCAGAAGAGTTGGCACAAATTTGGGATGGGTCCTCATAACTGTAGAAGACTTCGTAAAAAAACTCGTCATTTATGTTCGGCTTGGAGTTGTTAGCACTTCTCGATGCGGCGGCAGAACTACTTTCAGGTGACATCTTAACGAAATTCCTTATACTGTATCCACTTTCGAGGTAACTACGACAAAGCAAAACAAAAGTTACTACTTTGAAGAAAAAACATGCGTGGAGATTTTTCCAGGGTCTGGGGATAATAATCAAGGGCCAACAACAATTTTTCTACGAGAAATTTTCCTTTGGCCACATGTCATGGCACTCACGGCTAAAAGGAATAGGGACAGATGCATGCTCAACAGAATACATCTGATGTCGCGGGAGATATGCTCTTGGCCGAAACTAGACAATACCTCGGGGAACATGTGAATCCGCGGAAAGTATGCCCTCGGCCAAGTTACGCTTGGCCACAAGAATCATGCTCATAAACAAAAGGAAACCCTACATCTAGGTTTTGATGGAGAAAAGAGCGAACGAAGTCGTCCGCCCACATATGCTTACTTAACACAATATTTGGTTTCGTTGATGTGGATAACACTACTACAGTACTACTAGCAAAGAGGAATCATTCATATTGAAGTGTTTTTACAAGTTCATGGAATTCGTGCCTATGGATAGGGTTTACACCAACATGGATGAGCAAACAAAGGGAGAGACGTCGGAATACATACCTGAAATACGCTTGCTTCCTCTTGATGCCACTTTTCTCCCAATTGAATGGCTCACGATCAACACACCTTACTGCCAATATGAAGACGCATGAACAAAGCCAATGATACAAAAAAAAAAAAGGCTAGGCAACGCCTTTTATAGGAAAAGCTCTTTTGGAGTTTGAGTAGGAGGAGGTTTCCTTTTTGGGCCATATGCTGAAAAAGGCAATTGGGCCCACAGAGGCAACCCTCCATGGCGCCAACAGTCCACGACCAAGACAGTGCCAACAGTCCGCGTCCAAGACAACAACACCACGCCCACGCCAAAGTTCGTGTACCAAACAAGCCAGCGCCAACGCTCCATGGATCCATCCTCACTCGCTCCACAGCCAAAGCGGTGCCATCTTAGCAATTCAAAGCAGTGCCATCTTAGCCATTCAAGGCAGCGCCATCTCCACCGGCCAAAGAAGCGCCATTGATTCTTCTGTAGCCAGCAGCGCCACTGACCTATCCATCCAAGGCATCGCCATCTCCACCAGCCAAAGAAGCGCCATTCACCCTTTCATAGCCGGCAGCGCCACTGACCTAGCCAGCCAAAGCGACGCCATCTTAGCCGTTCAAAGTGGCACCATCTCCACCAACCAAGGAAGCACCATCTTGGCTGTTCAAAGCAGCACCACTCCATGGATGTAGCCAAGCAAGCAGCATTATCCATCATTCAAAGCTAACATCTCCATCTACCTTTCCTAGCCAGCCAGTACCCGTTCTGCAGACTAAGTTACAGTGCCATCCCTGTCGATCAGTACCCAAAGTTGTAGCGCTGATGCCAACACCCCATGGCCAAAAAAAATTCATGCAAAGCCTCCAATGCAAGGATCACAGATTCTTCATGTCCCCTGACAAATGTTAGCCAAATCTTCCTGCCAATCTTTTCATGACTTGCCGTTTTTATTTTATCCTTGTCTGTCACCATCTCATGCTTACCCCGAAACAATGCCACTGTTCAGAGCTAAGCAGGGGACTTAATATTGATGGTGGTTTTTTGCTTAGTGTTAAACATCTGATGTGACGTCACTCTGTAAGAAAACAGAGCCATAAGTGTCCACCTCTTCACTGGCACATTTATTGAGCAACTCAATATTCTCTTATGAAATTTGCCCAGAATGGTGTATGTAGCAACAATCCCAGATATTCTGTAAATTTTGGCACCTTACCTATATTCACTTAATATAAGTTTCTTTGAATGCTTTATGTACTATGTTCCCCGGTTGAACCCTTAATGTTGATATGGCATGACAATTTGTGTTCACTCGCAGCAGAGTAGCACGAATTTCCAAGTATCAAGGATAAGGTCTTTACATAAGGTATTCAATCAGAAAGCATGTTGCTCTCTGGCAATGAAGTTTAAAAAAGCTCTGCGTCAACACGTAGAATTCAATTAATTACCCTGACTGATTTTCAAAAGTTAGGGCTTTACGCCTTGCGCAATATATCAGACTTTGTCAAAATTAAGCCTAGGAAAACTAGGTGATTAATCCGCCATGGATTAGTAGGGGCAAAATCCTACCCAAAATCATAAAACAAGGAGCCGCGGAATGGGAGCAGCAACAAAGGGAGGTGTGGCCATGCTATAGGCCAGCCAGCGCCACTTGCAAGTGGCCACACCCACGCTGCTCAACCGGCCCCCTTTCCATCGACAAATCAGGTCGCTTTAAACCCGCCACGGTGCACTGGAAGTGTGTCCACGCCCTCGCTTGCTGGCCCCCTTTCCATAGACCAATCAGGTCGCTCTAAATGCGCCACACGTATTTAGAATGAGGTCGGGCCCATATTTCTTTCCTGTCCCATCTCCTTCCTACCAACCGGTCATGTCACTTCAAAATGCGCCAGGAGCACTGGAGAGGTGGTCGTGCCTTATGTTTGGCCGGACCCTTTTCAATACCAATCAAATTGCTCCAAACTCGCCACCATACATAAAGGGCCAAACGCACCCTGCCACGCCACCATACTAACTTCCAATCCAAACACACCTTACCACAACAACATATTAACCGGCATGCCAACATACCACTCTGTCGCATCAACATGCCAATGCGCCACAAATGACGCCACTATGTGCTAATTCACTTCCTATTCGGTGTCAATGCCATAACAGACTCCAATTAGGGTTTCATGATCGAAATAAGACTTTTGCTTCAGTGGCATAAGCCGAAACCCTTTTTTTTCATAGTCTACAACATGCCACGAATCACGAATCGTTTTTTAGCCTTGGCCATGCCGCCAAACCCTAACTTTGTCCACGACGCCAAATACTAACCTTAGCCATGCCACCAAGCCCTAACTTTGTCCACGGGGACAAATCCTATCCTTATCCATGCCGCCAAGCCCTAGCTTTGGCTGCGGAACCAAATCCTAGATTTGGCCATGCCTCAACGCCACGGGCATGGCCAGGCCACAATGCCACATATACGGCTATGCCACCATGCCATAGGCGCGTACCACTACGCCACGGCTATGCCGTTATCCGGTGCCAACAAAATATGGCAATAATCCACACTCTCTCCTGAATTAAAATCTTAGCCATCCAAGTTCGCCACCGAAATGACATACTTGTGGCAAGTTTTAGGAGACCAGCCGCCTAAATCTAGTGGCCATGGATACTTCAGGCGCCACTTGCACTACCGTGACATTGGCATGCACGAGCCATGCCATCCATGCTACATTACCACTGGCGTATACCAAAACTCCCTTGCGCCATTATCAAGCGCCAACACAAGGTAGCCATAATCAACGACTATCCTCCTTCATGAGATGCGATCTCAGTCATCGAAGTTCTCCACCGAACTGACAAACATGTGGCAAGTTTTAGGAGACCAGCCAAAATGAAGCCTAAATAGCATCACATGCAATTTTCCCGCAGTAAGTCCCTTGACTTTGACTTGACACAAGTAGCAAAGTATTACATGTTTTCCACGAAAACACTCGAGACATCAAACATGTCACAAACTTGGGATGCTCATCATGGTATTGGTCTGGCGGTTTACAATGTGCGGCGTGCAATGCGCCCGTTATAAGAAAGTTTCATGAAGCAGGACAATTAGTGGTGGTAAAAAGTAACGGTATAAACGAATTCACTTCCTTCATCATGGAAGAATAATGACTGACGGTTACAGGTTACTCTATTTTCTTCCACCACTCAATCGTTTTCACTTCCTACGAGACCAGGGTATATTTCAATATGACTTGTATAAATAGGCTTCACCTATTTTCACCAAAGTACAAGTCTTTTGGTCGGCAACAATATAGTATCTAGAGATCACCAAGAATTGATAGCTTTCCACTTTGCAAGCCAGTTCCACTTTCTGATACAAGTCATAAAAACAAGGCACATCTTCAGAATCAACTATTCTTGGCTCAACACTCTCTTTGTTTCCCTCCCTAAGACCAACCCTTCTCCTTCACTTTGTGACCGAAGCAAGCATGGAACGACCATTTCTTGGTTTAGGCTAGGATTGTACAGATTGATTTCTCGAATCAAAAGCACTCCCTGCAGTGCATTGTTTATGGTTTAGGTTTGTTTCTCATACAACACCCAAAATTACCAAAATCCGCAGAAACAGTTTTTACCCACAAATAATAGGATAAAACATAAGAGGATATAGGATCCCCTTGTCTTATACCTCTTGTAGTTTAAAATGCCATAATCAAAGAACCATTAAGCATAATTTCTGTTGGGGTAGTGCTTATACATTAATGGACGAGCTAAAAAATTCTGTCTCCAAAACTAAACTTCTTTAGAAGTTTAAAAAAAATAACATTTCCATTAGTCGAAGGCCTTCGACATGTCTATCTTCAAAGATGAATGACCGATTATTCTACCTTTCCTCTTCATATCTTGCATAATTTCTTGTATCATACACACATTTTCAGAGATTATTCTTCCTACAATATAAGCAGGTTACATTGGAGAAATAATATTGACTAAGTGCTTCCTTAATTGGAGACCTGTAAAGTTTGAAATAAGTTTATATATTGTATTACATAAAGCTATGAGACGAAAATCTTTTGGATTATGAGGTGTTTGAGACTTGGGAGTCAGAGATATTTTTTTTCTATTTAATTTCTTTAGAAAAAAAACCTGAGTAGAAAAAAGCTTGCACTGTTTTACTAAACATCAAACTTAACTACCTACCACAATATTTGATAAAACCCCGGCGAGAAGCTATCCGGACCAGGAGATGTCAAAGAATCTATTATTGATAGAGCATGAGAAATTTCCACATATGTTGGGATATCAATGAGTTTTTGGTTGTCTTCTTCCGTGATATATGTCTCTATGTGCTGAAGAAAGTGATAACTATCTGCTGGATTGGTAGTTATGCTATTTTTTTCGGAAATGAGTGACTAACATATGCTTCAAGGAGTCCCTATCCTGACACCAAGTACCACCCGAAGCTTGAAGTGAATCAATTATGTTTTTCTTTTTCTTTGGTTTGCTCTGATGTGGAAATATTTTGATTTTCTATCCATGTAATTGTAATACTGATCTTTAACTTTTTGTTTATTTGTGCTGGCTTGGATTTCATTGAGCGATTATATTTCACTCTCAACTTTCATTGCTTCAAAAGTGTTATTACCATTTATATCATTTGCTTAATTATGCCTAAAATATTCTTACTCCATTTGGATAGGTGATGCCTAGCATTCGAGAGTTTATTTTCGAGGAAAAATGCTGCAGAACCTGTAGAGTTAGTTTGCTAAACACTTATAATTTCATTAGCATATGTTACATTTTGTAACCAATGCTCAAAAAACTTCAAGTTTTTTCCCCTACTGTTACTTTGAGTGTAAAGATCTAATAAAATATGAGAATGGTCCGAGTCATTTTGGGATAAATGGTAAAAGGTAGCTTCCGGGTAACTCATGGGCCATTCTCTATTAATTATAGCCCTATCAAATTTTGATTTGACTCTGCATGTACCGTGACTATTACTAGTCCAAATAAATGGGTTTCCACTAAAACCCATGCCGGAAAAATCTAATTCTCTAATAAGATAAAGTACATCAGGGGGAGTTGTAGAAGCAGAAGGATTATTTCTTTCGGAAAAATTCATAATTATGATTAGGTCACCAAAAAGAACCCAAGGTACGGAGATAGATCTGCTAAGGTTTCCGATGTAAGTCCATTGGTCAATTTATTTATTTATACATGGAATGCCATAAACATATGACAGAAACTGCCCCCCACCCTCACCCCCTTGGCTGGGTAATTACACATAATAGCATGTATCATTTTCTCGGAAGATTGAACAATATCAACACTACAACCATCTTTCCAGGGTACCTAATGAAGGGTCAAAACAATTATTTGGAAGTCTAAGGGAACTTGTACGCTTTAAAATTTTATCATCCCTGATCTTAGTTTGGGAGAGGAAGATGAAATCTGGATTATTAAGGGAGTTTATATAATATAAATGGTCTCTGGTTTCTTTTCCTAACAAACTTTGACAGTTCCAGCTAATAATTTTCATTGAATTTATTATTTTAGGACTATTGTACTAAGAAGTAGTATGAAAACTAGCAGAAACAACATGTAGGAAGAAAAAGACAATCAATTATGGAGGATCTTTTAACACTAAGGCATATGGGAAAAAATATTATAAAGAAAATCGCATAAATCAAAACAGAGATTTTGAGAGAGGATTTTCAAGATTACCAGAATTGCATATGTGTATTTATTCATATCTATAGGCTTTTTTTTACCAATTTCACGATTCTCATTTTCATCTTCTTTCATTCCTTCAATGTGATATGATTGAGTAGTGTTGCCATTATGA
The DNA here is from genome assembly GCA_023529315.1 of Papaver bracteatum. Classification (NCBI taxonomy): domain Eukaryota; kingdom Viridiplantae; phylum Streptophyta; class Magnoliopsida; order Ranunculales; family Papaveraceae; genus Papaver; species Papaver bracteatum. The sequence goes on along the minus strand of JAJJWX010001238.1, from coordinate 280,401 downwards.
TTATTATTGTTATTCTAGTTACCTATATGAGTGGCCAAAACAACAATTTTCAGTGTTGGAGCATTATCATTTGTGGTAACAAGTTGGCTTCTAGCTCTTTTGTTATTTCTAGTTTCCTCAGCATCAATTGTGATATCTTCGATATTCTTATCTCCTTCAGCTAATTGTTCATTCGCTTTATCATGGACGTGCTCATCTTCCATCTGCTTGTAGTGATCTTCATACTTTTCTATAGTTATGGCTTTGAATTTTAAATCTTTAAAACCTTCTTCACAGGTATACTCACTGTGATCCATAGCGTAACATTGATCACAGAGTTTGCGAAGTTGCTTCATCCAGTGGTATATTATCCATGTGCCTCACTAGAGTTAGTATTACACCACTCTACTCTCTTTAATGGTTTCTTCAAATCAACTTCCACTCTATCATTAATCATATTACCATTGGGCCTGCATCTTTGGATTGCTGAATATTTCTTTCCAAGGTCTACGATGGCTTCACCAACAATAGTTACATGTTAGTACTCTAACAATAGATACTTAAACTAGATATTCTATTATTTCTTGGTAAAGATCCATTTATCATATAACAGGGTTGTTGTATAAACTTATAGTGCTAGTAGATATCCTAGTACATCCCACAAAGATTTCTTAATAATATCATTCATATCTTTCTTTGATGTAAACTCAAAAACATAAAGATGATACTCAAAAACATAAAGATGTTTACCAATAACTCTCGCTTCTTCTCGTTTATACTTTTTACAGAGAAGCTTTAACACTTCTTTAACATCAGCAGTTTCTACCTAAATCACAGTCATGAGCTTTCCGATCAAAATGTTTGATCAAGTATCCGCATCTTCGCTAATATTTTTTGAAGATCCAATAACACCTTTTGATCGGAATGACAAGAGATTTCCTTAGATTTGCAGATTTCATTTATTCAATAATTTCTTTGAATTCATTACCTGTCCATAACTGAATGATTAGATTCAAGCTAGTATCTTTCGACCGTTATATTGACTTAGCTTGTTACACACAAATGAAATGTACCTATATTTAGATATGGGTAACCGTATCTAAATGTGTACACTTGGTTGGCTCAACAATGATTAACCGAAGTTAGCCATATGAACACTTTCATATCAACCTTATTCATCTTATTCACAACTAGTCCAAATGATGTAAGTGAAACTAGTTATAAAGTTGTTCAATTATTTATATTATCATAGAAGTATACAAGACACAAATAATTGAAGCAACATCGGTTTTGATTCACTCGAATCAGTTCATGAACATCATATCCACGGTTTGCAAAGATTACTTTCCTTATTATATAAATATATTTGTTCATGTGTATGTAAACATACATAACCGATTTTAAAACTTAACCCACTCAAGTATGCAAATGGGTACGCATACCTAAGTTCTCAGACTTGGTCTTGTTCGCCAGTATGCAAACCGGTACGCATATTGTCGTTCATGACCGAAATCAGTTGAAATCAGTACGCATACGGGTACACATACTATAGTTCCCGGACTGAATGAGGGTGATGATATTTAATATACATTAAGTACAAGAGAATATCTATAGTTGTTGTAACAAGTAAATTTTGTTTCCTATAGTACTACTAGAGATGACTAATAAAAAAGAAATAAATTGAATTAAGATAGTGAGGATAATTATTTTCTGAATGGTAACTAGGTGGCCTAAAATCACGGGCGAGGACTGTGGGGGCCCAAAATTTGAATTTATTGAATTTGAAGGAGAAGAGAATCGGTTGGTTGACTGAAAACATGACTCATGGGGTTAAAACCATGATGCTTGACCTGGCAATGATGATAATATATAATGAAAATATGATCATATATACCGGAACATACTTTTTAGGATTAGTATTGAACTGTTGATTTGCAATATTATGTGGTTTAGTAATACTACAATTGGAAAATTGTTGAATTTGACAACATTGTTGTAAGAATAATGTTTAAGTTGTATGCAAAAATCCAATAATGGATATCACCCATCTCTTGAATCAATATACCTGCAAAAAAACATATTAGTTTTCCATCAAAAAGAGAAGAAGAAACGTAAAGAGAAACTGTGATGATATTTCAGCAAATAAAATAGAAAAGTTTTTAAGTTACAATAATGTTTTTAAAGAAAAAACATCAAAACTTAAGAAGAATAAGAAAAACTTAACATAGCCAGATAAAGTAGAGTAAATAATAAATCAAGATAAAAGAAATCAAGGAGAAGTTAGTATAGCATGACAGGAATCAAGATTCAGTAGTCAGAAAAAGATGATTGCTGATGGTAGTTTTTAGTTCAAGGGCTAAAATTATAAACCCTGTATTTAATGTGCTGTCATCCTGCAAAGGAACAGAAGCCATTTAAAAGCAATGAGTGCTTAAGCCTCTTCGCTCACATATGTATTGAGTAATTCAATATATATGTATACATGGAATTTACTTAGAATGGTGCGTGCAACATCAATCCCAAAATATTATGTGAATTTATCTTACACCAGCGTTATTCACTAATGCATGGCCTGCCTAGTGTTTTCCAATTCTATGTTCCCCAGCAAACTCTCAATATTGGCATGACATGACGATTAAATGTTCGCTCGCAACAGAGTAACATGAATCTCCCGAAGTGTTAGTATTGAGACCTGCATGAAAATACCCACACATGCTACATCACTCTCTAACAAATAGAATTTCAAATCGACGCAAAGACAGTGCGATCAAACATGTTTAAATTCCTTAAGGAAAATCTAGACTGTCCATATCAGTCTCAGAAACGATCATGGCCACACAAGTTGGCTGCGTAATTTAACAAGCCTAGCCAAATCTTGGCACGAATAATCAATTATCGTGATGACCACCGGCGTGCCCACTTATGCCTTAGCAGGTCGAACATCACCATACATATCCTAGCACCGTAAAACGCCAACCCTAAGTAGGGTGGCCGCGCTGCTTGGGAGAAGCTCGAACGAGCTTGAAATGTCCAAGATAGTCTCAAAATCATCGCATCCGTCCAACTTCGCCTGCTTGCTTAGACGGGTTAGATGATCCCATGAGCAATTGGGGAAACGCTGACATACACACCGGGGGGCCCACTTTCTCCTTATTCGAACACCTTTCCCTTGGTGGGAACATTGACCAGTGAAACGCTCGCCCAAACCATGGAAAGCGTGATGTTTCCAAACCCTAAATTGGGTCGCGGAAATAAACTAGCATCTGATCACGACCATCCAACTTAGACATCCTATTTGGATGGCTTGGATCGCATTTAGGATCATCATGAAGTTACACATGCGTTCACCGTCAGCCCAATATTGGCCCCACGTGATCGATCTCCCCAAAGGAGGCCAACAACGTGCCAAACCGCTTGGTCAAAGTCACGCGGACGTGGCTGTTTTAAAACCCTAATTAAGGTTTGCGGCAACACACATCTGTCATAATTTGATCGTGACCATCCATCTTCACTAGCCTAAATGGACGGTGTAGATATAGACTCAAGAGGTCCCAATGATGTCAATATGATCACCGTGGGCCCATCTTTGCATGTGACCGACATGCCTATGCAGACTAGGGCCCGGGGACTCGAAACGCATGCCCCAAAGGTGGCATGCCACACGGCTTTTAAACCCTTTGCGGCAATATATTTCTGTCGCAAATCGATCACGACCACTTATCTTTGCCGGTCAAATTGAGTGGCCTAGATAGAAACTTTGAGGGCCGAGAGGTGTAGACATGGACGCCAGCGGGCCGTCTCCACGCATGCCTGGTCGGTCCATTCGATATTAGCACCAATGCTTGGATTCGATCAGCCAAAGAGGGGATGTTTGCGCACTTCTAAAAAACCCTAAATTCCTTCAATGGCAACAAACATGTACCGTAAATCATCTCGTCCGTCCAACTTTGCCAACTTGGTCGGACTGATTGGATTAAAAATTATGCGATCAATGAAGATCCTTAATGATCACCGTCCGCTACTCTACCACAGGGAGTGATCGACCAGATGATGGCCCACCCACACGGCCTCCAAACGATCACTTAAAGATGGTTGGACGTTCTGCTATTTTAAGACGCTTAATCCGTGACTTATTCAATCAAGCTTTAAAACAATGATGCTTCGTGTATATCGATTGTTTTGGGTTGCTTGCTTAAAAGTGATGCATTAAATGCATCGAGCATGCAAAATATTTCATGAATATCAATTCCATAAATAACTTAGTTATTTAACCTAATAGAACCGTATGCTATTTCATGCGGCGGGTCCCACGACTTGACCCGCTCATTCGAGACATCAAACATGTCACAAACTGGGGGACACTTACTGGGGTTAAGGGTGCACACGGTACGGTTCGGCTTGGTTCTTGTTGAGGCCGAGTACCTGTACCTCCCTAGCCTCGGTTCCAAAATTTTGTACCGGTACCTGTACCTTGTACCTCGATTCCGGTACCATTCGGTACACGTACGGTACCAGGTACGGTACCGGTACTAATTAACTTCATAGAGGTGTGGTGTTGGTAAACAAACTATAACTGCAGTTTGAGTAGTAATTAACTTCCTAAATAGTTGCATACGAAGGTGTTAATGTGACGATTCATTCCGTTTTGAATTTTATTTCGTTAATTGTTTGTGAGAATTCATCTGTAAGTCCGCATGTAGCTGGGTGAGGGTCTTCCAAAAGACACATCCTTCAATTGAAGAGATTTTAGTTCGAAGAAGTCCTAACCGTCTTTATGTAGGGAATTAATCGTTGATAGCATGATTGAGTGAGACGCCAATCGACTACCCAAGTCAAAGTGTCGCTTCATGAATGGAAGTGATGCTTATCCAATGGGTGCCAAAGCAAAATTTAAATTCTAACTCTTCTGAACCCCTACGGTTAAAGATTTTCTTTCATTAACTTTCTATGAATATTTTTTCTCTTGCTCGACAGAGAAAGAAAAACAAAATGGAGAAATAAATTAATAAGCATGCATCCAACTAAGATGGACATCAGGAAATCGCAAAACCAGTTGTTATGCGACGTTTACGGAGAAGGAACAAGTCCATCTGTACAATCGGTCCGGGACGGTACGGGACTAGTATAGGACCATGTACCTGTACCTACCTAGCCTCGGTTCTTATTTTTTGGCCCAGTACCTGTACCCCCTTCCTCGGTTCGGTACAAAAACAGGTACGGTTCCACCGGTTCCGGGATGATCCGTCGGTCTTGCTCGGTTCCTGTGCACCCTTAACTGGGGTATTGGTCTGGCGGTTTACAGCGTGCGGCATGCAACGCGCCCATTACGAGAACGTTTCAGGAAAGATGGGCGATTAATGATGATGAGGGAAGTGGGCAAAGGCTTGATCGTGTGACAATCACCTACACGACCCCACTACTCCATCACTCAACTTCCTCCACTTCCTACGAGATGAGGATTGCTCTCAAATGACTTGTATAAATAGGTTCTTTGACCTATTTTCAAACAACACAGAAAACCAAGTTGTTGTTATCAACGTATCCAGAAAACACCTAGAACTAATATCTTACATTGTGCAAGCTAGTTCAACATTATGATACAAGTCATAAACAACCAACACCTTCTTCGCTTCCCTCCCTAAGATCAACCCCATCACATTCACTTTATGACCGAAGCAAGTATGGAACGGCCATTTCTTGTTTTAGGCCAGAATTGTACAAATTGATCTCTCGAATCTAAAGTGCTCCCGTGAAGTGCATTTGTTTAGGTTTTAGATTCGTTTCTCATTCACACGCACCCAAATTTACCAAAAACAGCAGAAACAGTTTTTACCTATAAACAACTGGCGACCACAGTGGGAGATTAATCTCTCGGTTGCAAGATCAATTTTCAATTTCATTTCAGTTTTCTCAAAATTCAAGATGGTGGATATTAGGTCTGGATCAGCGAAAAATCCCAATGTTACTGGCGGTGACAACACCCCTGGTGTCCACATTCCTGCCGGCGATACCAATGTACCGCCTACCAACACGATCAACGCATCTCGTGGAACTACATCCTCAACCACCAATATCAGCGACGCAGGAAACGTTCCTTTAGGCGTGACACCTCCAATCACCAGAGCCAGAGTCGCCGCCCCCAATGTTTCTTCTAGCGTAACACCCTTAGTTGTTACTAGAGATACTGCCAATCCCACATCAGGATGAGAAACTGCAGGAGCCATAGGAGGCGAACCCTATATTACCATCGTCGATTTAATGGAAAGACAATAAGTTCTATCTAAGGCTCAGATGTACATGGCTACAATTCAGAAAGAGGTACCCACTTTCCTAAAGACGCTAACGGAGCGACTATCACAAGAGTCGCGTCAGCCCATAGAACCAATGAGGAGTACTTTCAACACTTTCGGAGCAAGCACTTCAACATGGCATGCATTCATAGATGAAGAAGTTCATGTTGCTCCTGATCGCTCAAGGGAAAGAAATCAGCCGTTCAATTTCATCACGCGTGAGGATCTAGAATGACTTCTCCAGCATCGAGGCAAGGAAAACCCGACCTGCACCAGCATCAGCCTCCTTATCCTCCTGATGTGCAAAGAGTTTTTCTTTCCTAGAGGATACTCCTCTCCTCAATTTTCCCTTTATGACGGAACTAGTAATGCTCGTGAACACATCTCTCGTTTTCTAGAGTCATTAAGAGAGCACGAATACAATCATGTCCTCCGCTTGGAAGAGTTCTCAAAGTCACTTACATGGAGAGCGTACACCTGGTACAACAATATTGCACCAACCAGCGTATCCAACTGGTGTGGTATGGTAACCGCTTTCTACAATAAGTATTTTTTTCGTATCCGAGAAAATCACCTTTTCAGATTTGGGGAGGATGTTCCAACGAAATAATAAGCATCCAAATGATTAGGTCAAGAGATTCTTCATACTTGCACAACTTGTTAGTTAAGTCATCCGCATGAGGGAACTTCCCTACTCCTCAAAGACACGATCCAAAGATGATAGAGACAAAGGAGTGTAGTTGGGGACTTCTCAGCACTATCCATCTCAAAGATGCTGAATTTAGAGAAACGCAAATATGCTATCATTGTGATTCTAGGATGTCCAAAGACGAGGACATACTCAAGAGAGCAGACGCATTGTGAAAAACCAGCGATATGCCTAGACGTCTATGAAACGCAACGTAGACGCAAAGACAGCCTCATGATCAGCAACTCGTACGATCCTCATCAACGTTGGGTTCAACTCCAACTCTCTTCCAAATTATTTCTTCAGAGACCCAGCTGATAGCATCTATCAAGTTGAAAGCTCAATATATACTTGTGGGCAGGGGACTGTCTCCCCCTTCTCTATTTCATGAGGAAACATCAACGAATCTATCGATTCCATCATCAGCTTCTCCCTCTAATAACGAGAAGATCTCTACCATTATATGAAGACTTCCAAGTTCGTGCAAGTAGCTACCATGCCTCTCCCTGCCAGTCTCTTCTGATCATAGCTGCTGCCAAGAATTGTTGTTGCTCGTCAGAGCTCCACCATAGCAACAACCACTACGGACAGAGGTAATCCGAATTTTTGCATATTTTACTTTCCCATAAAGAAGTAATAGAGTCAACAGTACGAAGGCGAGATGGTTATTTCTTTATTATGGTAAACCCACCGACCATACAAGATAGAGTCATATAACTTACACTTGGGGACTGAGACTCATCATGAAATTCCTTCACCGTCAATCAAGGGCTTCTTCAACACAAGAGAGATGGTCAATCAAGAAGCATGTAATTTGTAAGGGAAAATCAAACCGAAAGAGAAGCCACTTCAACGCTCTCTCCAGAAGAAGCCGCTTCAATGCACTCTCCATAAGAAACCGCTTCAATGCACGCTTTAGAAGCCGTTTCAACGCTCTCTCCAGAATAATCCGCTTTAACGCACGCTCTCTCCTGAAGCCGCCTCAACGCTCTCTTCAGAAGAAGCCGCTTCAACACTCTCTCTCCCGAAGCCGCATCAGCACTCTTTCCCGAAGCCACTTCAGCGCTCTCTTCAGAGGCCGAAGTCGCTTGCGCTCTGAAGACGGATCCGCTTCAACACCTTACCAGAAAATGCAATGAAAGTACGTCTTTCAAGAGAAAATAAGCTCGGGATAATTACACATGGGGACTGCCAACATAGGACGCCTTCATGTCCCTCAACCGGTTTATTTTTAATATCAGCAATCATCACTTTTGAAGCTTTACGAGCCACAAAAGACGTACATGTGTATCAAAGACTCCAAATTACAAATCGAAGATGTTTTCAAGTATAACTGGGGACTGCTCATCGCATCCCATGCCATACAACCATCCAAGATTCAGAAGACAGTTCAAAGGATGTTTCTTGAAACGAAGTCCTTAAAGACTTGATAGCGGCACGTTGATAACGGAATGCCTCTCATCTTATCTACTTCACTTAACGTCTCTGGAGGATTTTTCCCATACAAGCATCCCCAGCATATCATCATCGCAATCAGAAAGAGCAAGATAACTGAAAGAAATCATCAAGCATCCAGCACATGCTTCTTAGGACAAGCGTCATTCGTACCCTGAAGTGCATCTGCTTCAATGACGAAACAACCTCTCAATCACCATCTCATTGTGCCTAGATCCCAGAAAGAAGTTTTGTCATCTGTAATTTTCATATTTTGGAAAATTCCTTCACGGAATCAGGAAGCAGCAAGCTAGTGCACATGATACCCTCATATTGCAATTACTTCTTCAAACGTGTTCAATCACATCACACGCGCTATTGGAGATACAGCCTCCGCACCAAACAAATAAGACGGAAGCACAACACACGTGATATAACAAATGGAAGTTACATCATGAATGAGAGATTATTATTCGATCAATCCTTGGCTCCATTCGCATGAAACAAAGACTACTAAACATCAAAGAAATTTCGGCAATGTCAGGGCCAATGATGACTTCACTAGCATCCTCTCCAAGAGATTCTTCAACATCCTATCCGGAAGCCGCTTTGACAGCCTTCTCGAAAGCTGCATCAACATTCTTTTGGGAGTCGCTTTAACGTCTTTTTCACAAATTGCTTCAACAGACTTTTAAGGATATTCCTTATGATAGGGCCCGTCCACATCAGAGTCGAGGATTATGATGCCGTCATGAAAAGGGTATTCATATTTATCCAGGAGTTCATGTTATGTTCCACCCTCCTTCACTTTAGCCGGGTAGCAAACCTTTCACCCTAGCACTTGTTAGCTGAGATTCTTCATCGCGCCTCCACTTTTCCTCCATGCTAACCGAATCCAGGAAAGCTCTCGAACGATACTAAGATGTACAAGGGACTTGGAATACAGTTTGAGATCCCAACCAACAGTATGCCTAATCTACCTTGGGACAACCAACATCATACTAGGGAAACACTTACCTAGACACCTCTTGAATGTGACATGTTCCAAGGACAAGCCGACCCATCTATCATGGTAGCCTCTAACTTTATCTCATAAGTTTTACCTTTATTGTCACCATCTAGTGCTTACCCCGCAATAATGTCATTGTTATGTACTAAGCAGAGGACTTAATATTGATGGTGGTTTTTAGTTCAAGGGCTAAAATTATAAACCATGTATTTAATGCGGTGTCATCATGCAAAGGAACATAAGCCATTTAAAAGCAATGAGTGCTTAAGCCTCTTTGCTCACATATGTATTGAGTAATTCAATATACCTGTATATATGAAATTTACTCAGAATGGCGCGTGCAACAACAATCCCAAAATATTCTGTGAATTTATCTTACACCAGCGTTATTCACTAATGCATGGCCTGCCTAGTGTTTTCTTATGCTATGTTCCCCAGCAAAATCTCAATATTGGCATGACATGATTAAATGTTCGCTCGCAACATAGTAACATGAATCTCCTGAAGTGTCAGTATTGAGACCTGCATGAAAATACCCATACATGCTACATCACTCTCTGACAAAGAGAATTTCGAATCGACGTGCTTTTAATTAAAGACAGCTCGATCGAACATGTTTGAATTCTTTAAGGAAAATCTAGACTATCCATATCAATCTCAGAAACGTTCATGGCCACACATATTGGCCATGCAATTTAACAAGCCTAGCCAAATCTTGGCAGGAATAGGCAATTATCGTGATGACCACTGGTGGGCCAAATTATCCCCTAGCTGGTCGAACATCACCATACATCTCCTAGCGTCGTCAAACGCCAACCCTAAGTAGGGTGGCCCCGCTGCTTGGGAGAAGCTCGAATGAGCTTGAACTGTCCAATACAGTCTCAAGATCATCACAACCATCCAACTTCGCATGCTTACTTGGATGAGTTAGATGATCCCATAATCAATTGGGGAAATGCTGACATGCACACCGGTGGGCCCACTTCCTCCTTGATCGAATGACTTGCCCATGGCAGGACCATTGATCAGTGAAATGCTCGCCCAAACCATGGCAAGTGTGATGTTTCCAAACCCTAAATTGGGTCGCGAAAATATACTAGCGTCTGATCACGACCATCCAACTTAGCCAGCCTATTTGGATGGCTTGGATCGTATTTAGGACCATCAGGAAGGCGCACATGCGTTCACCGTCAACCCAATATTGGCCTCACATGATCGATCTCCCTAAAGGAGTCCAACAGCGTGTAAAACCGCTTGGTCAAAGTCGCGCGGGCGTGGCTGTTTCAAAACCCTAATTAAGGTTTGCGGCAACACACATATGTCGTAAATTAATCGTGACCATCCATCTTCACCAGCCTAAACGGACGGTGTAGATATAGAATTAAGAGGTCCCAAGGATGTCAATATGATCACCGTGGGCCCACCTTTACGTGTGAGTGGCCAGCCTATGCAGACTAGGACCCGGCGCCTCGAAACGCATGCCCCAAAGGTGGCATGCCACGCGGATTTTAAACCCTTTGCGGCAATATATTTCTGTCGCAAATCGATCACGACCACTTATATTTGCCGGTAAAATTGAGTGGCCTAGATCGAATCTTTGAGGGACCGAGAGGTGTAGACATGCAAGCCAGCAGGCCATCTCCACGCATGCCTAGTCGGTCCATTCGAGATTAGCACCAATGCTTGGATTCGAGCATCCAAAGAGGGGATGTTTGTGTACCTCTAAAAAACCCTAAATTCTTTCAACGGCAGCAAACATGTGCCGTAAATCATCTCGTCTGTCCAACTTTTCCAGCTTGGTCGGATGGCTTGGATTAAAAATTAGGCGATCAATGAAGTGTCTTAATGATCACCGTCCGCCATTCTACCACATGGAGTGATTGACCAGATGATGGCCCGCCCATGCGACCTCCAAACGATCACTTGAAGATGGTTGGACGTGCTTCTACTTTAAGACGCTTAATCCGTGACTTATTCAATCAAGCTTTAAAACAACGATGCTTCGTGTATATCGATTGTTTTGAGCTGCTTGCTTAAAAGTGATGCATTACATGCATCGAGCATGCAAAATATTTCATGAATATTAATTCCATAAATAACTTAGTTATTTAACCTAATAGAACCGTATGTTATTTCTTGCGGCGGGTCCCACGACTTGACCCGCTCATTCGAGACATCAAACATGTCAACAACTGGGGGACACTTACTGGGGTATTGGTCTGGCGGTTTACAACATGCGGCATGCAACGCGCCCATTACGAGAACGTTTTAGGAAAGATGGGCGGTTAATGATGATGAGGGAAGTGGGCAAAGGCTTGATCGTGTGACAATCACCTACACGACCCCATACTCCATCACTCAACTTCATCCACTTCCTACGAGATGAGGATTATGCTCAAATGACTTGTATAAATAGGTTATTCGACCTATTTTCAAACAACACAGAAAACCAAGTTGTTGTTATCAACATATCCAGAAAACACCCAGAACTAATAGCTTACATTGTGCAAGCTAGTTCAACATTCCGATACAAGTCATAAACAGCCAACACCTTCATAATCTCAACACCTTCTGTAGTTGCAGGAATTCCCACACTACACCCTATTCAAGAATTTATCAATATTTATGACACAATTTGAAGATTAAAGACCTTTTTATTAATATGATCTTTTAAAAGAATTACAGAAATCAAGAACACAAAACACTTAATAAGATTTTCTCTCTCCTAGAAACTTTCTTAGCACTCCAAAATTCATCTCCCCTCTGTGGAACTATTCATTTCTTTTATATAGGCATTTACATAGTGGATTACAGCTCATGAGAGCTCATTTACAGCTAAGATCCCCTTTAATTTTGGACCTGGACTCTTGCGATAAATCGCAGTTAGCACCGCCTTAATCATTCGCAGATTTTATTGATTCGTCGAAGAAATGTCACACCTTTCTCATGTTTCTGTCGTTTTCATCTGATATGTCATTCCTTACGTCACTTTGAGATGTATCGCAAAATATCATTGTTGTTTATTTCGCAGGAATATTGTTGCGACAATATTCTGATCATACATCTTGCCTCTTCTCATATCTTTTCTGCGAAGAAGATAAAGATCATGAGAATTTAAATCTCTTGATTTGCCGCAACTCCTTGTCTTTTCACACTTCCTTCACTCTGACACGTCTCTGCATCCATCGCTAGATATTCTACGCGTGTTTCTTCTCTCATTTATGGGTTATTTTGTTTTTGGTACTCATGTTTTGACCAACTTTGCTATTTGGTCTAACTTTTGTCCAGCTTGGTGTTTGGTACTTGGAAAAAACGTTGACTCGCATTGACCGTCAATGACCAAACTTTAATTAATTTTATGAAATAAAAATAATTAAAATTACTGATTTTACAAGTGTACCCCTGGAGTGGGTTTATGATCCAACGGTTGTAATAAAAAGTAGTTAGCATACGGTCTTGATGTAATATCTCAAGTAACCCTAAATCTCTACTCTTCTTGCTCTATTTTCAACTATCTTCATCGATCCACAATAAATCTAGCAGCATCAGCTTAAAATCTTTATCCTTTTAGTTGTACGAACATGGAAGAAAAAACAAGGTTATAATATACATGATTCACCTCTTTAAGCTCGCTATTTTATTCACTGATATGTATACCTTAATCTATATACTGTCATATTGAGAACAGGAAAATCCATCAACGAAAAAAAATTAGACAAGAATTTCTTCATTCCCATTCTTATTCCCCAATGTCTTTTTCTTCCTTAGCATCGTCATATCCACCACCACCGTAACACCAATCATCCGTGATAAACACACCAAAAAAAATTACAAACAGAAATTGATTTCCATATAGAAATTGGGTTTTTGATTAAATTTAGTAAATAAGGTGTTGCTTTTATCGGAAAAGAATCTGTTGCTTCGATTGGTTTTGACAGAATGATTGATGGGAGTAAACTAGGGTTAGGAACGACTGTTGTATTAGGGAGAGATGTTATTTTGGTAGAGGAAACAATAAAAAGGGTTTTATCAGAGAAAATATTTGGATTTCAGGGTGATGCTTCTTCAATTGGGTTTTTTGTTCAACATGTTCGTGGGGATATGTGTAGAGGAAGAGGAATTGAATGGATTCGGGGAAAAAATTGATTGGATTTGGGGGAGCTGCTTCTTCGATAGAGCTTTCAGTTGAACCAATTTGTGGGGTTATGCATAGTAGTTGAATTTGTTCATGGGATTAAAAAGAGAAATTGATTGGAATTTGATAGAGCTAATTTTTCAACTGAGCTCTCGTGGAGGCGAAAGAGATGAAGTGGAAAATGAATTTAGGGGGTGTTGGGAAGTCTTTTTTGGTAAAGTAAAAGGGTATCACAGTAAATTAAAGTAGTAAATAAATTTATTTAGTTATTTTTTATAATTATCAAACGGAAGTCAAACTCTAACCAAGTCCACGCGGGTCAACGTCATTTCCAAGTACCAAACACCAAGCTGGACAAATGTTAGACCAAACAGCAAAGTTGGTCAAAACTTGAGTACCAAAAACAAAATAACCCCTCATTTATTCCTTGACACATCTTTTTTCAACCGTTGAATTCTGACCATTCACGTCTTTTCTTCATTGAATGCATTGATGTTCTCGAGAATCTTCTTCTCTTATAAATATCTTCTTCGCTAACCTCTCCTCTTCTTTTTTACTTTCTCTTTTTACTTTTTCTCTGCAACTCTACTATTCTTCATCTTCTTCCGCAAATTCCGGATCTATTACTGTTTCAATTTTGTTTCTTTATTTTTCTTCATCTTAATCATCATTCCCATACTAAAAAATGGCTCCTGCTAAAAAATTAGGTCAACCTACTTTCCAAAAACACCAACAGAAGCTCCAAAATTTAGGTTTCACACTTTCTGAGATCCCTGGTCAATCTTCAGACTCTGATCTCTCCATTGATTTAGTTTCAGGATTTCCTTCTTCCAATGAGAAAATCCTTATTTCGCTAGGTCAACTAGAAGCTGGTCTTCTTATCCCTCTTTATAACCCAGATCTCCCTCTTTTTTATGAAATTATTTCTCACGCTAAATTTTCACGAGCAATCTACCAATTAAGTGGATATTGTATTCGTCTCATTCTCGAATATGCCTCTCGTGGAGATGGTAAAGGATCTCTCTATCCTGAATCTGCGAAACATCCTGGTTTTAAAGATATCCCAATTATTCCAGCGAAATATACCGTGGAAAATTTCTTTGCGAATTATCAAGTGATTCCCATGAAGAAAGAGAGCACGTGTTGGGCTGTTCGTTTGAATAAGAATAAAAAGGTTGCGAAGGATAAACTTCTTATGCAAGATATAGACTATCATTCAAGTAAAGACCAAGGTCCATGCTTCTCAAAAGATGATAAGTGGTGCGGATTTCCTATCCTCCTTGAAGGTCCATATATTTCTGGCACTCTTGATCTTCCTGCGAATCCTGCGAATCTTGCGGCGTATCGTCCTTGGGTTCTTAACTGGCCTGAAAGGAATTCTGAGGTATATCTCGCAAAATTTATCATTATTCGCGAATTTGGATAAATGTATTATTCTTACTGATTATTGAAATATCTTTATCAGATTGAAAAAATGAAGCTTAGCTATGCCAATACTGGGAATCCCAATCTCCTACAAATTTTGAAAACCTTCACAGATGAAGTAAGAAACAATCTTCTATAACCTTTAACAATATATTGTTGCCCTTGTTTCTTATCTTTATGTGTGATTGTTTTCAAGGAAATACCATTTGTCGCGGCGGTTATATCCAAAGATAAAGGCAAAAGATTAATAACTCCAAATGAAGGTTCCGGTGCTTCTCCTCGCCGCAATAAAAATCAAACTGCTGATGGTCCTCCAAAGAAAATCCAAAAAACTCAACCACTTCCTTCTTTAAATTCTCCACTCATAGAGACTTCTCTTACCGCTGATAAAGATAATGAGATTGAAAAGAATGGTTGAGTTAATAATGATGCTTCCGTGGGCACTTCAATATATATTTCTTCCGCAAGAATTAGGTTTGCGATGGGTCTTTCTCAACCCGAGACTCCAATGGATCAATTGTCAAACATTTTTAGAAACCCCATACAAGGTGTTGGAGAGGATGATATGACTCGTACTTGTGACTATCTCTCAAAGATTTGCGACGCTTCAATCTTGACTAATAATAAAGATCTTAAAGGAGTTTCAAGATTTATTAACCCAGGTTTTCTTCATGCGCTAGCTTCGTTGGTACGCCCCTTTCCTTCATTTTTCTTGTAGTAAACTTTACATTTGTCATGAGTATCAAAGATCTTTTACTTATCTTACTCATTTTCTCTTTTCTGTCACAGACTGCTAGAGCTTCTTTTTCTGTTGCTTCAGAATTAGAAGGTAGATTATCATCGTCACAGAAAAGGCTTACTGATTCACAATCTGAATCTGCGAAACTTTGTGAGAAGAATAAGCAATATGAAGCTGAAATCTCCATTCTTCGCGAAAAATGTAAACAGTCGGAAGTAGCTGGAAATACTGAGCTTCTTAATAAAACCAAATCGCTTGAAGTAGAAATTCAAGTTCTTCAACAGAAATTAGTTGACAAGGAGAAATTATGCAAACAAGTTATTGGTATAAGTCTTCCCCCCCCTTTTTTTCTCGCTATTTTAGCTTATTTGGGCAACCATTTTGCAGATGCCTATAATATTACTGATGAAGCCCTCATTCTTAATTCTTTTGATGAACCCATAGATGAAACCACTCTTCTTCAGCGTCTTAATGACGCTTTAAATAACTATTCAGACGAAAAAATTAATACTATGTCCATTGATGAGCTTAAATATCATATCTCCCTTATGAGAATGGATTATAGATCTGTCTTGAGTACATCCAATAGTCTAAAGACTTGCAGAGATGAGTTTAGAGAAAAAAATTAAAGTCTTAAAAGCCAAGAAAAATGAACTTGAGAAGGATAAAGAACGCATTACTCTTCAAGGCACTGAAGCTCTATCAAAATTCCGCAATACCCTTATTGATACTGAACTTGAGAGAGATAGACTTAAAAATGAAAACATTAAACTTCTTAAAAGAGAAGAACAAATCCGTTCCCATCTTCTCATTCAAAGTGATGATGAATTCGCATGGGCTGCGACAATTCTCGATAATGCTAGGAAAAATTTAGTGATAGATGTCAGTCTTCATACCGAGCAAGCAACCTTGATACAAGAAATGATCCATGAAAGAGAAGGTTATTTATTGCTCCTCTAATATCTTTGTATTTCTTGTAGATTTCTAACAAATTTCTAATTTGTTGTTGTATCATCGCAGAATCTGAAGAAAAATATTCCAAAAGGATAACAGAACTTGAAGAAGAAAAGAGTGGTCTTGCGAAAAATCTTGTTTCCTGTAATGAAAAAATCTCTAGACTGCGAGAGAAAATAAAGATATCCAACTCAAAATTGCGTAGTTCTCTTCTTACCGTTCGTAATAACGCTATTGAGAAAGTTTGCAAAGATAACAATCTTCCTCTTGGTATATATCCTTGTCTTATGGATAATATGCCAGCCAGTTCTCAAGTACCAGTTATTTCTGACAGTGAGGCTGATACAGATAGTGAAAGCGAAGATGAGGAAGGAACTAATGATGAAGATGGTGAAGACGAAGATGAAAATAATGATAGAGATAAATCTCAATAGTTTTGTTTTTTCTTTTTGATCTTCTCCTGTATTTCTCTCTTTCTTTCTTGCGATAATTTTCTCATGACAAATTGTAATATTCTCGAATTATCTCTGCGACTCGATGTCTTTCAATATATAAATTCTTTTTTGCTTCAGTTTGTTTGTCATTAAAAATTCAAGAAACGATTTTTTTTGCAAGATGGTTAATATAATCATTAATCTCCAATTATCTATATGAATTTAATTATATTATATGAATTTATCATATAATGATGAATAACAATATTTACCATTCTATGCATCATTCCCATACTTGCCTCTTGTTATTAATCTGCAATATGATAAATGAATTACCACAAATAATGCTGCGAAAAATCTGTTATATGCTTCGCAGATATAACCTCTCTTGTGGTCTTATTTCGCCTTCCTAGTTAAAGGTCTTATTATGCCACTTTTATGCGACAAGATCGCAGGACATTCTTACTTTTTACATGTAATAATCCATTGATCTTGTCTTATCATTTATTTTGATCTCTGCGACAATATGATAAGTCTAAGCCATCTTGTGAGATTAATCTCTCTTTGCTTTTTAAGACTTATGACATTGGCGTCTTTGCGATGAAATCGCAGGACGTTTTTGCGATCTATATCCTCTTTATCATTGATTTCATTTATCTCGTTTTTTGTTCTTATCGCAAAAACCCATTGATCTCATCTTAACATTTCTCTTTAGGCTTTTTGGCCAGTCATGCGGCAATATGACGGGCCTAAATATTCTTGCGAATATAAAGTCCCATGAAATTGCTGTCTGTGTCATGCGAAAATATGACGGGCCTAAATACTCTTGCGAATATAAAGTCCCATGACATTGCCGTCTTTTTTGATACACAACTCCCTAATGGAGGGTATCGCCCTTATCTCTCCCCCCGGTTGCCCCTTCAAGGAGACGTACTTATGTCATACAAGACTAGCTCCTCCCATCCGGTTCTAGAAACAACCAGTTGTTTTCGTAGCCTCTTATCCTTTATGCCTATATGGCTTATAGTTACGAGACTACACCCTAGTGGGGTTTTCTTCGGGCCGAACACATCGTAAGCCAAGACTTGCCATGGATGGCCAGGGTAGGTTCATCCGTCCCGGGCACCCACAACTCAACCGTGTACCTCGGCTCCTTGATCATACTTTGCATTCCTTAGGAAAAACTCTCGGGCGCCCAACCAGGGTATAACCTTATATAGTTGGGAATCTAAGTTATCTCTCCCAGATGGATTTTATATAATCCTAAATCTCCATTACTAGGTTCCAGCAGAAGTATAGCCTTTCCCATAGTCATGCAAAGAGATACCCCCCTTATGACGCACTTTAAGGACATTGCCTCTTACGGAATAGAATCCGCGAACTAAGGTGTACGCCATAAAATTTCGTCCCATTCTTATATGTTTTTAGGCGATTTGCGCCCGTCTTATGCATTTGCATTAAAAATTCTTATATGATTTGAAATCATCATCTTTTTCTTTTAATAGTAAAATTCTTATTTTTGAACAAAGATTTTCTTTTAATATTTTGTCTGCACATTTCTTGTTGTTCTTGTTTTTCGATTGTTCGCAACATGATATTATTGCACTTCTTTTCTTCTGTAACGAACGATTATTCGCAATATCTTGTTGTTTTTTTATTTTCTTGCGCAAAATGAAGATTTCAACTTTTTCCCAGCACCTTGCATTTGTTTATTTTCCTACGAAGAATGAAGATTTCCACTTTTTCCCATCTTTACGCGATTAATCACCATTGATTCTTTTAGCACAAACTATTCTTGTAATATATCCTTTTCCCGCAACTCTATACTGTCCACCATCAATTTCTCTGCTCTCTGAATTTGCTTCCTGTTATGTTGCCAATTATGATTTCTGGCGTTTCTTTCTTCGCAAGTATTAATGTCAACTTCATAACACTTTTTTCCTTCAAACCAATCACCTTTAATTATCCCAATACCATGAGTATGTGGAAACTTTATGCATTGATGATATGTGGATGCTATGCCCAAGATCCCATGGAGCACTGGTCTTCCAATTAAGGCATTATAAGGATAATCTATATCCACTACACAGAACTTAATTTTTGAAGATATCTTGTTCAATGGAATTTCCATAGTAATTTCTCCTTTTGGCTTATTTGCAGTGCCATTGAAACCATAGATTTTGTAAGTTGAGGGGATTAACTCATCATCTCTTCCACCCATTGTACGATAAGTATGATAAAATAAGATGTCTACCGAGTTTCCAGTGTCAATTAAAACCCTATCTATTGCCCAAGAATCATTTGCTGCATCACCATCATCTTCTTCTTCTCTGTACTTTGGATTTATCTCTAACTTCACCACCAACGGGTTGTCATGCATCTTCCCTGGCTCTGGCATCTCTTGTGCAGTAAAATAAATAAATCGTTTCTGCCATTCTTCTAACGGAGAAATTTTCGCAATATTCATCACCTCTCTTCTCTCTATATCCCTCGCAAATACCCTACTTAGTACATTGTCATGGAAATATTCTATTGTTTTCTGCGAATGTACAATTGAATTGCAAAATAATTTTTTTGATGTATCTCCTACTTCAATGACAAATGTTTCGGCTTCTTTTGCAACATTGACTCTGCGAATTTCTGGTGCTTGCGGCAATTGCTGAGGTTGTAGATATCTTGCTAGAAAATGATTTAATTTCCCCTGTTCAATCATTCGCAAAATAATTCTTTTTACATTTCTATAATTATGCACAGAATGGCCATGAAAATTATGATAAGGACAGAACTCTTGATTTTGGTTGTTAGGATGTGGTTCTTTCCCCATGTTCCAGGGTGAGGGTATATTCTCCATCAAAATAATCGCTTCCCAAATCTTGTCTACACTGGTATTTAGAGGTGGAAATTTGATGTCTTCCCATATAATCCTATGACCTCTTTGCTCTCTTGAATAATTCTGCCTCTGTCCACCATAAGTCTCATGCGGTTGATCAAACCTTGGGACCTTATTATTGTTATTGCGATTATAGAAACTTCTCTCCTTTGTTAATTCCTCCTGATCTCTACTCCCCATTGCTACTATCTTTCGTTGATTATCAATCTCCATTTTCTCTCGATGATTTTGGGAGGTACTTGCTACTGTATTAATCATCCTTGGTAATAAACTTCCATTTGTTGGGGCTGAACTTGTGCCTGCGAGAATTGGATATGACTCCATCTCATTTTGTTTTTCCTCCAAAGCGATATACTCTTCTTGCAATTCTCGCAGTTCTGTCATAGTGATTGTGTTTTTAACTCTGAATACCTGGATGTATAATAGATTTGTCGCAAACATAGCATTTATGAAGGACAAAATGAGATATCTTTCATCTACTTTTCCTGCCATTTCACTACACATTGTCCTCCATCTTATCGTTAAGTGCTTTAAACTCTCGCCAACTCTCTACTTCAATCCAAACACATCTTCAATTCCAGGTCGTGTAGAGTTATTGCTTATGTATTGTAGCGCCCCCTAAGCTAGCAGCTGACTAATTCAAGAGATTAACTAAATAAGAGGCACTAAAATTCTAAAACATTTAATTTAACAATCAATTAAGAAATCTGCTACAAAACTTAACCCAAAACTAACCCCTCTCAGAAATATATATACAAAATCTTCTCTCAAATGATACATATAATAGTCATTTGGTTTACAAATAGAATATATAACATTATAAACATAACAGAAGTTAATCAACTAGCAAAGTCAACCCGTGAAGCTTTCGCTGTGCAACTCTGATCTGCCACAGAAAACTGAAGTGGGAATAATTAACATTTAACCTTCTAAGTAATCATATGCAAGATTTGGAAAACAATACATGTTTTTCCGAAAACATTAAACAGTGACTAAGTCACTGAAATAATCATACATGTATATGGAACAAACTCCTTCATCAAACAATGTATAATATGGTTGTAAATCCCTACCCGGAAATTCACACCTATTTAAATATGGATGCCACCAAGCCCATGATGACCAATACTCTAAACAATAAAAGCTGAATTAAAGTAGGTATAAATGTGAAGGAGCGTATCCTATATACCACAAGTGGAAATTCTCATTTCCCATAACAATTCATATTGACAACACAATACAAGTCTTTTCCAAATCGTGGAAAGATTCACAGAATCAACAGGATTATCATAAAGCATTTTAAACAAACATGGAATGCAGAAACTGACAATGCATGAGTTTGTTAAGCATAAAATTTTATAAAAGCAACAATAATGAATACAAAGAGTCAAATGCATTCCCACACCTTTTTGGAAGGCAAGCCACGCCTACTTCGAGATCCACTGGTTCATCCTTTCAATCGATCGTTGTTAATAACTACTGTTAATCACACAAGAATTCTAAGAATATAGCCAAAAGGCTCACACAAGAATCATACAAGTACCAATAATGGTTCTAAGCCCAAGTTCACTAGACATGCCCAATAACCAAAGGCCCAAACCAATAGGTCAACTAACGGTCTCCAATGGTCAACTGAGTCAACTAACAGTAAACGCCAGTCAAAGGTTAAAGTCCAGTCCACGGTCAAAGGTCAAGTCAATGGTCAATGGGTTAAGGTCAGGTCAACTGGTCAAAGTCTGGTCAAACGAGTCAACTGGTCATTGATTCAGGTCTAGTGACTCAGTGAGTCAAACCAATTCGACTCAGTCAGATTAACTGAGTCAGCTAAGTCAGACACTGACTGGGATGACTAACAGGTCTAAATCCCTTGTTGCATAATAAACTTCCACTCTGTTTTATAACTAGATTGACACTAACACACTACTGACTGAACTCATAAACCAAAGTAAAATTCATTAATTAAAACAACTTCAAAACACATTCTCAATTACAAATTCAGCATTACCTTCAGGTGGCAGATGCAAGCCTCCACCAGACCATCCATAACCCTACATCCACTACTACAAAACAACCTAGCCCAAACACTAAAACGAACTGCAGCTTCTGTACTTATTGCAACTTCACTTCAGTTACATAACATCTCATTCCAGCACAACATGTATACCAACTTCAACTTCATGTAGCCAGCATCATCATACACAGCAAGCACAAACCCACTTCAGTTCCAATTACAGTTCATACATCTCTGCCACACTCTTCATCTGCACATTCAATTCCCTGCATATTCAACCAATCCATCTGCTCAAACTCAGTTCCATTACTAACTCCAATTCCCTTGTCCAGATCATACATTCATAAGCACTACCACAAATTACAATTGCGTTTCACTAATACTTCCACCTCCAATACCAGTTCTACAGCAACAACCATATCACCAGACTCCATTTGTGCAATAACACCAGTAACAAACACATGCTCTTCACCACAAGCCAAAAAATATTCTTCCCTGCCACTCATCTCAATAACAATTCTAAAACACAATTCAATTCCTACATCATCTTTATTCTGTGTAGTTCAATCACATTACCACTCAACTTCATAACCAGTTCTTTCCTACAAAAACACTCTCATCCACTCACTCACCAATTCAAATCCAAAACCTATAACTACATCTGAAACAATCCCACAACATCATTAACAATAACAGAACCATCTATTCTTAACTAATATCCTCATTATTTCATCCACTGCTTCTACTCAAATTCACAAAGAAAATATAACAAAACCCCATATCATTAACTAACTCAACTTCAACACAAACCATCTTCTTAAAATCAACACAATTAAACAAAACATAGCAACACCATCACCATGTCAACCACATCTTCATTTCATATCCATTTCAAGTCTTAGTTCCTAATCATATACACAAACTCATCACTGAAAATGAAATACTTAACAATTTTACTAAGAGAATTCAATTACCTCAGAACAGCTTCATAAACATCCAGTTAACTTCACCATGTTCATTTTGAGAAACACTAATTCTTCCAATCTTAATCCAATCAACACCACCTCGTCAATCAGACTTCTCAATCATCAATTTCACATCTTCCCCTGCAACTTCATACAGACCCTAATTCACTGGTTCAATCATCAAACACCACCACGACTTCCATCAATCATCAAATTCAATCTCAAAACATCAACCAAACTCTCCAATTAAGCAAACACATCCACTGGTTCCATCTAATTATTCTTTGAATCTCAAATGAAACCCTAGCTCATTCATATCTCAAACCCTAATCTTCTATAAAATCGAAATTGAAACCAAATAACAATTCTACTTCATACCCAATCAAAACCCATCTCGAATTATTCAACTCTTCAATCAAACTCTTACAAATATTCAATTCAAAAGAACCCTAATCTCGTTCTTCTCAGGTTATCTCGAAACTCAAACAATCTTCAATTGATCTTCTTCATAGATTATAGTCATGCCATCTTCATCATTCTGATCACTAGATTCAACAAATGATTCTCTCAAAGCTTACTTGAAATCATCTCTCGGTTTCAAACAGAAGAAAAGAGAAGGGAAAGAGGAGAAGCAGAGAAGAAGAGGAAAGAACAAGAAAAGAGAAAGTGAGTCTTCTCTCGACATGTTGGGTGGTGATAAGGCTAACGAAATTATTAAGGCGCCCACACTTTGGATAAGGGAAGCCAGGTCGGTCTAAGGATAACATCTTCTTCGTATGGTATCCGAATAACACGTTCGAGTATCCCAATTTGCCTAACTTTCCGAGACCTATTCAATGGTACTATTTTCATAGATAGATCGTTGTTAGATTAATTCCTAATAATTAACGTTCGAGTTACACTAATCGAGTAATTATCGACTAATTCGTCACCTGACTAGTCTAATTGCGTTGATGAACTTGAGGATCCTTACATTCTCCCCACCTTATAACATTTTCGTCCTCGAAAATCAAACCATCCTTCTAGTCTTCAGAAACTACCCACCTTATAGAATAATCATATCTCTTGTCTAAGCGCACAACAACATAAAACAAAGCACAAACCTATATGGCTCTACAACTAAAATCTAAAATTTGTAGTTCTAAGTTCAATTACACTGATTTAGATTCTATCAAATAGGGAAGTCTAAGTTTCTTACATGCAAATTTTCTACACTAATTTCTAAGTCAATAATTTACTGGTTCTAAGTACTTTGAAGATATTCAATAATACAGTTTCTCATTAAAATTTGGGATCTATCGGTCCATTAATAGAAGTAAGTCTCCCTTCTATGCCTAGTGATACAAGAATGCAGTTGCCTTGTCTAGGTTCATGACGCCTGACAATGCCTACTACGTAACAAGTATCACCTGAACACACAAGAATTACCAACCTCACTATTCCCCAGTGCTGGATTAACTAAGCATTAATTTATTAAGATTAATTATTGGTCTTTAAACTTTTATCTTATTTGGTATAATTCTGATAAATTTATTTCGTAAAATATATAAATAATTCATATCATCTTAAGCAATTTAGTCATTTGAAATTTAGTCACCATTATGAGTAAACCCAATTCGATTATTTCAAGTGCTAACTTGGTATGGCTGTTTAATTTCTAAATTCTGTTGTAATTGCTTTAGCTTGAAGATTTTTACTTTATAAACTATGTACATAATTCACAACATTTTAAACAATTTAAACATCAAAATTTATTTTATCTTATTTATTTACATGAAATTAAATTTTAATTTCAAATGAAACTATAATATTTTAACTAAATAATTATTTAAAATTCATGTACTATTTTAAAATAACTGAATGTTATAACTATTATCTAAATGTTACTAGTATTATTTCTAGTGTGTATTTGTTTAGTTCATTATACAACTTGTTAAAAGTAAATAACCACCTTAATTTATTCATGTCGTTTAGTATTAATATTTAATTATTGTTATTACATACATTTCTTAATTCTTAGACTGATATAAATTATTCATAATTAATCATAATGCGAAGTTTAACTTTATTATTAATACTAGATTTGATTTGATCTTACTTTATTCCCTTAAGTTTATATTATTGTTAAGTAATCCTTAAGTTGTATTATTAATAAAATTTACATTCTGCTATTACTATCCAATAATATTATCCAAATGATATTTACAATAAATCTAAATTTTATAATAATTAATATTAGACAGTATTATAATTTGCTTATTTTATCGAAAATTATTGTCTTAATTATACTATCATTTTCATTATTGTTTTATCAAATTTTCTTATTTGATTACTAGCGTAACTAACATACAATCAAATAATTATTTAGTAATGATACTTAGTTTAATTTTATTAAACCCTGATCTCGCAAATATAATTTTACATTCACGAAAAGATTTATATAACAGTTTTTATTTATTCAGATTGAATTGGTAATATAGTATATTTTATTACATATTGGTGTTAGTAATTTAATATAATTTTAAACTTTGAGTCTGCATAAAGATTTAATATGTCTTAATAGTCTTTAGATTTTGGTATTAATTATAAGTATCTTATTCATATACAAATTTATTTTCCTTTATTTAAGTTAAATTTGTACTAAGCATTCAAGTATTATAAATATCACTTCATGTGTATTTTAGTGATTTTGTGAATTATTTATTAAAGTATAAATAATTTAGGTATAAGATCGTTCACAAGTTTAATCTTTATTATGTGTCTTATATGACCTCGCGTTCTTTTATTCCTACTAATAAGTCTTATTTATTTATCTGGTTTAAACGCAAAACACATAATTCTAATTTGTTATTAGTTAACTTCGCAAACTTAATTGTAGATAAGCACTAGTGATTTTCCTTTGCTATTTAATCATAATCATTAGTTTATCAATATATATTTGTAAATGGAATTTTAATTTAAATGATACTCAATATAGTACTAATTTAAACTCTAACAATTTAAGTTTACCATACTAATTTTAAAAGATGATTAAATTTATTTACGAAGAAGGATCTTATAAATATACAAATTTATTTTCTTTTAATTCTAATATTACACTAAGCATCAGGATACTAATATTACTACTTCATGTATGTTTGTTTCATTTTAAAGATTTATTTAATCATTTGTTAAACTAAAGATAATTTCCGCAATTAAAAATTTCTAACAAATTGAGTCTTTTCATTTTATACATTATTATATCCTCGTTTTCTTAAGTCTAACGCCTAATAAGCCTTACATTAGTTATCTAGTTTAGAAGTAAACTTATATCTCTAATTTGTAATTAGTTTAATTTACAAGACTTAACCGTAAACAAGTGTTATTAAATTTTCTATAACTATTTAATTAATCATAATTATTATTTTTATCGTTATATATATCTTTAATGAATTTTAGTTAAGTTAAGTGCAACATGACATTAATTGATAGATGCTAACAAAATTTTATTAAATTTTTGTTTACTTTTATTATCATTTATAATTACTGTTATAATAATATTTTATTTGTTAACATTGACGGTTGAAATATTATTCTAACTACTCTTACATATATTATTAAATCCAAAGATTTTATTTACAATTATGTGATTATAAATTATCGACCCTACGTAGAAGGCAAGATACTTAATAAATTTCTACGTGACTTTCAAGATTTATCAATAAACATGTTCTCTACATTTTATATAGCATTAGATTGTTTATGTGTACATACTTTTTAAATTAATTATTCACTATCCTTATTAGCTAAAGTTATTGGTGTACCCTACAATTTTTATTCCATTACACAGACAAACAATCAAACAAAAAAAATCAATCAATCAAATAAATATTTTATTTATTGATAGCTTTTAGTGATTAAGATTTATCTCACAAACCCAACCCAGTTCTAAACTAATCTAGTTCACTAACTGGCACTGGCTATTCCTATTGTCTACCATATAAGATCTAATAGTGAGCTCTGATACCAACTATGTAGCGCCCCCTAAGCTAGCAGCTGACTAATTCAAGAGATTAACTAAATAAGAGGCACTAAAATTCTAAAACATTTAATTAAACAATCAATTAAGAAATCTGCTACAAAACTTAACCCAAAACTAACCCCTCTCAGAAATATATATACAAAATCTTCTCTCAAATGATACATATAATAGTCATTTGGTTTACAAATAGAATATATAACATTATAAACATAACATAAGTTAATCAACTAGCGAAGTCAACCCGTGAAGCTTTACTGCACGCAACTCGATCTGTCATCAAACTAAAGTGGGAATAATTAACATTTAACCTTCTAAGTAATCATATGCAAGATTTGGAAAACAATACATGTTTTTCCGAAAACATTAAACAGTGACTAAGTCACTAAAATAATCATACATGTATATGGAACAAACTCCTTCATCAAACAATGTATAATATGGTTGTAAATCCCTACCCGACAATTCACACCTATTTAAATATGGATGCCACCAAGCCCATGATGACCAATACTCTAAACAATAAAAGCTGAATTAAAGTAGGTATAAATGTGAAGGAGCGTATCCTATATACCACAAGTGGAAATTCTCATTTCCCATAACAATTCATATTGACAACACAATACAAGTCCTTTCCAAATCGTGGAAAGATTCACAGAATCAACAGGATTATCATAAAGCATTTTAAACAAACATGGAATGCAGAAACTGACAATGCATGAGTTTGTTAAGCATAAAATTTTATTAAAGGAACAATAATGAATACAAAGAGTCAAATGCATTCCCACACCTTTTTGGAAGGCAAGCCACGCCTACTTCGAGATCCACTGGTTCATCCTTTCAATCGATCGTTGTTAATAACTACTGTTAATCACACAAGAATTCTAAGAATATAGCCAAAAGGCTCACACAAGAATCATACAAGTACCAATAATGGTTCTAAGCCCAAGTTCACTAGACATGCCCAATAACCAAAGGCCCAAACCAATAGGTCAACTAACGGTCTCCAATGGTCAATTGAGTCAACTAACAGTAAACGCCAGTCAAAGGTTAAAGTCCAGTCCACGGTCAAAGGTCAAGTCAATGGTCAATGGGTTAAGGTCGTCAATCATCAAAGTCTGGTCAAACGAAGTCAATCGGTCATTGATTCAGGTCTAGTGACTCGATGAGTCAAACCGATTCGACTCGATCACTTCGTTAACTGAGTCAGCTAAGTCGATTAATTGACTGGGATGACTAACAGGTCTAAATCCCTTGTTGCATAATAAACTTCCACTCTTTTTTTATAACTAGATTGACACTAACACACTACGATTGAACTCATAAACCAAAGTAAAATTCATTAATTAAAACAACTTCAAAACACATTCTCAATTACAAATTCAAAGATTACCTTCAGGTGGGAGATGCAAGCCTCCACCAGACCATCCATAACCCTACATACACTACTACAAACAACCTAGCCCAAACACTAAAACGAATCGCAGCTTCTTTACTTTATTGCAACTTCACTTCATTACATAACATCTCATTCCAAAGATAACATGTATACCAACTTCAACTTCATGTAGCCAAGATCATCATACACACAGCAAGCACAAACCCACTTCAGTTCCAATTACAGTTCATACATCTCTGCCACACTCTTCATCTGCACATTCAATTCCCTGCATATTCAACCAATCCATCTGATCAAACTCAGTTCCATTACTAACTCCAATTCCCTTGTCCAGATCATACATTCATAATCACTACCATAAATTACAATTGCGTTTCACTAATACTTCCACCTCCAATACCAGTTCTACAGCAACAACCATATCACCAGACTCCATTTGTGCAATAACACCAGTAACACACACATGCTCTTCACCACAAGCCAACAAATATTCTCCCCTGCCACTCATCTCAATAACAATTCTAAAACACAATTCAATTCCTACATCATCTTTATTCTGTGTAGTTCAATCACATTACCACTCAACTTCATAACCAGTTCTTTCCTACAAAAACACTCTCATCCACTCATTCACCAATTCAAATCCAAAACCTATAACTGCATCTGAAACAATAACACAACATCATTAACAATAACAGAACCATCTATTCTTAACTAATATCCTCATTATTTCATCCACTTCTTCTACTCAAATTCACAAAGAAAATATAACAAAACCCCATATCATTAACTAACTCAACTTCAACACAAACCATCTTCTTACAATCAACACAATTAAACAAAACATAGCAACACCATCACCATGTCAACCACATCTTCATTTCATATCCATTTCAAGTCTTAGTTCCTAATCATATACACAAACTCATCGCTGAAAATGAAAAACTTAACAATTTTTACTAAGAGAATTCAATTACCTCAGAACAGCTTCATAAACATCCAGTTAACTTCACCATGTTCATTTTGAGAAACACTAATTCTTCCAATCTTAATCCAATCAACACCACCTCGTCAATCAGACTTCTAAATCATCAATTTCACATCTTCCCCTGCAACTTCTTACATACCCTAATTCACTGGTTCAATCATCAAACACCACCACGACTTCCATCAATCATCAAATTCAATCTCAAAACATCAACCAAACTCTCCAATTAAGCAAACCCATCCACTGGTTCCATCTAATTATTCTTTGAATCTCAAATGAAACCCTAGCTCATTCATATCTCAAACCCTAATCTTCTCTGAAATCGAAATTGAAACCAAATAACAATTCTACTTCATACCTAATCAAAACCCATCTCGAATTATTCAACTCTTCAATCAAACTCTTACAAATCTTCAATTCAAAAGAACCCTAATATCGTTCTTCTCAGGTTATCTCGAAACTCAAACAATCTTCAATTGATCTTCTTCATAGATTATAGTCACGCCATCTTCATCATTCTGATCACTAGATTCAACAAATGATTCTCTCAAAGCTTACTTGAAATCATCTCTCGGTTTCAAACAGAAGAAAAGAGAAGGGAAAGAGGAAAAGCAGAGAAGAAGAGGAAAGAAGAAGAAAAGAGAAAGTGAGTCTTCTCTCGACACGTTGGGTGGTGATAAGGCTAACGAAATTATTAAGGCGCCCACGCTTTGGATAAGGGCAGCCAGGTCGGTCTAAGGATAACATCTTCTTCGTCTGGTATCCGAATAACACGTTCGAGTATCCCAATTTTCCTAACTTTCCGAGACCTATTCAATGGTACTAGTTTCATAGCTAGATCGTTGTTAGATTAATTCCTAATAATTAACGTTTGAGTTACACTAATCGAGTAATTATCGACTAATTCGTCACCTGACTAGTCTATTTGCGTTGACGAAATTTAGGATCCTTACATGTATGCTCCTAAGAAAGTAGTTTGCAAGTGCATGAACGAAGTTATTGTATTCTTGGGGAGACTTTCAAACCACTTCAATGCTTCGCCGGTTAAACTTGACGCAAAATATTTGCACAAGACGACATCATGATTCTCCCATTGTAGCATACATCGAATATAGGCTTTGATATGTTGGACGGCACATGTAGTCCCATCAAAAATACTGGTCAACACCGGCAAATTGCATTTTGGAGGTATCCCTCCTAATTGTACCTCTTAAGTAAATGGAGTTTTCGCAGCTTCTTCGATTGCCTCATCAAGTTGTCTTCTTCCTCCTTCTCTTCTATTATTTATCATTCCTCTCATTTCTGCTAATTCTCGCAAGATTTGCTCATTCCTATCAGAATTTTGTTCCATTGTCCTTTTCAACGCAGCCTCTCTTCGTCTGCGTTCATGCATTTTTTGTCTTGCAATATTTCGCGCTTCTTCTTAAACATCTTGATTTTGCCTTCTTCTGCAATTTTCTTCTTCTTGAATTTGCGAATTGATTTGCCTTTCATTTTCTTCTCTGTGAATTTCCACATCCCTTACTGTTTCTCTTCGTTTCCTTTCTATGTCTCTGCGAATTCTCTCATATTCCTCATTGAGATTATCATTATTATGATTTTGTACATGTCGTCTTTCTCGATTATCATGATTATTCTGACGCAATGCTGCTTGAATTTCTTGTTCTTCTATTTCCGCTCGAAATCTCTCTCTTTCTCCCGCTAAATGTACTTGCTCAATATAATGCCTCTCAATATCATCTTTAATTATTCTGCGATTTCTCCGAATCTCTTCATCACGTAACATTCTCCTTCTCTCTTCTTGATTTTCTCCCTCATCTTGATTATGTCTAATGTCCAAAGTTTCACCGCGTGGAATATAACGATCATTTATCAAATTCTCGCCAATATTTTGTATAGGGTGATTTTTTCTTGTTTCTTCTCTATATGATCTTGAACTTGATCTCATGCTGCTTCTTGATCTTCTGTTTTTCAACCTCAAATTTTCCATTCTTAGTTCATGATTTTTCCTTGTAATATTTGCACGTTCTTCTGCCTCTAATCTTCTTTCTTCATGTATCCTTTGTCTCAAATCATCTACTACTTCATGCCCTTCATGAATTACTCCTCCATCCACTTCTTGATTTCTTTCCTCTTCTTGATTTTCTGCCTCTTCTATTGAATCCTACCTCCAAGTATGCACACTTACTCTATCATAATGCACATTTCTATCTTGTGCTTGTGTTTGTTGATTCGGTGGTTGAATTGAATTTTCTGCTCCATTTCTCATTCTACTTCTTCCTGATCTGATCCTTAAAGATCTTTCCAACTCACCTGTTCCTTCACCTGCAATTCTTTTACTTCTTCTCACTGTTGTTGGTGGTTCTGATGTATATCTTCTCTTTCTAGCCATTTCTTCAATTCTAACAATTTCTTCAAATCTTCAAGTTGCAATTTGAAATTTATCAAATTGATTCTCCCTGTTTCTGGGCGCCAAAATGTAGTTGCAGGAATTCCCACACTACACCCTATTCAAGAATTTATCAATATTTATGGCACAATTTGAAGATTAAAGACCTTTTTATTTATATGATCTTTTAAAAGAATTACAAAAATCAAGAACACAAAACACTTAATAAGATTTTCTCTCTCCTAAAAACTTTCTTAGCACTCCAAAATTCATCTACCCTCTCTGGAACTATTCATTTCCTTTATATAGGCATTTACATAGTGGATTACATCTCATGACAGCTCATTTACAGCTAAGATCCCCTTTAATTTCGGACCTGGACTCTTGCGATAAATCGCAGTTAGCACCGCCTTAATCATTCGCAGATTTTATTGATTCGTCGCAGAAATGTCACACCTTTCTCTTGTTTCTGTCGTTTTCATCTGATATGTCATTCCTTACGTCACTTTGAGATGTATCGCAAAATATCATTGCTGTTTATTTCGCAGGAATATTGTTGCGACAATATTCTGATCCTACACCTTCTTCGCTTCCCTCCCTAAGATCAACCCCATCTCCTTCACTTTGTGACCGAAGCAAGTCTGGAACGGTCATTTCTTGGTTTGGGCTAGAATTGTACAGATTGATCTCTCGAATCTAAAGTACTCCCGTGCAGTGCATTTGTTTAGGGTTTAGATTCGTTTCTTATTCACACACACCCAAATTTTCCAAAAACCGTAGAAACAATTTTTACCTATAAACAATGATTAGAAAGAAACTGAGTTAACTTAGTATTTTCGCATGATTTGTAAAGATGATGACTCTGTATTTTCGGGTATTAGCTAGTTTTACCCCTAAATGTTCCCACACTCAATATGCCTCAGATCTTCAGCATGTATGCCCTGAATCAATCTTCAAGATGTATAAGAGAGTTGGAAAAAACTACAATAGTTTAAGGAGATATTATATCATTTGTATCACTTTTTTTTTTTTTTTGAACATCAGAGCATCACCCATTAGCACCCCACCTCTTTTGATTCGAAAAAAAGAGCCCATGGTAGACCTCTAGAACCTCATAGCACCGCGCCTCTATTGACTCGGAAAAAAAATGATCCCATGGTAGAACTATAAAACCAATGAGGTAAAACAAGATATGCCAATTAGAGAACATACATTTTTCAACAACAACGTCTATAATCAAAAGAAAAAATTAAAAACTATTTACAAGAACATGTAATTTGGTAACGAAAGAAAGAAAAATCCCCTACTCCAATGTGTAATTAAATTTGTTGAAATGTTTTTTTTTTTCTTTTCTGTCTTTTTGTTTGTTTGTTTGTCTTCATGCCAAAACGTTATTGCACATGTTGATAAATGAAGAGTGGTGGAAGTGATGAAGATTGTTAGGGTTTATAATGAGTGTGGAAGGTTGATAATCCTCGTCTAAGTCAAGATAATGGTTGTTTGAAGACTTCTTCAGTCAAAGAAGAGAGATTAGGGTCGGTAGTTAGGAGAGAAGCTGAAAGAGATGAGATCATATTTTTCAATTATAGAGAGTTGCAGAAAGAAAACTCTACGATGGAAAAGTTTGTAGCTGGGCCATTGTTCTGAACTGATTTTATAGTGATAGATTATTGGTCTGCATACCCTATTCTTAAGTAGGTAAGATTCGTGATAATAGAAATAGCTAAGTATAGATCGATGAGTCGTGTCTATCCCCCAGGAATATTTGTAGTTATGTTATTCAACCTAGACAGTTTCCCTCGTCAGTAAAGTTCTTACAAAATTTGTTCTTGATGAACTCAGATCTTGGAATATATATCATTTGAAGACTTTGTCTTGATCAAATTCATATCTTAAAGTTTTGAGATCATACGAGGTTGATTTTGTATTTAAAATCTTGAATATGGATTTTATGAAAACTAATTTGTGCAGTATTAAGATATGAACATATTGATTGTACAAGGTTTGTCTATACATGTTCATGAATAGGAAAAGTTTGTGGTGTACTAAGTACCCTCTCATTCTCACTAAGAGCAACCACTATGGTGAGCCTATGCTAATCTATATTTAGGGTTCCTGGCTTAGCCTAAGGAGGAGAAGAAAGCAACCACCATAACTCTAGGTTATAAGGATTTTGTCTCTATAGAGGCCATGAGGATTTTTTCTACAGAAAAGGATCGTGTTTTCCATCATTTCTCTCTCTTTTCTCCATCTACTTATCACTCAGAAAAGGGTCGTGGTTTCCCTTTTTGATCTTGAAGGTATTCCAAGAGGAATTTTCGCTTGTCATTAACAAGGTTTCTTCCCTACTCAAAGGTGGTTTTTTTATTTTCATTCTTAAATGAATCTAGTTACAAAACTAAACAAAGCAAATTATTTTAACTAAGAGTTTTCATTAATTAAAATAACAACTACATTACAAATTCAATTAAATAAATATTAAGCTAAGATTTTTTTTAAAGGGAGAACAAAAAACATCTGAGGTAAGCAAAAATCGTATCTGATGTACTAACTAGGACATAGTCTAACATGTGCCAATGTTTCCCTATAAACATAACCGTCACACACGTATCTCCCCACCGCAACACACGTATCTCCCCACCGCAACCAAACCTCTGACTGGTGAGAATATGTGTTGACTCTTCTTCTTCTTCTTCTTCTATATATATATATATATATATTATTTTTAAATTAGAAAGAAAACAAGTTCAACCATTAAATAATATATAAGTCGATATTGTTTTCTTAGTCACAGTGTATATTTGGATTTAGATAGATAAAGATATAAGAGATAATAAAAGATTTGTCTGATTTGTATCCTGCCATTAATAACCTGGCGAGATTGGGGTATACCCAGATTAATTTGGCTATACCTAATAAGACAAAATAGGGTCATTTAGAAGTAAATTCCAAAGCCCCTTAGCTATGTATTTTCATTAATGGCTGTAGATGGTGGATTTTCGACAGAGGGTAAAATTGTAGAACTATACTCCAGATTCGACAATCGGATGAGTATTGAGACTCATGTCTCTCGTTAAAACATGAAAGCTCATGCCAAAAATCTCTGACTGAGAAGGCTGTATCTCAGAGTATATGCAGATGTGTAGTCTCTTAGCTGAGGCCACGACACATCTCATGAATATTGAGCAATTTCAGTAATTACTCCGGATCCGGCAATCGGATGAGTATCGAGACTCATGTCTCTACAGCATGAAAGCTCATGCCATAAACCTCTGATGGAGAAAGTTTCTCAGAGAAGATGCAGGTGTGTAGACTCCCAGCTGAGACCACGACACATCTTATACTGTATAGAATCGAAAGATTGGACGGCTCCTAGACAGCATACCTCCTCGTATATAGCTACAACGTCTTCAGGATGCAACCAGGTTTTCCCTGACTATACAAGAGGAATATGGCACTCCATCAAGTTCATATTGCTCAACTCTCAGATAATTATTGCTCCTAGACAGGAAGCCCTTCTAGTGTAGAGCCATCAATTAATTATCTTAAATCGTCTGAATATCTAGCAATATTCTACGAGCCATCGTTTGAATATCCAGAAATATTCTACGAATCATCAATTAATCGCCTGAATATCCAGCAATATTCTACGATTTTCCGTTATATTTCGTCATTTCAATTCGTGGTTCTTCCCAGCAGAATTCCACGGGTTAGTGATAAATGTTCAACGAAAAACAGGATGAGCCCTGACAAAAATGGTGCAAGTGTAATTAGCAAATAATGCCAGACCAGCATTTTGAATGCACGAATGAGCATTTCAAAAATATGAACGAATGAGGAACCTTTGCAAAATAGGAAGGAAAAATAATAATAATAAAATATTAACAAAAATGCCAGGGGACTGGGCTCACCAGCCTTCCAGTCATACCGTGACCAGTCACGCGCCCAATTTTATATTTTATCATATTTTACTATTTTCCTGATCTCATGAAAATCCTCTCGTTCGAGCAAGTTTTCTTTATTTCAAAGAAATTATCTAAATCACATGATTTTATCAAAAATAATAAAATTAGGGAAAGGTGTCATGGGACCGCCGGACGGCCGATCATGCCCTGGCCGTTGACGGTCCCACACCTCACGTCCCCATTCTTTTATTATTCCTCCTAAAATTATGAAAATTCCTTGTTTTTTTATGAATTTTCTCTAAAATCATGAAAATTACCTAATTTCATGTATTTTTTATCTAAATCACATGATTTTATCAAAAAATAATAAAATTAGGGAAAGGTGTCATGGGACCACCGTCCGGCCGGTCCCACACCTCACGTCCCCATTATTATATTATTCCTCCTAAAATTATGAAAATTCATTGATTTCATGAAATTTTCCCTAAAATTACCT
Organism: Papaver bracteatum; assembly: GCA_023529315.1. Classification (NCBI taxonomy): domain Eukaryota; kingdom Viridiplantae; phylum Streptophyta; class Magnoliopsida; order Ranunculales; family Papaveraceae; genus Papaver; species Papaver bracteatum. The sequence goes on along the minus strand of JAJJWX010001238.1, from coordinate 244,253 downwards.
AATTTCATGTATTTTCTCTAAAATCATAGAAAATATTAAAAAATTAGGAAAAATTTGTGGGATCGGGCTCTAGCCGGCCGGCCATGCCATAGCCGGTCCCACACGCCCCTTGTTTTATTATTATTTGGTGTTTTGTTTCATGATTTCATGAAAACTCCCTGATTTCAACAAAATATCTTGGTTTTCAACAAATCCCTTTGATTTTATGTAAAATTCCCTAAAATCATGAAAATTATATAAAATTTGGAAGTGTCTTAGGACCCGCACCCATGTCCGGCCGGCCATGCCTTGGCCTTTGCCGGTCCCACACTCCTATTCCTTATTTTATCTTATTTTATTTTATCTCTCATCTTATGGAAGTTTCCTAGTTTTATCAAAACTCTCCAGTTTCATGGAATTTCCCTCAAATCAGAGAAAATACATAAAATTACATAAAACTTGGAAATATGTGGGACCATGCTTGTCAACCGGCCGGCCATTCCCTAGCCGTGTCCGGTCCCACACCTTGCAATTCCCTGTTTTATTTATTTTCCCTCATCTCATGTATTTTTCCCAGTTTCAGCAAAAACATGGATTTTGCATATTTTCTCCAAATGTTGCTCAAACGTGCACTAGAAAATATCAAAATTCTCAGGACTGAAACAAGGAAGTTATGGTGACATGGGCACATCCCCTTGACCGACCGAGGGTGACCCTGAGGCTTGTAAATAGCTGATCCCGCATGTTTTAATGATTTTAACCTAATATGCTCAACTGCTCATATTAGGTTCAAACTCTTTCCAAACAATTGGAAGTTTGCTCAAACGACCATCCACTGGTCCCACATGTACCAAGAGACGGTTTCATGATCTCTTGGTCGGTCCTTTGTATTTTCATAATACCCGGTTTTATTATTTGTCGCTCACACGAGCATTATTTCAGTGATTAAATCAGCATTTAAGAGACTTTGGTATTTTTGCTCATTCGGGTATCTGGGCGATACATGGTGAACCTGTCATCCCATGTAGACGGTCCCTATGTCACTTGGTATTTATTTGCAATAAATCTTCATTTCGGTAAAAGTAGGGTTTTGAATCCAGAGCTCTGCAGAAACATGATTCTGAGCAGATTCAAACATTCTAATAATTTTATGTTGATTCCATGATTAACATTTGTATTTATTTTGCTCGACCCAACAGTCAGTAAATTAAATTAATATTTTATTCGGTCCTGCTACCAATAAATTCATCAAACGAGAAATATTTGCTCGAACCGGCAATATTCACTCAAATTAGAAATATTCGCTCAAACTAGCAATATTTGCTCGGATCAAAGAATATTGGTTCAACTATCAATATTCGACAATTCAGCAACACAGTTTGCTCATTTTAGGTTATAATGGTACCTTGTCTCAGTAGACATACATTTAATTCATGAGTTTTGGAACATTGGCTAAAACGTGTTCAACTTAGCACAACATGGAACAACATTCGAAGAGTTTTCAAACATTCGAACAGTAATCTCATGAACGAGTAATTTCTTATCAAAGTTCACACAGACAATCTTTCGTCTACACGAACTCACCGAAATCACTCTCAATTAGGCAAAATTTCAATCATTCAGAGTATTTTCACGCTGAATTCACAACACACCTACAATCTCAGATCACCATTGATCTCACACATTTCTCAGCTTCCCTCCTACAGATCAACCCATCCTCTCTTGTGACCGAATCGACTCTGGAACGACCATTATTCTTTTTTTAGGCCGGGGTCTTACCGATTGATCTCTCGAACTAAAAGCACTCCCTTCTTACAGTGCATCTGTGTGAGGTTCAACATTTCGCTCGGTTCAAGGAGTCTCCACACTGTCGACTCTTCAATTCCATAAAAACCAGCAAATCTTTTATCCCCATTTACAGATTGGCTACCACAGTGGGAGATTAATCTCTCGGTTGCAATCTCTCATTTTTACAAGATGGTTGGTCTTAGGTCAGGATCGGTTACAAATCTTAATGAAAATATCACTAGTACCAACAACGATGAAAACATCCCGGAAACTGTTCCGGCCACTAACACTGACGGTGGCGACATTACTCCTCCTCACACCAACACGGAATGACATCCTTTATTCGGCCGACACCCTAAAAAAGTCAGAGGAAGTCACCACCTACCATTGCTGATCTCATCAAAGCGCAAGAGACTCTCGCAAATAATCAGACAGATATGGCTGCAGCACAGCAGAAATTACTTGGCCATCTGAAGACCCTTACTGACAAACTGTCAGTGAAAACTCAAGAAAAAGGGAAAGAGAAGGAGAAACCCTCGGACGCGGATCCTGAGGTGATTCCAGTTCATACAGTGGATGATAACGAATCTGACAAAGCTGCGGGTGATTCATCAGCAAAGGAGTCATTAAACTTCATTACCCGTGAAGACATGGAGCGTCTTCTGGAAAACCGTGGAAAGGGAAATACATCACATGTCCATCGTCACCAAGCTCCTTATCCCGCCGCTATGCAGAGGATTCCTCTTCCTAAAGGTTACATTTCTCCGACTTTTACTCTGTATGACGGAACTGGAAACGCTCGAGAACACGTCTCTCGTTTCCTCGAAACCTTGGGAGTGCATGAACATAATCATGTTGTTCGACTCAAGGAGTTTTCAAAATCCTTGAAAGGAAGAGCATACACCTGGTACAACAACATTACACCAGGGACTATCAACAACTGGGGAGAAATGATTAGCGCCTTCTACATGAAGTACTTCTTCGTGTCAGAACAAGTCATTCTCTCTGACCTTAGAAGGATGTTTCAGAGGGTCAGTGAAAATCCTAATGACTATGAAAAGATTCCGAGTCCAAGCCCTGGATTATCATGACCCAAATGTCATGGAACAACATCTAGTAGATTTGTGCATCAACGTCATGCTCCCGGTTACAGAGCTCTGCTGGAGAATCTTCGATTCAATACTTTCTCAGAGCTTCACGAAGCTGCGAAGAGATCGGAAACCACTGTACCTGCTCTGTTAGAAAGAGAAAAATCTACAAAGATCGAGGAAGCACGTGACACTCGAGGAATCAGACGTCTGATCAACAAACAGTACAACTTACATACCTCTACAAATGTTATTGTAGAAGGGAGAAAGTGCAAGGATGAATCCCCGAACAAGCATGCTGCAGCTCCTCCAAAGACGGAAAAGAATAACAAACCAGAGACACAAACTCCTGGCCAACGCACAGAGGCTCCTGATGATGCACATGATTTTCCTCTCCCCATTGGAGAAGTGCTCAAACTACTAGATGCCTAGATCCAAGACGGTGCAATCAAATTATCATATGTCAGGAGAGACCCAACTGAGGAAGACATGGAAAATCCTCGTTACTTCCGATTCCATAGGTTCGTCAATCACCCACCAGTAGCTGCAAAGTTTTGAAACACATATTCAGAGAAAAGGTTGAGTCAGGAGAACTTAATCTTGGAGCCGAAGGAGTGCACAGAGGTCCACTTCCTGTCATGACTTTATCTATTTCTGAAGCACCAGTCAAGGAAGCAGTTCAGTCATTGATAGAGCATGTATGCGAGTTGCTATATCTGTCGAAGTCACAAAGGGGAGACATGTTCACGACTTTGAACCACATAGTTTTCGGTAAATGCCTGATGATTCCAGATGTACCTCGTGAGCATTCAGCCACTGACAAAGAAATATATGACTGGGGACTGCTCACCACAGTGCACAGTAAAGGAAATGAATTCAAATGGGAATTTGTTGATGTTGGTACTGCTGTCAACATTATCCCTTTGAAAACTCTCAGATCTGTTGGCATTACTCAACAAGAGGCCACTCACGCTCCCATAGCAATCATAGATCACGAAGGGATTTCCAGAGATGCATATGGCTTCATCACTCTCAAAGTTACAAAAAGTTTTGTCTGTACTGAGACCAAGTTTTACATAATCCGGGAAGACCCTGGATATGACATGATCCTTGGAAGAACTTGGATTCATGCTAGAAGGATAAATCTGATGCCTTCAGCACACTTTACCGCCAACAAAGACTCTGAGTCGGAAGAGGAAACAGAAGATGCTCCACCATTTGAACATCTGGAGGAAACTAAAACCTTGGTGGGACTTACGCAATAATCTAGAGAAAGTCCACACACCTTTGTCAAAAGGTTTCAAGCTCAGGCAAGTCTTATTCCTCCTCGTGCTCCAATATTACCAATGTTCAAATATGCTACTCTGATCCAGGGACTCCTCCCCATGAAAAATTTAGCAATTATTAAGAGTTACGAGTGAATGACTTCACCTCGGCAATATTATACTCAATGGATGGGTTCAGAGCATCTCCATGTTGATCATTCCATCAAAAGGTTTATTACTGAAAACTTGGATAAGCATGACAGGCAGTATGCTGGATACTCTCCTCTGTATAAGTTTCCATACGTGACACTACTGTGGAATTAGGGAAAAATATTCAAGGCACGAACAACAAATCCGAATAGATTCGAGGATGGAGATTTAGTTCTAAAGGCAACTAAACGAGATCTCCATTCTGCAAGAAGCTCCAATTGGGAAGGATCATTTATGGTTGCTAAGTCCATGGCTGGAGGATACTATAAATTGATCAACACTGATGGCAGAACCCTTCCAGTAATTCACGAGAATTGGCTCAAGGCATTTTCTGAAATTATCAGACATTTGGGGTACTGGGCGTTTGAGTACTCATGATGTCTGGATTTGGCATTTAGGATTTTCTTTCATTGTATTTCAATTCTTCCAAAATGTTTGCAATACTTTCAATCAGTATTTGAGTTCAGCAATTTATTAGAAATTCAGTTCACTTTACTTAAAAGAAAATCTCTATCAAATGCAAAATCAAAAGAAAATCCTCAGTCATAGACTCAACACCTATCAAAGATCAAAACCCAAAATCTCTCATCTCTCACAGAATTCATGCTCATGAGATTACGGGAAATAAACTAAAGAAAGCCATCGAAAAAAGATTTCTGCTCCTCTGCCTGCTCCAAGACTTCCAAGGCTGCCTTTTTTGCCTCCAACTTCCTGGTTAGCTCAGAAACTTCATTCATCTTCTTCAACACAACATCACTAGTAGGTAAAGGGGTATCACCATTTACTGCTTTCTTGATAGCTTCAAGTATTTCACGGAGCCACTTCAGATTGAAGCCAAGTTTTTCAGCATTCTTCAAGTTGTACTCCCAATCAAAGAGTACATCTTGGGAAACAACATTTATGGATGTAACCTGGATATTATCTATAACACGCAATATATCCTCTACTTGTTTCGTCAAGAAATAACTACGTCCTGGATCCTGATTAACAACAATGTGTCCATACATTTCCCACAGTTCCTTGTACATAGCAGCATATCCGATGGGAACGCTAAAACCTCCAACAAGCTGGTGATATGGGAGTAACTCACCAAATTGAGGATCAAAGGAAATACCTACAGTAGGATACTCGTGCACTATCATCTGGTTCTCAGTTACTGGAATAGTGTCAATAATCATAGAGACAACTCCAGGGGAAGTAGCTTCTGCTGTTTCAGGTTCCACCGTATGAGACACAATTGGAGTTTCCACCACATCCACGACATCAAAAACCAGTAGTTCATCATATTGAGGTGAAATTATGTAATTATTGTCTCCAACAACTCCTGGACTGCTCAAATCATCATTGGATCCATGATTCTCAACTTCGTCATTCGGCACCTAATGCGAAGATTACATGGGATTAGAATGATTCAAGGATATGAGTCCAATACAGTCATAAAATTAGGAAAGTAAGTGAACTAACATCATCTAAGTTCCTTATTATGCATCTAAGATATGTGCAAGTAGCATCAAAGTCATGAAACACGTTTTCAAAGAAACTCAGCTGAAGAAAATTTACACTACCATGTGTTCGACGAAGAACTGGGAGAAATTGGTGTGGAGTATGTAGTTGGGTTATATACCATTCGCTTTGTATGGAAGTTCTTTACAACATGTCAAAATTTCATGATGATTGGATAAAAGATCAAGGATATGTGGCCAAAATATTAGGCAATGCGCAATCTGAAAAAGTTCTGAAAGTCTCCTGGAAGTTTACTATTTCGCCTTTTTCATGTCCCGAACGTTCTCAGAACTTAAAAATCTTCATTCCAAAAGCTTGGAAATTTACTGGGCTTGAAAATGCATATACAGACATTGAAATTCCGATTCCATACGGAGGTTTTACGATATTTTCATTAAAAATTGAAGCCTGAAATTTTCTGACAACGTATTTCGCCGAAATTATGTGCATAGTCGCATGGGTTTTCATTTATTCATGCACAAATCAGAAATCTTATACTTCTATGGAGAATCTATAGGAGAAATACTTACTAAGGGAGTCTCCAAACCACTTAGAGGCTCGGCAATGTTGGAATCATCATCGACAACTCCGTTATCTCCATTCGGTTCGGGGATTTGAGAACGCTCCATATTTTCATTTGATTCAAAATTTCGGGAGCTTTCCACATCCTTATCACTCAATGAGGAGTGGGGTGCATCAACATACTCCTCATCCATTATAAATTCCTCCTAAATATATCAACAATGGTCACCATCAAATCATCCAGAAGCATATTATACTAGTTTAAATATTAAAAAGGGATGCTTACATCAACTTCCTCGTCAGTATTGTATCCCTGGGTTGTTCGACCATGAGTGAAATGAAGACCATCAATAATAGACGGAGCAAAATTCTACAACCAAATAACAAATATTGGTCCTGGTAAAGCGGGTGGAAGAAGTCACAGCGGAAAAGTATCAACAACTCACCAAAAAGGCGACTGGGGACTTTATGGTGTTGGGCACCAACTTGCAATTCTTGCTCCTGCCTTCTCCACCATAAACAATTGGCTATGCTTCTGAGAAATTCACTTCAATTCGAGGTCTTACAGCACGACCATCTAGCAAGAGGAAAATGATGTGATAATTAAAGACAATTATACAAGTTATATGAGGAATACGCAAAGAATACATACCGGTGAACTTCCTGGAGATGTCTTTTGCTTATCACCGCCAGAAATATTTCTCAATCTTGGAAGAGAGGCACACATGACAGAAGAAGAAGTCTCTTTTACTAAAGGTTGGGCGGCCGTTACATAATCATTTAGACGTTCAAGTTGCTGGTCCCAGAATTTTATGTAACCTGAAGTCACATATGTGGTTCTATAAGCACAAGGGAACCAATAAGAGATTCCTTCAGCATGTGTATGATCTAAACAGGTCTTAAGTTGTTACACTAATGGTTTTCTCCTTCGGAAAGTTGGGATGCATTGGTTCATATCCATCTGACGAGCAGTTCTATCAGTGTTATACTCCTCCACCGAAAAAATATCCATATGTAGCTGATAATAGATGACCGGGAGTGCAACTCATCATGAAAGATCTTTCGCCATCGCTCAAATCAGCACCGGATTTCAAATACTTACTTTCTCCAGTATTGAAAGTCGTCAATTGAGAAATGTAAGGAGGAATCACCACCCAAGGACGAAAGTTGAACTCAGACTCATTATCTAATACATCAATAAAGCGTGTTTTCGACTGAAACTTCTTTGTAGACCAACACATAATCCTATTGTTGTCTTTCTCATGGAAAATACGTCGAGAATCAGCAGAGTACGGACATTGCAAGATACTACGAGGAATAGGCACATACTTTTTGAAACTTTCCCACATCAGAGCTTGGAGAAACATCGTATTGGCGTAGCATTCAATCTTCATGAAGCCGTTCAAAACACTGGAGTCTATAACAAAAGAATCCAGGTTAGAATACAAAGAGCCGAGGAATAAGCTACCAAGTGGAAGTTGTTCACCTTGAGCCATCTTAATAGCAAAAGGGATTACAAATGGCTTCAACGAGGTTCCAGCGTTTTCAAACACGTCCCTGGACATCCATAAGCAAAAGAAAGCAGCAATAGACAACATATCGTCGAGTTCATCAAGAGGGACGTCTCGTGGCCACCAGTGTGTCAACTAATGAGCATAACAACCTTCGCCAGAAGCCTTGTTAATTCTCTCCATCTCAGCTGTTAAAGTTTTGGAAACTGCTTTCTCCTCCGTTGTCCAAAGTTCTTCAGGAAAATTACCTATAATTGGAAGATGTAATAAAGCAACTGCATCTTCCAGGGTAATAGTGAACTCTCCCCAGCTGCATATAAACGTGTGAGTTGGGATGCACCAGCGAGCAAGAAGATATACAGTACCTCGTGCATCATGAAAGGTATATAAGTCTCCAGATGTCTGAATAGCCCTGGTAACTTGTGCTCTATCCAGAATATCTCTAACACGAGGAAATCCCAGCATGTGCCTTGAACATCCAGAATACTTCTCTAAGGTTCGTCGAGAGAGCTTGAATTCAATCATTGAAGCTTGCAAGAGACCTCGTTCAAGACAAAACCGGATAGCATCTCGGGGAGTCACCAGTTTCTTTTGAGTAATTGTTCGGGATTAATCAAAAGACAATACACTGGGGATTTGAGACGATTTTCAGTCTCCTGAACATCGAATAATGCATCATCTATGTTCAGAACATTCTTGACTCCAGGTGTTTCTTCTTCTTCGCCAACAGAAGTCTCATCCATACATGTTTCTTCTCTGGGGATGTCATCATCTACACACATTTCATCTCTAGAAGCATCATTGGCTGGGGAATCAGACATCCTTGCAAAGCAGCTGTGAAATCCACAACAATAATTATTTTCAGTCGTCTGAATGCAAATTTGGCGAGATGATGGATTCATGCAAACGGGAATTCTAGCATCTAAAAAACGGTAATTCTTAACTCTCACCTCTTTCAATTTCACTAACAATAGTGATTGTGCCACGAGAGTTAGCACGCCAAATTAGTTCGATTCTTGAAACCTGCAGTAACGAACGAAACTTCATCAGTTCATAAAAAATAATTTTCTCATAAAATCATAGAAATAATTTTCATAATGTGAACATTCACACAACTGACCTTTGAAGTTTACAACGAGACATTATTTCATCATAAATAAATTGTCTAGTTTCGGAGGTTACTCAAAACCCACGTCTTGATTTTACAAAACAATGATTAGTGCAATTTATTCACGTAAATTTTCAAAATTTATCTAATGAGAACAAATCCATGTGAATAAAATATGTCATCATATCCCACATTATATGTCATGGTTGCATATATATATAAAAAAATCTATTTTCCTTCGTATTAGCATTTTCTTTAAAATGAAGGTTTATGCTAGTTTTGTGAAAGCTCACACTTCTTGTGATAAAATATTAATTCTCATGAAAGCTCATACATAAGGTTTTATCACTGAACACAAGTTATATACACATAATATGTCACGACAACATTTTTTTTTTCTTTTTAAAAACCTATTTCCTTCGTATTAGCATTTTCTTTAAAAAATAAAAACGAAGGTTTATGCTAGTTTTGTGAAAGCTCACACCTCTTGTGATAAAATATTAATTACCATGAAAGCTCATACATGAAGTTTTATCACTGAACATAAGTTTATGTATATGAAGAAAACCTATTTTCCCTCGTATGAGCGTTATTCTCTAAAACGAGGTTTATTTCGGTTTTGTGAAAGCTCACACCTCTTAACGTAAGATTTTGTCTCCCATGGAAGCTCATAAACAAAATTTATCACTATACACAGGTATTTTCAAAAAAATATCTCTCCTAAATCAGAGATTATTATTAGTTTTCAAAACTAACGATTGAACGAACATATGTTTAATAAAATAAGGGTTTTTATACAAAACCCACTTTAACTTATACACATGTATAAAATTTCAACATGATGAAAGCATGAGCAACTCATGAAATCAGCAACTCTGAAAAAAAAATAAAAAAATTGGTCGCACCTGGTCGGCGCCGTCCGGAGGGTGCTAGCTCCGGTCGGACGGGGTGGCGCTCCGGCCATTTTCTTCTGCTGCTCCTGATGCTCGGACATGAAGATGGGAGGAAAATGAGGAAGGTGGTCAGTTGTGTGGGAAGAAAATTTAAAAAAAAGGATTTAATTCCTTTTATACCTAATTTTATTTTCAAAACCTAATTCCTTAAGGATTTCCCTTTTGGGCCCGACCCGTGAATCCTAAACCGACCAAGGTTTCACCATCGAACCAGCGGTTCTACACCAATTTATGATCACTGGATGACGCCCTATTATGCCACTAGTTTCCGCTCAAACCATGGTTTGCTCATTCCGTCGAAATTCGGTAATCTCTTATCTCATAATTAAGTTCAATTACTTGTTTTATTGACACCTGGAAAATCACCATTCAATGCTGAGTAAGGAACATGAATGTTCCCCACTAAGCATGGGACTTAATGTAGATGGTGTATTTTCGACATAGGGTAAAATTGTAAAACTATACTCCAGATTCGGCAATCGGACGAGTATTGAGACTCATGTCTCTTGTTAAAACATGAAAGCTCATGCCACAAATCTCTGAATGAGAATGTTGTCTCTCAGAGTATATGCAGATGTGTAGTCTCTCAGCTGAGGACACGACACATCTCATGAATATTGATCAATTTCAGTAATTACTCCGGATCCGGCAATCAGATGAGTATCGAGACTCATGTCTCTACAGCATGAAAGCTCATGCCATAAACCTCTGATGGAAAAAATCTCTCAGAGAAGGTGCATGTGTGTAGTCTCCCAGCTGAGACCACGACACATCTCATACTTTATAGAATCGAAAGATTGGACGGATCCTAGACAGCATGCCTGTTAGTATATAGTGACAACGTCTTCAGGATGCAACCAAATTTTCCCTGACTATACAAGAGGAATATGGCACTCCAGCAAGTTCATATTGCTCAACTCTCAGATAATTAATGCTCCTAGATAGGAAGCCCTTCTAGTGTAGAGCCATCAATTAATTATCTTAAATCGTCTGAATATCCAGCAATATTCTACGAGCCATCGTTTGAATATCCAGAAATATTCTACGAATCATCAATTAATCGCCTGAATATCCAGCAATATTCTACGATTTTCCGTTATATTTCGTCATTTCAATTCGTGGTTCTTCCCAGCAGAATTCCACGGGTTAGTGATAAATATTCAACGAAAAACAGGATGAGCCCTGACAAAAATGGTGCAAGTGTAATTAGCAAATAATGCACAGACCAGCATTTTGAATGCACAAATGAGCATTTCAAAAATATGAACGAACGAGGAACCTATGCAAAATAGGAAGGAAAAATAATAATAATAATATATTAACAAAAGCGCCAGGGGACTGGGCTTACCAGACGGCCAGTCATACCGTGACCAGTCCCGCGCCCAATTTTATATTTTATCATATTTTACTATTTTTCCGATCTCAAGAAAATTCTCTCGTTCGAGCAAGTTTTCTTTATTTTAAAGAAATTATCTAAATCACATGATTTTATCAAAAATAATAAAATTAGGGAAATGTGTCATGGGACCGCCGGCCGGTCATGCCCTGACCGTGGTCGGTCCCACACCTCACGTCCCTATTATTTTATTATTCCTCCTAAGATTATGAAAATTCCTTGATTTCATGAATTTTCCCTAAAATTACCTAATTTCATGTATTTTCTCTAAAATCATAGAAAATATTTAAAAATTAGGAAAAACTTGTGGGACCGGTCTCTAGCAGGCCGACCATTCCCTATCCGGTCCCACACACCCCTTTGATTTCAACAAAATATCTTGGTTTTCAACAAATCCCTTTGATTTTATGTAAAATTCCCTAAAATCATGAAAATTATATAAATTAGGAAGAGTGTCTTGGGACCCGTGCCCATGGTCGGCCGGCCATGCCTTGGCCTTTGCCGGTCCCACACTCCCATTCCTTATTTTATCTTATTTTATTTTATCTCTCATCTTATGGAAATTTCCTAGTTTTATCAAAACTCTCCAGTTTCATGGAATTTCCCTCAAATCAGAGAAAATACATAAAATTACATAAAACTGGGAAATATGTGGGACCGTGCTTGTCATTCGGCCGGCCATGCCCTAGATGAGGCCGGTCCCACACATTGGAATTCCCTGTTTTATTTATTTTCCCTCATCTCATGTATTTTTCCCAGTTTCAGCAAAACCATGGATTTTGCATATTTTCTCCAAATATTGCTCAAACGTGCACCGGAAAATATCAAAATTCCCAGGACTGAAACACGGACGTTATGGTGACACGAGCACATCCCCTTGACCGACGAGGGTGACCCTAAGGCTTGCAAACAACTGGTCCCGCATGTTTTAATGATTTTAACCAAATTTGCTCAACTGGTCATATTAGGTTCAAACTCTTTCCAAACAATTGGAAGTTTGCTCAAACGACCATCCACTGGTCCCACACATACCAGGTCTCATGACCTCTTGGTCGGTCCTTTGTATATTCATAATACCCGGTTTTATTATTTGTCGCTCACACGAGCATTATTTCAGTGATTAAATCAGCATTTAACCATTATTTCACCAACTGGTCCTCAAGAGACTTTGGTATTTTTTCTCATTCGAGCATCTGGGAGATACATGGTGAACCCGTCATCCCATGTATCCGGGCCTTGTGTCACTCTGTATTGATTTGCAATAAATCATCATTTCGGTAAAATTAGGGTTTTGAATCCAGATCTCTACAGAAACGTGATTCTGAGCAGATTCAAACACTCTGATAATTTTATGTTGATTTCATGATTAACATTTTTATTTATTTTGCTCGACCCAACAGTCAGTAAATTAAATTAATATTTTATTCGGTCCTGATACCAATAAATTCATCAAACGAGCAATATTTTCTCGAACTGGCAATATTTGCTCGAACCGGCAATATTCACTCAAATTAGCAATATTCGCTCAGACTAGAAATATTTGCTCAGATCAAAGAATATTGGTTCAACTATCAATATTCAACAATTCAGCAACACAGTTTGCCCGTTTTAGGTTATAATGGTACCTCATCTCAGCAGACATACATTTAATTCATGAATTTCGGAACATTTGCTAAAACGTGTTCAACCCAGCACAACATGGAACAACATTCGAACGGTAATCTCCTGAACGAGTAATTTCTTATCAAAGTTCACACAAACAATCTTTCGTCTGCACGAACTCACCGAAATCACTCTCAATCAGGAAAAATTTCAATCATTCAGAGTATTTTCACGCTGAATTCACAACATACCTACAATCTCAGATCACCATTGATCTCACACATTTCTCAGCTTCCCTCATACAGATCAAACCATCCTCTCTTGTGACCGAATCGACTCGGGAACGACCATTGTTCTTGGTTTAGGCCGGGGTCTTACATATTGATCTCTCGAACTAAAAGCACTCCCTTCTTGCAGTGTATCTGTGTGAGGTTCAACATTTCGTTCGGTTCAAGGAATATCCACACAATCGACTCTTCAATTCCATAAAAACCATCAAATCATTTTTTCCCATCTACAATGGCTAAATTGCCTTTTTTTTGTAAGCACTAATAAACATTTTTTAGCTTAATTGATTGAGTTAGATTACATTAGCAGGATTAGAAATGCAACGAAACCATGGTTTGGTAGAATGAAATTATGGATTGTGTAGGAAGATTTTTGAGAAGAAATTTTTTTTTTTAATTTTTTTTTTTGTGAACGCAAAAGAAACCAAACTAGCCAAACATTACTAAAATGAATTTCCATGGTGGTTTAATGGTTTCAACTTACTCAAAATCACAGAAAAAAATTACACTTTCAGAACTGAAAGTATGAAAAGTCGGCAAGGTCGACAAATATCGACCGTACCGACCATCAAAAGCCGACGCTTTGTAAAATAATAACAGTGCCGAGCAAATGAGTTTTCACCATCAGAAAAAGTGTTATATATGGTTCATTAATCGGCAGGGTATCCGTTTCTTAACCCGCCGGCGAAAACATGATCGGCTGGGTATACCTTTCTTAACTTGCCGACAAAAACATGGTGGGCTGGGTATACATGTCTTAACCTGCCGGCGAAAACGTGATATATTTCTTAATATGCCCAGCTGGCCAATCTCTCAAGTATCAGTAGATACGTGTACGTCCAATACCTAAGAATTTTGACACTTGTTACCAACTAGAAGGATTAGCATGCATTTGAGGATAGGTATAGTATTTTAGTCAAAAATATTCGGCTCTAACTCTTAATTATCTCGGTCCTCTGCCTCTCTTTCTTCCTCCATTAACACATTCAACAACAATATGATCTTCACAACAAAAGTCACCGCTAAACTCATATACGAAAGATGTGAAAAGAACCCGTATTAAAATACTAATTACTAAGATGGATACTTACAAATAGAATCATAGGAAAGGATTTGAGAAGAATCAAAAAATGGAATCATGGATTTTTTTTGGTTAAATTAAGGTGGTAAATCAATGGATAATGCAAAGGTAATTTGTAGTGTTATGTAGAACCTACTGTAAGGGAATAAAATTTTATATGTCTTCCATATATTTATTACAGTATTTTGATTATGGTTTTTCCAGTATTGTTTTAATTTTTACAAGAATTTTATTTTGAGGGGAAAGTTCCTCTACTACCAATGACTCATTCTGTAATTTTTCTTCAATTTTTCTGTTCATTTTATTTTGTAAATGTCGTTGAAACATGGCTAAAGGCCTGACCAAGGAAAGCGATATCAGAAAAGCTCATCTTCTTTTCCCAATTCCCTGTTATTGCAACTCTGCCTGTTCATTTTCATGTTATTTCAGGAGGTCGAATTTGATGATATCGAAAATTGCAAGTCAATGGGTTGAACTATAAAAGCTTCAAGTTGATTAAATTCATAAAATGAGCGGAGAGATTTTTTTGTAGTTTAAAAATTTTGAAGAAAAATCATATCAATACTGGGTGGAGATTTTGATAAACTTGGGACATGTAATTTGATTCCTTGTATTTGAAGAAAACTCTCGATGGGATATTTCCAGGTAATTCAGTATACTATATATATATATTTGTCAATAGCAGTGTCATAAAAATACAAAGTGACATCTGGTGATGGTTTTGTAACAGAAAACCATTGAATACATTGATGGTAGTGCACATCAATTAGCCGGCAAGGTGCAAATTGAAAACATTGCTGACCAAGGTTAGGCCGGCATGGTAGAAACTTTAAAAGCCACCGACCAATAAAAATCCGGAAAGGTAGGTAGTTGAATACCGTGTCGACCCTGTAAATGTTACATCGGCACGATATTCAACATATATATGAAAAGCCGGTAGGTTGACTAATATTTACCGTGCCGGCCAAATAACTTGCATATTTTTCTTGGGTTTGAGTTCAGTGATTCTTCCAATTTGTGGGTCATCTTTATTAGATTTTCTATTTTATATAAGTCTGCTTGAAACGATTCTGCATGTTCGAAAATTTATCGAAGATGGAATTTTCGAATCGGTAATTGACGAGTGCTTTGGATTTGATTATGAAATGTTGATGGAGGTCGGTATGGTGTTAGGAGGAGGTGAGGAAGAAGAGAATATGAAGTGATAACGGATTATTAGGTTAACTTTTAATTATAAATGTCAAGGTTATCAAAGTAACTTCACTTATTTTTGACCTCCCCTTAGTAAGGGCACTATGTCCATATAAATCTGGGTATACCCCAATAAAGCCATTATTAATAATCCATTATGTTGCATATGATGACGACACATGGACAAATTAATCAATCACCATTAAAGCCTTTTTTTTGTCTCATAAATCTTGTACTTACTGGTAAACACAACATACTTACCAGATGATACAAGGATTTGATTCTACATTGAACCAGTTTTCTGTAAGTTATTTGAGAAGGATAATCAAGTTGGGAATCTTATAAGAGTACTGGCAAAAAACAATGAGAGTGCGTGGAGTTTGTAAGAAGGTTTTGTATAAACCAACAAGCAACATCTAGACTTTTTTATCTCCTCGACAAGGTGGAGTTGATACTGTGGTTTTCGTTGATTTAAATGGTTTTAAATTGTCAATAAGAAATTTAACAGAGAAAGAATGGCATGACAGTAATGCTGCGAGTTTCAATGTAGAAGGTAGAAGGCTTTGATTCTGTGCTCAACCAGTATCCTCAAACATCAAAGTCCCAGTAAATTCATGGATACTTTCGATGCACATTTGGCTACTTTAATTTAGGTATTCGATGACGATGAGTTGGTCTTCATGGTGTTGGTGGTCAAGTTAATGGCGGAAGCGGTGTTGCAAATATTTGGGCCTTGGATAGTTATGATGCCTTTTATGTGATCAATGTGTACTATTTAGGAAGGGTAGTTTTGTCTGAGTTAGAGCGATTCATTGACTAGGTCTTGATTAGCGAGTCAAATATGACTTCCGCACTCCTCGGATCCATTTTTGCTATCCCTTTAACAAAATCTAAGCTAATAGCAATAAAATGAGTAATACTTAAAAACTTATGCAATGATTAGTATAAACTACTCCATCCGTCCCATTAGATGACCTAGTTCAAGTTTGCACAATTCGTAAGACAGGGAAGGGAAAATAGTACTTTTAAGTATTTTTTTATAACTATACCCTTATGGATAATAACTAGTAAAATTTTGAAATGATTTATCTCTCAAACAACACCACGGATGTTCGCAAACTTCATACCATTGAAAAGAATTTTAAAACACCTACGTAACGAATATAAACATGCTTATCAATTATGCATATTTCTTATATTTCTTATAATCAATTAAAAATATAATTTAGAAATATCTCATTATTTAGTGATATAGGTCATCTATTATGGGACAAAATCGAAAAGTGGAAATAATCGTTTGGTCATTTTTTAGGTGGTCCCAAGTCAGTTTGGTCCTTTCAGAAACCACCTTTTCCATTTGGTCCATAAGTATTGTTAATTCCTACTTTTGTTTTTGTTTTTGTAGCACTTTATTCTGTCTGATGAACTCCGGAGTTCATTCCTTCAAATGAACAACTAATAAAACCTAAAAAATTATGTTTACTTATTTTTTTGTAGCAGTTCATTTTGTTTGATGAACTCCGGAGTTCATTCTTTCAAATGAACACCTAATAAAACCAAACTAAATCACATATGAAAACAAAGTTCACTATGTAAAATGAACACAACACAAAACTTCATTATCATGACAAAAAACAGAGTTCATTCTTTCAAATGAACACCTGATTAAACCTATATGGAAACAAAGTTCATTCTTCAAATGAACACCTGACAGAACCTATAAGAAAACAGAGTTCATTCGACAAAATGAACACCTATCAAAAACTAACTAATTCAAACCTATAATTAGGTTCATTCTTTAAGATGAACACCTAACAATTCAAGATCTAAAAACAGAGTTCATTTTTTACATGAACACACACAAAAAAAATCCATAAAAATCAGAGTTCATTCGTAAAAATGAACTGCAGGATCATCATCTTCGTCGTCTTTAACAGCAGCAGTACCAAACATCATCGTCTTCAAACACGAGTTCATCTCATCAACACGATTTCATCTTCATCATTTTTCAACAGCAACAGATTTGAGTTCATGTAAAGAATGAACTTCATCGTCTTCAACATGAGCAGGAATAAATAGAAAACAAATCCAGAAAAAAAAAAACAGATTTAGATTTTCACCTTCAAATCGCCATTGTTACAGCAGTAGGAAGATGAAGATGAAAATGATGAACTCACACAATCTTCTCTGCAAATTGTATTTATCATCTCTGCAAAATCAAAACCCTAACAGGAAGATGAAGAAAAATAATAGACAGAGAAAAACTAAATCTGAAAATAGGGAGGTGAGAGAAAGTAAATCTGAAAATAATATATTCTCTCTTGATAATTGAGTTTATATGTCCTAGGATGACATCATGGTCCCAAAAGGGTATTTCTGCCACTACAAGATGACAATTACATCATCAATAACGTCACCCTGGGACCAAACTGTAAAATATATTTTGAAAATGGATCAAACAGATACTTGACTCAGTCAACTTGACCAAACTCTCTCTAGTATATTATTTCTAGGACCTATTGGTATTTCCTACAATCTAAAAGTAAATAGGTCAACTAATAGTGGGACAGAGCAAGTATAATTTAAATTCGTAATAATGACAATTGAATGTTGTCTGCATCCATTTTTCTGAGGCATACCTATTTTTCCGGAGTCTTCTATCTTCTGTGATGCACGATTTGTATTTTAGTTTCCCGAGTCTTCTGTCATTCACGATTTGTATTTGGGTAATGTATAGTGTCGAAAACTCACATACCATGACGCCTTTTGTAATGCCCTTTCTCCAGCGATTTTGTAAGAAACGCGCATCCTTTATATTAGGAATTTTGGTAAGTTTGACAAAGATCCCAATAGTAAGAACCCAAAAGACATTGCATGTTTGCATAGAAACAACAATTTATCAAAATGAAAGCTTCGGTATGTTCAACATCATCATATGTAGTGAAAATCTCCATTGTACCGAACTTAAATACTAAATAAAATAAGATATGAGCAATAGATGATCGGGACAAATTGTGTTCGAGAAGAGTGGTTTTCTTATATAGAAAAATCCTAAGGGGTGGATTCATTTAAAAAAAATAGCCATTAAGATCTAATTGCTCAGAAAATTGAGTTACTACATAAGATGGATGATCATGATCAAATATGAGAAGAGTGTAAAAAAAAAAGGTCCGACAAACAATGAATGCTGCTGTAAACTATAGTTTCCTCCGTATGTAATACTAAAACTATGTCTTCGACAGAGTAAACACCACAGTAATCGCTTTTCTCGGCATTGGCATTTTAGAGATAAAACTATAGCGCATGTAAGTACACTTATGTATCTCCCTCGCCACGTGCACTAGCAAGCCCACGTGGAGGCCACGTCATGAAAATGAATGGTACACAGGGGGATCCAAGGATCTAGGTGATACACCACATGTCGAGATCAATAGTCTAAGATGAAGGAACATCAACGAAAGGGAAACTGACACCACATGGCGCGGACTGGACCGCCCTAACCACTCGCATTTAGTACTGCTTAGAGGGCACGCAACAGCTAAATAACGAAGGAGACGGAGATTGGTCAGCGTGATGATCTTAGAAAGCATAGAAGTCGCGGGATGACCAAGAGGTCCGCGGACTTTGCACAAAACACAAGAAGATAAGATTACAACAGCTCTTTTCTAAGGGACCCATGTAGATTAGCTATATATATGACCCTTCTTGTTACATGTGAGGGGGTCGAGCAATTTAGGAAGAAAGAGAGAAGGAGAGATCAGTGAGAAGTAAGTATGAGCATGAGCCTTCGGGTTCCAGAGAAACCGAAAGTCTTTCGACTGTTCTTGTAATCGTTTACCACATAGTGAAATCTCCCCCAGATCTGTGGATGTAGGCCTTAGAGCTGAACCACATAAATAGTTGTCTCATTTATATTTTTGTATTGGTATATTCTCATATCCATGTGTTTTCATAGATCTATAATGGTAGATGTTGACAAGATCATGAAAAACCCGCGGGGTTTGGAATCAATGAATCAACGTCTATCTAGGAATCTTGCACTATATTCATACCTTAATGCATGCACCCCGTACATGCGTAGTTTGGTTGTGGACATGTTGGCACCATTACGTAGTCTTCGTGTTCACAATTTGGCGCTAGAAACAGGGACTTTTGTCCCGATCAAAAGATTTATCTTTCTCTGTGATTTTATAAACAAATCTGCGTTTTAAACTCATTTTTCGCATCATATCTATGTTCTTTGTATTTTCTACTCACAGATCTGGGCCTCTTACGACTTTTAACCGACAGATCTGTGTTTTGGGCTACTTTTTGCACATATTTGTGACCAATGTATTTTCTACCAACAGATCAGGGCGTTTTATAACCTCTGGACCGATGGACTTATGTTTTAACTATTTTTTTTATACTTATTTTCTACCAGTAGCCTCATAACAACCCTTGGACCCCATTATTTCAATCGAGTCGGTACATCTACCCATGTTTTTTCATACTATTCGCATGATCAGTAGTTTGAATGCATTATTTGCCGCTAGAAATCCAACTTGTGGGTACCGTGAACTAACAGCTAACCCGTGAATCTTGCCTCGTTTTATCTCTGTGCCCTATCTGCAGAATATTGCAATGGAAAAGAGCAAGGACGTAGGGAAATCGAAGGTACCATCAAAAGAGACTCCTAGGACTATGCCAATAATAACAAGGAGCAAACAGACAGGTGAAAGACTCATAGCCGGGGGAAAGACGCAGAACGGAGCGGAAGAAGCATTACTTTCAGAAGCGGGCATCATTGCAATGGAAGCACAGAAGGCTGCGGCGGCAAAGGCTGCGTCACCTACAGTGGTAGCTTCTCAAGTGACCGTCTCCAAAGCGATGGCTACAGCCAAACCTAATGAGCCTCAACATGCAGTAGTAGGCTCGGTGATCCAAGACCCTCCGTACGGGATGCCGCCGGTTAATGGGCGAAATACGCAACTACGAGAAGGATACCACGGGGTGGTAGAACCCATTGTGCAGATGGTGGAAGAAGTTAATACCGCAGTTCCCGACGGACAAGCCCAACTTCAGGCAGGAACGCTAAGTCAAGAATCAAACCAGTCTGCGCATATATGGGCGGAGCTAGAAGATCTAAAAAGGAATCAAAAGACATACGTAGACGCGGTGGCCTTACTAGCCCAAGAAAATCATCAATTTAGAGAAAAGATCCTCCAAAGTGCAGAGCTAGGGAATCAACAAGACGAGTCTAACTCTTCGATGCAGAATGCAGATCGGAGAGCGATCCTCGAAAGCACCCCCGCGGCAGGTAACCAAAGAAGAATACCCCGAAGAGGTGCACGTAGCAACAGGAGGACTGACCCAGACTATCACCCAGAGACTTCGGACTACTACGACGAAGATGAGGACACGTTGCTGCAACCTACGAAGAGGGCACATTCATCCATGCAAGACGAGCACTATTTGGCGATGGAGAGTCTTCGTGCAGAAATTCTAGCAGAAATCAACCAAATCAAGACCAGGCAAGGAGGCGGAAGGATAGAACAAGTTATGAAAGAAGCTAGTACTACACCCCTAGCGCACCAGTTAGCTACGGCTACTATTCCGCATAAATTTCCAGTCCCATCCTTCGAATATTATGACGGTTCCGCGGATCCCGCGGCCCATCTACGATATTACAACAGGGTAATGGCCAGGTGGGACTATGATGAAGCTTTATTATGCAGATATTTCCCTTCCAGCCTGAAAGGATCCGCGCTATCCTGGTTTGATAACCTCAATCCAGGATCCATTGATTCGTATGATCGGCTCACCGAAAAGTTCTTGAACACCTACATGTATAACAAGGTCGTCAACACCGGAATGGACAAACTCTTCTCGCTTGCAATCAAGTACAGGGAATCCATTCGGGAATACATGGAAAGGTGGCACAAGATATGTCAAGCCATAGGACAGGTAGATCCCGTAGTAAGTATTAATTGTTACAAATGGGGACTGGACAGGATGAGCCCATTGTTTGTCGAAATCCACGGTATCATCCCCGCCACAGAGGGAGATTTGAGGATAATCATCGAAAAACATGCAAGGTTGGAAGAAATTCAACGGGAGAACCCAAGAGCGCAGGCTCAACGACCTCCACGAACCAATTCCGCGTAACAAGCAAGCGGATCTAAAAGTTACCAAAGGGATCCGAAAGACGACTACAAAAGGTATGGTAGAAGGTTCGAAGATCAAATCTACACGAAGCTCAATACCAGCTACTCACGCATCTTAAAGGAGATCAAGGATCGCGAAAACTTAGACTGGCCTTGGACTAAGGGGAAACAACCACCAGCCTCAGAGAAGTCCAAAGAGTACTGTGATTTCCACTGCTTCAACGGGCACCCAACAGAGAAGTGCAAAAACCTCAAGATAGTGATACAAAAGCTGATAGATGCGGGGGATCTCAAGAAATACGTTGAAAAGACTGCACCAGAAGACAGGGCCAAACGCAGCAAACAAGTCCAATTACCAGAAGGCAATCGCACAATGAATACTATATCCTTCTCAGAGAATAAAGAACCAACCCTAACTGCACATATAGGAAAAATACTGAGGAAACAATTTGAGGACTATTGTGAGCTTTACAATTTGGAGGGGAAAGAGGTGGAAGATCATCAAGAATGGATGGACGCACCCCTAACCTTTGAAGCCGAGGACATTGAAGATGACATGGAAGACCACAACGATCCTATGATCCTCACCTTGCCAATTGCAGGATGCAACATAAAGAAAATCCTCATCTATGGGGGGAGTTCCGTAAACGTCCTATTTTACGATACCTTCAAACGTATGGAGATCAATGACGAGCAACTCTCGGCCTCACACCACAACATCCACGGATTCAATGGTACGGCTACGAAGCCTATCGGAGATATTATTATGCAAGTGGACGCCGGCCCCATGAAAGTTGACGCTCGTTTCAGTGTGGTAGACACACCTTCACCCTACAATGCCATTATTGGATGGAGGTGGATCCACAAGCTTAAGGGGGTCGCAGCTACCTACTATCAATACCTTAGGTTTCCTACCCCTAGGAGTAATGGAGATTAAGGGTGATCAAGCTGCCACAAAGGAATGCCAGGCAATGCAGATGAAACTCAACAATGAGGAAGACGAGAAAAGGAGAACCCGTAGGGCTCGAAACAAAGCAATATCAAAGGACAAAGCCATCGATGAATACTTGGAAGAAATCTCAGGGAAAAGCTTATCCAAGGGGCACTCCATTGGAAACACGGAAGTATCAACATCAATTGCTGACCAGGACGCCCCTACGAACAAACAAGCCGAGCCTGCCAAATAGCAATTAAAGAAAGTTCCTCACCTTGGGGAACCAAAACCCACATTCACATCCTTGGAGGCGGTGAAGGAAGTTAACATCGGGACAGAGGGGAGCCCGAAGAAGATCAAAATAGGAACTCTGATGGATGAAGAACGCGAAGCCTCTCTGGTGAATCTGCTCAAGGAATACGCGGACGTCTTCGCTTGGAAACTATCTGACATGCCAGGAATAGATCCAAAGATCGTACAACATGAGCTGCGCATTAAACCTGGCACACCCCCGGTAAGACAGAAGGTGCGAAAGGTATCCACAGAGTATCACAAAGCAGTGGAAACGGAATTGCGAAAGCTGTTGGAGGCTGGTTTCATAAGAGAAGTCAAATATCCCACCTGGATCTCTAACATGGTGATTGTACCAAAGAAGAATGGCGGGGTCAGAATCTGCATCGACTTCACCAACTTGAACAAAGCATGCCCCAAGGACAGCTACCCACTACCCAGTATCGATCAACTGGTCGATGCGGTAGAAGGATACGAAGAGCTATCATTCATGGACGGATAGGCAGGTACAATCAAATATTTTTAGCAGAAGAAGACCAGCAACATACATCATTTTACACACCCCACGGCCTCTATTGCTACGTAAGGATGCCCTTCGGACTCCGGAACGCAGGAGAAACATACCAAAGGATGGTCGATGTTGTTTTCAAGCCATGGATTGGTACTACCTTAGAAGTCTACGTTGATGATATGCTTGTAAAAATCAGATTCAAGATGAACCATCACCAAGACTTGAGGGACATCTTCGAAGCTATGAGGGGGCACAACATGAAGGTAAACCCGGAGAAATGCACCTTCGGAGTAACATCTGGAAAATTCCTCGGATACCTGGTGACAAAAAGGGGCATTGAGGTAGATCCTGCAAGAATCCGAGCCATAGTAGACATGCCATCCCCAAAGAACCTAAAAGAAGTACAAAATCTCAATGGATCCATAGCCGCTTTGGGAAGATTCATCTCGAGATCCTCGGATAAGTCCAAGTTTTTTTTTCAACATATTGAAGAAGGGAACAAAATTTGAATGGACTGCGGAATGCGAAGAAGCCTTCCTAGGCATCAAGCAATACCTAGCGGAGATCCCTATCCTTCAGAAACCAGATCCTGACGAAGTTTTGGCGTTGTACATCGCAGCAACCGATGACGCAGTAAGCGCAGTACTTGTCAGGACCCACACAAAGGAGGAACAACCAATATACTATGTCAGCAAAACCCTGAACTCCGCGGAAAGAAATTACACAAGAATCGAACAACTGATTTTGGCCATCGTATGGTCCACCGTGAAGCTGAGAATGTATTTCTTGACGCATGACATACGTATCCCGTGTCGAGCACCCTAAGAAGCCATCCTCAAAGGGGCAGGAAAGGTAGGACGCATAGAAAAATGGAGCACATACCTCGACCAATTCAGCATCCACTATGAGCTTCAACACTCTCAGAAATCCCAAGTACTTGCGGACTTCCTAGCAGACCTACCTCTGGACAACGAAGAAGAAGTGCGCATACAGGGATGGAGAGCCGCGGGCGCCCCAGAAATTGAAAAGCAAAAGGAGCCAAACGATATCCTTGAGCCAGTGAACCCACGGCAATGGGAGGTCTTCGTAGACGGCTCCAAAAATAGAGAAGGCGCTGGATTAGGCATCGTTATCACCACACCCATAGGGGATAGAGTCGTACACGCATTCAGGTTGGAATTCGAAGGCCATACAAATAACATCGTAGAATACGAAGGAGTGGTCCACTCCCTTCGCTTGATAATCGAGATGGGGATACAAGAAGTACGGTTGACCAGCGACTCCCAGCTATTCATACGACAGATAGGCTACGAATACAACGTGTACGACGAAACACTAATGGCATACATGGCTTTGGTACAAACGTTGGTTTCCCAAATACCAAAAATCAAGTTCCGACATCTGCGCAGGAAGGAACTCAGGAAAGCAGATGCCTTGGCTTATGTTTCGGCCATGCTCAAGAACAAAGATGTCAAATAAATCAAGGTGAAAAGAGTGTACGAGCCATCCATCAAGCTCCAGGAGATATGCGCGAGTAACCAACGCAGGTCCGTAATGGAGCATGTGTCTGATGAGGATATCGGAGAGCTCATATTCGACGACTTCCAAGACGACGATATAATGCAACAAGCAGATGTGGATGATGATTACAGTCGGGAAGAAGATTGGAGACTCGGAGTCCATTCTTTCCTCCAAGAAGGGAAGCTACCCCAGGACACCAAACAAGCTAGGAAAATACAATCCAGAGCAGGGATGTACGACCTAAGAGACGGAACCTTATAAAAAAAATCATTCCTAGGGCCACTTCGTCGATGTTTGTCCCGATCCGAAGGACATGACATCTTGAAAGATATCCATAGAGGAGATGCAAGAAATCACAGCGGAATGAGATCGCTTGCAGATAAGGCAAAGACGCAGGGTTACTATTGGCCAACAATGATCCAAGACGCGGCTAGAATGGCGAAAAGGTGTGAGGAATGTCAAAGATTTGGCAGGCGAATCCACGCCCCAGCCACAAAGTTGAATTCGGTGGACAGTCCTTGGCCCTTCGCAAGGTGGGGAATCGACATTGTGGGCCCGCTTGTATCAGGAACCGTGAGAAGAAGATTCCTAATAGTGGCTACGGATTACTTCAGCAAGTGGGTAGAAGCCAAGGCACTTGCGAGGATTCGTGATTCAGACGTCTTCACTTTCATATTTCAAAATATCATTTGCAGGTTCTGCATCCCCGCGGAGATAGTTTCCGACAATGGTCAACAACTACAAGGAAAAAATATCGACTTGTTGTTCGACACCTTCAAAATTCGGAAAAACAAGTCCACCCCTATATACCCGCAGAGCAACAGACAAGCGGAAGCCACAAAAAAAAACCCTAGCGCTCATCCTTAAAAAACAGTTAGACGAGTACAAAGGGCGATGGTGTGAACAGTTACATAACGTTCTGTGGGCATACATGACAACTCGAAGAACGGCTACTGGGGAATCTACATTTCTACTCACGTACGGAGCGGAAGCAGTAATCCCCACGGAAGTTCTACTACCCACAACAAAGACAGAAGCGTGGGAGAAGAACCTCACCACAGACATGATGTTAGAAAAGCTTGATGACCTCGAAGAAAGAAGAGAGACCGCACTACAGAAAATGGAAAAATACCAAATAAGCAGTCAGGCTGTAGAGTATAACAAGAAAGTAAAACTTAGGAATTTTGTAGAAGGCCAGTATGTG
The DNA here is from genome assembly GCA_023529315.1 of Papaver bracteatum. Taxonomy (NCBI): domain Eukaryota; kingdom Viridiplantae; phylum Streptophyta; class Magnoliopsida; order Ranunculales; family Papaveraceae; genus Papaver; species Papaver bracteatum. Next base: position 218,162 of record JAJJWX010001238.1, on the reverse strand, counting down.
TTAAGAACCATTCCCCAATACCAGCGAGAAAAGAAGTGGGGAAAATTAGCACCAACTTGGGGCGGACCCTACGTGATACACGACGTCGCCGGAAATGGCTCCTACTATCTGCGTAATCTGAAAGGGGAAATACTCAGGCATCCGTGGAACGCCAAATAACTCAAACCATACTATTCATAATCTATCACCTTCGTATGCATTTCAGAAGAAGAAAGTTGACTTACAAGTCCGCATGTTTCTATCTCTGATGGAGGAATAGCACGCCTCAACTTTTCAATCAATACAAATTTTCATCTTCAATTGACACAACTCTACTCGTTACCTATACGCATCTCGATGTGCTCATAACCAACACCGTATGAGACACATGTATATACCCATACGCATTTCAATTTACTCAAACTACTCAATACCTATCCGTACACAAAGATATCAATAAAACAACTGAATATGAATGTACATTGAAAATCATTCCATATATTAATAAAGTGTCAATACTATTGTTACCCCGTGGACGTAGGCCTTAGGGCTAAACCACGTAAACTTGTGTGCAGTTACTATCATTGTACTTCAATAAGGTGAATGTTCCGCACAAATCGTGGAACATACTCACTACGATACACCGGGAACAACCCGAACAACGCATACACATGCCATCTCTCGAACTCCCCCATAAGTGTCTATAAGTGTATGACCGGGGGGTGACTTCCCATGGAACGAGATACCCAAGCAATCTTATAAGCCGCGATATCCTTAAACGCCGGCTAGACCCCCACCGCTCAGTAATCCTCTGGCCCAGGAATTAGCTGAGCGGGGTGACAGGTCGCAAGACAATTCCGAGGATATCAACCTACGGGATTGCATAAACACTACAATTTCTCAAATCCCGATTCCTTGGAATACAAAATCTAAGGAATTACTTAATTACAAAATCTATGGAATTAATTAATTTCATTAATTTCATCTATGAAGCACATAGACGCGATTTAACAAAATACAAGTTCAGACTGGGAAGTTAAAGTTGATCTATTACACGGCAGTTGATTACGAACCTAGCAAGAAAAGTAGCAAAAACGCCAAGAAAATTAAGCAACTGAGATCAACCCCCAACATACTAGTTATGAGATATTGAGAAGGAGAACCATCCACGGGTTTCTCCTGTAACGACGAAGGAACACTACCTCCGGATGAGGGGCCGGAGGAACCAGAAGGGAGAATGGGCACGGGACGCAGAGTATAATTCTTACTTATTCTGTGGGTCTTCTTGAGATCCAACTTGATCTCGCCAAGAGTCTTGTTGATCTCCTCCGCCAACTGCTTACGAGCCACAAAGCCTATAGATACGCTCCTCATCTCATCTTGATTTAGGGAAATAGAAAGTTGTTCCGCCTTCTCAGTAGCATGCTTCATCTCTTCCTCTCGAGACAAAGCCAGACCCCGATGGTAGCTAACCTGCCCTTCCAATTGAACTATTTTAGCCTGAGCTTCGGCAAATTTGTCATTCGCATCTTGAAGTTGTCCTTGGAGCTCTGCGGATATTAGAAGAAGGTGAGTAATGACAAATACAACACAAAGCATACTCGATAACGAAGACATATACCTTCACAGTGGTTAACCGCGAAATCTCGTGCTTCTGCGGCATAATCATATTCATTCGAAAGCCTATCATAGTATACCTGCAGGAGATTATGAGCATATTGACTCACACTAAGATCATCTCGAAGCATTGAGTTCGAGTGATGATATCGGTTAACCTCATCATTCTTCGATTCCAACCCCTTGTTAAGACGATACATAGTCACCTCTAAGTTCCTCTCATACTCGGCCTGACGAGCCACATCAGTTTGAGACACGGATAAGGCACTACTTAGAGCGCCACATTCCGCCCTAGAATCGTCTCGTTCCTTGGCAAGACGTCGCATGTAAACCCGCACATCAGAGGTATGAGAAGAACGTGCTTGCCGCAATTCTTCTTCCATATTATTAAGCTTAACCTCTAGGGCGGAAATCTGGCCACGGGCTTCCTCGAGCCTATCCCGCGTCCATAAGAGAGTCCCGTTGAGAAACTCACGATCGTGATCGTTTCGATTTTGCAAATCTACCCAACTAAATTTTGTCTGACGCCATTTCTCGGCCATAGCGTTATGAACATCCGCGCGAGCATTCCATTTCACTGCTTCGCTTTTAAGTTTCTCAACTAACTCAGCAATACTCCCCTTTTGGCGAACTCTCTCACCACGAAGCCACATCAATTCAGGGACTCCACCCACTGAAGACAATATCGCGAGAGGAGAGAAGAAGGAGACGACTCAGAACATATAGGGAACATCGGAAAAGAAAAGTAGGGGAGGTTCAAACCTGAAAGGGACTAAGAATTCTGCTCAGCAACCTCTAACTTTTCCTTGAATAAAGCTAGATCGGAACGAAGCATAGCCTCATCCACGCCTTGTTGTTCCTTGCGCTTAAGAAGATCCCTCAGTTAAGTTATCTCCATATCTTTAGCAAAGTCCGCAGCTTCGACGCTCGAAAGCACTCCTTCACGGTGGCGGAGTTTCGCCTCTAGCTTGAGACTTGGCCTTGAAGAGCCGGTAAATAGTATGGTTACAATACTCACTCCTCATCACCTACGGATCAAAAATAAATTAGTTCGAATAACATATCCAAGTAAGAGCAGGGTTACAAATAATGGGGCATACCTCCAATAGTCACTGCTGAGGATAACTATACTGGTATCCATCAGCAACAGCCATCATACCAGCGACAGTAGAAGGAGGATTCACCACCAGATCAATCCCGCTGGACACAAGATCCTTATCCCACTCTACATCTACAATCTCCGCAGAGGTAGACTCCATATGCTGGCGAGTAAAAGAGTCTGAACTCTTTTCCCCTTCAATCACAGGGGCAGGATGCGGCACGACGAGAAAACCCTTCTTTCTAAGCCAACCTAAGACAGCATCATCACCATCCGCGATTAAGGATTGCGGGAAATCATCAGAAGGAGAACCCAAGGAATTCACACCAAGTGCGGCACTAGTTTGGCCTTGCGTCAAAATACCCCCAACACCGGAGGAGGTGCCACCATAACCCTCTGGATGAACCAAAGGAACCCCAGCACCAGACACAGGTGTCGCGCCACCACCACTGCTACCTTTAAGAATATCTTAGTCATCACCAGGAGAAAGAAGACTAAAATCCAAGATGAGTCCCATAGCCGCGGCCATATCGAAAGACTGATCCCCGGACAGAGCATTACCAAAATAAAACTCACCACAAGCACCCACGTCCTTATCACTGCTAGCCACAAAAGAAACTCCCTTGCCCTTGTCCGTGACTATCTGCTGTTGACCGACCTCCATGTCCACAGCCCTAGTAGATTTTTCTCCATCAGTGGTCTGATCACCATCACCACCGAGGACTTGATTACCATCGCCACCTCCAACTCCGCCACTAGCGGCTTCATCAACAATACCACCATCACCACCTGTGGCTTGATCACCAATGCCACCATCACCGCCACCAGCAGTATTTCCTTCTTGCAAAGGTGGAGAAGTCTCAATCCGCTCCTCTTCGTCGGACACATCCTCTTCAGCGTAACTATGTTTTTATTTCCTTCAATTGCTTATGACTCTGTCAAAGCACAAAAACTATGTAACAATCAAAACTCTCTTGTAATCATTTCAGAAACTGTTAATTCTGAAGATTCAGTCACCAGCAGAACAACTTCTACACAGTTGATTCCAAATGGGTCCGAATCATGGAATTAACTTTCTGTTTGGCAATATATCTTATTTTAAAAAAAAAAAAGTCTTGGTCAGAGTAAGAAATTATGGGTACAAGCGGGCTAAAACAAAACCTTACATGTTTATGTTTGTAAAATTTTGTTGAGTCAATATGTTTTTTTTTAGTCGAATCTGACTCATCTGCTTCAAAAATATGAGTCAGTGGTTTGTTCCCATGAGTCAGGGCTATTTTATTACCTAACTCAAACGGGTCTGAGTCAGGGGTTAGATCTGACCCATATCGCGAGTCAGATTTGACTCAAAAAAAAAAGGTCTGACATCTGACTCGGACTGAGTCAGATCTAGACCCTGAATCAGCAAAAAACAAACATGCTCTAAGTTAACCCTTTAACAGGTCTGTCCATGTGTTATGTGATCATATTTGAATAATATGATTGTGACATAATAAAATTTTGTTGGGTCAAAAGCAGGACGAGTCGTAGCCTAAGTTAACCCTTTAACAGGTTCGTCCCTGTGTTATGTGATCATATTTGAATAATATTATTGTGACATAATATTTACATTATTACATACGACCAATTTTTTTTTTAAACTATCTTTGTTTTCTCTACTACAACAATATAAGTATATATAACTAGTTACCATAAATATAAAGAGATAAATGTAGTCTAAAAAATGACTATGATTTCATTCGTCGACCTTTCATTATGCATGTTCCAGCTTATGTAAGTTGATAATAACAAAGAGAGATATAGAGAGTGAAAGTCAAGGGTAGGTGAGGTGATTTTCAGGTGACGTTGACTTAAGTCAGACCCTTAATTTCATCAAGATCTGTAGGTTTATTCTGTGATTTTGTTAGTTTTTCCTTTTCTGGTTGAATCAATGATTAGTGTTTAGTTATTTTTTTTTATCTCTTTTCTGTTTTTCTGTGAGTTTTTTCATGAGTGGCTCATTGGATTCGAATTCTAGTTCCCATTCACGAACTGGTGAAAAGGGATTTTCTAGGGTTGGATCAATTGGTAGTTCTGGTAATAAGGTATCAGGAAATCTTAAGTGGCATGAGATGTTGGTTAAACTGAAGAATGATGTTGGTCATGAAGATCTTACTTATGTTCCTCCGAGTTTGGTAGATGAAGAGAAACTTACTGTGTTTTCTGATAATGAAATTGATGAAGATGTTCATCGATGTGAAAGATTGGTTGTAGGGTGCTTTGTTAGAAAGAGGTTGTCATTCTTATTGGTGAAGAATTTTGTCTAAAGAACGTGGAAATTGAAGGGGGATATGAAGATGACACTTCTTGGTGATTCTATTTTTTTATTTGAATTTGAGTCTGATGGAGATATAACATCTGCGTTGGAACATGGTTGTTTATTTCCTGCTAGTCAACTATTTTCGGTTAGACCTTGGCTTCTTATGATTGAACAAGAATTGGCGGAGCTCAAGACTATTCCAATTTGGATTAACATGAGAAATGTTCCTTTGCACTTGTGGAATGATAAGGGTCTTGGTAAGCTTGCTAGTTTCATTGGAGTTCCATTGATGTTTGATAATCAAACAACTACCAGGTCAAGGATGAATTATGCTAGGGTATGTATGGAGATTAGCGTGGAATATGATCTTCCCAGTTATATTGATGCTTTAGTGGGAAAAATTAGAATAAAGGTGCCAGTGGAATACCCTTGGAAGCCGTTGAGATGTGCTCACTGTGCAGTTTTTGGTCATTCCTAAGAAAAGTATTTTGCTGCTGCTGCACTTGCAGCTATTGCTGCTGTAAATGTAGCTTCTGCTGAAGTTACTGAAAAATTAATTGTTAATGCTGCCTTAGAGAAGACTAAACAAGGTACTGGTAATGATGATTGGACAACTAAGAATTTAAAAAGAGGTAGGGGAGAATTTTAACAAAGAGAATTTGAGTAGTGGTATGGGAGTGGGGGCATCTTATAGTAATAAAAATATTATGGTTGAAGTTCCTATATCTGTTAATAATAAATTTCATCAGTTAGCTGACACTGGTACATGAGAGACTATGGATGTTTTAATGCATCCAGTGGCTCGGGAGAATTTTTTTTGTTTAATGATATGGACACTAGTGGTGGGGTTAAGGGTATTCTTAAGCATAATGATGGGGTTCAAGTGAATGCTAGTACTGCAGAGGATGGAACTGGTTTTATACATGCTCTAATGGAAAAACTATATGAAAATAGGAAGGAGGTTGAGTTTGGTGGTGCAAGAGCTCAATTTCTGCCAAAATCATCTATTCAAGGGAAGAATGTGTTAAATGTGAAGGCTCCTGAAAAGAAGCCAACGAAGATCAAGAAACCCAACTCTTCCCATGGTTAACATGATTAAAATGGGAGGTTGGAATAATAGGGGTCTTAATGATTCTTTAAAGAAAATAAGGTTAGTAGTTTTATTCGTAATAATAAGTTAGCAATGGTTGGTTTGGTTGAGACTCTTGTTCAGGAACTTAATAAAATTAGATCTTGGAATTTTATTGACAATTATTGTCTGGATCCTTCTAGGAGAATATGGGTTGGATAGAATGCTGAAGTTATGGCTGCTAATTGTTAGAGCACTGCTCGGTCGAACTCGCAAGCATTGCTATCTCAAACTTGTTGTCAAGTTTAGTTGCCAAAACTATAAGTCTTGATTTCTAGTCTACTTATAGCTAAGTCTCGGATTAGGATAAAAAGTGTAGTTGAGCTTTAGACTTCACGGCGTTCATCGATTGAGGACGAAGAACTAATAAGGGGAGCTTGTGGATCTTCATCAACAAAAGGTATGTGGAGACTTGAACTCATCTATCACTCAAAAGTCTATCTATTTTATCTTCTATTTGAGACAAAAGTCGTATAGCTGTATAGACTTCAATGATACACATTTGATATTTTGAGCTGATTTTAACTCGCTTACATATTTATCTAAATATATGTTGGTAAGATTTCTCTTCAACCAAGTTCATCTTATACTCTTGACGAAAGTCAAAAGAATCATATGAAAATCGCATGGTAGCATCTTACATGATTTGTGTGATACAGTCATTTGATGTAGATTCAGAATGTTTCGTATTGATTATTTCAATAACTTGATAATCGCTTTGATCCTAATAGTTAGTGAAAACAAATATTGTCATCCTCTAAGAAAGTTTCAATGATTGAAATAGAGTTTAGAACAATGGATTTAAACATATTATGTGTACTTGCATATATGTAATCCATGTCCGGGAACCATGGTATGCATACCCGTATGCGTACTGGTTGGTTTTAGGATGTCTGGGAACCTGGTATGCAAACTTGTACGCGTACTGGTGTAAGGTTCAAGTCTGAGAATTTCTGCTGAGTTTGGATATTGATTTGGTATGCGCACCAGTTCGTGTACTGGCGAAACCCAAACTTGGTCCGGCTACTTAGGTACGCATGCCCGTACGCATACCTAAGTAGATGATGTTCTAAAATCAGTTTGTTCATGAACTAATAATACATTTATATAATAAGGAATGCAATCTTTTGCAAACCGTGGCTATTATGTTCATGACTTGATTCGAGTGAATCAAAATCTATTTTGCTTCAATTGTGTCTTGTATACTTCTATGAGAATATAAACAATTGAAAAACTCTAGAACTAGTTTCACTTGAGTCATTTGAACTAGTTATGGTTAAGATGAATAATGTTGATATGAAAGTGTTTATATGGCTAACTTCGGTTAACTATTGTTGAGCCAAAAAGATGTACACGTTTAGGTATGGTTACTCATATCTAAATGAAGGTACATTTCATTTATGTGTAACAAGATAAGTTCGATCTAACGGTTGAAAGATATTAGCTTGAGTCTAATCATATTTTCATCTAATGGTGAATATTGAATGCTTTGTTACCAAGGTAACATTGATTGCAAAACCTTATTTGAAGACTATATAAAGGAGAACTCTAGCAACTAGGAAACCTAATCCCCACACCTTCGGTGTGATACTAGTTGCGACTAGAGTCGATTCTCCTTTAACCTTAGGTTTTTCACGAAACCCTGTAGGTTAACGATTTAAAGACTTCATTGGGATTGTAAAGCCAGACCCAACTATTTTCTATGTAGTTGCGTGAACTGATCTTGCATCTTCTATCGTGATTAAGTATTATCTTCTCTAAGATTGGCTCAGGATTTAATCTCCAATAGGCAAGATAAAAAGTAGTCACAAACATCTTCGTCTCATCGCTTGTGATTCCACAATATCTTGTTTCGCTATCATATGATTAAGATTATTGTGAGGTGATTGATATTTCTAGGTTGTTCTTCGGTAATATAAGTACGGTATATCAATTGGTTCCTGTTTACCTTGATTTATCAAAAGGCAGAACAAAACTCATAGGTTTATCTGTAGGAGACAAATTTATCTATACAATAGACTTTTTTGTGTGAGACAGATTTTCTTATCAAGTCTTCGACTTTGGGTCGTAGGAACTCTTAGTTGTGGGTGAGATCAACTAAGGGAATCAAGTGTGTAGAGTCCTGCTAGGATTCAGAGACGTAAGGAGCGCAACTGTACGTTGATCAGTGTAAGATTGATTAGGGTTCAACTACATTCCAGTTTGAAGTTAACTTGTAGTAGGATAGTGGCTGTAGCGGCTTAATACAGTATGGTGTTCAAATCTGGACTAGGTCCCAGGGGGTTTCTGTATTTGCGGTTTCCTCGTTAACAAAATTTCTGGTGTCTGTGTTATTTCTTTTCCGCATTATATTTTGTTATATAATATAAATATCACAGGTTGTGCGTAGTTCAATCAATTAGAGAATCCAACCTTTGGTTGTTGATTATATTGATTGCCACTTGAACATTGGTCTTTCGTACCGTTCAAGTTGTTTCACATAATAATCAGGCTCACAGATTTCCATCTATTTGATTTGATGATTACATTGTAAAACAGAGATACAACTCTTGGATATATTTTCATTGATTGAGTCTGACTGTCTAGTTGATTCTGAAAAAGTGGGGGTACAACAACCACACCCAATATTTCGTTTGGCAATCTGAATGGACAAACTATAATATACTTTCAAGAGAATCAACTAGACAGTCAGACTCAATCTAGAGAAAAGTATATCAAAGAGTTTTATATCTCTATCTCTTAATTCAATCCCCAATCAGCAAATATGAACTTGCGAGCAAAAGGGATGAAAACCCCACACTGTCGGATAACCGAGCAGTTCTCTAACAATCTCCCTCTTTGTCAATTTTAGTGACAAAACTATCAATATATAATGATTACAAAATAAATAAACTTTGTAGCCTCTCATCCAAATGATTGATCACCTTGGTTCTTCAACATTACTCGAAATCTTCGTCACTTGATAGGTGTCTAAAACACCCAATTTCGATAATGATTTCTCATGCTTTTCTTATTAGTTTTCATGTTATTTTGTATATTACATTTCTTTTTACTTCTTTTTAGGTACAATTGCTTAATTTGCATAAAGGAAGAGAAAGGCGTCGAAATGGAACGTATCGGCTTCAGCGCTTAAAGCTCGTATAGAGTCACCCGCGGGCTTACTGACAAAGCTAACTTATACCAGCTGAAGTGAAAAGGGTGTTTGATTCTAGACCACAAGATCTATGTGGAGATAACACATGGGCAGCACACATGTGCATTCACTGGGAGGGGAAATAAGTTCAATTTGGGAATTTGAAGACCAGATGAAGACTCATTTTCATCTTCCATTTAAGACTAGCTCTGTTCCAAATTTGTTATCGATTTAACCATGTATGATGAGTATATTTTGCAGGAGCTGAGAGCAGTCAAGACATACAAGGAATGGCAGGTTCAGATGTATGATTTGGTTGAGAATTCGAACAAGAAAGTGTTGTTTGGATCGATAGTTTTGGTGGTGTTTCAACAGATTTGAGATGCCGAAGAATAAGGAAAAAAACTAGTTGCTGCCATCGATTTGAATGAATAATGGAGGAGTTTAAGACAGGGAATGTGAAGTTGAGAAGAAAATGAAGATGGGTTTTTACCGAGTTTGGCTTTACAACAAAATCAGCCTAGGATGAAAGGGAAGTTGATGCTGTTGTTTACTTCAGTGAATGGATGCAATTGAATGAGTGTTTTGGATTAATGAATGAATAGGTTTGCTTTGTATGAATTTGTCTTAGCAAGGAAGGAGTTGATTTGTATTCCTCAAAATATAAACAGTGCATAGCCATCATTAGCCAGCAGAAGACACAACAAATGTTCGATTAAAGGCCTGAGAGATAAATTCAAGTTTTGTTGCCAACAGTTGGTTGTTCCAGGATTTCCATTAGCTAGCCATGAATCTGTGGGTCGTATATATGAAGAATGAGAACATGTTTTGCAAGGAATGAAGTAAAGGAGCAACCAGTTCGTTGTAGTTTTGTGGAGCTGTTAACCATGGCTCAATGGCTAAGTGCAGGGTTTATTTGGCAGTAGCTGGGAAGTGATAGCTTGGGTCTGGTGGAATTCGAGACAGGGAATGAGAAAGCGTTGGTGATGTTGGTAGAACAGATGCATTTATAGAGCCTGAGTGTGCAGCTGGTGCCGAGAAGATCTGAGATGTGAACTGATGATGCAGGTGCAAGCAGAGACTGGATGGAAGGGTTGAGCTGTGTGCTTGCCATGAATGAAATGGATGAGTATTGAATGAATGTGCTTGTATGAACTATAACTGTGCATGCAACAATGCAGAGAAGAAGTAACTGGAGTTCCAGCTGCAGTTGGAGTTGATATTATGCGGGACTGAAGCTACAGGGAATGGATGGTTTGCAGCGTATATGCTATGGATAATAGTTTGGTTGTGGCGGCACAGAACTGGATCTAGAATGTAACAGGCTTTATAGAGTAGTTGAAGTGGTTCTGTTGCTGGCGAGTGCCTGAGATGCATCTGGTTATAAATGTTGCTGTAATAGAAGTTGAAGTTGTTGTTGCAGTCGAAGTCGAAGTCGAAGTCAGCAGTGTTCGAGATTGAAAGAGGTGCTGCTGCTTATTGAGGCAGTAAAAAAGCTCAGAAGATGCAAGAAGTAATGGATAGCTGGGAGAATAACTAGAGCATGGAAGACTCAGTGGAGATGCTACAGAAATAGTGCGGAAACGCAGTGAGAATGATGAGCTGGTGGTACCAGTTCTGGTTATCAGATTTCTAAACCGAAAGTGGGGATCATAATGTTTCAGTGAATCGTGAAGGGGGTATGAGTCGAATGCAAGAGTTGGCGGCCAGATATATGAGCTACATGGCACGCTTTTAGGCACGTTTTCGTAAGAGATAAGGAATTAGTTTGGATCATTCTTGTGAATGTTTGAACTGCAGAGAAGGAAAGATGAGTTGCTGGAAGTACATATTTTCCTGGTGACAGTTTCTAATGGCTCAGTGGCCAGAGATAATTTTTCGGTGACAAATTCCGGCAACCGGATTTCGATGATGACGTCAGCAATCCGGCGACCCAATTTTGGACCCAAAATTTCCAAAAGAGATGTTTTTACACATGGGCTTGGTGGACGAATTGGAGATGGGTTTTTAGAAGAGAGTATCCTTTTGGGAATTGAAGATGCATATAAATAGAAAATTCTTTCTCCAAACCTAGAGATATCTCCATTAGGGAGAGCTGCTGCTACTTTTGTTTTCTAGGGTTTAGAACATGATGCTTTCTTCTATGCGTTTTGTTATGAACTCAATGAATATGAACTAAGTTTTCTTATTGGTTAAAGATGTAGTTGGATTTTGAAAACAAGTTTTGATCTTTATGAGTTAGTTTTCTCTCAAAACCATCGTTCACTTTCTACTGATTATAATAATTGCATGATTGATGTATTGCAATATGATTGAATGTTTGTTTAGTTGAGTCTAGAATTGATTGAACATACATCTATATCTATAGCTATTTTAGGGTTCATCATCGAGCGATAACCTTGAATACGAGTAGCATGATATGATTATAGTTTGTAGTGATACATCCTTGTAATCATATGTAGAAATTAACCTTTGTCCGAATTGTCATGCGCAATGTATGATAGTTGCATTGATTAGCCTATTTCTAAAACTTAATGCTCCTAGGAATTGAACTTAATTAGCGCAAGGCGTTAGGTTATTCTTTAGGTAGAATTCACATACGCATCTCTAATGTGTGTGTTGATAAATTTAGGAAATTTACGGAGTATTCTTGCAAAAAGGTATCCTAGGGCTTTTGATGATAGCGAGATTAAATACGAATTCTATTCATACATTCAAATACTTGTTTACAATTGAAGATGAAATATTTACCCAATATTCTCACTACCTTGATTTGTTTGTTTATTTCTTTGTTTGCTTTTATTTTATTTTTACTTTATTAAAATCTGAAAAATACCCATTGGTATTTATAGGAAAACGAAAATATATTGACAACCTAGTCCTCTCTGTGGGAACGATCCTTTCTTTCCCTTGCTATATATATATTTTGAGTAGAAAGTGTAATTTATTTTTGACGCCTACGACAACGATCATCACTTCCAAGTATTCCAATGATTCCAAATGTGTTCAACTCAGGATCACCGTTGTTTGAAGATCCGTAGCTATAACAATGAAAAAACAATTGCTCTCAATCATTGTTATGCAGTGTCATAGTATCGTTATATAACATCAAATTCCAATTGCATCACAACTTTGACAACAATATTATGGTGATATGTATCAATCCCCCTTAGTCAATACTTCATCTCAATATGAAAAACACTCCCTCTTACATAATGATCCACAAGCCATATATATTTGTAGTGTGAACTACACATTAATTCTCCCCCTTTTTGTCAATATAAATTGGCAAAGGTACGAAAACTAGTGGGATCCTCATGAAATTTTCATAGAGATATTTCATGAACAAAAGAGAACAACGTACCAACTCGTTTAGATGCCATCAAATAGCCGAAACTAAATTCATTCATCAAGGAGTTTATAAAGATACAAGATAACCCCTATAATATTCCACAACCGCACTCCCCATAAAGATTTGGCAATTAAGCACAAGTTCAAATAAGAACTCTCCCCCATATAATGTCATTCACGAAAAAATAACAAGAGAGACCTTACTTTCACAAGAAAATAAGGATTTAAAAGAAAACTTTGATACCTAACAAATATGTTGTCTATGAAGAAACAAATACAAAATTGAAACAACATTAAACTGACGTTTTAATCCTTGATTTCCAAAAAGATATGAATGAGTCCAGGGAAAAAAGGCTAGAAAACTAATGAACCAAAACAACATCAATAGACAGCCATAAGTGTTGAAATGTAGCATTATCTAAAGGTTTGGTGAGGATATCATCCAATTGTTGTTCGGAAGGCACAAATTCCATATTGATGATACCATTTTCATAGAGACCTCTAATAAAATGATATCTTATATCAATGTGTTTAGTTCTTGAGTGCTCAAAAGGATTCTCAGTGATGCCACACTTGAGTTATCCCAAAATATCTTCATTATTCCAGTGTAAATTCCATAATCAACAAGCATTTGTTTCATCCATATAAGTTAAATACAACACGAACCTGCAGCAATGTATTCGGATTCGCATATAGAGGGGATTGTGAGTTTTGTTTCTTGCTATGCCAAGCCACAAGATTCAACCCGACATAGTAAAATCCCCCCGAAGTACTCTTTCCGTATTCCACATATCTAGCCCAATCTGCATATGAATAGGCAGTAAGATCAGTATTAGTATCAAAAGTATAAGACAGACCATACCCTATAGTGTGTTGGATATATCACATGATCCTCTTTGCAGCTGCAAGATGAGGATTCACCAGAAATCTAGCACAACAACCAAGACTAAACTCAATATCAGGTCTAGTAGTTGTAAGATATAAGAGGCTTCCAATGATAGATCGATAAAGTTTTTGACCCACATTTACTCCTTTCTCATATCGATGCAGTTTACCAATAATGGGCATAGGTGTCAGTTTTGTAGTTGACTTATCAAGACCGAACCTTGATGCAAGATCCTTAACATATTTTTCTTGAGATAAGGAAATTCCATCCTTGTGTTGTTGAATTTGTAATCCTAAAAAGAACTTTAATTCACCAATATTTCTCATTTCAAATCCTTTGCCAAGAGAGACTTGAAAATCTTTTGCCCATTGAAAACCCCACATTGCCGGATAACCGCAGTAGTGGGGATAATATTGGTGGAGGGACGGATAATTACAAATGGATCAGTGGTTCAGTTAATTGTTAAGAGATGGGTTGTGACATTCCATACCTTTTTCTAGGGTTTAAGGGAACCCGTTAACCCAAATCTGCACTTAGAGTGCCTGAAAGTCTGATGTGGAGTGCCTTTAACACTTATGAGCATTATTATCTATATAATAATAGAGTTTTTTCGAGCGCTCTCATTCACCGGAGCTCCTGGTTGATTCTCGCTTATGGTTAATTCTGGCCCCACTTTTATTATTATTTTGGTAATGTTTTAATATTTTCACTAATAATATTTCAGGAAAATATCTTTTTGCCAACAATATATTTTTCGCCAGTTAATCCAACAAATATAGTTACCTAAATCTTATAAAACTACCAAAAATACAAAAAAAAAAAAAAAAGTCTATAAAATATTTCAAAAAATACATTAAATCATAAATCAATCACACACTCACAATTTCATCATAAAAATCAAAAAACTAAATCAATCATGCATCAAAATCAATCACACAATTAATGAATTAAAAAAATTTAAAAAAATGTTCAATGTCCAATGTCCAGTTACAGCTTTCAGAATCATTCTTTTCCTAATTACAACTATATTGTATCAATTAAAATAAAAAATAAAATTATACTGAATTATTTAAAATAAAATTGATCGTGGGTACTTACCTCTTAAACCGACATTGTGTCTTTCTTGCGAATATATTTTTTGGTGATGTTGTCCAAAAGCAAAAAATTACGGAGTCGTTAGAATGTGAAACAAAAGATTAAAATCTAACGCGATCATACAAAAATTCAACCAATGAAAAAAATAATAAACCTCATTTTCATATTATTATTTTTTTGGTTTTTTTCATACCATAAAAAAAAAATCTAAAATAATTTTTTTAAAATAAATCCAATATCCTAATTTTGTTATGTTTTGATACGTATATATTTACAAAAATATTTGCAACCACTAAGTATGGTGATATGAGAATAATTTAGTTATCCAAACTATCCGAAAATAAAATATTATAGATATTTTAATTTCGTACCATTTAAAAGAAAAAAAAACTATATTAATCCTGGCGAGATTGGGGTATACCCAGATTAATTGGGGTAAACCCAATAAGACAAAATAAGGTCATTATGAAGTAAAACCAAGCCACCCCTTAACCTTGTATTTTCTAAATGGCTAAAATACCCTTGGTTAATTAATATTAAAATTCTGATTAGGTTAATTAATTGAGTTTAGATTAAAAATTTGAAATTATGAATTCACTAAATTAAACCTTTCATCCCACTTATGATTTCGATTTCGATCAAAAAAATTATATTTTAAAAATACACAAGGCCGGCAAGGTTATAGTTTGAATAACATGCTTGCTAATATGCACCTAAGCATGGTCCATTTTGAATAAGTCTGTCACGACTTTGGTCAGCCGGCATTGTATTGGTTGAAGAACACGCTGAGTATCTTCGGCATGGAAAATTATACTACAATGCCGGCGGTTATAACGTCGGCAAGTAAATAGCTTTTATCATCACGGCTAAACATATAGCCTAGGTTAGGGATTTATAACCTTGCCGACTTATACTTATACCAAACAGAAAACAGAAAATATGGAAGATGTAATTCACTTTATTTATGAAATTTTGGTTACTACATTGATTGAAACATAAAAAAGAATGCACTTAGCATGTGCATCAAGCCTTTAAACCCTAGGCGACCCTAGTGGACGAGTTATAGTCTCGTGAGGGCTTACATAGAGGTATACACACAAAACCTACACTAAAACTTCTAAAACCATCAATCTTCCTCCGACGAAGACGATACCAAGTAGTCCGGGTTATCCAACGGGATTTTATCGGCCAAGAAGTGATAGCTTGCATCGAATGCGAATGCTTCCCCCTTTACTTCCAAGTAGCGCGCTTTCACGGCTTCGTGCTATAAAAACAAGCTTACATTTGTTAGTGGTGTTTCGTTGGAAGATAAAACAACATGGGTTACGTAAAAAAAAACCACAAAATGACTTACAAATTCTGCAACGGACAAGGTGAAGGGGCGAGTGTTAAAAATCCAAGGTTGGAGGGCTAAATAAACAAATATCGCATTTTCGATTACTAGCTGCCTAGCGTGGACTTGTTCAATACTTCTTGCATTAGGATTCCCATACTCTCCGCTAAATTTGTTGTGTACCCTAGACCAAATTTTTTTGGAATCTTCCCTTTCGGAGGATTGACGTCTAAGTCGATCTTCCGCATACTAAACCTTGGTGATTGCAAAATCTTCATTCGAATCAAAAGATGCCATTGGTGTTTGTAGAGAGATATTGGGTGAGTTAGATGGAGTGTATGATGATATGAGCTTTGGAGAGTATATGGAACTAATTGTATGTTGTTTTGTAGAGAGAAGTAATGTATTTATAGGATGGTGTCCAAATTTGGCCGTTATAGTGCCCAAGTATAAGTCAATCAATGAAATTGTACTTGCAAAAAAATTTAATTTTGAATACGCCGGCGAGGTATGTTTTCTCCAAAATGCCAGTCGTGTAAGATTGTAGGTATTAGGAGAAGATTTTTTCCCACAAACCCGCCGGAAGTGTATTGGTACGCTACACTGTCGGCCACGTTCCAGTCGGAGGAGTCACAAATTTGTTACCATGCCGGCGAGATTTGTTTTAGGCATCAGGAGAAATGTGTTTTTGCAACAAAACCGCCGGAACTATATTGGGTCAATATATTGCTGGTGACGAACACGCCGGAAGGTTATCATTTTTATACAATGCCAGCCCTGGTAACTACATAATTTTTTTGTCAGGGCCGGCAGTCTGACAATTCCGAACCTTGCCGGCCCTGGTAAAGCCGACATTTTAATTTTACGAAAGCATTCCGGCTTATGCATTAAAACTTTACGTAGCTAAACAAACCATTCATTCAACAACCAGATATCCAACAATTTTTGTCCAAAATGAAAACACGTCCCATAAACCTTAAAAAACATTTGTCCACGCCATTAACTTAAATATTTTTCCACCACAACATAGAGAAATAAACTACGAAAGCATTCATTGACCACGACCACGTCCACGACGAGCACGGCCTCGTTTTGGAGAATTACCTTCACCACCACGACCACTGCTGCTACCTTCACCACCACGAGTCCTCTTTTTATCATCCTTCATCTTAGCTTGTGCTTCTCTCCTAGCTTTTTTTTCATCCTTTACTTGAGCCTCAAGTTGCTTGAACATTTCATTGGCATCCTCATTGCCAACATTGTTAACATAGTCAATGTGCTTGCTTTGATCTTCAATCGACAAAGACTCTCCTTTTTCTCTCGCGCACAACAACACCTTCCCAAAGGTCTTCAAATGCTCCTTCTATTTTCAATTAAACAACAAACATGAATAGAATGATTCGGTAATGCAATCAATCTTAAAATAGTAAGAGCAACTCTAAATATACTTACAAAGAACTTAAGCAATGTTGATGGGTCTTTCGCTTCCAACTTCTTCTTTAGAGACAGTTCTTCAGCAGTCATTTTCCTAATCACAGTAGGACGAGCCCATTCCAAGTACCACGCCATGTATTTCTCAGTAGCTTCATGACCGTTGGTCACCTCGTCCAAAAAACTCACATCGATGTTAAGGCCACGTCTATTGTCCCAATGTTCTTGAGCTGGCCATGGAGCGTAAGAGACGTTAATTATTTTTTGGGACGTGGTGCACTCATCCCGGTTCACAGTAAAGAACGGCTTATCTTCATCAAAATGAGGTTCTTTTTGGACGTAACCCAATTGTCGCATAATCCGATGTGGATCGTACATTTAATATCCTTCAAACACATTCATCAAGGGTCCATAGTATAATGCAACAACTTCATTTCTAGGATGGATTAAACCTTGATTTCTAACATCCCGATACGGATCAAAAATCACCTCCTCCGCAGTCAATTCGTCGATGGCACTTCGGAGTTTCATAAGCTGTTGCGGCATTTCCTTATCCTGAGTACCCTTAAAACTGTACCTTTGCGCTCTTAGCCTATTAACCGCAACACTCTCATCCACTTTGATGTAGGAGCTATCTTTGAACAAGGAAGGGAAGTGCTCATATATCCAAACCTATGCAAAAAAAAAAGTTTAGTAAGAGCCTTATCTTACGAGAATATTTGGTAATATAAATGTTTTAGACAATAAAATTACATGTAAGAGACATGTGTTTCCGTTAAATTGCTTAGTGAGTGCCCTAGAACATTTTGTAAACTCATTGTTCAAGAAGGCGACCACCACAGTACCCCAAGAATACTCACGCATCTTATTTAAGGGATCCAATAGTTGCAAGTAACCGGCCTCTACTTGGTTTCCGGAACTGTCGGGGAAGATACATTTGCCCAGGACGTATAGCAAATAACCGGTAGCGGCAGCATTGATTCACACCGGGTTCACCATTCCTTCCCTGTCAAGGATTGACTGTGTGTCCCATAATGTGTCCCTCAACCTCTTCGTATTAAACTTCTTGGTTAGACGACCATCCTTCGTGTCAAGAACATCCTCCGTCTGAACCTGATTCCAACCGAACAATTTCTTTCTAAAATCGTAAATCTTCTCGAAAGATATCGAATTATCCATCCCCTCACAAACTGCTTTTCCCTCAACCTCGAGGCCTAGAATTTGTTGAGCATCATCGGGAGTTATCGCCATCTCACCGAACGGGAATAACATGGTATCAGTATCTCCGTATAACCTTTCATAGAATGCAGAGACGGTAACTTTATCAAGATTAATATTCGAACTCTCAATCGCAGGCATCAACTCGGAGTTCTTCACAATCACTTTCACATCCTCACATTCCTTGTCAAGATCCCAAGTATGAGCCACTGAACACGAAGCTTGGCGCCTCATGAGACGGATGGCATTCTTGTGATCGTAAATACAAAAAAAAAATGAAAAGATATACAAACACTTGACGTAAATTTAATTAAGATAGTTACACACTTGAATAAAGAACAAAGACGGATTAAGATTACTTACGATAGTATTATGGATCGTACATGCCCATGAGTCTTTGTATCCAAAAAGAACATTGCCACCATCTCTTGGGGTCCCCCTTGGGTCCTCATCTTTTTTCAGTTTAACCATCAAGTGTTCGGAAGGCATGTGAGAATTCTGTGGTTTAGTGATCACCCTCTTCCTTGCTCCGGTTGAAGTTGACCCTGAAGCTTCGGTGGGTTCAACAACTTGTTCTCCATCTCCTTCTTCTTCTTGTTGTTCCTCTTCCTCTTCAACAATTTCCTCTTCGACGGTTTTCTTACCTTTATCTCTATTACCATCATCATCATCATTACCTCTTCCAACATGTGGCATGTCTTGATCACCATCATCATCATCATCATCATCATCATTGTTGCCTCCTCCAGCAGCCGGAATTCTTTCATCAACATCATCATCATCACCTCTTCTACCAGATGGAATTGATTGGTCTTCATCCGGAGTGTCGTCTGAATCACTGGGTTCATATGGTGGTTTTGGATTATTTCTTATAATGATCTTTGTCGTTCCCCGCTCAACATATGCCCCTCGATGTTTTGAAGATAAGAGTTTATCACTAACACGAGGAGGTTTTGAAGGAGGACTACTAAGAGCTGCTTTCAGAGCAGCTTTCTTCTTTGCCGTTCGCAATCTGAACAAGAATAATTCAGAAAAAAAAAAATCAAAAGCCGGCAGGGTCTACAAAAACAACCTATCCGGCGGACACATAGCCGGAAAGGTCGACCAAAATATGCTTACCGGCTAAGACACCCCGGAAAAGTGTCATCAAAATAGCATTCCGGCCAACAAACAAATTTACACAGTAAATACAAGGAATTTTCACTAAACAGGTCGGCAAGGTCCATTAACCATACATTTCCGGCTGACAAAGCGTCGGCATCGTTTTATAAAATACCCTTCCGGGATAAAACATTCTAGGCATCAGGAGACATTCAAAGAAAAGTATCCGGCAAGGTGAAAAACGAATAAAAGGCCGGCGTCGTTAAAACTAATATAACGCTGGCAGGTGCTAAGTTGAATAACCTTCCGGCCCTGCTATTAGCAGTTACAGATACCATAGAGCCGGCAGGTTCTTCAAGCTTATACCATTCCGGCCAAACCCTAACTATGAAACCCCGGAAGGGTCGATAAAAAAAACATTTCCGGCGTGGCAACTGCCAATTCACAAATTCGAATTTTCTGACCTAATTTGACATGCAAATATGAAATCGAAGTACTAGAGTGATTTTAAACAAGCCCTTACTTTCTTAAGCGCACCATTTCACGTGTTTCAGCAGGTTCAATTCCTTCTTCTTCAACCGTTTTTTTCTTCACTTTCTTAGCAACCAAACTTGCAATTCCAGGGTTATATTCATTGGGTTTGCGATTAGTTTCTTTCATACGAGTTGCCTTCTTCCGTGGTGGATCCATTGATGAAGATTAATCGGAGTTTTCGAATCGACGATGCTAACGAATTAATCGACGCGTTTTGGTGGTGGTGGGGTGATGGAGCCGGTAGGGTTGTGGAGGTAGGAGAAGAAGAGAAGAAGATGAAATGGAAAAAAAATTAAAACTGATTTAGAGTAATATGTTTTTAAAGGGTAAGGGTATTTTTGTAACCTACCTATTAGGCCTCCCCCTAAAACCCACAAAAAATGTCCCTTTAAAATTGGGTATACCCCAATTAATCTGGGTATACCCCAATCAAGCCAGGATATTAATTAGGTTCCTAAACAGTGTGTGATACTCAAAAATATGAAATATATTTTTCATACAAAAATATGTGTAACCACTAATTATGGTGGTATATGAGAGTAATTTAGCTTTCCAAAATTAAAAGTCGTAATTTTGGGATATTGTTTCCTAAAAGAAAAAACTTCAACTGCCGATAGAAAAAGGAAAGCTTCCTTTTTCTATTGAAATAAAATTACATATAAGAAAAATAAATAAAAATAAAGCCAATTTCTAATTTTGATATGTAATAAATTTTGTATAGAAAAATATTTGCAACCATTAATTACGGTGATATGAGAATAATATTGCTATCCAAAATTGCATTTTAGGAGAATTCAATAACAATATTGTAGATATTACATTACAATTATAATATATAAACATTTTCTATCTTTGCCTGTAAAAAGATCTACAAGATTTTTCCTTCTTAATATGAATTTGTAACTTGGTCGCTCCTTATATAAAGCACTCAAGCCAACCATGGAAAAGTTAATTTTTTTTTTGCTAGGGTTGGTTGTTTTTGATTTTATATTTCTTCTTTCGGTTGATTTGTTTTTAAAAAAAATTTCTTTTTGTTTTGCATGAAGCTCTGATGCCGCGACATTTTTGGTTATGCGCGAAGCTCCAAGGTGTCATCAATGGCTGCTAAGCTCCAAGGTGTGGTCGATGGCTGCGACAACTGAGCTAAAAGATAAGATAAACAAACTCATTCAAGATATATAGTGATGAAGTCCTTTTTCTTCACAATATTCTTGGTTGTTTTTTTTTTGGCATTTATGAAGAGTCGGGTTAAAAGATGACCCTAAACCCTTGCATATTTAATGAAACAAATTCAAAGGTTGATTCTATTGTTAAACCCTAGCTTAGGATTTTCTTCCTTCTTATTGTAGTGAAAATATAATTTTATGTATTCTAAATCTTCTTTGGTTAGAATTTTACATGTTAATTATTTTATTCTCATTAATTCTTGACATATTTGCTTAAATTTGTTTAAAACCAAAAACTTCAATCTTTGCATTGATAATCACGGTTTTCGTTATCGATTATATTTTTGGCCAGATTCATTTAATTTCTTATCGGGTAGTTTTTTTTTTTTTTGTGGATTGGAAAATTCAATTTGAGGGTGTTTTGTACATATTTTTATATGAGATGGGCTAAATGAATGACTGCAAATACTGACAACAAGTGAGTTTTTTTTTTTCCTTGAGTAGTTATATGTTTGAATTGATTTCAGACGTGGTTTCTGATTTACTTTTGATATGTTTCAAGTTGGCATTTTAAGAAAGCTAAATAAACCAGGTAAAACTCCCAAACTCATGTCCTAAATTTTGTATTTGGAGTAAATTTTGTTTTTGGTTTTCCTTACTTTTTGGTTTCTCTTACTAATGAAGTTTTTCATTTGAATGCTGTGTTTATAAAGAAAGATTAACAAATCTTAATTTCCCATCTCTAGAATAATTAATTTTACAGAAGAAAGTTATGTTTCTTTTGTTTGATATGATTACTTTACTTCCTTGACTTAATATATTTTTTATGTTTGTGTTAAAAAAAGATTTACTGATTTTTTTTTTGGGTGGGGGAGGCTGTAATGGTGTTTTGAAGAAACATCATTTATAACTTGAGACAAGAATACCGATTTTTTTTAATTAGTCAAAGGAAATAATTTCTAAAGGATTTTTTTTTTCCTTAGTAAATATTTATTTCAGAGATTTTTTCATGTTTATCTTACTGAATAAATTTTCCTTAATTATAGTTTTAAGGAATTTTGTAATGTAAACGTATGCATATATAGCAACAAATCTAAGGTTCCTAAATTGACATGGATACTTACGATTCTTAATAAATATATTTAGGGAAATAAATGTAGATACTTACGTTCTTATATATTAACCTATTTTTAATATCGATGGCCATGACTTCCATTTTAAGACCTTATGCTAAATTTAGGCGACATGGATGCCTGTTTGGGTAGGGACAACATCTCCCTCTTTTAAATGTGGTGGACTAAAATCGAGATCGATGGCAAAATCAGTATGGTGAATACATGCGAGACAACAAGTCTTAATTGTCAAATCTCACTTAGACAACCGCCCTTGAATTTGGTTCGAGTATATAAAAAAAAAAAAAAGATAGTTCAAAACATTATAGACAAATATAGGACATTCTTAAATGAATAAGGGACGTAATATGATATGAATATGAATTTGGTAAGTTTCATCATGAACTAACAATTTATTGAAAATTGACAACCAATTATTCTCTTCAATAACTTAGCAGAAGTTTTTGGAAAGAGTGATGTTAAACTGGATAAATGCCGGAGATAAAAGAGGGGAAATGCGTGAGGAAACCAATTTTTTTTGTGTTTCAAGATAAGATATGGTATTTTGATTTTGTTTTGTTATGTTAGATTGATTGCTCCGGGTTAGGCGCACCGCATGCGATAAATGTATACATGGAAACCATTTTTTTTTTGTGGGACTCAACATTTATCTGTTGACCCAAAATCCATAACAATGTATCTTATTTAAAATGCTAGATTAGGGTATATAACATAGGATGATATAGCCTTCAAATTAAAAGAGAGGTCCAAGTGAGGAAAAGCTTACGGTAGATGCTTATGCACTTAGAGATGAGGAGATTCCCGAATATGTCAACCTTTAAAACGGCTGCTAAATCCATGAGCAAGCAAGAAATATCCCGGCGAACTAAAATATATCTTAGTAGACAGAAGAAAAGAAAGTAAACACGATTTCTGTATGGCGAGCGAAATGGGAGTAATCTAAACTGGCTCATCACTTTTGATTGTACTTCTTCTTTGTTGGCATAAACTATTGCCTGCAGATTAGTTGGGGAGTTTGGTTTGACCCACAACTTCTCAAGAGTAATTATTGAAGGAGATGTGGTTAATGTGACTGATACTGTGCTAGGAGATATGCGAGACATCCCTTGTTCCATTCGATCAGAAGTGCTAAAGATTAAATACTTGGCTTCTTCTTCCATTGATATTCAATTTCAGCATGTTAGAAAAAGTGCAAATCGGTTGGCACATGATTTATGTCAGCATGCTTTTCATGAAAATGTAAATAGATGGTGGAATGCAAATTCTCCACCCCTTTGTATTTCAGCAAACCTCAATTTTTGAGGTAGTTTAATAAAGTTGGGCTCTCTTTGAGCCCTTTCCCCCTTCAAAATAAATAAATAATCTAAACTGGCCCAGATGTTATTTATTTATTCATATATGCAAGAAACAGACCCGTGCATCGCACGAGTGACAAACTAGTTTGTCTAATTAGTAGAAGATTTGGTAAAATAAGAAATTTTAGCATGAAAGACAAATGGATTAGAGCGTCCACAATCATAGAGTAAAAAGTGGAGTAAACCCCATATTTACTCGAAAACCAATCACAGTGGGCGAGAGTAAAACCAAATAATTTGGTTTTAGTTGGAGAGAGAGCGTAATCGAGAGTATATTTGGTCGAGTCTCGGGAGTAAAACTGATTATAGTGGGGCGGATATTTAAAGTTCGTCTGATTGACAGGCGTAAAATACCATGTACGTTTGAAATGGGGAGTAACTTCCAACTCCGCGCCGCAACCAGGCGTAAAACAAATGTCTCTTGAAGGTCCGCCCCATGGGGCGCACTTTGAATCTCCGCCCCATGGGGAGCATGATTTCATCTCCGCCCGTGTAATTTTTTTTCTTCTTCTTTTAAAGCGTACTTTGAATCTCCGCCCCATGCCCATGGGGATCATATTCAGGCGTACACTTGAGTATAATTTTACTCTCCACCGCTGCGTTGAAACACCCTCAAAACCATATAATTTTAGTATTTGGTTATGGTTTTTGTTTTAGTATGGTCGCCCATTGTGGACGCTCTTAGAGCGTCCAAAATCATAGAGTAAAAAGTGGAGTAAACCCCATATTTACTCGAAAACCAATCACAGTGGGCAGGAGTAAAACCATATTTTTTGGTTTTAGTTGGAGAGAGAGCGTGACTCGGAGTAAATTTGGTCGATAGTCTCGACTAAAACTGATTATAGTGGGGCGGATGTTAAAAGTGTGTCTGATGACAGGCGTAAAATACCATCTACGTTTGAAATGGGGCGTAACTTCCAACTCCGCTCCGCAATCAGCCGCAAGATAAATGTCCCTTTAAGTGCCATGGAAAGAAATTGAAACTAGATTTTTTAGAGGAGCTATTGTTGGATCAATTTCCGGATCTGTTAGTTTGTTTCTGGAATATCAATATCTGCAATGGGAAGACCACTTTCCTCGTGTTGCTGGAATTACTGGAATGTTCAAGCATGCTTCGCAAGCCGTCGCTCTATCTTGAGGAAATGCAGATGATGAGGCCCATGGAGAGTCTTTACACAGGAAGGTTAAACTTTTAAACTACCTCCCTTATGTATTAGTCTTGATCTGTTTCCTCACATGTATGCTATTTCATTTTATTTTCGAGTTACATTTTACAAAGATCAAGAGTTTGAGGAATCCACTGAAGCCTTGCGTGTGAGTTACAGGAAAGAACATCCAGTCTGGGTTGTTAGGTTTGGTCTATACTTAATCTTAGTCTCATTTATTGGCAAATTAACTTAAAGCGAAACAATTATAATTGATTTGATGTGCCATTAATTGAACTAATCAGTTGACACTTATATGTTAGTATGCTGAGTGTTATTTTATGCCACGGGGTCTTTGATATGAAAGTTTTCATTCCATATTGCACAATGTTCCCCTTATGTTGCACTTGCCACCTCTTGCTTTATTTAGGTACTGCTATCATATCTTTATTTCATTTTTGGAATGTTCATTTGATTGTGGCTTATGTGGTTGTGACTTTGTTTGTGTGAACCCATGGAATGGGTTTTCCAGAATAGTTGGAGATATGATTGTTCTTGAAGTAGTCTTTGAAATGTCGAAGTCAGGGTGCTTGATGAAATGTACGAAAGAGGTTTAATTTTGGCTTGTGTTGCGTATATTAGATTTTAGTACCTTAAACTATAGATTTTACATTTTTGTGCTGATCATATATCAAGATCCAGTGGTTGGATCATCATAATATTTTGGTATCTTACACTTTATTGCCTGATAAAGGTACGATAGCAATTTCAAGAAGATCTAATTTCTGTAGGTACAATTAAATGTGAGCTAAATGTGGCTGCATTCGTCGGGATAAATCTTGGACAGTTCCACTAATTACTATTCGTCGGGATGTTTCTAATTATTTGCTCTTAAGATGTATCTTAAATTTTGGTATGATGTTTATTACTATATAACATACTTAGTGTATAAAATTCATGAAAATCCAGTTATTTTAGGTACCTCAAATCGTGAGCGAACTGGTACTTACTTCTGCAGGTTTAATAGTATGAGCAGTTAACTTCTGGTGTGAATTTATTCATATTGAACCGTTAGAATGTAGCCATTTTTTAGTATGTTGTAGCGCATTAAGTCCCGAGACTATTGTAGAAGTTTCAAGTCGATTGGATAAGATTTGCTACTGAAAACATTAGGGTAATCGTGACTGATTCTGTAAACAGAAATCCTGTACAACCTTGCTGTTTCCCGAGACTATTTTTAGTATGTTGTAGTGCATTAATGGCTTATTAAAACAGGTATAGATGGTGTTAATCGAGTATGTTATTCATATATGTACGTCGTATTTAACGTCCCGTTCTGCAGATGTTCCACTTGTTGTTTATTTGTCAATCTTCAATTCCTAATTGTTAGCTGCATGTCTTTGGTTTTCAGGAAAAACTTTCGGTTTCTGGGACGGATTTTTACTTGACACTCATTTCTAGGTGCTCTCTTCACTACGCTGGCACAAGGTATGTATAATATGCATATAGACTTAAAGTTTCTAACTAAGATGTTTCTTATGTCGTCTCTTTTTCTTGTGAAGGTACCATAAACGTGGTGTGGACGAGAAGGGAAGAGTTGCTAATAATGTTGAGACTGAACAGATTGTGTTTGAAGATCTCCCTGAAGGATGTCCAACTGAAATAAGTTCTGTTGTACAGCACCGGGGCTCTATTCCCCTTTTCTGGTCGCAGGAAATTTCTTCACGCCTAAATGTTAAACCTAAAATCGTGTGTAAGTGCCGGATACATCAAATCCTAGCTTGTATGCACCACCATTTTTTTGTACAGCTAATAATACTGTTATATTTTAGTGGGAAGTGACGCAAACTATAAGGATACCATGCTTCACTTTGATAGCCTTGTGAAAAGATATGGAAAGCCGATAATCATATTAAATTTGATTAAGGTAGGTCGTACGATATTGATAGTGAACTCTTGCTGCTAATCTGTTTCATGCTTAGATATGTAGACTATTTTTCAAATTCGATGATAAACCAACTTTACAAGGCATCCACATTTATGGTTGCTAAAACGACATACGCAGGAAAAGGCTCAAGAATCTGTGCTTCGAGGAATATTTTGTTATGCGACTGAAGCCATGAACAAAGATTTGTCCTTTGAGAATCGTCTGAGATTCTTTCACTTGGATCTGGCTAAACTTAATAAAAGGTCTTGGCTTCTCTTCATATCTGGCTTTGAAATATTTTGTCGTTATGTAAATAGTTTTTCTTACATGTATGATTTTAACTCGACAAAAACTTTTATATTTTTTCAGTAAAGGTAAATAAATTAGTGCTCGAAGCTCTTAGCGGAGTGACTGAATATTCACTGAGAATGACAGGATTCTTCCATTCACAATTAACGCCAAATTTGATGTCTGGTGAATATAACGAGAGCCGTTTGATCAAAAAACCCAAGCTACAAAATGGTGTCCTCAGGACCAATTGCATTGATTATTTGGACCGCACTAATGTTGCACAGTATTCGTACGGCTTGGCCGCTCTTGGATATCAACTGAATGCCTTGGGGTTTATCAGTAGACGAAAGATTGGGCATGATGACCCGTTAGTTGTCGGTTTGATGGGACTATATGAGATGATGGGGGACACACTTTCTCTCCAGTATGGTGGATCTCTTGCTCATTGCAAGGTAAATGCTCCAGAGATCTTTAGGTTTCTGCTATTTTTTATTCTTAGTTGGTTACGTAAATTGAATTCAAGGTAGTGCCCGAAGTGACTATTTGCAAGTGCATCTTATATTCATTCACTGCCAGGTTATTAATTTGTCTATTGCATGCTGCATAGATATTTTGGTCAAGAAGAGGCCACTGGAAAGCAGCTATCCATACCCAAGACATACTCAGGTCATTGAAACGTTACTGGAGCAATGCTTACACGGATGCTGATAAGCAAGATGCAATAAACATGTATGTACCACTTCCACTTGGTTTACCATTCTGCTTTACTCCGTGATCTTATTGTATATTATGAATATATATACTCATATCATCAAATACAGATTCTTTGTATCTGCCTTCGGTTTCCCTGTCTGCTATAGATATTAATTTTGACTGATGAGCCAACTGCTGTTTACAGAAGACCTATACCTTGAACATTACATTTATGGTGGTTGATGTATGTTTGGGTGATTTTATCAGTAGAACATTGGTTTCCTTGTAGTGTCTTAGGATGAGTTTGTAGTTCTTATATATGCAGGAACTACGTTCTTTTTATCAGTAGAATATTGGGTCATTGTTGATTTGCTTTGCAGGAACGACGTTCTTTTTCATATGTGAAGCAGGGACACAACACATAATATTAATATGTGTTCTACTGTGTATTATGAACTGAACGAAGTCATTATATTTCTGTTTACAGCACTGTATTTCTAAGCTAAATGAGTACCAATTTGATCAAAGAATTTTTATGACAAAATTGCAGGTTTGTGTTTCTATTTTTGGATACTGAAGGTGTTGTAAAGTGAACTGGTCCCTCTATTTTGTTAGGTGAAGCTATGTAAAAGAATTTGATGTTCAATAATGAACTTAATGTCCAAGTTTACATACTTGAACTTGAATAATTTTGGTTTGTAAATTGAATTTGAGCTCAATTTGAGATAATTCTGAGTCAAGCTTTGATTTTGACTTGACTTGACTTTAATTTGAGTTTAGTTTGACTTGACTTTGATTTGAGTTCAGTTTGACTTGACTTTAATTTGAGTTCAGTTTGACTTGACTTTGATTCAGTCAGATTATTTCAGATCAGCCATTTAGGCATTTCAGCAAATCTGAATTCATATTTTTTTTTTATATTTTAATTTAAATTTACGACCCACGCCTGGGGGTCTGTACCTTATAACCCTTAAAATCCGTCGTTATTATAAAACCCACGGTTAAGGGTCGTATAAAAAAAAGACGCTTTATCAACGACCCCATCAGAGACTGTTAAAACAGGTCGTTTAACTCGTATATATGACTTGTCCTGACGGTCGCGAAACTTCTATTTTCCACTAGTGCATCATATCCATTCTTCGTCAACTTTTATAATTCCAATTTTGCAGGGTATTATCTCTTTTCTCTTATCGATGGTTCTTATATGCTCCATCAATGGTTCTGTTATTTTCACTACTTTGGCGGTTCTCCTAATCAGTATTCTTTTTAATGGCGACGCGTTTCTTCTTGTACTTCTCGGGCGTTTATTGACACCTCACTTCATCAACAACTTTCAAGGCCAATCTCATGTGATTTGCAATCCCCATGAGATTGAGGGAGGGTGTTAGAGTATAGGTTTGATAATAATAAATTATATGGAAAGTTTTAGTATTTATGGTTATATTTAATATTTGATATATTTAGTATGAATTGATTTACAATCATTATTCTTGCATATCAAGTTACGGTATTGATATATATACCCTATGGATTCTCAATGTAATAAATACCATTCAATAATAAAATTCTCTTTTATTTTTTATCTTCTAGTTCCGACTCTACCAAATTGAGTGTTGAGAGAACTTGTGATAGAGACCGAAGGGATTTTGATATTTGTTCCATGGTTGATGGAACTAGAAAGGGGAGGATTTGATAAGCAGCCGGGAGTAAGTGTTGATGATAGAAAAATCTTATTTTGGTTTGAAGACTAATCATGATTTCGGATGGCATTAAGGTTAGTACTCAAGTAAAATCAGATTGCTTTTTTGCTCTTCTTGTAGCTGAAATTTTTAGGTCTTTTATAAGAAACCCAAAAATGAGTGTTTATTGGTGTTAGAAGTAAATCTGTATTCATGCATGTCGAAATTGTTCATTGGTACAAGATTGCACTAACTTAAAATTTTCTAGCATGTTTAATTTGAATGTCGTATGGGTCCAAATATTAGGGCTGTTTTATGAAATATTTGTACATGCTCACTCAGATGTGTGTAAACATGGAAGAAAAGAAATTTTGATACGTGCATTAAATCATCCAGTTTTGAATGTGTGCTAACCAAAGATTGGTGGTAGCTCTTTTCTTATTAATCCATAACTTTGGTTTTGTGTGGTGTTAAGTTTTAGATGTATGCTTTGTCCTTACATGGAGCCTGATAATTAAATGAAATGCGCTGGTCTTAGATTAATGAAGTTTCTGAAATTTGCATCTGCAGTACGACCCATAAGGTGTTCAATATATTGCCACAAAGAACTTATATTTGAATTATGCTTGTTATATCTTGCATTAATAGCATATTATCATTAAATGATTACCATTAGGACCGTCCTAAGGTCTTGTAGCCTATTAAATTGTCAGGGAAATTTATGTGTCAAGTCCACTAGATGTTATCTCACCATGTGCAGATAAATGTATACATATGTAGGCTGGGAGTGATGCCTTGAAGGCTTAAGCAGTAATGCAACATTTCAAGAACTATGTCATGTGTGAAATGTTACTTATGGATTTAACCCATGCTTTGTGTGCTTATCCCTTTCACCATCTGTTAGAATGTGGGTTTGCACGGGTTTCAGAAAGGGGAATGATTATTGCCTCTATCTGCTTTACTTCCTATAGTTAAATTGGTTTCTTTGGCAACATTCGTATACTATGCTTTGAACATTGGATTTCCAGCGATGCCTCGTTGCATTTTCTTTTATTAAGGAAATTTGCCTGGATTGCATCCTTGGTACTGACGAGATCATTTCTAGAGAATAGCTTGCAAGCGGGTGATAGGTGGAATCATAGAAATTTTTGCCTCATTCATAAACTAGTACCACCTTAATTTTTGTTCCATTTTTAGTGGTAGTGTTAGTATGCCATATGACTCGCTTAGATTATACTACTTGGTGCTAATGCATTACAGTGTAGTACGGGTGGTAGTGTGGCATTGATTCTTCCCCTCCCATGGTAGTTTTGGTTGACAAGATTTGGTAGGATTTGGCATTTACATTTACTATGAAATATGGCCTGTGTTGGGTTTGAAATTATATAGGGTACTGTGTCCCTTTTGTTTTCGATAGACTTTGGTTTAAGATGGTGAAGGTGACTGAAGTTCATCTTTAGTGTTGCCTCTGTGTTAGTATTTTCATTCAAAAAAGGGGAATGAAAATCCACTCTTACTTACTGTACATCCAACAGCCCCATGTGCTAATGGATTAAACCATGTTTTGGTGCGAGCATTTTTACTCATCAACGGTTAAGAAATGGGTTATGGAGTGGGTTAATATATGAGGAGATGTAATTTCAAATTTATGTAATGGAATGTTATGGTTGTATTGAGTGGATAAATTAATTAGTTGGCTAATGGAGAATAGTTCATCATTAAAGATTCACGACTAGCATACCATGTAGCCGGAGTAGTTCACTAGTACATACAAATATTAATTCTGCAAGCGTGCAATCATGAATGATATGACCTCGTTCTGAGCTCATTATCTACTGATATGGAAATGAACAACATATTAACTCTCCCTCCATTTTTGCATACTTGTTACTGAACTTAATTTCAGATTTATTTTTAGCAAATATAGATGATTGCAGTGTGAGTACTCTTAAAGTGTTCTTCACAGCAACATTACATTCTGTAGACCATTTTTCACAAAAACATGAGTAAAATTGATTACACTCGTTGGTTAAATATTCTGTTCTTGCGGTAGTTTGATTTCTAGACTTTCATACGTATTCGAGATGAGATTTTATACTAGAAAATCTAGGACAGTTGGCTTATTGTCTTGGGAAATGACTAGCGTCGACTGTATTTGGTCAATTTAGTTGATTGTTCTTGGTATTTTGAATTATGTGAATAAATATGTTAGCTAAATGCTTGCTTAGAAAATACTGGCGGGTAGCACTTGGGTTGTAGGTGTTATATCTGCGAGCTTGGTATAATCAAGTCTATTTGATATGATACTGGTTGAGAATGATCTGTAAGATGTTAGTCTTGTGCTTATATATCTGCTAGATTCCTATCTTGTTAAAAATGATAGGGAATTAGGGATGGTGATTTGATAAAATAGGGATGGTTGTTGCTATGCAATTCAGATTATCCATTGTAAGGGATAGTTGCTACAGCTGTGAGTGGTTCATACTATCCAAACAAAGATTGACGAACTACGGTCATGCTTGATCCCTTCGAACAACTGAGAGGGTACGTAGGCAGCCGTTATGCGGTTCAACACAAATCTACAGGGTTGTTTATATCATCTGAAAATCTTGGTTACTGCCTTGCAGTTCATGCCATCAATTCAGAGGTGATTGCAACCTTGGAAAGTATATATTTGGGCAACTGGCCCGTGTTAGTTTGGAAAACTGGCCCGTGTTAATTTGGGCAACTGGCCCGTATTAGTTTGGGCAACTGGCCCCTGTTAATTTGGGCAACTGACTCGTGTTACCCGTGTTAGTTTGGGCAACTGGCCCGTGTTAATTTGGGCAACTGGCCCGTGTTAGTTTCGGCAACTGGCCCATGTTAGTTTGGAAAATTGGCCCGTGTTAGTTTGGGCAACTGGCCTGTGTTAGTTTGGGCAACTGGCCCGTGATAATTTGGGCAACTGGCCCGTGTTAATTTGGACAACTTGCCGTCTTTATTTTTGGGTAGCTGGCCCGCGTTAATTTTGGCAAATGGTCGTCTGTTATTTTTGGGCAGCTGGCCCGCGTTAATTTTGGCAATTAGCCGTCTGTTATTTTTGGGCAATTGGCTCGTGTAAATTTTGGCAACTAGCCGTATAAATTATCAATCATTGGAGTTGGCAAATGGCAATTGGCCTTCTTCCATGTTTGGCAACTGGCCATATGAGTTGTTAGAAACTAGCCAATGGCGTCTAGCATCCAAGAGATATTGTTTTCTCGTAAAGACGAAAATTAATTTGTGGGATTTCACGACTCTTACAGTATAAAAGCACGTGTGCTTGAAGAATTCGAAAAAAATTGAAGGTCTGATTTCTCGAATGGCGTATCAGAGAGTCAGAGCTTGCCAAGTGGGTGGTAACCCGACCCGTTGGAAGCAAAAATTCTCTGATCCGTCACATGGGTGACCCTCAGAGAAGTTGCTGTCGGATGACCGCAGCGATGTCCGTTGAAAACCCCATACTTCCGGATAACCTCAGTGGCTAAGTGGGGACATTATCGGTGGAGGGACGGGTCATTACAGTAGATACTTGGGATGCTATTAATAGTGTGACTTTTGAGAGGATGGTTTCTGAGGCTGATGCTATTGGTCTTGATAGACCTGTTACTAGGGATGAGATAGTGGTAGCTTTATCTTATATTCATTCTTCTAAGGCACCTGGGCCTGATGATTTTAATAGTCAAAATTTTAAGTCTGCTTGGTCAGTGGTGGGAGATGATTTTGTGAAAGCTGATCAAAAAAAGTTCAAATCAGGAAAGTTGTTGAAAGAAGGGAACAACACTTTTGTTACTTTAATTGCTAAATGTGATAATCTTTCCTTTATCACTGATTTCAGAACAATTTCTTGTTGTAATGTCATTTACAAATGCATTATCAAGATCATAGATGCTAGAATGAAATTTATTTTAAAGGGATTAGTCAGTTCCAATCAATCTTATTTCATCTCAGGGAGGAGCATACAAGATAATATTCTTCTAGCTCATGAGATTGTGACAAACTACCACAAGTCTACTGGAACTTTTAGGTGTGCTTTAAAAATTAATCTCCATAAAGCTTATGATACTGTGAGTTGGGAAGCTATCAAAGCTGTCATGCAGAAGATGGGATTTCCTGATAGATTTATCAATTGGATAATGGCTTGTATATCTTCTTCAAGATTTCCTGTTATGGTTAATGGATCCCCTTATGGGTATTTTGGAGCTCAAAGAGGCACAAGGCAGGGATGTCCTATGTCCCCTTATTTATTTGTGATGGTGATGGAAGTTCTTAATCTTCTTCTCAAGCAACAAGTTAGCTCTGGAGTTGGTCTTCACCCTAAATGCAAGCTTACTCAATTGACACATCTCTGTTTTGCAGATGATGTGTTGGTATTTTTTAAAGAAAACCTGAAAGCTTCTCAAGTTCTTGCTTCAGTATTTTGAACCTAACACCTTGCATTCCTATTTGTTTACCAATTTTAGCACGAAAAGTTACCTGAAAAGCAAAATTAAAAAGCAAAAAAGGCTTAGCTGAAGTATAAGAACTTAACCCTATAACTTAACAACTAAAAGTTACACATATCAAACCTAAACCTGAAAGTATGAGGGGAAAAAAAGTTCACCTGCAATACTTTATGTATGATTTCACACTAAATCTATCAATATCTCAGCATCTTGCTAGTGTAACTGGTAGTTACACATGCATTTTCCTAATGTAACTAAGAGTTACACATGCTCATATAATAAAATATGTCCAATCTCTTCTACAAAAACTAATCTCAACAATCCAATGAAAACAAAAACAACAAAACAGACCACAAACCATTTTAATTCAATCACGAAAACCAGAAGTTACATATTCAATCAGTATGTGTAAGTAAAAGTTACACATCTAATTAGTATGTGTAAGTAAAAGTTACACATCTAATTAGCATATGTAACTAGAAATTACACATCTTTTTAGCTTGTGTAACTATAAGTTACACATCTAATTAGCATAACTACCATCTATTTAGCTTGTGTAACTATAAGTTACACATCTATTTAGCTTGTGTAACTATAAGTTACACATCTATTTAGCTTGTGTAACCACTAGGTCCATACCAACACAAAACTCCAATCAAAATATTGATTTTGTTGCTCAAGATGTAAACAAACCTGGAGTCTCATGGCACTTACAGAACAGTAAACTGCTGATATACATACTAATGGGTAGAGATAACACAAATTAGTTATTTAGGAATATTACCATAAAGGTTTGAACACTTACTTACCTGACTGACAAAACAATATTCCTTGGAGAAACAAATTCAGACTACGTTAAGACAAGAAACTTGGTACAAATAGAAAAACTCACACCACTCGAAAATGTTATTTGATGAAGGACAGGCTACGATGTGGGAAACTGGTTCCTACAAGATCGTTAAGACAGTGATATCATAGTAAGACAACCCAGCTCAGACAAAAAAGAAAAAAAAAACGCAAAAGAACAAAATAATATATGACAGATTGAAAAAATTAAAGGCAAATTTCTCCTGCAGGACATACTTTACAAAGTGATCTATGTATTCTTTCTGAAGGCACTTGAAGCAAGAACTGTTAAGCCATTCAACATAAAGGTATATCCTAAACAGATTTTTCATTTTATTCTACTAATGCAACTTCAATGTGATTAACTCATGAACCTAAAATAAGGAAAACATAAATATACATGTGAATGGGAAGGGCTTAAGCTACTTGCACTGCATATACATGACTGCAAAACATGATACTCCTATAGAAATTAGCTAGTGGACTACAAAACCATAATATAAACAAAAGCCTCAAACCAACCAATTAATAGGTGCATCTTTCAACAAGTATTTGTACTCTCAACAGATTTCAACAGGGAAAATCTAAGGCTATAATAATTAACTTGTGTAATAGACACGGTTCAAGAAAAAGTAGGCTAAGCAGCACAATGTGCAGTGTATTCGCATATTATAAGCATATGTAAGAGTTTGAACATAATCACACTCTACATACATAAGTTCCACAGAAGTCTCGCAAATTACCTATGACCACTAGCACTAGCAGTAGAAACTTAAAATAGTGCATCCTCAATCTTCTCATCATCTCCATCAATTCATCAATTCTGAAAAACACCACCACTGACATCAAAATCCTCCTTCAAACCTGCTCCAATACCACCACCTCTACCACCACATCCTCTTCATACTCCTTCAGAACTTGCATCTCCACCACCTACACCACCATAGATTCTTTAATCAAACTCAACATGTATAAGCAAGATACGAAAAATAAAAACACAACAAGAGTCAACAACTGGCTCCATTAGAATTACGAGAGATCAGCTGATTGAATTCAACCAGTATTATCAACAGAAACAACAACAATTAAACATACCTAGATTCAAAACCTGCTGAATCAAGAAAAATCATGTTGTTTTGCTCCGATCTGAATAAAGTCAACGAAAAAAAAAAAATCATAACATAATCAAACTAAGAAAATAAAACTACTAAATGAAGAAAACCATGTTTAATTGTTATTAACAGCTAATAATGCCTACAGAGTACCTACAATAGCTTGTGTAAATGGAAATTACACATCCATATGGCTTGTGTAAACTACAATTACACATCCATATGGCTTATGTAACCTACAGTTACACATCCACATGGCTTGTGTAACCTACAGTTACACATCCACATGGCTTATGTAGTAAGAAATTACATATCCATATTGCTTGTGTAATCTGCAGTTACACATCCATATGCCTTGTGTACGCAGAGCATATATGTTATCTTCGTCAACGCTAGAAACATGGACATCAAGTGGGTTATACAACAAAATCCAATCTTCGGCAACAATGGATGAATTTAATACTCTAACCAAGTGGATTAGAGAGGGAATCCAAACCTCTGAAGGGAAATCTAAGAGCTAACGAAAAAATAACCAACGCAGATACGACAAAAATTTGGAAGAACAAAAAAATAGCGAAAAGAACTAGCTTCAAAATTAATTTGATGTCTAATGCTAGACACAAACTCAGAGAAATCATAGAATATCCTTCTCAAAGTAAATAGAAGCTGAGCTTATAGCTGGCTAACATATTTAAAATACGATGTGCATCGACATATATGTCATTGTAAACTGAATGGACATTTGTTTTAGAAAGAATATGGTAATATTGATCTCGAAAGACTTTTGAATGTTACTACCCACCTCAGTGTTCAAGCCTCAAAGTCCAACAACAATAAATGGATTTTATCGTCTAACTAAGTAAAATTAAAGATAAGACAAGCAGAATGTAAAGTAAATCCAACTTGCACTGTCCAATACAGCTCCAACATCCATACCAAACCTCTCAGCTTCATATCAAAACATCACCACTAACTCCAAATCAAAATTATCCTCCAAACCTGATACAGTACCACCACCACTCTCCTTCAAAACCTGCACCTCCACCATCAACACCACCACAAATTCTTTAATCAAACTGCATATTTGTAGGAAAGACTCAAGATAGGCAAACTAAAATCAAAGTTCATACATATTTCCCCTACTTGTTCTACAATTTTTATTCATCAATCTCATGAATCATAAAAAAAAATCAAAGAAACTTACCTTATTTCACTGATTTTCTATCGAAATAGTTGTTGAAGTTGCTTAGATACGCTTCCAGTTATCTTCATCGATTAAGATTTCATCTTCAAGACAAGGTACTGAATATAACAAAATATATATTAAACTTAAAACTATCCGTAAAGAACAAAATCCATGAAACATGAGCTCAAATCAGTTCGAAAATTAAAGTAAATGAAATTCATATCAAATAGATGGGTAAAATGGATAATGATTCACATATTTCGAATCTGAAAACTGATATTCGATCGAGATGAGAGATTAAAAGATAGATCGAATTCTTTTCAAGAATCCTCTCAAAAGTAAAATCCAGGTAAGATTATAACAGATCTAATACTGATTATGATTTCAATAACAGATTTGAACTGAAATCAAACTATTAAAGTTTCTCAAATGCTTTTT
The DNA here is from genome assembly GCA_023529315.1 of Papaver bracteatum. Classification (NCBI taxonomy): domain Eukaryota; kingdom Viridiplantae; phylum Streptophyta; class Magnoliopsida; order Ranunculales; family Papaveraceae; genus Papaver; species Papaver bracteatum. Next base: position 180,523 of record JAJJWX010001238.1, on the reverse strand, counting down.
CAGAAAATGAAAATTCGAAATCTCATAATTAAATCAACCAATTCAATTGAAATGTTCAAGATGAGTATGTTTATCTGTTCGTTTTGATTTTGTAAGCGAATCTTCAGATTCATTTGCTGCTGATGATGATTATCACTTCTTTTCAGTTGATTTTCACTGAATCTTCCAAGAAAAAGTGATGACGATGTTGAATTAGATTTACATAATCAGGATCTATGTTTTTAAAAAATGGATCTAGCTTTTGAAATCATTTTTCACTGAAAAAATCGATCAGAAATCGTGTCTTTCTCAGCCAGTTTCTTCATCCGAGAGAGAGCAAAAGAAAATGAGAGAGAGAAAGTGAAAAATAAAATGAAAATGAAAATGAAATTATAACTAGTTTTATTAGGTATAAATACTAAAGGGCAGTCTTGGTATTTCTCATTTTATGATGACGTCAGCAATCCGGAAGACCCCAAAAATAAAAGTTCTAGGCCTAGAAATATCAAAATGTGAAAGAATGGAGTTGCTAGTGAAGGATCCATTTTGTGGGGTTTCCATGTAGAACCCATATAATAGGGGGGTTCTAGTATTTTTCACTAGCCTAAAAACCCCATTCGAGAATCAATATGAAAGAAAGGAAATAAAAAAACGGGCATCCCATTACACGTCTTATTTATTATGCTTTCTGTCTTGGCCCTTAATAAACCTGGCACATTTAGGGGCGACCCCAACGCAATTAGGGGTGACACAAAACTACAAAATAGGTCATAATCGGTAGGTTATTTCCGGGGCATTTTTTTCAATGGCCAAACTACCTTTTATAATCGGTAGTTAATCAACAATCGGGAGTAAATTTAGTTTGTATAACTTCCGAATATAAAGTATCCCCAAAATAAAATCTTATATCTTTTGAATTTTGATTATCCTATAATCGGTAGTAAATAAAGTTATCTTGACTCCCGATTATACAGTAGACCTTTGGCAAAAATGCTACCATAATCGGTAGGGAATTTAGGTTATTTAACTTCCGAATATAGAGTAGCCCCAAAATCAGAGTTTGCAAAAATCCTCTTTTTTTTGAATTTTGGTTGAGCCTATAATAGGTAAGAAAGGAAGAGTTATCATGACTTCCGATTATACAGTGACTCTCTTTGCAAATATCCTATCATGATCGGTAGTCAAGATACTTCGTATAACTACCGAATATAGAGTAGCCCCAAAATCAGAGTTTGCAAAAATCCTTTTTTTTAAAAAAAATTTGGTTGAGCCTATAATCGGTAAGAAAGGAAGAGTTATCATGACTTCCGATTATACAGTGGCTCTCTTTGCAAATATCCTACCATAATCGGTAGTCAAGATACTTCGTATAACTACCGAATATAGAGTACCCCAAAATCAGAGTTTGCAAAAATCCTCTTTTTTTTTTTGAATTTTCGTTGAGCCTATAATCGGTAAGAAAGGAAGAGTTATTATGACTTCCGATTATACAGTGGCTCTCTTTGCAAATATCCTACCATAATCGGTAGTCAAGATACTTCGTATAACTACCGAATATAGAGTAGCCCCAAAATCAGAGTTTGCAAAAATCCTCTTTTTTTTTTGAATTTTGGTTGAGCCTATAATCGGTAAGAAATGAAGAGTTATCATGACTTCCGATTATACAGTGGCTCTCTTTGCAAATATCCTACCATAATCAGTAGTCAATATACTTCGTATAACTACCGAATATAGAGTAGCCCCAAAATCAGAGTTATCATGACTTCCGATAATGAAGAAACCTTATGGGAACATACACGTTTTGTGAAAAAATTTGGAAAACCGAATAGGTTTTCAAATTCATTAACCGAAAAAATCCTTTATCTTGAAAATATCCAACACATATAACTACCGAATATAGAGTTGCCCCAAAATGAGATTTTGCAAAAATCCTCTATTTTTTTAATTTGGTTGAGCCTATAACTACCAAATATAGAGTTCATATAACTACCGAATATAGAGTGTCCCCCCAAAAATGAGATTTTGCAATCGGTAGCTAAAAAAAACCTAAACTACCGATTATGAAGGGGCATAAAAGTATTTTTAACCTATTTTGTTTTTTAGTGTCGTCCCTAATTACGTTGGGATCGCCCCTAAATATGTCAAGTTAATAAAGCCCAGTCACATTTTCCTATTTTGATTAGGGCCACCAAGACCGGGATTATGGCCAACTTTGTTTTAAAGACTTCACTCTTCAGCCACTCCACTGCGTCGACACTACAAGCAGATCTACTAGGAAACAGGGTATTTGAGTTACCGCAAAAAATAATAGAAGGGCCATTTTTGGATTCTGCTTCTGTATGTTGATAGAAGGATGAAATGATATTTACTCATGGACTTGGACGTATGAGAACAAATGCACGATCTTGTTTGGATACCTGCTGATTTGGTGACAAGAAAAAACGATTGAGAAAGAGAAAGAAAAGAAAAAAAAGAAAAAAAAAAAATAGAAAAGGAAAGGAAAAGGTGAGAAGAAAAACAATAGCCCGAAAAAAAACAAAAACCTAACGAAAGTAAGTAGGAACATATGCCTAAAATAACGCTTAGGTTTTATGCGCGGAAGGGGACTGGATTTAACGGCTAACCATTTTCGTTTGCCAAATACGACACAAAAAGCAAAGTACAGGCAAGATCTACAAGATAATAGATTCACTTACGTAAGATATGCATTTGTGTTGTCCCTGGAATAAAGAAGAAAAATGCACTTGCGGTCCCGCTAGCATAATCGCATGGTGTACGACAGCTCCATGGTGTACGACAGCTCCCCACTTGATTAACTCACCCTTCCATCGACTTAAAACACGCAAAACCAAGAATGCCCCTTTCTCTCTTATTTTTCTTTTTCTTCTTTTTTTATTTTAGAAAAAGTTCTGATTAAATTGATAGGTCCGATTTAAAATCGGGACAGTTACAAAATTTTTCTATTACATCAGCAGCTTCTTAAAACAGTTACAACATCACTAACGTTTTTCCGTTTAAGGAGTTTAACTAATTCTCCCAAATCCACCACACTCAGGCCAACCTTCCCAATAAACCGAGAATAAAGTTGCAGGACTAGTTTAAATGGCCCCATTTATTTTGATATAATCAAAACCAAACAAAGTAACAACAATACTACATATAGTAGATGTGTTAGGATCATCAAGTGATCCAACCATTTCTCAAGGTTTTGCATCACAATTAAACTATCTAAACTAAGGTAACTTTCTAAACTAAGACAATGTCTGATTTCTGAAAAGTTTTGAGGCTGCCTGAATCGGTTTGAACGGTCTGAATCGGTCGGGATCTTAAACGGAGTCTTTGTATATGTTGCTTTTGTTGTTGTAGTGTATGTTGCAGTTGTAGTGGTTGTTGCAATAATAGAAGTTGCCGGAGTTGTTGCTGTCGATGATGTCTGTGAAGTTGAAGATAAGGTACTTCTGGAGAAACCCAACTCCCACCTGTTAATCACCATCTCTAAACTATCCTGAAAACTTGAAGAAAACCTATAACAATATCCAATCTGAAAACGAGATTGGAAACCGAATAAACAAGATCGAAAATCTAATAAATAGGGAAGAAAACCCTTCAAAGAACCAAGATCTGTCATCTAACAGGGATGTGAATACCAATATTCTGTGGAGCACGTGTCACGATCTTAGTGGACGCACATAAATCTAACTGTGTAACCTTCGCTGGACAAAGAAGTCTAAGGAGCAAAAGATACCTCCGCAGATCTACTTTATCTCGCCCCAAGAAAGAATACCTCAACGGTGGAGATAAGAAGAGTACGAGCATATCCTACTAGGAGGCCGCTGGCGAGGGGACAGAGGTAGATGACGCATCTAATCAGCATTAAATGCACAAATCTCTTATCAACACGCATGAATCAAAGCACGTGGAGAGAGGAAGCGTGGAAGAACCCGATTAGCAGAAGTTGGCGGTGAACGAAGGTACAACCTACACTAAGGTTGGGTAGTTCCCGAAGGAACATGGGTCAGCTGAGATGGCAGAATCCTACTGGAGAAGGTATGCGGTGGATGAAGGTATATCAGCAGACGATGGACCCAGAGACAGCAAAGAGATACCAAGAGCATAAGGGGCTATAAATACCAAGCCTCACCAACAAACTGGAGGCATTCAATACCTAGGAGGAGAAGATCTAGTCTTAAGCTTATACCTCTTTAATGTTTAGAACTTAAGTAGTTACTTCAACTTGAGTTCTCTCTATTACTTTGGGAAGCATTTAAGATCTTTGTAACCACTACAACTTAATACAAAACAATCACTCATTACCCCGTGGACGTAGACAAAATGTCGAACCACGTAATCTCTTGTGTCTCATGATAACTTAGAAGCTTTTACATTATATTTGTGTTCTTCATTATTATTGTGATCTTACATATCTTTATTTACTTAGTATCATCTGTTCAACTGAGGTATCGATACTACATAGCATCTGATCCTCTGAACTGTACACATCACGTAGACTACGGGAAAAAGAGTAGTCTCAGTTTGGCGCCCACTGTGTTCTTTCTCACGGTGATGATTCTAGACACAGTTTTACTTTTAACTTATGCATCTTCGGAAACGAAGGGATCTGTGTTCTGACGTTGAATCTCACTCTCTAGTGATTTGTTCATTCGTTATTTGTGTATGTTTTTGAGTTCATAGCCTCTAAAAACATACTTTGTTACAGATCTACAAAGTTTTTCACAAAGCGTAACCACAAAATGCCAAAATCTTTGTTTTATGCTAAAACAACCCTTTTTAAACAAAGCATACTCTAGATCTGGGAACCTTTGACTGACAAAGGATTCTCAGTGAGATTTTAAGGGAGAAAGATCTTCTAAAGAATTTAATAACCTCGTTTTTACCAAGATCTGACACCCACCTTTTCCGGTTTTCAACGTTTTAAGGTTGTTTTCTCCAAGGGTGTCATAAGCATTTAATACTTGTCTATAAAAGACATTATTTCAGTCCTTTTTTCTGAAAAAGCTGCTTAGCCGTCTTCTTTTTCAGGGCATTAATTGCTACTTTTTGGACAAAGGTACCTGAGTAGCATTTTTTTTTACTTTTTTGTGACCACAAGATATCAAAAGCCAAAGGCATGATGTAACCAAATGATGTACCAACAAGCTCACGACCAGCACTCACAAGAGGAAGATCCCAAAAGTCGTCGCAAGAAAACCAAAGAAACGAAGCAGAGGACGGACAAAGTGAGATAGCAAGAAGAACAGTGGATACCAAAACACATATTCCTGCTGAGGGGATGGGGCAGACATCGGGAGCTCAACCAATCTACGACGTGCCATTACCGGAGCATCCTACCACTACAAGGCCACTTGCGGCTGACGCATGGTTACCCAAAACCTTAGCTCATACGGGATGAGGGTTGGGAAACCTAACACCAATTCAGATAGATCTGGATGCACCAATAGTAGATGAAGATGTGCAAAACTCTAAAGATCTATCCGACAACACTCCTCAAGGAGGTGGAGTTCACAATGAAGACCAAATGGTGTCACAAGGAGCAGCTTTGATACTCCGAAATAAGGAAAACGAAGATGCATTGCAGGAGATGGCTCAGCAGAACCAAAACCTCAAAGGTATGCTATACACACAGATCGAAGGTTCCCAAGCTCGCCCTACGCAAAAGCGGCATGGCAACGGAGCTATCTCAGGAAGACGAAGGTTGGATCTCAACCCACCAAAGATCAATCAACATAAAGGAGCCGGAAAAGCGCACCACGATCCGGATGAAGTAGACTCAACATACAAACCCTCTCAATCCTACTATGACAAGGCATTTTCCAAAGATGCTCATAATGTGAACTTGGTTATGGAGCAAATGGAGAAGATGCGGAGGGAGATACAAGACTTAAAAATTGTCCATGCAGGCACACGACTGGAAGAAGCGTTACAAGAGGCAACCACATCACCGATGTCTTTTCGCATTTTAATGGAGCCCATCCCTCCGAAATGCCCGGTACCTACGTGCCATGCATATAATGGTACCTCAGATCCCGCAGCCCACCTACGGTATTACACTTGTGTCCTTGCCCACTGGGAAAGAGATGAGGTAGTATTATGTAGGTACTTTCCGGCCAGCTTAATGGGATCAGCACTAGCATGGTATGATAATCTACCAACAAACTCAATTGACTCCTTCGAGCAATTATCTACGGTCTTTCTGGAGACGTACATGTACAACAAAGCAATAAAGGCAGGGTTAGATATGCTATTTGCTTTATCTATCGGACCCCGGGAAACAATGATGCAGTACACATACAGGTGGCAAAATACATGCCAAGAAATTGGGAAAGTCAATCCAGAAATTAGCATCAACTGATATAAGTACGGACTTGATAGAACCTCGGCCATCTTCGTGGAACTCCACAACAGAGCCCACAATTCCGAAGGAGAGCTCAGGGTCGTTCAAGATCATTACATCAGACTCGAGGAGATCCATAAGGACAACCACAGGGCACAAGCAAAGGCAACAACAGCTCCGGAGTGAACCAACTCTTTGGAACCAATTCCGGAGATACCTAAGCGACAAAATGAAGCCGGAGGCAGAACCAGCTATCAAGACAAATGATCCAAATACGGAGATGGAAAAAGAGGCGAAGGAAGATAAGAATTCACTGACAAAGTATACACAAAGCTCAATACAACCTTCTCTCATATCCTAAGTAAGGAGGGAGCAAAGCCAGGCTTTACTTACCCTAATACGAGGGGAAAGCAACCAGACAAAATGAAGGAGGCTAAGGAATATTGTGCGTACCACCAGTACTTCGAACATACCACGGATACTTGTTACCACTTACGAAGTGTGATCCAAAGATTCATCGACGAAGTTAAGTTCATGGAGTATGTTCAACTAAAGTCAGCGGAGACGAAGGAGGCCCCAATGAAAAGGGTGGAGCTACCTCAGGATGGAAAATACATAAACATGATGACCTTCTCTAGCGGAAGCAAAGAATAAACGCTCGAAACAGAAAGAAGATTGAATCCCATGAGGTATTCAAGCTAAGTGGACCACCTACCAGCACTTGGGAGGAATGGATGGCCACGCCATTAACATTATCAACAAGGGACGTCCACCAGGAGGTTAAAATGCATAATGATCCACTAGTCATCACTCTTCCAATACATGGATGGAATGTTACGAAGGTCCTCGTGGATGGGGGAAGTTCGTTAAATGTGATATTTTACGAACCATACCTACGCATGGGTCTGAAAGAAGAGCAGATGGATTCTTCCACTTACACAATATACGGTTTTAACAGAGTGGTCTCTAGACCAAAAGGAGACATTGTCTTGCAGGTACATGCATGACCCTTAGTAACCAACACGCGCTTCTGTATGGTAGAGGCACCTTCTCCTTATAATGTCATCATGGGAAGGCTATGGGTCCATAGATTACGAGGAACAACCTCTACATACCACCAGTACCTATATTTTCCTACACCTATGGGTGAAATGGAAATCAAAGGCGACCAACAGGACGCAAGGTTGTGCAACCTAGTATAAATCAGACTCAATGAAGAGAGAACTGCGGCTCAGCAACACGAAAGAAAGAAACACAAGGGAAGCAACAATAAAGTAGACGACGGAGCCTCCCCCGTACCCAAAGCCGTCTCAACACCAGAAGTAGGTACCTCCGCCACTCCAACCATGGATATCTCCGCCAAATTACAATTACAGAAAAGCACTCCTCAACGAACTCAGCAACAAATCTGCTCACTGGTTGAACCAACAAAGAGGATTAACATCGGGATAAAGGCAGAGCCAAAGATGATTAACATCGGAACTTTACTTGAAGAGGAAGAGGAGGTGCAACTATAGAATTTTCTATAAGAGTATGCAGATGTCTTTGCATGGTCAATGGAGGACATGCCAGGAATTGACCCGAATTTGGTCTCACACCACCTTCGGCTCATACCAGAGATACCACCATTCAAACAACGCATCGAAAAGTGGAGGACATATACCACGAAGGGGTAAAAAAGGAGCTGCAAAAGATACTTATAGAAGGATTCATACGAGAGGTCAAATATCCAACATGGTAATTGTTCCTAAAAAGAACGGAGGCGTGAGCATTTGCATCAACTTTAGCAATCTCAACAAAGCATGCCCCAAAGATAGCTACCCACTGCCAAGCATCGACCAACTGGTCAATGCAACCGAAGGCCATCAAAGACTATCCTTTATGGATGGATACTCAGGCTACAACCAGATAGCTCTTGCAGAAGAAGACCAAGAGCAACTGCGCTCTTTACCCCACAAGGCCTATATTGCTATACAAGGATTCCTTTTGGACTAAAAAACGCGGGGGAAACATACCAGCGATTAGTAGACAAAATCTTCAAACCGTGGATAGGAAAAACACTGGAGGTCTACGTAGACGACATACTCGTCAAAAGCAAAGAAACAAAAGACTATCTCTCACACTTAAGGGAGATATTCGAAGTCATGAGGAGCTTTCACATGAAGGTGAACCCTGAGAAATGCACGTTCGAAGTTACCTCAGGAAAATTCCTGGGATATCTAATAACTCAGCGAGGAATTCAAGTAGATCCTGAAATGGTCAGAGCTATAATGGAAATGCCATCTCTGTAAACTATGAAAGGAGTACAAAATCTGAATGGAATTCTAGCTTCCATGGGAAGACTCATAGCAAGATCATCAAATAAATGCAAAGCATTTTTGATACGCTAAGGAAAGGAAACAGGTTCATATAGACTGCAGAGTGCGAACAAGCCTTTCACAAGATCAAAGATTACTTGGCATCCGTACCTATTCTACCGAAGCCGGAGCCATGAGAGATAATCACCTTATATCTAGCAGCAACAAGCTACGCTGTGAGCGCAGTATTGGTACAAGACAAAGGGCAGGGAGAACAACCCGTGTACTACATCAGCAAGACACTCAATTCAGCGGAGCGTAATTACACCAAAATGTAGCAACTCATATATGCCTTAGTAGTGGCAACACAAAAGCTAAGAATATATTTCGATGCACACACTATCCAAGTCTTTACAAAGGCTCAGATAAGTCAAATTCTCGACAGCAATAAGAGAATTGGAAGAGTGGCAAAATGGAATGCCATGATCAAGCATTCCATGGGAAGACACATATCTTAGCAGACTTCTTAGCGGACCTAACTCTGAATGACGAAGCAGAGGTAGACGACATCCCAGGAATGGAGGAAGAAAAGCCAAACCCAGGAGACCTCTTGGAACCGCAAAGATCACAAAGGTGGGAAATATTCGTAGATGGCTCCTCCAACGGAGAAGTAGCAGGCACATGGATTGTGATAACAACCCCAACCGTAGACAGACTTGTCTACGCATTCAAGTTATAATTCAAGCAATGCACTAACAACATCATGGAGTATGAGGCAGTCATACACGGCCTACGCCTAGCTCGAGACCTGGGCTTATCAGACGTTTGTTTGACTAGTGACTCACAATTGGTCATTAGAAAAATAAAGCTCAAATACCAAACAATAGATCCAATATTATCTTCGTACCCAAGGCTAGCACATGAGCATGCATCAAACATAAACAAGGTCACATTCAGACATGTCTATCGGAAAGACAACAGACACGCAGATGCCTTAGCATTTATATCATCAATGCTGAGGGACAGAAACACCACCTTTGTCCGAATTGGGAGAATTTATGAACCTTCGATAGAAGGACTGACCTCAGCAGAGGAAACGATGGTCGTTCAGACCAGGGCCATGAGAGAAGCAGAAAAAGAAAAGGAGGTTTCGGAAGAACCAGATAACAAAGCCGACGAGTCTGACGAAGATCAATCCATGTCAGACGGAAGCAACGAATGCGAAGCAGAATACGATTGGAGAATCCCAATCCACTTGTACCTCGACAAAGGTACCCTGCCCTCACATATTGGGCAAAGAAGTCCCCTTCCGCGCATAAAACCTAAGCGTTATTTTAGGCATATGTTCCTACTTACTTTCGTTAGGTTTTTGTTTTTTTCGGGCTAATTTGTTTTTCTTCTCACCTTTTCCTTTTCTATTTTCCTTTTCTTTTTCTTTTTTTATTTCTTTTTCTGTGGAGCACGTGTCACGATCTTAGTGACCGCACATAAATCTAACTGTATAACCTTCGATGGACAAAGAAGTCTAAGGAGCAAAGGATACCTCCGCAGATCTACTTTATCTCACCCCAAGAAAGAAGACCTCGACGGTGGAGATAAGAAGAGTACGAGCCTAGCCTACTAGGAGGAAGCTAGCGAGGGGACAGAGGTAGATGACACATCTAATCAGCATTAAATACACAAATCTCTTATCAACACGCATGAATCAAAGCACGTGGAGAGAGGAAGCGTGGCAGAACCCGATTAGCAGAAGCTGGCGGTGAACGAAGGTACAACCTACACTAAGGTTGGGTAGTTCCCGAAGGAACATGGGTCAGCTGAGATGGAAGAATCCTACTGGAGAAGGTATGCGGTGGATGAAGGTATATCAGCAGACGATGGACCCAGAGACATCAAAGAGATACCAAGAGCATAAGGGACTATAAATACCAAGCCTCACCAACAAACTGGAGGCATTCAATACCCAGGAAGAGAAGATCTAGTCTTAAGCATATACCTCTTTAATGTTTAGAACTTAAGTAGTTACTTCAACTTGAGTTCTCTCTATTACTTTGGGAAGCATTTAAGATCTTTGTAACCACTACAACTTAATACAAAACAATCACTCATTACCCCGTGGACGTAGACAAAATGTCGAACCCCGTAATCTCTTGTGTCTCATGACAACTTAGAAGATTTTACATTATATTTGTGTTCTTCATTATTATTTTGATCTTACATATATTTATTTACTTTGTATCATCAGTTCAGCTGAGGTATCGATACTACATAGCATTTGATCCTCTGAATTTTACAAATCACGTAGACTACGGGAAAAAGAGTAGTCACAAGGGATTTTAGGGAAAGAGAAGTGAAAGAGGAGATCGGGAAGTTGTTGAGGTTTTCAGCCGGCGTTTGGGTTTGTTATTGTTTGAGAGGAAGGAGACTATTTTTATTTTTAGAGCATTTCCAATTCAAAGTCGTTTAGTTATTCTTAGCGAAGGTTTTATTAATGTTTGTTTTTAGAATCCTATTATTAGAGCTTGAATCATTTGGGATTTGAGGGCTTCGTAGGATATCTAACATCCTACGTGTGGTTAAGGGGGACCTAATCCATATGAAAATTCTAATTTTCCCTTACCCCATAACTAAATTATAATTTAACTTTTTATTTTAAAAAAAAATAATCTTTTATTTTTCTTCTTCTTCTCTTCTCCTTCATTCCACCATGGTTTCATCATGATAAAAATGATGATCACGATTTCATCATGATGAAAATGATGATGATTAAAAAAACTTAAATCTATTGTTCTTCTCTCTTCTTCTTATTATTATTCTTCTTTTTCTCCATCACATCGTGACTCTTCATCGCATCATGATGAAGATGATGATCATAAAAAAATAAAATCTATTATTTTTCTTCCTTTCTTATTCTCCACCGCGTAGAGATGATAAAAAAAAAAAAAAACTAAGAAAACCCACCATTTGTTTTTGCTTTCAATTGGCTAAGCAATCCGATTCGATTAATTTGAGTTAAAAAAAAAAAAACAGTTTCTGAATATTTATATGGCTCGGAATTCATACTTTCCCAACCGTGAACCCTGAACCTACCTATACGATTCCGAAAATAAGAACTCTCAACCGTAAAAGAGTGTCTACGGATAGATTTTCCTAGCCGTAATCAATTTTGATAATCACACAAAAAATAAAAATAAAGGTCTATTTTCGGTTAGGTATTCGGCTAGGTTTCCCAGCCGTAACCTGAAATTTCGTCTTGGAAAACCTAGATATAACTGTTTCTGGTACTTAAAAAGAAAAAAGACAAAATTGGCTAGGAGTTCTTAGGTTTTCCAAGTCGAAAGTTGAAGTTACGGCTGGGGAACCTAGCCGAAAATTAGACTTTTGTTTGTATTTTTTTGTGTGATTATCATAATTGCTTACGGCTAGGAAAATCTATCCACATACACTCTTTTACGGTTGGGAGTTCTTACTTTCCGAACCGTATAGGTAAGTTCAGAGTTCACGGTTGGAAACTTGTATTTTCCCAACCGTAATACATGATTTACGGTTGGGAAAGTATGAATTTTCAGCATATACATTTTTAGAAACCGTTTTTTTTTTTGCTCAAATTAATCGAATCGGATTGTTTAGCCAATTAAAAGCAAAATTAAATGGTGGGTTTTCTTAGTTTCTTTTTTTATTATCTCTACGCGATGGAGAAGAAAAAAGGAAGAAAAATAATAGATTTTTTGTTTTTTTATGATCATCATCTTCATTCCCGATGCGATGAAGAATCAAGATGTGATGGGGAAGAAGAAGAAGACGAAAAGAGAAATGAATAATAGACTTTTTTTTTAATGATCACCATCTTCATCGTGATAGAATGAAGAAGAAGAAGTTATTTTTTTTAATGAATAGTTAAATTATGATTAATATTAATCTATATTCTAATCGTTATTAGTTTAATTAATCACCAAATTTAGCACTAATCAAATTTGGGTTATTTTAGCCATTATAGAAAATGATGGATAAGGGGCTACAAAAATTGCTACTAATGACCTAAAACAGCCCAAAAACCCATTTGGGGTAAAGCTAATAGGATTCTTTTTTTAATATCTTTTTTTGGTCATTGCAAAATGACAAACGGAAAGAAAAAAAATTACTTAGAATTTTCCTAGGTCTTATTCCACATAATTAAGTTAAATTTAGAGAAAAAAAATAATGATTATAGATTTAAGACCCAAGGTCATGAAGAAAGTATAATTTAGGCTTTCTCCCTTATTCCACTTAGTCATGTCATCTTTCTCTATGACCTTGACTCTTCATCGGAGATGACAACTTGGTGGAAAGTTTCTTAATCCTAGGTGTCATGGCTTAAATCCGCATCATCATTTTGTTTCTAAAGTTATAAATATTGTTAAATAAGATTTTTGGTATTGGACATAGACTTCATGTAAAAAAAATTTATCTTTATTATTTTATGTCATTTAGCAATGACCCATTAAGAAAAATACTAATGAGATCTCCACCTAGGATTACCTTGACCCCTTGTACTCGAGATGTTCTTATGAGTCTGATTTATTTATATAATGGTTCAAGAAAAGAAATAAAAGCATGAGTTAGTTGGAAACAAAAAAATGTACTTGCTAATCTTTTTGGTTTTTTTATATAGTAGGGGTAAAATTGGAAACTAAAAAACATAGTGACAACCTAGATACATCATAAAAGTAGGGTTTTGAATTTAAGTAAATACATTATACCCCTAAAACTATTTATATAATGTTTTAGTGGAGTATGAAAGTAGAGATAAGTTGGACTTTAACTATGGTTGTATACTCAAATGCTCCCTAATTACTTTTACATGACCCATTTATTTTCAGCTTCACTTGTTTGGCAGTTTCTTATGGAGTTTCCTTATGAAGGTTATGAAAAAAAATGAGATTCTCTAAGAAGTGGTATTTAGTACTGATACTTCAATGTATTTATACCACAGAAAAATTTATTTCCCCTAAATGGTTCTTGTTGTGAATCCTTTCATCCAGCAAGGGAATTACGCAAGGGGGTCTCATTTTCCCTAACTTGTATATTATTGTTATGGAGTCTTTCTCTAAAGCAATGGTTGTCGGTGAAGCTAATAAGAAGATTAAAGGCATCAAAATATCCGTCACCAGTTAGTCATATGTTTTTTTTGATAACTGTCTAATCTTTGTGAATACTGATCTTGAAAGCACTAGGAATTTGCAAGTATTCCAGAAGATTTCAACTCTTATTCTGAATAACTATTGTCAAAAATCTATCATTTTCATCAGCAATACTTGGGTACTTCTGCTTGTGGCATTACTAAATTGTTACAAGTGAAGAAGATAGATCCAGAGAGGTACCTTGGGGTTCCATTATTTCTCAGTAAAAATAAGAAAGTTTCTTTCAATCACTTTATAGGTAATGTGCATAATAGACTATCTAAATAGAAAGGCAAATGCAAACACGAGCGCATGCAGGTCTATGGTGGTCAAGAATTTTGTTAATATAATTCCATCATATTAGATGAGTTCTTTCAATCTTCTAGGTGAAACATAGCGAAGATGAATTTCATTCAACTGAGATTTTGGTAGGGTAAGCCTGTAAATAAAGAAATTTTTCTCACTTCTTAGGAAGGTTATGCAAGACTACATTAAACGGGGTTTTTAATTTCAGAGATTTTAAGTGCTTTAATCATGCCCTTCTTGCTAAGTCAACTTGGAGATTATGTACAATTCAAAATAATATTTAGGCTACTTTTATCAATGCTAAATATTTCAAGAATACTCCTCCTTTGCAATATTCTAAAAAGGTTGCCTCTACTTGAGCTGAAAGAACATTAATGTTAAGTTTGAGTTACTAAACATATTCTAGTATAGAAAGACATATGGATTTCTAATAAAAAAAAAAAAAAGACATATGGCTTCCTAATGATGAGTACCCACCTACTCCATATTGAAAAAGCGGGGGTCTAACAACCTTACCCAATATTTCGCTTAGCAATCTGTATGGACTAACTCCAATATACTTTTAAGAGAATCAACTAGACAGTCAGACTCAATCTTAATAAAAAGTATATCAAAGAGTTGTATCTCAATTTCTCGATTCAATCCCTACTCAAACAAATTGAAATTTGCGAGGTACAGTTGAATATAAGAGAAATAACTTGAACAGTACCAAAGACCAACGTTGAAGGATCAATCAATTTCAATCAACAACCAAAGGTTGGATTTACCAATTGATCGATACAACGCACAACCTGTGATATTTCAATTATATAACAAAATATAATGCGGAAAAGAACTAACACAGACACCAGAAGTTTTGTTAACGAGGAAACCGCAAATACAGAAAAACCATAGGACCTAGTCCATATTGAACACACATTGTATTAAGCCGCTACAGAAACTAGCCTACTACAAACTAACTTCGGTCTGGACTGTAGTTGAACCACAATCAATCTCACACTGATCCAAGGTACAGTTGCGCTCCTTACATCTATGATCCTAGCAGGATACTACGCACTTGATTCCCTTAGATGATATCACCCACAACTAAGAGTTACTACGACCCAAAGTCGAAGACTTGATAAAAAAATATGTATCATGCTGAAATAGATAAATATGTCTCCCACAGAAATACCTACGAGTTTTGTTCTGTCTCTTGATAAATCAAGGTGAACATGAACCAATTGATATACCAGACTTATATTCCCGAAGAACATCCTCAAAATATCAATCACCTCACAATAATCTTAATCGACAAGCGAAACAAGATATTGTGGAATCACAAAAGATGGGACAAAGGTGTTTGTGACTACTTTTCTATCTTGCCTATCAGAGAAATTAATCTCAAGACAATCTTATGATTGTATTCAAATATGATAGAAACAGCAAGATCAAATCATGCAACTACAGAGAAAATAGTTGGGTCTGGCTTCACAATCCCAATGAAGTATTCAAGTCGTTAACCTACAGGGTCTCGATACAAACCTAAGGTTAAAGGAGAATCAACTCTAGCTTATACAACTAGTATCACACATGAGGTGTGGGTATTAGGTTTCCCAATTGATAGAGTTCTCCTTTATATAGTCTCCAAATCAGGGTTTGCAATCTAAGTTACCTTGGTAACTAAGCATTTAATATTCACCATTAGATGAAAACCTGATTAGATTCAAGCTAATATATTTCAACCGTTAGATCGAACTTAGATTGTTATACACAAATAAAATGTAACTTCATTTAGGTTTGAGTAACACGTACCTAAACGTGTACACCTAGTTAGTTCAACAATAGTTAAACAATGTTTAGCCATATGAGCACTTTCATATCAACCTTATTCATCTTCACCATCACTAGTTCAAATGACTCAAAAGAACTAGTTAGAGAGTTGTTCAATTGCTTAGATCTCATAGAAGTATATAATACAAAATCGAAGCAAAAACGATTTTGATTCACTCGAATCGATTCATGAACATTATAGCCACAGTTTGCAAAGATTGCATTCCTTAATTTATAAATGTCTTAGTTCACGAATAAACCGTTTTTAGAAAATAACCCACTCAAGTACGCATACTTAAGTACCCGGATTGAGCTTGTTTTTAGTTCACAAACTCAAGTAGAAATTCACGGGATGTGACCTTCTGGCAGTACGCATACGGGTAGGCGGACTTAGCTCCGGACATCCTAAACCAGTAAAGTAGGCATACTTTAGTTCAAGGATTTTGGACTTACACAAGTATGAGTTCACATACAATGTTTATATCCATTCAAGGTTATATATTCTAAACTCTCATTTCAATCATTGAAATATTCTTAGAGGATGTTATATAGTGTTTATTCACACACTATTTTTCATCAAAGCGATTTACAAGAGATTGAAACAATCAACTTGACTTTCATCACGAGTAAAGATGAACTTGGCCAAAGTGAAAGCTTACCAACACATATTTCGAGAAATAGATAAACGAGATAAACTCAGCTCGAAATAGCAAATGTGCATAATCGAAGTCTATATAGAAATACGACTTTTGTCTCAAGATATGAGATAGAATAGATAAAATTTTGAGTGATAGATAAGTTCAAGTCTCCACATACATTTTTGTCGATGAAGATCCACCAGTTCCTGGAGTAGTTCTTCGTCTTTTCATGATGAATGTCGTGGAGTCTAGAGCTCAACTAAACTTACTATCCTAGTCCGAGACTTAGATATAAGTAGACTAGAAATCAAGACTTATACTTTTGGCAACTAAACTTGACAAACAAGCTTAAGATAGCAACGCTTGCGAGTTCGACCAAGCAGTGCTCTAACACATATGCTACAACTAATAGCCCAGGAAACATCACTTATGTGTCATAACTCATTGATGCAGATAAAAAATGATGGAAACCCGACATTTTTAATAATCTTTTTGATCGTGACACTACTCAGATTATTCTAAGCATGAGAATACCCATCGATTAATGACAAAGTAGTATGGACTTAAATTAAGAATGGATAATTTTTAGTCAAGTCAACTTACTATAATATTTACAATTTGAAGTATCATCAAGGTGAAGATTGGTTTCAAACTGCAGCAGAACAATATCTTGAAAAAAACTTGGTCCAAAACTTATTCTCGGAATAAAGCTTTTTATTTATAAGTGTATCAAAGGATCCTTCCCTCAAAAGAAAGATTGTGTAGGAAATATCTACCAAGAAGAGATCAAATATGATGGATGTCAAAGAGAATTGAGGTTGTTGTTCATATCTTACTTTATTGTACATATGATAGTGCAACTTGGTTTAGTATAGCTGATACATTTTTTAAGATGGTTAATTGCTCTCTCCGAAGAACTAGAGGGTTTGAAATGTACAATGCATAAACCATCTCTAAGATGACAGCTTCGCATTTGCGGAATAAGAGGGGTATTGTGGTCTTCAACAAGAAATTATATAACCCACAAGAAAGAATACGACACATTTCTAGTTTTTTTAGAAACTCTAACAGTGTTAGCAGGAACACTAACGCTTCCTCATTTTCTCCTACATCCCAATAGATCCCTCCTGGTGTTAACTATCTTAAAACAAATCGTGATGCATTTATTTGTGATATTACTATATCTGGTGGTTATGTTCTAACAATCAGAAATTTTGCAGGTAATCATCTAGGATCAACATCAACACGCCCCTTGATGTGTATTCTCCTTGGGTCTAACATGTGGACATTTAATTGGTTGACCTGAAGTATGTATGGTTATATTAGACTCATTACTGCTTGTAGTCATATCAAACTCATCAAAAAAATTCTTATTCTCTAATACTATATTGAATTTCATGGGCCTAACTCATCTTGAAAACCTGGTTGCGAGGTTAGGAACCTAGGGTTGCCCGCGACTTATAAACTGTAGGATCTTAGACTTCCCATACTGTATGAGACAAATCTAAAAAAAAACACCAAATATTAAAGAATTTCAATTTCTTCAAGGAGTTTTTAGTCTATGAATACAACAATTAGGTTCTTAAAATCATCTTTTGTCTCGCAACCCTGAACACAAAACCCTGACTGGATAACACACCAATATCAAGAATATTGAGGTGATTGAGAGCGAAAAGTCAAAATCTCTGTTATGACTAACCAAGTTGTGAAAGATGCTTAAGAAACATTCAAAAAAGTGGAGAAGTTTATATAATGAAGAGTTTTAGTGCAGATGCAACGCCGATTATTTATATTCTGGGTAACTTGTTTGTGTGGCTCCAAATTTATAAACCAAAGAATTTAACACGTGAGTAAAGCTGACTAGATTCTCTTACCCTTTGCTTTCGATTCTTACTAACGTTTTTATGGATAATATATTCTACATATGTATTCAAAACCCATTAAATACCTAGCGAGATTGGGGTATACCCAAATTTAAGTGGACTCTTTTTAAGGGCTAAGGGGTGTCCTGATATGTGAAGTTACAAAACTACCCTTTTCCAATATAATTCTTATTACCCTAATCAGTTATCATTTTTTTCATTTCATCTTCTACTCTTCTTCTTCTCCTCCTCTACCGGCTTCTCCATCCCCCACCATCGAAAACTCGTCGATTAATTTGTCGTAATCGTCGATTCAAAAATTTCTATTAATCTTCAAACATGGAGCCGTTGAGGGCTAGTCGTATGAAAAGAACAAATAGGAAACCCAATGAATATAACCCTGTAATTGCAAATTTAGTTCAACAAAAAGTGAGTAAAAAAAATCGTTGAAGAAGAAGAAATCAACGTCGCTGAAACCGTAAAAATGGCGCGATTGAGAAAGTAAGGGCCTACTTAATCTCACTCAAGTACTTCAATTTTATGTTTGTATGTCAAATTAGGTCAGAAAAATCAAATTTGTGAATCTGCAGTTATTCAGCCAGCGGGGTCTCTGATTCACGACCCTGCCGGGTTTTCATATTTAGTGTTAGTCGACAAGCTCTTATGTTGAATATCATGCCGGTTGTTTTAATACCTTGCCGGTGATATATGTTTTCTATAGTCGTTGGGTCATAATTTTTTACCCTGCCGACAATGTGTTTTGAAAATTGTTTGTCTCCTGATGCCTAAAATCATAAGTTCGGCATGGTATTTGAATATTACCTTGCCGACGAATTAAAATCCGGCACTATATGGGTTATATACCCTGCCGGCTATATGTAGCAGAAATTCTTGTATCTAATGTGTTCAGAATTGTTATAAGCCGGCACGTTAGTTGAATAAGACCCTACCGACTATTGTTTAGTCAGCAATGATTGTACTTGTCGACCCTGCCGGCTATTGTTTAGCCGGCATAGATTATAGTTATCGACCATGCCGACTGTTAATTTTTTTTTTAATTGTTCTTGTTTACGTTGCAAAAGGGAAAGAATAAAAGTGTTACTCCTCCTTCAAGACCTCCTCGTGTTGGTGACAAACTCTTGACTGCAACACATCAAGGGGCATTCGTTGAGACGGGAATGCTCAAGATCCGTGAATGGAATGATTCTCAACCAATATCTGAACCCAGTGATTCAAATGAAATTCCAGATGAAGACCAATCAAATCCATCTGATAGATGAGGTAATGATGATGATGGTGTTGAAAGAACTCCGACTATTGGAGGAGATGATGAGCATGATGATGATGATCAAGACATCCCACTTGTTGGATGAAGTAATGGTGATGGTGATAACAATGATGGAGATAAAGATAAAGATAAAGATGATGAAATTGTTGAAGACGAAGAAGAAGAAGTTGGAGAAAAAATAGGTAATGATCAACAAAATGAAGCTGCAAATGGAACTGCAACTGCAACTGCAACCGAAATATCGATGCGGGTTATCACTAAACCAGTTGATTCCCAGTCACTGGAAGGTCACACTGGAACCAGGTAAGCCTCTACTAAGGACCCCAGAAGATGGTGGACATGTTCTTTTTGGATACAAAGACACATGGGCACGTGAAATCCATGGTGCTATCGTAAGTAATATCAATAAAACTTTGTTTTTATTTAAGTATATCTATCTTAAATTTGCTTTAAGTGTTTTTGTTTGTTTTAATTTTGTGTTTTTGGTACTTGGAATCACAAGAGTGACATCCATTTTATGAGGCACCAAGCTTCAAGCACTATGATGAAGAGCTAGCCACTTGACAAGGAATGTGCCGAGGTGCAAGAAATTTTCAAGAACTTCGGGTTGTGGCCTACGGTTGAGAGTTTGATTGTTGAGTATGACAGAGTTACCGTATATGCATTCTGTGAGAGGTTCTACGGAGAGACTGATACAATGTTATTCCCATTCGGTGATATGGCAGTTACTCCCGATGATGCTCATCAAATTCTAGGCCTCGAGGTTGAGGGAAAAGCACTCAGTAATGGCTACGAAGAAGGAATTTCTTGGGAGAAAATCTTCAAATTGGCCAAGAAATTATTGGGTTTGGATGAGAAGCATTCCGAGTCTTTGTTTGTGAAGAATGATGGTTATATAAGCAGGAAGTTAAGTCTGAAGATGTTGAGGGACACATACTCTGGGACCCATAAAATCTTTTATGACGAAGGAAGTGTGTCCATGGTGCAAATCAATGCTACTGCGTCATCTTATTTTCTATACATCTTGGGAAACTATATCTTCCCCAACAGTTCCGGAAGCTTGGTCGACGCCAAGTATCTTCAACTATTGGATCCCTTTCATGAGATGCATATGTATTCTTGGGGTACTGCGGTGGTTGACTTCTTGAACAATGAGTTGCCAAAGGGTTCAATGAAACTAACTAAACAAGTTAATGGAAATATATGTCTCTTCCAGGTAATCCAATTATCTAAATCATTTATATTTGCAAAATGCTTATAAGATAAGATCCTTACTCAACTTTGTGTATGCATAGGTTTGGGTATATGAGAAATTCCCTAATTTGGTGAAAGCCAACCCCCACATCAAAGTGAATACTAAGCTTGCGATTAATAAGCCAAGAGGACAGAGATACAGTTTTACTGGTGCTCGGGACAAGGATATGCCATAACAGCTTATCAACATGCGAGTCGCCTTGGATAAAATTATTGCGGATGAGGTAATATTTGATCCTTATCGAGATAATAGAAATGAAGGTTTAATAAAAATTAGAGATGATGTTGCATTATACTACGGTCCCTTGTTTTACCCCCAAGGATTTTCAATGTACAATCCACAACGGGTTTTGAGACAAGTGGGTTACATCAAAGAAGTACCTCATCTCGTTGATGATCCGTTATTTAAAGTGTTAAGGGAGGATTGCAGTACGTCCCAAAAAAGTATTGACGTCTGTTATGCTCCAGCACCAATGATTGAACATTGGGACAATAGAAGTGACCGTAAAATCGATACGAGTCTTTTGGATGAGGTGATCGAAGGTCATGAATCTAGTGGAGATTACATATCGTGGTACTTGGGTTTTGCTCGTCCTGCTGTGATTAGGGCTGAGACTGTTGAATAACCAGCTCGTAGGAGGAAGATACCACTAAAAGACCCAACAACAAGTCTTAAGAACTTTGTAAGTATTTTATACTTGCTCTTATTGTTTTAAGATTACATTATCGAATCAGTATATTAATTATTTGTTGTTTAATTGAAAATAGAAGGAGCATTTGAAGACCCTTGTGAAGATGTTATGTTGCGCGAGATAAAGAGGAGAGCCTTTGTCGATTGAAGAGAAAACTAAGCACATTGACTATGCTAGCGATGTTGACAATGAGGATGCCACCGAAATGTTCGAGCAAGCTAATGCTGAACTAAAGATGGAATCACAAGCCAATATAGCTGCACAAGCCAATGGGAATGGTGAACAAAAGAGGACTCGTACCCGTGGTGGTGGTAGTGGTCGTGAAAATGCTAAACAGGGCGTGGTAGTGGTCGTGAATGAATGCATTTCTAGTTTATATCTTTATGTTGTGGTAGAAAAATGTTAAGGTTAATGGTTGGACAAATGTTTTTTTAAGGTTTATATGATATGTTTTCATATTTTAGACAAATGTTGGATTTCTAGTTGTTGATGAATGGTTTGTTTAGCTATGTTAAATTTCAATAATTCAGCCGGCAGGGTCTTGAGTGAATGTTTTGTTAAGTTACAGTGCCGACTAAACCAGGACCGACAAGGTTGTGAACTGCCAGACTGCCGGCCCTGACAGCATAAATGGTGTAGTTACCAAGGTCGGCAAGGTAAGAAAATTAATACCTTGCGACGGTGTAACCGTCGGAAATATATTAAATTATCGACCCTGACGACTATATGTAGCAGAAAATTAACATCTCCTGATGCCAAAAATCATAAGGTCGGTAGGGTTATAAAATTACGACCTTGCCGACTGTATAAAATCCAGCACTCTAATGACCAATTATCGTGCCGACTATATGTAGCAGAAAATGAACTTCTCTTAATGCCTAAAATCATAAGGTCGGTAGGGTAAGAAAATTAAAACACTGCCGACGGTATGTTAGCCGGCATGATATGGAAACAATTACCTAGCCGGCGAGTTCAAAATTCAAATGTTTGCAAGTACAACTGCATTGATTGACTACCATAACGGCCAAATTTAGGCACCATCCTATAAATACACGAGTTCTCTCTACAAAACAACACACACCTAATTGCATACACTCTCCAAAGCTCATATCATCATATACTCCATCTAACTCTCCCAATACCTCTACATACAACAATGACATCATTTGATTCAAATGAAGATCTATCCATCACCAAAGCATGGTATGCGGAAACTCGGGTTAGAAATCAATCCTCCGGAAGGGTGGATGTCGTAACCTTTTGGTCAAGGGTATACAAAAAATATAGGCAATAGTTTGGGAATCCTAATGGAAAAAGTGTTCAACAAATCCATGATAGGCACCTAGTCATCCAAAATGCGATACTTGCTTTTTTAGCTATCCAAAAACGGATTTTGAACGCTACCCACTTTAGCTACTCTATTGAACAATTTGTAAGTATTTTTGTGGTTTATTTTACGTAATCCATGTTGTTTGATGTTCCTACTAAACACCACTAACAAAGTAAGTTTGTGTTTTCTTTTTGTAGCATGAAGTCGTCAAAGCACGCTACTTGGAGGAAAAGGGGGAAGCATTCGCATTTGATGCAAGGTATCACTTCATGGTATCCAAAATCCCGGAGTATTCCCCGGATTTCATGGAGGGTGGATCGGACTTGGATTCCTCCGACGAAGATTGATGGTTTTAGAAGTTTTTGTGTAGGTTTTGTGGGTAGATCTCTATGTAAACCCTTGCGAGACTATAACTCGTCCACTAGGGTCTCCAAGGGGTTCAAAGGCTTGATGCACATGCTAAGTGCATTCATTATTCCAACGACAAGGAGTTAGATTTTATGTTTCAATCAATGTAGTAACAAAAATTTCATGCACATGCTAAGTGCATTCATTGCCGACTATTAGATAACCGACAATGTTAGAATTTTTTTGTGTGCCGACTATTAGTCATCCGGCAAGGTAAGAAATATTTATATGCCGACTATATGATAGCCGACATTGTATAAAATATTTATATGTCGACTATAAGATAGTCCGCATCTTCTTCATTCATAGACCTTGCCGGCCAAAGATAGTCGGCGTTTTCTTTATCTGTAAACCTTGCCGGCCAGAGTTAGTTGGTACCGTATTCAATCGTCGACCTTGCCGACTTTTCACATTTCCAAAACTGAAAGTGTTGATCGAACTCATAAGACAAAAGTTTTAATCTACTGAATTGAATTCATAATTTCAAAATTTTAATCTAAACTCAATTAATAAAGCTAATTAAAAAAAATAGTGTTAATTAAACAAGGGTATATTAGCTATTTAGAAAATATATGATTAAGGGGTGGTTTGTTTTACTTCAAAATGACCCAGATTTTATCGCATTAGGTATACCCCAATTTGGCAAGGATTAAATACCTTAAGCCCGAAACCCATGTAAATATGAATATCTTCGAGCAAGTGTAACTTAATATCATAGTCTCTAAATAACATATCAGATCAATAAGATCAATAAGGTGTCTTGCTTGCCTCAAAGCAGGGGGGTCTCGCTTCTTATCAACAAAGTACCGGTCTCTCTTACAGAAACATCTATTGTCTTCATTATTTGGTTTGCCGTTAGGAACTCGGTAGTTCCTAACTACCATGGATGTATTGTCTATTGGTTGGCAATTGCACTACAAGCTCGGTGGTTCATAACTACCTTGGGTGTGTTTCCTATTATCTATAGCAATTACATCCGCCACAAAAACCAAAATAAATGGCACTGGCATACCATGTGCGGAACCAATGGTTGACTAAAAAAAAAATTTAACACCAATTCCAGCTTCCACCACCAGGCACTAAATAACTATGGCATACTTAAACTCGGTCTTACTGAAAGCCAGATCGGAAGGCATAATTGAAATTATAAGATCCAGCCACACAAACAAAATAAGATTATGAAAGAAAAACAAAATGTTTTAGACAGAATTTTGACACCAAAATTTAACATATACCGAGACAATCATGGTAAATTGCATGGGCTTTTCTTATATTTACACTTAATGTACGATTATCTTTAATATTTTTGAGGGTGAATCCACACACTATCTCACATTTTTGACGTTATTTTTTTATAACCTTAAATGGTAATGGATTTGACGTTAGTATTTTGGACATATGTTCCTCTTATATATATATATTCATACAAAATGAATGCGTTTCGAGATACCAATCCTTGTTATCCACCAATCTTAATTTTAACCGTTCAAAATTCTTTCTTGGTTTCAACTGCTAATTTTTAATGCGTTAGATGGTGGTGTTCAATATCTTAGAATGTACTTATTTTTGGCAGAAATATAGAGCTTTGTAAGAGGAATATATCTCTAAAATATTAACTTGAGATTTATCTCCATTTCCAAAAGTGTAAATAGTGAATAAATCCTCCATGTTTATTTTCTTATTATTCTCCGATATTTATGATTTTATTTTTATTTATTTATTTTTGAATGTGAGAGGAAGGGATGTACATATAACAAGTACAGTATATTTAAACAATAACAATAAGAAAAAAAAATTTATTTTTATTTTTATTTTTGGAAGGGAGAGAAGAGGTTGCTGTTTAGCTTTTTAGGGGTATACAGACTACAGAGAGAAGCCAGCCAATACTTTTTTCAAGCTGAGCAATGTGATTACTCTTGGAAGGCTTCTATTAAACAAGCCTGACACTTTTAGGGGCGACACCAACACAGTTAGGGGAGACACAAAAGACAAAATAAGTTGAAAATACTTATATGCCCCTTCATAATCGGTAGTTTAATCCATAATCGGTAGTTTGGGGCAACTCTATATTCGGTAGTTATATGAACTATTTTGACTATCGATTATAGGCTCAATCAAATTAGAAAAATAGATGATTTTTGCAAAATCTCATTTTTGGGCAACTTCATATTCCGCAGATATATCCAGGAGGGACGGGGATCCCGATTACGAAGGGACATATAAGTATTTTCAACCTATTTTATCGTTTTGTGTCGCCCCTAATTACGTTGGTCCCCTAAAAATGCATGCTACAAGCTAACGTAATCCTCTATTAAAAAAGATTTAACTAACCTTAAATTTCACCTTACATGTTACCCTTTTTGCTTTTAACCTGGGTCCTCTACTCCTCTAACTAGGGATTGGTCTTTTCTGTCATGATATTCTAGATTGACAATTTTACTTTTATCGTCACCATTTCTTGTCTGGATACGAACGTTGTACTACAGGCTATCAATGACATTAAGACATCAATATAATTTCATTGACTAAAACAAAATTTCCAGTCGTATCTAGTTATATACTTTCTTCATATATTTGTTACTAATAAAGATGCTCTCTCGTACTGATCAATTCAATTTACCACCATCCCATTGTCTGATGAGCTTTATTTTTCCAGGCCTAATTCTGTTCTACGATTCCAGACAAAATACATATGGATAGGAATCATGGGATCTATTATAGATAGAAACATTATCACCGTTCTTCAATTCTTAGTGTAATTAGAAATAGAAATCTGTTAGATGTCATGCTCTCTAAAGCCTGGCAAAAAAAAAAGGTGCAATAATTAGATATAGAAACCTGTTAGTATGATCCTGCCGCGTCTGATGCACTGTGGACGACTCATTTTTCATGAGTACGCATATTTTTGCTGCTGGTAGCCAGTTTCGAATTCGAAACTCAAACATTAACCTCCTTTGTCCTGATCCCCTA
Source organism: Papaver bracteatum (assembly GCA_023529315.1). NCBI lineage: Eukaryota > Viridiplantae > Streptophyta > Magnoliopsida > Ranunculales > Papaveraceae > Papaver > Papaver bracteatum. The sequence continues at coordinate 154,176 of JAJJWX010001238.1, read as the reverse complement.
ACCATCGCACCAGCGCTCTTTCTTTGGGATTGATTGTACATATTTTCGATTTATTCTATATTTAAATTAGTGAATCCACTAATTCTAAAAATCAATGATATCCTATGTTAAATTTGCACAACACTTACATATTATTTATATTTTGTACATGAAATTTATACTCACATATATTTATCAAGCTTGGTAAAGGGGCTTCATGAAATGGTAGAGGGGCGTCAAGTGTGATAGCAATGTCCCTCTTATTGGTTAGGGGGTGTCCTATAGGGGTGTAGATTGACTAGATTACCCTTTCACCTTAAATTAACCAAAATCAAATCAATTTTTTTTAATTAACCAAAATCAAATCAGTTTTTTTTTTTCATCTTCTCTTCTCCTCCATCAACCCTAACCTCCATTAAAACCGAAAATGTCATCATCTTCGATTAATCGGCGATTTGAAAAATGTTTGGAAAAACCCAGTTAGGGTTTAGTTTATCGTGTTGGATTTAAGTTAATTTTGTATCAAAAATTAGGGTTTTGAATGAAAATTGAAATTGAAATTTCTGGGTTTATGCTAGTTACGGTTGGTAATAACTCAAATACTGAACCGTGAATCGTTGATTGGGTTGATGTTACGGTTGGTTTAAACTCAAATACCAACCGTAAGTTCTTAGTTTTGAGAATATGTTCGATTCTTAGTTTGAAACTCAATTAAACTAACCAACCGTAAATTATCCTCAAGGTTAACAACTTATCAAATAGTTATGTACGGTTCAAAAGTTAAGATGACTTACCAACCGTAGGTTAGTTACTGTTGGTTTTTATTCATTAGTTACCAACCGTAGGTTAGTTACTGATTGGTTTCTAATCATTAGTTACCAATCGTAGGTTAGTTACTGATTGGTAACGAGCTCCATTCCAACCGTATGTTTCTTCCCGAAATTTTGGGTTTTCCCAAAATTGAACCCGGTCTGATTGGTAATTGATACATTACGATCGTAATATATAGTTCTGATTGGTAACGAGCTCAATTCCAACCGTATGTTCTTCTGAAATTTTAAAATTTTTGATTTGTTACATACTTTTGAAGTATACCTAGTCATTTTCAATGCTGGGTTTTTCACTTTGTTGGTTAATTTCTTCAATTGGTTGAGGTTGACCTTCACAAATATCACAAAAGTTTCTTTTTTCTTCTCTAATTTTTTTTTTATAACCTATTTTAGAGTTATGAATCATATAATAAGTGAAAATTAATTATCAACATTAATCTTGATTATCAACACTAATCTTGATTATCATTACTAATCTTGATTATCAACAATAAGGGCTAATTAGTCATTTCCAGATTTTATTTGATAAGGGACACTTGAAAATTACTTGTAATGACCTTTTTGTCTTATTAGGGTGCCGCCCCTCTACCATTATGTGACGCCCCTTTACCCAGCTTGATATTTATAATATTCCATATTTATATTTGAGGGAGGATCTATTGACATGCTCCTTTTTTTACAATATCTAACAGTATATCTCAGCTGTCCAATTCCAATATATGAACGATAGAGATTTCATAGATTAAACAAACCAGTTGATGGATATTTATGACCCGGTTAAATTTCCGCCTTTTTTTTTTGTTTTCTAGTAATTTTCAATGATTTTGTTTTTTCTATTCACGTGTGTCCCTTCGTCTTTCCCTCTCTCTACAGAAACTTGCTGGTTCATCTTTCCCTCTCTCTTTGAAAAATATGAACAATTAATTTTTTTCCCTTCTTCTAGATCGATAATACGAAGAACTGATTCACACCCGATATCTTTTGTAAATCTCATTTATCAAAGGTAACGACGATATTAATAGTTTTTTATTATTATTATTATTTAGGGTTTGATTCAATAAATATTTAGCCTAGGGTTTTAGGGGATTATATAATGTACGTGATTGTTTCATATGGATTTATTAAATCAATGTAAGATGTTTTTTTATCATAGTGGAAAAAGTTGATTTTAGCATACTGAATCATGAGAATTCTGACGTGTGTTTATGTATAACAGATCTCTTATCATGCTTAGCTTTATGATTTATCATCCTATAAAATATAAAACTAGGGTTCATGTGCAAAATGTTCAAATTGAAATTTGAGTTACAATTGGTACAAGAAGAGGAGAAAAAACCCCAATATTAATCTCGACTACACCTTTGATGATCGAGATTTAGAAAGGAAGTAGAGTTTCCAACACCTGTTATTTTTTTGTCCATGTTCATATTTCTGATGCAGGAGAGAAAGTTTTTCCATGATCATATTTCTGAAGCAAGAGAGAAAGAGACAAACCGCTGGATAGGTTTCCTTCGATAGGAAAAGAAGAAGTCAAAGAGACAGGCACGTGTGGAAGAATGAAATTAACGAAAAAGAGGAAAAATATAAAAAAAATAAAACGGCTGAAAATTCTGTCCGGGTCCCGGGTACCCATCAAGTGAATGTTAAGAATTATAAAATCTGAAGCGTCGATGGGAAGGGTTTGGACAGCTAAGATACATTGGCAGATCTTGTAAAAAACAAGCCTGTCAACGGATCCGTTCTCTATATATTCATACATACGCACGTCCTAGTATTTTCGGTAGTTGATCATGTTCGTATCAGCATTGTGTTCGCATCACCAAGTCCGCATCTGTGCACCCCACTTAGATGTTATACTCTAAAGACTAGCAAAAAAAAAAAAAAAACATGAGAGTTTTAACTTCCAGAGCTTCTAACAACCTTGCTGATTTGTGTGGCTGCTGCTCGCATACTGCACTCGTATTCAGCTGCATCCACAACCACGAGAATTCGAAAAACCATTGGATAATTTCTCTAAAAAAAATGGAGGGAATGCTATGATTTAGCAGCATGCAAGTTACTCGTCAGTTAAGTAACAAATTGTATGTCAAAGATTGCAAACGAAGATGTCACGTCATTCATTCTCCACTAGCCACTTAATGCATAAAAAATGTATTAGTGAGATAGATAAAATTTAAAAAAAAAAAAAAAAAAATCTTATCATCACAGTTGAGTTTGGGTTTGGCATAGGTACGAAACCCTCATTTTTAATTATTTTTTCTTGACCTACTTTCGTCGAAAGCTTCTCACGCATCACTCAAATAATCCAAGTATTCTTAGTGGCCAGTCCAGTAAAGGTATTTGTACCTGCAGGAAAACAAGGAGATGACATGTGTGAACCAAAAGTGACGTACTCATCCCCTACTTGAAACTACTGTTAAAAAATATATATTTATTTCTTCACCCTCTTGCAATCCCTTTCTTATCCGAAACCCCTAATTGTGCCTGCCGAGTGCCGAGTGATTATCCAAAACTCCGCCATTCATCTTCATTTACCATCAAAAAGTTATGGTCCACTAGTATGCGCATATGCATGTCGATATACTACATGATTTTGAGATGCATGATGCATAATCTAAACAATATGCATGTATGAAATGAAGTGATGGTAGCTAACTAGGGTTTTACTAGTACTGATGGTAGCTAACTTGGGTTTTAGAACTCAAATGAGAAATGAAGTGCATGGCAATTCTATGCATGTTCATTCTGTCTTCACTTTAAGAAACTATATTTACTGTTTTTCTCTATTTGTTGAAGGTGAGGTCACTTCTATCTCTCTCTCTCTCTTTCTCTCTTGAACCTTTTTCCACCTCTATAAACATCCTTGATATATGCATGTTCATTCTTCATCCCCCTCCTCTCATCAACATACACTCTGTACTCTCTCCAACACTCCCCTTCTATTCCTATCAGATAAAACCCTTAAAATAAAATAAGTGTTCAGGCCATGCAGCCGATTGAGCTTGCCGAACTCAGGTATTTAGCGCCTGTAAATCCATCTCCTTATCCTCCTCACACTGATAACTTGAGCTCCATGCAGAGCAACATACAACACATCCAGTACTCAAACGTATTCTTAGGTCAATTACCACCCCATTCTCCTGCTCCGTTTCATGAATTAACACAACAATTCTCATGTCTCAGCAGTAATTCAACTTCTGATGAAGCAGATGATAACCAACAACAGAGTGTTGTAGATGAGAGGAGACGGAGGAGAATGATATCAAATAGAGAATCAGCTCGTCGGTCAAGAATGCGTAAGCAGAAACACCTTGATGAACTCTGGTCACATGTTCGGAGGCTTCAATATGAGAATCGTCAGCTCATTGATAAGCTGAACAATTTTTCTGATACCCATGACCGAGTTCTTCGAGAGAATACTCGACTCAAAGAGGAATCTTCTGAACTTCGCCAAATGCTAAGTAGCTTGCAACTTGATCATCAGTATGATGCTTTGAGGGCTCTTGAAGAAGTCCCATGCAGTACTCACCTTATAGACGAATCGTCGAATCAATCAATCTCTAGTTCCATCGATTTGCTTCATTAGAATAAGAATTGTGTTTCTTTTCTTTCTCGTTCTTTTTATTTTTCTCTTTCACCATTTTATGTGTACCTTCTTCCTTGTCGTGTCATAAGTCTTAAATCAGTTTAGCTGTATGAGATTAAAAGGAAATTAAAAGGAAACAGCGAAATAACAGCTTTTTGACCATCTTATTCAATCTAAAATTATGATGCAGTACATGGTTGAACTTATGCAACTTACATGCTTATCCAAAACTGTACTCTAACTCCCAATTACAGCCGCCTTCTATTGCAGGGAAAATCCTATCTCTTCTCACCACATAAACATCTAGCAGCTTGTAGAGCAAAATATGTAAGAATAATGTCAGCACCAGCGCGTTGGAGACACATCAGTGATTCCATCATCACTTTTTCTTCATCTATCATTTTCAGAACCCCACCAGCCTTGATCATGGAATACTCACCTGAAACCTGTACAAGGACAATAAAATAATAAGTTAATAAATAAGCTCTAAATAGTACAACAAAATCTGGAAGTATTAAAATTTCAACAGGTGTTCTAAAAGAGGAACAACTGATTGATTTTGAAATGAGTGACTTCTGTTTGGAACATGATACAGTATATCTGATGGAAGGTGTCCAACTGCAAATCCTGAAATAGTAACTAGATGTACTGTGGAGGTGGTGACCATGTTCATAATTACTAAAGCTACCATAAGAAGAAAAACATATGAAAAGGCTTCCACTACAAATGCAAGCAACTGTTTCTAACTTTAAGTGGGAGCATCAATGACAGTCCAACTTGGTCTGAGCTCAAACTGTTTTTCCAGTTTAGACTAAGTGCATCACCCTGTTCTCCACCAGTACTGCCTGCAGATAAGTTTCTCTTATATGGATAAAAACATCATTGTATTGCTAAAGTCGGGCCCCAAGAAATTAAGCAGTTTCTTGTTCAAAGAAAGTATTATATGTAAATATATATGAATCCACATGTATTGTACTCATACATTACAGCCACAGGCAGCAATTATCTTTAGGTTATTACTGTTAATTCTTTTTCTCTTGTATTAGGGAACAATGTATTATGCTTAGTAATTAAACAATATAGAGCACAGGGATTAGGGAACATAAATCAACAGACCAAAAAAATTGGCACTTGAAGATCGTGGAAGAAGATGATAGATCAGCCTCTAATCAGCGCCACTACAAATCATTGCAGACCAGTTGCAACACTCTTCAAGAAAGCCATGAAATCACATTTCGAAATAAAGCTTTCAAACCTTAATGGGTTATGACAATATTACTACCGTTGCAGATCTCTAATCCTAGCATTAGTTAATAAGTGCACATATAATTCCACAAAAACAGCATTCCTGAAATATACTTTAATTTTTTATTGGTTATAACAGCTGTCTGAACACTTGAATTATCGCCACCAATCCAAGTTCCTTTTGGATAAGCCTAGGTACATTCTCAGCACTGCTACTAATAAGATGTAGCATTACCCCCCGGGACAACAATCTCCATCTTCAATTCTTTTAAGACAACCAGTCTGAATGCAAGACACTATTTACCCATTTGTTTTGATTGATTCCTTTCTTTATTAATTCAACTAAGACACTCTCACCCAATTTATACTTAAATGGCGTAAACTTCCTTTGCTACTTGGATTTTAGGGAGCTTGCTTCAAGCCTAAAACCCACAAAACGTTAAACATCCACAGGCTTATTTTCATTACTATGTTGCAGTTTACACCACAAAAGAGAGAGAGATCTGAAGGAAGAATAAGGAGAAGACAACCCCTTTTAGCAAGCAAATATTTTTCAAACTTCGGCTCTTTCTAAAACTTGTACTCCCCTCAAATCAACCCATGCCTTCATTTATTCAACTTGTGACGTAGGGTTACCATTTTTACAACGGAGCTGCTTCCATGTTTTGAGAATATACAGAAACCACATCCCTTGGAATATCTTCATGTGGTTCCACAGGTTATGCTCACACCTAAGTTAAAGGGAGCTACTCATTCAGAGCTTCACAGTAAATTTTGCTACTCATACCATCATGTGGCGTAATTATCTTGGTACACCCACCATTTGACCTTGTAGAGTGCTAAAGAATGGCAATTGCTGATATTCCATATGTGGTGTCAGGGAGCTCTGTTTGTTCTCTAAACCTGTGATATACTTATGTTTTACACAACTTCTTTACTGAAAGTTGACTACTGCTCATATACAGCTTCTTCCTCCCTTGCTCGGCACTAAAACAGGTAGAAATTTTCTGTCCTTGTTTCTTTCATAAAGACAAGAAACAAAGTGTTAATACAGTAGACTAAGCTTAAGCCATACTGCACAGACCCACTTAAAATTTGAATCATAAAAAGCCAAATACCAGCGAGGTAAACCTCAAACACTTTTTTGATGTGTTAAGTATTGAAGACAATGGGGAACTGGTATGAATACCTAATTTAGAAATCTTGCATTTTCACACATGAATCATTTCTTTTTTCCTATAGAACCCCAAGTAGCCAGGCCCATCATGTAAATGGACTAAATTACAGTTAAACTCGATGAACGCATACTCTCGGGACCAGCAACAAAAAAAAAGTCATCTAGGGAGGTTATTCATGATAAATAAACAGTGTATTCTTTATTGATAAATAAATATTTATCACTTTTTGCCAAAATAGTTTAGTATTTGTACATGTATAACAGCAAGAACTTTAGGAAATAGTTATAAATGGCACATATCACTAATTTAGGTAGTTTTTCCAAGTGAAATCCTAGTAATAATTACAGTTCACATAACAATATTAGATAAAATAAATATCAATAAAAGAAGTAACAAATCCAGGAAAAACAGATGAAACTTTTGCTTTTGAAATAACCTAGACCGCAAATTCCTAACCCTTCAAGCTGTATGTACCACAAAAAAGTAAAAAACTAATTGCTGCCACATATTCTAAATATTCCAGATTGTGCATGCATACAAAAAGCTAAAGATGAGATGTATTGGGGTTTAGGTGAAAGGAAAAAATAATCAACTTTAAATGCATGTTTTGAGAAGAAATGACTTCTTGTGTGAACATTGTTAATTGGATGAAGTATTTTGGTCAATTTATAGCAGTTATCACTTTATGTATGGAATTTAGCAGTTATTACTTAATGTTTCCTTAGAATCTTTAACGACCCCATGTTTTTCCTTTCCTTACACATTTAGCGCGTTATTAATTTTTCCCTTTGCCCAAGTAGGGACTGCAAAAATTATTCATTTGGCGAAATTATTAATTTTTCAAACATTCATTTATAGAGTAGATGGTATATATATTAAAAAGATTAGTCTCCGTTTCTAAGCATATTTTACTATACCATATTTATATGTTGATGTATCTGATTAGAAAACTACATAACTGACTCTGCCTCTTTCCTTCTGCAATGGGTTTCGTGCTATTCTCCCAGTTTCACTATTAAACATCAATCTCCACATATCTCCACAAATCATCATATATAGATGATCTAGGCATGTAGAGACAGAGAAATAGTAGCATTTTAAGAAGTGTAGGTAAAACTTCAAATCTAATAACTTTGCTAGATTTCTTTCTTCCAATTAATCCTAAATTTCGTAGATGCAAAATTCCATATACTTTATTTCAAGCTTTTATGAAGCTAAACTCTCAAAATACAGTTACTGCAGAAATCAAGAGAATGAATGGAAGAGTGTAAAACACTCAGAGGATAAACCCTCACTTTTATATTGTACAATTACAACTATATCCTTAAAATGTGAAAATATCTAGACACTATTCACGAATCAGTGTACATTATTCCTACCCTGCATAACTATATGTACACAGATTAGACATGTGAACAACTATCGTGCACACGTACTACACTAACTTACGTGACCTTACTATGAGACTAATATTTCAATACTGCCTTTCAAGCGGGTGCGTAGATATCTAGCATACTAAGCTTGTCAAGGAAAGAATTGAATTGTCGACTTGGAACTCCTTTTGTCAGTATGTCTGGAATCTGATTTTCAGTTCTTGCAAAGGGAGTGCCGATGACTCCTGCATTCAACTTCTCTTTGATGAAATTTCTGTCAACTTCCACATGTGTGGTTCTTTCATGTTGGAGTGATTGTGAGCAATGCTGATAGCAACCTTGTTATCACATTGCAACTTCATAAGACCTTTAGGACTAAATCCAATCTCTGTCAACAGTATTCGTAATCATAATAACTCACAGATTCCATGAGCCGTAGGCCTAACTTATGTTTCTGAACTAGATTTAGCTATAACTGATTGTTTCTTGCTGCGCCAAGTTATCAGGTTTCTTCCCACAAATGAACAATATCAAAAGGTAGACCTATGATCAATCACGGAACCCACCCAATCTGCATCTGTGTATGCTTCAATCTCCATGTGGTTATTCTAAGAAAATAATAACACTTTTGTTGGTGCAGACTTTAGGTAACGAAGTATTCTGTTAACTGCACCACTATGTAATATCATGACCTATGTTGTCAAAGGCGTTGCCTAGGCGCCAAAGTGGCCTTATTCTGAACTTGGGCGCCACACAGTGGGTAAGGAGATGCCACTTTTAAAAGTGGCGCCCAAGCGTCGCCTTTCTAGGCGCCAGTTTGCTGGGCGCCAAAATGGCATATTTGTGCCAAGAAAAGAAAAAAATACTACCAAAAACTTTTTCATTAAGTCATACATTAATATTTTAAAACCCTAAGCTAATTATGTTAAGAAACAGATCATTCCTAGTTGTTTTTGTTAATTACTTTAACAATAGTAAAGGAAAAAAAATCTTTTCAAATTTTTTGCATATCTTTTTCACAAAGATTTACAAGCTAATATAGAAAATCGGTCATAAGCTAATTATCAATTATGTCAGGAACATAACATTCATTAGTTATTTTTGATAATTATTGTTATCCAATATTCCTCCACCATTTATATAAAAACCTACGTGGGAATTATTGTTGTACGCCGCGGCTTCGTCGCGCCTCGCTGTGGCTCGGGATTTTACACCTGACACCGCGGCCCACCTTACGCCCATTGCAACATAGATCGTGACAAGTGTGAAACAGGTAAATTAGTTTTACCTCTAACCTTTGATATCTTTCTTTGTCCACCAGAATGCCATCGGTGTCACCTTCCAGCTTCTGATTTGGTTCAACTAGTGTATTAATAGGCCTGCAGCTCAACATTTTTATCTTAGCTAGAAGATCTATAACATATTTCCTTTGAGAGATGTAGATATCCCATTTTTATCTTGCCACTTCAATTCCTAGAAAGTAGCGCAACTCTCACAGGTCCTTTATCTCAAATTCTTTGGCCACGTAAGATTTTTACCTTCCCCATTTATTACATATCATCACCTGTAATTGTAGTGTCGTCCACGTAGACAATGAGCATGGTGATTTTTCCGTTCCATGAACGTTTGAGGAACAAGGTATGATCTGCCTGACTTTGCCGAAATCCATATCTCAACATACTTTGGGTAAGCCTGCCAAACCATGTCCTTGGAGACTGCTTCAAACCATATAAAGATTTCTTTAACTTGCATATTTTTTCTTCATTAGTGGCAATTTGATATCCAGGAGGAATGTCCATGTATACTTCCTCTTCCAAATCACCATTAAGAAAAGCATTCTTCACATCGACCTGTTGAAGTGGCCAATCCTTGTTTTTGCCATAGATAATAGTGTTCATCTTAGCAACGGGAACAAAGGTTTCTTCACCGTCAATTCCATAAATCTAAGTATATCCCTTGGCTACTAAATTTGCTTTATATCTTTCAATAGTTCAATCAAATTTATACTTCACTAGTGAATACCCACTTGCAGCCAACAGTTTTCTTTCCTTATGGTAGATCGACCTCATCTCATGTAAAATTCCCTTTTAGATCTTGTTTTTCTTCTATCAGAGCTTGCTTTCACATTGGATCAGCAAGAGCGTCTTCAACCCTTGTAGGAATTGTAACATATGATAATTTATTTGCAAATACAGCATAAGAGGGTGAGAAATGATGACAAGATACAAAGTAACCAATTGGATGATCAGTAGAATACCCATATTGAGTTGGAGGTTTACGTGTACGAGTAGGATGTGTTGGAGGTCATTGTACAGTTAGTACTATAGTGTATTACTGTAGAGTTAGTGTTAGTGTTAGAGATATTTTCCTCCTAACCCTAGATGTGTAAGTGGTAAGGATACCTAATTGTATATTAGATGAGCCTCTCCTATGGGTGAAAAACAACCCTTTCACTATCTCTTTCTCTGTTTTTACATGGTATCAGAGCAAAGGAGGCAAAGAAGAGACAACCTAGCCTAGATCCCCTTTAAAACTTCGATCTACTATAGCTTCAATTTGGAATCAAACTTGAAAGTTAGACTCGTAAGCGGTTCGTGAAGAACCAGTGGTTGATCTGTAAGTAGGTTTCTCCATTTGAAAGTTGTGGTTCCTTCGTTGAAAGTTGTTCTTTTTCTCTCTTGATTATTTGTTGAGTTAAAAGTGATGTCTGGAACCTCTGAAAACAGTGTTCCTTCTCAGTCTATGGGTTCTCCATCACTAGATGTTTCTCACAATGATACTATGAGCAGAAATATGATATCTTATAAACTTGATGATACAAATTACCTAGTTCGGTCGCTTACGGGTAAAGGAAAGCTTGGGTACCTGAACGGAAGTAAAGCTTGTCCAGAAGAAAAAGACCTTTCATATGATACCTGGATTCAAGAGAACGCCATGATAATGAGTTTGTTGATAGACTCAATGACTCCCGACATCAAGAGCATCTATATGCATTTAACCACAACAAAAAAAGTGTGGGAGGCAGTCACACATATCTATGTTGTGAGCGGTAATGCAACACAGATTTATGAAATGAATCGTCAAATATCGAGACTCGCCAGAACATCAGACCTGTATCCGTATACTTCAATGCACTTCAAACTATATGGCAAGAACTTGATTTCCTATAGCCCTTAGACATGGTGTGTGCAGCTGATACCGCCAAGTTGCAGAAAATAATTGAGAAGGGGAGAATTATTGAGTTCTTTGCTGGGCTTGACTCGGATTTTGATCCAATCAAAGTCGAAGTGTTAGGAAAAGATCCATTGCCGACCCCACGAGGAGTGTATGGAACTGTCAGATCGGAAGAACTTCGTCGAGCTGCTATGATACCTTTAGTGCCACAGGAAAGTTCCTCCTTGAATGTGATTACTCCATCCACTCAAGCACCAACATCCACAGGCGAAAAAAACCGACAATCTGATGAGAAAGACTCTTTATACTGTGATTATTGTCATACGTGTAGACATATTAGGGAGACTTGCTACAAGCTCAATGGTCGTCCGCAGTCACAGAACAACAATAGAAGAGGGGGAAACTTTAGTGGCAGTAGTAGAGGAACAAGAGGAGGTCGCAGCACTCGTTTTACATCATCACCGAGTGGTTCTTCTCATTCATCTCAAGACCAGCTGGAACAAATGATCAAAGAGTGTGCACGACTTCTATCATCCAAGGAAAATGTCGCTGGGTATACTTCTATGGTTCAATCAAGTAACACGCAGACCTGTGGTAGGACACTAAACACTACATGCGATAGGTCTAAAGGTTATTGGATTATCGATAGTGGAGCAACTGACCAATGTCCACCGAGTCAAATCTTTTCTCCACTTATAATGCAAGTCCTAGTAAGCCTTGTATCTTGATAACGGATGGATTTCCAACAATTGTCTCTGGTGAAGGACAAATACCCATAACCAAAACCATGTCTTTATCTACCGTGTCACATGTTCCGAATTTGTCTTCTAGCCTTCTCTTTATCAGACAAATAACCAAAGCGTTAAAGTGCAGCGTTACCTTCTTTGACTCACATTGTGTATTTCAGGACCTACTCACATGAGCGACGTTGTACTTGGTAAAGAGAGGGGGCCTTTACTACTTGGACTTGCAAGGGACAACACAAGGGCTTTCAACTCGACTAGTGTATCTAAGGTAGAAGTGCAAATCTGGCTATGGCATAAACGATTGGGACATCCTTTTTTGGGGTACTTAAAAAGGTTGTTTCCTAAGTTATTTTCTGCACTAGATATATCTAAACTCCACTGTGAAGTGTGTGAGTTAGCTAAACATCAGTGTGTCCCATATCCTTTAAGTATAAATAAAAGCTCATCTCCTTTTGCAATTATACATAGTGATGTCTGGGGTCCTTCACGTGTCATTAGTTCTTCCGGTGCACGTTGGTTCGTTACTTTCATTGATGACTACTCTAGAGTTTCATGGGTCTACTTATTGAAGGAAAAAAGTGAAGTCCACTCCGTCTTCAAAATATTTCATAAGTTTGTCCTTCCCCAATTTAACAGGAGGATTCAAGTGTTAAGATCTGATCGTGGTGGTGAATACCTAAACCAAGGATTATCACTTATTTCTTAAAACAAGGAATAGTTCACCAAACCACTTGTGCTGATACCCCTCAGCAAAATGGAGTTGCTGAACGTAAGAATCGTCATTTGCTAGAAGTTACTATATGCTTACTGTTTTGTATGAATGTGCCAAAAATGTATTGGGGCGATGGTATTTCTTACGGCAACACACTTGATTAACAAGATGCCTTCTCGGCCTCTTGATTTTCAAACACCTCTTGAGGTTTTAATTATCCAATGGTACTTCAGTTAGTACTATAGTGTTAAATTATTGTAGAGTTAGTGTTAGTGTTAAGAGATATTTTCCTCCTAACCCTAGATGTGTAAGTGGTAACTAGTAAGGATATACCTAATTGTATAAAAGAGGAGCCACTCTGATGGGTGAAAAACAACCCTTTCACTATCTCTTTCTTTGTTTCTACAGGATGTATCTTCCACAATATTTATGTACCCATCAACTAAATCTACATCTATAGCATTTGTGGACTCATGAGCTGAAAGACCATCTTCATTAGCTCTCAAGGTTGGTTCAGCAGGAGCTATAGAAGGTTCTAGTTCCGCTACCTGAGGGGCCTCGTCTCTTCGTTTGTAAACCTGAAGTTGCGGAATAACACGAGGTTGAGGAGTACCACTTTCCTTAGGTAATGAAGGAATGTCAAACCAAGGTGGATCTTCACAATATGTTCTATGCTCCCTCGGAAGAAAAGCATCTGAATACCCTGAGAAATAGGCTTGATTATCATAAAAGGTTACATCCATATATACATCATACATAGATCTTTCCCGTAAGACGGTGACAACACTTGTAGCCTTTTTGAATAGTTGAATATCCCAATAAAACACACTTGAGAACTCTTCGATCCAATTTACTCTCATTTTATTTATGGACATGAACATAACAAACACACCCTAACATTTTAATTGGAGCAGGACCATGAGGTTGACGTGAAAGGCCAAGAGAAATAACAATAAGTGTCTGAAATTTCACAACCCGAAAAGGCATTTTGTTAATCAGTTGTGTTGTAGTAAGGACAACACCACCCAAATATCTTTTTGGCACATTCATTTGGAACAACAAGCACCTAGTGGCTTCTAATAGGTGATGACTTTTTCGATCAACAACTCCATTTTGTTGAGGGGTATGAGTACAAGAAGTTTGGTTGACAATCCGATCTTGCTTCAGATACTCACCACCCCTATCAGATCTTAACGCTTGAATATTCATGTCAAACTGGGTAAGAATAAACTTATGAAAGTTCTTGATGATAGTGTAGACGTCAATTTTATCTTTCACTAAGTAAACCCCAAAGACTCGAGTGTAATCATCAATAAAGGTGACAAACCAACGAAAATTACAAGCAGTGGTGACACGTGAAGGACTCCAGACATCAGTACGTATAATAGCAAAAGGAGCTAAACTTCTATTTAAAAGATAAGGGATACGGTGATGTTTAGCTCGCTCACATGCTTCACAATGAAATTTAGATATATCAAGTTCTAAAGACAACTTAGGGAACTTTACCGATCAAAAAAAAAAACAACAACTTAGGGAACATCCTCTGTAATTACCCAAAAGAAAGATGTCTTAATCGTTTATGTCATAGCCAGACTTGCTCTTCAGAACTAGATCCACTTAATAATTTGTAGGCTCTTGTGTTGGTCTCTTGTTCCGTCTCTTGTAATCTCAGGTAGTAAAGGCCCCCTCTCCTTATCATAACCAATGGTCTTCCCGATGCAAAGATCTTGAAAAACATAATGTGTGCCAAAGAAAGTGACATGGCACTTTAATGCTTTCCAAGAGAGATTCGGGAAATGTAATACCGTAAAAATGGACATGGAGCAAGTTATTAGAATGTTTCCTTCACTAGAAACAATAGTTGGAGATCCATCGACAGTCAAGATACAAGGTTCACTGGGATTGGGATTGTGGAAAACATGTTAGACTTGGTAGACATGTGATCAGTCGCTCCACTATCGACAATCCAAGAGTTTATCACATGTAGATCTAACTGCATTACCAAAGATGCCTTTGTTACCTGTGTGAGCCATAGAAGTAGACCCAGCAGGATTCTCCTTTGAAGACAGCATTCAAGCATACTCTTCCATCATTTGCTCCATTTGGGCTTCACATGGTTAAGGATATGGTTGAGAAGGAGAGCTGGTTGATGTAGATGTAGATGTAAATGGAAACTCCTCTCTTCACTTGTGTGGTATGCTCTCGGGGCCCTCATTGAACCTCATTTTCTTCCTCCAACACTGCCACTAGAGAAGCCCCCTCTCTTATTACCATTCTGCCAGTGTGGACGCTCATTGAGTTTGAAACACGTTTCCCTAATATGTCTTCCCTAGAATGTCTTCTCTTGTTACAATAGTCACAATATAGCTAGTCTTTCTCGTTAGGCTTTCGGTAGTTTTCTGGTGTGACTGTTGGAGGATGAGCAGTGGTGGTAACAAAACTCTCTTGAGATACTGGAGATGACATAACAACTCTATGAAGTTCTTCAGACCTCACAATTCCATAAACTCCCCAAGATGTCGGAAATGGATCCTTTCACAACCATGAAACGGAGTCTAGCCCTACAAGGAACTCAATGATTCGTTGATGGTGTCAGCTACGCGCTCCATGTCACATGGCTGGAGGAAATCAAGTCCTTACCACAAAGCTTGAAGAGTATTATAATAGACCGACTAGGGTCTATTATTCTGTCGTGTCTTTATAACCCGATGATTTAAATCGTAGATCTTTGTAGCATCATCACTAACCACCTGGATCTGAGCTATTGCATCCCATACTTCTTTTTCAATGGCTAGGCACATAAAACGGCTCCTTAGATCAGGAGACATTGAATCTAATAGCCAACTCGTTATTAGAGCATTTTCTCCCACCAAGTCTCATACGGGTCTGTGGATGCAATCTTTTCTTTAACATTGATGTAAAGTTTCACCCAATGAGACCAAACAAGGTAGTTGTTATCATCCGACTTACATGATGTCATCTTGACACTCATACTATCATTACGAGAGAATTCTAGAGATGTTGAACTCCTATATTGTGAAAAACTATTATTCTCAGAAATACTAGACGTAGCTCTACTTGAACTCAACAACAAAGACAAACTTCAAATGAGAAACCAACTTACAAACAGCTACAGGTTCTTCGAGAACAGCTCACAGGTTCTTAAGGATCTAACTCACAAATCTGAATCTCGAATCGAAGCTACAGTTGATCTGGGTTGGGATTTCTCTTCTCTCTCTTGAGCTCCGATACCATGTGGAAATCAAGAGAGAGAGAGAGTGGAAGAGTGTAAAAAACTCACTTTTATAGATAGATTTTGTACAATTACAACTATATCCTTAAAGGGTGAAAAGATCTAAACATTGTTCACGAATCATGGTACACAATTCCAGCCCTGCATAACTATATGTACACAGATATACATGTGAATATTTCTTGTGCACACGTACTACACTAACTTATGTGACCTGATCACGAGACTAATATTTCAACAGTTACAGCTACCATTCTTTATGTAGAAATATCACCGAACAATGACACGAAGGTATTTCAGCCCTAATTATAACTTCTGGAAAATCCCTCTTTTAAGGCTTCTTTTTTTACTCGGTTAATGCTACTACAATGATGAAAACCAGAATCCCAGCACAAGGAGTTGAAAAGTTATGGTAGACAATAACTAAAAGTAGAGACTTATTTGTCAAGTCGTTAGATTACCAGCAAACCAAAACCTAAGCCAAGGAATCTCATGCAATTGGGAAGTTCTACCAAAATGTGATAAGACGCTATGCATCTTCTTGTACACTGTGCTTTTTAGAAACCAGTTTGGTTCACATTTGAGAATAAACATGCTAAGACTACTAAATTGGTAGTTTTGCCCCACCACCACACACACACAAAAAAAAAAGGTAATTTGGATGTGCGTAGTTCTAAAAGAATATCATGCATATCTAGTCCAACACATGATGGTCTAACCTTCAAAAAAATATCCTCAAAGTAGCTGCCTATTAGATATCCATAATAAAAACATGGTTGTCCGGCTATTGCCCAGTTTCAATGTTATTATTTGATTAACCTCAAATTCATAGAGAAAACAAAACTATTTTGTTTTCAGATATGAATGTTGAGCTAAAGGTAAATATCTTATCAAGAGTCAAATATGCAAGCTTGGTCTAGGTTTTAACAATTAGTTCATGATTAAATTGGATCCCAACTGGCAGATTGTCTAAAGACAAGCACATATGGTCAATACTGAGAAAAAACAAAGAAGTCACCTGATATGCAGCAATTGGTAGAGGGGAGCTATCGCGGAGAAGTCGTACAATATCCAAGTATGGAAGACCTGGTTTCACCTGTGGAAAAGATTAAGTTACTTCCTTCTTCCACTAACAATCTTAATGGGAAAATACGATTAAACTCTATGTGAATGCTTACAAGCAGGATATCAGCTCCCTCAGCCTCATCAGCACGAGCCTCAACCAGAGCTTCTCTGTAATTTGCTGGGTTCATTTGGTAACTTCGGTTTGAGGAACATTCATACAAAGATAAAGTATCAGTTCCAGAAAAAATCCAAATTGTTGAAAAAAATATAAGGGAACGGATCCTTCAACTTAAATTCTTGACTTAGTTTTATACTTAACTTCTCCACCATCTGATACAAGTGGATGGATGGCGAAGATTAGAACCACTATTAAGATGAGATTTTTAAAAAACATGGGAATATTATCAACCATCCATCCACTTGCATCTGATCGTGGAGATGGTGGAGAAATTCAGTATAAAATTTGGTGAGGAACTTTAAGTCAAGGGATCTGTATATTTGAAGATACAAAAATATTTTCCTGAGTCACGTACGTTTTCTTGTCTCCAAATCATGGATTTGAGTCCAATGCCTCGCGGAATGAACCATAAAATGCGCTTGCATACCTGTTTGAGATATAAGTAATGGAAAGCAGTAGCAATGAAAACTATCAGTAACTTAAGTAAAGCTGGTTGTATAAGCAGAAACAGATAGGGTAGGTCAGACAAGACATGTGGATCAGCTAATAACTGGTTAATAGTTCATACTAGTACACTAATCCTCTAAAGACAAATTAAGTAAAAGAATTAAAAGCATGGTATAACATGTTACATATTTATATGACTAAATACAGGAAAATTAAGAAAAGAAAACAAAGCAATGAAGCATCTTGATTACTTAGCCGTATATGACATAATAGACACATCTGGAAAACCTGCATAGTCCAAAGCTTGCCGGAGTGCTCCCACTCGACCATCCATCATGTCACTGGGACTGACTACGTCAGCTCCTGCTCGAGCCTATTTTCACAAAAAACCACAAAATGAGGTAGTAAATTAATTGTCATAAAAAAAAAAAAAGAATTTACATAAGACGGATCGGCCGAGTCGAGCTCTGCGAATCGGTGAAAAATCGGCGAATTTTTTCTTGATCAGATCTTGAATTCTAAGCTTCCTCAGGTAAAAATCCTTTTTGGTTTTGTATTGATTGCGTCTTCAATGACTGTTGAGTCTTAATTGAGCTTCGGGTGATGGATTCGGGTCCTAAAACCATCTCGATTGATATTCATCAGCTTGAAATGGAAAAATTAAGTTCTGCAAATATAGTTAGGAAAGTTCCTTCAATAGAATTATCAGATGATTTATATGAAAGTAGTTTAGATCCATGGAAATTTTCGTTAATCGGAAGGCTTGATTTACAGAAGATTAAGTTTGTTGATGATGTTGTTATTTTGAGAAGTCAATGGAAATTACAGGGAGATTGTCGTATGATTCCTTTAGGTAGGGGTTTCTTTACAATCAAGCTTGACAATGAGTTTGATAAGAAGCTAATCAAATCTCAGCGCTGGGAAGTTTTGAATCAAATTCTGCAAGTTAGGAATTGGGTATCAAACTTTAGACCTGCAAATCAGAGAACATCCAAAGCAATGCTATGGGTTAGGTTTCCTGGGTTGGGATTGAAATTTTGGAATGAAGAAATTCTGTTTAAAATTTGTAGTGAATTTGGTAATCCTATCAAGGTTGATAATGCCACTTCTAGGTGCGAAGTAGGTTATTATGCAAATGTTTTGGTAGAAGTTGATCTAGCTCTTCATATTCCTAATAAGATTTGGATTGGAACTAAGTATGGGGTTTTTTTTCAGGATATTGTCATTCCAGAGTGTCCTAAATTTTGTTCATCATGTAAAATGGTTCATTTAATTACAGAATGTAGGAGGGAGAACAACAAAACTGTTAATCCTAAGCAAACATTAGTGAATTTTCAAGCAACACAAAGTGGAAGGAAGGGTTTAACTAAAGGAACTTCAGAGCCTTTTGATATTTGTGATGTTTCTTCTAGGGAGGAAGTTATAGAGGATTCTATAGTGGATCATATTCAACAAACAAGTTTACCTAGTTCTCCAAATATTGTGTTTCATCAGCATAGCAAGTTTAGTCCTCTTGAACCTACTGAAAGTATAGTGGTTCCTGCAGAAATAATTAAGGAGTTTTCAGTTCAAGAAGTGAATTTATCTATGAATGTGGAATCTGCATCAACAGTTGAAGTCCCACAAAATCAATTCCTTTCATCTGAAGAACCAGCTTTAAATGAAAAAGGAGTAAATAGCACTATTCTTCCTTTTGTTAATGGCACTAATGGTACAGTGTTTAACTCTCCAGTGCAAGTAACTTCATGGGTTGATGTGGTGGAAAGAAAATCTCAGAATTCTGATCATACTAAGGTGGAGGAGAAAGAAATGGTGAGTTCTGTTGCCAGCACTTCTAAGTCTATTGTTTCTCCGAAAAAAGAATAAGGTTCAGAAACCAGTTGTGCCTAATAAGTATACTTTAAGAAAGAATCAAGGGAAAGGGGGTACCAAACACCCTCCACCAAAATAATGAGAATAATTTACTGGAATGTCAGGGGCCTGAGAAGGTTGAGGGCTCGGGACAAACTTTGGTCTTTAGTCAATCAATTTAGTCCTTATTTAGTGTGGGTAGCAGAACCTAAAGTTAGATGTAGTGCTTCTTTTTGTCATAGATTAAATCTTCCTGATATGGAGAAAATGGTAATACATAATTCTTGTCAAGGTAATAAAGGAAATATTTGGTTGTTTTGGAACAAATGCATAGCACAACCACAAGTAATTTCAATTTCAAGTCAAATGATTACGATTCTTGTTGGTGATGCTTTAGTTTCTGGAGTTCATGCTCATGTTAAGGTGGTACAAAGAAGATTTTTATGGTCTGAAATGATGTTAATAAGTGATTTAAATAAACCATGGATTATACTGGGTGATTTCAACTTAATTACTTCTCAAGATGAAAAGGTTGGTGGTAGACTTCCAAACAGAACTGCCATCTTTGGATTTTAATGATCGCATTAATCATTGTGAACTACTTCAAGCTCCAAAAACAGGTCTTGATTATTCATGGTCAAATTGTCAAAATGGAAATAGAAGAATCTTGTGTAACCTAGACAGGGTCTTGTTTAATCAAAAGTGGTTGCAAATGTATAGTGACTGGGGGTATAGGGTGGGTATGAGAGTTGTTTCAGATCATGCACCTTTGCTTGGTGGTTGTGCAAATATTCCAAGACCAAAAACTATTCCAAGAAAATTTCAGAAAATGTGGATCAGTCACCCAAATTTTATGGAAGTGGTTTCTAGTTGTTGGGCAACTGAGGTTAATGGTGATCCAGCTTATAAATTCTTACATAAATTGAAAGTTCTTAAGAAGGAGCTTAATGATTGGAATTGGAAGGTGTTTGGAAATGTAAAGGAGAAAATAAAGGAGGCGAGAGGAGAAAGTGAAAGTTGCTCTTGTAATTGAGATAGTAATCCTTTTGATGAAAATTTGCTGGCTGACCTTGTTAATGCTCAAAATGATTATGCTAGTAGAGAAGTCCAAGAAAAGACATTGTTAAGGCAGAAGTCAAGAGTCAAATGGGTTAAAGAAGGAGCTGCAAATACAAATTTCTTTCACATTAATTTGAAAATCGAATCGCTAGAAATACTATTATTGAATTGGAAGATGATGATGGTAATGTGCTTGTGACTCGTGAAGCTATTGCTCAACATTTGGTTAGTCATTTTCAAAAGAAATTTGAGTATTCTCCCCGTAAATGAGTCGATGATCTCGTTAGCGAAATTCCTCTCGGAATAAATGAGGATGATCAAAGAATGTTGGATGAAATTCCGAAGAAGAAGAAATTAGGCAAACCATTTATGATATTGATCCAGAGAGTGCTCCTGGACCAGATGGATTTTCTGGTATCTTTTATAGAAGTTGTTGGGAGATTATCAAACAAGATTTAGTGGCTGCCATTCAATTTTGTTGGAGAAGAAGATTTATTCCCAAGGGCATGAACTCAAGTTTCCTATGTCTTATTCGTAAGACTCAAGCTGCTAAAACTGCTAGTCAATTTAGACCAATTGGTTTGAGTAATGTTCTGTTCAAGATTTTTACTAAGATAATCACTAGAAGAATGAGTGTGTTAATGCAGAAGTTAATATCTCCTCAGCAAGTAGCTTATGTAAAGGGTAGGAGCATTCATGAACAAGTTCTTCTTGCATCTGAGCTGGTTAATGAGATGAAGTTTAAAAGAAGGGGAGGAAATGTGGCTATGAAGCTAGATATATCTCAAGCATATGACACAGTCAGTTGGGATTTCTTAATGAAAGTTCTGAAAAAATATGGTTTTTCAAATGCTTGGTGTGAATGGATATTAACTCTTTTTAAGTCACCCAGAATTTCAGTATTGGTTAATGGTGGTCCCTGTGGGTTCTTTCAAGTTGGGAGAGGTCTCAGGCAAGGAGACCCTTTGTCTCCCATTCTCTTTGTGATCATGGAAGATGTTTTAAGCAGGAACATTTCAACTCTGGTGGAACAAAAAAAATTGCAACCTATGGTAATAAAAAAAGGTATTCATCCTACACATTTATTCTTTGCAGATGATGTGTTTATATTTAGTAATGGTGGGAGGAGAAGTCTGGTAAATCTGCTTAGCTTGTTAGATTCATATCAAGACTGTTCTGGTCAAATAATCAACAAGTTCAAAAGTAAATTGTTTGTAGATGGTACATCTCAAACCGAGGAAAAAAACTTCATTAGTGAATTTCTCGCATATGGATACTTCAACATTTCCGGATAAGTATTTAGGTGTTTTCTTGGCTCCCCGGAAGATAACCTCTGCTATGATTTGGCCAGTAGTTGAAATAATTCAAAGGAAATTGGCAGTTTGGAAGGGCAGGTTGCTTTCTTTTCAAGATAGGTTGGTACTGATAAAATTTGTTCTGTGTAGCATAACCATCTATAACATGTCAATTTACAAATGGCATGTATCTATAATAAAAGTGTGTGAGCAGCAAATCAGAAATTTCTTGTGGACTGGTGATGGAGATGTTAGGAAGTTTAAAACTATTTCTTGGAAAAGGGTTTGTACACCATATGATGAGGGGGGACTTGGTATTAAAAGATTGGAGATAGTAAATAAATCCTTGCTAATGAAGCTAATGTGGAAAATTCTGAAATCTGAAAATGATTGGGCTCTTTTCTTTGCTGCAAAGTTTAAAGATAGGACAGGGCAATGGACACACAACTGGAAACAGTCTTCTGTTTGGTAGGGATTAAAATGGGCATGGCTTACACTTAAAGAGGATGTTAAATGGAAAATTGGAGATGGATCAACGATTATGCATTTGGTTTGATAATTGGTTAGGTGGAGGTTCTTTAATTGATGATATAGGGTACACTGATTTTGTGAAGTCTCATCTAAATATGAAGATGCAAGATTTAATACAAAATGGTGTTTGGTGTATTGAGAATAAGTTACAGAATATTGTACCAATACAGTTATTGCCTGCAATTAATGGTGGTAGGGACCTTTGTGTATGGACTGCCAATAAAGATGGAAATTTTCAAACAGACATTGCAATTGAAAAAATTAGACATAAGGAGGTTAAGCTTTCTTGGCCTAAGTTTGTTTGGCGAGATTGCATTCATCCAAGTATTCTTTGGTAATATCTGGAAGATTCAACAATCAAAGATATGTGGATGATGAGGTTATGAGGAAGAAAGGTTTTGAATTTGCATCTAGATGTTGTATCTGTAAGCAGGATGAAGACAATATGCATCACACATTATGGGATTGTGGTTTCAGTGTTGCTATTTGGTCTTGGCTCAACACTGTTTTCTACTTTGTCAATCCAAAATCTTTTAATGATGTCTGTGCAGCAGCAAAACATAAGAGTCCTTTTGTTAGACAGGTATGGATGATTGCAGCTTGTGTTACAATGAAAGAATTATGGTTTCAGAAGAATGCTCAGCTGTTTGATGAAAAGAAACCAAATTTCAATGGAGTTAAATGCAGAATTAAGCACCTTGTTCATGAAGGTGGTTGTAGATTAACTGGAGTCAACTGGAGTCAGTCTTCTGATTGCCAAGTTAAGAGTTTCTTTTCTCTTTAGTTGTATGTGTTTTCTCAACTGATTTGGGCTGTCTGTAATGGACTAGTAGTGGGCATTTGGTTTCTGTTTTGGTTTTCTGTAATGGGCTAGTAGTGGGCCTTTGTCTGTAATTGGGCTAGTAGTTGTTTTATTTGGGTCAGTCCTGTAAATATTGATTTTAGCCTCTTTTCAATAAAAATATGTGATTCAGCAAAAAAAAAAAAAATTAATTGTCATAAGACTAGATTAAGAGGCAGCACATGTAGATGTCTGGTACCTGAGCAACAGCTTGTTTGCATAACTGGTGAACTGTTTCATCATTCATAATCACTCCTGGTAAAATAGAATCTGATGAGTGACGTATCAGCTTCCATTATCTCCCAATATTCAAGTTTGACTGTTTAATTGCATTTTCTGGAATTTAACATCCACAGATGTGCAAATATTTTTATAATAAATGTTCAGATTTCATTGCGTTTATGACTGACTCTCAACTTTGTCTTCTCGGCAGAAAAGGTTACATGTCATTATGTGTATCTTCATTTAATCTTCACCAAGTTACACATACCTAATATCATTTTCTTCATATTTGCACAATTATGGTTTCCCAAATTTTTCTACAGGTAGTCTTAGGAAGATTGTTGCAGCCACTCATGAGCTATGGTATATTTATGGTCAAAGTTCTTCATGCCCGTTCAAAATTTGCTAACCATGTGCTGTTACATGTTCAGGTGTTTGACTTCACATCTTATCACAGTTTTTTATTTACACAATAGTGATTTGACCCAAGATATAACTCGTAGGTTTGGTCACAGACAACATTGTTTCACATCATTTATCAAAATAGTTTTTTCCTGCAATAAAAGGAAAGCATAAAAAATGCTTTAAGAATTTTGTATTCAGATGGGTGTGTTTGTGTTAGACGTGTGTGAGTGTGTATCTTTTGTGGTCAGTGCCTTAGTAAGATCCTTTCCTCAGGACTGTTGTCTTATTCAGATCTCTAAGCTTGCACCCTATAATGTCCGATCAGGAAAGCTTTTAGTGATTACTGCACGACGGGCTTCAAATCCAACTTCCTACCTTTATCAACTAAATCTACCTGGGATTTCTCTACCAGCGGAATATTTTAGTTATGAGCCATGCATCTACAAGAAGCTCATAGATCCCATGTGAAATATGCTATTACAATTTACACAGCGATCTTTATTTGAGACGTGCTCTTTCTCTTTAGTGATTCAAGAGTAAGCAAGAATAAAAATCCATGGGAAAGCTGAGTAATAAGAGTATCCAATGTCAGAAGCACACACAGAAAATAAAAATGCTCTTATTAACTATTCAATGTGGATATGTAGTCTAAGTTACTCCAATTATATGTAATACGTGAGGATTAACACTAAAGAAAACATAAGGTTAAGAGTTTCAAGTTTTTGCTTACCATCTTCTCTGACAATGCCATCATGCCCATCGGAGGAATACGGGTCCAAAGCTACATCAGTATAAATAACCTACAAAAAGGTACCGGTCATCCATAAAACTGCAATTCACCTAAAGTGAGCAACAAAGGGATGGGCATATTCTTGCCTTTGTTCTTTAAGGTTTTGAAAGGGGACTGGAATATGGGTCTTACTAGATCAGGGAATTTGTCTTTTAGTAACCGTATCGCTCGAGGCACCAGCCCATTCTCATTGTATGATTCATCTCCTGTAGGTGTCTGCAGAATAAAATGCAAATTACAACTTTCAACAGCATTGACCACATTAAAACTCTAATGAGGATAAAAAGAAAGACACCTTCAATGCATCGGGCACTTTGGGAAAAAGCACGATACTGTTGACACCAACATCCCGCGCCTTAGAAACCTGCATCAAAAAGCCTAGGAATTAGTTTCTGGGCAAAGATAATATGATTATTATCAGCTAGACCAATTATACTATTATAGCATGACAGAACATGCTACACATGGTTGTTGGTTAGGGTCAAAAGCTACTAAGACTCGGGGACCACTAGTGAATAATTAAGGAGCGACATGATTAACATGATTGATTCGTTTAAGATAACAAAGCGATAATATAACATTATTTTAATCTTGGACAGAACTTTGCATTTCTGACCGAAAAAGAGGGGAAAAAATATGTTTTCCCAAAATATCACCCAAGCCACTAGAAGACTTTTGCGGTTGTTACTATGACTTCAATGTAAGATATCTATTTAATCAACAGATTACATGATTTATTTGTACAACCATTTGGAGATTATGATAAAAATAAATGAGGGAAATATAGTAGATAGATATGAAAACCTCTTCCAGAAGACCATGTCTCCATCCAAGTCTATAACATCCAGGCATAGCTCCTATTGGAGTATCCTCTTGGCCTGCAAGTTTTGTGAAATGAGAAGAAATTTTATAAGTACCACTCAACAAAAAGAAGTAAAACAAAATTATGAGAACATCTATTAATATATTATTAAGAGGGGTCATCAATCAATCAATACAAACCTTCATGAATAAATAGAGGATATACAAAATTGGCAGGACTTAGATGTGTCTCTTGGAATGATGCTCTCAGCACGGGTGACTTTCGGTTACGGCGAGGACGCTTGTTAAGAGGCTATCAAATACATGGTCGCGAGTATAAAAACGAGAGAAAAACAATCGCAAGTATAAAAACTCGATTTTCTACTCAAAATATATTAGAAAAGATGATCAACATGGCATTTTCAATTTACTATAGAATTCATTTTTAAAATGCTGAAATCCTAAAGTCAGCTGTCCTAAGTTGGTGCTGTATCACTTCATAGATGTAAATTTGACGCAACTTACTATCATCTCTACACTAAGAAAATAAGATTAAGACAATTGCTGAGGTCATACCTAGAGTACATCACTTTTACGAAAATGAAATCAAAGCATGATTCAGTTGGTTTCCATTTGTTTTAGGGGATTTCAGGCTAATTCTTTCGCAACTAATTCATGCTCAATAGTAATAATTCTACACATACAAGTAATGAAACCAAGGGGGTTCCAGATGGTGCTGCCGGTTTGGGTGGGACAGGTGGTGCATCAGGAGCATTCCCTGCTACAACAGCTGCTTCACATTCCGCATCAGTTAATCCAAGTTTTTTCAGTGATGCTTCTTTCTCATTACTAGCTTTAATAATACATCGAGACGGCGACTGTATCTTAATCCCACGACCAGTATTGAAATAAACTTGATTCGCTCTTGCGTTCATTTTTAATCCAGTATGACTTTGACCTTTTAGTTCTCTAATTGTAGCAAAATTACTGGGCGAAACAGCCATCATCGTTGAAGCCATCGACCAAATACCTGTAAATTCAATTAGAAAAATTGTTATATAGAAAAGAAACCCTAACTAGATTATATATCCGGCAGCTTAGCCTAGATTAAATGAGCTAATTTTCGCAATAAAAATTTGGAACTTAACGATCAAGAAAAGTGAACGCAAATTAAATTTTTCGGTAGCGTTGAAATTGCAGTAATAAATGAGATGATCAACTGTTACTATCAATCGAAAAGTCTAAGGTTTGAATTGGTAATTACATATGAAACAATTTGATAAAATATTTCATGAAAAGAATTGAAGTATTATCTAAATTCTTACCTTGAGATGAGCTTCAACTTTGGTTGCTCGTTGAAGAAATTCAAGCTATAATGTTTAGAGGTTAAAGCCAGGTAAAAGAAGACCCCGCCTTATCTACTGAAACTCGATCAAGAAAACGAAAGGAAGACGAAACGAAACAAAACAGACGCGGACGTGTATTTGGTAGGAAAGCACGTGGGGAGAATTTTTTTTGTGGTAATTGAACGTTTGTCCCTACTTTTGATCTATACAAATATCCTTATCACATAATAATTTTGTCCCTCCTTATTTATAAGCCCATCAGGGGCCCATCAATAATTTATGGACTTCCAAATATACCCCACCTCTATATACCTTCTTCTTATCTTCTTTATTTCTCATCTTGAGAAAAATATCGAACAGAGCTCACCACCATTTTTATCGTAAATCACCACCATCATCTTCATCTCCATCAAGCCATAACAACATAATCAAGACACAAATGACATCTCCATCGTCACTATCTATTGTTTTTATCTATTTATATTTCTCTTTCAGAGAAGAAACAAACGAGCTCACCACCGTATCCATCACCTCCATCTCTTATTCGTTTTTTTTTTCAGATCTGATACATAAAACTCAAGACCTGATACCGATTCATATTTTAGTTCATCAGATTCATATAGAAAACTAGTAAATGAAGATGATGGATCCTGAAAGCAATGAATCAAGAAATTAAATTTTGATCGATTACTCAAAAGTCAAAAGTGGAAGTCATCCACCACATGCCTAGTTTGTTGGTGCTTTCGTGTTTGGACAAACTACACGTCGAGAGAGAGCCAAATGAATTTATTTCTTTTCTAACGAGTAATGATAATTTATCTTCTTGATTCTATCACTCCGTGATCTATCCAAAAGAAGGAGAAGAAGATGAATCAAAGATCGTTGAGTTCCATCCTACCTCCGGATGAAGAGCGTTGTTGTAGAAATGATGGAGTAACATGGAGATGCAAGAATTTTAGGATGAAGACTAGTTAAAGTGCTTACGCGGTACTAAAAATTATTGCGAACAACATTGCGCTTCTATTTTTCGAAGATAATAAGAGACGTATTATGAGGAAGAAGAAGAAGAAGAAAAAAGTGGAGCTGGTTCTTCTAAGAGGGTTCTTGAAACTAAGGTTTCAAATCGCTTTAAACAGCAAATGACGGACCAACCGTCTACTAGTAATCCTACCACCAAATTGTGAGTAACCCTAAACATACATTTGCCACTTTTGGTTTCATTTTCTTCCAAACGAGAAATTTTGTAGTTTAATCTGTTGAACCCCGAATTAGTCCCGCAAGGAGTAAAAATCACTTGAAATGTCTAACTAATTGGGAATTATGATAACTAATTGAGAAATTTCATGGTTTTATCCTTTGATTTAAGTAAGAATCATAACTAATTGGGAATTTTTTTTTGTAGTTATAGGTGAATTTTCTATCCAGATGATTTAAGTATGTTATTGTTCTCTTTGGTGTATATTATCCCAGATTTTGGTGTTATCTGAATAAAATATGGTGGTTATCTGGGTTGAAGCAGGAAGTGTTATTGGATCAACTATGGTTGTTGATCCATATATTTTGGATCAACAATGGTTGTTGATCCAACTGCAATGGATAAACATCCATTGTTGATCCAACTGAAATGGATAAACATCCATTGTTGATTCAACTGAGATTGGTTTTGAAGTCGGTCTTGGAGCTGTTGGTGTTTATGAAGCTAAAGGTAATGAAATATGGTGGTTATATGGGTTGAAGCAGGCAGTGGCATTGGATCAACTATGGTTGTTGATCCATATATTTTGGATCAACTATGGTTGTTGATCCATCTATATGGGATCAACTATGGTTGTTGATCCATCTATATGGGATCAATTACTGTTGTTGATCCTTTGAACTCATGTTTTATAGTTTAAATCATGTAAATTTGTTCTAATGTTGAACTTGTGGTGCAATGGTAGCATGACTGACTCCATGTCAGATGATGCGTGTTCGACTCACGCCAAGTTCACTCCATTTTACACGGATAAACTATCATTATTGATCCAATTTTACATGGATCAACTTCCATTGTTGATCCACTAAAATTGGATCAACTTCTACTGTTGATCCTTTTTTCTTGGATAAACTAGATAAACTTCTACTGTTGATGGTTTTGTTGGTGGATCTGAAACTGCAGCTGATGAAGTGGTAGCATTTTTCCATCAACATGGATAAGCATTCATTGTTGATCCAACTGCAATGGATAAATTTCTACTGTTGATCCAACTGCAATGGATAAACATCCATTGTTTGATCCAACTGAAATGGATCAACTACTTTTTGTTGATACAAAAAAATTTGAACTGGCGGCGGTGATGGTGGTGGCAGCGGCGGTGCTGGCGGCGGCGGTGCTGGCGGTGGTGACAGTGGTATCGGCGGCGACGACGAATTTGTGGTGGTGGCGGCAACAGAATAGTGGTGGAGGAGGACTAGTGGTGGTGTAATGGTGGCGGTGAAGGAGTGGTGGTGGAATATTGGTGGTGGTGGCGGTTGGTAGGTGGTAGTTGTTGAACGGTGGTGGTGGTGGAATGGTAGTTGAATGTTGGTGGTGGTGGTGCTAGTGGTGGTGGTGAAGTGGTAGAGGAAGAAATTTGTTGTATTTTGAAATAAAGAAAAATATTATATGAGTGAGGGTATTAAGGTAATCTAATATTAAATGGATAAGGTTATAAAAAAGGAGGGACATATTTATTGTTGCATAAGGATATATTTGTAGGGAGTTAAAAGTAGGGACATATCATTAATATACCCAAGTTTTTTCTCGCATTACTAAGCTACACCTACCACCGTAAAATTTGGCAACATACTGTGGTGATGGATGAGATGACAAATCGAGAAGGAATTATGCTGGGATTCTCTCGGGAATCTCTTGAGAAGGCACTGATGTGCCAGGCATTGACGGTTTGCTTAAAGATTTCCCCTCCATCCTGTGTGGAGCGTCGGACTGATGTCCGGCCAGGCGCGACGGGGCTACGGTCTGCGGAAATCACGGCGTAAACTAGGATGGGAGATAAGCACCTATTCCGGGGCGAAGTCCACCGCCAACGGCCCCCTTGAACCCAACGGCATTGCGGGAAACAAAAAGGGTACTTTGATCACTGGATGAGATGACAAATATTAATCTCCAAACCAGAATGTGACACGTGCATGTACCTACAGGAGCTCCCCCCCAGCTTTTCTCAGTTGGCTGCAGCTTCTCATAATGCTTTGCCAAAGCAACATGTTGCAGCTGAAGTTAAATACGAGGCAGCGAGTTGTGGATACCGAATTGCAACAACAACAAAAATCCGATGAATACCTACCTGGTTAAAGCTATACAAAAAATTTTGGATACTAAAAAAAAGTCTGGTGCTTGAGCCGTTGTTTCATGAAAGTGATATGGCACGCGAAAGCAATCGAAAACTAAAACGGTAACAAGGAGAATCCATTCCCAAATACAGAAAACTCTAATCCAAGAGTTAGACAATCACAAGAAAATAATAAATCAATGAAACAAGATAATAATAACTCAATAATCAGGTTGAATAACCAAAAGACTTACTTGTCTGCAATCGATAATCACAAGTGAGCTAATCCAAGTTGATAACAATAACAAAATAAATGGCTACTTATAGCCATGGAACTGACCTGAACTACAAAAACGACGAGTTTATCCTAACCACTTGAACTCCTAAATATCCTGCCAATAACAATACTAATGCTTATCTAGATATGAAGTTCCATATCTTATTTGACACCTGCAACTAACTAACATACTTAAAGAAAGCTGACCCAACTTGAAAGTAAATCCTAACTAACGAGATTCAATAAACGAACAAGGACTGGCAAAAGACTAGCATACTAGGACTCTAGATATGTCCCATATCAGGCTCCCCCACCGCGACTAAACTCGCCTCGAGTTTACCTTGAGTAGCATCAGTCCTAAACTTAGCACCTTTGCTGGCAGAAACAACAGTAAGAGTCATGTTCGGTAGTACACCTTTCTCATCCCTGACTTGGTGTTTCTTGGTTGGTAATAGTAATACCTTTATCCCCCTCCAGTAAAACTCATAGCTATTAGCCTTGCCACGGAAAAGAGAATCCACATCAAACTTCCATGGACGTCCCAAAATGACGTGACATGAATCCATATATATTACCTCGCAAACAATAGTGTCGCGGTAAACTCTTCCAAAAGCAATTGGAAATTTGCAAACCCTTTCAATTCTAGTTTCTAGCCCAGTTTTGATCTAACCAACGCGATAAGGGTGTGGGTGTGGTTCCGTTGGTAAACCAGGTTCTCAAACTAGTCCCCATTAAATAAGATTTTCGGTACTCCCACAATCATTAATAAAATTACATACCTTTTCTAGGATAATGCCCTTGAAGATGAACAATTTTTTTCCTTTGAGATTCTTCATCTACTTTTGGAACAAGCAGTATTTTCCTATTCCTTCCTTCACATTGGACTACTTTTCTTACCACCATACAAGTCCCCTTGAAGTCATCAACAAAGACACAATCAACAGCCTCTTCTTCTTCATATGATTTGAGTTATGTAGCTTTACCATCTTCTCCTTTGACTAGTCCAATTGGTAGTCGTTTTGGACATTCATTTACCATTCTCCTCCTGCCAACCCACAACGATAACATTTGTCTCATGAAGGTTTTACATAAGGATTATTACCTTTCTTTATCGCGGAAGCGTCGATTGTAGGTACCTTCGGTATTTGTGGTGGAGGATAGGACGTAGGTGCTACCGATAACTCAGTTGGAGTCGCTTCAAGTATTGGTTTAGTTCGCTTCGCCTCACCCGAAGTCTTTGTTACTAACTTAGGTTGTAATTCAATCCTTTGAGCTAGACTTACAGCTTCGGTGACTGAATGAATGGGATGGAGGTAAAGCGCCTCTTTGATTTCAGGATCCAACCCGCCTAAATAATGACTAACTCGTTGAGCATCAGTCTCCGGAAGATTAACTCTTGAACCCAATATGTAAAACTCCTTTGTATACTCGTCAACTGGTCTCCTTCTTTGTGAGCATTGTTGATAACTTTGGAAGAGCTTTTGTGCATAATCAACATGGAGGAACCGAGATTTCATAAGACGTCGCATTTGACCCCAAGAATTGACCATCGATTCACCATGAATTCTCCTGTTGTGAACAATTTGCCTCCACCAGGACGTAGCTCCCCCTTTTAGCTTGTAAGACACCAATTTTACCTGTTGAGACTCGGTAATCTTCATGCACTCAAAGAAATCTTCAATAGCAGCAACATAATCTAAAAAACCTTTGATGTCGATCTTCCCATCATAGGTTGGTATTTCTAACTTCATCTTATATGAGGACTTAGTATCCATCTCGTCATTGGCTATATTAAGTTGAGAACCCTCCTCGCAAAAGAATTCAAGCCCCATATCCTCATCTTCCATCTCAAATGGTATTGTTCGTCCATGAAATTTCGATTCATGTCCAAACCTAAGACGACGTTGCACCATGTTAGGATTGTCTTGGGTAGTATTATAGAAGTCTCTTCTTCCGCTTGTCTGCTCGTATGTAGGCTTCTTCGGCATCTTATCTTCACCATCTTCAAAATCCATGAAATTGTCAGGAGCAAAATCAAACTCAGAACCATGAAAATCACGAGTATTTTTTCTTCGCAAACCATTATTGTTTTGTTCGTTCCAAGGAACTCTTGAAACAGCACCACCCTTTTGATACCCCGGCTCGTCTATAGATTCATACATATTAGCTTGCATTCTTGGACCTATTCTTGAAGTCCAACGATTTATGGTTCCATAACTATCACAACTCTCAAATCCTCTAGAGTTGAATCTTTGCTGGTTCATATTCTGAAAACTGCCATAAGGTCTCCAATCTCCTTGACGATTATTATCAGTATAGTCAGATTTAACCAGCCTCAAATCTTTCATTGACTCTTGTAGATCTTTCGGAACTTTTGTATGAGATAGAAACGTTTCCCCTATACCAACAATGATGTTGTCTTGCACTTCAATCATCAACAGCATCGGGTCTTTGACGACATTCTTCTCACCAACGTTTTCACCATTATTCCCATCGGTAGTCATCTTGATTGAGTAATCTCTATTAATGATCGAACTGTGGCTCTGAATCCACCTGATATGGCACGCGGAAGCAATCGAGAAAAAAAAACAGTAACAAGGAGAATCCACTCCCAAATAATGACATAAAACTCTAATCCAAGAGTTAGACAATCACAGGAAAACGATAAATCAATGAAACAATATAATAACTCAATAATCAGGTTGAATAACCAAAAGACTTACTTGTCTGCAATCGATAATCACAAGTGATCTAATCCAAGCTTATAACAATGACAAAACAAATGGCTATTTATATCCTTGGAACTGACCTGAACTACAAAAACGTGTAGTTTATCCTAACTACTTGAACTCCTAAATATCCTGCCCATAACAATACTAATACTTATCTTGATATGAAGTTCCATATCTTATTTGACACCTGCAAAACTAACTAACATACTTAAAGAAAGCTGACCCAACATGAAAGTAAATCCTAACTAACGAGATTCAATAAAC
The DNA here is from genome assembly GCA_023529315.1 of Papaver bracteatum. Taxonomy (NCBI): domain Eukaryota; kingdom Viridiplantae; phylum Streptophyta; class Magnoliopsida; order Ranunculales; family Papaveraceae; genus Papaver; species Papaver bracteatum. The sequence continues at coordinate 120,688 of JAJJWX010001238.1, read as the reverse complement.
GAACAAAGAATGACAAAAGACCAGCATACTAGTCCTCTAGATATGTCCCATACCATAAAGTTATTTTATTTGATGCAGAACATCATTTAACTATTGCAGAAGTAACTTAGCATATACATGTCTTTATTCTACTTCCTAGTTTACGTATTTCTTTTTATAGTTTGATTCTATGTTTAGGTATTTTATTTTGGTTAGACTTCTTTATTTAGCTTTCTAGTCGATTTATTTGAGTTTATATAAACAGGTTATCTCTGTTAGGTCAAACACATTATTATCAAGACTATTATTATAAGATTATTATTCTTCTCAACTTTTAAACTTCTTGTTCAAGTTTATCATTTTCTCTATATCTCAAACTCTTTTTGAATCCCTGCAATCTCCGTATTACCTTTTTCAATTTTTTTTACTTTAGTTGGTATCCAGAGACTTTAATCTTAGATTTTCATCTCAAATTAGATCTTTATTTTCGCTTCCGCATATCAAAAACAAAAAACAAAAAAACTACCTTTCAATAAATTTTCAATGGTTGATTCTTTGGAAACCAAGGTTACCAAGCTTTCAACTAAATTTAATACCATGCAGGATCGGTATAACACCATGCAGGATCAATATATATAACACTATGCAAGGACAGTTAATAAAAATTATGGAGTTGTTAAATATTCGTACAGAAGAACCTTCTGAATCTCCAAAGAAGACGTTTGAATCATCCTCTAAACAGCATCAGGAATCACACATTAAAAAATATGGTTTTGTTTACTCGGATGATATTCTATAGACATCTTAGATGCTTTAAAAATTAAAAAAAAAACATGAAACTTTTATTCACACTACAAGAAAGAAAACTTCAGTTTTTCAACTTGACAGTGATGATGATGATTCTTTTGAAGAGGAACAACATAAGAGATGGATAAAAGATAAACATCTTAGAACTAGATAAAATCCTTATGGTACTTTACCGGAATAAAAATTGAAATTTTATATTCCAAACTTCAATGAGAGTTTCTGAATTGAGGAACTAATAGATTGGTTATATGAAATCGAAGTTTTCTTCTGATTTATGGAGGTACCGGATGAATCAAAGGTCAAGCTTGTTGCTTATAAGATTAAAGGTGGAGATGATGCTTGGTGGGAAAAGCTTTGTGAGGATATAATTAAGTACTCTCGACCTTCAGTACGTACCTGGGAGCGTATGCGTAAACTACTAAGAGATAAGTTTATTCCTCAAGACTATAGACAACAATTATTTGTTAAGCTACAAAATTTTCAACAAGGTGCTAGACCGGTGAAAGAATATGTTGTGGAGTTTTTAATTTGGTTTCTCGTAATCAAATACGTGAAACATAAGATCAGTTGGTGACACGGTTCATTGGAGGCTTAAATAGATTTTTTAGAGCACTGCTTGGTTGAACTCGCAAGCGTTGATATCTCAAGCTTGTTTGTCAAGTTTAGTTGATCAAAACTATATACTTGATTTCTAGTCTACTTATAGCTATGTCTCGGATTAGGATGGAATGTTTAGTTGAGTTTTATACTTCACAACCTTCACCAATTGAAGAAGAAGATCTACTGAGGAGCTTGGAGGAACTTCATCAACAAAAGGTATGTGGAGACTAAAACTTATATATCACTCAGAAGTTTATTCTATTTTATCTTATAATGAGACTAAGTTATATATATATATCTATATAGATTTTTACATTATACACATTTGATATTTCGAGATGAGTTTATCTCGCTTATCTATTTCTCGAAATATGTGTTGGGAGCTTTTTGCTTTAGCTGTGTTCATCGTATTCTTGACGAGTTTAGTTGAAAACAATTTATTTGTTGGAAACTAAATATTAAGTCAAAAGATGATCATGTGAAAATTACCTTGAACATCTTATATGATTTGTGTGAGACAGTCATTTGATGTTAGCTTGGGAAGTTTTGTATTGATTATTCGATCACTTAAAATTACTTGAAGCTAATGGTATGTGTGGGTTTGCCATTGTCTTCTTCTAAGGATGTATCAATGATTGAAATGAGAGTTTAGAACGATTACCCATGTCTGGATACAACACGGTATGCATATCATGTATGCGAACTGTATTGTGATAATTCATGTCCGGAACTCTTGTTTGCGTATCTAGTATGCGAACGGATTTACCTGAGAAGGTCCGGAACTCTTGTTTGCGTACCTCTTATGCAAACGGGTTTACCTGAGTTGGGTCTGGAACAGTTGTTCACGAACTGGGTTTGCAAACGGATTGACTAGGCCAAGGTCCGGAGCTGCTGTTCACGTACCCAATTTGCGAACACAGTGGGTAAGTTCTAAAATCTGTTATGTATGATTCCCATACTCATGAACTAAAACATTTATGATTTAAGGAATGCAAATTAACTTTTCAAACCGTGGCTTAACGTTCATGAATTGATTATTGTATAAGTACTTTGTATGATTACGAATCAATCCGGTTTTGTTTCAATTTGTTCATGAATATTTCTATGAGATAGTGAATAATTGAACAACTATATTTGAAATACAGTTAGATTTATTTGATTATCTATTATGATTGATTGATCATCAAATTTGATCTAGAAGTGTTAGATGAATACAACTAAGATAAAAGTGTTCATATGGCTAACTTCGGTTAACTGTTATTGAGCCAACTCAATATACACGTTAGGTATGTTACCCATATCCAAATCTAAGTATATTTTATTTGTGTATAACAAGCTAAGACCATCTAACAGTGGAGATTGATTGCTTAATTTCTAAGAAAACTTAGCTTGAATCTTAAATCAGAAGTTCATCTAACGGTGAATATTGAATGCTTTGTTACTAAGCTATTTTATCTTTGATTGTAAGCAACCCTGATTTGAAAGGCTATATAAGAGAGAACTCTAGCAACTGGAAAACCTAATCCCGACACTTTTTTGTGTCCTAGTTGAAGGCTAGAGTCAATTCTCCTTAAATCTAGGTTTTCCAAAACCATTATTAGGTCAACAACTTGAAAAATTCATTTGGGATTCGTGAAGCCGGATCCAACTATTTTCTCTATAGTTGCGCATTCTGATCTTACTTGTTCTATCGTATTGAGTTTTATCTTCTCCAAGATTTACTCGAGATTTATATCCGATAGGTAAGATATAAAAAGTAATCACAACAGTTCTTCGTCTGAGACTCTTGTGATTCCGCAATAACTTCTTATGTTAATAAGTTAGGTTATTGTGAGGTGGCTAATATTTTAGGATGCTCTTCGGGAGTATAAGACTGAATTATTAGTTGGTTCCTATTCACCTTGATCTTTGTATCAAAATACGGAACAAAAGGAATAAGGGATAGACATATATGTGGAACAAAGATTAAAAACTCTTAGTTATGCGTGAGATCAGCTAAGGGAATCAATTGCGCAGAATCCGGCATGGTTCTAGAGGCGTTAGGAAAGCGACTGTACCTTCGGTGTGAGACTTGGTTAGGGCTCAGCTACATTCCAGTCTGAAGTTAACTTATAGTATGCTAGTATCTGTAATGGCTTAATACAGTGTGGTGTTCAAATATGGACTAGGTCCCGGGGTTTTTCTGCATTTGCGGTTTCCTCGTTAAAATTTCTGGTGTCTGTGTTATTTCTTTTTTGCATTATATTTGTTTATATAATTGAAATATCACAGGTTATGCATAGTTCAATCAGTTGGTAAATCCGACCTTGATTGTTGTATATAACTTGATTGACACTTGGGCATTGTTCTTTGGTACTATCCAAGTTATTTCTCATATCAATCAGGCTCACAGATTTCTATCTGTTCGATTTGCTGATTGTATTGAGAAAGAGGGATAAATCTCTTTGATATATTTATTAATTGAGTCTCACTTTTAAGTTGGTGCTCTCGGAATTTTATTAGAGTTTAGTCCATACATATTGTTGAACGAATTATTAGGTGTGGTTGTTATACCCCCCCCCCCCCTGATTTTTTAATTGGTATTAGAGCAGGCAAACACGGTAAGACTTCATAAGTTTGTGTTTGTAGCAATCTGACTCTATGGACAGAAATGTTATCTCCATAAACTTACCACCGGTCTTCGATGGTACGAATTACTTATGTTGGAAAATTGTTATGCGTGCCTTTCTACAAGCGCGAGATTTCAATCTTGGGTTCGTATTGTTAATGGATATAATCCTCCATTAGTTACAGTAGTTGGTGTAACTGTTCCAAAGAATATTGGTGAGTATGATGATATTGAGATTCTTGCTGCAAAGAAAAATTCATATGGATTAAAGGTTATCATCCATGCCATTATCCCAGATCTTCAGCACCATGTGACTACGTGCACACGGTCTAAAGATGCTTGGGATATCTTAGAAATCGTATTTGAAGAGAATATCTCTGAGAAAAAATCTAGGCTTCAAAACCGAAATTCTGATCGGGAGAACCTTTGTATGGCCGATGAAGATTCATTTGATGAGTGTTAGAGAACTGCTCGGTCGAACTCGCATGCGTTGCTATCTCAATAATGTTTGTCAATGTTAGTGATCAAAACTATAAGTCTTGATTTCTAGCCTATTTATAGATGTCTTGGACTAGGACATAGATTGTGTAGTTGAGCTTAGACTTTACGGCGTTCATCATTTGAAGACGAAAAACTACTAAGGGGAGCTTGTGGAACATCATCGATAAATGGTATGTGGAGACTTGAACTCATCTATCACATGGAAAGTTTATTTCTACTCTAATTCTTATATTGAGACATAAGTCGTATTGTATAGTTTTTTATATACACATTCGAGTTTCCGAGCTGAGTTTATCTCACTTACATATTTCTCGAAATATGTGTTGTCAAGTTTTCGCTTCGACCAAGTTCATCTTATATCATGAGAAAATTTCCGAGTAACATCTTACATGGTTTGTGTGATACAATCATTTAGTGTTTGTCTTGGAATGTTTCGTTATGATTATTTAAATAACTTGAAAATTGCTTTGATGTTAATAGTGTGTGTGAAAACGGCTATTGTCATCCTCTTTATTTTAAGGTTGAAGGTTTTATTTCTTGAGCAAGCATTTCATTTACCTCTTAATCATGTCCTCATCAAGTCTTTCCAGTAAAGAAGATGATGTCTGGATTGTTCTCTTTCCCTCTAGAAAAGTTCGTTTTGATTCTTCTGATAGTGAGTTAAGTCAAGACAAGTGTGGTTCCTATTCTGATGTGAAGACCTCTATCTCTCAACTTAATAAGCTCTCTCTAACTATGAACCTAGTTTTGGAACAAGTACATGCCTTGAAGAATGAACTATAATCTTGAACCAAAAGACTTGAGGATAAGATCGATAATCTCGAATCCATGATTGATCAGATAGAAGATGAGCTTGATGAATATAGGGAATATGAGAAGAGTCTTCAAAGTAAGTGAAGAGTCTTTTGTTCTTTATTAAAATTGAAAAAGCAGGGGTCTAACAACCACACCCATTATTTTGATTAGCAATCTGTATGGACTAACTCTAATATACTTTTAAGAGAATCAACTAGACAGTCAGACTCAATCTTAATAAAAAGTATATCAAGGAGTTAATATCTATATCTCTCAATTTGATCTATACTCAAGCAAATACAAATATGCGAATCTTTATCAAATACAAGAGAGATATAAACTTGGATGGTACCAAAGACCAATATCCAAGGATCAATCAACAACCAAAGGTTGAATTTCACAATTGATCGATACAACGTACAACCTGTTATATTTCAATTATATAAAAAAATATAATGAAGAATAGAAATAACACAGACACCAGAAGTTTTGTTAACGAGGAAACCGCAAATGCAGAAAAACCCCGGGACCTAGTCCAGATTGAACACCACACTATATTAAGCCGTTACAGACACTAGCTTACTATAAACTAACTTCGATCGGGACTGTAGTTGAACCCTAATCAATATCACACTGATTCAAGGTATAGTTGAGATCCTTACGTCTCTAATCCCAGCAGGATACTACGCACTTGATTCCCTTAGCTGATCTCACCCACAACCAAGATTTGCTACGACCCAAAGTCGAAGACTTTAATAAACAAATTTGTATCACACAGAAAAGTCTACGATAATAAATAAATTTGTCTTCCCCAGATAAACCTACGAGTTTTGTTCCGTATTTTGATAAAATAAAGGTGAACAGGAACTAATCAATAACCCGGACTTATATTCCCGAAGAACAACCTATAATTATTGATCACCTCACAATAATCTAAACCGTATGGTAGCGAAACTAGATATTATGGAATCACAAACGAGGAGACGAAGATGTTTGTGATTTCTTTTTATCTTGCCCTATCAGAGATATAATCTCAAGCCAATTATTCAATTAAACTCGTATGATAGAAAATGGCAAGATCATATCACTCAACTACAAGAGAAGTAGTTTCGTCTGGCTTCACAATCCCAATGAAGTCTTTAATTCGTTAACCGACATGGTCTCGAGAAGAAACCTACGGTTAAAGGAGAATCGACTCTAGCAAAACCAACTAGTATCACACAAGAGGTGTGGGGATTAGTTTTTTTAGTTGCTAAACCTCTCCTATATATATTTTTCAAATCAGGGTTTGCAATCTAAGTTACCTTGGTAACAAAGCATTCAATATTCACCGTTAGATGAAAAACCTGATTTATCCAAGCTAATATATTTCAACCGTTAGATCGAAACTTAGCTTGTCACACACAAATGAAATGTATTTCATTTAGGTTTGAGTAACCGTACCTAAACATGTACACCTAGTTGTTTCAACAATAGTTAACCAATGGTTAGCCATATGAGCATTTTCATATCAACCATATTCATCTTCTTCACAACTAGTTCAAATGACTCAAAAGAACTAGTTGAAGAGTTTGTTCAGTTGCTTAAATCTTTGTACATTGACACAATTTAAACAAAATCGGTTTGATTCACTCGAATCAATTCATGAACAATATAGCCACGGTTTGCAAAGATTGCATTCTTTATTGATTTATTGTTTAAGTTCATGAGCTTACCGATTTGAGAAATATAACCAGCTTGGGTACGCGTACCTTAGCTACCGGATTTGAGTTTACAAACTCAACAGAAATTTTTGGTTTAAAAAGTTTCGTGGGTACACATATGGGTACGCATACCTAAGGTGACTGGTTTGACAATTTGCAAACTTACAAACTCAACGGAAGTTTTCGAACCCATGTATCCTTCACCAATACCACATGCACACATATGCACGCACTTGGTTCCCGGTACATGGATTTATATACTAATGTTCGAACACACTATATATGCTTATATCCATAGATGGTTACATAATCTCAACTCTACATTTTAATCATTAAATCATTCTTCTATAATGTTATAACAATCGTTATTCACGACTATCGTCATCAAAGCTATTTTTAAGATTGAAACGTCATCATGACTTTCGTCACGGGTAAAGATGAAAAGTGGTTAAAGCGAAAGCTTACCAACACATATTTCGAGAAAAAGATAGGCGAGTAAACTCGGCTCGAAATAGCAAATGTGTATATATGAAAACTATCATAATTATACAACTGTTGTCTCAAGAGTAGGAGATAGATAGAATTTTGAGTGATAGATAAGTTCAAGTCTCCACATACATTTTGGTCGGATGAAGTTCCACTGGTTCCTTGAGTAGTTCTTCGTCTTCGTAAGATAATCGTCATGGAGTCTGGAGCTCAACTATACTTAATTATCCTAGACTGAGACTTAGTCCTAAGTAAACTAGAAATCAAGACGTATTGTTATATTCACTAATATTGACAAACATGCTTGAGATAGCAACGCATGCGAGTTCGACCGAGAAATGCGCTAACAATCTCCCCCTTTGTCAATTTTAGTAACAAAACTATCAATACATATGGATTACAAAATAGATAAAACTTTGTAGCTTCTCGTCCACATGCTTGATCTCATTGGTGCTTCAACATTACTCGAAAACTTCATCTTTTCCAAGTATTCCCATGATTCCATAGAAGTTCAGTTCAGCATCATAGTTGTTGAAGATCCGTAGCCATAACAATGAGAAAACAAAATCTCTCAATCATTGTTATACAGTGTCATAGTATTATTACACATCATCAAAGTTCTTATATCACAACTTTGACAACAATACTATGATGATATGTATCACTCCTCCTTAGTCAATACTTTCGTCTCAACACGAAAACCACTCCCCATTACATAATGATCCGAAAACCATATGTATTTGTAGTGTGAACTACATATTAATTCTCCCCCTTTTTGTCAATAAAATTGGTAAAGGTACAAAAACACGATCCTAATGAGATTTTCACGGAGAAGCCTCAAGACAAAAGAAAATGACATATCAACTTTGTTTAGATACAATCATAAAGCCGAAGTTGAATACATTCATCAAGGATTTTATAAAGATACAAGATAACCCCTAAAAATTCCACAGCCGTACTCCCCACAAAGATATGGAAATTAAGCGCAAGTTCAAAAGAACTCTCCCCCATTTGATGTCATTCCCGAGAGAACAACAAGAGCGACCTTACTTTTACAAGAAAATAAGGATTTTATTGGACACCAAAAACCATAATGAAATGATTTTATATATCCAAAATTATCAATTAAACTAATCACAAGTAAACCCATGATCAATTTAATCGGAATATACAATCAAATTAAACACAAAAGTGACCAATTTAATTGAACATGCTCGACATAAGAGAACTTACGAAGCTACAACTATGTTAACCATAAAGTAATGATTAACTCAATCGTTTTATGCTCAATACAAGAAAAACTTATGGAGAATTGTAGTATATACAAAATATATGGATCAGGTAAGATCAATACTGTGGCATATACAAAGATTCATTGTATTTTCATCACTATTTTCATAACGACATATAATAGACATAATCTTTGTAAATAAAAGATTTTAACTTATCTTCCATCAATATTTGACATAATAGGCTTAACTTTTGTTTGTCAAAAGTTCATCGATCTTGTATCAATACTTTCGTATCGACATACGAAAGAGATAACTTTTGACATCGTATGGGACAATAATAGTTCACGGACGCAAACACACATATCCCATAACATATTGCAATATATAAAACCATAAAGATTAATACTGCAAACATCATCTTCCAAATCAACTTTAGAATTTAAATAAATAAATATATAAACAATGAAGATGAAAATCGGTGGACATAGCTATGTGTAATCACAATAATTTCTACTCCAAACTCTAGTAATCCTTCTCAAAAACAAGAATAAATTCTCATAAGAAGTTTCCTAGGCATCAAGACAAAGTCGTAATGCACATACAAGATGATTTGTCCTTAGAGGGTAAAATCAATCTTTTTCGCACGGATTTACACCAAGAATAGCTACCAAAGGCGTATAAAAAGATTTTCTAAACAAATAAGAACATACAAAGTCATTAAAGACCATGCACCACAGTTCACAAAGGATGATTGTGAACATTCAAATATTCCATAGCAATGCGTACTACTTCCCATTCTTGAACTTACTTCTTTGTTATTCACCAACAACATTCTTTTAAAATCTACAAATTAGATTACTCCAAGAATCCAAGTGCTCAAGTCCAAGAGAAGTGGAACAAGTGCAACGAAACGGAGCAAAACATTCAAAAACAAGAGACAGGAAAAATACCAATCTTAACTCACCCAAATTCAAGGTTTCTCATCTATATTTTGAAGATAATTCAAATAGGAAGAGAATTCAAAAAGAATGAGGTCAATCTGAGTTCGGACGAAGAAGTTACGGCCAAAACAAGTTTACCGAATATCGACGTAAGTATGCATACGGGTTTGCAAACGAATTTTCGTATCTGGAGCAGTATGTGCATACTTGGCATATGTACCATGAAGTCCAAACATCCCGAACTATTGTTTTTATACCTAAACATTTAAGAACCTTAAAAACAGATCAAGTTAGGTAGAAATGAACGATAAGAAAGGTACATGAATCATTATAAGTACTTTAAGCAAATCATTGTTATAAAAAGGTATGAGGTTTATGTCCATGATGACTAAAGCTATCAGACGGATGACGTTTAATGTAGACCCGATCCGAAGGTCGGGAAGCTCCGGATGGAATAGTCATTAGACGGCTGAGAAGGACTCACGGTATTCCAAAGTGGGTCGCATGTGGGTGAAAAAAATAATTGTGTATTGTTCTCTTTCTATCTCTACAATCACAATCCTTTTTTCCTCTTCTTCTCCCTCATCTTTGCAAACACTTTGAACACTACAGAATTATCTTTCAAAAAAAAAAAAAAAAAACACTACAAATTTCTTCGAATTGATTTTTCCAATATAGTTATTTATGGTTCGTCACTTCAAGAGGAAGATATTGCAGGGATTCAAAGTGGTCTGGATCTGAAAAATCTATTGTAACAAACCCTAATTATCACTTTCTTATATGTTTCTAGGGATTGTTACAATATAGGGTCTCAGGTTTGGGCGGAGCTAGAGTTATTTACTCCTCCTCTCAGCCATTAACGTCTCTTCGAATTTTAGGATGGGAAAAATGATGGGCTTTTTTTCTCTCTAATTCGGTATCGGTGGGTTTATTATTATTTTTTGTTCTTTTGATTAAGGATGGGAAAAGGATGCAGACTGGAGAAGAATCAATCAAAAAAGATGCTACAAGAGCAACCGGAAGGTAATCCATCAGCATAATACCCTAGACTACATAGATAAGTTTTATTTATATCTTATACTGAATGATTAATTATCTTTCAAAAAAAAAAAAAAAAACACTACAGATTTCTTCGAATTGATTTTTCCAATATAGTTATTTATGGGTCGTCACTTCAAGAGGAAGATATTGCAGGGATTAATTATCAGTGATTGTGCAAAGTCTGTGGTTGTTTGGAATATCTAATAGTTTTAGAATATCATATCATAACCCATCAATATTTTTGGTTGGGAAGAAAAACATACTTATTGATTTAGCTTAATTTTGTGTCTCTATGCAAAGTAGCATTATTTGTGTAATATATTGTGTACTCTGGCTGATTACAATCGGTTGGTGAAGTTTTTAATTTGTTTTGCAAGTATTCGGCAGAATGATGATTTAAGAGCAAAAAATGACGTTGGCTTATTTCCCATGGACTCTTTATCAGTCCATATAAAACACAAACTATGTTGTGTATAATGTGTATGTGTACGGATGGATGAACACTCGCTAGGTGATTTATTTATTTTTACAGCAAAACTCTTAATTGACTACATACATATTATGTGGTTTAACAAATTCATTTAATTGAAGTAGTTTGACAACGATATCCGAGGAATTCAAGAACATGAGTTTGGCTTCATAAACTTTCAAAATATGGTTATTTTAATTAGTGCGGAAAGCTAAGCCTGAACCTGCAATTGTGGTTAATTTAATCATTCATGCTTAAAATCTTTGTAAATAATTTGTGGGTTTAGTTTACAGTAAACTCCTTTTTCTTTTATATATTTGATATACATGAATTTCCAAGGAGTAAATTTACTTTGTCTGGAAAGATAAACTGTTACTTGAATAATTATTAAGTGTTAAGCTTCGCTACAAGTAATATAGTGTAGTATATCATTTTTTAAGGTGTCCAGCACAAATATAATTTGAATGAGAAGTATTGTATTATCTAGGTACATTAAAAGAATTGAAATTTGTATAAAAATGAAAGATATGAGTTGCATTATTCTCTTATTGTTGATTTCTTACATTTGTACAAATATTCTAAGTTCTAATTCATCCAGGAATTGATTATAATGAAACCATTACAATTCCTAAAAGTGGTGGAACAGATCCCGACATAACACATATGGGGACCTTGAGTTGTTACAGATTTCGGAAGACCCTGTTTTTCAGGAACTATGTGTTGTTTTGTTTCCAAATTATTTTATGAGCTTGCCATCTAATGAGGCTATATTTTCTTGGGATTTCCAGGTCTATTTATAATGCTGAGTTTCTTCTTCAAGATCTTATCAGAAGGGTTATATTCATTGTTGAACCAGAGATTTATGTTAGCCATTACAGCCACATGATGAGTTTATTATATTTGCATCTGATGGAACACTTGACCAACCAGGAAGCAGTTGATATATTTCAAATGAACCAGCATGGTGTAAGATATTTATCTCAGTTTAGGAATATGATTTCATCTTATTTTTCCACTTGAATTTCTCATTAAGATGATTCGATGTTTCCAAAACAAAAATGGGACGTTAGGGTTCTCAATCCCTTCATTAGGGAATTAACTCACTGGATTGTTCAAGCTTGGGACTGCTGGGAACCCATTAGTTCATTAGAAAGTTCTGTAAAATGATTGTGATCTCCTTATAAATTTTGTTACCGATAATATGCTGATTTTTTGGCGCAGGGACCAATGAACATAGAATAGTTACTACTTTTAGGAGAATTTTCAGTTCTCATGTGCACTTATCCATCTCATATATATAGATCGATAGAGAAAGATTAAGTTATTTTTCCTTTGATTTTATTTATTTTTTGCAAATTATTACAGATATATTCCATTCGTTTAAAGGTTTTCCACTTGAGAGATTTAAAAGGCCATCATATTGTAAAGGCCAAATGGCCAATCTATGATATCATCATTAGTAGAAATAAAACTGATAAATTATTGCTTCTTAGAGAGATCATGCATGAGAACTGCATATGGTTCAAACCAGACCTATAACAATTAAGTTGGGAAAATACCATGCACGGAATCACATATACTTTTAGTGGAGTTCGTACATAGGCTAAGTTCTCATCGAATGTATATCATGTGCCAATGGATTATTTACAAGCATAATATGGTGTATTTCGCGGCAGTATACACATCTGAGTAATTAATAATTATGTGATAAGCTTATGCTATAGTTTGTTCGTAGTATGTACTCCAACACTATGCATATGGTTCTACGTGCTTATTTGGTATCTCATTTTTTTCCCTGCGATTCAGCAAATTAATGTTCGTGTTAATAACAGATATTTCAGGGTCTTGGTGGTGTTGGTGTGTCGGAGAATGCTGTTGTGCAATTTCTGCAACACTTTGTGCCCGGGGTTAATTGAATTTTTGTTTTTTAATCTAAATTTGATATTTGATCTATGAGATATTGATGGATAAAGGAACGCCCCTTTGATATGTTTAATTTTACTTATTAATGCATATTATACCTCCTTTTACTTATTAATTTCACATAGTTTCTTATACCTCCTTTTACTTATTAATTTCACATAGTTTCTTATTTTCCTTTTCCATACATGATCATAGTTAATGATGTGTAGTTACTATTAGAGATGAAATCCGAGGGAAAATGGTATAACTTTAATAAGAAAACTTTTAAGCTTAGTTGGACTAGAGTGCTTCCATAATATTCGTTGGATAAATGATTCAAAAAAAAAAAAACATGAAACACATCTTATGCAACCTCAGATGCCATTTCACTTTTTGATCAACTACAACCCTCAATTTCATGTTCAACCCATGAGGAAATTATGCATTTCACATGATCTCTGTAGGATTCAAAGGTTTCTTGGGATACATATATAGGTAATCATTGGCATTGTTATTGTCTATTATTGAGGAAGTGCTCAACTATTATTGTCAAAAGAATAAAATAGTTGGATACCCTGTGTTGCCTATATTATGGGATAATTAGAGTTTGGTACTCAAGTTTAGACCAACACTAGGCTTTGGTCTAACATTTTTCCAACGTTAGCCCTTGGTACCTTGACCAGACGTTGACCCTTGTTGACTAGGTTAAGTCCTAATTTCTTTTTAGTAATATTTAGAAAATTAATATAAAATCTAATTATTAAATAGATTATTATAATACCCTGCAGTTTTCTTAATATTTACAAAAAAACTCAACATCAACTACTAACACTTCAGTTAAATCTCGGACCATCCAAACCTATCAGAATCTTCATTCTTGGTAGCAGTAGCAGTTAATCATTCCTCACCTAAATTGACCAAACCATAGCTTCCGGATCCACATCAAACTGATGGTCGCAGAATCTCCTCAAGATCGAAATCTAAGAAAACCCATTTCAATTCTCGCCCCTATTCTTCTGTATCTAAACTTGAATCCCTAATTTGAACTTCTCAACTCCATTACCGACTGTTGTATCATCTTTTTCAAGTTCTTCACCAGATTTCACCATCAGACCCTTAGATTTCAATTTCTATTTGATTCGACAGCAGCAACAACAATCTCAACCACTGTTATTTCTTTCAAATTTTCCAAGAATAATTGATAAATAACACAACACCATCTTCTACAATTTCTGCTTCAAACCCTCAATTCGTCACCAACTCAGTAGCAGCAAGCTCCATTCATCCCTTTCCTTTCTATTTCTTCAAATCCCCTTCTGAATATCGACCTACACCACAACAAATTTTCTCTTAATCTCTGTAAAAAGCCGCAGTTGTATTTCCTCACTCATCTCTGTCAAACCCTAGCCAAAACCAGTCACGAATTCAACTATTTCTTTTCTTCTTCTTGATTCGAATTTAGTACCCATATTGAAATCTCAACTCAAACCATATTAAAACTCAATTGAATCCATATTGAATAATCGATTCCGTTGTGAATCTCAACTGAAACCCCTATCGAATATAACTGAAACCCCTACTAAATCGATTATGTATGAGCTCAATTGAAACCCATATAAGAATCAAAACCCTAACCGAACCCTAATTATTTTTTGTAACAACTGAACCCTAATCATTTCTGCAACAACAATAGTAAACCACATAACCTCTGTATGCCTTCTTCTTTCATCAAAATCGATTCTAAATATCTGAATCAATATTTTCTTCGTCATTCGCATCCAAGTAAATCAAATCCTCGTACATTTGCGCGATGGGTTTCAACGAAAAAGAAAAAAAGAAAAAAAATTATACAACGAAGATTATAGATTTGATGGTTGTAGCAGAGAAAGAAAAAGAGTGGAGAATAATTTGTGGTGTGAATAAACTACCGCCCATTGATACATATGAAAAAGAGAAGGATCAGGGGTAGACTTGTAAACCTGGAATTTCACAATATTTTCATTTTAGAAAATTAAGTAAAGTTTGGTCATAAACAGTCAATCCAGGTCAACGTCCAGTCCAGGTACCAAGGCCTAACGTTGGACAAATGTTAGACCAAAGCCTAGTGTTGGTCTAAACTTGAGTACCAAACACCAATTTTCAATTTAGAAGATAAAATATTTAGATCATATTTCTCCAAGCACAAAAAAACAACCTTTAATGAGTTGTAAAATCATCCAGGTGGAGGCCTTGCATCTCCAAGATTCACTTGGGTGATTATGAAATGTTCTGGGTTCGGCACTAACGAATATCACTCCAATGTTTTCACAGTTTGTGCTTATGAATGGTGCTTCTTTTGTATCTCCTTTGTGTATTTTATTGATTAAGTGTCTATTTATTGTCTTATCCCGGTTCTTAGAAATATTTTTTCTATAGGTTTAAGTGGGTGCATGGTGCATAACTTACGGAAACCATTACATATATCTTGACATCATATAAATCCATGAATGGCTTCTACACATTCTTTGTATACATATATATGGAACTGCAACTTGCTAACCATCCTTAATTACTTTACAAGATACATGCTCCAAGCGATGAAATTCGGGTTGTGGTGCTTTTCCGTTTGCGCATCCATCTAAGTAAAGGAAATAAAGAAATGCCAATAGTGTGTTTTACAAATCTAATCGATCTCTTAATCCATGGATCCTGTAAACTATAATAGATATTGTAATACAGTACATGATGTAATCCATGGATCCTGTAAACTAGCTACATATTAGTCATGCATTTGATAACAATTGGTTAAGGAATCTTCACTCAAAATAGATACTATTTGATAACAATTAGTTAAGAAATCTTCTTTCAAATTAGCTAGGTGTATACTCGGATATCAGACATTGGGGTACTGGTGCCTGCAAATAAAACAAATACTAATTTCTAATTTGTGGGCCCCAAAACAAGAAGTATATATTTATATATGAGAATTTGAATTGTACAAAAATATAGAAGCCAAAATAAAATAAAACAGTTAAACACAAGGTGTTTCAAATTCCTTAGAACGGAAATTCTGCCCATCACCACTTTGGTAAACGGAAGTTTTGTTTTTTGTTGGTAAGATGAATTAGCCTGTCTTCGATGGACTAAGTTTATGGTTTGTAATCTGTTTTAAATTAATTCTTTTCGTACCCCCGATCATGAAATTGTTTTAGATTGGTTTACCATTTTTTATTTTATTTTGGTGTGTAAGGTTCTATTCATATCACTACTTGCAATGTCCATATTGTAACTCAGGTTTGATTGCCATCCGACAGAAAAGTTCTTTCCACTAGGCATAATATGGAGGTTTAATTAATCTCTCTCATATCCATCTCCTAAACTAAAATAAAATCCTGACAGAGTAGCGGTCGCTCATATTTTCCATCTAGATTTTTTTCTCTCGCTCATCTCGCCTCTCAATAATGGCCTTCCGCAATAGATTTTCTTGATTGGTGCTTGATTTACAGTTTTGATTTTAATATAGAGGAATTGCTTCTTCTTCTTTTTTCTTATAATTCTTTGTTTTTTCACTACAGGGAGCTATGATGTTGATACCTCGAAAGTGATTAAAGTCGATTAAGATGGTGTTATTATATGTTCACCGTCCGTGATCTCTCTCCGTAGACCTAGCCATTGGCATCACCGATAAGATTCGTTTGGAGGTGAAATTAAATCGATCAATCTCCTGAGAGAGAGATTTGTTATGAGATGGCATTAGGATGGGGAATCACAGGAACAAAGGAAGATGCTATGATTTTTGGAGATTTCAGTGAATGCATGTCAAATTGTAGAGAACCTAAAGATTGTGCTAAAGAGGTTTCTTTGTTCCTTCTTTTTTGTATGGATCTGATTACTGAATTTCTAATTAACATGAAATTTTAATGAAAACCCTAGCTTTCAATTTAGAGGTAACTTTTTGTTTTAAATTTTAATGAAAACCCTTGCTTTCAATTTAGAGGTAACTTTTTTTTTTTTTTCTTATATGAATTTAATAATATCACTTTCTAGATGTGATTAGCAGTTTGTGATGACAAGTTCTATGTTGATAGTGATTTGAGATGAAAATAACATTAATTTTGGTTAACCTCTTATGACATCATAGGTTCACCCAAAATTATCCTTAATACCATGGGAGTTTGCGGAGCAAGATTTGCAAGACGACATTGTAACTTTGTCCATAATAGTCTAACATAGCTGGGGTTTTATTTCCAACTCTTAATTTGGGGTTTAATTTTGTATTTGTATTTGTATATATATATATATAAATAATCGATGGTTTGTTTATTTCTACCCAGTGTGAAACTGTGAATATGAAAAAGTATTAGTGATTTCTATTTTCGAGTGTTGTATTGGTCCAATTTAAACTGTTATTGTATTATAGGGTCTTGAAGGAAGAGAAGCAGATTGGGGTTGGTGGTACCCGGGCAAATCTGAATTTGGATGGGGAATCACATGGAAAATCTGAATTGTGAACCTCAATTAGCCTGTCTTTTATTGCATGTTTCTCTGATTTTGCTATTTTGTTGGATTTTGCAGAATTTAGGTGTTGATGGATTTGTCCACTGATTAGCAGGTTTTTCTTTAACATAAAAAAATAAGGAAAAATTTCATGTATGGAAAAAAAATAGAGGTAGTCTTCTCATCATGTTTATCTCCTTCAATCTTTTTATGGACTAGACCCATCAATATCACTTTTTAACAAAAAATTATTTTCTTCCATAATCAATTCTGCATATGTTATTTGGTATAAGAGAAATATGATTTCATCTATCATGTTATTAGTTGTTTCTCAGTCGCTGAGAACAAATATGCATAGGAAGATATTTTTGTATGTGCAAGGGTATGGGATGCTCATTGAGAAGCCTGGAGTATCAGAGTTACATCCAGTTCCCGATGCTTATATACCTCTAAGATGTATTACTTTATCCAGTAATGGTTCACAATTATATATGTAGAATGGACAACAAAGTGAGTACACACATCTCATTTGTATCTTCATTATAAAATCAGCCTTATACTGCATAACCATTAGGTAAGATAATCATGTTCAATAAGTTGAGCATCTTGGAGCGCTGAATTAAAGCGTATGGCCCCTAGCTACCATTATCAAGGTAATAGTCTTCGACTGTCATCATGTAACAACAATAGACAATAGGGTAATGATATTGTACTTGATACTTTTATTTGTTTCTTACTTTTTAGCCAGCACCTGATATGGATGCCTTAGGTTAGTAACGTATATGTTTTTTTTTTACATTTCAAGCAAACCTAAAAGTTATAATGTTCATTAAGAAATATATTGTACTCTTTAACACGTTTACATTAGAGAGAAATGGTGGTGTAATTGTTGCATATGAAAGAGATGCTATGAGGTACATTTTGTGATTTGTTCTTTATTTGTGTTGTTTAAGCTGTATTCATGTGGTTGTTGCTTGCTTTTACACTAATTGGTAAATCCTTGTTGGAACAACACACCAATTTTCCATTAACATATCATCTCATAGAAGAATTGTTTTGGAAAAAAAATATATTCGGACACAGGTCCAATGGAGTCCCCTTAGTTATTGAAGTTCTTTCTATTGTATTATTAAAATAGAAGGGTGCCTCCGAAATAGGCAAAGTAATAGATTTCTACAGATATAACTAGACTACTTGATTTATTTTTCTTCGTAAAGCTAACTGACTATATGTGTCATCCAGATATATCTTGCCAATTAAATTTATTTCAGTATGCTATTAGGGAGGTACAGTCAGAGCACCTAGGGAACTCTAGGCTTCTTCTCCATCACCATCTACCATCATATCAACCATAATCTTATATTCTCCCTCAGATGAAACTTGCCGCCGTCAGATCCTATTAATGGAAGGTTAAATGGTAACGGTAATTTAGAACTGATAAATTCTATATTATGATTAATTGGAATTTTAATAAAATGGCAACAAACTAACAATTTATTAGCATATGGATACCGATTTTCAGTGTACTACGAGATTGGGTATTCAAGGTACTTTTCCGAATAGGCTATACAACTATGGTTTTCATAGTTTGGAGCTGATATTCGCAACAAGCTGGAAGGTAATCTATTGGATGTCTCATTTGTAAAAATTCTCCTTGAGTAAAACAAGACATTCCAATCAAGCAAGTCTGAACAAAGTTTTAAGGAAACTTTCCATTTTCAATTGTGATGTCGTTCTTTCTATGTTATATAACTTGATGAAGATTTTCAATATATGGCTTGACATGTTCCTTGAATATAATTTTTGACCCTTAGGATGAGAGACTATATTACTTTGGAGGCATAGTACTAATCCAAAATT
This sequence comes from Papaver bracteatum, assembly GCA_023529315.1. Lineage (NCBI taxonomy): Eukaryota > Viridiplantae > Streptophyta > Magnoliopsida > Ranunculales > Papaveraceae > Papaver > Papaver bracteatum. The sequence goes on along the minus strand of JAJJWX010001238.1, from coordinate 101,288 downwards.
ATGTTTCAATTTCATCAAACCAATGCAATCTGTTTGAATAAGAAAATTTTGGGATGACAAAGTTTTTTGTGTTCTTGAACTGCTGCACTGATACTCTTCGATGAAAAATCCCATTTACACCCATCAACTGTATTCAACAACAATGAAGAAAAGAAAAGTACATAAATGTTGAGGAAGTTGAGAATGAATGGGTAGGGACTGGAACTGATATATACGTAGAAGTGATTTAAAAAGATGAACGAAAGTAAAAAAAAAAATGTAAAACACACGAATATAATTTTGGAACGAGAAAGAATTAAAATATACAAAGAAAGTCTCAATGTGTACGAATAAGGGAAGCCAAGGGTAATTTAAAAGCATGTAGATTTTGGTTAAAATGACTATAACGAAATTCAAATAAGATTCAAATATGCTTTTTCGAATATGGTACTTTAAATATAGCTGACACACTAATTTTAATGTGGCCTTACGGCCCTGGCTCAACCTCCCCTTTAGACATCAACTTTTAATATTGGTTAATGCTATTTTCTTTATATTTTTTTATTATCCAAGTGTCTAATGAACGAGTCCAATGTATTTAAAGTACCATATTCGACATAAAGGGGCAGGAGACCCTTTTATGGTAAACACCGTGACTCTTTCATAGCCGCGAGTCTTGATGAATATGGCCTTCGACTACGAGTAATCCGTATCTGGAGCCCTAGAATCGGCTTTACTTTTATGTTTTATCCGTTCATAAAACCGAATTTTCTTTTTTGATTCTTCTTCTCTCCAAAGTCATTCACTAGACGAAGAAACACATAAGAGATTCATGTTTTAAAATTTCATCCCTAATTTCTCCCCTTATATCTTGGTGTTAATTTTATATTCGAAAGAAAACAATTGCAAATTTGTTTGTTACAAAAGGAATTTCAACCCTAGATTTGGTTTGTTTCTTAGCTATTTGTTCTCTGAGAACTCTTACCCTATGATGATACTCCTACCCCTTTACCCTCTGCTTCTTCACATGCTTAATAGGGCACAAAGACCAGAAGCACATATTATCACAGAAGAAGACATTGTCACATAGAAAATTGATGAGCTTTCTTCACATGCTTATTGTAGGAAGATTATGAAGTTGTTTTTTTATATTAATAAATTTCCCTCTTGATAGTTTGTGACCATAAAGTAAAAACTTGATTTGATTGAATGCTATTTAGGGTATTAATTTGATCTAATTTGTGTTTGTTTTGTTGTTAGAGTTGTAGGATGGTATCATGGTTCGTTTTGTTATGTATATTTATAATTTGGTTGTAAAGGATGACATATATACAATAACATTCACAGTGTTAGGAAAAGACAACAAAAAAGTAGATGAAATACACCGCAAAAAAAAAAAAAGTGGATTACCTGGAACAACGTAACGAGGTAACGACATATTAGTATCGACATTTAACTTGAGTATAGATAGATGTACTATGAACGCTTTCTCATCATGGGAGAAAAGTAACACAAGGTGATTCAACCGAATCATATATTGGTAATCTAAGAATACAATATAAACAACAAATCTGATAATTTTAAGGTCCAAAAAGCAATCAAGCAAATTAGAGGATTCAGATACTGATAAAGAATACCATGTAGCTTTGCAAGCATTGGTATTAAAGTACTTTCCATTTTCAAATATGCATCATTATTTACATATAAAGCTCCTATTCTCTACAGGGTTCAGGTCGTGAAGAAAATGTTACACATACTACCAAAGATAAATATGCAAACACTCTACAAGGAGACATCCAAGAGGGTTTGTAAACGTGTATTAAGAAACAACAAGGAAGAAAAACATGCAAACACACTAACGAAAGTGATTCAGTGCACACTAAAAACCTACAATGATGAGTAGGCAGCCAATAATTATAAAGTAAGATCAAGTGATTGATATAAAGTAAAAGGAGAGGTAGAGACGGGGCCGTAAGGCCCCGGTGATACCTAGTAAAAACATAAATATTGCTCAAGTTTATAGACATACCTTTTTAGAAGAATCCATTCGAATTTTACATCCTTACCGAACATAATATGTGTGCCCCAATTCTCGTGCTTCCTTCACCGTATATATAGCAGGGAATTCCTTGGTGAGGATGCACTTACAACACAATCAATTTGTATTGAGATGAACAATGTCTTGATCACCATGGCACCAAGAAAGAGTTTCTTTCCAACAACTCTTACATCTTGTAGTGTTGAGAAACACCCAAGGAACTGTTTTTATAAGTCTATCAAAGAACTTCAAGAGAACCGAAAAAGATTTGTGTTTCTGATTTCTTGTTTTCCAACTTATAAAAAACAGTTTCTACAGATACTTTTTAGTACTGCAAAGGGAAACTCTTTTGATAAAAATAGATGTCCTAGCTTTTTCGTAAAAGAATACAATACTACTATCTTGATGGGAAGTATCAGGAATCAAGCAATGAATCAATTCATGCCGAGAGGTGATATACTCAGATGACTGAGATTTAAACTCCCCTTGTAATTCGTTTAGTTTGTAACAACTAATTGAATTACGCAGAGGAGGAGCATTTCTCTTACTGATTAATAAATCAATGTCAACTTTGACATGAATATTATTCATCATAACTTGATTTAGCTTATCAAAAGATTCTTGCTCTTTTTGGAGATATAACTCAACATCAAGAGACAAGCTCTCAAGACTTTTCTCAAAACCTGAATACACTTCTAGGGATTTTAAACCTGATGGAGGTTTATATAGAATTTATCCTACAAATTTTATTAAATAAGTTATGGAAGAATTTTGTAATCCCTGGATCTGGTGGTGCATTTATTGAGATAACATTGTTGTCCATATCAGATCGCTACAAACACACACTTATGAGGTCTTTAACGTGTTTGCCTGCTCTGATACCAATTAAAAAAGCGGGGGTCTAACAACCATACCAATATTTCGATTAGGAATCTGTATGGACTAACTCTAATATACTTTTAAGAGAATCAACTAGACAGTCATACTCAATCTTAATAAAAAGTATATCAAGGAGTTAATATCTCTATCTCTTGATTTAATCTATACTCAAGCAAATACAAATCTGCGAGTCTTTATCAAATACAAGAGAGAAATAAACTTGGATGGTACCAAAGACCAATATCCAAGGATCAATCAATTTCCAATCAACAACCAAAGGTTAAATTTCACAATTGATCGATACAACGTACAACCTGTTATATTTCAATTATATAACAAAATATAATGCAGAATAGAAATAACACATACACCAGAAGTTTTGTTAACGAGGAAACCGTAAATGCAAAAAAACCCCGGGACTTAGTCCAGATTGAACACCACACTATATTAAGCCGCTACAGACACTAGCCTACTGCAAACTAACTTCGGTCTAGACTGTAGTTGAACCCTAATCAATATCACACTGATTCAAGGTACATTTGCGATCCTTACATCCCTGATCCCAGCAGGATACTACGCACTTGATTCCCTTAGATGATCTCACCCACAACCAAGAGTTGCTACGACCCAAAGTCGAAGACTTTAATAAACAAATTTGTATCACACAGAAAAGTCTACGATAATAGATAAATATGTCTCCCACAGATAAACCTACAAGTTTTGTTCCGTATTTTGATAAAATCAAGCTGAATAGGAACTAATCAATAACCCGGACTTATATTCCCGAAGAATAGCCTAGAATTATTGATCACCTCACAATAATGTAAACCGTATGGTAGCGAAACTAGATATTGTGGAATCACAAACGATGAGATGAAGATGTTTGTGATTTCTTTTTATCTTGCCCTATCAGAGATATAATCTCAAGCCAATTATTCAATTGAACTCGTACGATAGAAAATGGAAAGATCAGATCACTCAAAGATGTCACAATCCGAATGAAGTCTTTAAGTCGTTAACCGACAGGGTCTCGAGAAGAAACCTACGGTTAAAGGAGATTCGACTCTAGCAAACCCAACTAGTATCACACAGGAGGTGTGGGGATTAGTTTTTTCAGTTGCTAGATGTCTCCTTTATATAGTTTCAAATTAGGGTTTGCAATCTAAGTTACCTTGGTAACAAAGATTTCAATATTCACCGTTAGATGAAAAACCTGATTTATCCAAGCTAATATATTTCAACCGTTAGATCGAAATTTATCTTGTGATACACAAATAAAATGTATTTCATTTAGGTTTGAGTAACCGTACCTTTGGTTAACTAAACGTGTACATTTGATTGGTTCACAAATAGTTAACCAATGGTTAGCCATATGAGCACTTTCATATCAACCATATTTATCTTCTTCACAACTAGTTCAAATGACTCAAAAGAACTAGTTGAAGAGTTGTTCAATTGCTTAGATCTTTATACATAGACACAACTGAAACAAAATCGGTTTGATTCACTCTAATCAATTCATGAACAATATAGACACGGTTTGCAAAGATCGCATTCCTTATTGATTTATTGTTTAAGTTCATGAGCTTGCCGATTTGAGAAATATAACCAGCTTGGGTACGCGTACGGGTATGCGTACCATAGCTACCAGATTTGAGTTTACAAACTCAACAGAAATTTTCTGTTCGAAAACTTTCGTGGGTACACGTATGGGTACGCGTACCTATGGTGACTGGTTTGAAAGTTTGCAAACTTACAAACTCAGCAGAAATTTTCGGTTCGAAATCTTCCGCCATTACGCGTACCCAACCTGTCTCCTTCACCAATACCGTATGCACGCACTTGGTTTCCGGTACATGGATTTATACACTAATATGCGAACACACTATATATGCTTATATCCATATATGGTTACGTAATCTCAACTCTAAATTTCAATCATTAAATCATTCTTCTATAATGTTATAACAATCGTTATTCACGACTATCGTCATCAAAGCTATTTTCAAGATTGAATCGTCATCATGACTTTCGTCACGGGTAAAGATGAAAGTGGTTAAAGCGAAAGCTTACCAACACATATTTCAAGAAAAATATAGGTGAGTAAACTCTGCTCGAAATAGCAAATGTGTATGTATGAAAACTATCATACTTATATGACTGTTGTCTCTAGAGTAGGAGATAAATATAATTTTGAGTGATAGATAAGTTCAAGTCTCCACATACCTTTTGGTTGGATGAAGTTCCACTGGTTCCTTGAGTAGTTCTTCGTCTTCGTAAGATAATCGCAATGGAGTCTGGAGCTCAACTATACTTAATTATCCTAGACTGAGACTTAGTCATAAGTAAACTAGAAATCAAGACGTATAGTTTTGATCACTAATATTGACAAACATGCTTGAGATAGAAATGCATGTGAGTTCGACCGAGCAATGCTCTAACAAAAATAATATCTAGGAAACTTCTTATGAGAATGTATCTTATGTTTAATAAGGATGACTTTGGTTTGGTATATCAATTATTGTGATTACACATAGCTATTTCCAACAACTTTCATCTTGCAATGTTTTTAGATTTATTTATTTAAATTCTAAGTTATTTAGATGATGATTTTTGCAGTATTTATTTGATTTTATATATTGCAATTGCTTATGAGATGTATGCCTTTACGTTCGTGAACTGTGCTATTATCTCATAAATGCTCAAAGTTAAGTCTATTATGTCTTTATGCAAATATTGATAAAAAAATAGATTGAATTTTTGAAAATTCCACAGTATTGATCTTTCCCTGATCCACTTATATGTGAAATTACTGTATGGCTCCGTAAGTTTTCTTATGTTGAGTGTTTCCGATTAAATTAATCATTAAGATCTTCTTGTGGTTAATATATTCGAGTTTACTGGATACGAATCCATGTGATTTGTTAACGTCCAAATAAATATTTATTTTCTTGTAAAAGTAAGGTCATTCATGTTGTTCTCTTGGGAATGACATCAAATGGGGGAGAGCTCTTAAATGAACTTGTGCTTAATTGTCATATCTTTGTGGGGAGTGCGGCTGTGGAATATTGTAGGAGTTATCTTGTATATTTATAAACTCCTTGATGAATACACTAAGTTTCGACTATGTGAAATCATCGAAATAAAGTTGATATGTTCTCTTTTAGTCATGAATTATCTCTTTGAGAATTTCATTATGATCCCGTAGTTTTCGTACCTTTTCCAATTTATATTGACAAAAAGGAGGAGAATTATTTGGTAGTTCACACTACATACATATGGTTTACTGATCATTATGTAAGGGGGAGTGGTTTTCATTGTAAGATGGAAGCATTGACTAAGGGGGGAGTGATACATATCACCATAATATTATTTCAAAGTTATGATGCAGTTGGACTTTGATTTTGTATAATAATACTATGACACTATATAACAATGATTGAGAACATCTGTTTTCTTATTGTTATGACTCGGATCTTTAACAACAATGATTGAGAACATCTATTTTCTTATTGTTATGACTACGGATCTTCAACAACAATGATGATGAGTTAAACACGATCAGAATCGCTGGAGTACGTGGAGTAGCAAAAAATTCAAGGAAAGTTGAAGATCCAGGGACATCAAGCATGACGGAGGACAAGCTACAAAGTTTATTTATTTTTTAATCCATATGTATTGATAGTTTTGTCACTAAAATTTACAAAAGGGGGAGATTATTAGAGCACTGCTCGGTCGAACTCGTAAGCGTTGCTATCCCAAGCTTGTTTGTCAAGTTTAGCTGATCAAATCTATAAACTTGATTTCTTGTCTACTTATATCTATGTCTCGGATTATGATAGAATGTGTAGTTGAGTTTTATACTTCACAACCTTCACCAATTGAAGAAGAAGATCTACTGAGGAGCTTGGAGGAACTTCATCAACAAAAGGTATGTGGAGACTAAAACTTATCTATCACTCAGAAGTATATTCTATTTTATCTTCTAATGAGACTAAGTCGTATAGCTATATAGACTTTTATATTATGCACATTTGATATTTCGAGCTGAGTTTATCTCGCTTATCTATTTCTCAATATATGTGTTGGAAGCTTTTTTCTTTAGCTATGTTCATCGTATTCTTGACGAGTTTAGTTGGAAACAATTTATTTGTTGGAAACTAAATATTAAGCCAAAAGATGATCATGTGAAAATTACCTTGAACACCTTATATGATTTGTGTGAAACAGTCATCTGATGTTAGCTTGGGAAGTTTCGTATTGATCATTCGATCACTTGAAACTTACTTGAAGCTAATGGTATGTGTGATATTACCATTGTCGTCTTCCAAGGATGTTTCAATGATTGAAATGAGAGTCTAGAATGATTACCTATGTCTGGATACAACACGACATGCATATCATGTATGCGAACTGTATTGTGATAATTCAGGTCAGGAACTCTTGTTTGCGTACCTAGTATGCGAACGAGTTTACCCGAGTTGGGTCCAGAACAGTTAGGCCAAGGTCCGGAGTTGCTGTTCGCGTACCCAATTTGCGAACATAGTGGTTAAGTTCTAAAATCGGTTATGTATGATTCTCATACTCATGAACTAAAACATTTATGATTTAAGGAGTGCAAATTAACTTTGCAAACCATGGATTAATGTTCATGAATTGATTTTTGTATAAGTACTTTGTACGATTACGAATCAATCCGATTTTGTTTTAATTTGTTCATGAATATTTTTATGAGATGGTGAACAATTGAACACCTATATTTGAAACACAATTAGATTCAACTGATTATTTATCATGATTGATTATATATCATATTTGATATAGAAGTGTTAGATGAATACGGCTAAGAAAAAAGTGTTCATATGGCTAACTTCGGTTAACTGTTATTGAGCTAACTCAATAGACATGTTTAGGTACGGTTACCCATATATAAATATAATTATATTTCATTTGTGTGTAACAAGCTAAGACCATCTAATGTTGGAGATTGATTGCTTAATATCTAAGCATACTTAGCTTGAATCTTAAATCAGAAGTTCATTTAACGGTGAATATTGAATGCTTTGTTACTAAGCTATCTTAGCTTTGATTATAAGCAACCCTGATTTGAAAGTCTATATAAGTGAGAGATCTAGCAACTGGAAAACCTAATCCCGATACTTTCTTGTGTCCTAGTTGCAAACTAGAGTGGATTCTCCTTTAACCTAGGTTTTCCAAAACCATTATTAGGTCAACGACTTGAAGATTTCATCTGGGATTCGTAAAGCTGGATCCAACTATTTTCTCTGTAATTGCGTATTTTGATCTTACTTGTTCTATCGTATTGAGTTTTATCTTCTCCAATTTACTTGAGATTTATCTCCGATATGTAAGATATTAAAAGTAATCACAACAGTTCATCATCTCAGACTCTTGTGATTACGCAATAACTTCTTATGTTAATCAGTTAGGTTATTGTGAGGTGACTAAAATTTCTAGGTTGCTCTTAGGGAGTATAAGACCGGATTATTAGTTGGTTCTTGTTCACCTTGATCTTTGTATCAAAAGACGGAAAAATAATAATAAAGGATAGAGATATATGTGGAAGACAGATTTGTTTATAAGTCTTTGACTTTGGGTCGTAGCAACTCTTAGTTATGGGTGAGATCAGCTAAGGGAATCAAATGCCCAGAATCCGGCATGGTTCTAGAGGCGTAAGGAACGCAACTGTACCTTAATCGGTGTTAGAGTTGGTTAGGTATCAACTATATTCCAGGCCGAAGTTAACTTGTAGTAGGTTAGTGTCTGTAGCGGCTTGATACAGTGTGGTGTTCAAAGCTGGACTAGGTCCCGGGGTTTTTCTGCATTTGCGGTTTCGACGTAAACAAAATTTCTGGTGTTTGTGTTATTTCTTTTCCGAATTATATTTGTTTATATAATTGAAATATCACATGTTGTGCGTAGTTCAATCAGTTGATAAATCCGACCTTGATTGTTGGATATAACTTGATTGACACTTGGGCATTGGTCTTTGGTATCGTCCAAGTTATTTCTCATATCAATCAGGCTCACAGATTTTATATCTATTCGATTTTGATGATTGTATTGAGAAAGAGAGATAAAGCGCTTTGATATATTGGAGTTTAGTCCATACAGATTGCCGAATGAATTATTGTGTGTGGTTGTTATACCCCCTATTTTTCAATTGGTATCAGAGCATGCAAACACGCTAAGACCTCATAAGTCTGTGTTTGTAGCAATCTGACTCTATGGACATAAGTGCTATCTCCATAAACGCACCACTAGTCTTCGATAGCCCGGATTACTTATGGTGGAAAATTGATATGCGTGCCTTTCTACAAGCGCGAGAATTTTAATCATGGGTTCGTATTATTAATGGCTATAATCCTCCATTAGTTACAGTAGCCAGTGTAAATGTTCCAAAGGATATTGGTGAGTATGATGATCTTGAGATTCTTGCTACGAAGAAAAATTCTGACGGATTAAATGTTATAATCCATGCAAGCAGTTAATCCATTCTGCCTCTTCCTATGGAGAATTCTTTTATGCAACAACAACTCATGCTAGTATTCGGTTTTCTAACAGAAACCAACAATAATTTCCACATCCATCTAAATCAACAAACATATACTCCAAATTTCGTGGAGATAAGTGCAATAAGTGACATCAAGTTGGTCATTCTTCTGCTGATTGTCATCGGTTTAATGGTTTCATTGGAGACACTTCAGTTCAACATGAATCAAAAGATACTGATGTATTGGATGATGAAGATTGTGACGAAGATGACTATCCTGGTGTTGATGGTGGTTTTTAGCATAGGGTTAAAATCGTAAAAACTAAACCCTAGCAGATTGTGACGTCACAACATTTAAAGTGATAAAGCATTTACTAGGCGCATTTACTGAAAATTACCGGGATACCTTTTTTCAAATTAGGGTTACAACAAGCAAAACCCTAATTCCCCTCTTTGCCAATGGAAAATCATGTCAGCCACACCAACCGCGCCAAAGTATGCCATCCATGCTAGCCGCACCTCTGTGCCAATGGAAAATCATGCAAGTTACACCAACCGCTCCAAAGCATGCCAACCATGCTAGCCGCACCTCTGTGCCAATGGAAAATCATGCCAGCCACACCAACCATGCTAAAGTATGCCAACCATGCTAGTCGCACCTCTGTGCCAATGGAAAATCATGCCATCCACACCAACCGCGCCAAAGCATGCCATCCATGCTAGCCGCACCTCTGTGTCAATGGAAAATCATGCCAGCCACACCAATCGCTGATAGGTGTAGAATACACCTAGTTTAATATCTAGTATTTATGCTTTCCTTGATATTTTTCTTGTAAATTATGTATCTTATGTGTGAATTTGAGTTATTAGGTGCTAAGGAGTCATATGGAGCAAAAGAAGGAGAAATCATCCATTTGGAGCGAAAAGAACAAGGATCATCCAATTTTCCAAAAGATAGACGGAATTATCATTGCATGAAATCTACTACGGGTAGTCGCATCGAATGCTAGAATCAACAATTATGAAGTTATTGGGCTAAATGAAGTTATGTGAGCTGCTTAGCCCATAATGTGAATTGGTCCTAAAGAAGAAGGATTAACTTTGTTACTATCTAGGCTTGAAAAGATGGGCTGAAGCTGGGCTTGAATTAACTTATTGTTGTTGTTATCTGGGGCAGTTGATTGAGTTTGAGGGGAGATACCAGATGGAGAAAAGCTTGCTGAGGCACTTCACACAAAGGGGATTCTCTATGTGATATACTGGAAAAGTGGGTTCTCTTGTTATGCAGCTTGCCATTTTCGTGAGGCATTACTCTCAGTAGTACAAAGTTCGTGCAGTCATACATGGGACGCATTCCAACCTGCCCATGCATCATTTAGGCTATATTGTGGACGAAATAGATTGGTGCAGGTGAGGGCGAAGAAGAAAATGAAGAAAGACAAGGAGAAGATTCTCTTCCTGCAATAAAGATAACGTGAGATTTCTTGTTTGTGGACTTCCATGCACTTTGAACACATGCTTACTCGGGTCACTGGAGGATAAACTGGGGAGAATATCGATGGTTGGTGCTAGTGCTGATTACCTGTGATGAAATACGGTGGATGAGGTAGTGAAGCTGTTAGTAGTAGTGATCAAGATGTTGGCAGTGATAGAGAGAACCCATGCAAAACAGGGAACTGTAGAAGATGAACAGTCGTTGTTGAGTTGGTGCTATATAGAGTGGGTTATCGAGAAGATGGTAGAGTGAGTCTTGGTAACTCTCGGTGGTTGTTGGTAGTAGTAATGGGAGTGTGCTGATGGCCATTGGCAGTTGACGAAGGCATGGAACTGATGCTGGTAATTCTCATGCATCAGCTGAAGGATGGAGAGCTGCAGTTATGAGGCTATGGTGGTTTGAGCAGTAGTGCCGTGGTTCCTGTAATGGAGACGACAAAGGATGGGTCGAGACAAAATACGGTAACTTGATATCTGTTCGATGGCTGAAGTCGAGAGCTGGAGTTGAAGCTGGTAGCGTGCACGGCAACAACGTTGGAGTTGGTGAGTGAAATTGAGATGCTGGCAGTGAACTCGAGACGGTGAAGACGTGCTAAGATACGAGGGAGAATATGCTGGCAGTGAGAGATGTAGAGAAGAAGGATCGATGGAGTTGACGTAAATGAGGAGAGGCTGGAGACGTTCATAACTACATCAAAGAGATTTTGGTTTCATTCTTATCTCTTATCGATGGAGTCCGGGGTTGTGAGCTTATGTGGAGATAAAGAATAATGGCAGTAGAGTGGATTAAAGGAGAAAGATAAGCTGGATATCTTTCAGCCTATGGAATATTGGTTTGTTGTTGATGACGAGCATGGTAGCGATGGAATATGAAGCTGCAATGGTGATTCAGGGAGATGTTCGGTGAATGGTGATGTTGGACGTTTGCATGGGATTTGTGCATGTTGTTGCCATTTAATCAGTCGCGACATGAAGAGAGTGGATATATGGAGAGTCCAAAACTGTTGACTATTTGGCATAGATGGAGATATACTCACTATCACTGATTGCTGCCAGTTCAAGATGGAAGCATAATGCTCACGATGGAGATGTTATCTAGCTCGAGTAATAAAAAGGGAAGTGAGGTTGCTGCTCGAGCATGGCAGTAACTAGAGCTGTTGAGTTACGGACAGGGAATAATGAGAGATGGAGCTTGAGAAAGGTGGGTTTGGCTCTGTATTGGAAGCGATGATGAAGAGCTCGAGCTGCTGGAAAGAAATGGAGACTTAGTTGGGCTTGGACGATTGATGAAGAATACGTTAACTGTGAACAGAAAGTGATTGAAGCTGCTGCCGAAGTTTGAAGGAAGAGTTGACCTCGATTTTGAGAGTTGTTTAGAGAGAAACTCACGGCCAGAGCATACTAGGGAAGAGCTCGTGTTGGACTTGGGCTGATGGCAATGCGTTGAAGTGAGTTAAATGGGTTATGTTCTATTCAGTTTACGCAAGCCCACATTCATGCCTTGGCAACTTGCCGTGGCTCACTTTGAGCATAGTTTGGGCCTGACTTCTCTTTGGGGATTTTGGCGACTTTGGCAGCACGGGGTTTGATGCACGGGAAATAATTCTTAAGGAGGTGCACTTTCCTATTTTACTAGGTTTCCTAATTTTTTCAAGAGAAGGTTACAAAACTCCATATATAGGGAAGCCTAGGCAAATATACCTTATTCTACTACTTTTTTCTAGGGTTTCCAATATGAAAAATCTTCTCTTTCTTCTTGTTATGAACTCCATGAATATGAGTACCTAATTTTCTTTTGGTTATGGAATAATTGGATTTCACATAATATGGTTTTTGATATGATAAATTAGTTTTGTCTCCATATTTTATCGATTATGATTCACAATTTATAGTGTTATATGATTTGAATGCTTGTTTGATCGAGTCGCGAATCGGTTGAGTTTGTTTTCATCTCTATTGCTAGTTTAGGGTTTATTATACGTAAAAGTGATACTCCTTGAATGCAAGTAGCATAAATATGATTATGGTTTGTAGTGATATATTCTTATGATCGTATGTGAATTATAACCTTTGTTAAATTGAATTAGTGCGCTTTCCACTTTTCGATTGCTTTGATTGGCCTGATTTCATAGAATTTAATGCATCTTGGGAATTAAACTTAATTAGTGCTTTTACACGTTAGGTTGTTCTTTTAGATAGAACTCATATTCGCATCTTTTAATGTGTTTGTTGATGACAAAAGGAGATTAGCGGGATATTCTTGCGATCAAGATATTCTAGGGCTTTTGATAAAAGTTGAGATTAAAATATCAATTCTAATTATTGTGAAGAAAACATATTTGTGAATGAAGATGAAACCTTAACCAATATCTCTTCTATTTGATTTGTTTGCTTATTTCTTTACTTGCTTTTATTTTATTCTAGTATATAAAAATCAGAAAACTCCCGGTATTTTATATAGGAAACCGAAACAACGAGACAACCTAGACCTCTCTGTGGGATCGATCCTTTCTTGCCCTTGCTATATTTATATTTTGAGTAGTGAGAAAGTGTAAATTATTTTTGACGCATACGACAGCGATCAAATTTTGGCGCCGTTGCCGGGGAGGCAACGGTTGTCACTTGTTTTTGGTTTCTTGTTTTTGTTTTTTGTTTTGTTTTTCTTATTTTCTGGTTTTTAACCTTGGTTTGGGAATCGTATTTCAGGTACCAATTCTATGGAAGGAGCATATTGGAGCAATGGATATGATTTTCAACCTCCTCAACACTATGACAATTTCCCACCATCTATGGAATGCAACCAAAACCAATTTTTTGGCTATGATGCATATCCTAGAGAACCTTATGGTGATTTTCATACATACCAACAACAACCTTGTAGTGGGTATGTAAGTCAAGCACCTAGGTGGGATAATTATACTTCTAATTGGCTTTATTCGAGTTGTATGCAGATTATGCATGGATTGCAAGATATGCAACAAAGGCTAGACCAACTTGACCGTAATAGAGAGAACGTCGCACAAACCAATTTCTGGAATATGCCTTCTTACCCGATTCCGGATCGTAGTTATGATCATTCACCCATTCAAAGGGAAGAGTCATGGGAAAGAGAACATATTGTAGCTAATGGTGGTAAGCGTGTGAACGTCAGGAAACTTGCGTAGAAATTATACAAGTTGGAAGACGATGGATACTCGGAAGAGCTTGTCGATGAAATTAGTAGGACCATTCATATGGAACTCAAACGACGTCGTGAGGTTGGGAAACCGACGACGATTCTGATTTTGGTGAGTCTGAAGATGAAGACGAAGTGGAGTATGTTGAGAATGTGACCGTTATGACCAATATTATGGAAGACCCAATTGAACTTGTGAATGATTGTAATGATGATGTTTATGTAGAGACTTTGGTTAAGGAAGAAACGGATGAAGAATGGTTGCAAGGTTTGATAGAGGACCATGATATACAAGAGGTGAATAATTCACTTGAATTTTTCAAGGATGAAGAGGATTCCGTGCTACAAGAGATTGTGAGAGGTTTGTCTAACCCTTTGCATATTGTTTCTTCTCCTTTACCTCTTATTGGTTTGAATATATGTGCTTCGAGAACATTGTTGAATGATTTTATATCTCGATATCCTCCATTAGAGATACTTGATTCTCATACTATGCAGGTTTGTGAACAAGAAACCATGGAAGTACCCGACTCCTATATTCTTTATGCACTTCCAAGTGTGGACAAGAATAAGTGTGGGGGAAGCTTTTATCGGTTAATAGCTTCATTTTTGTTTTATATTACTAATGTTTGTATGGAGCTATTGTTTTCAAAACAGGTGATATGGGTGGATCCCCAAATTTTCAGATTGCTAATATATGGGGAATGAATCTTTCAAGGAGCTAAGTCGGGCCGTCGACTTTAAAACAAGCGCTAAGTGGGAGGCAACCCACCGGTTTTGTATCTCTTATCCTTTTGCTTTTGCTTTTTATTTTATTTTTGCTTCGTTTATTTTTTTATTATTTTTTTTACTGGTTTCATATCATATTTGCATCCCCATGTTTAATTTCATTAAGTCCGTAATCTATCTTAGAAGAGAATTATGACGAATACCTTTTCGTCAGAAAATTTCAGACTGCGCGTAGTTCAGTACAGAGACCATAAATGTCATACCGTTTATCAAAACACTCTGAAATTTTGACATTGTGTATAAAACACGTAGGTGAACAACTTTTGTGAAATGGAGTTTTTCCAAATTCCTTACCAATTTGCACAGTTTTTGCGTTTTATCTGCTGTTACGTCAGAATTCAGAACTTTTGATTTTACACATTGAGGACAATGTGAAGTTTAAGTGTGGGGGAGCATTTATATGTTTGTATAGTTTGTTTTATGCCTTTAAAAAAAAAATCAAAAAAATATAAAAACCAAGAAAAATTTGTGCTTTTTGAACTCTGAAATCTAGAAACTTGTGCCTTTAGGATGACACCATTAGTGGATGGAACCATTTTGATTGCAGGAGTTGAGGAACCGATTAACTAAAAGGGACGAACATAGCTCAGAAATCATAAATACCATGATAGTTGTTACCATATCTCGGAATATCACCATATCACGTTCTATTTTTATTTTTCCATATTTATCTATTGTTCTCTAAGTGTTTTGGTGGGTCACTAAACATCAACGTGTTATTACTACTAGGATGAAATAGAGTGATTGAGTTGCTAAAAAAAAAAAAAAAAAAAAGGAAAAAAAGAAAGAAAAAAGGACCGACCAATTAGACCAAACGGAATAAAATGACACTTGGGAATAGCAATATGTGTGTGTTCTCCCTGTCTCCGTCGCCTAAACAAGCGTGGAATGCAGGATCCAAGGGAACTATCGTGTAATCTGCTGCCAAGAATCATGCGCTTGGATCCAGTTTGATCCAATCATGTTGTCTAAAAAAAAAAGAAAAAAAAAGTGAAAAAGAAAAAAAAAATGTATTATATTGGTTGAATAAAGTCACTCCTAGTTCCCTTGTATATGCCAGTGAGTTGATGTAGAATTCAAACCAAGTAGCTCAATCCAATAGGTATAGGTTCATCTTGGCAGTGACCTTCTGACAGATATGGGAAACACCAATCACTTGTGAACATTCGCCAACATCTACATCTATATCCATCTTCTTAATCTTTTCATTGTGATTGTGGTTTGTTAGTTTCCGAGTATTGTGGCTTGTTCGACTATCTAATTAGAGTTTATTTACTAATACTTGAATTGAATTTGCAAGGTACCTCCTCCTGTAGTCATTTTAGATTCATTCATTGATTTGTCACAAATAGACGGAGTTAGAAATATAGGTTTTGTAGGTATATCTCTAGTAAACCTTCACGAGACTATAACTCGTCCACTAGGGACACCTAGGGGTTTAAAGGCTTGTTATTTATGCTAAAATTAACCGTAGCCTCGACGTCATGGAGTTGTATGTATGTTTTTTGAATTTTGTTTTGTTTGATTTGCTCGAGGACTAGCAAAGTCTAAGTGTGGGGGAATTTGATAGGTGTAGAATACACCTAGTTTAATATCTAGTATTTATGCTTTCTTTGCTATTTTTCTTGTAAATTATGTATCTTATGTGTGAATTTGAGTTATTAGGTGCCAAGGAGTCATATGGAGCAAAAGAAGGAGAAATCATCCATTTGGAGCGAAAAGAACAAGGATCGTCCAATTTGCCAAAAGATAGACGGAATTATCATTGCATGAAATCTACTACGGGTAGTCGCATCGAATGCTAGAATCAACAATTATGAAGTTATTGGGCTAAATGAAGTTATGTGAGCTGCTTATCCCATAAGGTGAATTGGGCCTAAAGAAGAAGGATTAACTTTGTTACTATCTGGGCTTGAAAAGATGGGCTGAAGCTGGGCTTGAATTAACTTATTGTTGTTGTTATCTGGGGCAGTTGATTGAGTTTGAGGGGAGATACCAGATGGAGAAAAGCTTGCTGAGGCACTTCACACAAAGGGGATTCTCTATGTGATATACTGGAAAAGTGGGTTCTCTTGTTATGCAGCTTGCCATTTTCGTGAGGCATTACTCTCAGTAGTACAAAGTTCGTGCAGTCATACATGGGACGCATTCCAACCTGCCCATGCATCATTTAGGCTATATTGTGGACGAAATAGATTGGTGCAGGTGAGGGCGAAGAAGAAAATGAAGAAAGACAAGGAGAAGATTCTCTTCCTGCAATAAAGATAACGTGAGATTTCTTGTTTGTGGACTTCCATGCACTTTGAACACATGCTTACTCGGGTCACTGGAGGATAAACTGGGGAGAATATCGATGGTTGGTGCTAGTGCTGATTACCTGTGATGAAATACGGTGGATGAGGTAGTGAAGATGTTAGTAGTAGTGATCAAGATGTTGGCAGTGATAGAGAGAACCCATGCAAAACAGGGAACTGTAGAAGATGAACAGTCGTTGTTGAGTTGGTGCTATATAGAGTGGGTTATCGAGAAGATGGTAGAGTGAGTCTTAGTAACTCTCGGTGGTTGTTGGTAGTAGTAATGGGAGTGTGCTGATGGCCATTGGCAGTTGACGAAGGCATGGAACTGATGCTGGTAATTCTCATGCATCAGCTGAAGGATGGAGAGATGCAGTTATGAGGCTATGGTGGTTTGAGCAGTAGTGCCGTGGTTCCTGTAATGGAGACGACAAAGGATGGGTCGAGACAAAATACGGTAACTTGATATCTGTTCGATGGCTGAAGTCGAGAGCTGGAGTTGAAGCTGGTAGCGTGCACGGCAGCAACGTTGGATTTGGTGAGTGAAGTTGAGATGCTGGCAGTGAACTCGAGACGGTGAAGACGTGCTAAGCTACGAGGGAGGTTGGAGACGTTCATAACTACAGCAAAGAGATTTTGGTTTCATTCTTATCTCTTATCGATGGAGTCCGGGGTTGTGAGCTTATGTGGAGATAAAGAATAATGGCAGTAGAGTGGATTGAAGGAGAAAGATAAGCTGGATATCTTTTAGCCTATGGAATATTGGTTTACTGTTGATGACGAGCATGGCAGCGATGGAATATGAAGCTGCAATGGTGATTCAGGGAGATGTTCGGTGAATGGTGATGTTGGACGTTTGCATGGGATTTGTGCATGTTGTTGCCATTTAATCAGTCGCGACATGAAGAGAGTGGATAGATGGAGAGTCCAAAACTGTTGACTATTTGGCAGAGATGGAGATATACTCACTATCACTGATTGCTGCCAGTTCAAGATGGAAACATAATGCTCACGATGGAGATGTTATCTAGCTCGAGTAATAAAAAGGGAAGTGAGGTTGCTGCTCGAGCATGGAAGTAACTAGAGCTGCTGAGTTACGGACAGGAATAATGAGAGATGGAGCTTGAGAAAGGTGGGTTTGGCTGTGTATTGGCAGCGATGATGAAGAGCTCGAGCTGCTGGAAAGAAATGGAGACTTAGTTGGGCTTGGACGATTGATGAAGAATACGTTTACTGTGAACAGAAAGTGATTGAAGCTGCTGCCGGAGTTTGAAGGAAGAGTTGACCTCGATTTTGAGCGTTGTTTAGAGAGAAACTCATGGCTAGAGCATACGAGGGAAGAGCTCGTGTTGGACTTGGGCTGATGGCAATGCGTTGAAGTGAGTTAAATGGGTTGTGTTCTATTCATTTTACGCAAGCCCACATTCATGCCTTGGAAACTTGCGTACACACCAACTTGTCGTGGCTTACTTTGAGTAGAGTTTGGGCCTGACTTCTCTTTGGGGATTTTGGCGACTTTGGCAGCACGGGGTTTGATGCACGGGAAATAATTCTTAAGGAGGTGCACTTTCCTATTTTACTAGGTTTCCTAATTTTTTCAAGAGAAGGTTACAAAACTCCATATATAGGGAAGCCTAGGCAAATATACCTTATTCTACTACTTTTTTCTAGGGTTTGCAATATGAAAAATCTTCTCTTTCTTCTTGTTATGAACTCCATGAATATGAGTACCTAATTTTCTTTTGGTTATGGAATAATTGGATTTCACATAATATGGTTTTTGATATGATAAATTATTTTTGTCTCCATATTTTATCGATTATGATTCACAATTTATAGTGTTATATGATTTGAATGCTTGTTTGATCGAGTCGCGAATCGGTTGAGTTTGTTTTCATCTCTATTGCTAGTTTAGGGTTTATTATACGTAAAAGTGATACTCCTTGAATGCAAGTAGCATAAATATGATTATGGTTTGTAGTGATATATTCTTATGATCGTATGTGAATTATAACCTTTGTTAAATTGAATTAGTGCGCTTTCCACGTTCGATTGCTTTGATTGGCCTGATTTCATAGAATTTAATGCATCTTGGGAATTAAACTTAATTAGTGCTTTTACACGTTAGGTTGTTATTTTAGATAGAACTCATATTTGCATCTTTTAATGTGTTTGTTGATGACAAAAGGAGATTAGCGGGATATTCTTGCGATCAAGATATTCTAGGGCTTTTGATAAAAGTTGAGATTAAAATATCAATTCTAATTATTGTGAAGAAAACATATTTGTGAATGAAGATGAAACCTTAACCAATATCTCTTCTATTTGATTTGTTTGCTTATTTCTTTACTTGCTTTTATTTTATTCTAGTATATAAAAATCAGAAAACTCCCGATATTTTATATAGGAAACCGAAACAACGAGACAACCTAGACCTCTCTGTGGGATCGATCCTTTCTTGCCCTTGCTATATTTATATTTTGAGTAGTGAGAAAGTGTAAATTATTTTTGATGCATACGACAGCGATCAATCGCCCCAAAGCATGCCAACCATGCTAGCCGCACCTCTGTGCCAATGGCAAATCATTCCAGCCACACCAATCGCGCCAAAGCATGACATCCATGCTAGCCGCACCTCTGTACCAATGGAAAATCATGCCAGCCACACCAACCACGCCAAAGCATGCCAACCATGCTAGCCGCACCTCTGTGCCAATGGCAAATCATGTCATCCATACCAACCGCGCCAAGGCATGCCAACCATGCTAGCCGCACCTCTGTGCCAATAGCAAATCATGCCAGCCACACCGACCGCGCCATGCCAAACACATCTCGCCATGGCCCCTCATGTCACGCCACCATGCTGGCCTTCCCCATGCGGATACCAAAGTGAAGGCGTGCAATAATCAACGGTTGACCTTCAATCCCAGGAGAAAATCCTGGCCATCTAAGGTCCCCGCACGACCTTTAGCCCAAAACCCTAGCTTGGTCACGCACCTAGCCAAAGCTAGCCACGCCGACCGCGCCACGCCAAACACGTCTCGCCATGGCCCGTCATGTCGCGCCACCATGATGGTCTTTCCCATGCGGCTACCAAAGTGAAGGCGTGAAACAATCAACAGTTGCCCTTCAATCCTAGGAGAAAATCCTGGCAGTCTAAGGTCCCCTCACGATCTTTGGTCCAAAACCCTAGCTTGGTCAAGCACCTAGCCAAATATAGCCACGCCGACCGCGCCATGCCAAACACGTCTCGCCATGGCCCCTCATGTCGCGCCACCATGATGGCCTTTCCCACGCGGCTACCAAAGTGAAGGTGTGCAACAATCAACGGTTGCCCTTCAATCCCAGGAGCAAATCCTGGACGTCTAAGGTCCCCTCACGATCTTTGGCCCAAAACCCTAGCTTAGTCACGTGCCTAGCCCAAGATAGTCACACCATGCGCCCATGGATACCCCTTGGACCCACATGGCAAGCCAAAACCGCACCTAGCCCAAGCTAGTCACGCCATGTGCCCATGGATACCCATTGGTCCCACATTCCAAGCCAAAACCTCACCTAGCCCAAACTAATCACGCCATGCTCCCATGGCTACCCCTTGGCCCCACATGCCAAGCCAAAACCGTACCTAGACCAAGATAGTCACGCCATGCGCCCATGGCTACCCCTTGGACCCACATGCCAATCCAAAACCGCACCTTGCCCAAGCTAGTCACTCCATGCGCCCATGGATACCCCTTGGCCCCACATTCCAAGCCAAACCAAACCTAGCCAAGATAGTCGCGCCATGCCAAACACACTTTTCCTTGGCCCTAGCCATGCTAGTCACGTCATGCCAAGCCAAGCGCCCTCGCCTTGGCCCTAGCCATGACATACGCCCATGGAGAACCCTTGGCCCCACATGTTAAGTCTAAACACACCCTAGCCATGCCACCATGTTGGCCCTCACTACGCGGCTACCAAAACAAAGGCGTGCAACGATCAACGGTTGCCCCTCCTCTCAAGATGCAAAATCTCGACCGTCGAAGGTCACCAGGCTAGCAAGTTCCCTGAGCTCAACTTTCCAAGCCATAACAACGTGTTACATGTTTTCCAAAAACATTCGAGACATCAACACAAATTGGGGTATCCTCTTTGGGTATTGGTTTGGCGGTTTACAGCGTGCGGCGTACACTACGCCCTACATAAGGAAGTGTCATAAGGGTGAGGTGCCTAGTAAATACGAGAATTTATGTGGGAAATGTTCATGGGACATAAAGCCGTGCGTTAACAACTTTATGGAACATCAATTCCATAACATTAACAGTTTCATGAAAACCAGTTTCATGCGTTAACCACTTTATAGAACATCAAGTCCATGCATACGGTTACCACCACCTCCCATTTACTTCCCCACTCCTCAATGAGACCAGGGTATGGTTTCTACTTCGACTTGTATAAATAGGTATTACATATTTCCATTTGGACAACAAGTTCATCCGGACAAGACAACACTTTGAAATACTTACTTGCTAGCTCTCCTAGTGAGCTCTCTTACCTTTCTGATAACAAGTCGTAGAAACCCAACTGCTCTTCCAGAATTAACTATTCTGGTCTCACTACTCTCCTTGCTTCCCTCCCCAAAACCAACCCATTCTCCTCCTCTTTGTGACCGAAGCAAGTCTGGAACGACCATTTCTTGGTTTAGGCCGGACTTGTACAGATTGATCTCTCGAATCTAAAGTACTCCCTTGTAGTACATTATTTAGGGTTTAAATTGTTTCTCACTTTCAAACCCGCAATTACCAAAACCAGCAGAAACCATTTTCACATATAAACAATTGGCGACCACGGCGGGAGGTTCGATATTTCGGTTACAATGTCAATTTTCGACCATTGATCTCATTCTTCGACCCAGACGTCAATATGGTAGAGGAAGATGATCCACTCCGACTCAGTTACCCGGCAGCTCGATTATCAGTCATGACACAACAAGGGATGACTGGGGACTTCCCAGAGGATAGAAGCAGACGACCCGCCCAAGGGTCAACGGCGCAGTAATCAGACAACTCAACAATGACTCGGAAGACTGGGGACTTCCCACGGCCGTGTTTCTCGTAAAGCTTGGTCCTACACCCGAAAGGTCTACTTTTTATCAGAAGACCTGAGAAACCGAGTAAGTCTTATCTAGAAAAAAAATACGTGGTTTGCTTTTTCAAGTTGTGATAAAACCTATAGCCATGTTTCATCCCATGTCATCTACCAACACACGGTTCCATGGTTTTCCTGGGTGTCTGCGTCACTTTCATTCATAGCCAAAGACAATTCAATTCTAAACATTTCATTCAAAAAATATATATAATCCAAAACCGTCAAGGTAGCATTTATCTACTAACCCGAGAAAACCAGAAAGTCAAAAACCATAAACCAGGCGCTTTGTTTGCCTTTAAAAAAAAGTCACCTACCTATACGTGCCTACTTTGCACAACAATGATTACCTGTCACACGTTACTACGGTGACATTCGAAGAATTGTTTATGATGAAGTATTTCCACAAGTTTATGAAAGGTGTACCCATGGCTAGGGATTACACCAGTTCAGAAGAAAAATATTTTTACAGATTTATGGAAGGCATACCTATGGCTATGGTTTGCACCAGTACAAGAAAACAATAAGACAAATTGAAAGAGAAACGCTAGAGTACATAGATGGAATATGCTTGCCCACTTTATCACTACCGCGCTACCGCTAACACCAGGACGTGATAACAAAGATACGAGGTAAAAAGGAGAGCCAACCCCTTTCATAAGCATAACACTTCTTGGAATTTGAATAACGAAAGGATTTCTTGTTTGAGCTACGTCTGGAAAGAGGAAACTGGGCACGCAAGAACAAGTCCGTGCCATACCAAGCCAGCGTTGTGCCAAGCCAATAGTCTGCCCCATGCCCAATCAACAGTCTTCTCCATCCCAAATCCAATGACAAACGCGCTTATCAGATGCGCTTCCCGGACGTACTTCCCAGACGTGCTTACCAGACGCGCTTGCTAGACGCGCTTCCTAGACGCATTTCCCAGACGCGCTTCCAATACGCGCTTACCAGATGCGCTTGCTAGACATGCCTACCAGACACGCTTACCAGACGCACATTCCAGGCACACATGCCACACGCGCATGTGAGCCGTAATACCACACCATGCTCTAATAGCTTGCATCCTTACATCGCTAACATCTTGCGCCCTTCCAGCCCCATCTTCCCGGCTCCATAACCAGCCAAAGCAGCGTTATCCTCACCCTTCGAAACATCGCCATGGTTCCAGCACTTCGTGATCAAAACCGCGCCATCGCTGCGCGATACACCTATGATCACCATAACTAGAGTCGCTTCCATCACCCCCAACGTTTCTTCAAGTATGACAGATCCAACCATCACCAGAGACGATGTTTCTCCACCATCAGGGCAAGGTAATGGAAGATCCGGAAGAAGCAGACCTCCTTTTACCACTGTTGATTTGATGGAAATACAAAAGGTTCTCGTAAGGCTCAAATAGAAGTGTTTATAACTCGGAAGAAGATACCTATTTCCTCAAGACAATGATGGAGCGACCACCATAAGAGTCACGTCAACCCAAGAGGGAGATGACAAAGGAATACTTTTAACATCCGGCACAGGAACTTCAACAGGACGTGCCTTTATAGATGAAGGGTATCTCATTTCCCTTGAACTCCCAGTAGAAGGGAGTCAGCAATCCAATTTCATCACACATGAAGATCAGGGACGACTTTTCCAAAATGGAAAGCAAAGGAAATCAGCAACCCTCCTAAGTTCACAAAGACCCTCTTCCCGTCAGGACCTACACAATAGGGAACTTGGCCCACAAAGTCGTACAGTCTATGATGAAACAGTTATGTGAGATTTTATATTTCTCCAAGGCATAATGTCAAGACATATTTTCATCCCACAACCGCACTATATCAGGAAAGCAGAATTTTCCATCCAGGGAAGTCGTTTCCAAACCCCAACCTCTCCTGAAAAGCACGATCGATAGATCAAACAGGGGACTCCTAACCTCTGTTCACTTATGGGGTGTCGAGTTTGGCAGAATATGACGCAACCTCTGACTTCAACATAGTAACTGTCAAGGCTCTGAGATTTGCAAGGCATCGTTTCAACGGTCTCTCCAGAAGTGGCTTCGCTTCAACGTTCTCCAGCAGCGGATCCGCTTCAACGATCGCTTCAACACCACTCCTTCCTGCAAAGGGTCGTGCCACCATGCTCCATATGTCAAAGATCATCCATCCAATCTTCATGGTCATGGTCGCCCTCTGATCCAGCCCACCAAAGCTCATAATCATGGAAAGCTTACTCGCTTACTCATCCAACCAACCTACTTCATTACCGCGACAATATAGTCTCTTCTGATTACATCCGCTGCCAAGAGATATTGTTGCTCATTTGTTGATACTGGTCAGAGATTCACCATAACAGAAATCACTACAAAGGTAACCCATACTCCTCCATGTTCTAAGTTCCACGTGGAATAAGTAACAAAATCACCAGTACGAACGCACGATGGTGACGTCTTTATCATGGTAAACCCACTGACCATACAAGATGGAAACATGTAAACCATACTTGGGGACTGAGGTTATGCGCGGAATCCCTTCACTGTCAAATCTCAGAAGACTCAGTTAACCAAGAAGCCATACCCACAACAAGGTCATTTACTCTTCAAGGGTGCAGCGCAAGAACATCATCATCTCTCTGTTTAGAAGACGCATTCAACACTTTACGAGGTCGCTGAGGATCCCAAGCCTGCACTATCCAAAATATTTCATCATGTAATTTCTGAGCAGTCTAGTGTCACATATAGAAGAGTATGATAGGCTTATATCAAATCCCGTGGATGGGGATTCAAGGCGATGTAATGAAAGAAGGTTACACATGGGGACTACCAGCATGAGACGCTTTCACTCCCCTCAACCAGGTTATTACTGATTTCAACATCATCACCGTCGAGGTTTTGCGAGCCGCGGGAATTTCTCAACATGAAACCGTATATGTGCACCGAAGACTCCAAAACATGCCAGAAGGTTACATTCACATGTTCATTCATGCCATCATATCAAACCAAAGTGTAACTGGGGACTTCTCACTGCATCCCATTCCGTACGATAGTCTAAGATTCAGAAGATGGTTCGAAGAATGTAACTTGGAACAAAGTCCCGGGAGACTTGATAGCAGCACGTCGGTAATGGTACGTCTCATTATTTCATCCAGGGGCGCCAGAAGTTTTCTACCATGTAAGCATTCACAACACATCATCATCACGACCAGAAGGCCCACTGAACAACCTAAGATCGAGGATGAACTGACGACGCAACCACAATATCCAAGATTACCCTTGACGTGATCATTTCCAAGCATATAGTTCATCCATCCGCCCCAAGAATACAACAGAGTTTTTGTAAATTTTTGGAATCCATTGGAGAGACACTGCAGATGAAAACACGGATCCAGACGAACGACAGAAGAACAGAAGAGGGTCGATACCTCTTTTCATGTAGACAGAGTTTTTAGATCTTGAGAAGAATGATTATTCCTTCTTACTCCATGGATGGGAATAGGTGACTGGCACGCGACTATGCCACCCCGGGCCCGCAACATCCCTCCTGACTTCTTCCTGATTTTCACTGTCAGGACGTTTTCACCTCTTAGCAAGCTCGAAACCTGAATATTCCCGCGTGGGGAGATACAAAATTATGTTTCGTGTCTGATAAAGGGGCGGACCATCGAAATCCGATTCCGTATGTGAATTTTACAGCAATTCTAGTAAAGGGCGCTAATTAGGGTTTCGGCGTGTCAAGCCCTAAACCACAAGCACTTCCCTTGCAAGTGCTTCCCTTACCAGCGTCATGCCCTGCCAAGCGCTTTACAGAGCGACCCACAACCGTTCCATGCCCGTCAGTGCTAATGGGTCCTCTTCATGCCAAGTCCATGCTAGCAGCTCCGCCTCGCGTTCCAAAGCCTAGCCCTGAAGACACCCAATCATACCGGGATTTTTGCAAAGCTACCAGATGAAAGGATTGCAGATGCTACCTACGTCTAGAAAAATATTTTTGAATAAGGAAAGAATTTCATGTTAAAGCCACGCATGAAGAAAGGAAATCGGTCCCACAAGAACAAGCCAAAGAGGAAGTACTGGAAGACATACCTATTGTGCTCGTCTACTTCACCGCTACCAAGCAACAAAAGAAGAAACAATAAAGGCGTGAATCAGAGGGAGAGGCCGGCCATCCTTTTTATAGGAGTGATACTTGGGAGTTCGAACAAGGAAAGGATTTCCAATTTTGAGCTAAGGAAGGAAAAGAGGAAACCGGTCCCGCAAAGACCAATTTCCACGTCCAAGACCACTCACGCCATACCATGGCCCCACCGCGCCTAGCCGCCCATGTATGAAATTGTAGCGGCCCTAATCAAGCCCTCACTCCATTAATGCGGCCCCACCATGCCTAGCCGCACCTGCACGTTCCACCATGCCATTGTCGCGGCCAGGGCAA
This sequence comes from Papaver bracteatum, assembly GCA_023529315.1. Lineage (NCBI taxonomy): Eukaryota > Viridiplantae > Streptophyta > Magnoliopsida > Ranunculales > Papaveraceae > Papaver > Papaver bracteatum. The sequence continues at coordinate 74,590 of JAJJWX010001238.1, read as the reverse complement.
CGCCACCTCTTGGCCCCTCGATCCAAGCCATCCACTTGCTTCGCCTTCCAAGACCGCGCCCCCTTTTCCTTGGATATGTATGACCAGACCAAACCGGTAACTTTCATCTCACCACTCCACGGTCTACATTCCAAGTATGACTTATGCAGGGCCGCCAATACGGGAAGCCAAATCTCTCCTCACCACTCAAAAAGGTTAGTCGTATTCTCCTGACCATCTTTGCAATGATTTACATCTCGCTTCTGTCCTCGTCTGTCACCATCATATGCTTACCTCACAACAAGGCACATGTTCCGAGCTAAGCAAGGGACTTAATGTTGATGGTGGTTTTTAGCTTAGATTAAAATAGTAAAACACTATACCCTAGCAGACAGTGACGTCACAACATTTAAAGTGATAAAGCATTTACTAGACGCATTTACTGAAAAGCCTTTAATGTGTCTCTAAATAATTACCGGGATACCTTTTTTCAAATTAGGGTTACAACAAACAAAACCCTAATTCCCCTTTATGCCAATGGTAAATCATGCCAGCCATACCAACCGCGCCAAAGCATGCCATCCATGCTAGCCGCACCTATGTGCCAATGGCAAATCATGCCATCCACACCAATCATGCCAAAGCATGCCAACCATGCTAGCCGCACCTCTGTTCCAATATAAAATCATAATAGCCACACCAACCGCGCCAAAGCATGCCAATCATGCTAGCCGCACCTCTGTGGCAATGGAAAATCATGCCAGCCACACCAACCGCGACAAAGCATACCATCCATGCTAGATGCACCTCTGTGCCAATGGCAAATCATGCCATACACACCAATCGCGCCAAAGCATGCCAACCATGCTAGCCGTACCTCTGTACCAATGGCAAATAATACCAGCCACACCAACCGCGCCAAAGCATGCCATCCATGCTAGCCTCACCTCTGTGCAAATGGAAAATCATGCCATCCACAACTACCGCGCTAAAGCATGCCATCCATGCTAGCCGCACCTCTGTGCCAATGGAAAATCATGTCATCCACACCAACCGCACCAAAGCATGCCAACCATGCTAGCCGCACCTCTGTGCCAATGGAAAATCATAACAGCCACACCAACCGCGCCAAAGCATGCCAACCATGCTAGCCGCACCTTTGTGTCAATGGAAAATCATGCCATCCACACCAACCACGCCAAAGTATACCATCCATGCTAGCCGCACCTATGTGCCAATTAAAAATCATGCCAACCACACCAATCGCGCCAAAGCATGCCAACCATGCTAGCTGCACCTCTGTGCTAATGGAAAATCATGCCAGCCACACCAACCGCGCCAAAGCATGCCATCCATGCAAGCCGCACCTCTGTGTCAATGGCAAATCTTTCCAGCCACAACAACCGCGCTAAAGCATGCCATCCATGCTAGCCGCACCTCTGTGCCAATGGCAAATCATTCCAGCCACACCAACCGCGCCAAAGTATGCCAACCATGCTAGACGCACCTCTGTGCCAATGGAAAATCATGCCAGCCACACCAACCGCGCCATGCCAATGGAAAATCATGCCAGCCACACTGACCGCGCCATGCCAAACACATCTCGTCATGGCCCCTCATGTCACGCCATCATGCTGGCCTTTGCCATGCGGCTACCAAAGTGAAGGCGTGCAACAATCAACGGTTGCCCTTCAATCCCAGGAGAAAATCCTGGCCGTCTAAGGTCCCCTCATGACCTTTGGCCCAAAACCCTAGCTTGGTCACGCACCTAGCCAAAGCTAGCCACGCAGACCGTGCCATGCCAAACACGTCTCGCCATGGCCCCTCATGTCGCGCCACCATGCTGGCCTTCCCCATGTGGCTACCAAAGTGAAGGCGTGCAACAATCAACGGTTGCCCTTCAATCCCAGGAGCAACGACCTTTGGCCCAAAACCCTAGCTTGGTTACGCGCCTAGCCCAAGCTAGTCACACCATGCGCCCATGGCTACCCCTTGGCTCCACATGCCAAGCCAAAACTGCACCTAGCCCAATATAGTCACGCCATGCACCCATGGCTACCCCTTGGCCCCACATGACAAGCCAAAAACGCACCTAGCCTAAGCTAGTCACGCCATGCGCCCATGGCTACCCCTTGGCCCCACATGCCAAGCCAAAACCGCACCTAGCCCAAGCTAGTCACGCCATGCGCCCATGGCTACCCCTTGGCCCCACATGCCAAGCCAAAACCGCAACCTAGCCCAAGCTAGTCATGCCATGCCCCAATGGCTACCCCTTGGCCCCACATGCCAAGCTAAACCAAACCTAGCCAAGCTAGCCGCGCCATGCCAAACATACTTTGCCTTGGCCCTAGCCATGCTAGTCATGTCATGTCAAGCCAAGCGCCCTCTCCTTGGCCCTAGCCATGCCATACGCCCATAGCGAACCCTTGGCCCCTCATGCCAAGTCTAAACACACCCTAGTCATGCCACCCTGTTGGCCCTTACTACGCGGCTACCAAAACGAAGGCGTGCAACGATCTATGGTTGCTCCTCCTCTCAAGATGCAAAATCTCGACCGTCGAAGGTCACCAGGCTAGCAAGTTCCCCGAGCTTAACTTTCCAAGCCACAATAACGTGTTACATGTTTTCCAAAAACATTCGAGATATCAACACAAACTGGGGGATCCTCTTTGGGTATTGGTTTGGAGGTTGACATCGTGCGGCGTACACTATAAGGAAGTGTTATAAGGGTGAGGCGCCTAGTAAATACGGGAAGTTATGTGGGAAACGTTCATGGGACATAAAGCCGTGCGTTAACAACTTTATGGAACATCAATTCCATAACGTTAACAGTTTCATGAAAACCAGTTTCATACGTTAACCACTTTATGGAACATCAAGTCCATGTATATGGTTACCACCTCCTCCCATTTACTTCCCCACTCCTTAATGAGACAATGGTATGGTTTCTACTTCGACTTGTATAAATAGGTCTTACCTATTTCCATTTGGACAACAAGTTCATTCGGACAAGACAACACTCAGAAATTCTTACTTGCTAGCTCTCCTCGTGAGCTCTCTTACCTTTCTGATAACAATTCATAGAAACCCAACTGCTCTTCCAGAATCAACTATTCTGGTCTCACCACTCTCCTTGCTTCCCTCCCCAAAACCAACCCATTATCCTCCTCTTTGTGACCGAAGCAAGTATGGAACGACCATTTCTTGGTTTAGGCCGGACTTGTACAAATTAATCTCTCGAATCTAAAGTACTCCCTTGAAGTAAATTGTTTATCACTTTCACACCCGCAATTACCAAAACCAGCAGAAACCATTTTCACCTGGTTTACATGAAGTATATGATGACCACTTTAGTGGGTATGATTCGTCCACTCATGCTAACTCAACCTTGTTATTCTCAAAGGCATAACATCTTTAAAACTAAGTGTTTTATTGGAGGAAAGGTTTGTGACATGATTATTGATAGTGGTAATGTAGATAACTACATATCATCAATGATTGTAGAGAAATTAGGTCTACCTTCTACACCACATCTTAATTCTTATTTTGTAGGATGGGTAAACAACTCTTCTACACAGCATATTACAAATAAATGTGTAGTGATTTTCTCTTTTGTTGGGTTTCAAGACTCCGTATTATGTGATGTGATAGATATGAATGCTATACATATTCTTCTTAGAATACCATGGAAGTATGACATGTATGTGGTACACAATTATTTTGAATACACATACACATTCTACAAAGATGGCAAAAAGAAAATTTTGCATCCTTCCAAGTCTTCTTCAGTGATCAAGGAACACACTGATGAAAAAACTAGTCTTTGGTGGCTACTATCTATCTCTCTTTGAATTCAACTCATACTTTGAGTTCCCATGAAGACACCAAACCAATGGTGGTGATTCCTACTCAAGTACAACCTTTATTGTCTCATTACAGTGATTTATTTCCTGAAGAATTACCTACGACTTTACCACCTTTAAGGGATATTCAACATAATATTGATTTCATGCCTGGATCTTCACTCCCTAATCAAGCTCATTGTAGGTTAATCCCTATAGAACATGATATCTTACAGGGTCAATTCAATGATTTATTGGTTAAAGGCTTGATTATACCTAGTCAGAGTCCTTGTGCTTGTCCTGTATTCTTGGTGCCAAAAAAAAATTTGGTCGGAGAATGTGCATAGATTGCAGAGCCTTAAATCATATCACCATTCCTTATAGATTTCGTATTCCTCGTATTGGGAATATGATTTATTTGTTAGCTGGGACAATTATTTTCACTAAACTTGATCTTCGTAGTGGATATCATCAAATACGAATCAGAGAATAAGATGAGTGGAAAACTGCTTTCAAAACACGAGAAGGTTTGTATGAATGGCTTGTTATGCCATTTGGATTATATAATGCTCCTAGCACCTTCATAAGACTCATGAATCAGGTGTTACAAAACCTTTCTTGGTCAGTTTGTAGTAGTATATTTTGATGATATATTGATATTTAATCGTAGTCCAAAGGAACGTCTCAATCATATATCGGAGGTGTTCAAGGTGTTACATGATAATTATTTTTTTTGTAAATTTGAAGAAATACACTTTTATGTCAGCTGAAGTTGCCTTCTTGGGGTATGTGATATCTTATAAGGGTATCATAAGATCATCATCAGTTGAATTTATAATCTAATACCTCTCTTTGTTGGGTTGATTGAAATCCTTCATGAATTATGATTTTTTTTATCGTCCATGATCCCGATAAAAATTGTGTTGTATTAGGTATCTGTATAGTTAGGAATGTAGTATATTTATTAGAGCACTGCTCGGTTGAACTCACAAGCGTTGTTATCTCAAGCTTGTTTGTCAAGTTTAGTTGATTAAAACTATATACTTGATTTCTAGTCTACTTATAGAAATATCTCGTATTATAATAGAATGTTTAGTTGAGCTTTAGACTTCACGGCGTTCACCAATTGAAGAAGAAGATCTACTGAGGAGCTTGGAGGAACTTCATCAACAAAAGGTATATGAAGACTAAAACTTATCTGTCACTCAAAATTATATTATATTCTATCTTCTAATGAGACTAAGTCATATAGCTATATAGACTTTTACATAATACACATTTGATATTTCGAGCCGAGTTTATATCGCTTATCTATTTCTCGAAATACATGTTGGAAGATTTTTGCTTTAGCTATGTTCACCGTACTCTTGATGAGTTTAGTTGGAAATAATTTATTTGTTGGAAACTAAATATTAAGTCAAAAGACGATCATGTGAAAATTACCCTGAATATCTTATATGATTTGTGTGAGACGGTTATTTGATGTTAGCTCGAGAAGTTTCGTATTGATCATTCGATCACTTGAAAATTACTTGAAGCTAATGGCATGTGTAAGATTACCACTGTTATCTTCTAAGGATGTTTCAATTATCGAAATAAGAGTTTAGAACGATTACCCATGTCTGGATACAACACGGTATGCATACCCAGTATGTGAACTGTATTGTGATGATTCAGGTCCTTAACTCTTGTTTGCGTACCTAGTATGCGAACAGATTTACCTGAGAAGGTCCAAAACTCTTGTTTGTGTACCTAGTATACAAACAGGTTTACCTGAGTCGGGTCCGGAATGATTGTTCGTGAATCGGGTTTGTGAACAGCTTGACTAGGCCAAGGTCCGAAGCTGTTGTTCGCGTATCCAGTTTTTTGTAGATATAAGAGAAATTTAACACAAATTACCATCTAGCATCTTAAAATTTATTGTTGTTGAAGAATCATTCTAAATCCCAGGTTATAAGAGATTGATGTCGTTGTAGATATAAGAGAACTTTAGCACAAATTTCCATCTAGATTACCCTTGGAAATTGACAATGGGAGAATATGTGATCCAAGTTTTCTACTTGATAAGTGTCGCATAAAAGATAACGTATTCATTATAAAAATAAATGTTGCATTATTTAATTTCTTCAATGGAATAATGTTTTGAATAACTAAAACGGGGTATTAAGAGGTTAGGAATTTCCCAGTAATTATAGTTTAATGTATGTATATTTAGCTGAGGTAAGAGGCCAAACTTATATATATTTTTTATCAGGAAGAATAAAATAGATAGTATAACGCTACCTTGAGCAGAATAAAATAATTGATGAAGAATAAAAGTATTCCTGGACAAACGAAATATCTAGATATATACGCTGAATGAAATGTTGACAAATGTTGGAGATAACAATGGTGTATATATATATATTCACCTGGGATCCAATTGTGACACCAAGTGTTACTATGCTACATATCAACTACCTACCATTTTAAAATTATTGAATCAATTAAATACCTTGAGTAAGGCCTTTCCAAAGCCAACTTGGCTGAGGAACTGGAGGAAGATCATCAATTTGCATATTGCAAAATATGTAGTATATTGCTTGAAGTGTTTGAACCCAAAGAACAATAGGGAAGTTTCCAAGTTGTTTTACCCAAAAATACATCAATGTAATTATGTAATTTTTTTACAACTAATCCAACAAGCTTTTTATGAAGTGTAGTTTGAGGCTAATACAGTTAGTGAAGTGGTTTGTGCCCATTATCTTTAGACCACTAATACTGCCTCTGAATTTTATCCATTTGCATAAAAATACTCTTTTGGAGATTCCAAAGGAGAAGGTACCAAGTACACCACCAAATTTTTCATTCGGCAACCTGTATAGACAAAACCTAATACAATTGCAAGTAGATTTAAATTAAAGATCCTTGATAATATGTATATAGAGTTTTTTTCTTTCTCTTCCATAACCAATATGTTTAGACACAAAGTTCTTGGTCTCACAAATCAATACCCAAGATAAATCTAGTCATATCTATATCAAGGGGACCCAAACTCTGACAAGTATGAAACTTGTAATCTATCTTTCAAGATGCAAATTCAACAACATCGAATCTTGTTTTTGATCACAATTAATAAGGACTTAAACTACCTAGATTAATTACGTACTATTTTTGCTATTCCTGATTGGGGGTTATTTACTTTTTAATATATATTTTTATAAAGATAAAAAAATATAATGCGGAAAAGGAAAAACACAAGACACCAGAAGTTTTGTTAACGAGGAAAACAACATCTGCAGAAAAATCTCGGGACATCGTCCAGCTTTGCGCATCAAATTGTATTAAGCCAATACAAACACTAGATACTACTAGTCTTCGGATTGGAATATAGTTTAGACTGAATTAACCCTCCAAGCAATTCAGTTATAGTCGTGTTCCTTATGTCTCTTTAATATCGCAAGAATATACACAATTGATTCCCTTAGCTGACGACCTTTACAACCTAAAAATTTCTTAACCTAAGAGTTTCTTCAACCTAAGTGAAGACTTTTGATATGATCTGCCTCTAACATATAAGCCTATTTGATTTTCCTTTTGATCTTGGATCTAGGTTTGGAAATATGTCTGCAATAGATAAATTACATCAAACCTCATGAATCTGGAATACTTACACTCAGTTAGTTGAGAATCCTGGAGTACGAACCATCTCTAAAGAACAATCCAAACAAATCGAAGAGTTTAGATATTTATCTTGAGGAATCACAAAGTCTTAGACGAAGAGAACTTTGCGATTTCTATCTATCTCATTCCTGATATGAGAATACAAGAACCTCGAAGATCAATATAAACAAAATCTGTATACAGAAACTTTCAAGTAAAAAGATAGTCAGGTCGGGCTACACGAATCTCTAAGGGAAGTCTTTAAGTCGTAACCTAATTATGTTTCTCATAGGAAACCTAGTTTTTTAGAGGAAGAATCTAGCAAGCAACTAGAACACAAAAGTGCCAAGATACTATAATTCAAGCTAAGATAACTTGAGATCCAAGCAAACACGTTCTCAGTTTAGATAAAATTCTTATGTAATCATATGATAAATCTGTGTTAAAATTACACAAAAGAGTCCAGGGTTCTGGAAACGTGTATACTTTATAATAGTAATTCGTATTAGCAAATATGCTTTTTGAACTTTCGAGCATAAATCGTGTTCATTAACACTCAAGACTTAAACCATGATTCACAAGCACACAATGAACAAAGTTGTCTTAGAAATATTTATGAGAGTTGTGGCAATACCAAACATATTTGTGAAATAGTTTATCAGCATCTGCTTAGTTATGTACTGGGTAGGAATGTGTAGGGGTACGCATACCTGTGGAACAATCCTTGAACTCAGGATTTTGGGGTCCGCATGCCATATATGTCTACCCTTAGACATTCACGAATTCAGATCCCAGGGGTACACAAACTGGGTATACATACTTCCCTCACATTTTCGAACTCAAAAACTTAAGGTACACGTACCGGGGTATGCGTACTTACCTTATTCCATAATTCAGATCACCAGGGTACGCGTACTAGGTATGCGTACCTATCCTATGTCAAGAATTTCAGTAAATTCTAAAAATTCTCTTTAAACAATTCAAAAAAATCTCAATCACCATAGATAATAAGTATTATTGCTTGGGAAATTTACAAATAATCAACTTGAAATAAAAATATCTCATGAACAAAAAATTGTTCTTAATAATGATTGTTAAGGATCTATGAACATCCATTGCTTGAATCACACTTCGAGAGATTTATGAAGACAAGTTTGACTCGAAATTTCTTCTTTGCAATATAAAATCTACTAAAATCATATGGCATAGTCTCATAAGATAGAATGTTAAATACTATGAGCAAATAGGATGGTTCACTGTTCACATACCTCTTTGTCGATGAAGTTCTCCGAATATCTTCGATTGATCTTCATTCTTCAATCTTTGAGGGTTATACAATAATATATGATAGTCAACTACATACTATAATCCTAGTCAGAGACTTGACTCTAGTAGACTAGAATAAGTTTGAGATAAAAAAAACTTGCGAGTTCGACCGAGCAGTGCTCTACCAGGTTTATTCCCATAAAATTTAAACAACATTAATTTGAGTGGTCTTACCAGCTTAATTAATTAGCTTTCTCCGTTAACCATTCAATTTTTCTGCCTAGACTCATGTAAAAGCATGCGATGTAAAACCAAGATATTTTTCACCAAATCCCATCTGTTTCATCCATATAATATTAGAGATGTCTGTTCTTTGTGTGGGAGAGCTATTCTTACTTAAAAATACGGTAGCTACTTGTCAAGATCAATAAATTAGACATAAGTATTACCAAAATTGAGATATGAGTTGCTGCAGATAACCCGAGTTAAGAAGTATGAACGTTGTGGGGGAAAAGGCAGTCATCCAAAAAGAATAAATGATGAATTTTTGGTCATATAGTAGAAACTAGAACTTCATTTAGTTTATTAGCATAAATTGCAATAACTAATAATTTTGAAAAAGCTTCCATTGCAAGTATAAAATAAAAATGGAGACTAGGGTTCACTTTGGCGAATGCCTCTCAATGGATTAAATGAAGAAGGGAGGCTGGCGCTCACAAGAATAAAAATATTGGTTGTTGGAATACATTAGTAAATCAATTGCATTAGTGAATATGAAGTCCAAGTTCATGAAGAATGTAAGATATATAAGAAACTCCACTTTAGTCATCAATTGGACAAATATAGCTTAAGTCCAATGTAGAAATGTTTAACTTTTTTCAGCTTCATTATATGAATAATCTCATATATAATGATTACGTTGTCTTTCATATGACTATCAAATACATAAGCAACTTGAGCGGGAGATATGAGTTTGGTAAAATTATTTTGTGTCTGTTCGCTAAAAACTTGGAAATAATATAATTATATTGCCTGGTTGAGAATCTAATAGAGAAGAAGGACGATGAACTTTAGGTATCAGGATCTGACAGGTATGATTTAACTTAGTAAGCATGTACCTGACAGGAAAAAGTATCGTAGATGATCACCACTTCTTGAACCACAGTGTCCCAATAATACTGATAAACTAGCTTGAAATCCATCATTACCCGGAGCTGAGAAAGTTTGCATCTAGAAGCAACACTTTTATCTCTTGCTTATGAGGAATTGGTGAAGGAAAACATTTTGTTTCACCAGTAATACAAGGCGAGAAATGAGATATGAGTTCAGCATTCTGTGCTAGTTAGGTCGAAGTTGAAATAAAGCTAAAGTGTTGAAGAAAAATATGTTAAATGTCTATAATATCCTCATGTCAGATTTAATGCCAGGGAGAACCATCAAGCGATATGATGGTTCTCATGCTCCCTCCCATTGCGGAGGTACGGGTTCGAACCCCGTAATTGCCAGAATCCACTCAAATTTAAGGAGTTTCAAAGTAGTCTATAACCAATATAGGGTATTAAAAAAAATGATTCCATTACCATCTTGAATTGTTGTTATATAATTATTTCGTTTGTTGCAGTTGGCTATATAATGAAAATATTTTGTGTTGCAATCAACATCTTTAAGTGACTAACTTCTAGCTTGTTATTGGCAACACTACCTTTGAAGAAGAAGTCAATATTGAAATCTTTGTTGAAGCTGAACAATTGAAAAATCAAAACCTAAAATACTGGAATTACGACAATATAAAGTTGTTGATGTATATTATTCAGTTATTGCTCAATATTACCCACCACACACTTACAATAAAAAATAATTATTATAGTTAAAATTTAAAATTATAAAACGGAATCCTTACAAAATAGTTTATTGGATTTGACATCATTATTATAAAAAGATATGGGTTTTGTCTCCATGATGACAAATATATCAGACGGACGACGTTTAACGGGTCCATCATCCGACGGTCAGGATATTCCGGATGGGTTAGTCACTAGACGGCTATGAAAGACTCACTTAATTAACTATAATCCTAAATAGATTCATTTCTCTGTTTTTTCCCTCTCCAGAGCTGGCTGAATAGCATAGTTGTATAGAGAGGTTTCTTCTGTGGTTCTTTAATATTCTCATACATCAATACCTACACCACTACCTTTATATATACCCTCCTCTACTTCTCACTCTCGAGCATCATCAGTGTGCATCATCAGTGTTTTAGTGAAACACAACATCGTCTTCTCATACTTGGTTCCTGCGACATCTTCATCTTTTTTTTGACGATTTCAGTGGAACTTGAGGGATTTTCTAGGTAAGAAGAAAATTCAGAGCTACTTTTTGTTGACTTCTTTGACGATCAGTGATACAAATTAAAACCTAGGGTTTCATATATTTGTGGGTTTCGATATAGTTTATTTTGGGGGTCTTTGTGTTATATTGCTAAGGAATACTAATTTATCAATCTATTATATGATATCTAGGGTTTTTGATTCGGATTATTGAGTTCCGTTTTTTTTTATGTGTTCAATTGATTTTTTTTTTATTTAATTTATTTGTTTCTGCAGTTTTGTTATGTTTTTTTTTTCATAAATTTTTGGGTAATTGAATTATGTTTCGGTAGATTGGCTAACAACCTGGGACAACGACATATAAATTAGGATTTTGTTCATTTTTTTGTGTTTGATCCGTTTAATTTGTTGTATTCTACCAAAGAGCTGATTTTTCATGGATTATCATGCTACCACTCCCCCAACCTCATTGTAGTTGCTTCGTTTACATCTAGGTATTGCCATCTATTTTTCTATCTGGACATCTATTTGCATTCTCCGTTTTACTCCATGTCCACTATTTCACTATGCATGTGAATTTATTTGGTGGTGTGATGGGTGGATTTCAGGGTGTTGATTAATTCAAGATAAAAACATAGGTTCTCAAGGTACTCCTTAGGATATCCTATTCAAACCTTTGCTTTATCATGCATATCGTCCATAATTTGAGCACAGGTTACTGTAGTTTAGTGAACAATAAACTACCAATCTGCGTGCCAACTAAGTTGGGTGAAATGGGCAAATTTATTGGAGTTTATATGTTCTTCATGTTTCCATTTTGGTTTTAGGAAAGTAATATAGTTTCTTTCTGAGAGAATGTTAATTTATAACTTTACTTAATCCGGTGTTGCTCATTTTTTTTTTTTATGTTATAGATATCCATTTAAAGTAAATATTTAAATAAAATCTAATACACGTACCGTAGAGAAATGCATAAGAAATATGAGAAATAGTGCATCCACTTATATGAACTTCTATTCTCAAATAGCCTTTATAGAAGAAAAGAACAATGTCGCACTAAACTATCTGTAAATACAATTGTAGAACTTCAGTCCTGTAAGTTAGCTGTGGGATTGATCATTTGCCTTCATATGCACACACAACTCAGTGTGTAACTATAGCTGTTTAAGCTTATTTATTTGTTTGAGTATAAATATATATTAGCGAATAAATGATCACTAAGACTAAATCATTAGCACTAGGGTATGTTTCCTTAAATTAGTTGGGATTTAAGTGGGTAATATGATTGCATAAGTTTTTGGCTTGAATATCTCAGGTTCATACTCTGCAACAATGTGTTCATGGATACAGGAGTACAATGGAAGGACTGCTACCATTTTTCATAGTCAAGGATGTGTACAAATGTTTGGTAGCTTAAGCTTTAGGTTTATGAAGGTAATGCCCTTAGCTTGATAATTAACGAATGTGATTTCTTTGGAAAAAATTTAAGAATTGGATTTAGACATGTATTAGGAAATAGATGTTTACTCATTGACACATAAATCCCAATCATAATATTGATACTCACTGCAATATTGAATTTTCTAATTAAATGCTTTTATGTGCTTGCTTTGTTAATGTTATTTATTAACCGACAACTCATACTTAGTTTTCATTCATTTTTTTTTTGGTCTCCTTGCAGATTGTTTGGTGTTGTTGGATCACAGATGAAGACCTGATGAAGTCTTAACTATGAGTACAAGTTTGATAAAATTCTTAAATGGTGACCTCTGGGGGAGGACACATAATTCAGCTTTTTAATTGAGGTAAATTCTCAAGATCACCACCAATGTGATAACCGGCCTAGATCATCTTCTGTGGGAAGCCAATGTGAGGAAGTACCAAATGAGTTTACATTCGATACCATGCCTGTAATGACTTTTTATGTTGCTTTCAGTAGAGCGTTCTGTTGCACGCAATTTTTCCCCAGAAAATTGTGTGGAAATTGGACCTCAATTGGAACCTATATTTTCCGACCAACCTGAATGTCACCGTCGAACATTTTTTTTTTCCTGCTCAAAATGATACATGTGTTTACTGTAGCTAGAACACCGAAGTAAAACCTCTTCCTGATGATTCCGTCTCCATTGTTCGTCATAAGTTTTCTTTTACACATTTTGAAGACCAATAATCCTGTACTGCAAATACTTATCTTACAGGTAACCCCACAAAATCTGTTATTTTTTCGTTTATGAAATGACATATTCACTTTATTTAAAATCTGTGCAGTTGTTTCTCAGATGTCGTTGGTGTCTTAACCCGTCTAACAACAATTGAACAACTGAAACGTGTGTCTGGACAGACATGTTTCATGCGTGTCTCTCTAGAACCAAAGGTACACATTAACTTTGTCCACCACCTTATCTTACTATATCTGTTTTATTTGGAACCTTATATTGTATTCGCAATTTGGTACCTAACCCTAATACATTGGTTTGAAAGTCAAATTCACCCCAATCATTAGGGTGACTCTACTAATGAACTCATCAGAAACATAGATGAGTATGGATTTGATATGTCACCAGTGGTTGTTATTGCTTCCCTTGACATTTTCTTAAATCTATTTACTACACAATATTCTGAATCATTACACGTTATCTGACCAGGTAAGTACATCTTGTCCCTGACTAATGCAAAAAAATTCTACTTCAACCTAGATCTTCCAAAAGTGATAGATGTTGCTGAAACATACCGTTCTAATTTACAATTTCAATAACGTCAGTTTTTATAGGTTACGATTGTAAGACAGCTGTAGGAACAAATCAAAACAAAGAAACCCTTAGTATTAATCATATAAGTTTGTAGGTGCTAACACCTCACATCTCCATGTTTTTTAACGTGTAATATTATTCGTTCTTCCTACGATTAATTTTTTTTTTTGACATTTCCCCACTCAACAAATGATAAACATTTCGATTAATGTAATTGGAACCATCATTAGGGTACCCATTTTTCTCTATTTTTTTTTTCCAATACCTGATCCCAATTTAATATAGAATTACTATGCTGAATATAAAATTTGTTGCATTAGAATCGTATATGAAAACACAAAAGAACTGAGTAATCTTCTTATTGTTTTCAGTTATACCTTGATAGCTTATTGTTATGTTGATCTACGTTTTCAATTTTGATCACCATTGGTCTGGGATAGTTTTCCGTTGTAATGACCAAATGCACGTAGAATTGGCTCGATCATATCCAATTGGTGTTTGGTTTTCTGCGATGCCAAACATTTGAAGTTGTTTACCCATTTATTTTATGTAACGTCTGTTATTTTTTTTTTGCCTATTTGTAACTCACTTTTTTCTTCTTTTTCAGGAAATACAAAGCTCTCAGAGGTGAACCAAATCCAACATCATTTGGATAAAACACCATTGCTCCATCCACATCAATTCCCTTTCACTGCAGCAGAGGTATAATTTCCGGTTAATTATGTCTGGCTCTCTTATTTATTTTCTACTATGTTGGTATCTTCCATGTTCATCATTCAGGAAAATCGCACTATTACAGTCTTACTATTTGTGTTAACGGTTCAATGCGATGAACCTCTTTTCGAAACAAATAACACCAGAATCAGGTTTTTGGATGGACAATTTTTACTTACCGTTATTTCCAAAGAAAATTGGAATTCATCATCTTAAACCTATGAGACCAAATGCTCTCTTCTCCTAATTAATCTTTACATCTTACTTCATGAACACAAAAAATCTCAAGTTATGCACGATTTCTCTATAACACACTTTGGAGTGATTGATGGTGTATGGAAAATGCTTTTATGTACTGTATTTTCGTTACTTAATGCATATTTATCTTTTCTCATCTATTATTCTTCAGGGACCACCAAACTGTCATTGGAAGTGGACGTAACGATTTTTTCCAGGATTTCCAAACCTCTCCAGCTCAGAGATCTTTGGAGAAAATTTTAAAGATTTTTGCTGGAGGAGACCCACTGGGAGTCGACGATCAGTAGTTTTTAATATAGTCAACAATGGTAGTTATTGAGGATACTCAATCACTACTGCGCTCTTATGGAAACAAGATATTATTTTGTTTATTGATTTCTAGAAAACTCTATAAAATCAAGAGTACGGAGTCATCAGAGATATTTGATTAACCCTATCACACCTATAACTTAAATTCATTATAGAAAAGTTTAAAATACTGAAAATAAAGAGGAACTATACGTGGGATATATGCACATCATTATACCAAATGATCCAAATCCACATACAAAGTAAATAACACGGAAGCCATACTTGGATAAATACAATTAACTAAACTACACTTCGCCAAAAGGATAGAAAGAGTAAGTGTGGGAAATGGTTAATAAGAATGATTTTATGTAAGTTAGTCTGCAACATAGTACATATAGTTTCTGATAAGTAGCTTGCCTACTTTTTGATTTGCCAGTGATCCAGATCGGAAGCATAATTTGCACGCTGGGAGAAGATACGCCAAGAGAAGGAAAATGGACAACGAAAACAACTCACAGACGGTGTTGGCCACCATGGACAACAAAACAATACACGTATTGTAACAGTATATCATCACCCAAATTTGCATAACTCAACTACAAGGGGCTAAACTATGGTTACGTGGCTTAGTTATAATTGTGTTTTTGCGATTTCAAATTATTTCTAATATGATTGATTGGTGTCTGAATTGCCAGGGATCCCGCTCAACTGCTCAGTAAGCACGCCAAAGTAGGGTAGTGCCAGGAGGAGAAGGATGAGAGTAGTAACAAATACAATTAACTAAACTACACTTCTCCAAAAGGATTGAAAGAGTATGTGGGGGAAATGGTTAATAAGAATGATTTTTTGTAAGTTAGTCTGCAACATAGTACATAGATGATTTCCTGCTATTCGATGTAATTTGCTTATAAAATGCATATTAACCCATAGATCCCTTGAAAGTTTCTTCTCTATGAAAAACGTCATGTCAAAGCCATGCCACACTCAAATAGTTATGTGCACTTGGACCTCATGTCCACTACTCTCTCTCTTGATCAATTAAAATAGGAATTAGTTTTTTATCTATTTGAGTGGATACTGTAGTTTTCTTAAACCTATAGGTGGCGTGCTTATTGTCAGTGTTAATGATAGTGGCACTATTTTTCAATCTACTATTGTTACGCTTTTCATTGTCTAAGCACCTAACGACTCCTAAGTGGTGTACATGTATTATAACTGATTCTCTCAGGCCTGCTATAATCATCTCTGGCCTCTAGAGGCTGAAATTCTTAGCATGTGTGTTTTGGTTATATTTGTACTATCGACATTTGAAGTAATAGGGGAATTTTAGCGCTCGGTTTCACGAGGTTTTACATCCTGTAATGCTAATTACGTAACTTTTGGCACATAGAAAGTCTACGACTTACCATTGTTGGATTCATGTGTGTAGGATTTACATAAGCAATGAATGTTGCTCCATCAACCCCTAAAAAAATGCAAGTTGGAGGTTTTATGGATTCACGAAACAACAACCCTAAGGTAACTCTAACAACAACAAAAATAAGGCAGTCAATTCCACTTCAAAGAAGCAACATACTCCGATGTTTATGTTGTATTGGTATTTATACTGTTTCAACCTAATGATAGAATTGTTAGTTGTTGTCTTAACTAGATCAGCATTATGGTCAAGACTAACCATATTTACGGCTCCGTTTGTACAGGACTGCAGATCATACAAAATGGATAAGGGAGTTTCACAGGAAACAGTACTTCGTTGACGTTGTTGAGGTATGTTGCTTTAGTGATTCTTCACATCATGCTTAGGAAGTTACCTAATTGTATATATAGGTGCTCTTTGTATTGCATAGTCAATTTCACATATGTTGTTTTGATTCTCAAATTACAAGGTGGGTCCTACCAACTGCAGATCCCTCTTTCTGATAGAATAAAAGCAATGTTCACAATAATTCGTTAAGCAGTTTCTTTCAGAAAGTGAAGTTTATTAATTAAAATATAATTGATAGTGGGGGAAGGTAGCCTTCATAATTAGTAATTTCAATTAAAATATAGTCATGTTCTACAAAGAAATTTATAAGAATTATGAGAAACAACGAACTTCTATGCTTAGGTAGCTTTGAGAAGTAAAGACCAAGGCTGCACTAAACTATCTACAAAGACAATTCTAGAATTTCAGTTCTCTAAGTAAGCTGTGTAATTGGTCTTTTGTCACATCTCAGTGTATAACTTTTGTTCTTAAAGCTTATTTATATGTCCGAGTTAATGAACTTCTCTTATACCATTAGTTCGGGTAGTTACTTATCTTCTTTTATTTTTATTTAGATATTAATGGTGCGGATTACAAAGAGGGTCATGACTACACTAATATATGAACTACCTTGAGTAAGTTCCCATAAGGACATTTTGGTAATCGCTGATGCAGCCTCTTTATGCATTTTTTTTCTTCTGTTTTTTTTAATACCTTAAATTATCCAAGACTGATAGAGCATTAATGTACCATACATATTTGAACCTTATCATAGGCATGCGTATTTTCCAATATTCGGGTATTGATGGTGTTACCTTGCAGATCAACACTATTTTCTGCAATTGTGCATACCATTTATATTGGTGAAAACCCATACACTTGATCGCATTTCCTTTAAATATTTCATTTCCTTTTCTTTTAAGGCTTAAATCTAGGTCCTTAAATTTGTGTGTAGGTGTGTGTATCATATTATTAAGTTCCACAAGGATGTGAAAAATCTGGAAGAAGTTGAAAAGAGGTACAAAGATCGGTTAAGAAGTTGAGAAGAGGTACAAGGATTAGTTATAGTTGTTTACAAGATGGGTCACTACAGATTCTATGCATAGTTAACATAGATTCATTTTATATATCTAATGTTTACGTTAGTTTTCACAGTTTCTGAATCGGTTTTTCTTTAGTTTGTTCATATACAAGCTTTGCTCACTCACACCTATGCGTGGTCTGTTGTTGTCAGGGTTTGAACTTTTCTCAAAAGGAAAATAAGGTTGGAGATCAAGCCTACATTTCTCATTTTCTGCATTTAGGGGCATACCATAATTCAAAAATGTCTCATATATAGCATACTCCCTCCTAAGAATCATACCTCATGCGGATAATTGAAGGCTAAGATGTTTGGATTTTGGAGCAGACATTGGAAGGGCTTCTTAAATTTCCAAATAATAGAGAATGTGATGACTGCAAAAGCAAGTAATTTTATAGCTCCCTTGATTTTCATCTTGATAATATTGTTGAACATGGTTGCCGCTTAAATTTTTCTCTGATTGGCTATATAGAATGTGAGCTGCAGAAAGTGAGTGAGGGAGAACTTTGGCATGATGTCATATTTGCACATTTGAGGAACTTGCAAGAGTTTTAGGGAAGAAGATAGTTTCAATGGAAGGAAAGTTGAAGGTTTAATATATATATTTCTTGATTAATTATCCACTACGACAATGACGGGCACTACACAATTCTTGGTCGCGAAGAGGGTTGCTAGAGCAGTTTCCATTCTCCGTACCTGGCTATTTGAACATTTTTCATGCCTGTAGGTAGTCTTTCTTTGTTTGATATGTTTCTAATCGCTTAGTTTTAAGTCTTCTTGGTCAGAGAACATTTTCCATTTTGTCTTTCTTTGTTTGACCTGTTTCTAATCGCTTAGTTTTAAGTCTTCTTGGTCACAAAGAGGGTTTCCAGAGAGCAGTTTCCATTATCCATACCTGGATATATGAACATTTTTCGTGCATGTAGGTCGTGTTTCTTTGTTTGATCTGTTTATAATTGCTTAGTTTTAAGTTTTCTTTATGTGAAATTGTCAAATATTTGAGTTTCTGAAACCCACGGGACTCGGCCTAGATCATGCTTGCAATGCAAACAAGGCTTACTAGGATCCGTGTAATGATTAAATTCGTTGTTTTCTATGTTTTCCATTTCTGTTTCTCTCTGTCAGTTACCAAAAATTGGCTTAAATAAACTTCAAGTAGCTGGATAGAATTTATAGCTAAGGAAAATGAATTCAAACGTTGTTACTGGAATTGTTGTTTTAGATTCGTCTGTACATTTTCTTTGTTTAGCAAATAGTCTATATTAGTATGGAAATAATTTATCGTTTGTTGAAGATTTATCTCTCGGCTCAAGAAGAAGCTCTGTTTAGTTATGATAGTGCAAGTCTATGACATCTCACACTATCCATTTGGATGTTGTTCTATGCAAGGGTTCTCTGTTGGCTACTGATAGTATAAATCACCATTTCTTTTGTGTATTTAGTTTAAGATATATGTTCTTCATTTTGGATTCCTCATTCTTTTCTTGAGATAAATAGAATTTATTGGCAAATAGAATTGAATATCATTTAACGTTGTATGGTTGCAAGTGCCTCACGTTATATAGGCATATTTTATGGTTTGCCCTTTCATGCCTGTTTTCTTTTATTATTTATGGGTTCCTACTTAATTTTTATCTCCGTTCATCATATACAGGTTCAAGACCGACATCATGGCCAGTGATGTTAATGATCTCGCGAGAGATTTGGTAAGCAAGTATGTTTATGCACGTCCACATAAACAATAAACGAAAACAAGTCACTCTCAGCTCTTATATCAAGTGTGTTTATGTGATTAGCAGGCAAGTACTCAGTGGGCTTCTTAAGATCATGAAGTTATGGTTATTTGTGCATATGAAGCATGGAGTTAGCTACACTCTTCTATTACTATATCCCTTACTAGCCATTACTATCTTATAACAAACAACAATATTTATATTTGTCGTCTTAGCTCAAATGACAGAGCGCATGGTTTTCACCCATGTAGTTGTGGGTTCGACTCCCGCAGATGGCATGTAGAAAATCTTTCATCTCTATATCGTTTTCTATCAAACAAACGCTAGTATTATTTTTTCAAGAGGAGTTAAACAATCTGGATGCTCATGTAAAAAAAAAATCATTTGGTGGACCAGATTAATAGTCTAATACTACCTTTATAAAATCTATATTTTGTATTGGATCTATGAATAATTTATAAAAGCTTATTTTCGGCTTCAATGATTTTATACATCTTTGTAGGATTCATCAAAGATGCATTTCAAGGATGCGATATGGGTGTTGCGTTAGTATTATGAAGTCTTTGGTTCAGTCTGAAAAATTCCTTACAGACTAGACTTTCAAAAATGTGTACAAAAGTGAATGTTGTGACTCTCATCTTAGGTTGGTTTTGACTCTTTTCGCAATCGGTTACAACTTTTTTGGATTTAATTTGTTCTTTTTTGATTATTGAATGAACGTTTGAGAAGATTTTTGGGTCCATTTTTTGTCCCTTTTGGTATGTCAGCTGTAACATCTCCTTTTTGACTACATAAATCGTCTGAAAAACCCAACGAAAATACGTGAAGAGGCTGAGAACGCAGCTGAGAAAGACGTCTGTCTAGAGTTTAATGAGAATTGCGTAACCAATATAGAAAAGAACCACGCGCCATATTATTGAAGGGGATTTATGTTAATAGAATGGCATCAGCTTTAGGGCATGTCCAATAAGGGAAGCATAAATTCCCTTAAAATCCAACGTGTCAAGGGTTTTCGATGCGACATGAGAATTCCAAGTCCTATGAAGAGAAAAGTATTCTGGTTGACCATGGGAACATTAAAATCCGATCGCTCATCATGCACCGAGTAAATAGATTTTCAAATAAAAATCATGGTGCAGGAAGAGTAGGTGATGGTGGTCACTACATCATGTACCAATTGGTGCAATATTTGGAGGTAGATATTCCCTCCACCGATCGGTTATAGAAATAGCTTTCAGTTTAAGTTTTTTTTGATACTTTATTTTGTTTTATTTTCATATCATTTATTCTTGTATCTTTTACATATCTTCTATGACATTTAATCAATTAAATAAAAAAAACAAAAGAATGTTTTTTCTATTTGTTTTGTTTTCGTATATTATTTATTTGTGTAACTTTTACATATCTTCTATGTTATTTAATTAAATAAAATAAAATATAAAATAATATGTCATACAATTGATTACCATTCCCTATCCAAAGTGTCTATCACCAAACAATTTTCCGGTCGGTATAACGTCAAATTCTCAATCCCATTAGGCTCTATTTTCCCTTAGTTCAGGGAATGTTTTCCTCATTGGACATGCCCTTAGCGGTTATCAGAATATAGTAAATATATTGCATATAAAACAAAACATCCTTTGCCTAAACTATGTCATGAAAGAACAAACAATAAATAAAAATTTGGATGAATAAAAATTTGGAATTAGCTATGATACTCATTATTCAAATGTTTTTGTACAAAATTTATTTTAAGGATTCTTATGATCATATGATCCAAACGTACAGGTTAATATACATTGTTATAGGCTTATAGCTATTAGGTGCATGAATGCATTCTGGATTAGGTTTGAATAACAGTATAAAAACTTAATACTATTGTTATTGTTATAAATAATTGTATAAATGTTCGACTGCTCCAAAAATTGTAAGCATTCAAATTCGTTACTCATACTAAATTAGGTGGTTAAAATGACAATTCACAACATGTTGAATATTCTCTTCCAAATTGAATATGTTCATTATGGACCAAACTGTTGTTGAAGATGTAAAATTTAACTTAGGCATTATCCATTTGAACCTATATCGGATAATCATGGAAAAAAGGAATTATACCATGATGCATGGTTAATTCCTCTAGAGACAAAGGAAAATAAATCATATGTTGACAACGAGATAATTATTTTTTTTGTAAAGGATCAAGTGCTCATGGAAGGTAAGAGTGGCGGTGCACTGAGAAAGAGAAAGAACACATCTATTATAAAGGGAACACCTCTTATTGTAGCAAGTGAAGCTGTAATTTCCATCTTCCACTTTTACCCTTGCTTCATTTTCATTTTAAGGACACTGAATAAATATATAGGGGGCATTAATTAATTTGGGTATCTCAAAGATCAATTTTCCCTACAGAATCTTCATTTGTTCTTCGGTTCTTCTAATTAGGATTGGTATCACCTTCGTTGATCAAACCAGATCGTTGAACATTTGTTACATTTCAATTAATTAAATCAATGAACAATCAATCCAAATAGAAATTCATCAAATAAAACAAAAAATAAATCTATGGTTTTGTTATCATATGGACTGATGCCTTAACAAAGATAGGAAGGAGATTAAATGTTATCATATGGCCGAAAAGAGAAGGAAAGATCGCGGCCAAAGCACAGTGACGGAGGAAAAAAAAGACAGGAAGATGGTGGTGGAGCCGTGGAGGCATGTAGAAGAGGGAGAATAAGGAAATAATTGGATTTAGGTTTAGGGGGTTGTTGATGGTGGTTTTTAATCTGGCGTGACGTCACCATGACCTCTAGCGCATTTATTTACCATTAGCACATTTATTGAACCAATCAGCATGCTTACGTAAGAATTACCAAGGTACCTTTTTTCTTTCAATGTGTCATGTTCCCCGGAAGAACCCTTAACATTAATTAACATCACCTGTGCAAAACCCTAAATTCTCATGCTACTGCGCCAAGGCATGCAGACCATGCCATTCACACCACTGTGCCGATGGAAAACCATACCAGCCACATCTCCGCGCTGAGGCATGCCGACAATGTCAGCCGCACCTCTGTGCCGATGGAAAACCGTGCCAGCCACATCTCCGCGCCGAGGCATGCCATCCATGCCAGTCGCATCACCGTGCCAATGGCAAACCATGCCAGCCACGTCTCCACACCGAGGCATGCCAACCATGCCAGCCGCACCACCGCGCTAATGGAAAACCATGCCATGCCGGCCTTCCCTTCACGGCTGCTAAAACGAAAGCGTGCGGCAATCAATGACCACCCTTCCACCTTATATGAAAATCTTATTCGTCCAAGGTCGCCATCCAATGCATGGTAACCTTTGGCACAACGCCAAAACCCCAACTTTTGGCCGCGCCTAAACTATGCCACCTCGGGCCCGCAACATCTTTTTTGAATTCTTCCCGAGTTTTACTTTCGGGATGTTTTCACCTCCCTAACGAGTTCAAAACCTAAATATCCTCAAGTAGGAAGATATGAAATTCTTTTCCGGTCGATTTGAGGGGAGGACCGTCAAAATCCGAGTCCGTACGAGAATTATACAACGATTCTAGTAAAGGGCGCTAATTAGGGTTTCTAAAACGAAGGCGTGCGGCCATAACGTCCACCCTTCCATTTTAGGGGCAAATCCTAGCCGTCCAAGGTTACCAGACAACGCATGGTAACCTTTGACCCAAAACCCTAGTTTGGCTATGCCAAACCACACCAAGGCATGCAAACCATGCTAGCCGCACCATGTGCCAACGACATTCCAAACCTTTGGCCCCACCATGCCAAGCCAAACCGCGCCTTGCCTTGGCCCTATCCATGCTAGTCGCACCATGTGCCAACGGCATGCCAAACCCTTGGCCCCACCATGCCAAGCCAAACCGCACCTTGCCTTGGCCCTAGCCATGCTAGTCGCACCATGTGCCAACGGCATGCCAAACCCTTGGCCCCACCATGCCAAGCCAAACCGCACCTTGCCTTGGTCATAGTCATGCTAGCCGTACCATGTGCCAACGGCATGCCAAACCCTTGGCCCCACCATGCCAAGCCAAACCGCACCCTGCCTTGGCCCTAGCCATGCTAGCCGCACCATGTGCCAACGACATGCCAAACCCTTGGCCCCACCATGCCAAGCCAAACCGCACCTTGCCTTGGCCCTAGCCATGCTAGCCTCACCATACGCCAACGACATGCCAAACCCTTGGCCCCACCATGCTAATCCAAACCGCGTCTTGCCTTGGCCCTAGCCATGCTAGCCGCACCATGTGCCAAGCCCTTGGCCTCACCATGCCAAACACACCTAGCCGTGCCACCATGCTGGCCTCCCCTACGAGGCTACCAAAACGAAGGCGTGCGACAATCAACGGTCACCCTTCAATCCCAAGAGAAAATCCTAGCCATCCAAGGTTACCAGACAACGCATGGTAACCCTTGTCCCGAAAACCTTAGTTTGGCCACTCCAAACCATGCCACGCTGACGGCATGCCAACCTAGCCGCGCCACCATGCTGGCCTTCCCTACGCGGCTACCAAAACGAAGGCATGTGACAATCAACGATCGTCCTTCAATACCAGGAGAAAATCCTAGCCATCCAAGGTTATCAGATAATGCATGGTAACCTTTGGCCCGAAAACCTAAGTTTGGCCACACCAAACCATGCCATGCCAACCTAGCCGTGCCACAATGCTGGCCTTCCCTACGCGGCTACCAAAATGAAGGCGTGCAATAATCAACGGTCGCCCTTCAATCCCAAGAGAAAATCCTAGCCGTCCAAGGTTACCAGACAACACATGGTAACCTTTGACCCAAAATCCTAGTTTGGTGACGCCAAACCTCTCCAAGGCATGCCATGCCAACCTAGCCACTCCACCATGCAATGCCAATGACATGCCAACCTTTCCGCGCCACCATGATGGCCTGTGGCCACCAACAAACGAAAGAGTGCGACGATCAACGACTACCTTTCCTCTTAAGATGCAAAATCTCGACCGTCGAAGGTCATCAAGCTAGCAAGTTTCCCAAGATCGACTTGCCAGGAAACAACAATATGCTACATGTTTTCCACAAAAACATTCGAGACCATGCCAACCTTGCCGCGCCACCATGCTGGCCTTCCCTATGCGGCCACCAACAAACGAAAGCGTGCGACGATCAACGACTAACTTTCCTCTTAAGATGCAAAATCTCGACCGTCGAAGGTCACCAAGCTAGAAAGTCTCCCAAGATAGACTTGCCAGGCAACAATAATATGCTACATGTTTTCCGCAAAAACATTCGAGACATCAACACATATCACAAACTGGGGGATCCTCTTTGGGTATTGGTTTGGCGGTTTACAGCGTGCGGCGTACACTATTCCCGTCATAACAAAGTGTCATAAGGATGAGGCGGTTAGTAAATACAGGGAAGTTAATGGTGAAACGCTCATTTTTATGGAATATCAATTCCATGCGTTAACGTTACCACCTCCTTGATGAGTGCCAAATATTGCATATTCATACACCTTTTTATTGGCATTTAACTCATCTTTTGCGCTTTAAAATCATATATTATCCCAAATTTTGTATATTTACTATTTTCAAGAATAAATATTCGTATTAATTAATTTTGTGTTTTGAGGTACTAAATAAAGCTTGGATGAATTGAGAAGCCAAAAGAGCAGAAAGTTGGAGGCTAGCGTCTATGGAAGCGTTGCAACCCGCTTGCGCATCAGTAGCAACATGTTTACAAATACATGGGGTTTAAACTACTCATGATTCAAGACCCAAGCCCGTCTCCATCTTGAGCCATCGGATTTGATATAACCAATGTGCATCCAACGGCATCTCCAATCAATGCATCAACTCTCGCTGCTCCCGTCTCACACCCTAGCAGCCTATCTTATCCTCCTAAATCGCACAAAAGACCCAACAAATCCGTTTTCCTTTTCCCCAAAAGAGCCACCTCCCCTTCAATCACTCAATCAATTAAGGAAAATTAGAATTATATTCTAATTAAAATAAAAAGAAAAAGCAAGCATCAATTAAGGAGAAGATTGAAGTTTTGAATTGGTGTCTCTCTCTCATTTTCGAATCCAAGGAAGGTTGTGTATAAATAGAGGGTGTTGTTGTGTTGAAGATCCATGCAAGAATAGCTTGTTCATACTAGTTTCTTAATTTCAGTTGTGTTATAATGTTATTCATGTTCTAGTTTCATTTGCTAGGGTTTAGATGAAGCCATAACTTATTGTTATGTATTCATATCTTGTATATTGTTCCTGAAAGTTTATAATTTTTAAAGATATAATTTAATCCAAGTTTGTCAACATCTTTCTCTCACAATGTATGCCATGTATCCATTGTAGTTAGAATATCTCTATGTTGATTATGCTGCAACTCATGCTTAACCAAATATTGATCCTCAGATTAGTTGTGCTTTAATTAGACAGTTAATGCTTTGGATAAATACTTTCGTTGTGATTAAATTATCCATTGGAGAAACACCTTAGATACACGGTAGACTTGAATCTGATGTAAGGACAAGAATAATATTACAAGTTGAATGCATATCATAGGTTAGTGGTGGATTTGAATACCCTAGTATCCATATTCTCAGTATTTACACCTTGAGTTAATTGCATATTTTAATTCAAATTACTTTCTGTTTAAGTCTTTGACAATATCTCGTCGTATCGATAAAAATAAAACCCCCTTTGGTTACCCTCTGAATCAGTTCTTAGTAAGGATTTAGAATCAACTTCTACACTCTCCAATTCTATGTGGTTCGACATGTGCTTGCCCTGTGTTGCTTGTCGACACTGTGCACTTGCAGTATACATAGTTGTAGGTATCTTTATAAGCCTACCACTCCTCCCATTTACTCACCCATTTTCCATTCCTTAATGAGACCAGAGTATGTTTCACTTCGACTTGTATAAATAGGTCTTACCTATTTCCACCTAAAGGAGGTTCAGTCAGGAACATACACCACCCAGAAAATGTTTGCTAGCTTTCCATCTGTTAGCTTCTCACTTGATACAAGTCGTAACACAACTACTCTTCCAGAATCAACTATTCTGGTCTCATCACTTCCTTGCTTCCCTCCCAAAAACCAACCCATTCTCCTTCACTTTGTGACCGAAGCAAGTCTGGAACGGCCATTTCTTGGTTTAACCCAGACTTGTACAGATTGATCTCTCGATTTTCCTTCACTTTGTGACCGAAGCAAGTCTGGAACGGCCATTTATCGGTTTAGGCCGGACTTATACAGATTGATCTCTCGAATCTAAAGTAGTCCCTTGCAGTACATTGTTTAGGGTTTAAATTCGTTTCTCACCCGCACATCCGAAATCAGCAGAAACCATTTTCACCCACAAACATGGGTATATTTTGATATTAAAATATTGCGAAGTAAATTCATATTACGAAGTAAATTCCACGGTTAAAGATGATTTTGATAAGACATAGCACGTGTTGGAATTCTTGTTATACATCAAAACAAAGACCAAGCCCATCTCGCAGGAATCCTGTAGGTACTTAATCAAGAGAAAATTTATTTCGATGACATAGAGGAACGAAGGAACTTCTTGCAAGATCTAGAGCAACAAAACGCTATTGGGAGTTGGGTAAAACTTAATTATTTTGAGTTATTTTAATTTAAAATAAGATGGTTCAAACATGAATTCGAAACAAATAGTTACGTGGGAGATTATAGAGGAAAAATAAATAGAAGTATGAGTTAGAAAAATTTAAACAATAAAGAAAAATTGTAAAAAAATTGGAAATCATCATGCGCGATACCTGGATAACAAAAGCCGAATCATATCGATGGAAAGACATATTGACATATTTTAAAGTATTTTCATAAAACATAAAAAGATAAATACCTGTATTGAATACCAAAGCCTTGTGATGCGTGACACTAAACAGAGGTTGATCCGGGGCCTTAAGGCCCCGGTGATACCTAGTACCTATATAGATAGGGAAAATTAGGCGCAGGACAAAAAAAAAAAATCTCGTTGTCAGGCCCAAAATTATTTTTAGTTTCTGTGACACCCATATTTATATAAAATTATGAACAATGACTGCATAACGGGTTATGCATCCTAATTTTTCAGGGGTATAATTGGTAACGCAACTTGGATATAACATATCTAAAAAACCGTGCTTTGGAAAAAAAACTGTGCCTTGGAATTTTACAAATTTTATATCGTTGGAAATCTTTTAAAGAGTGCTACGCAACGAGTACAAACAAAAATATAAAAATTTGTTTTCCACGAAAAAATCGGAGGTGATCATCATTTTAGGGAAAAATTTCGAAAATTGACTACATATTCGTTATGAAGCCTCGAAAAAAAATGCATAACACAATATGCATAAACCACAAAAGATGCATAACACGTTATGCAACCATATTTTTGGTTATGCATTTAATAATTTAGTTATGCAACCAATAAAATGATATATACGCCTAAAAATATAACATCGCAAAAAACAAAAAACACATAACGAATTATGCAATAATTTTCTCAACTAACATAATAAGTTATGCATCCATTATTTTGGTTAATTTCAGTCCTTACAAAAAAAAAGTTGATGCATAATGCGTTATGCAGCCATATTTTTGAATCCATATCAAGTTATGCATCAATTTTTTTATTTCATTGCTTACAAAAAAGTTGTTGCATAATGATTTATGTATCCATTTTCACGACTGCATATAACATGTTATGCAGATATTGTTGTAAGTGCATGACAAGTTATGCAGTTACTTTTTTTTTTGTTGGTTTCAATACTAATAATTAAATTGATGCATAATGCGTTCAGCGTTCAGGGTTCAGGGTGCATAACGCGTTATGCATTCGTTTTCTAGACTGCATAACAAGTTATGCAACAACTTTTATAGATGCATAACATGTTATGCAACCATCTTTCATAGTTGCATAAAAAATTATTCAACCATTATGACCAACACCAACACCAATACATCCGTAGCTTCCCAACCAACAACACCAACTCCTCAAACTCAGTTTATCTTCCGAATATAGATTCAGTAACCTGGTTAACCCACGTCAGGTTTTGGTGCAACGACAGAGAAACTTGGTTGAAAACTTGGTTCACTGAGGCCTTTCTTCAAACATGTCATGTGTGAAACATGTAATTGAAAGCTGACACATTTACCTGTAGTATGATTTCTCTTTGGACATGCAACTTCGAAATCGACACACACACAAGAACAGCTTAGTCTTGCATTATTCATCATAAAAACAACGGAAGAAATAGCACCATTATCTGTTCTCTTAGTGATTAATTTATCCAAATCTTCAATTTAGCACAAACCCGTCGACCCTAATCCATCAAAGACTCTTAATATTTGTTTATCTCCTCCATTGATCAATGATGAATCAATGGCATCAGCTTAAGTTTCTTCCCTTCTACTAATAAACCAAACACATCTCACCTGAAGCCAAAGGATTCTCCAAAACTAATTCAAAAATAAACAAAGTAGAATTAATAATTGATATATATCATCAAACAAAGAAAATATACCCGGATCTAAATAAAAACAGTTAAAATTATGAAATTAGGAATTGAATCTTACGGTAAATAAGATCCAGAACAACATCAGGAGATCTAGAAGCACATATAAGGGAGTTGGTAATAATCTTTTCCCTACCCTTATCAATGTATGATCTCTCGGTTACCAATTTCATATTCAGGAAATACCTAAGGTTTTCTCTCGACTATCTCTTGAAGGAAACCACCTGAAAAACATAACAATAAAAGAGAGAGATTAACAATAGAAGGTTATAACATTACGAGAAAACGAAAACAGAAAATTTAAAAATATGGGCCTGTGAATTATTTTTATTGAAGAAATGGGAGCGAGAGTGAGTTTTTCCGTCCGTGGGTTTCACGGTGGAAAAAAAATAAGAAAATAGGTGTGACAATAGTTTTCACATATAGACATGTCTGAATTTTTCTACGGATACTTAAATGAGAAAATTCTTGTTTAGTCCAAAAACCCGACCCGGGTTTACTGTATAGTCCAACACCAGAATAGAATTATCCGCTGGTCCAAAAAATTTTAAAATCTGATGAAATTACCTCTCTACCCATACTCATGGTTTACATAGTTACCTTTTTTCAGTTTTTCTATTCATTTTTTTCTTCTCTCCTCTGCAACTTCTCCTTTTTCTGCAGAAACTGTTTTCTCTTATCCATCAAAACTTCTTCAAAACTTGTTTTTCTTCTCAATCAATCACTCTAAAATCAGTTACAGAAAATCATAAGATTGAAGTCAAATGATCGAAAATCATCACTAGAAATCGAAACAAAAAAATCTTCCGTTCTTGACCTAATTTTTTTCATTACATTCGATTAAATTGAAAAGATGGTTACGAATAGAAGAATTAAGTGAACAATTACAGAAGATTTGTAGAAGAAACCCCTTCCCCAGCAAAAAGGAGAAGAAAAACTGTTGATGATTCACCAACAGAAACCTCCCCTGCAGCTAAATCACCGACAACTCGAAGTATGAGTAAAGTTGTTACTCCATCACCAACAAAGAATGCAGATGTTCCTCCGAAAAAAGGTGAGAAGATTAGAAATAAACCATGATTGTGATTACATGTCCGTATGTTACTTCAAATTGACATGCAATATATCATTAAGCACCGCTACATACCAATATGTAGTGTTAGAAAACTAATACATATAAAATGTTAAAAATACTTGCATATCAATTTACAAGTGTGTATCAGTATGTTGTTTAATACTTCTATGATCTAACACTACATGTTTATAATATGTAGTGTTTTTAGTGTTGAAAAATACTTACATATCAACTACATATTGCCATGTCTTTGTGTGAAACCTGCTTATGAATACGTAGTGATGCATTGTTGTGTTTGTTTATGAATATGTAGTGATTTTTTGATACTGTTTTTGGTTTACAACAGGAAAAAAAACCAAAACAAAAGCAGCATTGGCAACTACTAAAGCAAAAGGAAAAAAGGCTACAAAGGATGCTGCGCCTTCACTGCAAGCAAAGGGGGACAAAGCACTTGCCCTGAGAGCTGCTACTCCTTCACCAAAATTAAAGGAGAAAGCAAAATGGGGGGGAGCAAATGTTCCTCCGAAAGAAGGTATGTAGTGTTAAACCAAATTAAA
The DNA here is from genome assembly GCA_023529315.1 of Papaver bracteatum. Lineage (NCBI taxonomy): Eukaryota > Viridiplantae > Streptophyta > Magnoliopsida > Ranunculales > Papaveraceae > Papaver > Papaver bracteatum. The sequence continues at coordinate 43,799 of JAJJWX010001238.1, read as the reverse complement.
TCTTAAAAACTATGAAATATGTGATTTTAATGTTCACTTTATACATATGCCATATGTACCGTTACATAGCAATATATAGAGGTAGATACTTACATTCTTGTAGTGATATCTACCATTACATATTGATATGTACTGCTAATAATATGTAGTTACATGGCAGTATGTAGAGGTATATACTTATATTCTTGTAGTGGTATCTACCATTACATATTGATATGTACTGCTAAAAATATGTAGTTTCAAGTACATGGTAGATACTTATATTCTTGATGATATAATTACATGTTAATTTGGTATATTGATATGTATTGTAATAATTTTAGATTCTTGTTATTGTATAAGTGGTAATAAGCGTAAGAAAGGAGCTGGAAAACCACGAAGTTTGTACCGTGGCGGTTTCAGGGGCCTGTGGGGGATTGTGAAGACTATTAAGACCACTGAAGAACTTCAGTTGAGTGAGTTGCAGCTGAAGCTGATTTCTGAAGCATCTTTCGGGAACCTGTTCCTAATGTTCTGGTACACCAAATTCGAGATGGAACATTGGTTGAAGATTGAAGATGCAATGACCAAAATGTTACGCTGTTACGTGAGAGGTCAAGATCCAAACAATCTTACATTTTTCTTTGAAAGACATGGCTTACCGAATGAGCTGGTATCCACACCAGAAGAAATGGCACTTGTTTATGGAATGCCAAGAATTCCAAATAGGGAATATTATGATTGGAGGCTTACACAAGTCAATAAAAAAAGTGGATGGTGTGAAACATAATTCTTCAAAAGGACTTTTCCAGTTGATATGAAAGCTGGTGAAAAAGTGACTAGGCCAATGATTGTGAAGGCAATCTTGAAAATCCTTAAACGAACACCAATTAATCTGAAAAAGAAGAAGTCTCATGAAGAGTCTGATGAAGAGCCTCTGCAAAGCGTAGGTGATCAATCAAATGAAGATTCTGAAGAATCTAAGTAAGATGAGGAAGATGCCGAAGATCTTGTTAGGCTTATCTGCATGTATATGTGCACTTCATTATTTTTCGCAACAAGTGATGCCAACGCTTTGACTGAAAAATACATTGGTTTCGTTCTTGATCTTGAGAAGGCCAAGAATATTTCATGGCATGACCTCATCCATTCTCATTTAGATAAAGAGATGAATAAAAACGTGGAATCCTTAGAACACACAAATGGTTGTGCTGTTTATTTGTTGGTAAGAATCTATTGATTTGTTTATTCTACTTTAAAAATCTTTTTGTTTTGTGTGTTTTCTACATTTCGGTAGTATATCTAACATTGTGTATCAATACTTGCAGCCATGGTTTGCGGAGCATACCTATTTGGTGGCTCCCGAGGATATAGTGACAGAATCTAATGGAATGTATGTGCCAAGAGTGTCTAGGTGGAATCATACAAAGATATGTACTGAGTTCCTAAAGGATATTGATCTTTCTGAGTATCAGGTAAACTTGAAGTACATATTTTGTCGAATAAAAATATATATTGATAAGTACATGTATGTCGATACTGATAAATAGTTATTCATATGTGGTGATACATATCATTATGTGGATACTGATAACTAGTTATTAGCATATCAATAAGTAGTTTCGACATCAATATGTATATATTAATAACTAGTTGTTAGCAAATATTTTATGTTCTCTATTAACTAATAAAATTGTGTACCACATATCAGTATGTTGTAGATTAAGTAGTGTTTAGAATAAGTAGTGTTGTAGAATAAGTAGTGTTGTAGAATAATTAGTGTTTAGAATATGTAGGATACTAATATGTAGTGTTTTCATATTTATGAATATGTAATGATACATTTTTGTGTTTGTTTACGAATAATTGATGAGTTTAGTGTTAAAACACTACATTTTAGTATGAGTACATATCAGTATGTAGTTCTCCCTGTGTATCTAATAGAGAAAGAATTATAGAACACTACATATTGGTATATTGATATGTTATAATATACTACATATTAGTATGAGTACATATCATTATGTAGTTCTCCCTGTGTATCTAATAGAGAAAGAATTATAAAATGTTTTTTTGGTAATATCTAATATGTAGTTGTTTTTTTACATTTATTTGATTCGTACCAGTTCCATGTTGATTTTAAAGACGAGATCACAAACCAAGAAAGACAAATCCTTAATCGTATCTCAAGAAGGATTCAAGAGGAAGAAAATAATGAAGCTTTTTTCTTAGATGACAATTCCGAATCGGCAGAAGAGAAAGAAGAAGAGAAAGAAGAAGAGAAAGAAGAAGAGAAAAAAGAAGAGGAAGAAGAAGATGACTCAGTATTGGGGAGAGAAGCTTGGAAGATCAAATACGATGATTTGAGGAGTACAATATCTGCAAAATGGAGTGAAGTCAACACAATGCAGCAAGAGGGCGAAACGGTTGACGCTTCAAAGCTTGAGTTCATGTTGCATGAAATTTACCGGAAAGCTTTCCCTTTGCAGAGAGAAGCCAGCCCGGAAGATTATGTTAGCTTGGGATGTACACCTACTTAAAGCAAACCCAATGAAGAGTTGAATGTGGACCCAATAGTTGAGACCGAAATGCAAGGTTATCAGGAAGATCAAACAGATGTACATGTCAACAATGCTGAAGTTGGTTTGTCAATACCGAAAGATCAATTTCATGCTAATGCCACCTCTGAAGTTGAATTGTCAGCAACACCCGCAGTATTGAAGTTCCATGATGTTGAAGTTCAGCGTTCTGAGGTTAAAAAATGGGCTAAATCTAATTTGGAGCAAAAAGTCAAAGAGATACAAGAGAGAAAAGGCAAAGAAAAAACACAGGTAAGTAGCATATCAGTAGTAGTCTAAGTAGCATATCAGTATCTACTGTTACATATCAATATGAAGTGGTAGATACTTACATTCTTGTAGTGGTATCTACCGTTACATATTGATATGTACTATTACATTCTTGTAGTGGTAGAAACTTACATTTCTTGTAGTGGTGTCTACCATTACATATTGATATGTACTCTAAAAATATCAATATGTAATGGTAGATATTTATATTCTTTGTAGTGGTGTGTACCATTACATACTGCTATGTAACATTATGTAAAAACTCACCTAAGAAGGTTTTTGTTGAAAATTTCGATTTCTTTTTGCAGGTTGATCAACTTGAAGTTAGGCAGGAAGCAGCAAAGGAGTTGCTTAAAACTATGCTAGAAACAAAGGCTTCAGTTGTAGTTAATTCGCATAAATCTGCAGAGTATAACGCTTAGATTGAGGCGAAAGAGTTTCATATGCTGGATGTACCTTTGTTTACTGAGATGTCGAGTTTGGAACACATCGAAAAGCTCTCTATGGGAGATTATATAGATATGGCAAACTCCGGCTTTGGAATTTACGTCGAAGAGTATGCTGACCTCCTTCCAGGTGGTGGTGCTGATCAAAACATTGGTCTTTTTGGCATTGACTTACAACAATGTTTTCATAATTTAATTGGAAGAGATTTGGAAAACGTAGAATTTATCCCACACACAACTAAGCAATAAGAAACCATTGAACCGAAAGATGCAGGTAAAGTTACATCTAAGCAACAAGGTACTTTGGAGGTTCCATCAGAAGCTACTGTGGAGGTTCCATCACAAAATAATTTGCAAGTTTCATCACAAGATACTTTGGAATTTCCATTGCAAGATGTTTTTGAGGTTCCATCACAGGTACTGGATGCTAATTTTTGCATATGCATACTTAGTTTCAGATGAAAAGTGAATGTTAAGCAGCAGCTATGTTGTGTGTTTACATATTGCTATTTTTTTACGTTGGTAAAAATGCAGGAACCAATTGCACCAATCCAGAAACAAAAAAGGGAAAAAAGACCGTCAAAGGGCCCGAAAGGAAGCAGTTCACACCTACCAGACCCGTTACTCGTGCCCATCCTGCAAAAAAGATAGATGATATTTACGAAAGTGGAAGTAAGTTCTCTCCATCATATAAAGAACCTAAGAAGCCAAAAGCTGGAGCAACAGAACCTAAGAAAAACAAGAAGCTTAGATTGTGCCGCAAATTCTTCCGGAAACTGAATAAATCACTATTCTATAATGACATGAAGGATGAACAAAAGACTACCCTTTCCACATTCATCGATAATGCAAAATTGATTAGGTGAGTTATTAATTGACACTATTTTTGTGTACTTTTATATTCTTAGTATGTAATACATATTGGTATCCATGCCTACTACATATTGATATGTACCTTTGATATTGATATGTACTATTGATTTGTATACTAGATTTGTATCTCAGTATGTTCTGTTACACATTATGTACTATTTGTATACTAGATTTGCATATCAGTATGTTTTGTATTGTTGATACGAGTAACTTAAACTAATCTTATGGAGTGGTTTATATTTGCATTATTTAACAATCAGTACATATCAGTAAGTAGTGCTTTATTGATTGTATTCTTGATTTAAATTTGCTTTATTTAACAATTAGTACTAATCTTATGGAGTGGTTTAAATTTGCTTTATTGATTGTATTCTTGTTAATTTCATATTTGTATACTAGATTTGTATCTCAGTATGTTCTGTTTCTCAATATGTACTATTTGTATACTAGATTTGCATATCAGTATGTTCTGTTATACAATATGTTTGAGGACATATCAGTATGTTATGTTACACAAGAATACTAACCTTTACGTTGTTATTTTCCATCTCAATTGCTTAGGTTAAGAATACTAACCTTTACGTTATTATTTTCCAGCTCAATTGCTTGGAGAACGGGAGAAGGTGGTCTTTGTGTAAGTGGAGGTACAATTGATGACTTGGTACATAACGATTTATTAGAGCAAGATCTTCTCAACTACGCACAATACAAGCTTAAGAACAAGCTTCAGAAAGAGTAGCCGATGCACGAAATAGACATAAAATACTTGCCTGTCTTGCATCAGGATCCGTCCGCTTGGGTAAGTTGTTATCTTACAGTGCATTTTTACTACAACACATGTTAATATTAAAAGTATGTAGGGATCGGTACACTACATATCTATATTCCATAAAAACATAATTAGATATAATTATTCAAATTGCATCCATGTTTTCAGTTTAATGTCGAGTTCCCGGAAAAGCTCAAAGGAGGAGCAGACGATTCTGTTTACAAACCAATATTGGAGATGGATCAAAGTATCAAGAAGATTCTTGTACCAATGTGCCATATGAATCTTCATTGGACGCTACTTGAGTATGACTGTGAAAAAATGGTGTTCAACCACTATAATTCTTCTAAGGCTGAATGGGGAGCAAGATGTTATCGAAACGCCACAATAATGGCATATCACATGTACAAACCTATCAACCTGTACTTGGTGGAGAAGAATAAAGAAACATTGAAGAATGTAATAGTCAATGAATGTGAAGTACCTCAACAAGGTGTATCACCAGACTGCCTTCTATTTGTGATGCATTTTATGAAGATGAAGTCGAAAAGCAAATTTGTGGGAGTATCTTTAGGAGATGATGATGAAGTGCAAGTGAAGATTCGTAACAAAAGGGTCTCGTTAGCATGCAAATTGTTGACATCATCTCCATCGGAAATCAGTTGGCAAACTGACGCAATAGATCCTAATTGATAAAAGTAGTATGAAAGTACATTTTAATATTTAGCTATTTTATATTTTTAAAACATATCTTAAATATAGATTTTCCTTTTACTAGTTATTTTTTCTTTATCTTTAAGAATGTTCAAAAACTTGGGTTAACTTTAATGTAAAGATATTTCAATTGTGTTACTTTATTGTGTAGTCTAAATTATTAGTGATTATGTACTCGATCCCCGTGAAGATGGTGACCAATACATACCAGTACGTACTGATTCTATTCTTTAATATGTACTAACCTGATTGAAACCACAAGTTTAAATTTTCTTTAAGTGATGCAACTGTAAGTATGTAGTGGAACATGGTTACTCCACAACCAGTACATATCAGTAAGTAGTTATTGTATTCTTTAATATGTACTGATCTGATTGAAACCACAAAGGTTTAAACTAATCTTATGGAAATGTAATTATGATATGTTCTAAATAATCTTAGTGGAATATGGTTACACCACAAACCAGTACATATTTGATTGTTTTCTTGTTACAACCTCAGTATGGTTACACTACAACCACTACATATCAGTATGTAGTGGAAGATGCTTACACTAGAATAATGACATGTAATAGATACTGTAATTTTGATAGACTTAGCAACATATTTCATTATGTCGAAAGATCAATATAACTACATTTTTGATAGTCTTATAATGTTTCAAAAACCAAAAGATGTTCTAAGAAACAACAAAAACTGTAATATTTTTAGTTGGTACTGACAATAGTGACATATTAAAAAGAAAACAGTAGAGTAGAACAAGGGCTAGAGGAAATAATTGTGGACTAAAGAATAATTGCGACGTCATCGGTATCACATTCTGCTGCACGTTCAAGCCTGTGATAAAGCAAAAGAGAAATCAGAACACTAATTAGTTTAAAATTCATTGTATTGTATCATCCTACCCCAAGACATATCTTTAATATGTATCTGACTGTAACACATACCTGACACAAAATCATACTTCAGCAAGTTCATACTGACGGATAAGACTGCATGTTTCCTTGTTGTGATGAGTCTTCAAATTACAATTTGAACATTTGACAGATTTTCTACTAGTCTCATGAGCTGACTTAATACGTTTCCCCTTCTTCCTGCCTGGTGGAGCCCTAATTACTTCTGGTGGGAGAACAATATCGTCTACGTGATACTCATCAGGCCTGTGAGAAAATAAATATACAATATCATAACTACATATCATATATGTACACAGTATATTGTTCCTCAAAAAAAATATCAAAATGTACTGATTAAAGACACATACCTATCGTAGTTAGGAATGGGTCTAATAGCTATTGAATATAGCTGACGGAAAGTGGTAACTTTGAAGTAATCCTCGACGTAATCAAGCATTCTTCCTCCAAATTTATTAATAGCTGCAGTAGCGTGCGAGCATGGAAAACCATAAACGCACCATCGTTGGCAAGTACAAGTTTTCTTTCTATATCCACCATATGAGACCTGCACACACAAAAAACACCATATTATCGTTGGCAAGTACAAGCAGATCATGTAAACATATACACAATATATATGAATATGTTATACACAGTACACATTTATATGTTATACACAATACATATCTATGGATATATATACACAATACATATTCATATGTTATATTTTAATATGTATATTGATATGTACACATTTTAAAGATACTGATATGAATATTCATATGTACATATGAATATGTTATACACAATACATATTCATATGTTATCTTTGAACATGCTACTTAAATTCATATGATAGAGATTAGGGGTAAAATGCTAACCTTGGAGAATGAACTTCATATCGCTTAGCATCTGACTGACTAACTTTCCAGGGACGACCAATTTGAATGTGTAGTTAAAGCAAGGCTTGATACACAGGGGTGAGCAGTTTTGGGTTCATTAAGACACTCTCCTCACGATGTTCTGACATCATTTCCATCATACGTAGCCTACATGACAAAGGGAATAGCAAAAAAGTCTATTATACTACATTATACGTAGATTAACAGTACATATATGCTAATACTGTTACAGAAAGAAAACTAATAAAATCTTAAAACTACATATAAGATTGTACCGTGACTAGGAAACGATACAAACCTGATCGAGTCAACAAACGCAACAGCATGCAACTTCTTCTCGCGCTTAATCCAGTTATTGAACGATTCAGCAACGCTGGAAGAAGTCTGACCATAACTACAACCCTTGAAAAACACACTGGACCACTTTTCCTTTGGAATGTTGCGGCAGTAGTCAGCAACCCAAGGCCTTCCCAAATTAACCATTTCTTGAAGAGCTTCCTCGTATGTTGCAGGAGAAAGAGCATATGTCGCCTTTCAGAAAGCATCAGTCACTTCTTTATACTTATCGTTAGACTTTGCGATAGGTAAGTTTTTTTCCAAGTGAAAGTAGCAATATCTTTGACGAGAATTAGGGAATACTTTGAGAATATATTTAACCAACCCTTCACCTCGGTCAGTCATAAAAGTGATTGGGCGATCATCATTCAAAGCCTCCTTCAAATTCTTGAAAAACCATTCCCAGTTGATATTACTTTCGCCATTTACTAAACCAAACGTGAGGGGATAAAAACCTGCAAAAAAGGAATTATTAGTTATGTTAAGCAACTGCTTGACACAACCATTAGATATACCATACACCCATCTTCCACTACATACCTATATACCATACAACCATCTTCCAGTACATGTAATACATGTGTATAGATATTACATGTTGTTGATACGAGGGGGCGCTACCCCCTCGACCCCCTTAGATGGTGAATCATATCAGCATGTAGTGGAAAATATGGTTACATCACAATCAATATTGTAGTATTACATATCACTATGTAGTGGAACCATCTTCCACTAATAAGGGTAACTGACATGTAATATAAGTACTAGGAATATGCTATCAATACACCAATACATATCAGTATGTAGTGGAAGATGGTTCCACTAATAAATGGTAACTGAGTATGGATAACCTCGTACTCAGTAAGGGCAGTATGTAGTAATATATATATATATATATGTATTATTAACTATATGTAGTATATGAATATGTACACAGTATATTGTTCCTCAAAAACTATATATGATTTTCCTCAAAAAAATAAAATAAAATATGAATAAAAAAACCAGTTACCTTGATTGCCATTAAGACATGTTTCTACCATGAGACCTCCTTTAAAGGTTCCAGTGAGAAATGTACAATCACAGAATATCATGGGTCGACATAGTTTATATCCCTCTTTACAAGCTCCAAAGCAAATAAAAAGTCTGTTGAATCTTTTTATAACATCATTGAAGTCGAAATAAATAAATGACCCAGGGTTTGTTGTCCTAACAGCATTCACCCACCAAGCAAGATCAGTGTAAGACTTGACATCATTACCAAAAATCTGTTTATGCGACATCTCAATTGCATGATATGCGTGGTGGTACTGAATGTCAATCCCGCCACCAACTTTAATATAATCTATGATCTCTGCTGGTGTTATGCGAGGGTTGTGCCTGACATACTCATGAATTAGACTGTTCATGAGTTTCTTTGTAAATTTTGGATTTTTCAACATATAACCACCGCCACAGGTGTGCCTTCCCTCGTATTCCTTTATCTTAAAAACATCAATAGAACTGCCAATGGCAGTTGCGTGAAGCTTCCATGAACAACCTTCCACACTGCATACGGCGGTGAATCTCTCAAGGTCATTCTTCTTCTTAATTATCTCATATCCAGTTTTCATGCAGTATTTTTGGCATGCTATACGAACGACATCAACAACACCATAGAATAATTGTTCTGTATCATAAAAAATCTTATCCCAACCATCTGTGAAAAACTCTTTTGGGACCTCTTTACTATCTTTAAAATAACTGTTTTTTGCACAGACAACTAAGTCTGCATTACTGTCGACTTCCATACGCCTAGAAGAACTAGATGTGCCAGCTGCAATTACATCCACCTGCAAATCAAAGAAAGTTGATTTCTTTGCAGAATGTAATGCAACAATGCTCTGGAGCGTTACGTCGGCAAGAATAGGAACTATTGCTTGATTCTGGATATAGTTAACCAGAATAGTCGCTGGAGTCAACCAGCTCCACATATTACATATGCAAAATTTCAAATCCTCTAAAGTTGAAAACGATGTAACCGGATACGCAAAATGGTATTGCTTATGGTATACATGAGAGTAGATCAAGAAATTTGGTTCGGGAACAATGTTAGACATGTTAACCCTGTAAAAAAATGATCCAAAAATCAACTAAGTCTCTGAATGGATATACGTTATACATATTGATATGTATTGGCATCTACTATATTGCACGATACATACTAAGAGAGCAGACTATATGCAATACGTATTGGTACGTAACATGTAGAATAGATAACATATATTTTACAACATATCAATATGTATCGTGCCTATGAATAATCTAGGAATTATACATACTGATATGTATTTCCATCTACTGTATTGCACGATACATACTAAGAGAGCAGGCTATATGCAGTACGTATTGGTATGTAACATGTAGAATATATAACATATATTTTTACAAGATATCAATATGTATCGTGCATATGAATAATCTAGGAATTATACATACTGATATGTATTGGCATCTACTGTATTGCACGATACATACTAAGAGAGCAGGCTATATGTAGTACGTATTGCTATGTAACATGTAGAATAGATAACATATATTGAACATCATATCAATATGTATTGTGCCTATAAGTAACTATGTTCTATATGTTTTGAGAATCATGATAATATAAACAGACGAACTGCAGCTATATCAAATAAGAGAATACAAAATTACTACACAATCTGTCGAATGAAAGAAACCTATATCAGATTTGATATCAAACCTATATCAGATTACAAAAAAACTAAAACAGAACAGCAGCAGAGAAAAAGAGCATATTGATATGTATTAAAAATGCTATATGCAGTACGTATTGAAATGTACTGACTCATATTGATATGTATTAGCATCTACTGTAGGATAGGATGAAAAAGAGCATGCTATATGCAGTACGTATTGACATGTACTGACTCATATTGATATGTATTGGCATCTACTGCAGGATGAAAAGAGAGCATGCTATAATATTGAATCATAATCATACGTATTGGCATCTACTGACTCATAATCATATGTACTAAGTCATAATCATACGTATTGGCATGTACTGACTCATAATCATATATGCTATCAGATTTCAGAAAACAGAACAAAAATCATGCCTTGTTCGAATCTGAGATAAACCTAATTCGACGCTCAAATACCTAATTGAAACACACAAAAATCACAAAAAATTACTTAAAAAACGAACGGAAATTACTTAGAAACTGAATTCACATTGTAAATCATCATAAAAACAGAAATCATAAAAATATAACAATGTACATCATATACAATTATCCTGATAGAAATCGGATCAGAATAAACCTAATTATTCATCAAGAATTCTAGAACAACAGCAGAAGAGGATGATTTGAAGGATAAATACCTTGGTTCGAAGCTCATATGACCTAATTCGAAGCTCAGAAGAACCTAATTCGAATCTCAGATGAAGATGATTGAAAAACAGTACCAGAAATTGATTCTATCCAAAATGCAGAGTGAGAGAAACCGATCTGAGAAGAAAAAAAGAGGAAAGAAAACTGATTCTGGTTTATGTTCGTCACGAGTTATAGAATGGTAACCTGAGAATATTTAAAAGAAGCTCTTGTGTCATTGACACGTTTTTGGACTAGGGGATAAAGTTTCTCCAGCTGATAAACCAATTATGGTACTGGACTAACCAGTAACCGGGTATCTCATTTCTGGACTAGCCAATAATTCATAGTACTTAAATACTAAGCACTGCCTTAGTTTTGGGGCCAGGTGTCCTGGCCCGGCCCGTTGTAACCCCTAAATAGAATATCAAGTCTTCGATTAGCTAGGAATTTAAATTTTGGGTTGTTTCTGTAGTTTGGTTTACCAATGGCTGTCATACCTACTTCAGTTCCTTCTTCTTCTGATCACAACGTTCTCAGTAATCCTTCGACCTCCCCAATACAATTAAACATTCAAACTCAACGTACTCAACAGGTGTTTTCTCCCTCTCTATCTCCCTAGATTCCAATCCTGTCGATTTCTAATACTTCAGATTTTTATAACTTTGTAGGGTGATTTAAACGATGGTTCTGTGGATATTTCAGAAAGTAAGCCCGATTCAGTGGAGAACTCTGAGTGAGTTCTATGAAGCATCTTGTTTTATTATCGTTAACTATTTTTGTTTTTCCATTTTCTTTTCATTCATCTCTTTTACATAGAATTTAAATAAAGGGTTTACTATTATGGTGTTTATAAAGATGAATCTGATGAAAAAACTGAGAATCAAAACAAGAAAGAAACATTGCACTTTTATATAGTTAATTAGCGTTTTCTAGACCTATATGGTTTTCCATTATATGGTGATTATTATGCACAATTTTGATTCACCTCTCGCTTCCCTCACTTGTGGGAGAACGCCTTGTCTCGCAATTCCAGATTTTCTATCACATTCTTATTATCTGGTCTTGTTTCCGCTTTCCCATCATTCTAAATGCACTTCTGGAGGTACACTGGGTACATTTTGATCTGACCACCTCGACTCGCCAAAAGTTACATTATTGCCTGCCTATCCTTCCATATATTTTTAGCTCTCCTTTAGGCTTCACTGACATGAACAATTTGGTGCCTCTGTTCGTGCACAACCCAAGATAGGATTATTCTAATATTGTCTATGATGCGGCTTGTATTGTTCTTAGTTATGCTTCAAATGTGGAACTTGTGGACAACTATATACTGATTAGGGTTTTGCTAATGCAGTGTATTCAGGAAATTTTGTTGTTATATGACAGATCTATCTGTGCACTTATTGTTTAACTTGGGTTACTGCTTCAAATTGATAAAAATTACATGCAGTATACTGAATATTTTTCTATTCAATATACTGAATATTTTTTTATTCGAAAGAGTGTATTGATATCATTTTAGGCCCTTCAGATATTTCCAGATCAGTATATGATCATTGACCAATAAGATAACCGGTATTCCGAGAAAAGATAGGATCATAGGGCTACATTGATACCAGTATATTCAAAAAATGCAGTATACAGATGACATAATGAAAAGTTTATTCAAGGGAATTCGATTCATTTATAAATCTTCCTGAACATGCTAATATTAGGCCAATGTGAGAATTAAATACTTAGAAATAGGTGAAATTTAGTTAGATCAGTATTGTCTTGAAATGTGTGGATTGTAAAAGGTCACTTGTCTGAGTTCATCGTTTTGCAGTCAGCTGATCTTTGCTTATGAGTTTGAAAGTTTTACATGGACTTTGTTTTCCTCCTTCATGTTTGAAGATTCTAATTTGCTTGATGCTCATAAGTGGATGCATTATGTTGTTGTACTTGCTTTTATACGGTATGTGCCAATTTTATTAGCTCATCCATTGTATCCCGTGGTTGATAAGGTGAGTATGCATTATTAAGGGAGACAAAGTAAGTGGTTATATCAAAACTAATGATGATTTAACTCCATTTTTTGTATCTATTTGAAGGTATTTTGATTCAGCGGAGTACAATGAGAAGTACAAGAAATATGAATCTGATTATGTTCGTCGTATAAAATCCAAATATTTCTCAAAGAAGAACTTCTATGGAGGTAAGCAACCATCCCGGGATTCAAATGCTTGACTAGTGGTTTAGGTACTAGAAAAGGAGTGTTGAATCCTACTACACTATTGGTTATGAGTTGCATTTACACTGCCTTTCTGTTTGGCTCAAAAAAAACAATACGACGACACTTCGTTGAAAACTGCTAAAAAGAACCACCAGATTACCCATCTGGCCTTCCAACTAATAGCTAAAAACAAAATACTCAATACCTTTCTTTTACTTGTTCCATGCTTCAAGTATTTCAGACTTCTGCTGGTTGGACAGCTATCCATATAGCAGTCATTGTATTATTTCCATATAACATTCTGAATAACCGGCATGCTGTTGTACAGGCAATATATTTGAGAACGAAACTGCAATAGAGAATGATATTATAAAATCGAGCAGGTTTGCATTCTTGATGATTTCAAATTTTTGTATATGGTGTACCAATTTCTCCTAGGTGAGGCAGTTTATTTTTCCCTTTTGTTTCCTTTCATTTACTTCTTTTGTTAAATCTAGGTGGCCATGTACAAGGTCATTCACAGATGCAGTTCAGAGTTTTGAAGATCATGGCAGGTCATCTACCTCAGTAGCAGAACCCTCGAACTATTCCTCGAGCAAGAAATATCAATCTAAGAAGGGCTCCAGTTAGGAGTTGCAAATCCTGTTTTTTCATGTAATGGGAACCCACAGAGGAATATTGTTAATTTAGACATTTTTTTACTTCACATACAAATCAGTAGCACTGTATAAATTAGTATATACTCACGTAGCCAGTTTATATCTTGGGTCTGCAATGGTTTTAGGGCAGTGAAGAGGTTTTCTAAAACAACAGGCAGATGATGAGGTTTTGACCATCATTTTCTTCTTCAGTACCAACAAACCCTGCATTAACCACCATCAACAATGGATTACCACCCCCATATGCATCATTAATATTCTCAACTCAATGGCTCTAATCCACTTGGTTTGAACCAACCGCAGAATGAGTCATATCCATACCTAGATGAAAGTTTGGTGAATTACTCAAGTCCCTAGCCAATTTGGCTATCATTAACACCAAAAAGTACCCAGTGTGCCAATACTAAACCTTTTCTTTGTTTTCTTTATAGCCTGTTTACATTCCATTGTAAATAAATCCTTCTACTCTGATCGAAGGACAAAGGACAAATATATTCGCGCCTGTAGGTAGGCTAATCCAGGGTAGGGCTGCAGTCTTTTTTTTTTGGAAAGCATTTATGATATCTTAAGCTTTTGGTGCAACTGAACTTGAATTTTATTCTATTCCTTAAGACATCAGACTCGTGGTTGCCCAAGTTTATTTGATCTGCATTAATTATCATTATATGTTTCATGATTGAACGAGCCCATCTCCCACATTGCTCCTCCCTATTCCCTTTCCATACTGTCAGTGCTCCATCAGGACAACTATTGATGCTCAGGTCGGATGCTAAGTAACTTATGTTTGTAAAGGCCAACAACTAGAGGCAGATTCAACATCAGTAGACAGGAGAATGTACATCCGAAATTAAACTCTAGTACACTCATTTATACTGAATACTGTATTTCCTATTCTCCTTTCCTAATTTTACCTACCTTGCCGAACAAAGAACCACAAAGAGGGTGACAAAGGACCTTCTTCTTCTATCACACAACTGCTGAGATAACTCAAGTAAAAGGTCAATTTAAAATATGAGCATCTTACTGTTAGCATCCGAAGGGGTTAATTACAAATTCACAATCTGTTTCTCTCACTTCCCTTTCTGCCTACTGTTGGAGTAAATAGTCGGTGGCAAGACAACTATCAAGGACAGGTTGGGCATAAAATAGAGATCAAACAGAATTACCATTCGTTAACCAGTACTTTATTCAATAATATAACTTTAATTTCAAGTCACTCAATACAGGGACATGCTGATTGGCAACACAAGAATAATGAATTTCTTCAAGTTTATAGAACTAAACTGTTCGGGGTACAAAGAAATCTTACCTTACTGCTCAACAACTAAACAAAAATATTACAGAAGTGGAGATCTCGTAACTTCTCCAGCATAAAAAATAAAGGTAGACAATTGACACTACTGCGCTTTTGGTTCAGAAGTTGTAATAATGGAGTTTTACGAAAAGACAGTTACTAAAAGGATGAAAACACCAACTAGCTATGGGAATACCTCGTCGTTCTCCAATGAGGCAAGAAATTAATCTAGAGACCAAAATTGCACATCTGCACAAATTCCATATTGTAATCCACGTACTTGGTCCAAAGAGGTCGGAACTGGTTCATGGCAATATCAAGCCAAGGCTTCATGTTTCCGTTGTAATGTATGACTGCAGCATTTTGTATCTCATCCATGCTTATACTTGGATTATACCCAAGCCCAAGAACATGCCAAGATTTGTCGAGTGGTTTTGTCGTTGAGTAAAATGTTATCAAACCAGGTGGGAGGGTTCCCAATTTCCACAATGTTCTGTCCTCATTCTATTCAGACGAATTAACAAAAAAATAATTAGAAAACTCAATTCTTATGCATGGGAGAAAAAAATTCAGAACCTCCTAATCTCAAAATTCAAACCAAAATATGAAAACAGAACAAGGGATACAAGAAACACCCTACTCCTACAAAAATGAAAACTGGATAGGAAATATTTACCAAAGTTTGCCAATAATGGTACTGTTCTGTGGACTTCTCTCGTCTCCATGCATCGAGATCAAAGAAATTCATTCCGTAAGCCCAAGCGCAAGCCTTCGGACTAAACCTCTCTTTAATGAGAGGATGAGAGAAATTCATGTACTGAGCATAACGATGAAATGAACCAAAGCAAGTCTCAACTGCCCCATTAACTTTGCCATCCATATCAATCTTCCATAAACCTGTTAAATCCTTTTGAACGACAACATCATCATCCAAGAACAAAACTTGATGCAACTTAGGATACATCTCAGGGAGATAAAACCTCAAATGGTTCAACATTGATAAATACTTAGGATTTCTGAACTTCATATTGTTGGCATCTTTAGTTGCATTTTCCGCCCGATTTTCAAAATAAAACTTCTGCAAATTTGCAGATTCAAGTTGCCGAAGTACTGGGGCGTAAGATGCATTCAAAAACTTATAATCCTCCACAGCCTTAACCTCGACATGAGCACCTCCTTTGACAGGTCTCATCCTGAACCAAACTTGCATTGCAGCTAAATTCATCTTATCAGTAACAACGTGGAAGACATGCTTATGTGGTTCATCAGCATTCTTAATGGCAGAATTCACCACAACAGAAGCAGCAATCACATTATCAGAAAAGATGGCATAATGATAAAGATTAGGATCTTCATATTCTGGTTTATACCCTTCGTCTCTATACTTTTCAGGATGAGCAATCCTTTCCTCAACAAGTCTCATTGCCAAACAATGCAAACTCTTTGGAATCGATTTTGCAGCAATTAAACTAGAAAAAGCTCCGTGTCTTTTTGCCTTTGTTAATTGTTCATTAACAGCAAAAATAGTATCTTTTAACTTCTGAATCTTAAGCTGGTTATCGAAAGATTCTTTGGCTTCACCAATTAATAAACGAGTAAATTTAACTTTATCTTTAACTTCTTTCTCAAATTGTCTAAATATATCCTCTTCAATTGGACCATCAGTCTCAAATAAAGAAGTTCTATAGGTAGGACGAGTAACAAGATCAGAGAAATTTCTAGCTAGATCTTCAAAAACTCGAAGTTGTTTAGAATTGTCAAGTTTGAGTTTTCTTGCATAAGCAGCGTAAGCATTAACTAAAGCAATATGATCATTAGCTTGTTTATAAATCATATCCAATCTTGTTTTTAATGGATCTGATTTCAATGCTAGAAATGTTCTGTGTACATATGCATTTACAGGTTGTCCTGTTCCAGAATTTGGAAGAACCTGTTTTTTTTCACAAAACCACTAATAATTACAAAGTAGATAGAAGAATATAAACAGACAATTTGTAAAGAAAGGGGGAATTAAAGACTTACAGAATCGTTATTAGAGGTGAAGAGAACAGAGAGTGTAGCGAAGAAGAGAAGTGTAAACATGGCAGAAACGAAGATCCTGTATGATAAGATATTCCGAAATGCTCCCCCCCCACCACCACCACCACCACTACCACTGTAGGATCGACCACTTCGGATCCCACCCGCCATTAATGGATATGTTATTCCCCTTCTTCTTCTTCTTCTTTTTTTTCTCCTTCAGGATATTAGTTCTTGAACAAAAATTAGGAAAAATTACAGTGTAGATCTGAGAATTTAGAAAGAGAAGATGTTTTTAGAATTTTTAGTGAGAAACAAACTGTGAAACTTGGAGTTTCACACCGACTAAAATTGTTAATTTTGTTAAATGCCCATTATAACATTACTATCATTCTATCATTATGTTCGTAGTCAAAAAGAATTTTCTTTTTATAAAAAAATAAAAATTCTTTTACTGTATTTTAAAATGAAAATTACATATTTTTGGTTGGCAACCTAGCGATAAGCTGGGAACCAACACCTTTTAAGAAAAATGATGATTATATTAAAGAAAAAACAAAGAGAAAAAAGAATTTACAACCTAGGAACAATTTTTTTTTTTTTTGTGAATAAGAGAAATGCATTAAAACCCATAAAAAACAAACAGGTTGTTGTCATATAGAGTAACAATTTACACTATTAGATGTGCAAAATTTATCCCAATTATAAAGTAGTTGAATGTTATATATATATATATATTTTATAAGCAAAGGCTCTCAAAAGAGCTAATGGTCCTCCACAACTGTTGGAAGGATCCAAACAGGGGGTGTAGACCAGTACATGGAGGAGTTGTTTTGCTTAGCCCAGCTAGCAAGCTCATGAGCAACAGAATTACAAGACCTAGGTTGGAAAATGAAATTACAAGCAATAAGTTTAGAAGAAAAGAAGAAAATGTCTTTAAAGATAGCATCCGTCCTAGTATCTCCCTCAAAATTTCCAGCTGAAAACTTGTCAATGAGAGGTTTAGCGTCACTTTCCACAATGATGTGAGTTAGTTTTTGTTCCAAAGATTTCTTTAGAACTGCCCAAATGGCTCTAGCTTCAGCTTCTTCAGCAGAGGCAACATCAAACACCAGGGAGGCACAAAAAGTAGCTTTCTTAGAGAAGTCCCGCATCACATATCATGCACCATTCGCTCCAGTTAAGATATCAAAGGCACCATCAGTGTTACAAATAATCCAGCCAAAGGGAGGGGGCATCCAGTGGTCACACAAACTGACAGAAGGATTAGAAACAACAAGCACACTAGAGAAAATAGACTTCCTAGTAAGAAGCATGGCTTTAGCTCTAGAAATAATAGTAGAATTTTTTTCATTAGTATTCTGGAAAACAAGGTTATTTCTACTTGTCCATAGGGACCAAAGGATAGCCACAAAGAGACATTGGTTTTCATCAGAGAGCTTGGAAACAAGATCAACAAGCCAGAAGATCAACCAGTCTGTGAAAGATTTGTTCTGAAAAACTGGGTGTTAATATTTAAATCAGATAAAAACCAAACCCTACTAGCAAAAGAGAAATTGACCAGAGCATGCATAATAGTTTCAAGAGGGTGAGAGCATCTAGTGCAGTCCACACAGTTCATTGGCATTCTAGTTTGGAGAACAACCCTACTAGGTAAAGCATTTCTAGTAGCTCTCCAAAGAAAGACTTGTATTATGTAAGGTACTTTCACTTTCCAAATACACTTCCATAGATTTTTACAAGGGGATGGCCTCAGGCCTCTAAGGACCAAGTAGGAAGACTTTGAAGAAAATTTTCCAGCCTTAGAAAGTTCCCAAGCCCTCCTATCAGGAGTACAAAGCTGGCTTAAGGGAATGGTGATAATCTTCTGGACAGAAGCATCATCAAAATGGATAGTAAGTCTAGGGACATCCCAAGACCTAAAAATGGGGTCAATAAAGTAAGCAACCTTGATACTTGGATCAGGAGGGACAAGAGGGTTGGGTTTGGCAGATCCCATGCTGGGAATCCACTTGTCACACCATGGGTCAATAAACTGACCATCCCCAACAATCCAAGAAATAAAGGGTTTAATAAGTTCCTTAATGGCATGGAGGCATTTCCAGGTCCAAGAAGAATTAGCAGAACATTTGGCATTAAGAAAATCAGTGTTGGGAAAATATTTAGCTTTCAAAACAGTAGCCAAGAGACAATTAGGTTTCTCCAGAATTCTCCAAGCATTCCTAGCTAGCATAGCAAGATTGTTCAACTCTGCTTTCCTAAACCCCATACCACCTTCACTTTTAGGGGAACATAAGATATCCCAGCCTAGTAGGTGAAGTTTTTTGTCTTGAGGGTCCAGGGTCTCCCCCCACCAGAATTTGCAGAGATGAGAATCCATTTTCCTACACAGATGTTTAGGGATAAGGAAAGCTCCCATCTGGAATAAAGGAATGGCTTGACCAATATGCTTAATCAGGGTAGTCCTGGCATCCTGGGATAAGAGCTTATGGAGCCAGATAGAAATCCTAGCATCCACAGCTTGGAGAATTCCCATGTGAGTTTGAATTTTAGAAGCTTGAAAAACAGTAGGAGTACTAAGGTATTTTTCTCCCAAATCTCTGCTCTGAATTTCTAGGATATTAGCCAAATTAGCTTTCCTATGTTCAGGAATTTTCCTACTAAACAAATACCAGATTTCTCAAAATTTATTTCTTGCCCGGAAGCTAAACAATATTTTTTAAGATTGTCCTTGATGACATAATTTTTTTTCCAGTAGCTTTAGAAAATAACATGGAATCATCAGCAAATAACAGGTGAGTCATTTCTGGGGCATTTTTGCAAACCTTAATACCATATAACACACCTTTACTCTGAAGGGTATCTATATAAGAAGATAGAGCTTCAGAGCAAAGAATGTAGATGTAGGGAGATAGAGGGTCTCCCTGTCTAAGGCCTCTTTCAGGTTTAAAAAAACCAGTAGGACTACCATTTAGGAGAACAGAATAAGAAACAGTAGAGACACATTGGTTTATTAATTTAACCTAATGTTCTGACATACCCATCTTAGTTAGGACTTTCTATAGGAAATACCACTCTAGCTTATCATAGGCCTTAGACATGTCAAGTTTGATGGCAACCATGCCTTCAACCTTATCTCAATGATTAACAACATATATAGCCTCAATATCTAGTAAGATATTATCAGAGATGCTTCTTTTTGGTACAAAAGCACTTTGGTTTTGAGGAATGACTTTATCCATGAAAGGCTTAAGTCTGTTAGCCAAAGTTTTAGACAAGATTTTATAGATAAAATTGCAAAGACCAATTGGTATATACTGGGTAACCAACTCATCTAAAGGGACTTTAGGAATGAGAACAATGTTGGTATGATTGAACACCTTAGAAATGTTTCCAGTTCTAAAGAAAGTCTGAGTCATATCAACAACAACATCTCCCACGATGTCCCAGTGATTTTGGTAAAACAGACCTGTAAACCCATCTGGTCCTGGAGCCTTTTCCCCCCCCATTTGAAAAACAACATTCTTAATCTCCTCTGGTGTAAGAGGAAGATTTAGAGAAGCATTACCATCTTCAGAAAATTTAATAGGGAAATCAGCTAGGATATCATCTTGGAAATTTAGATTGAGAAGAGTAAAGGGATTTGAAATAATCTATAAAGGACTTTCCAATGCTGTCTCTATCAGTTATGATATCATTTTGGGAGTACTTTAGCCAACTAATGGCATTTCTTTTTCTTCTAAAGAGAGTTACTCTGTGAAAATATGGTGAATTTTTGTCACCTTCCAAGAGCCAGACTTCTCTAGATTTGTCCTTCCAATATAACTCCTCCAGATTGTATAGGTATTCCAATATAGCTTTGAGTATGGAAGTATTAGTGGTGTCAGTAAGATGATTTATCTGGAGATCAACTAACTCCTTCCTAACATTAGAGATATTAGTTTGAATATTTCCAAAAGAGGACTTATTCCAGTCTCTTAGGCCATTCTTAGTGTTTAAGAAGCTTATAGGCAGGAGATCCTACCACATTAACAGACCAAGAGTTGGCTATAATATCTCTACATGTAGGATCCTATATCCACATAGCCATGAAATGAAAAGGTATAGGCATACAAACATCCTCATAGTTGAAACCAATATGCATGAGACAATGATCAAAAGAATGCCTAAGTAGGTTATTGACACATAGTTTAGGACAAAGATCCTCAGCAGTTTGGTTGATAAGACATCTATCTAACCTTTCAAGAATCAAATCAGGCCCTTGCTGCATGTTAGACCAAGTAAACCTTGGACCAGAAAATCCAGGGTCATGCAAGTTAAAAACAGAACAAAATTGTCTAAGGTTTTCAAAATCAGGGTCATCAACTTCTAAACCACCATTTTTATCCTCATTGCTTAAAAGGGCATTAAAATCTCGAATGACAAACACAGGTTCATCCAATGGAGCTATAACTAGGTTGCATTGTTCTTCCCAAAAAGCATGCCTCAGACTACTATTAGGTTCACCATACATAAATGAATGTGACAAGTTTTAGAATGGATGATGTCAGTAGAAGTAACATAGATGCCCCTTTGACTAGAAGATGTGACATTTAGGTGGGTTTCTTTTTTATAAGCAAGATCAAGCCCTCCACTTCTACCAATACTGGGCACATTGAAAGTGCAAGGATACCCCATGTTTCTAAGTTTTCTAGCTGCCATATCTTTGTTCATTTTTGTTTCAGATAAGAAAATGATATCATGATTGATATTTTTGTACAATAGACTAAGCTCCCTGTTGGCAGATTTTTTTCCAAACCCCCTAAGGTTCCAGGCAATGCAATTCACATTATTAACAGGGAAATGATTCATAGTGGTAGGTTCACACACAGATATGGGAGAAATTTGAGGATGATTTACCTGAGTGGTCTGATCAGAACCACCATTGAGGGAAGCGTTAGTACTGCCACCACTTTAAGAATCCATTTGGGGAGAATCCAGACTAGAAGTAGCAGCATGGAGGTGAGAATTATTGCAGACATCAGTGTTGCTTAGAGAACCAGAAACAGGAACATTGTAATTACCAAAGGAATTGAGGAGAGGTTGGGTATTGAAAGAACAGGTGGAGAGATCTATGTCAGGTAAATCTCCCAAATTGGTTATTTGGGGACATAGTTGTAGTTGCAGGAAATCCCACACTACACCCTTGTTATGATCTTGTTATATTCAACTCACAATTGAAGATTAAAAACGACACTTTATTATTTTGTTCTCAGAAATGTTTACAGAAATGGAAGAATTCAAGATTACAGCTATTCTCTTGAAGTTTCTCTCTCCTCAAGACTTTCTTAACTCTCAAAAATACATCATCATTTTCTGGACACATTGGGTCTATATTTATAGGGTAGTTACATAGTGGATGACAGTTAAGTTTTCCTCTTATTTCGGGTTGATTCTGCGATTGTACCGCGATAGTTACAATATTCATTCTCGCAAGCTTTATAACCATCGCGGGACATACATGCTTTTCTTATGTTTTCTTCAATCGTCAGCTATTACGTCACTCTTTTGACTGCTTTTTTGACACTCGCAAAGTGCAGTTGAGGATCTTGTGGTGATGCTCGCTGGGAAGCGTTGTTAATCTTGCAGAGAAGTGTTGTAGCGATATTATGGTCCTACATCTTGCGTCTTCTCATGTCTTCTTCGAAAAGTGGAGAGGATATGAGAATCTTCAATTCTTCAAAGTGCTCGCAGCCTCTTTTCTTTCCATATTTTCTTCTCATTGCTCCATAAATTCATCTTTTTACTGACACGTCTCTACTCAACATGTTATTCCCTTTTTCCTATAAAAGGTAGAGTTAGACTTCAAAACTAATTTTCTTCTTCTTCATCTGTTTATTTTATCTTCCGTCTGCAACTTTTCTTCTTCTTCATATTCTCCTGCTATTGTTCTAATGGAGTCATCAAGGTATGTTTTTTGACTATAATCTTTATTTGATTCAATTTTTACTCATATTCTTCGATCTTCTCTATTTGATCCTTCGTAACTCCCATATTATGTCTTCTCTTCAGTGGAAATACCCCTAACACCCAATCTTCAGTTCAAAACCCTAATGCTCGCAAAAGGCCAACTGATAAGAAGAAGAGAATTTCTGCGAATGATAAGGTGGTAAGAAACTCATCCTATTTCTTAATAACAATATTGTTGCCTCTGTTTCTTATCTAAGTTATTATTCGCAGAATGTCGAGAACATAGCTAATCCTCCCAAAAAACCTCGTCAATTTAAAGCTCTTGAGGATGATTTCACCATCCCTACGTTAACATCTGCGAGAGTTACTCCCACACCCTCGCGATTGGATCCTCTTTCCTTCATCTGCGAGAATATTGTTGCCAACACCTCTATTTATTTTGATTCTTTGACAAATCAGGCTCCTGAAATTGTTGTGACTGAAATTCCTTTTAGCCCTTTATTGCCTTCAACTGTTATTTTTCCCAATACTCCTCCTTCTGATAATTCAACCATCGCAAATGACTCAAATCGTCAACTTTTCCTGGTTACTACTTCACCCTCTACATCTCTTCCTCCATCAAATGAAACTTTGGCAGGAGTTGATGTTGCTTTTAAAATTTTATCTAATATTTTAGACGATGCTAGAAAATCTTTTACTGACTCTCTCCAATATGAAGTTTGCGAGACCTTACTCAAATATTTTGGATCTGATAGTACTGCTTCACGAGCATCTTTAGAAAATGAAGTTGAATCTCTAAGAAAAAACCTTCAAGTCAAAATTTCTGAATGTGATACTCTGAACCATATGCTTCGCAACTCTTCACTTAACTGCGAGAACATTCGCAGAAAAAATGATGAGCCGAAAGGTACAATTTTCCTGCCTCTACCTCTTTGTCTTTCTTTTTTGCTTTCATATCCTCTGTACTCAAGTCTCCTTCTTAAATTCTTGGTTTATATATTAGTTTCAAATCAGACTCGTTTCATGGAAAGACTTAAATTTGAATCTATTGCTGAAGAAGCTCGTGTTGAAAGAGATTCTTGGATGGACCAGTATAATAGATTAGATAATATCTACACATATTCGATCGATCAAATAGATAATCTTACTAATGAGAATAATCAACTATCGCAAAGTCAAAATTTATTAAGTAACGAGATTACTCGTCTCTCATATTTGTCAACCAAGTCTAACTTGGCGGTAGAATCTTTATCAGATGAAAATAGAACTTTATCCCAAGAGAAACATAAAATTTCAAGCTTGATGGCGATTTCTTCGCATCAATTGAGTAATCTACAAAGAATATGTGATAATCAAGAGCGATCTCTTCGCACCCTTAAAGATGAACTCAAGGAAGTAACCGAATCATTTGCCGCTGAGAAGGATAAACTTATTAAGGGTAGATTAACTCTTAGTTTAAAGGCCAACAAGCTTCATGATCAATATTCCCAATTAAATAAATATCATTCTTTATTAGAAAAGGAAAACTCGTATCTACACTTCAAAGAAGAAAACATGAAATCTCGTCTGAAGGGTATGGTTGGTGATAAATTTGATGACGCTATGAACCAACGGGGGAACTGTTTCTTTACATTACTTCAAAACTTAACCTCTCAAAAAGAAGGTAGTCAATTGACTGCCTCATTTGTTGATATTTCTGTCAAATTTTATGTTATGTTTCTTGCGAGATCTTTGTCTGAATAATATTTAATTATTTTTGTTGCTCGCAGAATCTGAAAGAAGTCTTCATTCTACCATTGCTGATCTTACTAATAAGTTGGATAAGGTTCGCAAAGAAAACAAGATTCTCACTTCCGATTTTATAGAAGCTCGCGACAAAGCAGAGAGAAGACTTGATTATCTCGAGTATTTCAAAAATATAGAGATTAGAAACCGTGACAGAGGTTTCCTTCGCAAAGTTCACCTTAGTGCTGAATTTCTTATGAACGATATTCTGATATCTCATTCTCTCCCTCCTGTATCTGTTCTTCCTCTAGAAGTTGATGATGATGAAGTCCCTCTCCCCATGGACAAGGATTTAGAATATGCATCTGTTGAAGAAGATGCTGAAGAAGATGTTGAAGAAAATAATCCAGAAGAAGAAGAAAAAGATTCTCCCAGAGAAGGAGAAACTCGAAATGAGAAAAATGTTGGTAATGCTGACAATAATGGCAAAAACCCTGAGTCTGGCGAGACCATCGCTGAGCTTGAATTTCATTCTTGCTTTCTTTTCCTTTTTCTTTCTTGCGAGTAATGTAACTTTTGCAAATTTTAGAATTCAACCTTTAATTTTGTTTACTTTGAACATTCTCAAGGAAGATAATGAGATCTTATTTACTCATTCCCCTACTTGCCCTTCATTAACTTTCTTGAGATGTGAAATTATTTCCCGTATCTTCTTTTTGCGAACTGCGATGTAATGAATTCCTGCGATATTCCGAAAAATTCTGAAGAAGGTTTCCTTCTCATATATTCTCCTGCGATGAACAAATATTTCCTGCACTCTTGAAATAGTTAATGTTTAATATTATTCGGTTGGTCTTATTTTGCCTTCCTAGTTAAAGGTCTTATTTTGCCAAATTTTTCTTTTTGCGACAAAATCGCAGGACATCTCTACATTTGCATGTAAAAATCCATTGATCTTGCCTTATCCATTTTTCTTTGAACTTTCTGTGACAATATAACAGATCTAAATCCTCTAGCGAGAATAAAGTTCCATGACATTTCCGTCTTGCGATAAAATCGCAGGACGTCCTTACATTTTCATGTAAAAACCCATTGATCTCATCTAAACATATCTCTTTTGGCTTGTTGCCTCTGTATAATTTACGTCACGTGACAATATGACAGGCCTAAATGTTCTTACGATCATAAATCCCCATGACATTGTCATCTTAAGACACTTATCAGCTCCCTAATGGAGGGTGCCGCCCTTATCTCCCCCCTGGTTGCCCCCTCAAGGAGGGCACATCGGCCATACAAGACTAGCTCCTCACATCCGATTTGCCAACAACCAGTTGTTTTCGCAGCCTCTTGTCCTTTATGTCTATATGGCTTATAGTTACAATACTGCAACCTAAGTGGGGTTTTCTTCGGGCCGAGTGCATCATAGCCAAGACTTGCCAAGGATGTCCAGGGTAGTTTCGTACGCCCCGGGAACCCTTGAATCAACTGTGTACCTCGGCGCCTTGGTCATACTCTCTACTCCCTAGAAGAGGTTCTTAGTCATCCAACCAGGGTATAACCTTATATAGTTGGAAATCCAAGATCTCTCTCCTGGATAAGTTTTCTTTAACCCCAACATCTGCATGACTCAGGTTCCAGCAGCGGTATAACCTTATCCCTGAGTCATGTAAAGAGATACCCCCTTATATGACGCACTATTAGGTCTTACATTTGCCTCTTGCGAAATTGTATCCGCGAACTAAGGTGTATGCCATAAAGGTTCGTCCTATTCTATTAATCTCTGCGAAATTTTATTCGCGATTCTCGCGAGTATTGTAACTCTGATAAAATTTCATTTCTTTGATCTTCTTGTAAAATTTTGCAATTCTTTCAAACGGAGTACTCTTTTCAATTGCATTTTCTTCAAACAAATTCTGCGTAAGCTTCTTTAAATTTCATAATTTTACCTTTCTACTTACTATTTTCTGGTTCTGCTTTTCTGTTACGTTTTGCTATTTTTTCCTTATCTGCGAGCCGCTCGTCATCATCTTCCTCTCGCTGCTCTATTGAATTAATCATCAATCTTTCACATCTCTGTTGTTGCTTGATGTTGTACTTCCAATTTCTCTTCTTCTAAGCTCTTTCCTCGCAAGATTTTATATCAATCTCATAACATTTCTTGTTTTCTCCCCAATCTCTCTTAATAACTCCAACACCATTAGGATGAGGAAATTTAACACACTGGTGGAAAGTAGATGCTACACCTAATATCCCATGTAGCCAAGGTCGACCAATCATGGCATTGTAAGGTGATTCAATGTCAAAAACACAGAACAAGATCTTGGAAGTTATCCCCTTTAATGGAATCCGCATTTTAATTTCCCCTTTAGGTTTATTGGCAGTACCATTAAAACCATAGATTTTATATGTTGATGGTATTAGATCTTCGTCTCTTCCACCCATGGTCTTGTAGGTATGATAAAATAATATGTCAAATGAGCTGCCTGTGTCTATTAGAACTCTATTAATGGCCCAAGAATTTTCATTTTCGTTATCATTTTCTTCATCTTCCTCTTCTACTTGCTTGGGGTTTATCTCTAACCTTACTACCAATGGGTTATCATGCTTCTCACCAGGCTCTGGTACTTCTTGTGCAGTGAAATATATAGCTTGTTTTTTCCATTCTTTTAATGGCGAGACTCTCGCGATATTCATTATCTCCCTTCCATCTGTATCTCTCGCGAAGACTCTGCTCAGAACATTATCATGGAAATTCTCAATAGTTATGTGTGAATGTACAATGGAATTACAAAACAAATTTTTTGCTTTAGCCCCAACTTCTATTACGAATGATTCTGCTCCTTTTACTGTATTTACCCTGCGAATTTCTAGTGTTGGAGGCAATCGCTGAGATTGTGGATGTCCTACTAAAAAGTGGTTTAGCTTTCCTTGGTCAATCATCCTTAAAATTATTCTCTTTACATTCCTGCAATCATTTACTGTGTGACCATGAAAGTAATGGTAAGGAAAAAATTCTTGACTATGATTATTAGGATGTGGTTATTTTCCCATATTCCATGGTGATGGTATATTTTCCATCAAAATGATAGCTTCCTAGATTTTTTCTATACTAGCATTTAGAGGTGGCATCTTAATTTCTTCCCATATTATCTTCTGGTTACCTTGGCTTTTGAAATTGTTTTGCCTCTGTCCACCATAAGTTTCTTGCGGTTGATCAAGCCTTTGAATCTTATTATTCCAACCGCGATTGTAATAATTCTTATCCCTTTCATATTCTTCTTGATCTCGACTGCCCATAGCTACTAACTTCTGCTGGTTATCAATTTCCACTTTCTCTTGCTGTGCTTGCGAGTTTCTCGCCACATTGTTAATCATTTTAGGAAGTAAACTCCCATTTGCTGCTACTGAATTGGTATTCGCGATTGGATATGATTCCATCTCATTTTGTTTCTCCTCCAAAGCATTGTATTCTTCTTGTAGTTCTCGTAGTTCAGTCATAGTGATTGTATTCTTGACTCTGAAAATTTGTATGTACAGCAGATTGGTCGCGAACATTGCATTGATAAAAGACAAGATAAGATATCTCTCGTCTACTCTTCCTGCCATCTCACTGCACATTGTCTTCCATCTTATGGTTAAATATTTCAGACTCTCGCCAACCCTCTACTTTAACCCAAACACATCTTCAATACCTGGACGCGATGAATTGTTTCTTATATATGCTCCCAGAAATGTAGCTTGTAAATGATCAAAAGAAGTTATAGTATTTTTTGGAAATCCCCCAAACCATTTTAGCGCCTCGCCAGTTAAGCTAGATGCAAAATACTTGCACAATACATCATCATGATTCTTCCATTGCAGCATACACCTAACATAAGTGTAGATGGTGGATTTTCGACAAAGGCTAAAATCGTAAACCCATAATTACACGAACCTCTGACTCAGCAATCATGCGTGAATATGGAGACACGGGTCTCTCATCGAATCCCCTGACAGAGAATACTTTCTCTCAGAGTGCATATAGATATGTAGTCTCACAGCTGGACAACGGCATATCTCATGAGTATTGAATACTTCAGTCATTATTTCTATCACGGGATGAACAACTCCCGAACAACTTGCTCTGCTAGTATAAAGTCATAAATTAATCATTCCTAAATTCTTGGATTCATCCGCAGAATTTCTGAAAATAATCAAATATTTTCGCAGATATCTCATTACGCAAACCATGGTTCTTCCTAGCAGAAGTCCATGGATTAGTAATAAATATTGGACGCACGGGCATCAGAGCTACCGCCTGAGCAAGCCTTGTCTTAAACTTAAATTCTTGGATTCATCCGCAGAATTGCTGAAAATATTCAAATATTTTCGCAGATATTTCATTACGCAAACCATGGTTCTTCCTAGCAGAAGTCCATGGATTAGTAATAAATATTGGACGCACGGGCATCAGAGCTACTGCCTGAGCAAGCCCTGTCTTAAACTTAAATTCTTGGATTCATCCGCAGAATTGCTGAAAATATTCAAATATTTTCGCAGATATTTCATTACGCAAACCATGGTTCTTCCCAGCAGAAGTCCATGGATTAGTAATAAATATTGGACACGGGCATCAGAGCTACCGCCTGAGCAAGCCCTGTCTTAAACTTGAATTCTTGAATTCATCCGCAGAATTGCTGAAAATATTCAAATATTTTCGCAGATATTTCATTACGCAAACCATGGTTCTTCCCAGCAGAAGTCCATGGATTAGTAATAAATATTGGACGCACGGGCATCAGAGCTACCGCCTGAGCGAGTCCCTGTCTCAAACTTAAATTCTTGGATTCATCCGCAGAATTTCTGAAAATATTCAAATATTTTCGCAAATATTTCATTACGCAAACCATGGTTCCTCCCAGCAGAAGTCCATGGATTAGTAATAAATATTGGACGCACGGGCATCAGGGCTACCGCCTGAGCAAGCCCTGTCTCAAATGGTGCAATTGTATTCAATAATGATACATTAACAACCACCGCACGAGCGAGTATTTCAAAATACGATGAAACGATGAACCTATGCAAAATAGGACGAAAAATAACAAATAAATAAAAATTGACCAAGGCGCTGGGAGCATGGACCCACTGACCGGACGACCGTGCCGTGGTCAATCCCACACTAGTCTCATATTTTTATCATATTTTTGTTGTTTTCTCTGAGTTTATGAAAACCTTTCATTTGAACGAATATCCTTTGTTTTGAGGAAACTCCTCAGTTTCATGGTGCTTCCTTCGCGCGGAGGAAATAATATAAAATTAGGGAAAAACGTGATAGGGCGTGACCATTGGCCAACCGGCCATGCCTTGGTCCCAGCCGGCCCACATCTCATGATTCCTCATTATTTTATTATTATTTCCCTAATTTCATGAAAACTCCCTAATCTCATGATATTTCCTTCGTCCCATGAAAAATAATAAAAATTAGGGAACCCGTGTGCACGAGCCATGGCTGGTCGGCCAAACCCTAGATGGCTCACACGTCCTACTCTTTTATTAGCATATTTTTCATGTTTTCATAATCCCATGGAAATTCCTTGATTTCATGATATTTCCTTCAAATTATGAAAATTCCTTCAAATCATGAAATAATGCATAAAATAGGGAAAACGCACGGGACCGGGCCCACACGCTCACACGTCCCTTATTTTTATTGTTTATGATTTTTATGTTTCCTTTGTCTCATGGAAACTCCTTGATTTCAACAAAACTCTTTAATTTTAGCAAAACTCCTTCGTTTTATCATATTAGGAAAAATACTATGGGACCTACCCTTTGATTTTTCCTGAGTTTTACTCTCTGGTTATTTTCACCTCCCGAAAGAGCTTAAAACCTAAATATTCCCGCGTTGGGAGATAGGAAATTCTTTTCCGTATGGAATGGAGGGGCGGACCAGCAAAATCCGAGTCCGTATGAGAAATATATGTTGATTCTACCAAAGGACGCTGATTAGGGTTTCAACCAATCTGGGAGTGCTCAAACGATCAACATTTGATCCCGTGACCACCCAGGGTCGGTTTCATGACCCCTTGGTCGGTCCCTCACCTCTTCATAATTCCTTCACTTTTCATTATTTTCCTTCATCCGATGAAGTTTTGACGGTTTTATCAGAAAACCTTAATTTTGTCATATTTTCTCAAATGGTCGCTCAAACGAGCACCAGAAAATATCAAAATTCTCAGAACTGAGACACGGACGTCTCAACGATGAAAGAATGTTACCTTGACCGACCAGGGTTGGATTTGTGGCTCGCAATGAGCCAGTTTCACGTGTTTCTCACAATCTGACCTAATTTGCACAATTGCACGTATTAGGTCCAAAACTCTCCAAACAATTTCGGAATTTGACGGAGCGATCATCATTTGATCCCGTGACCACCCAGGGCTGGTTTCACAACCCCTTGGTCGGTCCCTCATGTTTTAATAATAATTAATTAGGTTCTATCACCTAATGTTGAACCCAGCAGTAATTCAGTAAATGATTAAACCAGCATTTAATCATTCTTTCAACAACTCACCAACTCTTCAAAGAGGTCTTGGATTTTGCTCACGTGAGCATATGAGAATTTCATGGTCGATCCACGGTCCCATGAAGCCGGTTCTCCTTCATTCTATGTTTAATTTCAAATAAATCATCAATTGGTCATCAATTGATCAAATTAGGGTTTCTGAATCCAAGGATCATGATTCCAGATTCAAACACTAATAATTTCACACTGATCTCATGATCAATATTCTTATTAATTATGCTCGGTTCAACTACCAGCGCTTTAATTAATATTTTATTTTGGTCACGCTACCAATATTTCATCAGACGAGCAACACTTGCTCAGATGAGCAATATTTACTCAAATTAACGAATATTGGAACTATCAATATTAAATAAATTAGCGAGCAACACTTGCTCTCCTCAATGTGAGGATCATATTACTGTCTCAGCAGACACGTTCGATTCATGAGTTGCAGAA
The DNA here is from genome assembly GCA_023529315.1 of Papaver bracteatum. Taxonomy (NCBI): domain Eukaryota; kingdom Viridiplantae; phylum Streptophyta; class Magnoliopsida; order Ranunculales; family Papaveraceae; genus Papaver; species Papaver bracteatum. The sequence goes on along the minus strand of JAJJWX010001238.1, from coordinate 11,791 downwards.
CATTTTACAAAATCATGTTTAACTCAGCAAATACGTGGACTCATCATCCCACGAAGTCATGAAATCAAAGAATCGACTTAATTAACCACGAGACATCAATCGTGTCACTTGGGGGGATATCAACTAGGGTTTTGGTTTGGCGGTCTACGACACGTGTGTTCAAACACACGATGAAATGTGAGCAAGTCGTGCAATCATTTGAGGGAGTTAGAAAAGTAGTGGGTGGAAAATCAACCAAGTCTCCGCACGATGAGCGCAACTGGTTTTGAGCATTATTTCCATCTCTCCACTCCTTCACTCCATCAACTGTCACACTTCATGGGATCATGGTGTTTTCAACTCCGGCATTATATAATGTCTCTGAATCCCGATTGAAGAGGACAAGATTCGAAGGGTTCTCAAACATTCGAACAACAATCGTCTGAACGAGCAATTTCTCAACAAAGTTCATACAGACGCTCATTCGTCTACACGAACTCACAGAAATCACTCTCAATCAGGCAATATTCAATCATTCAGAGCATTACACGGAAACCATAACACACCTATAATCTCAGATCACCATTGATCTCACACATTTCTCAACTTCCCTCCTACAGACCAACCCATCCTCTCTTGTGACCGAATTTACTCTGGAACGGCCATTGTCTTGGTTTAGGATGGAGTACTACAGATTGGTCTCTCGAACTAAAAAGCACCCCCTTCATAGCGGTGCATCTGTGTGAGGTTGAACATTTCGCTCGGTTCAAGGAATCTCCTCCGCACGGTCGTCCTCAATTCCGCAAAAACCAGCAGATCGTTTTCCCCCATCTACAGATTGGCGACCACAGTGGGAGATCATTCTCTCGGTTACAATCTCTCATTCTCACAAGATGGTTGGTCTAAGGTCAGGATCGGTCACAAACCCTAACGCAAAATCGCTAGTACTAGCAACAATGAAGATATCCCGGAAACCGTTCCGGCCACTAACAATGACGGTGGTGACATCGCTCCTCCTCACAACAACGCAGAAGGTCATCCTTTGTTCGGCCGACAGCCCGAAGAGGTCAGAGGAAACCCACCACCAACTATGGATGATCTCGTCAAAGCGCAAGAAACTCTTGCAAAAAATCAGACATATATGGCCGCGTCACAACAAAAGCTATTTGATCACTTGAAGACTCTTATCACCAAGCTGTCAGAGAAAACTCCAGACAAATGGAAAGATAAGGAAAAATCCTCAGATGTTGCTGACCCTGAGGTAATTCCAATTCACACCGTGGACGACGATGAAACCAACAAAGCTACAGGCAATTCATCAGCAAAGAGTCATCAAGTTTCATCATTTGGGAAGACTTGGAGCGCCTTCTGGAGAGTCATGGGTAAGACAAGACACATCATGTCCATCGTCACCAACCTCTCTATCCTACCACTAACATCACTCCTCCAAGCACTGATGCTCTAGTGATCACCCCTGCAAGTGACGGCACTGGCGCCATCAACAATCCTCCTTTCGGTTGATCTCTTGAAGAACCAAAGGAAATCAGCCTACCATAGTTGATCCCATGAGGGTTCAGACTGACATAGCTGCATCACATAAATAGTTGTGTGCTCATCTCAAAACTCTCACAAACAAGATTGCGTCTGAACGAACTCAGCCTCAACACGAGAAAGGAAAAGCTAAAGAAACATCTTCAACTGCTGATCCTGAAATCTCTCCAATCCATGTTGTACATGATGAAGAATTCCGCAAAGCTGCAGATGACTCTCCAGCAATGGAACCCGCATATTTCATCACACGTGAAGACCTGGAGCACTTATTTGAGGATCGAGGAAAAGACAAGGCATCATCTTCCCATCTTCATCAACCTTCATATCCTGCTTCCATACATAGGATTCCTCTTCCAAAGAATTATTGGGCGAACACGAGCACAACATGTCGTCCGTCTGAAGGAATTTTCAAAGTCTCTGACAGGCAGAGCATACACCTGGTACAACAACATCGCACCGGGAAATATCACCGATTGGAGAGAGATGATTGACTTCTTTGTGTAAGAGCAAATCACTCTCTCTTATCTATAAAGGATGTTTTGAAGGAGCAACGAACATCCTGATAATTATGTGAAAAGATTCAGAGTCCAAGCCCTGGATTGTTATGATCCAAATGTCACAGAACAACAGCTGGTAGATTTGTGCATCAATGGCATGCTCCCGGTTTACAGTGCCTTACTGGAAAATCATCAGTTCCAGACTTTCTCAGGGCTCCACGAAGCCGCGAAGAGATCAGCAACCACTGCACCTGCTCTGTTGGAAAGAACAAAATCCACAAAGACTGAAGAATCGCGAGACACTTTAGGAAGTAGGCGTCTGATCAACAAGCAGTACAACCTCCAGCCTTCCACAAACACTATTGCAGAAGGGAGCAAATGGAAAGCCAAACTTCCGCGCAAGCATACCTCATCTCCTTCAAAGGCACAAAGCAAGAATAATCAAGATGCACAAGCCTATGACCAACACACAAGAGTTGTTGATCAAAAGCACATGACTTTCCTTTTCCATTGAAGAGGTGATCAAACTCCTAGATGTATGGATCCAAGATGGTGCAATCAAGTTGCTGTATGTCCGGAAAGAACCAACTGAAGAAGACATGGAAAGTCTTCGTTACTGCCGCTTCCACAGGTTCGTCAATCATCCCACAAAGCAACTGCGCATTTTTGAAACACATTCTCAAAGAGAAGGTTGATCCGCAATATCTTCAACTGGGGACTGAAGGAGTACACAAGAATCCTCTCCCAGTCAGAACCTTTACACTTTTTGGACAACCTATCAGAGAAGCAGTTCAAGACGAATATGCGTTATCTGCCGAAGGGACAAAGGAGAAACATGTTCACAGTACTGAACCACATCGTGTCAAGAAGTCCATACCGAAAATACTTCTTGAGCCTCCATCCACAGATCAAGAGATGTACGACTGGGGACTGCTTACCACAGTCAATCTCAGAAGAAACGAATTTGGAAGAACGTTGATCGATATCGACACCACCATCAACAACATTCCAGTAAAAACCATCGGATCCGCATGCATCGCTCGGAAAGAAAGTACTCGTTCTCCATCTCAATCAGAAGACCTCGAAGGAGCGCTCGGAAATACTCATGGCTACATCACTCTCATAGTGAACATAAGTCCAACCTAGACAGAAACCAAGTTTCGCATAATCAGGAAGATCCAGGATATGACATATCCTTCAGACGAGCGTAGGTCCACACTGAAAATATGGATACTTACGGAGCATCTTTGGTTACACATTCCTCCAACGAAGGAAGTTCTGGTCCAGAAGGTTTGACGGACATTCCATCATCAGAGTACTTCGAGGAATTTCAAACTTCGACGAGGTTGAAGCAAAAACCTGCAAAAGATGCATAGATATTCGTCAAGAGGTTCCACACTCAGGCAAGTTTCATTCACTTCATGTCTATGTCATTTATTTCCTCACATGCCATCCTAGCACGGGGACTCAATTCTGCTAGAAACTCCGCAAGATGTTATGAATGGTAGCTTCACCGGATTATCATTTTACCAAGTGGTTGAATCTGACACTTCAACGCTAGAGCATCTAAGGAGTCTTCAAATTGTACTCCCAATCAAAGAGTACACCTTCGATAATGACGCCTCTGGCTTCAGCATAAATACATCGAGGACGACATACTGATTCACCACCAGGGCAATTGAAGTGCAACTAAACTACAATCGCTGAGTCTTCACTATCTCCATGACAAGACTTCTGAAGCAGATGCAATATCATTCACCCATGGAAGGCACGAATTCCTTCAACATACGCTGGGGACTTGATCTTACTGGAGAAAACGGTTTTATTTTGATAAATGTTATCCACATAACAAGTTATTGCAACCAAATGTGATTCCATGAAACTTCATCAACGGGATCTCCCTACATCACAAGCTCCTGCACGACTGATGAACTTATTCTCTTCACCGATCACACCCAGAATGAAGGCTACTGATGCAATTCGCCGCAACATCGTCGACTCACTGACGAATCCAGTTCACAGTAAAATCATACTGTTCAGGAGAATTCATGTTGAACTCCCAGAACACCTTCATCTTAGAGATGCTCAACCTACCAAAAGACTCGCTGGATGGAGGAGCAACTACTGTGTCTATAACCATGGTTTTATCCTTTTCGGTCTTTGAAGCAACTTCAACCGTGGTATCAGCATCAACAATAATCTCTAAGGGAACACCATCCATGATCTCAACATCGACAAATATCTCTGGAGCGTGATCATTCATGGTCTCAACACCAACAACGGTCTCAGGAGCAACATCCTCAAAGCTTCATCAACTAATCATTCTCTGAAGTAGTACACATGAAGCGGACTTCTCTAAGAACCAATGATTCATATCAAGATGTGTAGACCTGATAACATGCTCACATGAAGTCTTCCCAAAGCTGGCACGACTGGTGGGCATTATCCAAAGTCTTCTACAATATGTTCTCGTCACCTCTACAGATGAGGTACAACACACTTCAGGTCATGGGTTTGCAAAAACGTGCCAATGGGTGAGGAATAGGACAATACTTCCTCAACAAAAGATGTTCGCCTGTGTCTCTTCAACAACATACCAAAAGGGCGCATTAATTGGACATACAAGCTGAAAGATATGGCCTTTACCGTCAGGTCTACGAAACCTAAGAAATTTGTACGGGATTACAAATTGCAAATGTGCACGCTTCGTTGGCGGACTTCTACAACTCCAGATTGAGTGATTCTTCTATCATTTAATAACTCAGTCTCTTAGCCTCAAAAGTTGGGGTCAAGCATTGAATTCCGACGCCGTGTGAGGTTCCTACGGCTCCCAGAACATACTAAATGCAAGAATTCATGGACGGGATTCATAACCTCTATAGTCGATCGATGTCCACCAGGTCTTTCGCTAAGTCCTTCATCAAGGTACCTCCAGCCTCCTGGTTAGCTCGTCTACTTCATCTTCTTCAACACAACATCACTAGTAGGGAAAGGAGCGTCACCCCTTTTCTGCTTTCTTGATAACTTCAAGTCTTTCACGGAGCCACTTCATATTGAAGACAAGTTCTTCAGCATTCTTCAAGTTTTACTCCCAATCAAAGAGTAAATCTTGGGAAACAACATCTCTGGCTGCAATCCTAATATCATCTATAACACGCAAGATGGCCTCTACTTGTTTCGTCAAGAAATAACTACGTCCTGGATCCCGAGTAACAACAATGTGTCCATACATTTCCTATAGTTCCTTGTATATAGCAACATATCCGATGGGAACGCTAAAACCTCCAACAAGCTGGTGATATAACTCACTAAATTGAGGATAAAGGAAATCCCTGCAATAGGATACTCATGCACTATCATCTGGTTCCCAGTTACTGGAGCAGTGTCATAGAGACAACTTCAGGGGAAGTATCTTCTGCTATGTCGGGTTCGGGTTCCACCGTCTGAGGCACAATTGGAGTTTCCACCACCTCCACGGCATCAGCGACCGACACTTCATTATCCTGAGGTGCAACTATGAAAGTCTTGTCACCAACGACTCCTGGATTTCCCAAATCATCATTATTGGATCCATGATTCCCAACTTCGTCGTTTGGCACCTAATGCGAAGATTACATGGGATTAGAATGATTCAAATGAGATATACTTACTGGGGAATCTCTAAATCATTTGAAGGCTCGGAAATACTGGAATTTCCATTAGCAAAGCCGCTATCTCCATTCGGTTCGGGATTTCGGGAATTCTCCATATTCCCATATCCCAAAGAAGAGCACGCTTCATCAACATGATGCTAATCTACAATGATTTCTTCATGGATTCATCATCAACAATTATTATTACTTCATTCAAGGAGATTCCAAGATCACCTGCACGAAAATATACTTACATCAACTTTTTCATCAGTGCTGGATTCATGAATTGCTTGTCCGGGAACAAGTTGAAGACCATCAATCGATGGAGAAAAAGTCTAGAAGAAGTAACAAACCTTGGTCTCATAATCCTAATTGCACGGGCAAAGTCATGACACAAGGAGCGCTAACAACTCGTCAAAGAAACGGCTGGGGACTACACGTCATTTGCTAGCATCATGTAGTCCTCACTTCTGGGTTCTCCGCTCCTGTAGACTTTCTTCCATTTCTGTGGAGTCAACATCTGTCCAGGATTCCACTATACGATCATCCTGTGGAAAATCTAATGAAATTAGCAGAAGTACAACTCAGTATTAAGGATCACTCACCATCACTCAGAGGTCCCAGAAGCACCATTTCTTGAAGCTGCATCTGTAGAGATATCATCTATGGAAATATCATCTTTGGAAGCATCGTCATGAGAACCGGTCATTCTTGCAAAGTTGCTATGACGTCCATACAACATTCCTACTTCAGTATATCATCCGTAGATGCAGATTTCATCAAAGCAGTGGAATTAAAGCACAACAGAAATGATCAGGATGCTCACACCAGCATCTACAAAAATGGTAATTCTTAACTCTTACCTTTTTACGCTTCCACTAACAGTAGTGAGAGTAATGCTAGAGTTAATGCTCCAAAATCGTCTGCTTCTTCAAGACCTACAAAAGACGTTCAAGAACTCAGATTTTTCATAAAATCATCAACTTTTCTACTGAGTGAACATTCACCATAGAATTATAGAAACTAAAACATTATTTCATCATAAATAATTTTATCTCTAAGCAACATCACACAAAACTCAAGTTTTGATTTTAGAGAAACAATATATATCTGCATATATATATATATATATATATATATAAACAGAACGTTTATTTACTCACGTAAATAAATGAATATTTTTCAACGTGAGCCAAGCTCATAAAAATAAATCGTGGATACTCCACAGTTTCAAAGAAAAAAGAACTTTTCCATGAACCGACCATGTTTTTACAAGAAAACTCTTTTCCTTCGTGCCGTCATACGTATTTGAAACGAAGGTTTATTTCAATTTTGTGAGAACTCACGCATTACATGATAAAGTTTTACATGAAAGCTCATACACAAAATTTTATCACTGGACACAAGTTCATATATACATGAAGAGGAGAACTCTCTTCTCCGCATCATCGTTATTCTTTTAAACGAAGATTTTACTACGGTTTTGTGAAAAATTCACTTTTGTGATAAAACTTTGGCTCACGTGAAAGCTCATCAACATAGTTTCATCATTTAACCTACATATTCACATATGAAGGAAAACCTCTCCTAAATCAGGGATTATTACTAGTTTTCAAAAACTAACGATCAAACGAACATACGTTTTCAAAAACGAGGGTTTTCGATGAAACCCACTCATATATACACGGGTATATAATTTTATCATGAAAAATATGTGAACAACCCATAGAACTCATGAACATTAACAAACATCAGCAAAAAAAAAAAAAAAAAAAAAAAAAACGCATACCTGTCGGCGCCGCCAGCAAACGGCCGGACGGTGGCGGCGGCGGCGCTGGTGGTCCGGCAACTTTTCCTCCTCTTGATGCTGGCGTGAAGGTGACGGATAGGTCTCATCCCGCGAATCCTAAACGACCAAGGACCCGTCGTCCAAATTAGCGGTTCAACACCAATTCATGCTCATCAAATGACGCTCTAGCATGCCACTGAAATCTTCATTCAAGTTATGGTATGCTCGTACGATCGAAATCCGGTAACATCTTAACTTACGACTGAGTTCAATTACTTGTATTGTTATGACCGGAAAATCACCATTCAATGCTGACTGAGGAACACATCTTTCCTCACTAAGCAGGGGACTTAATGTAGATGGTGGATTTTCGACAAAGGCTAAAATCGTAAACCCATAATTACACGAACCTCTGACTCAGCAATCATGCGTGAATATGGAGACACGGGTCTCTCATCGAATCCCATGACGGAGAATACTTTCTCTCAGAGTGCATATAGATATGTAGTCTCACAGCTGGACAACGTCATATCTCATGAGTACTGAATACTTCAGTCATTATTTCTATCACGGGATGAACAACTCCCGAACAACTTGCTCTGCTAGTATAAAGTCATAAATTAATCATTCCTAAATTCTTGGATTCATCCGCAGAATTTCTGAAAATATTCAAATATTTTCGCAGATATCTCATTACGCAAACCATGGTTCTTCCTAGCAGAAGTCCATGGATTAGTAATAAATATTGGACGCACGGGCATCAGAGCTACCGCCTGAGCAAGCCTTGTCTTAAACTTAAATTCTTGGATTCATCCGCAGAATTGCTGAAAATATTCAAATATTTTCGCAGATTTTTCATTACGCAAACCATGGTTCTTCCCAGCAGAAGTCCATGGATTAGTAATAAATATTTGATGCACGGGCATCAGATCTACTGCCTGAGCAAGCCCTGTCTTAAACTTAAATTCTTGGATTCATCCGCAGAATTGCTGAAAATATTCAAATATTTTCGCAGATATTTCATTACGCAAACCATGGTTCTTCCCAGCAGAAGTCCATGGATTAGTAATAAATATTGGACACACGGGCATCAGAGCTACCGCCTGAGCAAGCCCTGTCTTAAACTTAAATTCTTGAATTCATCCGCAGAATTGCTGAAAATATTCAAATATTTTCGCAGATATTTCATTACGCAAACCATGGTTCTTCCCAGCAGAAGTCCATGGATTAGTAATAAATATTGGATGCACGGGCATCAGAGCTACCGCCTGAGCGAGTCCCTGTCTCAAACTTAAATTCTTGGATTCATCCGCAGAATTTCTGAAAATATTCAAATATTTTCGCAAATATTTCATTACGCAAACCATGGTTCCTCCCAGCAGAAGTCCATGGATTAGTAATAAATATTGGACGCACGGGCATCAGGGCTACCGCCTGAGCAAGCCCTGTCTCAAATGGTGCAATTGTATTCAATAATGATACATTAACAACCACCGCACGAGCGAGTATTTCAAAATACGATGAAACGATGAACCTATGCAAAATAGGACGAAAAATAACAAATAAATAAAAATTGACCAAGGCGCTGGGAGCATGGACCCACTGACCGGCCGACCGTGCCGTGGTCAATCCCACACCAGTCTCATATTTTTATCATATTTTTGTTGTTTTCTCTGAGTTTATGAAAACCTTTCATTTGAACGAATATCCTTTGTTTTGAGGAAACTCCTCAGTTTCATGGTGCTTCCTTCGCGCGGAGGAAATAATATAAAATTAGGGAAAAACGTGATAGGGCGTGACCATTGGCCAACCGGCCATGCCTTGGTCCCAGCCGGCCCACATCTCATGATTCCTCATTATTTTATTATTATTTCCCTAATTTCATGAAAACTCCCTAATCTCATGATATTTCCTTCGTCCCATGAAAAATAATAAAAATTAGGGAACCCGTGTGCACGAGCCATGGCTGGTCGGCCAAACCCTAGATGGCTCACACGTCCTACTCTTTTATTAGCATATTTTTCATGTTTTCATAATCCCATGGAAATTCCTTGATTTCATGATATTTCCTTCAAATTATGAAAATTCCTTCAAATCATGAAATAATGCATAAAATAGGGAAAACGCACGGGACCGGGCCCACACGCTCACACGTCCCTTATTTTTATTGTTTATGATTTTTATGTTTCCTTCGTCTCATGGAAACTCCTTGATTTCAACAAAACTCTTTAATTTTAGCAAAACTCCTTCGTTTTATCATATTAGGAAAAATACTATGGGACCGGCCCCTTTGATTTTTCCTGAGTTTTACTCTCTGGCTGTTTTCACCTCCCGAAAGAGCTTAAAACCTAAATATTCCCGCGATGGGAGATAGGAAATTCTTTTCCGTATGGAATGGAGGGGCGGACCAGCAAAATCCGAGTCCGTATGAGAAATATATGTTGATTCTACCAAAGGACGCTGATTAGGGTTTCAACCAATCTGGGAGTGCTCAAACGATCAACATTTGATCCCGTGACCACCCAGGGTCGGTTTCATGACCCCTTGGTCGGTCCCTCACCTCTTCATAATTCCTTCACTTTTCATTATTTTCCTTCATCCGATGAAGTTTTGACGGTTTTATCAGAAAACCTTAATTTTGTCATATTTTCTCAAATGGTCGCTCAAACGAGCACCAGAAAATATCAAAATTCTCAGAACTGAGACACGGACGTCTCAACGATGAAAGCATGTTACCTTGACCGACCAGGGTTGGATTTGTGGCTCGCAATGAGCCAGTTTCACGTGTTTCTCACAATCTGACCTAATTTGCACAATTGCACGTATTAGGTCCAAAACTCTCCAAACAATTTCGGAATTTGACGGAGCGATCATCATTTGATCCCGTGACCACCCAGGGCTGGTTTCACAACCCCTTGGTCGGTCCCTCATGTTTTAATAATAATTAATTAGGTTCTATCACCTAATGCTGAACCCAACAGTAATTCAGTAAATGATTAAACCAGCATTTAATCATTCTTTCAACAACTCACCAACTCTTCAAAGAGGTCTTGGATTTTGCTCACGTGAGCATATGAGAATTTCATGGTCGATCCACGGTCCCATGAAGCCGGTTCTCCTTCATTCTATGTTTAATTTCAAATAAATCATCAATTGGTCATCAATTGATCAAATTAGGGTTTCTGAATCCAAGGATCATGATTCCAGATTCAAACACTAATAATTTCACACTGATCTCATGATCAATATTCTTATTAATTATGCTCGGTTCAACTACCAGCTCTTTAATTAATATTTTATTTTGGTCACGCTACCAATATTTCATCAGACGAGCAACACTTGCTCAGATGAGCAATATTTACTCAAATTAACGAATATTGGAACTATCAATATTAAATAAATTAGCGAGCAACACTTGCTCTCCTCAATGTGAGGATCATATTACTATCTCAAATAGACACGTTCGATTCATGAGTTGCTGAACATTTTACAAAATCATGTTTAACTCAGAAAATACGTGGACTCATCGTCCCACGAAGTCATGAAATCAGCAACTGACTTAATTAACCACGAGACATCAATCGTGTCACTTGGGGGGATATCAACTAGGGTTTTGGTTTGGCGGTCTACGGCACGTGTGTTCAAACACACGATGAAATGTGAGCAAGTCGTGCAATCAGTTGAGGGAGTTAGAAAAGTAGTGGGTGGAAAATCAACCAAGTCTCCGCACGATGAGCGCAACTGGTTTTGAGCATTATTTCCATCTCTCCACTCCTTCACTCCATCAACTATCACACTTCATGGGATCATGGTGTTTTCAACTACGGCATTATATAATGTCTCTGAATCTTGATTGAAGAGGACAAGATTCGAAGGGTTCTCAAACATTCGAACAACAATCGTCTGAACGAGCAATTTCTCAACAAAGTTCATACAGACGCTCATTCGTCTACACGAACTCACAGAAATCACTCTCAATCAGGCAATATTCAATCATTCAGAGCATTACACGGAAACCATAACACACCTATAATCTCAAATCACCATTGATCTCACACATTTCTCAGCTTCCCTCCTACAGACCAACCCATCCTCTCTTGTGACCGAATTTACTCTGGAACGGCCATTGTCTTGGTTTAGGCTGGAGTACTATAGATTGGTCTCTCGAACTAAAAAGTACCCCCTTCATAGCGGTGCATCTGTGTGAGGTTGAAAATTTCGCTTGGTTCAAGGAATCTCCTCCGCACGGTCGTCCTCAATTCCGCAAAAACCAGCAGATCGTTTTTCCCCATCTACAAGCTGCTTCCCTTCTCTCCTCGTTCATGTACTTCTTGTCTTGCGAG